>CM065804.1:96380155-97694311 GCA_033398695.1 Orobanche coerulescens | reverse complement strand
TGCATACATTCATCATAATTACATTATTAGTCCCTCTAGGTATCATATTTACAATATAAACCTTCTAATCATCAACTCTCTCTTATGTTTCATAATTTCAGCTTTTAAACACAAACAGGTCACCAATATACGAATTTTTATTCCATACTAGAACTCCAAAATAAAATTCATAAAAATTCTCACATGTACTTGATGTTTTTAGAACCAACACAAATTTTTCCACAGTTTATCAGTTAGTATAAACCCACATTAAAAATACCCAAACCCAGACTACTCAGAAAACTGACCAGCAAGAAAAATCCACAAAAATACCAAGAAGTCACACATAACCCAAATATTACCCCTTTAAAAGGAGAGCTCCTAAATCCTTATGGTTTGAACATGAAAAATCATAAACCACGACTGAAATTAAATTCTGCAAACACAGTTTTGACATATCGTCTCATAAAATTCAAAAATAGGACCAAATCAAATTCAAATCCGTCCAAACCAATTGGAATACTTAACTAAGACCCTAAACTGAGTTTACAAACAAAAATACCGAATTAAACATTAATAGAATTCATTTGGTGATGCATACATATTCGATCATCAAAGCTGTCCAAATCAATTAATTCATTTAAACCCTAATTTATCCAATTCTTTTTAATCCATTAAATTATATGATCATAACACATCATATATTCAGAAAATACACATCAAAAACACATCAAACTAATTCTTATATGAATCCAACAAGATCAATAACAAAACATTCATACGATTCATAACAATTTCATGGTTATTTCTTAGCCGATTTATATAGGTTTTTAGAATAGGTTTTTGTCACACGAATTAAGGATCAAAAGAGTGAATCAAAATCAAAAGAACATACCAATTAGGGCTGAGAAAAACGTGACCAAGAATCGGGCCAAACAAATCAACCAAAACCGAATCAAAACCCTTCCAAGATGATGTATGGATCGAATGGGGAGTGAAAACCAAGAACGAGACCACCAAATGCTTCCAAACAAATTCCAATGCGCACCAAACTCTTCCACGAACGCGTATGAATGATCACCATTGATCCGAGAGCAATATTTTGGTATTTTTATATGTGTTGGTTCGTATGGTAGGGAGAGGAGAAGAAGAGATGGTGTTTTAATTCTCTTGGTTAAGGAATTTAGGGAAATAAGTGTGGTTTTTAATGAAAATTAATGTGATTGGCAAAAATTAAGGGATCCTTATCCCATGATATGTGAAATTTTGGCCGGGGTGGGGGAATAGGTCAACTCTTTAAAATTTTGTGAAAAATACTACTTAGGATAATTTTGTTATTTAATTTATAAGTTAGGTACAAGTTTGGAGGTTTTCGGACCCGTTAAGTCACGTAACGTGCAATATTTGTTTCTTAATTCAAATTTCACATTCTTAAGTTTATATGATGTCTTAGTAGCTCAATTATCATTTACTTGAAGTTACATGTTCATATTTATGATTGTACCGTAACAGTTTTTGATTTAGGGCTTGTTTGGTAAACGTACACATTTCTTCAAATTTTCAAATTGGAGGGCATTTTAGTAATTTAGACGTAGTATGGAGAAGTGGATTTTACAAATGAGATCAAAAGTCTTTGGCCAAAGCGATTGAACTAGTTGTATTTGATACACGAGAGTTCTGTGATCTTGATTTGCACTAGCATATGTATAGAGTAAAGTATATACAGGGTTTGACTTAACTGTGACCCTGAAGCTTGATCGGGGCATATGATTGAAGGGTTTATATGTATACGGTATTCATAACAGGTTTTGGAATGATTCCCATCATTCGCTCTCAGCTGGGTTGCAGTGTGAGCCAGGGACTAGCTAAGTGTTCCTCACACTCTTTGGATACTCCCATTTCTAACTGAGATGAACCTACAGAGTCGCGCATACAGGATTAATGATGGTTAAATTATGCCTATTCTCTATTGATAAATATTAGACATTGGATGTCTAATTGGATTTAATTTATCGGGTAAATTAAATCGGTCAGATGAATTAAATAATTACTGGGTAATTAATTTAATTCAAATATAATTATCTATTAGAGAAACAAGTTATATTGTATTTGATATAATTAATTGATTAGATTAATTATTTTAAATACAAAGCGACGGACCAAAATTTATCTTTCGAATTAGTTACACGGGGTCCAGAACACGGACTAAATGGTTGGACCATTTAATAGTCCACCTGACCATATTTTTCTCTTCCCCCACTGAGTCCTCACCTTAGTTGGTGGAAGACTCAAACCTTTTATATTGGTCATGTATTTACTGCATGTGAAAGGGGGTGTTTTTAGGAGTGGACTTTATGTATAAAGTAATTGTCACTTTATATTATAAAGACCACTCCACAACTCACAATGGAGGTAAAGAATAAAAACCTTACGTGAAAAGCAATAGAGAGAAGAAAAAGGGGGTTTAGAACATGGTTTTTCTTATTTTGGGTTTTGAGAGAATTTAAGGCATACTCGATATCTTCTTATAGCCATGTTATTGGAGAACGAGAAGAAGGAGTTTATTCCAGGTATTTTTTCCGACGCATGTTTCGTAGAGACATTTGACACTTTCGACGTTGGAATTTCCAAAAGCTTCACGGGTTCAATTCGTGCTCATCGTCATCAACATAAAGAAGTTGGGTATACGAGGGTATGATTTCGATTCTTTAATTTATTCATTTATACGATCCTTGATCGATCCTATTTAGGAGTTCGGATGAGCATATTTTGTGCGATTTTATTTGCGATGCATATTCGATTTATGGCCTGAAGTCCAACAGAAAGGACATTATGCGAAAAATCGATGGCCCAAGAAAGTT
The DNA here is from genome assembly GCA_033398695.1 of Orobanche coerulescens. Classification (NCBI taxonomy): domain Eukaryota; kingdom Viridiplantae; phylum Streptophyta; class Magnoliopsida; order Lamiales; family Orobanchaceae; genus Orobanche; species Orobanche coerulescens. The sequence continues at coordinate 97,691,471 of CM065804.1, read as the reverse complement.
GAAGGGAATGCTGGAACAACATCTAAGGACAAGGCTCCAAGAGAAGAAGATTGGGATTTTGAGACTTCCTTCTTTGCCGAGGAGCTAGATGCTGTGATACACGAGGGAAAGGCCCAAGAGAGGAATTCGCACTTACTGTGGTATGTGAGCAGTTAGTCGGCTACTAGAATGCTTAGATCGTTGACTCTGGTTGTTCCAATCATATGACTGGAGATGAGTTGAAACTTGTAAGTATGACCAAGTACAATGGAGATCGAGTTATTGTGACAGTTGATAACCCACAATTGCTAATAGCCCATGTTGGCAAGACACAACTGCTACAAATGTACGGACATGAAGAAGTACAAATCGACAATGTTTATCATGTCCCAGGGATGAAGAAGATCCTGTTTTCGGTACCACAATTAACTGCTTCAGGTAATTATGTGCTTTTTGGCCCGAACAATGTGAAAGTGTATCGTGAACTGAAAGTCATAGGTACACTGTTCGTGGAAGGACCAGAAATGAAGGCTATCTATGTGATGTCAGCTGAAGAAGCCTATGTTGAGAAAGCTAGGAGAAGTGACACTGGAGACCTATGGCATGCACGACTTGGACATGTCAATTAAGGTAAACTGAAGATTATGATGCATAAGTCCATGCTGAAGGGACTTCATCAACTTGAGATCCAACATGATACTGTGTGTGCTGCATGTCAACATAGTAAGGCACATCAACTGCCTTACAAAGAGTCGAAGTTCAGAGCAAGGGAGCCGTTATAATTAGTCCACTCAAATGTGCTTGGGAAGATAAAAAAAAGGCAACAAGTGGTTATCAATATCTGATAACCTTTATTGATGATTTCTCAAGGTATGTATGGGTATATTTCTTGAAGCATAAAGATGAGGCTTTTGAAAAATTCAGGAAATTCAAGGATACAGTATAACGTGAGTTTGGGAGTAAGATCAAGTGCCTCCATACTGATAATGGAGGAGAATACACTTTAAATGAATTCAACAACTACCTCAAGGAGTGCAACATCTGAAGGCAACTGACTTGTGCAAAAAGTCCACAGCACAATGGAGTAGCAGAGAGGAAAAACCTCCACCTATCAGAGACATGTAGAAGTCTTCTATATGCAGAGAAGGTTGATACAAGATTTTAGGCAGAATGTGTGAAGACATTAGTCTATATCACCAACAGGCTACACAACTGAGGCGGGAATTTATTTCACCATTTAAAAAATTGTATAATATAAAAACAACATTGAATTATTTTCCAGTGTTTGGTTGTGTAGGATATGTGTTTATTGCAGATGAAGATCGCAGTAAGTTCGACAAGAAATTTGTCTGCTGCATATTCGTTGGATATGATGAACAAAATAAAGGCTGCAGATGCTGCGATCCAAATACAAACAAGATCTATGTCTCACGAAATGTTGTATTCGATGAGGCATCTTCATGGTGGGAAAACAAGGTAGCATTACCAGATACACAGGATCGGAAAGCAATGCGACAAACCAAGTTACAGCTACATTCCACTCAAGACAATGATGACATAGAAGAACCAAGATCCCCGCCAGATCAAACTGAGGAACAATCCAAATCAAGAAGCCCTTGGAAAACAGGTGTACATGAATCACCAAATGAAGTACAGACCAGTCAACCGAAAGGTCAGGAACCTTTACAACCTCAAGTACGAAGGTCCACCAGAGAAAGACGGCCAAATCCAAACTATGAAGATGCTGCCTATGCTGAAGTCAAAGAGCCAAGTACATTTGAAGAAGCATCAAATAGTCCAGAGTGGAGAAAATCCATGGAAGAAGATATTTTGGTATTAAAACAAAATCGAAGTTGGAATTTAGTGCGAAAACCTGAAGGTGCTAAACCCATATCCTGCAAATGGGTTTACAGGTAGAAGATTCATCCAAATGGTACAATCGAGAGGTACAAGGCTCTATTAGTTGTTCGTTGATTCTCCCAAGAGTGTGGCATAGACTATGACGAGACGTTTAGTCCAATTGCAAAGATTACTACAGTCCGTGTCTGACTAGCCTTAGCCGCAAGTAAGTCTTGGAAATTATGCCATATGGATGTGAAGAATGCATTTATCATGGGGAACTTGATCGTAATCTATATTGATCAACCCAAAGGATTTGTGAATCATGAAAAGCCTAAGTACGTATACAAGTTGAAGAAGGCGTTGTATGGCTTGAAGCAGGCACCCCGAGTATGGTACAAGAAAATTGCTGAGTTTCTAGTCTAAAGTGGTTATCATGTTGCCCCAACGGATTCGAGCTTGTTCGTGAAAACTCAAGGAGGCAAGCTAGTAGTAGTCCTTGTATATGTGGATGATATAATCATCACTGGCGATGACGAAGATGAGATTCACAAACAAGGACAAATTTGTTTGTCCTATTTCAAATGAAGGAACTTGGTGAACTGAAACATTTCCTAGGATTGGAAGTTGAAAGAACAGATGATGGTATTTTTCTTGGTCAACAAAAACATGCAAGAGATTTAATTCAGAAGTTTGGGCTAGCTGAGTGCAACCCTATTTCTACTCCGTGGAACCAAACATGAAGTTGTGTGCCTACGATGGAAAGGACTTGGAGGATTTAAAGATGTAATGGCAAATAGTAGGTAGTCTTATCTATCTAACTATTTCTAGACCATACATTGCTTTTGCTATAGATGCGTCAGCAGGTTAATGCAAAAACCAAGAAGTCACATCTTGAAGCAGTAAAAAGAATCCTCAGATATGTTAAAGGCATAATTGATTAGGGACTTTTCTACAAGAAGGGAGTACAATTCAAGGTCAGCGGCTATTGTGATGCTGACTATGCTGGAGACCATGACACCCGGAGATCGACTACATGATATATATTCAATCATGGTTTAAGAGCTATATTATGGTGCAATAAAAGACAACCTACTGTTTCTCTTTCAACTACTGAAGCAGAATATAGAGCAGGGGCGATGGCAGAACAAGAGTGTGCTTGGTTGACTCAACTCATGAAGGATTTGAACCAACCAATAAAAAATGGAGTTCCATTACTGTGACAACTTGTCAGCAGTTCATTTGGCTGAGAACCCAGTATTTGACGCTTGGACCAAGCATGTTGAAATACATTATCATTTCATACCATATAAGGTACTCCAAGGAGATATTGACATGAAACCAGTCAAGACAGAAGATCAGGTTGCAGACATATTTACGAAGAGCTTACCTGCAATAAAGTTTTTTTGAATTTCGGAAATCACTTGGAATGATAATATGTAATAGGAATGTTGGCTATGAGGGGCAGTGTTGAAAGTCATTGCCACCGAACAAAATCAACAACATCTAGAATGTCATCAACAAAATCAACATCTAGAAGCCATCCATCCTTGAGGAGTGAGTTGGCAAATTTGACAAGAAAGTAATGAGGTAAGCAATGACCTCAATTTCTTGGAAAAATCTGCACCATTTACTCCTAGAAATATAAAGGCATTTGGTTAAGTTGTATCCATCTCCAAGAGTGAGTTCAAAGAGTGAATAACAATCCAAGTTGAGATTGGGTGAGTTTGAGAATTTTATTTTATGAGTTTGTAATTCTATTCTTGAGTGATAATAGAATAAATATTTTTCTCTCAAATCATCGGTAATTCACTATAATGATCCTGTGATATCCCAACAAATACTTGTTCTTGATTTTTACCATGTTCAGCTCTGGACAATCAATGCACATACTAAAAGATATGCCCTTCTTCTACACAAATAACATTGGTGCTCCACACGAAGATCCACTCGGTTAGATATTACCGTTCTCGGACAACTCCTAAAGCTGGTTCTTAAACTCTTGCATCTCAGCCGGGACCATCCGATATGGTGCTTTTGAAAGTGGAGATGTGCCTGGCTCCAACTCAATCATCTGCTCAACCTCTCGTTGTGGTAGTAACAACGACAACTCATCTTGAAAACCATTTGGGTAGTCTCGAACTACCTACATGTCGGCCAACTCTACTGCTCGATCCTCGATCTTGGTCATATAGTACCAATAATCTACACATCCTGGATTAAGAAATCTCGTAGCCTTCATGGCACTGGTGACTTCCCTCTACATTTGGGATTACCACCCTAAAAATCACACTCGAAACCATCATAAGAAATAAACCAAACCATACCAAACATACCCAGTATATCCCGCTCAGAGCAGGGTCTGGGGAGGATAAGATGTACGCATACCATGCCCCTATTTATTACGGTAGGGAGGCTGTGTCCGTGAAGACCCCCAGCTTAGTGCACAGCAGAATCTTGTGTGATAAATACAAAGGAAAACATAAGATTCGAAAAAGCTCGAGACCATACCTGAGCCCATGGCTTGATCCACATGGGACTTACCTAAGCAGAATTTGGCTACTTCACTCCCGATGAACGCTGCTCTAACAAAAGAGAGGTTGGCTCTGCACACAGCTCCCTGTCAAAAATACACCACATGCAAAGACAATAGGATAAAATATACAATAAAAGTAAAAATGCAATGCTCTAGGTCAAAGCTAACCGAGACAACCCAACCCTGATGCTCTCAACTACAGCACCGCTCCCTACAAAAGAATCCACAACTCTGATCTGGCGCCTCCAAGCGCACCTATCAACAGTCATGATCTCGGAAAGGTTTAAGGCCTTCAAATCTAATCTCAGTTTCTCCTCCCACGTCCTCCTCGGTCTGCCTCTCCTCCTCTCCCCGACAACCATTAAACTCTCGACCCTCCTCACCGGAGGAGATGCCTGCCTCCTGAGGACGTGGCCAAACCATCTCAATCTCCCTTCCCTAACTTTCGCTGAAATGGGCGCCACTTCCAGCACGTTCCTGAAAACCCCGTTCGTAATTATATCTAACATTGTGCGACCACACGACCAACGTAACATTCTCATTTCGGCCACTTCCAACTTGCTCTCAAGCAACTTCTTCATCGCCCAACATTCGGAGCCATACAACATTGCAGGTCGGATTGCCGCTCTATAGAATTTACCCTTCAACTTTAAAGAGACTTTCTTGTCGCACAGGACCCCTGTCGCTGCTCTCCACCTTAGCTACCCCGCCTTGATGTGATGTGTGACATCATCTTCACACTCACCTTCCTTATGAATGATCGAACCCAAATACTTGAACTTATCCGTACGGGGTACGATCTGATCCGCAATCATAACATCAACATCTTCCTCGTTGGCCTCACCACTAAAATTACACCAGAGATACTCGATCTTAGACCGGCTCACACGCAAGCCCTGGGATTCTAACTTAGCCCTCCAAATCTCCAACTTCGAGTTCACCTCCCTCCTCGACTCCGCCACTAACACAATGTCGTCAGCAAAAAGCATGCACCACGGGATGCCATCTTGAATCCCTCGCGAAATGACGTCAAGGATTAGAGCAAAGAGAAGAGGACTTAGCGCCGACCCCTGGTGTAGCCCTATCTCAACCGGAAAATACTGGGTGTCACCAACTGGGGTCCTAACACACGTCCTAGCTTGGGAGTACATGTCTTGGATCGCCCTAACGAACGGCAAAGACACCCTCCTCTCTACTAGGCTCCTCCAAATAACATCGCGCGGGATGCTATTATAAGCCTTCTTTAGATCTACGAACACCATATGGAGGTCCTTACGCCGCTCTCTAAACTTCTCCATAAGGCTTCTGACGAGATGAATGGCCTCAGTCGTGGACCTCCCCGGCATGAAGCCAAATTGGTTCTCTGAGATCTCCACTTCTCTTCTAACCCTGCATTCCACCACTCTTTCCCAAAGTTTCATAGTATGACTGAGGAGTTTAATACCCCTATAGTTACTACAACTCTGAGCATCGCCTTTGTTCTTGAAAAAAGGCACGACAATACTATGCCTCCACTCTGTCGGCATCTTAAAGCCTTTGAGGAGGATGTTGAACAGCTCTGCTAGCCACTGAACTCCGAATTCCCCCAGACAAAGCCACACCTCAATAGGGATCTGATCCGGGCCTACAACCTTAGCTCTACCCATTTTCATTAGGGCACCCTTTACTTCCTCCTTGTTGATGCTCTCACAGGAACTAAACGAACAAGCAGAAGATAGACTAACTCCTTGCACCACCGAGTCACTACCTTTAGCCTCATTGAAAAGCTCGAAAAAATACCTATTCCACCGCTCCTTAATAGCCACATCATTCACTAACACTTGACCCAAATCATCCTTAATAAACTTAACGGGACCCAGGTCGCGCCGCCCTCTTTCCCTAGCTTTCGCTAGTTTAAAAATAGCATTCGCTCCTTCTTTGGTGTCTAGGCGCTTGTACATCTCCTCGTAAGCCTCACATTTAGCCTTAGCCACTGCCTTCTTAGCCTCTCTTTTCGCCACCTTGTACGCTACAATCTTCAAGATTCTCTCCTCCCCATCACTAACCGACAAAAGCTCCTTAAATAGCGCTTGTTTTGCCTTAACCTTGTTTTGGACCTCCTCATTCCACCACCAAGCCTCCCTAGTTCCACTAGACCTGCCCGAAGAAACCCCTACCACCTTCTCGTCCACTCTCCTAATAGCATTGGCCATGCTGGTCCACATATGGTTAGCATCGCCCACACGCAAAAAACCTCCTTCGCGGGTCAGAGACTCCTTGAATACTGTCGCCTTCTCACCCTTCAGATCCTTCCAGAGAATCCTAGATCTAGATTCTCTAACCCTGCTAACAACACGACCTCTCATGGATAAATCCATAGCCAGTAGCCGGTGTTGAGAAGCACATGCCTCCCTCCGGAACACCTTGCAATCCACGCACGCCCTAGCATCCCGACTGCGCAAAAGAAGGTAGTCAATTTACGTGTTGTGCCCCCCACTACTGAAGGTGATGAGGTGCTCAGCTCTCTTCTGAAAAACAGAGTTAGCAATTACCAACTCATGCGCAGTGGCAAACTCCAACAGTGCGGAACCTCCTGCATTCCTAACTCCGAAGCCGAAACCCCCATGCGCACTATGATAACCATCCACCCCCTCACCAATGTCTCCATTGAAATCGCCCCCCAAAATAATAAATTGATCATCCGGAATACACCCGACCAACTCATCTAAACAGACCCAAAAGGCTTCCTTATCAAGCACACTCAAACCAACATGTGGGGCATACGCATAAACCACATTAACCACCTTCTCCCAAACCACCACTCTAACGGACATAATCCTATCATTGCACCTCTTCACTTCCACGACGTTGTCCTTAAGCTCCTTAGACAAAAGAATGCCCACACCATTGCTCGAGTTAGCAAGGCCTGAATACCACAATTTATAACCGTTCACCTCCCCGGATCGCGCCCTTCCACCTAGTCTCCTGAATACAAGCCGCATCAACCCTTCTCTTACCCAAAACATCCACAAGCTCCAAAAGCTTACCCGACAAGGTACCCAAATTCCAACTACCAACCCGCAAACAGTGCGACATCGACCAAAACAAAATCCAAACGCACTACGAGAAATAAAATGGGGTAGTGAAGCCAAAAATGAAAATAAGATGAGAATGACAAAGACAATATAAAAGCAAGCAAACCGCATAAAAATCGCAGTAAATGGTAGATATGTGGCAGACAAAAATGAAATTTAATACAATGATACCGGACTTCGACACGCCTTGGAGACGATGGAGGAGAAGCCGCGAAAGCTGGAAACTGATCGGCTCCTGAACAGGGAAAAGACGATCGATAGGCCGACGACACCTGGTAGCAGCACGGGAAACCTACAAAACAGACAGCTAAAAATGCAATACTACTGTTAGATTGACGGGGTGGGATGAATACCGCGGTGTAAAGTTATTCTTCCGCGATACACCGACCAGAGATGACCAGCAGCCCGGGGCGGCGCAAGCGTAAGTTACGGCAAAGCTCAGGGGTTAGTTAAAAATCACACTGTTATCTTACAGAAAAATCAGAAAAACAACCCAAATCACCGACCAACAGAGACCAGTTCAACATAAATCGAGAACCAAAATCAAAACACGAAAAGCAGAAAAGCAGAAAATGGCAAAAAAAAAAGGAATCACTGTAGAACTGGGAATCCCAAAAGTGAACTAGAAAGCAGATCAGGGGGTAAAACTCAACACTAGCCAAAGCCCGGTTCAGATCGGGAGAAGAACAACCACAAAACACAGAGTTTGCCAAAGTTCTCGGTGGAGAAGAAATCCAAAAAATTCCAGGCCCCGAGTATGATACGATTACATATATTAAAGAGTAGAACAACCAAATTACAGCCAAAAAATACTGAGGGCAGCCTGCTGAGAATCACACCGTAATCTTGATAACAACTAAGCCTGATGTTTACAAACAGCAGCCAAGAAACTCAAAAGTAAATGAGATCTAAACGGCTGTCAAAAGAGGCATGCACCCAGTGAAAAAAAAAAGACTAATCAGAAAATATATCAGGAAGCCTGCACAGAAAATATGAAAATTGATACATAAATCAGGAAACCTAATACAGAGAAATAAATCAAGAGGCCTGCAAACAAAATATAATATTTGAAATGGGAGAACAAATTAGGAATAATGTTAGCAACAAGGAGAAGAGAAAGTTCCTCTGCGGATGGAGAGAGGAATCAAGTTAGCTGCAATCTAAATCTAATAAAAAGCCTAAATACAGAAAACTCAGATGAGAAGATCGAACAAGTTAGCTGTGTGCTGCTTATTTCTTCTCTTTCTGCTAAGCGTAAAGCAGGATGAAACGCCGGCGCCGCTGAAATTGTTAGGCGGCGGTCCCGGCAAAAGCTTGGGATTAATAACTTCAAAGGCGGTGATACGGTGCAACACTCTTGTGCTCAAAGGCTTGATTATCACAGTGTGCTCAAAGGCTTGACTATACACGGTGCCTTATTTTCAGTTAATTTTTTTAAATAAGAAAAAGGAAAGCGTTTAACCCATGAGGCGGTCAGACAGGCTTACAGCATGCTATAAAAAATGAATACTGGGAACAGCATCATGACATCTATCCAATCAATACCCAAAATCAAATCATCTTTCGGTAATCGACCACAATCAAGTCTCATACCACTCACGACATCCATATGAATCAGACAATTCTTGACTTACCAATTCCCATCAATCTTTCTACCATCAGGTAGACCAATAACGTAAGGCTCATATTCGGAAATAGTATCAAAATGCAATCAACTCATATAAGACTCAAATATGAGTACAAAAGGGAGTATACACAAATACGAGGCTTATCCTTGACCTCTAGATACGAGTACACATACTAAAATAATATTGACATCTAAATCATTTGCCTTCTTCATCTCATAGATACGAGGCTTACCACCCCCGGTACTAGACGTACCTGCTTACTACCATGGCATGTCCCTCTGTTCGCCCTTGTCGTCTGATGGGAGATGGACATAGCAACATGATTATGAACATTAGACTTCCCCGGGGCATGATAAGCCACAGAAGGATGTCTAGAACCACCGCGGAAATATCTAGCTGGGTGACCAACAAATACGCATGTGTTATAAGTAATGGCTGGCCTCTGACACTTGCTAGATTAAAATCCCAGCTATCTATATTTGACATAGATAATGGTCGGGCTGGCTGCTCGAAACTGTAATCCCACTTGTATAGGCTCCATAGTTGGCCGTTCGGAATGATTGGGGCCAGTAGGGATCCTCTTGAAAGTCACTCAACACCATTAGACTGATTATGATTCTTCGATTTCTTTCCAGAAGACGGCGACTGCTTCTTGGCAATCTCTTTAAAAGTAAGCTCAAACTCGGGAGCTTTCTCAATAAGCTCGGGAAGCATCGTATATTGGTGATTAAGTAAATGCATATGCATCCGAGACTTCAACCTCTTACTGAAGTACCTAATCTTATCAGCCTCTGTTCGAACAGTCGACGAGGTTAACGAGGAAGTTCCTGAAACTTTTTAGTAATAGACAACACATCCTCATCAGAAGGATCTGGGTTCAGCAACTCTAGCAATTTGACTTCTCCAAGAGGGGCCGAATAATACCTCTCCAGCATTAGAGTCTTGAAATCAATCTCGGTACAAGTACTATCGGTGGGTCTTGTAACATCCCCAGACCATATGGGAATATTACATGCCGTAGACCCTCTCCACAAGGACCTACCAGGCTAAACAACACAGAAACACCAAAACTTGACCGACCGAAGACAATTACTACGATAATACAGACCGTTAAGGTCAATTACAATACAACCACATGGACCAATGAGGTCATACGACCTGTGCAAACAAGACAAAATACAACCCTTTACAATAAATACCCACGCAGGGGTAAAGATACACAACAGCGGAAGTCTGACTATAACTTGGTCGACACAACATAACCGGACCAAACTCTCAACTCTTGATTAGTGTCGTAGCTCGTCACTTCCTGCGCCAATCCTATGACTGCTCCCTCGAACCAGCAAATACTTGGACGCAAAACAGACATCCACCCCCCGATTACTCAGGGGTTAGTAAAACTCCATTGTTTTACTAGTGCAAGTATAATAGCATACGAAATGTATCAATTAGAAGGCAATCATGAATAAGATAACACAATCACTTGTTAAAATATTCTCAAGAGGTTTTATTAATCAGAAAACAAGTGATGAAGTTTTTAGAATTAAAACTCGGCATCTCGGGAGTTTTTAGAGCATTATTTCTTTTGGACCTCGAGTCCCAATTTACTAAACCTTTTTCGAAAATCATCAAGACCTCAGCCCGATTCTTGTTTTAAAACACATTAGTGAAATATCATCATGTGTCCGGGATTTTAACATCAAAACATTATCCACACAATCACTGTTCGTACTCGTCAAGTAACGAACTCCGGAGGTCACGACGGACCGTACCCGATTCCACACATCACTGTTCGTACACATCATGTACCGAACTCCAGAGGTCCCATGGACCGTACCTGGACCACACACACTGTTAGTACACCTCATGTACCCAACACCAGAGGTCCCACAGACCGTACCTGGACCACACATACTGTTCGTACACCTCATATACCGAACTCCAGAGGTCTCACGAACCGTACCTGGACCATACACACACATTTCCCAACACATACCAAACAACGCAACACATCACCACAAACAACACACCTTAACACAAACATGTACAAACATCCAATCATACACCAAAATTCCATATCCAAATGTGTAGTCAATCCAACACAATAATCATCACCATACTTCAAACCCAAGCAATCAAGCCCAACATGAATCACGCAACTAACATGGCCAACTCAACTTCACAAGGTTAAACAAGCAAGAATACCATTAATACCATTAATACCATCAAACATTCGAATAATCAGGCCGCACGAATCATATCCACAAAGATAAACCAGGTCATCGTAAATACAATATATAAACTCATTCACAAGACACAAATCGTATAAATAGAATACTTGCCTCAATAACCGATACCGAACACTCCGAAGAACATGGTTCAACTGGGAAACCTCGGACCCCGAAGAAGACAACGAACGGAAGGGTTCTGACTCGAGTTCTTCAAAAAGATTTCATTTCTAAGACATATCATCAATAAATCAACAATCATACGAGGAGTAACAGTCGCATAACGCCTGAATCCCCCCTCTAGGGCCTTTTATCGGACACCTTCAAGGCGTCGACTATGAATTCAACAAAGCGACGAATCCTAGACAATCCAACCATGGAATAAGAAGGGAAATGATATAATACATCTTAATAATCATCGATCCGCCACAAATCTAAGTTATTACGGGCTAATCGGACAAGATTAAGTAAAATCCCCAATTTTCCAAAACTTAAGGTTTTAGGAAAACTTACCCTGATTCGCTTGATCAAAGGATGTTGTGGAATGATTAATCGATGATATGAACTCTAGAACTTCGTGGATTCATTGTTTAACAACATGCCTTCGCCTACTCCAAATCTCCAGCCGCGGACAGAAAAGAAAGAAAATGAAAAACGAGTGAAAATATGACTGCTGAGTCATATTTATAGATATGCGCATTGGCGTGCGCTACAGGTTTCGAGTAGCATGCGCTAACGGGCAGTCACGGCCGAGAACCTTCGGCCGAGGCCTGTATTAACTTAACCTGTCGACCTGTCCTGTCGGACACTTGTGTGCGCTAGCCGACCTGTCCAGAACTCTCTGGACTACACTGCTCGGCCAGGTAACGTGCATTAGTCGGCCGATAGCATGCGCAACACCTGTCGATTAGCATGCACCACAACCGATAGTAGCGTGCGCTACCTGCCGATCCTTACCGAGTCCAGAACCTCAGAAACCTCTCTACCCAGCCAGGTAACGTGCGCCGGCCAACGGATAGTGCGCGCTGCCTTCCGACAGTAGCGTGCGCTATCCCGGTCCCTGCCGCAACTGTCCAGCCAGTGCCCATCCGCCCTGCCGGTTCCTGTCGCAACTGTCCGACCGCTGTCGAACCGTTATGACCCGACAACTCGATTTTTGAAAATGCACGAAATGAACTCGACAAAATGCTCACAGACAACACCAACGATCCGAAATGAAAACATCATGCAACAAATAATTATACGAGACCATATAAAGACAAAATCAATGATAGGGAAAATAATACAGACACTCGGCAACCGAGAAATATCCGGACAAATCCAAAATAGTCGGAACAAAAATCTCGGGTATTACAGGTTTCATAGATAACCACCAAAATTGAGCACACCTACTAGGTCGCTACATCATCGTTGTTCTCCTGAGGACATTCAACCATGTTGAAAAGTTTCTCGAAATGCTCGAGCCAGTGCATAATGTCAACGGGTTCAGTTGAAGCCTCAAATGTCGATGGTTGATGGCGAGAGATATCGCTAATAATCTGACTAACAATCCTCACTTGCGTCTGAGGTGGTGGCTGGGGGTCTCTTTGCTGACCATGAGCCATCGAGTCCTGCGTAGTCCCCATCAATCTCGCCATCTGAGTTATCTGGGCCATCATGCCCTACATCAGTTCCACTCATCTGGTTCGGTGTCCCGAGTATGGCTCCCCGTATGAAAATTGTTGGCCACCGGAGAAACGGTAACATTTTCGATCGAGTACGCAGCATTACTACCCAACGAAATCCAATTTATTGTCGCGTTCGCATGCATATTAGCTCGTGGTGATGGGTTTCGTCCACTCTATGGCCTCAGAAATCATGCCATGTCCCATGATTCCTTTTTTAATATTGAAAGAATGAAAATCGCAATCATGATCATAGCTCAAACACATCATTATTTAATTAAAATATGCTAAGTTAATAGCATCGCTTAGATACATGCTCCAATCAATAAATCAATAACTTATCCGCACAAATTGTGCCAAAACAGTATTGTATCTGTATGCGAAGTCAGCACGAATACAAAATCAAAAGTTAAATCCAAGAATACCAATACAGTGATAGATTCCAACAATATCAATCGAGAATAAAATCCAACAATATCAATTGAGAATATTAATAAAATGATAAACTCCAACAATATCAACCGAATATCAATGAAATGATAAACTCCAACAAGATCAACACAATGATAAATCAAAATATCAGTTCGTGTTGTCAGTAATTAAATAATGGCAAAAAGATCGTATATTATACTTCATAGTGGGGTTCGGCACTTGCACAGGTCACATGTGATGCGAAGATCTCTTGATACTAGTCTGATCAATAATGACTAACAAAGAGAGACGATCCAAACACGAAGTATTAAATATTAATGTTATGGTACCATCTTTCTTGACACTCCCAAACTCGACGGTTACTATCGTTCCTTGAATCCCTAACTGAGACCGACCAAGAGAATCACAATACAATAAGCAACAGAACATAAATGCAGTAAAACCACATTATGCTACGAAGTACTCTGACGAGGATTTTATACAAACATTATGGCCAACAGGCACAAAACAATCCAAGATCAACAAAATACAAGTATATTCCATATGAAGATGGATATGCCACAGCAATACAAATACACATGAGTACAGATGCAGTGAAAATGAAAAATACATTTGGAATCAAGAAGACTCTGGCCCCTCACTAGTGTCCTTTAGACCCTTCGCCGTCACCATGATGTTCATGTGCCTTAACCTTCCCGTGACCTAAAATACGACATATTTCATAACAGGGTCATTTAAACAAGATAATAAATCTCAATATGTCCATCATATGCAATCACACATGCTGTATGAACCATCAAATTCATCATTTCGAACGACAATATATAAAATCATACATGTTGTATAAACCTAACCGGATCATAATTCTAAATAATAGATCATATGCAAACAAACATGCTATATGAGTCGACTAGATTATAACTGCGATAGTTGAAAACACATACAATCAAAAATGTTGTATGTACAACCAAGTTTACGGCTTACAGGATGGACATTGTAGCTGTTGGAACATTTTGTTCTATACGTGCTTAATAGTATTTTGATGATTAAAGTTGTTACACAAAACAAAACAACATAAAGGAGAAGCAATCATCGAAGGAAACAAAGTGAAAAAAGTTGGACTGAAGGAAGATAACGTACGCTATGAAGATAGCGTAACGTATGTAAAATGGGAAAATTAACATACGTAAACAATGTTACTTAATGTATGTAATATGTAGTTTAAATCATATGAACATTGGAAGAGTCAAAGTCAGAAAAGTAGCAACGAGCATATGGTGTCAGCAATGACGTATCCTTAACGTATGTAATAGCTGATTGATTAACGTACGTAATGATCGAATCAGATGTTATTGGACTGAAACTAGACTAAGCTAACGTACGTAACATGGATGGAATAACGCACATAACTCGAGCTAACGTACGTAATATGGAGGCCTTAGCGTACGTAAGAGAGGCTCAGGGAGCTAACGGCTAGTTTGATGAAGAAGCCTATAAATACCATTCATATGGTAATGTTTAACGACAACAACCTCAAAAAAACGATTCATTCATCAGATATTGATATACTTATATTGTTGTTGTGATATTGAGCTTATATTGTTAGTTTGAGTGTTTATACATTCAACACATACACGAGAGGTAAAAGAAAAGATACGATTGGATTCGGTGTTATTAGGATCAAGGATCCGACATTATTAGAATAGCAATCGATATCTTCGTGAGGTTTATCTAGTACCGATAGAAAGCTAGAGTTGTTGATTCCCTATCCAATAGAAAAGGAAAACGTTTTAACTTGGACCAACATAAAGACAAGTATGAGTGGTTTATCACGGACCAATAGAAGACGTGATTGTAACGGTAATCCATCGACCGATAGAAGAGAGGTGCAGAGGTTGATCTTAATCATATTGAAAAAGATACCGAGAGAGGACATAGGCTCGATTATAGCTGAATCTTTATAAATCCGTGTGTCGTTTATTTTCCGCACTTTATATTTACGCTTCCGCACAACGGCGCAAATTCCGATTTTGCTCCAACAATTGGTATCGGAGCAGTACTTCCAATATGCGGCTTAACATCCGAGGGGATGATCCCTATGGCATTTCAATTTGCTCCAGTCGAAGGCCTTGCTCTTAACCGACCACCATTTTTTGATGGCGCAAATTTCATGACATGGAAGAAAAAGATGTCAATATCCATCCGAGCGTATGACATCAAAATTTGGAAGATCATTTGTCTTGGCCCGAAAGTTCCAATCAAACCTGACGGATCTCTTAAGAGTTTCGAAGAATATAATGACGAGGATTGGAAGAACGACCATCTAAATTGTAAGGCTACTCAACTTCTATATTGTGTCTTAAATCCATAAGAGGTGAATCGTATCTCATCGAAAGTGCTAAAGAGGTATGGAAAATTCTTGAAATCACACACGAAGGGAAAACTCAAGTCAAGGAGACGAAGATCAATATGCTTCTCCATGACTACGAGTTATTCATGATGAAAGGTGATGAGTCCATCACCAACATGCTCGACCGATTTTCGGTCATCACAAATGGACTTGCTTCGTTCGGTAAACCATTATCAAGTAGTGAGAAAGTCATGAATAGGACGGAACGGTAACGGTGATTATGGAATCTAAAGATCTCAATAATCTTGATTTTAGTTCCCTCGTTGGTTCACTAATAAATTACGAGATTGTCCTTAAATCTCGAAGTGCAAAGCCGAAACCGAAGGAAAGATCGATAGCCTTGAAGGCTAAGATGTCTAAAAGAGAAGAAATCCTGGTGGACGAAAGCGACGAAGAATCAGCATATTATGTCAAAAATATTAATAAGTTTCAAACCTTATTAAATTGGAGAAAGAAAGATATCTCGGGCGAATCTAAGAAATTCGACAACAATTGTCGATTATGTGGTAAACCGAGCCACTTTGCAAAGAATTGGCGAGCAAAACCCAAGAAAGAGGTTCTCGTTGCAACATGGAGCGATGAAGACGAAGGTGAAGATTTCATCAATCAAAATAATCTCACTCTTATGGCATGAAGTTCATTCGACGATAGCGACGTCGAAAGCCAAGTAAGTAATTCTTACGATGAACTTTTTGAAGCATTTGAATTATTGCATACGGATTATCAAAATGCTTTATCCAAAATTAAATCCCTTCAATTTAAAAATAAATCATTGGAAATTGAAAATTCCAAAATTCTGGAAAAGGGGAAGTTTATCGAGATCGATCATTCTAAATGCCTTGAAAATGAAAATATTTTAAAGGATGATCTTGTTAAAATTCAAACTGCGGAAACGAGAAATTTGAAAATGCTCTCGGTTCAAAAGTTCACTTTAAATAAACAGGGGTTGGATTCAAACCTCGTTCTAAAACTGAATCCTTAAATTTAAAGATACCATATTGCAAAAAATGTTTGAAAATTGGGCATCATATTTTGAACTGTAAAAGCCCACGTCGGACGAGTAAAATTAAAAGGATTTGGGTTCCTAAAGGAACAAATATTTCAAATATCGTTTATGCTTCAAATAAAAAACCAACTCTTGGTTGGATCCCCAAAAATTGATTTTTATCAAAATATATTTTACTCAGGGGGAGTAATAATTTTTCAAAGGGGAGATAATATTTTCAGGGGGAGTTTATACCCTATTCATGCATATAGTTATATTCATCATTTGGTATCGCATATTTTTTATACATCAATTTGGTATTTATCATTTTATTGTCATTTATTACACTTTTTGATGAAAACAAAAATGGGGAGAAAGGAGAAAAGAAAAAGAATGGACCTTGAAAGGGGAAAAAATCGAAGAAAAGTTGAAAAGATGAAGCTGAAAAGAAAAATGAGGAGACGTCGAAAAGATGATGAAAATTTAAAAATTCGAAAAGAAAAAGAAAAGGAAAGAAGGAATCGAAAAAGAAATGGGAGAAGAAACTAATGAAACGGACAAAGTCGAAAACTTTGCTCTGTACACATATACATATATTTGTATTTTTGCAGGTAAATCCCATTGACGAAGTGTTGTTTTATAATCACCAAGAAGGGGGAGATTGTTGGAACATTTTGTTCCATACATGCTTAATAGTGTTTTGATGATTAAAGTTGTTACACAAAACAAAACAACAAAAAGCGAAGCAATCATCGAAGGAAACGAAGTGCAAAAAGCTGGACTGAAGGAAGATAACGTATGCTATGCAGATAGCGTAACGTATGTAAAATGGGACAATTAACGTACGTAAACAATGTTACTTAACGTACGTAATATGTAGTTCAAATCAGATGAACGTTGGAAGAGTCAAAGTCAGAAAATCAGCAAAGGACATATGAGGTCAGCAATGACGTATCCTTAACGTGCGTAATGGCTGATTGATTAACGTACGTAATGATCGAATCTGATGTTACTGGACTGAAATTGGACTAAGCTAACGTACGTAACACGGATGGAATAACGTACGTAACTCGAGCTACGTAATATGGAGGCCTTAGCGTACGTAAGAGAGGCTCAGGGAGCTAACGGCTAGTTTGATGAAGAAGCCTATAAATACCATTCCTATGGTATTGTTTCACGACTACAACCTCAAACAAACGATTCATTCATCATATTTTGATATACTTATATTTTTGTTGTGATATTGAGCTTATATTGTTAGTTTGAGTGTTTATACATTGAACACATACACGAGAGGTAAAAGAAAAGATACGATTGGATTCTGTGTTATTAGGATCAAGGATCCGGCATTATTAGAATCGCAATCGATATCTTCGTGAGGTGTATCTAGTACCGATAGAAAGCTAGAGTGGTTGATTCCTTATCTAATATAAAAGGAAAACGGTTTAACCTGGACCGACACAAAGACAAGTACGTGTGGTTTATCACGGACCAATAGAAGACGTGATTGTAACGGTAATCCCTCGACCGATAGAAGAGAGGTGCAGAGGTTGATCGTCATCCTATTGAAAAAGATACCGAGAGAGGACGCATGCTCGATTATAGCCGAATCTCTATAAATCCATGTGTCATTTATTTTCCGCACTTTATATTTACGCTTCCGCACAACGGCGTAAATTCCGATTTTGCTCCAACAGTAGCCCTGGATGGAAATGTGTCCGTGCACATATCACTGTTGTAGGCATAATACTGAAAATATGCATATGATAATGTACCTAATCAATCTCACGATCATTGCCCACATGTTTGCACAGTCCAATGTGAGTCCAACAACCAATGCATGACTATATGTGCCCGAAATGAAAATCCTACACGTACTAACTGGCACGCCAATATGACTCCGGAATGCCACGATAACAAAAATGATAGCGGGAACTTCAATAATGACTGTCCATCCCAATAAGGGGCCAAACGACTCACCAAAAGAAATATGAATCCAAAAAAGATCAAAACAACTCACTGAAGTGCAATGATGGTAACAATAAGACACGTGACTACTATTCCCCCAATGAACGATTGACACGATTAACAACAATATCATTATGAATTGAAATTCGTAAAGCATAAATGTACATAATACATACAACATATAAAAGACATATTACCATCATAACAAGGCAAGAATTCGCTTGCCTCAATACCGAAGCAGTAAGAAATGTTCTTGCATGATCAAAACATCCTTAACGAAATGAATGAATGAATGAACGAACGAACGAACTCAATAAATCACACATACAACCTCGAACGAAATACAATTCATTCAACAACAGAATTCCACAATACCGATATCGAATTCAACACAGTAGTTATGCTTGATTCAACATGAACCGAGCAAACTACTCAAATGAATATCATAGCCTTAAACTATAAATTTCCACAACTTTAATTCATCGTAATGATCAAATTATCGTGATGATAAATTTTATTTATACTTGTAACAATCGATATCTACAAGAATGTAAAAGAACACTTATCAAACTTCTCATTAATTATGATAATATCATCCTATATTGTCTTAATTAACCCAAAAACATTATGAACACCTCAAACGTGATGTCTTATACTCAACAATCATCAATTCATCAATAATTTCAGATTCATCATCAAGAATAGCTTAAACATTTCGAAATTATGATAACTATTTCATAAATTATCATAATCTTTCGCCAAAATGGTTATAATCTTATAAGAACATCATCTTTATCAATAATCACTTCAAAACTTTGTTCCAAAAAGCTTAACATAATCATCTATGTATTATTTAATCCTCAAGAACATACTCATCCTCAAGTTATAATCATCATATTCTTCATCATGTGTTCATAAAAATGATCAAGAATTATGATAATTTCTAACAATCCATCAACACGTGAAATAATTATAAACAATGTCATTATAACCTCAGAAATAACACAACAATAGCCAACATACCTTTTGAAGATAAAGATAAACCTCAAGCACTTCAAGAATAAACCACAATCTTCAAGCTCCCAAGCTCCAGTCCAAGTTATGAAGCTCCAAAACAAGTTGGAAGGGGCCGGGTATTGGTTACGAGGGCCGAGGGGATGGTTTCTCGAGAGAAAACCCGTAAGTGGATCGTGCAAAAATGAAAGACTAGACATGTCACTATAATTTGTTCTTTCCATTACGGTCGTTATACCCTCCGCCTAACATACGTTAACAGCTTTATGTACGCTCTCCTACCCCGGTAGTGTATGTTACTGTCCTCCAGAAGCTACTGCCTCATTTCATATATTACCTTACATGCATTGCAAAAATTAATGTAAGCAAAACCTCCATCATTGCATACGCTATGCCATTGGTTGCATACACAATGCTGGTTGACTTGACTGTTTCAATCAAGCCGATAGTGCTCGGCCCTACATGCCAAAGTTGATCTGATCTGATTCCCATTATTACATACGTAGCATGCCCCTTTTGTTGGCGTATACCTTTATATGTAATTATGAGCTCATATTGCACTAATAAAAGGTAATGGTTGTTTCTTTATTTAATGTATATTATTGGCGTTCTTGATTTGGTAAATAGAAATAATGTCCATGAAATTGAGTAAAAATATTCCACTCCTTATGAGATAAGGAGTGGCACGGGAAGTGTTTAGAACTCAATTACTTAACTTATCCGCAAGTCGATAAAAGTTAACTGGATATTAAGTTTAGTAGAGACTTGTATATCATATGCTTGGACATGTGCATATCTTCACTCAGGAGTAGTGGGAGTATTCGGTATAGGTATACTAATTGGAAAGGACTCACCTCGATTCAGTTACATGGATTTCACACTGGGATAGTCAATGACTGAATCGTAAGGTTGTGATTACTAGTAGAAAAAATCCCTTTACCGACACTACTTTAGTGTCAATAATGACTTTTACTGACACTTTCAAATTGTGTCAATAATGCTAAAGCCAGAACACACTTACACTAATTTTTAGTGCCAGTGATACATGCGTCAGTATATACGGACATAAATGCTTAATGTAAGTAAAGAATATGTCAGTAAATAACATCACTGTAACGTCAATAAAATAATGACACAAAGGTGTCAGTAACTACTGACATTATTTTCATGTCATTATTTTTTATGACTATAGTATCATAAATATAAAATTTAAGTAGCTTCAAATGTTTAGTGTCGGTATTTGGTGACATGAAATTATTCTTGATATTTTTCAAAAAAATTCTATTTTAATCTCAATTAAAATTTCCTATTGAGTTACATGAAAAACAAATTTAACATACATTAAAATTGTCAAAAGGACAATTCACTTATAAAACATCCCAAATGCATTGTTATTAAATTGAATAATCAACATGAATAACCGGTGACGCTATAGTTTGAAAAAAAGGAGCATAAGTACTAAATCAAGCATTCAACATGAACTACCAACATAACACTTCAACCATGTCTGGAAAAAAGGAACATAAGTACTAATAAAGCATTCCAATTGAACTACCAACAAAACAATTCAACCAAGTCTGGAAAAAAGGAATATAAGTTCTAATCAGGCATTCAACTTGTACTACTAATAAAACATATCAACCAAGTTTATTCAACAATGAAATTTAAGCATACAAAGCACATTGCTTGGTTACAAATCACTTAACCATCAGCGACATCAATTTTGTCCCACCTACATATTCAACAACTAAGTTTTTCCCACATGTACAAGTTTAAAGAATCAATTAACATACTATATTTAACAAATGTTCTATAGATGTTTAGAAGAATTTTGTATATAAACACTATTAGGCCTGCATTATATCAATCTGAATAAAGATCATGCAAAGATGTCCCTGAAAAAAAAAAAACATCTTACTTTATCAAGTCTACCCGTTTCTCTTCAATCTTCTTCCAACGTAGTTAAATCTCTTTCAAGTATCCAGCTTGCTCTTTACTCTTTTTCTTCGGTTTAGCTTCATAATTTCCAGTATATAATTTCTTTCAGATTATTTTCTTCCACAGAGAAGTCCTCATTAGCTTCTTCGATGTCTTTCTCTATGTTTGATAGGTTCCAAAGGTAATTATCCTGCTTCAAAGATTTCTGCATTCGAGTTACAGAAATTAGAGAAAATTGTCAGAATAAAGGAAAAAGGAGTTGTTTAGTATTAAGATTTTTGAGGTCAACAAATAAGAAGTCCAATAACAAGAAAAAGAAAAGCGGCATTCCATAATTGTATCGGTCGAACAATATGCTTGACGTATAAAGTAAGTCTATAATGAAAGTTATATCAATAGTTGATTATATATTTCAAGCTTCAATATTGCATAGATCATGACAAAGCTTGATTATACAATTATAGATTAGCATACTAATATGTTGAAGTATAATTATGAGAGAACTGGTAAGCAGAACAAGATTCAAAATTTAAAAATAATATGAACCAGTTGCTCTCAATTTGTGACGCCTTTCAGTCTTCTCCTTCACCATCTCCTCTACTCATCTGATTTACCGTTTCTACGATAGCTCGTATCCTACGTTGAGGACAAACACAAGGACAATTAACTTAACTATTTAAGTAGAACTTTATACCAGCAATCAGATGTGTCGGTACTTCGGATATAGAACAGCAAAAGCCAAGCTTGGTTAAACATGCTGACTCAAGGGAATCTAAGTCTTCCTTCTCCGCTTCACAATTGCTAATGTAGGGCTTATGTATATATAAAATGTACTGCAACATTCTGGAATGTCTCCGAAAGCTGAGTAGATTAGCTATAGGTTCTTCCAAATTTGTACAAGACAATGACAACCAACGAGAGGATATGTAATACGCAGAAACCATAAGAATCCTTTGAGGTAATTAATGAAGAAGAAAAATAATTCAAACTTGAATCCCTAAAACTAATCACTATCACGAATTAGCTATTTAGGTGATTCTTGAAAAAACTGAAAAGTAAAAAAGAATGCTTGAAAAAAATCCAGATAACATTCATCTGCTACAATTCATTCACAAAATATAAGAATAAAACAAAGCAAACAGTAAAGCCCTACTAAAACAGCACAAAATAAAATATGTAGTATGTTGTGCGGCGATTTATACGCCTCGACGGCGATTGACATAAGGGCTGAGCGACCAAGCCAGCGTTGGATGGACCAAGGCAGACTAATCAAGCGAGGGTTCCAGATCGTCAAGTACCGAGCGATCGACATCCAGGGCGATCGTCTCTTGGCACCTAGCGATCGACTCCAGTGCCCGACTGAGACGACCGTCTTATGCCACGTGTAAACCCAAACATCCGTCAAAGTCTACGAAGACCGAATTTCGGGATGAAGGCCCACGTGCAGATCCGCAAAAGGCGCCGTAGGAAAAGGCTTTTTGACTCCCTACCAGTTGTAGGTGACAAGGACAGCCTCTCACCTACCGACAGACCCGCCGAAAGGTCCTAGGTGGGACCTCCCAAGACTGCAACGTGTGACACGGATTGTCTTCTCATTGGTTCGCACATGCGGCTGCCAGTAGCAGCTGCGGACTTTAAGGAAACCGACCTACATGCTGAAGTCGATCGCCCATATATTTTAAAACAGGTAAGGCGATCGCCCGTTTGGGATCAAGACATCCCAACTAACCCCTCTCCTATAAATAGAAGACTTCCAGCACTTGGAAGATGCTCGACTTTTTGAGGCTTCTCTTATCTCTATCTAGGATTTCTCTCTCTCCGAACCTCTTAACCGAAAGACATCGGCAGAAACCAGAACTCACAGAGCAACAACTCTGATTCTTCCGGCAATCACCAACACTCAAGAGATAGATAGCTAGGGTTATTACACTCATTGTAATTGTACTCTTACATTAATATCTGTACTCCCAAGCGGAATTCTTATTAATAATATCTCGCAAGAGCATTCAATCCCGGTTCTAACAAACCCGGCAAATTTTATGTTATTAACACTCCTCGTACGTGCTCTCGCATTTTGTTTGTTACTCACCCGTAGCCATATCCAACAAATCATTCCGAACAATATTTTGGGTAACAACAATTGGCGCTAGAGGAAGGGGACTGAACCCTCATTTTCATTACGACCGTTTCGAAGAACACTCACTGTTCTCCGGAACATATACTTGAAGAAACACTCACTGTTCTTCAAAGAAAAACCTTCAGGATAATGACGTCTGCCACCACTTCGAAGAGAGCAACCCTACGGCCCACCGGTCGCCTTATTCCGGCCCAGACCGAGTCCCAACCCACGGCGGAGGGTAGCCTCGGCGACGCGAGTCTCTCACTCCCGCCCTAGAGGGACGGCCCCAGCCTCTCACTCGATCAATTCCAAACTGCGGAACAGATAGAGGAGGCCATGACCATCCTAAGGGAGCGATGGGGAGCATGCGACGCGCCCGCTATAACCCCCTCGCCCATCCACCGTGCGGGCAAACGAAAGCTCAAGGGGTTACTTATCGATCAATCGTCAAAAAGCCCCGATTCACAAGAAAAGGCGCTTGCGAGGCGGGACAGCTCCGTCTTCAGCCGGCATGGAAGCGACCCTTTATGGCAACCGGGGCAATCTGGCCCCAGCCATGAGACGTCGGAGCCCGAATCCATCACTAGGAGTTGGACATACCCAACTCCCAAAAGGCAGGTCAGCCATTTGGCTCCCCCTCGCCGAAAAACCGAGCTCGGCGGCGAAGACCTCATCGTCTACCGTGGAGCCAGGTGATCAGTACACGATCGCCTCGGCTACCGCTCCGAGAGCCAAACCGCGAGCAGCCAGGCTACGGCGATGGCCGCAATGCAACGTCAGCTCGATGATATGAAGGCGCTCCTAGAAACTGGGGTAGGCGCCAAGAGAGAGGTCGCCGGACCAAGTGAGCCGCTCGCGGTCCAGATCGAGCTTACCCCCGTACAACCAAAGATCACTCCTCCTCAAATACCTCTGTATGAGGGGAGATCGGACCCCGAGACTCACTTAAGCAAGTTCCGGATCTACATGACCGGATGCGGAGCATTAGACGCGACCAAATGCCGAATGTTCCCGTTGACATTGGACAATCTTACCCATAGGTGGTACATCTCATTGCCACCGCGCTCAATCAATTCCTTCGAAAAACTGGCGAGCGACTTCACGTCGTACTTCGCCGCCAAGGTCGCTCGACCAGAAGGTCCCACCGCATGATGAAGGTCAGGCAGGGGGAAGACGAGTCCGACGAAGACTTCATCGACTGGGTGGATGAAATAATCCTCAACAGCGAGCCCATAAGCGACGAGATCGCCCTCTACTCGGTCCTAGGGGATTCAATGGTCTCTCGCCCATATTCAGGCACCTTACGAAGGAGATTCCCCCAACCTACGCGATCTTCCGCGTCAAGGCCGCTGACTTTATGGCCAGGCAGAGGTTGATCACCCTTCGCCTAAGCGAGGGAGCAGAGAAGGCGATCGACAATCCCGGAAAGGCGGTCGCCAAGCCACACAGTGATTTCAAGACCTTCGAGGATGTAGAAGTCCATCTCCTCCACAACCTCAACCGAACTTCGGCCAATATTTTTTATGCCATCAAGGGGCGTAAACCTCTAAGCAAGCCAAAAGCGATAAGGGACAACGGTCATCTGGACCGCGATAAATTGTGTGCTTTCCACAAGAGTCCCGGCCACAACACCAACCAATGCCGCGACCTCCTCAGACAACTCTGGAGATTGTTCGAGGAGGGCAAGCTGGACAGTTTAGTGACTTAGCCGGAGCCCCGGGCAGAAAGGACCAAGGGCCGCGATCGGCGATAGAGCGACGACCGCCAATATCCCAATCCATTCGCCAGAATCAAACGCGACGAAGCCATAGGATTCATACGAGTCGATCCCTCCGATCAACCTCGTTGATCGGATCTGTATGCTTCAATCAAGAGGTGAAAACTTCGGAGGTATTTCCCTAGTCTCCACCATGTCAAACCAAAGGCTACTACCTGAGCAACGCTTCCAAAGAGAGTGACTCGCTCGCCTTCTAAAGTTCGTCATCTAACATGATGGACCCAGGCAAGCGATCGCCTCCCCCAACACAACATATACCGTCGAGGATCGCCATCTAACATGACGATCCGTGGTAAAAAAGTGCAGCGATGGTTCTGGAGGTCGATGGAACCGACAACCCATCCATGCAAGGTTCCTTTGGGCAGAGATCGCTCGCCCTTCGTTTAAATACGAGGCGGGCGTAGCCGGAGGACCCTCCAAAACAGATCTGTGGACACGCTCGCCCGCCCTCAAAGGTCCATCATCGAACATGGTAGTTCCGGACAATGCGACGCGTCCTTACCCCCGTCACAACGTATGCACTCGAAGGTCCGTCATCTAACATGTCTGTCCCAGGCCGAAAAGTGCTAACAAGCCACGGTCGTGGAGTCGATTAATCCGACGGCACCCCGTGCAAGGACTCCTCCAGGCTGAGATTATCCATTCCATCACTACACTGCGAGGCAGAACATAGTCACCGGAGGACCCTCATAATAAAGTGAGTTGCGAGACAGACATACAGGTGGAATGTCCCCCGCGCACAAGACATGGTCACGGAGGTCGGTTCCATCGAACTCCGCGACCATGCACGGTTCCTCTAGGCCGAGATGATCGGCCTTCCTCGATGTTGCTACCCAAAATATTATCCGGAGATAGATATTGCTGGAATGGATGGGATAGCAAACAAATGCAAGAGCACTTCCGTGAGAAAGATAAATAACACAAGATTTGCCGGGGTTGTTAGTCCCGGGCTTGAATGCTCTCGCGAGATATTATTAATACCAATATTCGGGGATACAAGTACTAATGTAAGAATACAAATACAATGAGTGTAAAGATTCTTGTTATCTTAGCTAGTGAGCGTGTAGATTGCCGGAAGAACCAGATTTGATGCTCAGTGAGTTCTTGTAACAAAGGAGATGAACAGTCGCGGCGGTGAGAGATCGGCCGTCTCTCACGGCGAGTATTCAGCTGGATGCTTGTGCTCCTGGGCTTATGAATCCCTTGGAATCTGTCTAGTGGAGACTTGCTGCTTCTGTCGATCGTCTTCTGGACGAGAGATTTAGGGAGAGAAGTCCTAAGATGGATTCCGGTGAGATAGCCGGGAGCTTGATGATATGTATGTTCTTCAGTATTTCCGTGAATGTATCGGAATGTGAGAGAATGAGTTCTGAGCGTAAGTCAAAATGAATTTTGAACCGTTAATGGGATGGATTTCCAACCTTTTTACAGTAGGAGGAAGTTCTCTATTTATAGGGCTTGGATACGCCGGGCGATCGCCTTTTCTGCAATATAATAATCGGGCGATCGTCTTTCAGCACATGGGCCTGTCCCCTCAAAGTCTGCAGGAGTTCTTTGGCAATCAGCGTGCGGTCCAATGGGGAGCTTACACGCGTCCTGAGTTGCTGACACGGGTGGTCCTACTGACAACTTTCGGCGCGCATGCTGGTAGGTGAGGTAGGTGGCAGGCTGTGGTCAAAGGTCTTGTCTGTCAGCTAAAGATCTTGTCTGCTACGAAGATCTTGTCAGCGCCTTTGGTGGATCTGCACGTGGGTGCTTTCCTGAGATCCAGTCCTTGATGACTTTGATGGGCGATCGTATCCGCTCGGGGCGCAGGTCGATTGCCCTTAGCTGGTTAGTAGAGTAGATCGCCAGCTGCCAAAGGGCGATCGCCTTGGGAGTCGATCGCTAGGTAACTGATGGTGGTTTGATATCTTCGACTTGGCGAGCTAAACATAGTTTGACTGGAGTTGACTAGGTCGCTCGGCCTTATAGTCGATCGCCTGTCGGGATGAATAAATCGTGACACAACAATTGCCCCCCAGCTCGCTCATACGTTGGAAACGTGGGGTGAGGTGGCTCTCTTGGCGATCGCTGACCTTTTGACGAGCGACTTTGTGTTTCACTGAACTGGCGATCGTCTTTGAGCCGATATATCCTGAGTTCGGACGACCTGGTTGGCCGCCGAATCACAAGGGAAAAAACAACGGGCGTTGAAAAGTCTCCGTGCACGTGTCGGGCTTCTATCGAGGACACCAACGGTCATTAATGACTCCTCGGCCGACGCGTCCTCGAAAAGACGCGTACGCGGGTCTCGAGGGGTCAACTATTGCGTCGTTATGAGATCCGACCCCCGAGGTTTTCCCTTATTGCAATCGGGTCCCCGCCTCCTCCTATAAAAGGGGGCGCGGTGCCGCAGTTGTTACTCACGCGTGCTTATTGGAGAAAGAAGGACTCGCCGAATTTTCAAGATCTTAGAGCCGATCGTCGTTCGATTTCACTTAAGGGTAATAAAAATCCTTTTCTTCTTCTCTAACTCGAAAATGGCCGGAGCCTCATCATCGCTTGGAGCGGGTACTGCTCGCCACGGACATCGGTGCCTAGGAGAAACTCCTTCCGTCTTCCACTGAGACGGGTGGCCATTCGAGCCGGAATCGACCCGGCTGAAGTTGAGGCTTTGTTCAATGAGGCCGATATTGCTAATGAGTCGGTTCTTTGAAGAGAGACGATCGCAGATCGAGAGAGATCCGCGATCGTGGCTTACCGGGAGCAACATAGCACTTTGGTCGGGCCTATAGGGCCTTTCTTTGAAATAATGGAGAGGTTAGCCGGTCCTACTCCGAGATTCGACTTAGGGGATATTCGGTCGCTTATCCCTATGTGCTTCCCAAGCGGTCGCGATGACGTGCCGCTGCGGCGATCGTTGTGGTCGCCGGCCCAAATACGGAGCTCGACGACTGTGAGAGATCCGGCCGTCTGGAGGACAAGATTCCATGTTCCTTCGAGATGTGGACATGTTCGCGCCGCGGAGAATGAACGAGCCGACCGACCTCCGATGGGTATGGTCGCAGTGAGTGAGGCCGTTATGGAGGCCGGCTACGCTTCCCTCGTCCTTGCGGTCTCCCATCTGCTGGCCGCTTGGAATGTGGCGCCACTCGCCGACGCCGAACGCCCGGCTCCAAATTATTTGCACCCTCACCCTTTTCGGCGGTCATCGCTGTACCGCCTCCCATCGCCGTTGGAGATGAATCATTTGTTTAAACTGCGGCTCACAGAGGGTTGGTGGCGGTTACCATATTCAAGGCCGATCTGGTCGGGTGATTCATGGAGTTCGAATAAGATACGTGGCGATCGACGAAGTGGTTACGGGTCGCCGGCAAGTGGAGGGCTTCGCGAGCGACAATCCCACGGGCGAGCCGAGATCCCCACCGAATTTCGGGAGAGGAATCCGTAAGGGTTTAGACTCTCCCTTCGTTTGGATGCGATTTGACCGATCTAATTTGATTGCTTTTGCGAGCTTCCATATCCCGGCGATCGAGGAGCTGCCTTTCGACTTTCTCGTTGTTTGGGAGCGAATTAGGAGCTTGTCGGACGACGACCTAGATGCCACTTGGATCAACAAGGAGAGTCGCTGGTTGTCGGCTCGACTATTCCGTTTCCCGAGACATCTCGCGGTGCCAGGTATGAGCTTCTGCGATCTTCACTTTCTAGGCGATCGCCTTACTTGAGGAAAGTGTTTGACCGTTAGTCGATCGTCTTTAACTGCAGAGGTTCGTTTCCCTCGCTTTTTGGAGCCTCCGGCGGAGATCGCTATGTCGAACCCAGGAGTCCTAGGCCGTCTTCGCCATAAGAGGTCGACTCGGGTTCCACCCGTCGCATTGCCTATAGTTCCGGTGGGGGAGCCTCGCGTGGAGCCGGTCGTGGTTGAGGAGGAAATTCAGGAGGAGGGGCTTCGGGCGAATCGCAAGAGGCCGAGGCCGGAAGAAACTTCGTTTCATGCCCCGGGCGATGAAGTGCCGATCGCCGCTCCTCCGATCACCATTGTTGCTCCGGAGGGCGAGTCGCCCTCTGCGGCTTTTCTGCGGGAGACGGCGATCGCGGATGCTGAGACCCCTCGAGGGAAACCGTTTTTCGGTCGGGATCCCGAGAAGGCTGAGAGGTAGATAGTATTTCTGTGTTGAAAATTGCATCTGCATAGGAGTTGTATTAACCTTGTTGTTTTGATGCAGGATCCGTCGCGCAGATCCGTCTTGTCCACCGATGGTCGTGGATTTCCTGGCGAGTCGATCTCCTCGCCATTCCTGCGACATTCCTCCCTATGTCAGCAAGGCTGCTGCTGCTCTCCCGAAGGCATGGACGACTGATCTGGATGCGATCGCTCGTCAGCGATCGGCGAGTTCGATGCACGCTGTTGTCGCCCTTTCTCTTCAAACGGCGACCATGGCCGTCCAGGCTGCTCAGGAGTTTGAGGGGCGGCCCTCCACCATTCGCCTGCAGGAGGATCTCGAGGCGGATCGGAAAGAGAATGCCGAGTTTGCTGACAAGATCGCGGCGATGGAGAAGGACTCCTTGGAGGCGGCCAAGCGGGCGAGCCATGAGCTTGAGCTGGAGAAGAAAGAGACTGAGAAATATCGAATGGCGGTCGACCGATTTCGGCACCAGATGCAGAGTGTCGTCCAGGCGCAGAATGTTGCTGAAGGGGAGGCCGATCGCCAGAAGGTGACGATCGCTTACCGGTGACAATGGTGAGCGGAGGCGAAAGAGAAGGTTGCCGCGAGGAGGCCGAGCTCGTGGATCGCAATGTGCGATGGCCGAGCCGAGAGGAGAGGTTGAGGCGACCAAGGCCGATCCCTTCCAAAACTTGGAGTATGTCGTGAGTTCGCCTATTATTTGGCGTCGCGACTCGATCCGAGCGGCTAAGAAGGGAGGCTTGGAGGTCGGTCCTCTAGCCGAGAAGTTCAAATCATATGCATTGGAGCATCCTCTCCATTCGGCTTTCTCCTTGCCGATCTTGGACTCGCGGACATCGGCGTGGATTTGAGCCGGTATCCGTCTCAGCAGTCTTGCTCATCCCGATGCTCGGAAGATGAGGGGACCGCGCCGAATGCGATGGCGAAGTCCAGCAGGGGCCGAGGCGCTTCCTTTTACGCTTTTAGCTTACTTTCTTTGTAGTTTGTAGCTTTCTTTTGTAGCACTTAGGCCTTCGGGCGATCATGTACTCCGATTTTTCAAGTAATGCAATGAGCATTTGTCTTTCTGACTTATCACTTGAATGAATGGTTATTTTTAAGTCTTTGTTTGACTTTGTACAAATGTGTGAGGAGAGATCGTTGCGAGGGTAGTTCCAAATGAATTGATAAACTCATAAAGATAACTTTTTACAACAAATTCGATCGCTGCACTACATCTGAAAAAATGACGATCTCCGTGTGTGGTTGAATAGCGACGATCGTCGTGTAGGTAGTCCGCACTCTTATTGCCCCTTGTTTTTATTCACTTAGTGGAAGGAAGGGGATGAAAATAATTCCTTGAGTGAGCGGTCTTCAACTTTGTCGAGTCCTCGGGGACGGTCATCCTTCTTGAGGAACCGTGCACGATCGCGGAGTTCGATGGACCGACTCCTTGATCATGTCTTGATGCGCGAAGACGTTGAGTGTCTCGTGACTCACTTTATTATGAGGGTCCTCTGTTAGGCTGCGCCTCGCCTCGTATTTAAACGAAGGGCGTGCGGTCTCGGTCTAGAGGAGTCCTTGCGCGGGGCAGCGTCGGATGATTCAACTCTACGCCCGCGGCTTGTTTAGCTATGCTTCCACCTCGGCCCACCATGAAGATGGCGAACCTCGACGGTGTACGTTGAGACGGGGGTTGTGGCGCGTCGCATTGTCCGGGTTCACCATGTTAGATGATGAACCTTTGAGGGCGAGCGATCGTGTCCACTAATTAACTTTGGAGGGCCCTCAGACTACGCCGGCCTCGTATTTAAACGAAGGGCGGGCGATCTTGGCCCAAAGGGACCTTGCATGGCCTAAGCAGTCGGTTCCATCGACCACCAGGACCATGGCTGCACTCTTCCACCTTGGATCGTCATGCAGATGCCGACCTTCGACGGTGTACGTTGTGCGGGGGGACGCGATCTCGTGCCTTAGTCCATCATGTTAGATGGTGAACTGTAAATGGCGATCGAGTCCTCCGGTTTCTCGAATAAGGAAGGAGATCGGGGAGACTTCCGAGGTCTCCTTTTCTTGATTGAAGCATGTAGAGACGGTCGCCGAGGTTGATCTAGGGGTCGGCTCGTATGAGCTTTCCAGCCTGTTTTGTGTTCGACTCGGACGATCGTTCATAGAGGTAGGTAGGGACTTCGGCTAAACCAATAAGCTGTCCAACTTGCCCTCCTCGAACAATCTCCAGAGCTGTTTGAGGAGGTCGCGGCATTTGTTGGCCGTGGCGGGACTCTTATGGTAGGCACAATATTGATTGTTGTCCAGATGACCGTGGTCCCTTATCGCCTTTGGCTTTTTGAGCTCTTCGTGCCCCTTGATGGCATAGAAAATATGTGCCGGAGTTACTGAACGTATGGAGGAGATGGGCTTCCATGTCCTCGAAAGCCTTGAGATCTCGGGTGTCTTGGCGATCGCCTTCTTTGCTTTGGCGATCGCTATCTTCGGACAAGAGGTGGCGTTTCCTCGTCTAAGCGGAGGGTGAGTAGCCTTTGCACGGCCAGAAGTTGGCGGCTTTAGCGCGGAAGATCGCGTAAGTTGGGGAATATCCTTGGAGAGATGTCTAAACATGGGAGAGTGACCGCGGAATCCCCCATGGCGAATAGAGAGCGAGCTCGTCATCATCGGGTTCGCCCGGTGAGGACGATTTCGCCCACTCGGCCAATGTAATCTGCGTCGATTCGTCTTTCCCCGCTTGATTTTTATCATGCGGTGGGGGCCTTCTCGTCTGGCGACCTTCTTTGGCGAAGTATGACGTGAAGTCGTTCGCGCTTTCTTAAAAGATGTGATAGATCGCGGTGGTAGTGAGACGTACCATCTATGGGCGGCTCGCCCAATGTCAACGGGAAGATCCGGCACTTGGTAGCATCAGACGCCCCACACCCGGTCATGTAAATTCGGAATTTACTCGGGTGGGTTTCGGTCCGATCTCCCTCATACGAGGTGTTTTGGGAGGAGCGATCGTTGGGTGTATGGGGCAAGCTCGATGTGGACCGCGAGTGGCTCGGTCGGCCGGCGATCTTTTTCTTTGGTGCTTGCCCCGGTGTCCAAGAGTGCTCTCATCTCGCCGAGTGGCGTTGTATGGCGGCCATCGCCGTGGCCCGATTGCTAGCGGCTCGGCGCTCGGAGCGGAGCCGAGGCGATCGAGTACCGATCTCCAGCGATCGGGCGGGAGTCGGATGGCGACTGCGTTGGGTGTGAGGCGGGTAGGCGAAGTCCGTGACGGATTCGGATTCCGTATTTTCAAGGTCGGAGATCAATGCCCGGCCGCCGGATGGGTCGCGTCCCAAACGATTGAATATAGATCCGTCCGGCCGTGCGAGAGCCTTTCCTCGCGAATTGGGGCTTTCGACGATCGCTCGTTCGGCAGCCCGCCGAATTTCCGTTTTCCCATGCGGCGGATCATCGAGGGAGTTATTGCCGGCGACGCACATGCTCTCCGTCGCTCCTCCAGATGGCCATAGCCTCCTCGACCGTTCTTTGGTCCGAACTGATCGAGTGAGAGGTTGGGGCCATCTCTCGGATGCGGGATCGAGAGTCTCGCGTTGCTGTGGCTTCTTCCTGTCGTTGGCTGGGGTTCGGACTGAACCGGGAAATGGTGTCCGGCGGTTCGGAGAGCAGCTTTCTTCGATGGACCGGCGGATGTCATGATTCTGAAGGTTTTCTTTGAAGTGCAGTGAGTGTCACTTCAAGTATGTGCCCCGAGAACAGTGAGTGTTCTTCGGGACGGTAGAAATAAAAGTTTGAGGGTTAGATCCCCTTCTTCTAGCGCCAATTGTTGCTACCCAAAATATTATCCGGAGATAGATATTGCTGGAATGGATGGGATAGCAAACAAATGCAAGAGCACTTCCGTGAGAAAGATAAATAACACAAGATTTGCCGGGGTTGTTAGTCCCGGGCTTGAATGCTCTCGCGAGATATTATTAATACCAATATTCGGGGATACAAGTACTAATGTAAGAATACAAATACAATGAGTGTAAAGATTCTTGTTATCTTAGCTAGTGAGCGTGTAGATTGCCGGAAGAACCAGATTTGATGCTCTGTGAGTTCTTGTAACAAAGGAGATGAACAGTCGCGGCGGTGAGAGATCGGCCGTCTCTCACGGCGAGTATTCAGCTGGATGCTTGTGCTCCTGGGCTTATGAATCCCTTGGAATCTGTCTAGTGGAGACTTGCTGCTTCTGTCGATCGTCTTCTGGACGAGAGATTTAGGGAGAGAAGTCCTAAGATGGATTCCGGTGAGATAGCCGGGAGCTTGATGATATGTATGTTCTTCAGTATTTCCGTGAATGTATCGGAATGTGAGAGAATGAGTTCTGAGCGTAAGTCAGAATGAATTTTGAACCGTTAATGGGATGGATTTCCAACCTTTTTCCAGTAGGAGGAGGTTCTCTATTTATAGGGCTTGGATACGCCGGGCGATCGCCTTTTCTGCAATATAATAATCGGGCGATCGTCTTTCAGCACATGGGCCTGTCCCCTCAAAGTCTGCAGGAGTTGCTGGCAGTCAACTGTGCGGTCCAATGGGGAGCTTACACGCGTCCTGAGTTGCTGACACGGGTGGTCCTACTGACAACTTTCGGCGCGCATGCTGGTAGGTGAGGTAGGTGGCAGGCTGTGGTCAAAGGTCTTGTCTGTCAGCTAAAGATCTTGTCTGCTACGAAGATCTTGTCAGCGCCTTTGGTGGATCTCCACGTGGGTGCTTTCCTGAGATCCAGCCCTTGATGACTTTGATGGGCGATCGTATCCGCTCGGGGCGCAGGTCGATTGCCCTTAGCTGGTTAGTAGAGTAGATCGCCAGCTGCCAAAGGGCGATCGCCTTGGGAGTCGATCGCTAGGTAACTGATGGTGGTTTGATATCTTCGACTTGGCGAGCTAAACATAGTTTGACTGGAGTTGACTAGGTCGCTCGGCCTTATAGTCGATCGCCTGTCGGGATGAATAAATCGTGACACAACACTCGAGGAATCTGCAAAATTAAAGATCACAAGAAGAAGACCAAAGATAGCTCGCTGAAACAATTTATTTTCGTTCCCTTTCACTAAATAGTCTCAAGGGCCGTTCCTTTCAGCTACCGAGTAGGTCGTCCAAGTTCAAAATCAGTCCGCTCGATGAGTCGCTCGTCATTATCTGAAACGATCGCCAGTAGAACCACCTCACCCCATGTCTTCAACATCGGAGCGAGCTGGGGGGCAATTGTTATGCGGCGATTTATACGTCTCGACGGCGAGCGACATAACGACCGAGCGACCAAGCCAGCGTCGGATGGACCAAGGCAGACTAATCAAGCGAGGGTTCCAGATCGTCAAGTACCAAACGATCGACATCCAGGGCGATCGTCTATTGGCACCTAGCGATCGACTCCAGTGCCCGACCGAGATGACCGTCTTATGCCACGTGTAAAGCCAAACATCCATCAAAGTCTACGAAGACCGAATCTCGGGATGAAGGCCCACGTGAAGATCCGCAAAAGGCGCCGCAGGAAAAGGCTTTTTGACTCCCTACCAGCTGTAGGTGACAAGGACAGCCTCTCACCTACCGACAGACCCGCCGAAAGGTCCTAGGTGGGACCTCCCAAGACTGCGACGTGTGACACAGGTTGTCTTCTCATTAGTTCGCACATCCGGCTGCCAGTAGCAGCTGCGGACTTTACGGAAACCGACCCACGTGCTGAAGATGATCGCCCATATATCTTAGTATAGGAAAGGCGATCACCCATTTGGGATCAAGACATCCCAACTAACCCCTCTCTTATAAATAGAAGACTTCCAGCACTTGGAAGATGCTCGACTTTTTGAGCCTTCTCTTATCTCTGTCTAGGATTTCTCTCTCTCGGAACCTCTTAACCGAAAGACGATCGGCAGAAACCAGAACTCACAGAGCAACAACTCTGGTTCTTCAGGCAATCACCAACACTCAAGAGATAGATAGCTAGGGTTATTACACTTATTGTAATTGTACTCTTACATTAATATCTGTACTCCCAAGCGGAATTCTTATTAATAATATCTCGCGAGAGCATTCAAGCCCGGGTATAACAAACCCGGTAAATCTTGTGTTAATAACACTCCTCGTACGCGCTCTCGCATTTTGTTTGTTACTCATTTATATCCAGCAAATCATTCCAAACAATATTTTGGGTAACAACATAGTCTAATTTCAGCTACGCTACTAAAAAACAAAGGAAACAAGAAAATCTCAAGAAAATCCAACAACTATTCATCTTGCTTTACTTGATTCACATAATTCAAGAACCAGGAAAACTCAATGACACAATTTTATACAAAATTCCATCCAAAAAAAACGTATACAACAACAATTAGCAACCTTTAAGTATATAGAGAAACTTGGCACATAAAGGTATGCAATTTCTTAAACACTAATGCGCTTCCAATTTCTTTAAGTATATAGAGAAACTTGGCGCATAAAGGTATAAAAATGAACATGAGTACAACATAATTTTCTGATTTTACGATAGTTTTTTCAGAAGAGCACGAATTTTATAAAGCATGAAGATCTGATGCATTTCACATCTGTTTATATTATGAGTATAATTTCATTATACCATATTAAAGCAGACATAATTCAACAACAAAAAATTAATAAATACATAATTATAAACTTTAACCTGGTCTTTTAGTATATTAACTTGAACCAAAATATGAGTTTTTCTCTTCAAAATCGGCCAGCTTATGTAGTATGCCCACCATGAAAGAAACTTGCACAACAAACTGTTAAAGAACAATGAAAACACTCCTCTATGAAAGGAGGCAAAAGCACAATTTCATCTTTTTTCCATAAAAAATTAATAGATATTGGATGTTTTTTTAAATGCTTGTAGAAAACATGTCAATACCCAAAATTAACAAAATAAAGCCTAGTAAGGTCATTAGGATGATTTTAGAACTTTCAACGAACCTCCACAAGTTTTATAAGTGAAAATTGAAGCAAGTTATTACAAACTCACAGTGAAATGATGGCACCAAGAAAATTAAGTATTTTGCTTGGCAGAATCTGCAGCCGAACACAAATATCTCAATCACAAATTTATATAGAAATAAGTGAAAAGTTATTTCATGTTAAGGAACCTCATATGATACTCAACAGCAAAAAATATCTAAAAAATAGAAACACGGTAATACGAGACACTCTTGTGAAACGGTCGTACGAATCAAGATATGTAAGAAGGATAAAACTAAATCTTAAAAAAATGGTACAGAACTTTACTTAGAAGAAATAAACTGCCATCAAATGGACAAACAATGGGAATATGAAACAACGCGGCAGCTGATAGATTACCTTGTACACCAAAAATACTTTCAAGCGCAGAACTCTCTGCACTGGCCGCGCTAGCGTGCGTTACCCGTAATGGTTAGCGTGCGTTATTCATCATTACTAGCGTGCGCTAGCTCCAGAAATAGCGTGCGCTACCCACTAGCACTTGCAGTCCAGAACCTTACTGTCCTCACTGTCCTGCCGCAATAACGCGCGCCACCGTACTACTTAACATGCGCTAGCCTACTTCAATAGCGTACGCTACTCTACCATTAGCGTGCGCTAATGCCCCATTCCAAAGTCCAGATAGCTCACTGCCCAGCAGGCATAGCGTGTGCTACACACAAGGATAGCGTGCGCTACCAGGGAAACCTAGCGCGCTCTAAGTGCTACTCTCTAGTATAAAATTCGTGAAGTCCGGCCATAACGAACACAATCCGAAAAATTACAAGCTCAATGATTACCAACCAAGAACACCTTAATATCAACCATCAATACAATCATCTCCAAATAACCATAATTTAACAAGATACACTCAAAATAACACACACAAAATACACGGATATTACATCTGCCTCCAAGACGTATTTATGTTTGAGGACTATCCTCATATGCTGAGCCAGTCCACAAAGTTGGGTCCAGTAAGAGTGTTCTTTTCAAGTAAAATTGCAAGTGGATTCATTGTCACTTTGAGAGAGTGTTGTTGTTAACTGCACAGAATAATTTTAGATTCATTAGTGATTGTCTAATTATGATCCGAGTAAAGAATTTAAGGACTTTCTTTATTCATGACTCGACTCCCACTATTTTATCGGCATTACACACGCCCATGTGAAATCCAAAAGTCATGGTTGACTTCATAGTGGTGATCGGTTCTTTACACAGTTTAATAGAGGGAAACCCATTCGATTTCTGTTCTATCATTCTTTATAGAATGGTGTCTAACACAAACCAATCTAATGGATGATTCGATCTTCTTTACCCCTAGTTCACTTGCCCTCAACCGATACAGTATATATGGCTCGTTGAACTATCTAAGTTTAAACCGTCAATTTATATTAGTCTGACAACTGAATCTCACCCGGCAACCCAAACAGTTTCTAGGGATTTGCTTGGTCACAACCGAAGGCATCTAATGCACTCTAGGAGTTTATCAACCTTCCTCAAAAGTACTGTCCCGACATACTAGGAAGAATAATATATCGGTTTAGATTTCAATTTTCCATGAGTTTGATGGAGGATAAAAAACCTCGTAACCTTTATAACTTAGTACTTATAAGTGGGAGTATTAAGTGATTATATGTCACACTTTGCATATTAATCCATTTACAATTGTGGTTTGTTGGTTTATTTGTTTGTCATACAATATAAAAACATCCACAATCTAAATGTACCAACATGCAGTTCATGGACCGTTCCGAAGTACCAAGTCGTCATCGACTCGACAAAAATACAAATAATCAAATTACATTTCTTGAATCTTTGTCTTCATGGTAGTTCGTCCTCGGCTCTTCATCATAGCTAATTTCTTACATCAGCATCCTATACAATAAACTAATAAAAATAAATTGGGCTCAAAACAGCCTTTATAACCCCATCGAATAAAGATTCAAATATTAAGTCTATGAACGACATCACCATTACAATAATAATGCAATAAGTACATTAAAACATGGAATAAATAATTAATCTAAATTATTGATCCAATAATATAACATTAGTCTATTAGAATTAATCCAATTAATTCATACAGTCGATTATTTTAATTTGTTCCGAAAGAAAAGAATATTTTATTAAATCAATATCCTTAAAAATAAAAATACCATATTTATATTTTAGTCAAATTAACTCCAATTTAATTTGTGAGAAATTAATTTACCAAGTATAAAATACCAAAACGAAGTCGGAAAAAATTACATGGTCGGGAGGGTCACTGCCTCTTGGCCGCTAACAACCGGCAGTGTCCCGGCAGCTTCGAGCCATCTGGTTCGGCCATTTTTTCGTGTCATCTTTTTGTCCCGAATTTAAAAATAATTTTAATTTTTATATTACCCATAGAAATCAATTTTTAAAAATAAAAATAGATTTACAGTGTAACATCGTGTATACGATCGCATAGATGTCACTCCAATACCAATGTTTGGATTCAATGATAAAGACGAAGTGCGCAGTAGAAAAATAAATGGATCAAACCGAATAAATTCGAATCCCTTAGAGGATCGATCAATCATCGTGTTGTTGCCCAAAATATTTATCCGAAGATTAATACTGCTGGAAGACGGACAACAAACAACAATTGCGGGAGCACTTCCGAGAGAAGATTAATAATACAAGATTTGCCGGGTTTGTTAGGCCCAGGCTTGAATGCTCTCGCGAGATGTTATTAATACAAATATTCGTGGATACAAGTATTAATGAGAGAAATCTAAATACAGTGAGTGTAAAAAGACTCTGTTAATCCGGCTCTTGAGCGAAGCTCGGTGTTCTTCGTCCCCGCCGGTGATCTGCTCGAGGAGATGGGCCGGGAGAAGTAAGACCGAAAGAAAGCTGTTGCCAAGAGTTGGAGATTTGCCAAGTGCTTGATGTTTGCTCCTGTATTGCGTATGTATTGCAAGAATGTCGGAGAGTGCAGAGAGAGTTTACAAATGCAGGGGGCTTCGTTTATATAGAGCGGCGGGTCACTCTGTAGTGGCGATCGCTCGCGGCCATTAAAATAATTCGCCGACCGCCGGCCAATATAATAATGTGCCGATCTCCCGGGTCGGGCTAAAGTCCAAATAAGATGTCGGTCGGTCTAAAGTCCAAGGAAGAGGTCACACGGTGGCGGTCAATAAGGAGCCATCACGTGTCCGAGTCACCAACATGTGGCCCTACCGACAAGCTTTGGCGGCTTTGTCGGTGGTGGAGGGAATCGCGATTGTGGTCAATGGCCCGGGATTTGCAGATCTTGTCTCGGCCCTTGCACGTGGTGCCAGTCTAGAGGCTCGGCTTTCGCCGACTGGATGGCCATCGGTGGTGATCGACATGAGGCGGTCGTCCCTGGATGGTCTTCGGAGGTCGCCATCGGCCAGTGGATGGAGGTCGCCAAGGGTCGGTCGCCAAGGTAGGTCGCCAGGTGCCGAGAGACGGTCGATCGCCAAGGGCCTGGTCGTCGAGTGCGAGAGGCGATCGTCTTGATGTCGATCGCCGGCACCGGATTCGCCCCGGGCCCTTCGGTTGCTTGATCCAGCATGTCCATGGGTTAAGGCTCGGTCGCCAAGTTCTTTGGTCGGCAGACTTGCCTTGGTCGCTCGGCAGTGACTCGGTCGCCCGTCCTCCTTGTCGATCGCGGTCGGAAGGTGTTAAATCTTGACACAACAATTGCCCCGACTTGCTCCTATGTTGAAGACATGGGGCGAGGTGGTTCTTGCCGGTGATCGTGTATGGATGAGGACGGGCGATCCGAGCCGACTTGGGACTCGGACTTGGGCTATCATGGTCGATCGGCTTAGCTATCTTTCGGTCTCGTACTGCAAAAAACAACATTGGCCGATCCCCATGGAAACTTGGTGGTTTCGCTTTGTTTGAGGAATCGTGCACGGTCGCGGAGATCGATGGACCGACCCCATGACCGTGTCTTGGTGCACAAAGACAATGAGTGCCTCGTGACTCACTTTATTATGAGGGTCCTCTGTTAGCCGCGCCGCCTTGTATTTAAACGAAAGGCGTGCGGTCTCGGTCTAGAGGAGTCCTTGCGCGGCGGCGTCGGATGAATCAACTCCACGCCCGCGGCTTGTTAGCTCTGCTTCCACCTCGGCCGCCCATGGAGATGGCCGACCTCGACGTGTACGTTGAGACGGGGTTGTGGAATGAGTCCACGATTAATGTTGGAGAGCCCTCCGACTACGCCGGCCTCGTATTTAAACGAAGGGCGGGCGATCTCGGCCGAAAGGACCTTGCATGGCCGAAGCGGCCTGTTCCATCGATCGCCAGTGGCCATGGCTTTATGATGTGCGGTGGAGGCGATCTTATGCCTTAGTCCGTCATGTTATATCTTTGGATCAGAGATGGCGATCGTGTCCCGGGTTCTTGATGATGTTGCGATCTGGCAAGATCGCGATCGTCGCTCGGCGGCCGATCGCTTTATTCGTAGGTCGAAATTGGCGATCGGGCGGCTAGTCACTCATGTTAGAATGGATCAGGCGGGGATCGAGTCCTCCGGCTCTGGGGTAGTAGCGATCGGGCCGAGACGGAGGTCGTCGCGGGTGCCGATCGCTCTACTCCTAGGCCAAGAAGAAGCCTTTGCACGACAGAAATCTGCGGCTCTGCCCTAAGGCTGCGTAGGTCGCCGGTAGGGTCTTCGTGAGATGCCCGAACATAGGCGAAGCCACGAAAACCTCCTAGACCGCGTAGAGGGCGGTCTCATCGCTACGGGCTCGCCGCTGAGGATGATCATGTCAACCGGCCGATGTAGTCCGAGTCGGACTCTGTTCTCCTTGCACGATCCGCCACATGCGATGGGGACCTTCGGCGAGCGGCCCCGGTGGCGAAGTATTCCGTGAAGACGTGCGCCACTCGTTAAAGGAGCATATGGACCGAGGTGGCAATGAGGTGTACCACCGGTGGGCGAGGTCGTCTAGCGTCGAGAGGAACATTCGGCACCGGTCACGTCCGATGCCCCACACCCGGTCATGTAGATGTTGAACTTGTGCGGTGTGCTTGGGGTCCGATCGCCCACAGTACACGGGTGTCCGAGGAGGAGCGATCTTGTGTCTGCGGGCGAGCTCGATGTCGATCGCGAGCGGCTCGCGCGGCGATCGTCTTGGTGGCGCCGCACCGGATTGCAGGAGCGCCTTCATGTCGTCGATCCGACGTTGCATCACGGCGATCGCCGCGGCTCGGCCGCTTGTGGATCGGCTCTGGGAGCGAGGGCCGAGGCGATCGTGTACCGATCTCGGACCCAGCCGCCCGACCTCGGGAATATGGCGGCGAGCGGAGCGGCCTGGATCGCCTTGTGGGAGCCGGGTAGGCCGAGCTCTCGGTGACGGACACCAACTCCGTCGTCTCGTAGTCGGGCCGGATCGCCCGGCCGCTGTGTCGGTCGCCTGTGCGATCGAGACAGACGTGCCCCGGCCGCCGAGCGCCTCTTGTTGCGGGCGAGAGCCTCCTGGCGATTGCTCGGCCGTAGTGCCTTGAGCTTCCGCTTGATCTTCCGGCGAGAGACCGGGGCGGTAGCCGGAGGCGCGTCGAGAGCACTCCGTCGCTCCCGTAGGACGGCGGGGCCCCTTCGATCATTCCTTGGTTGGAACCGATCGAGCGAGAGGCTTGGGCCGCCGTCCGAGGACGGATCGAGCGTCTCGATCGCGCGGCTACCTTCCACCATCGGTGCCAGCTCGATCGACGGAACAAGGGGTTTGGCCGGTGATCGGCGGCTTTCTTGACGCGGAGGCGGAAGACATGATTTGAAGGATTTCTTTTGAAGTGCGGTGAGTGTCACTTCAAATATCCGCCTGAGAACAGTGAGTGTTCTTCGGGACAGTAGGTGTAAAAATCGAGGGTGGATCCCCTTCCTCTAGCGCCAATTGTTGTTGCCCAAAATATTTATCCGAAGATTAATACTGTGGAAGACGGACAACAAACAACAATTGCGGGAGCACTTCCGAGAGAAGATTAATAATACAAGATTTGCCGGGTTTGTTAGGCCGGCTTGAATGCTCGCGAGATGTTATTAATACAAATATTCGTGGATACAAGTATTAATGAGAGAAATCTAAATACAGTGAGTGTAAAAAGACTCGTTAATCCGGCTCTTGAGCGAAGCTCGGTGTTCTTCGTCC
The DNA here is from genome assembly GCA_033398695.1 of Orobanche coerulescens. Lineage (NCBI taxonomy): Eukaryota > Viridiplantae > Streptophyta > Magnoliopsida > Lamiales > Orobanchaceae > Orobanche > Orobanche coerulescens. The sequence goes on along the minus strand of CM065804.1, from coordinate 97,648,588 downwards.
CCGCCGGTGATCCGCTCGAGGAGATGGGCCGGGAGAAGTAAGACCGAAAGAAAGTGTTGCCAAAAGTTGGAGATTTGCCAAGTGCTTGATGTTTGCTCTGTATTGCGTATGTATTGCAAGAATGTCTGAGAGTGTAGAGAGAGTTTACAAATGCAGGGGGCTTCGTTTATATAGAGGCGGCCGGGTCCCGTCTGTAGTGGCCGATCGCTCGCCGGCCATTAAAATAATCTGCCGACCGCCTGCCGGCCAATATAATAATGTGCCGATCTCCTGGGCTGTCGGGCTAAAGTCCAAATAAGATGCTGGCTGTCGGGCTAAAGTCCAAGGAAGAGGCTGCCACAGCTGGGCGGTCTAATAAGGAGCCATCACGTGTCCGGAGTCAGTCAACATGTGGCCCTACTGACAAGCTTTCGGCGGCCTGTCGGCTGGTGGAGGGAATCTGCCAGATTGTGGTCAATGGCCCGGGATTCGCGGATCTTGTCTCGGCCCTTGCATGTGGTGCCAGTCTAGAGGCTCGGCTTTCGCCGACTGGATGGCCATCGGTGGTGATCGACATGAGGCGGTCGTCCCTGGATGGTCTTCGGAGGTCGCCATCGGCCAGTGGATGGAGGTCGCCAAGGGTCGGTCGCCAAGGTAGGTCGCCAGGTGCCGAGAGACGGTCGATCGCCAAGGGTCGGTCGTCGAGTACTGAGAGGCGATCGTCTTGATGTCGATCGCTCGGCACCGGGATTCGTCGTGGGCCCTTCGGTTGGCCAGTCTAGCATGTCCGCTGGGTTAAGGCTCGGTCGCCAGGTTGTTGGTCGGCAGACTTGCCTTGGTCGCTCGGCAGTGACTCGGTCGCCCGTCCTCCTAGTCGATCGCCGGTCGGAAGGTGTTAAATCTTGACACAACACATCGTATATATAAATATAAAAGAACAAAGTACGAATTAGGAATCATATTCTTGAAGTCCTTTGATTAAATGTTAAAGGAAAAACGAGCAAGCTTTAGCAAAATCCGAGCACCGTAAATACAATGTCTACACGTATCATGCGTTGAAAGATGACCGGAAAATTATTCTACCTTCTTCTTCTCTAAGAAATACGACTAGAAGTAGATAAAAGTAGCTTGTTTGTAGTTTATAAATACTCAAAATATTTTTTAGGTATTATTTTCTCTTAAAATCACACTTAGAATATAAGTGTAAAAACATAGAAAAATTTTCTCTCCTCTCCTTAATGCTCACGGCGAAAGGTCTCAAATGAAATGAGGATGATGTTATTTTTATAACATAAAAACACTTTACTTCAAATCTTATCAAATATAGTTTTTATGATAAATTATACACCATGTATAAAATAAGTCTCCATATTATCATACCATATCTCACACCAAAACATGGTGATAAGTCCCCAAGTGACAAAAGGGGGTGGGGGGGTACTTCAGTTTAATAAGGTTGGTTTGTTCCATTCCGTAAAACGAACCATCGTGTATCTAGTTCGACAGACAAAACTTGGTACGATTCAATATTAATACAATTAATTAATCCAATTAATTAAATTTAATAAAAATAAATTCTCTAAGAAATAAAATTAATTATCCAGTAATTTATTTAATTCACGGGATCGATTTAATTTAGCCAATAAATTAAATTAGACATCTGATGTCCAATATTAAATAAGAGAGTATAACTTAAAAATAATCCCTCGTCAATTCTCGTGCCGTGACTCTATATATCTATCGCAGTTAGCATTGGGAGGATCTAATAAGTGATAGCACCACTTAGCCAGTCCCCTGGCCTATACCCTAACCTAACTGAGAATGAATGATAGGAATCATTCCAAAACCTTTGCGTTATGAATACCGTATACATTTAAACCCTTAAATCATATGTCCCGATCAAGTACTTAAGTCACGGTAATGTCAAACCCTACTGTAATCTTACTATATGCATTTGTTAGTGTAAAATTGATATCACCAATCTTTCGTATATCAAATACAACTAGCTCTAAATGCTTTGGCCAAAGACTTGTGATTTGATTTGCCACTAACCGCATAGGACATTTTACCTGCTCACTTACAGTAGAAAGATTCTTATCTTAGTATTCCATAGAGACTGCGACTTGCCCACTACGTTGCACTTCAAGGTTAACCCAACCAACCAGTGATTGGGTCGAACTACTCTAATGACTAACTTAATGTCATAAGAACATCCCTTATTGAATACTCAAGTCAAATATTCACATATACATCTCACAATCTTTCGATTCAGTCACTAACTATCCCAGATTGAAATCCAAGTGACCGAATCGAGGTGAGTCGAGTGCGAGTATGCTAATTCCACCAGCATACCTACAATGTGTGCTCCCACTAATACTTATTAAAGACAGACACTCTCCATGTAAAAGTACACTTGTTCTGAGGTTGTACACACGAAATGCTTTGTTGTTTAAGGAATATCCCAAGAAGATACCGGTGTCAGATTTTGAATCAAATTTTCCCAAGTTATCCTTTACATTATTTAACATAAAAACTTTATAACCGAAAGGGTGAAAATATGAAATATTAGGCTTTTTACCTTTCCAAATTTCATATGGAGTTTTAAGTTGGGCTCTTCGGAGGTGAACACGATTTATTATATAACATGTCGTGTTTATTGCTTCGGCCCAAAAATATTGAGAAAGAGAATATTCATTTAGCATGGTTCTAGACAGTTCCTCCGGTTTTCAATTTTTTCTTTCAACAACTCCATTTTGCTGAGGAGATTTAGGAGCTGAAAAGTTATGGTTACTACAAAGTATTTCAAATGGAGAGCAATCAAATTCTCATATATGATCGGTTCGAATAGAAATAATAGAAAGATTTTTTCTCATTTTGGAATAACCGACACCATTTATAAAATTCCATAAAAGTATCATCCTTGTGACAGAGAAATTTTACCCAAGTGAAATGGGAGATATCATCAACAATAACTAAAGTATATAATTTGCCATTCAAGCTAGCATACCTTGATGGTCCAATCAAATCCGTATGAACAAGTTCGAGAATACGGCAAGTAGAAATTTCAAATTTCGGTTTAAATGAATCCCTTGTGTGTTTGACTTTAATGCAAGATTCGCACATATGTTTTCGATCAAATTTCAATTTAGGCAAACCACGAACAAGATCATGTTTATAAAGTTTTGAAATGATGGGTAAAGATGTATGACCTGATTTTCGATGCCATAAAAATGCATTTTCGTCCAAGGTCATAAGACATTTTTCGTTGAAATTTTTTTTTTCACTGAGATCGACAATATAAATATTTCTGCTTCTTAAACCAATAAAAGCAACTTTATTATTTTTGAAGGCGGTACAGTGAGTTTTTTCAAAAAGAATTTTAAAGCCTTCATCACACAGTTGAGATACACTTAACAGATTATGATGTAATCCTTCAACAAATAAAAACGTTATTAATAGAGGGAGAAGGTTCCTTACCATTCTTACCGGTGCCTCCTCTTTTTGTTGTCACCAAAGGTCACGAATCCTTGTTCTTGATATTAAAATTCTTCGAACAACTCTTTGGTGCCACACATGTATCTTGAGTAGCCATTGTCAACGTACTATTTGTTTTTCTTTGAACAGGGTACCTGCATAAATAGTTTGTTTCAATTGTTTTGGTACCCAATCCCTTTTGGGTCCTCCAAAGTTAACAATACTAATGGCATTCGGGACTATTGTTCCTTTAGGAACCCAAATTTGTCGAACTTTTATAGTCCTCAATTTTGAATGGACCTTTTGATTATCTTCTTCATTCAATTCTCGTACATGATTTTGATTTCTGGTTTCTCTAACTTTATCCAGATTTATGAGAGATTGTTCTCTTTTAAATGGACCAAAACCAAGATCGTGTTTTAACAAAGGAGATTTTTGAATGGATAAAAGTTTCTCAAATTTCTCGTTACCGAGGGTGAATTTATTCATTATCTATTTTAATTCCGTTGAGTTTTAGACAACTCAATTTTTAAAATATTTTCATTATTAAGGCAGGAAGTATGGTCTAACTCAATATTTTTGCCTTTATTTCGTAGATTTGAATTTTCTAGCTCGAGAGATTTTATTTTCCTTTTCAAAGATATATTTATTTTAACCATATCATGGTATTCGTTATTCAGTGATTCGAAGGCGTTTAGAAGTTCATCATCTCTATTAGATTCACATAAATCTAAAAGATCATCGTCATAAATCGAACTAACCTCATTGAAGGATTCTTTAGATTCAAGAGATATAAGAGCGAGATTGGATTCCTCGATTCCTTCGATTTCATCCTCATCATCGCTCCAAGATGCAATTAAGACTTCCTTTTTTTTGAATCGATCATTTTGTTCTTTGAGATTCACCCGAAAGTATTTAGCATAGTGCCCAGATTGACCACACCTACGACAATTATTGTCGAATTTTTTCGTAGGAACATAATGATTTATTCTTTGGTCGGTTCTGGAATCTTAACCAAGAGCACTTCACCTTTTTGAATTAAATGTTTATATCTTCTCATATTTTTGATGTAGAGAGCAATTTCTTCGTCATCCTCATTTTCCGGAATATCATTATCATCGTCGCTATTGGTTTTGAGTGCGATAACTTTCTCACGAGACTTAGATTTGGTGCCTCTCGATTTTAGTAGAATCTCATAGTCTATAAGAGATCCTATGAGGGCGCTGAATTCAAGTTTGTTGAGGTCCTTCAATTCCATGATTGCCGTCACTATGGCATCCCATTTCACGTGGAAGAGATCGGAGGATCTTATTTGCCTTGTCTGTAATACCCGAGATTTTCGTTCTGGTTATTTTGGATTTTTTCGGATATTTCTCGGTTGCTGAGTATCGGTATTATTTTTCTGATGAGTGATTTTAGGTTCACATGGTCGCGTGTGATTATTTGTTGGATGATGTTTCGTTTCGGATCGATGATGTTTTCCACGAGCGTTTCGTCGTGTTCGTTCCGTGTGTTTTCGAAAATCGAGTTGCTGGGTCATAGCGGTTGGGCACTGACCAAATGGTTGCGGTGGGAACCGACAGAGCGGCTGGGCACTATCCGGACAGATGCGGCAGGGACCAGCATAGCGCACGCTATTGTCGAATGGCAGCATGCGCTAATCGGCAGGCATAGCGCACGCTATCATCGGCCAGCACACGTTACCTGGCTGGACAGAGAGGTTTCTGAGGTTCTGGACTCGGGAAAGATCGGAGGGTAGCGCACGCTACTATCGGTCGTGGCGCGCGCTAATCGGCAGGTGTAGCGCACGCTGTCGGCGGACCAGCGCACGTTACCTGGCCGAGCAGTTTAGTCCAGAGAGTTCTGGACAGTGCGTGCTATCGCGGTCGGATAGTAAGGTTCTGGTCGGCATGTTAAGTCAGCAGGACCGGGTCGTGCGGGCCCCGACCGAAGGTTCTAGGCCGAGACTGTCCGATAGCGAATGCTAGTCCGGAAAGCTAGCGCACGCTAGGGACGCGCCTGTATTAATATGACTGAGCAGTCATATTTTCACTCATTTTTCATTTCCTCTCTTTTCTATCCGCGGTTGGAGGCTTGGAGAGGTGTAAGGCATGTTGTCAGACAATGAATTCATGAAGTCCTGGAGTTCATATCATTGATTATTCCTTTTATAACATCCTTTGATCAAGCGAATCAGGTCAGATTTCCTGGAAATCCTAGTTTGCTAGAATTGGGGGTTTTGTTTGGTTTTGTCCGATTTAACCGTAGTAACTTAGATTTGTGACGGATCGCTGACTATTAATATGTATTTTATCATTTACCTTGTTATTCCATGGTTGGATTGTCAAGAATTCGTCGTTTTGTTGAAATCCTAATCGACACCTTGAAGGTGTCCGATAAAAGGTCTTAGAGGGGGATTCGGGAGTTATGCGATTATTATTCCTCGTACGATCGTTGATTTGTTGATGATGTCTTAGGAACGAAATCCTTGTGAAGAACTCAAGTCGGAACCCTCCCGTTCGTTGTTTTCTTCGGGGTTCGAGCTTCCCGGTTGAACCGTGTTCTTCGGAGAGTTCGGTAGTGGTTATTGAGATAAGTATTCTATTTATACGATTTGTGTCTTGTGGATAAGTTTATATATTGTATTTATGATGATTTGGTCTATCTTCGTGGATATGATTCGTGCGGTTTGATTATTCAAATGTTTGTTGGTATTAATGATATTCTTGCTTGTTTAACCTTGTGAAGTCGTGTTGGTCATGTTAGTTGCGTGATTCGTGTTGGGCTTGATTGTTTGGGTTTGAGGTATGGTGATGATTATGATTATTGTGGGATTGATTATGCACTTGGACATGTATTTTGGTGTATGATTGAATGTTCGAACATATTTGTATTAAGGTGTATTATCTGTGGTGACGGGTTATGTTTTGTTGCGTATGTTACTTATGAACTATGATTTTGAATGACATGTTGTCGTTCTTCCACCTGGGGAGGGTCTGACGAGACCTCTAGGGACCGATACTAAGGGGTATGGTTATGGAAGTTGTTTCCCACCTAGGGAGGGTCTGACGAGACCTCTATGGACCGTTACTAAGGGGTACGGTCGCAGGAGTTGGTTACCCACCTGGGGAAGGCTCGGCGCGGCCTCTAGGGGCCGGTACTAAGGGGTACAGCCGTAGGTTATAAATGATGTTATCGTAATGATATGATGTGTACGAACAGGGAATGCGTGGAACCGTGTACGGTCCGTCGTGACCTCCGGAGTTCATTACTTGATGAGTACGAACAATGATTGTATGGATAATGTTTTGATGTTAAAATCCCGGACATATGATGATATTTCACTAATGTGTTTTGAAACAAGAACCGGGCCGAGGCCTTGATGATTTCGAAAAAGGTTTTGTAATTTGGGACTCGAGATCCAAAAGAAATTATGTTCTAAAAACCTCCCGAGATGCCGAGTTTTAATTCTTAAAACTTCCTCACTTGTTTTCTGATTAACAAAACCTCTCGGGAATATTTTGACAGCTGATTGTGTTATTTGATTCGTGATTGCTTTCTGATTATACATTTCGTATGCTATTATACTTGCACTAGTAAAACAATGAAGTTTTACTAACCCCCGAGCCATCGGGGTGGATATCTATTTTGCCTCTAGGTATTTGCTGATTCGAAGTAGCAGTCATAGGATTGGCGCATGAATTAACGAGCTACGATACTAATCAAGAGTTGAGAGTTTGGTCGGGTTATGTTGTGTCGACCAAGTTATAGTCAGACTACCGCTGTTGTGTATCCTTACCCCTGTGTGGGTATTTATTGTAAAGGGCTGTATTTTGTCTCGTTTGCACTGGTCTTATGACCTCATTGGTCCATGTGGTTGTATTGTAAGTAACCTTAATGGTCTGTATTATTGTAGTAATTGTCTCCGGTCGATCAAGTCATAGTGTTTTTGTGTAGTTTATCCTGGTAGGTCCTCCTGGAGAGGGTCTACGGCATGTAATATTACCATAGGGCGATTTACATCTGACTACCTTTTTAGATGGCCTAATTACAGTTTAGTCCCTATTGTTTCAGATATTACAATGAAGGACAAACTTTGCACTATCCAGAAACTATATTTACAACGAAGGACAAAAGTCAAACTCTCAGATGATGTCACTGGAGAGAGAATACTGATATTCCGAATTTGCCCTTTTATTTTTATTTTTCTTTTTTACTCATTTATTTTTTGCCTCACGTGAGTGGCACATGCTGAACCTCATTGTAATATATATAACACTTTTGGACTTCAGTGTAATAAATTTTCAAGCTTTCTAGAAAAAAATATTTATTACAAAAAAGAAAGTATTTTCTAGAAAAAAATATATTATTTTTCGAAAAAATAAAAAAAAATATTTTCTGGGAAAAAAATTATATTTTTGAAAAAACATTATTTTATGGAATTTTTTATTTTTTTCGAAAAAACTAAAAAATATTTTCTGGAGAAAAAATTATTTTCTCGAAAAAATATTATTTTTTCGAAAAAATAAAATTATTTTCTGGAAAAAAAATAAAAAAATATTTTTTTCGAAAAAATTAAAGAAAAAATACTGGAGGAAAAAATATTTTTTGGCAAAATAATTTTTTCGAAATAAAATTATTTTACGAAAAAATAAAAAAATTTTTTTTCGAAAAAAATAAAAAATATTTACTAGAGAAAAAGTTATTTTTTGGCAAAATAATATTTTTTCGAAATAAAATTATTTTCTTGAAAAAGTATTCTTTTTTGGAAAAAATAAAATTATTTTCTGGAAAAAAGAATAAAATAAGATATTTTTGCGAAAAATAAAAAAAAATATTTTCTGGAAAAAATTATATTTCGAAAAAAAAATTATTTTCTGAAAAAAGAATATTTTTTAAAAGAAATGTATTAGCCAAACACTTTAATAACTTATAAGCTATTTGTTTCATATGAAATGTATTTTAAAAGAAATGTTTTATTCAAATAAATAGAGGGGCATTTTCGTCTTTTTAATGGAAGTCAACACCAATTCAGATTTTTGTCCTTCGCTGTAATTTATGAAACAATAGGGACTAAAGTGTAAAGAGGCCATCTAATAGGGTAGTTGGTTGTAATTTTCCCTATTAACCATATGGTCTGGGGGTGTTATAGTTATGGTATCGGAGCTTAGGTTGCGGAAACCTAGGTTGTCGGGTCAAGTCGAGTCGTGGTTTGTCGAGTAATATGATGTCATGTCATTCGAGTTGTCGGGTGATAAGTTGAGTTGTGCGTGGTCACAACGTGTCGTATGTATTGTCGAGCGAGATTAGTATCGTGGGCGATCGCCATCTCTGTGCGGCCTGTGGACGTAAATCTCCTCTTTTACGCGAGGTATCAGTGTTTCATGATTTAATTTATGTGCGATAATTTTGGTGCATAATTTTGTTTGCATGGTGTTGTGAAATGGAATCCATGATTGTGTTAGGAGTATGCCCTCGAATGCTACTCAGAGGATGTTGAGTGAAGGCATTGTACTTATATGTAAATCATTAATATAAGGCAATGGATGTTTCTTTATTTACTGGTAGTTACTGGCATTCCTAACTCTTAAATATACATATAGAAACTAGTCCGTGTATTTGAGAGCAAAACGTTCCACTCTTTATTGGATAAGGGGGTCGGTACTGGAAAGGTTTATATCTCAAATACTTAATCGTTCGCAAGTCGATGAAACTTGATTGGGCATTAAGTTTATGTGAAGACTTGTATGACGTGCTCTTTGACATAGAGAGTGTCTGTCGAACACTAATGGTTAGTGGGAGCACACGTTATAGGTATGCTGATTGGATTAGTATACTCGAACCGACTCACCCTCGATTCGTCATACGGATTTCACTCTGGGACAGTCAATGACGGAATCGAAAGGTTGTGATAGGTATTCGTGAACCTTCGACTTGAGGATTTAGTAGGGATGTGCTTGTGACGTCAAGATTTTCATTAAAGTAGTTCGACCCTGTAAACTGGAAGGTGGGGTCAACCTCGATGTGCATCTTGACGGGCAAGTAGTAGGTCCTACTGAATACCAAGATAGAATTCTTTCTCCCGTTAATTAGCGGGTTATTTGTCCTATGCAGTTATTGGCAGATGAGATCAAAAGTCTTTGGCCAAAGCATTGGAGCTAGTTGTATTGGATACACGAGAGCTCGATGATCTAGATTTGCATTAACGCATGCATAACATCAAGTACAAATAGGGTTTGACTGATCGTGACCCTATAACTTGATCGGGACATTTGAAAGAAGGGTTTATACGTATACTATTATTCGCGACAGAATGGTTCTTGAATGATCCCATCTTTCGTTCTCAGTTGGGGTACAGTGTAGGCCGCCAGGCTGGCTAGGTGGTGTTACTACTCTTTGGTTCCTCCCATTGCTGACTGAGACGGACCTACCGAGTCGCGTAATTGGATTGACGATGGAATGAATCGAGCTTATTATCTCATTATGAATATTAGATATTGGATATCTAAATTGGGACATTGGATGTCTAACTCGATTTATTGGATAAATTGATTTACGACCTAATGAATTAAATATATCACTGGGTGATTAATTTAATTCATGATTATAATTATTTCTTAGAGAAATTAATTATGTTATTTTGTATTTGATATGTTTAGTTAATTGGGACGGAATGGAGTTTATCTGTTTGGACTCACGGGAATCCGAAACGAAACGAACTCGTGTGATTCCTTCTAGAGGCCGCCCCACCTTAATTCCTTGCCTTTTGTCTTAGTCTTGATTTGGTTGGTGAAAGACTTATGACTTGAGAGATTTGATATCTCTTAAAATAAGGTAAAAGGGGATTTTGTGGAAAATGAAGAAGAATAAATGTGAAGACATATCTTGAAGATACATACTTTGGACATACACACACACCAACCGTAAGAAAAGAGAGAGAGATAGAACTTGGAGTTCATTTTTCCATAGGCATCACATTCTTCTTCATCTTCATATATTTTTCTTGGAGAAAATAAAAATGAGATAGAAAAATCAAATATTAAAGACTTAGCGTGTTGTAATTTTGATTAGAAAGTTTCCATCACTTGGTTCTAGCCGTAACCTTGGAGGTTAATTGGGTGATCATCATTCCGTCCGTTTCTCTGGCGTGTGGCAAGTAGAGACGTTGTCTTTTCGGCGTTGGATCATTCAAGTGCTTGGAGCGCTTTGAATCGTAGGGAATTCATTTAAAGCTTGGGGAATAGCTCAAGAGAAGGAATCCATTTAATCAACGGACTACAAGGGTGAGTTTCTAATATCTCTTATTATTTCATTTATTTATTCGTACATACGTAGCTCGATCGATCCTCGTAGGGATTCGGATCGAATTAATTTTCGTTTTACCGCTTCCGCTAGGCCTTCGATTTAAGCATATCCCAACAGTGGTATCAGAGCGTAGGTCTTGCGATCGTATTTACGATATTGGCATTTGGAATGCTTGATTAGATGGTGTATGATTTGGAATCATAATCGTATTAATCATTGATTTTCTATTGTTCATCCAAAAATTATTTTTTCATGATTTTATGTTACAATGTAAATCTATTTTTCTTTTGAAAAATTGATTTAAAGTGTAATATAAAGATTAGAAAAATATTATTTTTGGATCGGGGCGAAAAACGAGCCGAAAACGTAATCGGACCCGACAGCCTGGGGCTGGCCGGGCGCTGCCTCGCGGTCCGAGGCAACAGATCGCGATCTGGGCCCATGATTGGCCACGCTCGGCAGTCTGTGCCGGCAGTGCTCGGCAGCCCGTGTCGGGCATGCTCGGCAGCCTGCTGGGCAGCTTGCTGTGCAGTGCTCCAGCCGTGTTTTTCGACTCCGTTTTTTATATTTCCTTCGATAATTAATTTCCCACAAATTAAATTGGATTTAATCTGACTAAGATTTCATTTTTGGTAATTTTATCTTAGGGTAATTAATTTAATGAAATATTTTTCGTCCGGAACAAGTTAAAATTAACAGTTGTTTGAATTAATTGGATTAATTCATTTTGGATAAATCGATTGGATCGGTTCGCATTGTTGATTGGATCAATGTATCTCTACGCTTTCCATTTATATAGTATTTAGTGGATGAATGCTTTTGAATGGGATGTGGTTCGTGGACTTAGTTTTTGAATCATTCATTTTATTCGATTGGGTTGTAAAGGACGTTTTGAGTCTATTTATTTTACTAGAAATATTTGTATCTAAGATGCAATTTTTCGATGTAAAATTTATATGTAATGACGAAGACCGGAGGAAGATCCATTTCGAGAAGACGAAGATTCAAGACGAAGACTTGTAATTAGATTACGGAATTTTGTTTTCTAGGAATGGTCCATGAACCACATGTTGGTAGCAACTAGGTTGTGAATGGTTGTTCATATTGTATGAATGCTACAAGCGCGATCAAATGAATTAATGTGCAAAGTGTAACATTAATCGCGAAAAATCCCCCACGAGAAATTATTAAGTTTATAAGGTTTCAAGGTTTTCCTTCCCTCCATCGAGATTTCGGGAAATTGAAATCCAAACCGGATGTGCTATGCTTCTGAGTTATCGGGGTAGTCATTCGGGGAGGATGGATATATTACCGGGAGTGTATTGAATGCCTTCGGTTGGAGCAAATTTTATCCCTAGAAACCTGATAGGTTGCCGGATAAGATTCAATTGTGAAACTGATTTGCATCGATGGTATAAACTTAACTTGTTCACGAACCATAGAAACCGTATATGTTGAGGGGAGTGATCAAGGGAAAAAAGAAGATCTAATCATCCATTAGATGGGTTGGTGTTGGACACCACTTTATGAAAATTAATAGACTAGAAACCTGTTCGGTTGCCCTCTATTGAGATTTATAAAGAACTCGATCGCCACTATGAAGTAGAGTGAATGATACTTCTGGATTTCACATGGGAGTGTGTTATTCCGATAAAAATAGTGAGAGCTAGGTAACAAGAATAGAAAAGACCTTAATTCAGTACTCAGATCATAAAAGAACGAGTCACTAATTAATCTGTCGTACTTAATGCAGACATAACTCTCAATATGACAATGAATCCACTCGCAATTCTACTCAAAAAGAACACCTTGATGGGACCTAACTTTGTGGATTGGCTCCGCAATATGATGATTGTCCTCAGTATAAAGGCACTCGGATACGTCTTGGAGATGGACATTCCGGCGCCTCATGTGCAGACCAGAGCCAATCAGGAAGAGATTGAAAACCACGAAAAGTGGGTTAAGGATGACGTAAAACTCCGTGCTTACATGATAGCTTCTATGTCTAATGAGCTTCAGAGAGCTCATGAGAAAATGACTTCTGCTAGGCAGATTCTATCTCACTTAACCGAACTTTATGGTGATATGAGATATCCAAGCAACTGTTCGGTGCAAGGATGAAAGAAGGTGAGAAGGTTGGGGAACACGTCCTCAAAATGATATCCATGATCGAGAGATTGGAGGCTCTTGATTTTAAAATGGATACTTCTCTCCAAACTGACCTTATCCTACAATCTCTCCCTGATTCCTATGTTGTGTGGCGATTAATATGCCTCAATGACGATCGGTATAATGGTCTGAGAGACAACCATAGAAGACATACGCTGGGCAAACACCCAGCAGTCGGCACCCTTGGCGATCGTCTTTCGGTATCTGACGATCGTCTTTGATATCCAACCATAGATGATCATCTCGTGCCACATATGAATCCAACACCCGTCAAAGTCTTTGAAGACCGAATCTCGGACATGGACCCACGTGCAGCTCCACAAAAGGTACTGCAAGATAAGGCCATTGACCCCAACCTGTCACCAGCCTTTCACCTACCAACAAGCCCGCCGAAAGGTACAAGGTGGGTCCTCCCCAGACAGCGACTCAGGACGAGTGCAGGCTTTCCATTGGCTCGCACAGCTGGCTGCCAGCAGCAGCCTCGGACTTTAAGGAAACATCCCCACGTGATAGGACGATCGCCCATATTATTCTAATATAGAATACGGCGGTCGCCCGCGATCGCCGGAGAGGACCCAGCAACCTTGTCTCCTATAAATAGCAGGCTTATAACATTGGCCTAGGATCATCGTAAATACAGTGAAAAACGCACAAAGAGAGGATAAAGACTCATCTGGAAATTACTTACACATTCATAGTGATATTCATACACACTTACAGAACATAAAAAGCAAGAACTCACAGAGCTTCATATCTGGTTCTTCCGGCAATCTACACGCTCTACAGCTTAGATAACTAGAAGTCTTTACACTCATTGTAATAGATTCTCACATTAATATTTGTACTCCAAAGTATATATATATTAATAACATCTCGCGAGAGCATTCAAGCCCGGGATTAACAACCCCGGCAAACCTTGTGTTATTTATTTTCCCATGGAAGTGTTCTCGCATTTGTTTGTTACTCGATCATTCCAGCAATATTATCTCCGGATAATATTTTGGGTAACAACAATTGGCGCTAGAAGAAGAGGCCCCTCTAAACCTTCATTTTTATTCCCACCGTCTCGAAGAACACTCACTGTTCTCTGGGGCATATACTTGAAGAGACACTCACTGCTCTTCAAAGAAAACTTTCAGAAAAATGACGTCTCCAACAACCTCCAAAAGAGCCATCCTGTGATCTGCCGGACATCTCATTCCGGCCCAGACCGAATCCTAGCCTATGGCGGAAGGTGACCGCGGCGACACAAGACTCTCACTCCCACCCCCGAGGGACGGTCCTAGTCTCTCACTCGTTCAGTTCCAGACTGTGGAACAGATTGAGGAGGCTATAGCCATCCTCAGGGAGCGACAGAGGGCATGCTACTGGCCCACCATTACTCCATCAGCCATCCGCCGAGCAGGCAAGGGGAAGCTCAAGGGGATATATGTTGAGAAATCGACGGAAAGCCCCAAGCCGCAGGAAAAGGCTCTCATAAGGCGGGACGACTCCGTCTTCAGCCGTCTAGGGAGTGATCTCTCATGGTGACCCGGGCGTTCAGGCCCCAGCCGAGAGGCATCAGAGTCCAAATCCATCACCAGGAGTTCGGCATATCCGACTCCCAGAAGATAGGCCGGTCAACGGGCCCCCGCTCGCCCAAGAACTGAGCCCGGTGGCGGAGAACTCATCATCTACCCTGGGGCCAGGGGATCAGTACATGATCGCCTTGGCTCATGCTCCGGGAGCCAATCAGCGAGCAGTCAGGCTACGGCGATGGCCGCCATGCAGCGCCAGCTCGACGAAATGAAGGCGCTGCTAGAAACTGGGGCAGGCGCCAGGAGATTGATCGTTGGACCAAGTGAGCCACTCGCGGTCCAGATCGAGCTCGCCCCAGTTCAACCAAAGATTGCTCCCCCACAAACACCTCTATATGAGGGGAGATCGGATCCTGAGACCAATTTGAGCAAATTCCGGGTTTACATGACTGGATGCGGAGCATCAGATGCGACGAAATGTCGAATGTTCCCATTAACTCTGGGCGACCTCGCCCACAGGTGGTACATCTCACTACCACCTCGCTCGGTCAATTGTTTTGAGAAGCTGGCGAACGACTTCACGTCATACTTCGCCGCCAAGGTGGCTCGGCCAGAAGGTCCCCACCGCATGATGAAAATCAGGCAGGGGAAGGACGAGCCCGATGAAGATTACATCGACCGGGTGGACAAAATAGTCCTCACCGGCGAGCACATTAGCGACGAGCTCGCTCTCTACTCAGTCCTGGGGGATTCTACGGCCACTCGCCCATGTTCAGGCACCTTACAAAGGACATCCCCCCAACCTACGCGATCTTCCGCGTCAGGGCCGCCGATTTCCTGGCCAGGCAAAGGATGCTCACCCTCCGCTTAGGCAAGGGATCTGCCAGAGAAGGGAAGGCGCCATCCCACATCCAGAAGAAGGCGGTCACCAAGACCATAAAGGCGGTCACAAAGCCGCCTGGGGAGTTCAAAGCCTTCGAGGATGTGGAAGTTCACCTCCTCCGCAAGCTCAATCTATCTCTGGCCCACATCTTTAATGCCATCAAGGGGCGCGAATGGCTCAACAAACCAAAGTCGGTAAGGGACAACGGTCACCTAGACCGCAGCAAATTTTGTGCCTACCACAAAAGTCCCGGCCACAACACCAGCCAATGCCGCAACCTCCTCAGATAACTCTGGAGATTGTTTGAGGAAGGCAAATTGGATAACTTGGTCACCAGGCTAGAGCCCCGATCAGAGAGGGCCAGAGGGCACGAGCACCGACAAAGCGATGGGATCCCTCCCAATCCGGTCGCAAGGATCGAGCAGAACGAGCCGGAGTACTCCGATGAATCGATCCCTCCGATCAACCCTGGTGGCCGGATTAATATGCTTCAGGCAGGGGGCGGAAACCTCGGAGGCCTTTCCCTGGTTTCCACTCTGTCGAACAGAAAGAGGAAGGCCGAACTGGGGGCGTTCGCTGGGGTCCATGCCGTGGTCCCACCAGAGCTGACCATCTCCAAAGACGCGCTCATCACCTTCTCCAACAAGGATAGGGAGGGGGTGCAGTGCCCCAAAGAGGATGCATTGGTGATCTCTGCATGTGTCCTTGGGAAGATGGCCGATCGCGTGCTGGTTGACAACGGGAGCTTTTGCAACATTATATTCAAATCTGCTCTTGACCAGCTCGGCAACCTAACCAAGTTTATCAAGCCATTCGACACCGTGCTCCAAGGATTCGGCGACAGCACGGGCCAAGCCTATGGAAGGATCAAGCTCTCTGTCGAGCTAATATGCTACTACGATCCCAAGGTTAGGATTACTAGGAACCTTAATTTTGTAATCATAGATAGGCCCAGCATCTATAATGGGTTCCTAGGTCATACATTCTTAGAAACCTTCGAGGCGGTCGCCTCTTCTTTCTTTTACTATATCAAATTCCCCACTGCCGATGGGACGGTCGCTACTGTAAAAGGAGATCAGCTAATGGCAAAGAAATGTTTGAATTACTCTTGTGTCGTAACTTCTTTCAATACTTCCCATGCAATTTGTAACATCTAGACGATCGACAATCAACCGATGGAGATCAACGAGCCAAGCACATTGTACCAACCCGAC
Source organism: Orobanche coerulescens (assembly GCA_033398695.1). Classification (NCBI taxonomy): domain Eukaryota; kingdom Viridiplantae; phylum Streptophyta; class Magnoliopsida; order Lamiales; family Orobanchaceae; genus Orobanche; species Orobanche coerulescens. The sequence continues at coordinate 97,632,047 of CM065804.1, read as the reverse complement.
TCAGAGGACGCCATCTCACGACGATTAACGGACGACATCGAGCCAAGGATCGGTTTCGAGCCAAGCCTCGACATCGACCCAAGGATCGAGTCCGGAAATCATTCCAAACGAGAAGCGACCATCCCCATTGAAGAGTTGGAAAGTGTAATGATAGATCCGGCTCGCCCGGAGCGGGAAGTACAGATCGGCACAAGCGTCGACCTTGAATTAAAGGAGGATCTGATCAATTTACTACGTAAGAACATCGGAGTCTTTGCCTGGTCGCATCAAGATATGGTTGGCATAAGTCCTGAACACGCTTGCCACTATCTAAAGATCGACCCGGCGAGGAAGCCTGTTCATCAGAAATGTAGGAAATTCGGTCCTGAAAAGTACGTAGCACTCGACATAGAAGTCAAAAAGCTACTCGATAACAAATTAATCGGAGTAGCTACAGACGAACCACAGTGGGTCGCCAACGCGGTGCTCGTCAAAAAGCCGAACAGTTCCTGGAGGTTATGCATCGACTTCACCGACTTCAACGCGGCATGTCCAAAAGACCATTTTCCCATGCCTCATATTGATCACTTGGTTGATAGTACAGCAGGTTGCGAAATGATGTCTTTCATGGATGCCTTCGCCGGATACCATCAAATCCCAATGGCGGAGAAAGACATAAAGCACACATCATTCCACATGGAAAAAGATATATACTTTTGGGTCCGAATCTCGTTCGGCTTGAAGAACGCAGGGGCAACCTACCAGCGACTAGTCAACGGGATGTTCGCCAATCAGATCGGCAAGACCATGGAGGTCTACATTGACGACATCGTAGTCAAAAGCCTCAAGAAGGAAGACCACCTCAATGACCTTGCCGAGACGTTCGCCATCCTCGAGAAGTTCAACATGAAGCTGAACCCCAAGAAATGCAACTTCGGGGTGAGCTCCAGAAAATTCCTGGGGCACATCGTGAGTCAGAGGGGGATCGAGGCAAACCCCACCAAGATCCAGGCGATCCTCGACATGAAGGAGCCACGGAATGTCAAGCAGGTGCAACGCCTCATAGGTTGTCTAGACGCCCTCAACCATTTCATATCTTGTCTCGGCGATAAAAGCAAGTCTTTCTTCGCGACCATAAAGAACAAGAAGTTCGAATGGACGAAGGAGAGTCAAATAGCGTTCGCCAAAATCAAGGAGTATCTATCAAACCCCCAGATCTTGGCAAAGCCGATCCCCGACGAAAAGATCTTCCTTTTTCTGGCAGCCTCAGAGGTCGCACTGATCGCTATCTTGATGCGAGCGGAGGGACAAGTCCACTTGCCGATCTACTTTATGAGCCAAGCGCTCCACGACGCGGAAACGCGATACACACCTCTGGAGAAGATCGCCTACGCTCTAGTCATGAGTGTTCGCAAGCTAAGAGCCTACTTCTTCGAACATCAAGTGGAGGTTCTGAAGACTCTCCCCCTAAGGCATGTCCTGCACCGGCCAGACTCTAACGGGCGACTCCTCAAGTGGTCACTGGAGATCGCCCAATGCGGTATCACGTACGCTCCTCGCACGGCGATCAAAGTCCAGGATCTGGCGGACTTCGTGGTGGAATTAACATTCCCTCACAGTCCAACCCAGGTCGGCCGCCCTGCTTGGAAGCTGTACGTGGATGGCTTGGCGACCAACTCGCGAGCAGGGGCAGGGATTGTCCTCATTATCCCCGACGGAAAAAGTTTCACAAATGCCGTGCGTTTCGGGTTTCATGCGACCAACAATGAAGCCGAGTACGAAGCCTTGGTAGGAGGGCTCGATCTAGCCCTAGCCATAGATGTTCGTCGCCTCCATATCTTCATGGACTCCCTCTTGGTCGTGAACCAAGTCAAGGGAGAATACGAGGTGCGCGGCGAACAGATGGTCAAATACCATGATTTGGTCGCCGAAATGTGCACGAAATTTGAGGAAGTGCTAATTGAACAAGTCCCGAGAGAGCACAATTCCCAGGCCGATGCCCTATCCAAGCTAGCGTCATCAGATGGGGCAGCCGATTTCTCTAACATCCAAATCACGAAATCGGCAAAATCGAAGATCGACAGAAACCTGATTACCACGGTCACTGTCGCCAAGGAGAACTGGATGACCCCTTTCATAAAATACTTAAAGGACGGGACGGTCCCCAACGATCGTATCAAAGCTCGCCAGCTCCAGCTCCGTACAACCAGATACACTCTACTGGACGACCGGATTTACATGCGAGCTTTCAGCCTTCCCCTCCTAAAGTGCATTATGCCGGAGGACGGCCGGCTCGTCTTAGCCGAGATCCATGACGGAATCTGTGGGAACCATGCTGGCGGGCGAGCCCTCATCCATAAAATAACCAGGCAAGGTTTTTTCTGGCCTACACTACAAAAAGACGCGATCGCCTATGCCAGATCGTGTCACAGGTGTCAAGTGATGGGCCCAAACATCAAGCTCTCCCCCGAGCAGCTCACCTCAATGTACAGCCCATGGCCGTTCGCCCAATGGGGCATCGACCTCATAGGTCCCTTGCCGACGGCGCCTGGGGGTTGTAAGTTTGCCATCGTAGGGGTCGATTATTTTACAAAATGGGCTGAGGCCGAGCCACTCAACAAGATCGGCCAAGAACACGTAATCAAGTTCATCTGGAAGAACATCATATGCCGATTCGGTCTGCCCCAGGCTATCATCTCCGACAACAGAAAGCAGTTCGACGGTTTGGAAGTCATGCAATTCTGCGAGAAGTGGGGAATCAAAAAGTTGTTCTCGGCCCCTTACCACCCTCAGACGAACGGGCAGGTAGAAGCTATAAACAAGATCCTCAAACATACAATCAAAGCACGACTCGAATCCAGACAAGGACGATGGGTGAGTGAGCTTCCAGATGTTTTGTGGTCATATCGAACGACGACCCGAAACTCGACCGGAGAGACCCCATTCGCCCTCGCCTTTGGAACAGAAGCCGTGATCCTGTCGGAGATCGCCGTCCTCAACCACCGAACCGAACAAGAGATGACGACAGACAATGATGTGGCCCGACGAATCGATTTGGACATGCTCGAAGAACGGCGACTGACCTCGAAAATGAAGAACACAATCCACAAAAGGTGATCCAAGAAGTTCTTCAATTCGAAGGTCAAGGAAAGACGGTTCCAAGTGGGCGACCTGTCCTCAAAAAGGTCCAGACCCACACTGGAGTCTTTGGCCCAAATTGGGAAGGCCCCTTCAGGGTATCTAAATGGCTAAGTAGGGGAACTTACGAACTTGAACATCCTGACGGCACTCTGGACCAATATCCCTAGAACGCCATACATTTGAAGAAATACTATCAGTGAGAACTTTGTATCCGGTTTCAGTTACACAATGTACAAAGAGTATAATGAGATTTTACAATCCCATCTATATGATGAGCCTCGACAAAAACTAACAAAAAAGAGGACGGATCGCTCGCCCTACAAGAGGTCATCATCTAAACCTGACAGACCTATGCAAGCGATCGCCCCTCCATGCACAACGTATACCGTCGAGGGTCATCATCTAACATGGCGATCCGAGGTAGAAAAGTGCAGCCGTGGTCCTGGATGTCGATGGAACCAATAGCTTCGTCCATCCAAGGTTTCTCTGGGCTGGGATCGCTCGCCCTTTCTTTAAATACGAGGCGAGCGTAGCCAAAGGACCCTCCAATTAAAACCGTGGACACACTCGCACGCCCTCAAAAGTACATCATCTAACATGATATACACGGACAAGGCGACGCGTCCCTACCCCATCACAACGTATACCTTCGAAGGTCGCCATATAACATGACGACCCAAGGTAGAACAGTGCCAACAAGCCACGGACGTGGAGTCGAATAAACCGACGACACCCCGTGCAAGGACTCCTCCAGACCGAGACCGCTCGCCTTTCATTTATACACAAGGCAGGCGCAGCCTAAAAAGAGGACCCTAACAAAAAAGTGAGTCGCGGGACAGTCCCTCGCACATAAAGACACGGTTACGGAGATCGGTCCATCGAACTCAGCGACCGTGCAAACAGTCGTCCTCCCTCGGAGGATCGGCAAAACTGAAGATATCTCACCAAGACATACTATTTTCGCTCCCTTACTAACACTAAGTACACAAAAACAAGGGGCAAAGAAGTGGAGCTATTCCTAAATGCGATCAGAAGGAAGGGACCATACACGATCGGCTTCGTTCAAAAACACACACGACGATCAACTCTATTCAAGAAATTTACAAGTAAGAATTTTCGAGTACACCAATACATTCGGATCCATTCGACACTCAAACAGTCAATCGGGCGAACAAAACATCAGGTGCAATTATGCAAACACTTGTATAAAGTCACATGCAAACATTCATAGACGATCGTACCCATAAAGAATCGGATACAAAAAAAAGGGAGTATTTTATTCCGTCCGAAAATATTGGTACATTCAAGCCCGAAGGCAGTAAAAATTACAAGCAAAAGAAGACAAAAATCACTCAGGCTCCCGGCTGGCCTTCGCCCCCAGCGGGCGGATCGGTGCGCGCTCCCTCATCGACTTCAGGATAAATCAACTTATCCGGAAAAAGATACCAACTCAAGTCGATCCCCAAGTCGGTGAGGTCGAGGATTGGCAACAAAAATTCCGGATGCAAAGGATGCTCGAGTGCGTAGGCCTTGAAGGACTCCATCACAGGACCGATCTCGATCCCTACCTTCTTAGCGGCTCGGACAGCGTCGACATAAGCCATATAGTAGGCGAACTGGCCGACGTGTGCCACGTTAAGGTAAGGATCGGTCTCGATCGCCTTTATTTGCCCCTTCAAATCCGCGGTCGTCTTCTCATCATCTGTAAGCTCGACCACCTTGGCGGCCAGATCTCCCTTCGCCTTATCCAGCTCTCCCTTCGCCTTCTCCAGCTCGCCGTTGAGACGATACACTGTCGCCTTCAGCCCGGTGGCCTCCTCTTGTGAGGCCGCATGCATCCGGCGAACTTCCGCCATCTGGTCGCGGGACCGATCGGCCACTTCCTTGGACCGGATGAGCTCCTGCTTCATCCGATCAAGGTCCTGCTTGGCTCGTTTGGCCGCCTCTAAGTGCTCCTTCTCCATGGCCTCTATCCGATTGGCAAAGTCAACGTTCTGGATCCGAGCGGCCTCAAGATCTTGATAGAGGCGAGCATTAGAGGGTCGCACCTCATAATCCTTGGCGGCTTGGACGGCCATCGTCGCCGCCTGGAGAGTCAGGGTGATGGTTGCCTGCATGGCATCTCCAGACCGCCGACGAGCAATCGCGTCGAGATCGGTCGTCCAAGCCTTAGGCAGAGAAGCGATGGCCCAGGAGACATAAGCAGGGACTTCGAGGGACTGGGGAGGAGACTTGCTCGCCAAGAAGTCCAGCATCATCGGCGAGACGTCCGGATCGGCAAGACGGATCCTGCAACGCAAATAAATGGGGACAAAGGAGTCAGCATATGCCTTGCACAAATAAGCCCAACTCATAAAAGGCCAAATCAGTCTTACCTGTTGACCAACTCGGGGTCGCGGCCAAAGTAGGGTTTGCCCCGAGAAGTTTCAGCTTCGGCGATCGCCGCCATTTTCAGGAAGCCGGTCGAGGACCTGGAGCCGGATCCCCCCACCATCGGAACAGCAGAGATAGGAGCCGCGGCAACCGGCGGCTCCAAAATAGATACGTCCGCCTCCGCAGTCGGCAGGGACTCCTCCGGCCTCCGCCTCTTGCGGTTGCGTTGGAGTTGCTCTCCCTCCTGAACTTCCGGCTCGACGACCGGCACAATAGCAGGCCTCACCGCATAGATGGGACGAGACGTCGTCGTCGGGGCACGGCCCGTCTTCTTTATCTGGTGAAGGCGACCCAACAGACCGGGATTCGACATTGCGATCTCTTGCGGCAGCTCGGCGTAGCGAGGAAAATGAATCTCTGGCAAAGAAGAAATTCAGAAAAGTTAGACATCTACTTCAATCAGGCGATCGTCATGCAGAAAAGAGGAAATAAAAATCCATACCTGGGGCCTTCAAATGGCGAGGGTAACGAAACAGTCGAGCTCCCAACTGATGGAGTTCATGACCGAGTAAGCGAACGTCTATGTAGGAGTTCGGCAAGGCGCGAATTCGCTCCCAGACGATCAAGAAATCAAAGGGGAGATCGCCGATCGCTAGAACAAGGGATCCTGCAAAAAGGAAACAAAATTAGATCAGTCGAAGACGTATCTGATCAAATGGAGAGTTAAAACCCTTACTCGGATTCTTGTCCCGAAAATTAGTAGGGATCTCCAACTCCTCCTCCGGCCTATCACTCGACGCCGACTTCCACGCTCCGCCGACCCAGCACCATTTTGCCAGGTCGCCCCGAGTCTTGTTCGGCACCCCGAAGACCACTCTTCCCATTCGACCTTGAATGTGATGACCGACGACCGACCCCTTCTGCGGTGTCAATTTGAAGAGATAGTTTATTTTCATCGCAGAAAGGAGACGGAACAACCGGTGACCGCCGAAAAGTGTCAAAGTGCTGACGATCTGTAGCCAGGCGTTCGGCGTCAGCTAGAGCGGTGCCAAATTCCAGGCAATCAACAAATAGGATACGGTGAACAACAAGGGGAACCGCAGGCCGGCCTCCATAATCATCTCATTAACGGAGACCAGACCCTCGGGAGGTTGATCGGCACGTTCGTTTTCCGAGAGCACGTGCAATGAAACATCAGAAGGAATGTGATATTTCGCCCTCCAGCGACTCAAGTCTTTTCGGGTCGCCGAACTCCGAATCTGACCGAGAGTCCACCGAGAAGGGTCAGCGGCCCGAAATGCCGTCCGCCTCATGTGCTCATATGGGTGGGCGGCAGAATACGCTTCGAAATCAAATTCAGGACATGGTCCGGCGATCCCCTCCATAAGCTTAGCGGAATCTAAATAAGAGGGGCCGAATACGCTATCCCGTTCCCAAGACAGCCGTACCATTTCATCTTCATCCACTGGCGAGTCCCCCTGCTCCGCTGCCGCCGCGGATCTCACCACTTCGGCCTCATTGAAGAGCTCATCAAGTTCCGCGGGTGCAATCCCTGCACGAATGGCCTCGACGGCTGTTTCCATATGAAGACCCATGGGAATTTCCCCCCGGTCAGGCAAAGCCGCGGCGGCGGAGGAGCTTACCGGCCTCGAATGTTTTAGATCCTCCAGACATGTTCTTAAAAGTAAAGGGGGAGAGAAGATTTGTGTTCTTACCTAAGAAGAAGGACGGTCGGCACACAGATCTTCGAATAATTCTGCAGAGTCTCGACTAAATAACAAGGGTGCATGAAGAGTGGAAATGAAGTAGCCCTAGCCCCTTTTATAGGCGGAAGCAGGGGTCTCTGTGCAAATAGGCGAAATCCCGAGGGCTGGAGTGCAACCGTCGGGGGGGGGGGACACATTAAATGCATCCCTCGAAACCCGCATACGCGTCTTTTCGAGGGCCCGCCAGGCGACAAGTCTGACAAAACCGTCGGACTCCCCCATTAGTAGCGCAACGCGTGTCCTTGCAACGTTTCGAGAGCACCGCCTTCATTTCCCGCTGATTCCAGCGCAAAAAGAGATCGTCCAAATTTGAAATCAGATCGTCCTAACAATCGTCCTTGTCTTAAACAAACGAGCCAATCATCTAAACACTGGCGATCGCCAACAGTGCCACCTCACCCCGTATTTTCAACATCGAAGCGAGCTGGGGGCAATTGTTGTGCGGCGATTAATACGCCTCAATGACGATCGGTATAATGGTCTGAGAGCCAACCATAGAAGACATACGCTGGACAAGAACCCAGCAGTCGGCACCTTTGGCGATCGTCTTTCGTTATCTGGCGATCGTCTTTGATATCCGACCATAGATGATCGTCTCGTGCCACATATGAATCCAACACCCGTCAAAGTCTTCGAAGACCGAATCTCGGACGTGGACCCACATGCATATCCACAAAAGGCGCTGCAAGATAAGGCCATTGACCCCAGCCTGTCACCAGCCTTTCACCTACCGACAAGCCCGCCGAAAGGTACAAGGTGGGTCCTTCCCAGACAGCGACTCAGGACGCGTGCAGGCTTTCCATTGGCTCGCACAGCTGGCTGCCAGCAGCAGCCTCGGACTTTAAGGAAACATCCCCACGTGATAGGATGATCGCCCATATTATTCTAATATAGAATACGGCGGTCGCCCACGATCGCTGGAGAGGACCTAGCAGCCTTGTCTCCTATAAATAGCAGGCTTACAACAGTGGCCTAGGATCATCGTAAATACAGTGAAAAAAGCACAGAGAGAGGATAAAGACTCATCTGGTAATTACTTGCACATTCATAGTGATATTCATACACACTTACAGAACATAAAGAGCAAGAACTCACAGAGCTTCATATCTGGTTCTTCCGGCAATCTACACGCTCTACAGCTTAGATAACTAGAAGTCTTTACACTCATTGTAATAGATTCTCACATTAATATTTGTACTCCAAAGTATCCATATTAATAACATCTCGCGAGAGCATTCAAGCCCGGGATTAACAACCCCGGCAAATGTTGTGTTATTTATTTTCCCACGGAACTGTTCTCGTATTTGTTTGTTACTCGATCATTCCAGCAATATTATCTCCGGATAATATTTTGGGTAACAACATCCTACTCACAGTTTGTTATGAACTTCAACTGCAATGAGATTGCATGTAATTTAGCTGGGCTAATGAACAAACTTGTGACCGCTCAGTCTCAGATGAAGACTCCGTGGATGAAGGAATCTTCTCTTGTGATTTCTTCTGGACTTCAGAGGTCTAAGAACAAGAAGAAAAAGACCAAGAAGCAGACTGGACCACATGTCAAGAGCTTCAAGGGCAAGGGCAAGGCCCCAACGGTTCTGAAGAATAAGAAGAAGAAGGATGCTTGTCTCAAGTGCGGTGAGCTGGGCCACTGGGCTAGAGACTGTCCGATTTTTCATGGCACTTCAGGTACAGAACTTTTAGTTTTGGAAACAAATTGTTCTGCTACTGTATTTTCTACTTCCTGGATACTAGATTCTGATGCTAGTTCTCATATTTGTACCGTGAATCAGGATCTCGAACAAAGTAGGAAGCTTAGAGCTGGAGAAGTTATGATCACAGTCGGAAGCGGGCATAGTGTCGAGGCGACCGACATAGGATCACTTCTTTTGGGTTTAGAATTCGGCTTTGTTTTGACTTTAGAAGATGTACTTGTTTTGCCCAAGGGGCACAAAAACATTGTATCTATTCCGGTCATGGACCGAAAAGGCTTTTCATTTTTCATTGGTGATGGTTCCTGCAAAATTTATTTCAGAAATAAACTATTGGGTACTGCTACAATGTTAAATGGATTGTATCATCTAAATCTCAACAAAAAAGTAGTTGTCAATACTATGACTAGAAAACATGGTAGAGATGAAACCAATCAAGTTTTGAAATGGCATCTTAGACTTGGTCAGGTTCGTCAGACCAAGGTTTAAAAGATGGAAAAAGATTGACTTATGGGTCCATTGGGATCGGATCCCTTTCCTACTTGTGAATCTTGCCTTAAAGGCAAAATGACTAAGTCCCCCTTGATAGGGACTTTTGATAGAGCCCCTGATAAACTGGGATTAATCCATACCGACGTATGTGGTGCTTTGGAAGCAGCACGTGTCGGATATCAATATTTCATTACATTTATAGATGATCATACTAGGTATGGTTATGTATACTTAATGAAACATAAATCCGAGGCCTTTGAGAAATTCCAGGAATTCAAGGCCCTAGTCGAGAAACAAACTGTTAATCATATCAAAGCACTTCGGTCGGACCGAGGTAGCGAGTATATGAGTACGGAGTTTGACGAGTTCCTTAAGGAACATGGAATAGTTTCATAACTAACACCTCCAGGTAATCCTCAGTTAAATGGCGTGTCAGAAAGAAGGAACCGAACCTTGTTGAACATGGTCCGTTCCATGCTGGGCTATACTGACTTACCGATTTACCTGTGGGGGTATGCACTCCTGACTGCCGCCTACATCTTGAATAGATATCCTTCTAAATCCATTCCTAAAACTCCACATGAGATGTGGGAGGGCAGGAAACCAAGTCTTAATCATATTAGGATTTGGGGATGCCCCGCCTATGTCAAGAAGACTAAGGTGGAGAAGTTGGAAGCGAGGTCCGCGAAGGGACGTTTCATTGGATTCCTGTCTGGGACGATGGGGTATCTATTCTACATGCCTGAAGATCGAAAGATCGTTGTTGCTTTACAAGCACACTTCCTGGAAGATGAGTTCATTTAGGAAGGCGGAGCAGGTAGAAGTATTTCTTTAGAAAATACAATGAAACTCCTCGGGAGAGACCTGTGCAAGAAACTGGAACCGTACCTTCTGAAACACAAGTACAACCACCTCGTAGGTCTAGTAGGTGTCTCATTTACCTGAGAGGTATGGGCTTGTGCACTTAGAGGAGCTGGGTCTCCATGAGGTTCCAAGTGATAGCCAAGAGACCGAACCAATGACCTATGACCAAGCGATGGTGGATGTAGACTCCGCAAAATGGCGTGAAGCTATGGAAGTTGAGATAGACTCGATGCATGTCAATCAGGTCTGGACTCTGGTAGATCGCCCCAAGGGCATGGTGCCTATTGGGAACAAGTGGATCTACAAGAGAAAGATTGATGGAGATGGCAATATTTACGCCTATAAGGCCAGGCTTGTGGCAAAGGGTTATACCCAGAAATAAGGGATCGACTACCACGATACCTTATCGCCCGTAGCTATGATCAAGTCTATTCGCATGATGCTTGCTATAGCTGCCTACCACTATTATGAGATATGGCAAATGGACGTAAAGACGGCTTTCCCTACCGGTTTCCTCGAGGAGGAAATCTATATGGAGCAGCCTAAAGGCTTTGTGTCCAAAGTCGATATTCAGAAAGTGTGCAATCTTCAGCGTTCCATTTATGGACTGAAGCAAGCGTCGCGTAGTTGGAACCTTCGTTTTGCCGAGGCGGTCAAAGAGTTTGACTTCGTGCAAAATGAAGAGGAACCTTGTGTGTACAAGAGGGTTAGTGGGAGCAAGATCGCATTCTTAGTACTATATGTGGATGACATTCTATTAATAGGGAATGATGTGGGAACGCTCAGTTCTGTGAAAGCTTGGCTTTCGAGTAATCTCTCTATGAAAGACTTGGGATAAGCAACCTATATTCTTGGTATTCGGCTCTACCAGGATAGAGCAAAGAGAATAATAGGTCTTTCCCAAGCCCTCTATATAGATAAGATCTTAAAGCGGTTTAATATTGATGATTCAAAAAGAGAGTTCCTTCCGATGCGACATGGAATAAAACTCACCTCGATGATGTGTCCTCATAGTGAGGAACAATGACAGGAAATGAGTAATATACCATATGCTTCGGTCGTGGGTAGCCTTATGTATGTTATGTTGTGTATGAGACCTGACATTGCACATGTTGTAAGCGTGGTGTGTAGGTTTCAGGCAAACCCAGGTAGGGAACATTGGACTACCGTAAAGGACGTTTTCAAGTACTTGAGAAGGACTAGAGACATGGTTCTTATGTATGGCGGTGGAGAATTGGATGTGGTGGGATTCACTGATTCGGACTTCCAGGGATGGAAGGACGACTCGATGTCTACTTCTAGCTACATCTTTACTTTTAATGGAGGAGCATTATCTTGGCGTAGCGCCAAGCAGAGCGCGACTGCTAATTCCACCTGTCAGGCTGAGTATCAAGTAGCCTCGGAGGCTTCTAAGGAAGGGTTCTGGATTAAGAAGTTTCTAGGAGAACTTCAAGTGATACCATGTGCTGAGCTGTCTGTTCCGCTGTACTGCGACAACAACGGAGCTATAGCGCATGCCAAGGAGCCGAGGTTTCACAACAGCACCAAACATATTGAGAGGAAGTATCATCTCATAAGATAATGTGTTCACAAGGGATACATTGTGCTGCACAGAGTACACTCGGCCGACAACGGCTGATCCACTGACCAAGCCACTTTCTCAGACTAGCTTGGAGTATCATCTAGAGAACAAGGGTATTAGATACCATAGTGTGTGGCATTGAGTGCAAGTGGGAGATTGTTAGGAGTATGCCCTCGAATGCCACTCAGAGTATGTTGAGTGAGGGCATTGTACTTGTAATGATGTAAATCATTAATATAAGGCAATGGATGTTTCTTTATTTACTGGTAGTTACTGGCATTCTTAACTGGTAAATATACATATAGAAACTAGTCCGTGTATTTGAGAGCAAAATGTTCCACTCCTTATTGGATAAGGGGGTCGGCATTGGAAAGGTTTATAGCTCAAATACTTGTATGACGTGTTCTTTGACATGAACAGTGCCTGTCGAACACTAATCGTTAGTGGGAGCACACGTTATAGGTATGCTGATTGGATTAGTATACTCGAACTGACTCACCCTCGATTCGTCACACGAATTTCACTCCGAGAAAGTCAATAATGGAATCGAAAGGTTGTGATAGGTATTCGTGAACCTTCGACTTGAGGATTTAGTAGGGATGTGCTTGTGACGTCAAGATTTTCATTAGAGTAATTCGACCCTGTAAACCGGAAGGTGGGGGTCAACCTCGACGTGTATCTTGACGGGCAAGTAGTAGGTCCTACTGAATACCAAGATAGAATTCTTTCTCCCGTTAGTGAGCGGGTTATATGTCCTATGCGGTTATTGGCAGATGAGATCAAAAGTCTTTGGCCAAAGCATTGGAGCTAGTTGTATTGGATACAAGAGAGGTCGATGATCTCGATTTGCATTAACGCATGCATAGCGTCAAGTACAAATAGGGTTTGACTGACCGTGACCCTATAACTTGATCGGGACATTTGAAATAAGGGTTTATACTTATCCTATTATTCACGACAGAATGGTTCTTGAATGATCCCATCTTTCGTTCTCAGTTGGGGTACAGTGTAGGCCGCTAGGCTGGCTAGGTGGTGTTACTACTCTTTGGTTCCTCCTATTGCTGACTGAGACGGACCTACCGAGTCGCGCAATTGGATTGACGATGAAATGAATCGAGCTTATTATCTCATTATGAATATTAGATATTGAATATCTAAATTGGGACATTGGATGTCTAAATTGATTTATTGGATAAATTGATTTACAACCTAATGAATTAAATATATCACTGGGTGATTAATTTAATTCATGAATATAATTATTTTTTAGAGAAATTAATTATGTTATTTTGTATTTGATATGTTTAATTAATTGGATTAATAAAATGATATAAATACATCGGAAGGGAATCGGAGTTTATCTGTTAGGACTCACGGTAGTCCTAAATGAACCAAACTCGTCCGATTCCTTCTAGAGGCCGCCCCACCTTGATTCCTTGCCTTTTGTCTTAGTCTTGATTTGGTTGGTGAAAGACTTATGACTTGAGAGATTTGAAATCTCTTAAAATAAGTAAAAGGGGATTTTGTGGAAAAGGAAGAAGAATAAATGTGAAGACATATCTTGAAGATACATACTTTGTACACACACACCAGCCGTAAGAAAAGAGAGAGAGATATAACTTGGAGTTCATTTTTCCATAGTCATCACATTCTTCTTCATCTTCATATATTTTTCTTGGAGAAAATAAAAGTGAGATAGAAAAATCAAAGATTAAACACTTACAGTGTTGTAATTTTGATTAGAAAGTTTCCATCACTTAGTTCTAGCCGTAACCTTGGAGTTTAATCGGGTGATCATCGTTCCGCCCGTTTCTCCGGCACGTGGCAAGTAGAGATGTTGTCTTTTCGGCGTTGGATCATTCAAGTGCTTGGAGCGCTTTGGATCGTAGGGAATTCATGTAAAGCTTGGGGAATAGCTCAAGAGAAGGAATCCATTTAATCAACAGTCTACAAGGGTGAGTTTCTAATATCTCTTGTTATTTCGTTTATATATTCGTATATACGTAGCTCGATCGATCCTTGTAGGGATTCGGATCGAATTAATTTTTGTTTTACTGCTTCCGCTGGGCCTTCGATTTAGGCACCGAATCCCAATAGTTTGGTATTTGTGGTACGCTGTTTGTGTATTGAGTTGAATGTATTGATGGTTGGACACCGAATGGTGCAATATGATGTGAAAACTGTGAACTTTAGTGTGATCCCGAGGTCGTATCGATGGCAGAGTTCGTGAGGAATTCATATGGATGGTATTGACGTATGTTTGAACTTGGTGTTCACGAATCGTATTTGATTAAAATTGTAGTCTCGCTCACCGATTTGGCACCTGGTTTTAAGTTTGATTATTTTAATTACGTCCGTTGCGTGAAGGTTTAAAAAATGACTTTCTAAAGGATTTTATGAGCTTGAGTATGTTTGTAAAAGAATCAATTTTTGAAAATATTTTGATGGCACGGATAAACAACGATTTTTTTTATGAATTTTGAAATCGGTTGAACTTTGACGAATAAGTCACGTATTTTCATATGACACCTTCCGACGGTATCTGAAAAATGTGTTTTAAAATACTTCGGCATTGCAAACTGTTACCGTCATTTTGGGCATGATTGAAAGGATTTTTGGAAAAATTTTACCTTGCAAAGCGACTTTGATTTTCGGAATGTAAAACTTTATGTGTTTGTGTTGGGGCTAGTTGTTGCGACAAGTTTGTTATGTTGGTATGCTCGTCAGGGAATTTTGTAGTGTTTCTAAATGCCGGGATATATTGTCAGGAGTCGAACCATAACATTCGGAGCTGTGTCGGGGCCGCTGGGACAATTTTTTGTCCTGTAGCTAGTGATTATGGCCATAAAATGTTTACCATTACGGCCATAAGCTCTTCGGTGTTATGGTCGTAAGCTCCTAGTTGTTACGGCCGTAAACTACATGTTATTGCGGTCGTCAGCTTGTGACTATTACGACAGTAATTTTGTTGTTATAGTGATATATGTGCTCTTTGTCGATCATTTGATTCCATGGATATTATTGACGTATTATTAAATTTTACCTTTCTTTGTAGCGAATATTGGTTGTACACTTAAGTGTTGTGGCTGCAAGGTCTGTTTTAATTGTATCATTCTGTGATGTTATCCTGAAAGGATAGTTGATATGTGGTAATGATTAGTGCTAGTACAATCGGTTTTCCACCCAGAGATGGTTTGGAGAAACCTCTGGGGGTCGATGCTGAGAGGCATGGCCACGGACTATCATGTGCGTTGTTATTCGTGATGGTGTGTCGTGGTAACATGTGGTTACCCTGTAGGTCATTTTGGCGATATCGGTTATCGAATAATTATGATATCTCGAAACGTTGTTTTGCGAGTGAATTCAAAACGAAACAAGTATGATAGTGGAATCATGGTTTTGATTAAACGATCAAGGTATTAAAAGTATTTTTTTTAAATTTCATTTAAGCAAAATCTTTCAAACTCAAGAGTTTTAAAAATATTATCATTCGAACGAATACCTCGGAAAATTTTATTTTAAAGAATGCTATAAATGTTTGACCCCAATGATATGTGTATGGTTTTGACAGCATTTATTACGATAAAGGTCATACATTTCTGTTTATGTGGCCATGTGGATTATTTATGGAATTAAGTCCTATTGTTGCGGTGTTGGTTCGTATATTCGTGTAATGACTCGGAGTGAGTAAATTATTGTGTTGTTGTTTGTTGTCCTATGTTGATTCTGTGATGTTTGTTCTGTTGTGTTATTCTGAATGGTTGTCCATTCAGTATGCTGAGAGGTCGAGGACGAGGACATGGTCGTGGTAGTGGTCGTACTCAGGAGCATGAGAGCGTGACTCGCTAGTTGTCTAGTGCTGATCAGCTTAGTACAGATGGTCGAGATGACCAGTCGCTTGATCAGGGGCAGTCAGTTGGGGATAATGTTAATGTTGGCGCCGCTTGTAGGTCACAAGTCGTCAGAAATAAGTCTAGAGGGGCGGTGAATAGACTTATTGAAACTCTTTTCCACAAAGTAGGAATTAAGAAGTTTCTCAGCTGATGGTAAAGATGACTTAGAGTCGTCTGTGGACAATATAAGTGCGGAAGTCAGCTGATGACGAATACAGAAATATATACAATGAAACACTAAGTATGAATGCAGCAGTTAAGTATGACGCTAAAACAATAAAATATGTAGACAATATATAGTGGTCTCAGAGGTGGGGTAATCCTCTACTAATCCACTTTTCTCTAAACCAGTTGGAGATGAATCCACTATAATTTTCAACCAGTGATAAATATTACAGTGATTCTACAACTTAGCTACAACAACTTCTAACCAGTGGAAATCCTGTCATTGCAACTCCTTTCTGACTGCCTAGCACCACTCAATCTCCAAATCATTGGATGCCTATCAGTCATGCAACTTCAACTAGTGAAGTACCCCGTACTCAGGTTTTAATACAAGAGTGTTTTGTCTTCTCAAACTAAGAGCTTTCTTAGTATATGAACTTTTGAATTCTGCTCTTCACGATGCTATAGATTTCTTGATCGCTTGATTGCTTTAATTGCTTGAGAGTATAGTTCGCATCGTTCTTTGCTCTTTCAAATCTTCAGATATTTATAGCTTGTCAATCCTTAGAGCTTTTCATCATAGTCGTTGCAAATCTGTAATAAATCCGTCCGTTGGAGAAATAAACTTCTTTGTTTTTTCTTTCCGAACGTTGCAAGATTGGATTCCCTTATTTTAATCCATTTCCGACCATTGTGAAGACTTTCACGTTGAAGCGCCGAATCTTTTGAATTTAATATGTTTAAAGTCTTCAAAGGTGGGTCTTGATGAATTATTTAATTCACATCCTTCCGGGAATCTCTCCAATCTGTCCCTTATCGCCTGCATGTGACTCTCCATAATTATTGACTTTTCAACGCATGCTAACGTGGACAGGTTTACTTGGTTGATTACTTAGACATGACGTATCTGATCTCTTTAACTTAATCTGTCTGATGTGTAGTATGTAACACCCCCAATCCGCTCAGGGATATTACACGCCGTAGACACCTTTCCGCAAGGAGCTACCAGGCAGGAGACTACATAATGAATCCCATGTGTGGTCAACTTGACCAAAACATAATATCGTAGACCGATTAGATCTCTCAAAATGCACCATAACCGTACATTTGATGAATCAAAAATACAATCCGATCACATAATACATAAAATGTCCAACCCCTCAAGGATGACAAGAAATCAAACCGTCAGATCACTGACGGACAACAGACTACAACTATGACTAGTATCGCTGCTTTGCATCATTCTCTGAGCCAATCTTGTGGTTGCTCACTCTCCAGTCAAAACACCTGGAATAAAATAACAAAATCCCTAACGAGGGGTTAGCGATGGAATTGATAGCAAGTAACCAAGCTATAAAGTTATACATCAAGAATATAACCATTATGAAAATAACCTTTCGACAAGGTAGTAACACGATCCCCGAGTCTAAAGTATTGTCGAAAACATTTCCCATTAAGAAAGATCATAAAGATAACTTCAAAACACATTTGAAAGAATAATCGAGGACGTCGGGGGTCTCAGTGTAAAATCATGAAAAGAATTAAAATTCTCATTTTCAAAAGGATTTCCTTTCGAATCATGAAGACGATTCAATTCTCAAACAAGTCTCAAAGGCAGAACCACAACACTAATATAAACAGAATCCAAGATTCACACAATCACAATTCACAGATATCCAACTAAAATACTCAAATCACCTCCGTGGCCTCAATGGGACCCATCCCGAATTAGATAACGAAAATCAAGCTCAAACCAACCATAAGTTATCTTGACATAGCACTCGCAAGTAAAGTTTCTCGGAGCCCTCTCCAGACCTACCCGATTAGATAACCTTATGGTCAAATCATATCAACTGGCCGTACTCGCAAGTAACGCGCCGCCGGAGGCCTCATGGGTCCCTACCCAGTTAACATTATTCAAACACGCCCACAAGTTACCGTGACATCGCACTCGCAAGTGACGATTCTCGGAGCCCACTCCAGACCTACCCGAATCGATAACTTATGTCGAAATCATATCAACTGGCCGTACTCGCAAGTAACGCGCCGCCGGAGGCCTCACGTATCCCTACCCGGTAATATCTCAATCACCGATTACACAACAACAAGGTCTAATATTTGCCACACACATGAAATTAAGAGTTAATGCCACAAACACTTTCACAAAGCGTAATATTCACGTCATACCATCATCTAGTACACATTCTAACAAGTGAACCATACAAATATTTCACAATTCCTCGGATAACTACTCACTTCAAAATATCCATCTCGAACATAGTACAACATGAGATGGTGGTTGTCATTCTTTAAGAAATTCAAGTTACGTTCTTATTTACTTTCATAGAATCACATATTCATTTAAAAGTAAGTTACGGTCAAACGTTCAATCACTATCAAGTCCACGTTAAATTCACGACACGCTACATTCTCAAAGTATAAAGATTATAGTCAAGTTACTCGCCTTAATAACCGCTACCGAACACTCCGAAGAACACAGTTCGACCGGGAAGCTCGGACCCCGAAGAAGACAACGAACGGAAGGATTCAACCCGGGTTCCTCGCAAGAAGATCGACCCAAACATCATATAATTAATAAATCAACGATCATACGAGGAAGAATAATCGTAGAACGTCCGAAAACCCCTCTATGATATTCTACCGGACACCTTCAAGGCGTCGATTAAGAACTCGACCAAAACGACGAATCTATACGATCCGACCATGGAATAACAAGGTAAATGATATAATACATCTAAATAATCATCAATCCATCACAATACTAAGTTAAATCGGATTAAACGGATGAAATCAAACAAAATACCCAAATTCCCCAAAACTAGATTTCTAAAAAATCTGACCTGATTCGCTCGATCAAAGGATGTTATAGGATGGATAATCGATGATATGAACTCCAGGATTTCATGTATTCCTCCCTTAACAACATTACTACATGCCTACCAAACCCCCAGCCGCGGAAGAGAAGGAACAAAGTGAGAAAATGTGTGAAAAACTTGTCTGCTGGGCCTTAAATAGGCACCCTGTCGGCCGCCTTACGTACGTAATCGGCCATGGCTTACGTCCATAACCGGCCATGGCTGAGCCTACTGCCCAAAACTACCGGCAGTGCTACGTACATAACCGTCCAAGGCTTACGTACGTAACCGGCCTTACGGCCAGAATCGCCGGCCTTTACGGCCGTACTCACCCGATTCTTGCTGGGCCAGACTCGGTCGATCCGACGGCCCGAACAACCTCGAAACTTGGACCTGAATAAAAACCGAAAATACAGTTATGAATTACTCGCAAAGACGAATCTAACTACTAAGAGAACACACGATTCCGACCACTCGAGGGTTCGAAATTCGACAACGGAAGTAATTACCCCAAACTTTGGGAAATTATGAAAACGGCCCAAAACGTCCAAAATACACGATATACGATCGAAATACTAAACCAAAGCTCGCAAGGTGAATTATAACATTAAATGAACTTACGAGAAACTCGAAGCAACAGTTTTGGATGAGATTCGCAAGAATCGACTCAAGTGCGGAAAAGTCGTTTAAGAACACAGAACACAACAAAACGATACCGAAACGAACTCGGATGACAAAAAATGCAGAATTAATCATTCTCGAAATGATGAAACGGTCATAATATAGTCACTGAGGTGGACTTCCGCCAAAAGCGAAATTAACCGGAAATCAAAATTGCGGATATTACATACTACCCTCCTTAAAAGAAGTTTCATCCCGAAACTTAAACAAGTAGGGAGAAGCAATAACCCGACAGGAAAACTCAATGAGATACACAAGAAACGCATAACTTACGCCCAACGGCGAAATGTTACAAGCAACACAAAGGAATATACGGCGTGAAAACACGCTCCACGACGACCAACACAACGTCGCCGGTAGAGTTATAATAAAACCAACAAATGACACGCGTCATCAAGTAGATAATACAACCAAGTTGATTATCCAAACAAACACAAAACACAAAGCACCTATTACAGGGAAACACACACAGTCGAGAAAACAGAAAATAAACACAAACGATTCACAATCGGTTATGCCTGTGTCCATCTCGGTTCGGTGCTCGACGACGACTCGGGTACACTAATGCACCAGTTATGATTCAAATCAGTAACGAGTCAATTTATGAAACATAACATACCACATTCCAAGTATACATTAATCAAGGATACGCCGGCGACACAAGTCTCACCCGACGAACTACACAACAATACAAATCATACAGTGCATTATCAAAAAACATTTCCCACATAATCGTAATGAAATAAATAATCGGAACCACACGACAAATAATTCAGGGTAACTGGAAGATAATAATCTCGGGTATTACATTCTATCCGTCTAAAAATAAGTTTCGTCCAGAAACTTAAAAAGAAAAGGTAAAGCAAGCAGTCATCAAAGTGAACGAACAAATAACCTCAGTGATCTATACGAGTCGGTCCCGACAAGGGTGCTGAAGCTCGATTTTGAGAAATCTCATGGAACGATTCACAATACTGAACTCTGTGGCCCTCTAGTCCATAGTTATAACAAGTGATCAACCGCGAAGGACAATTGGACTGCACATGACACACAACATTGCAATTGAAGCACCTCCCAGTCTGACTATGAGTCAAAGAAGATAACTTGGAACTCTTGGTTCCACCAAACGAAGAAAGGGAAGGTTTCTCCGTACGACTACGCGAAACTCGATGAGAAGAATTTCCGTCTCTTGCACCGTTCGAAAAATCTCCAGACGTCCTCTGTCTCTTCGACTGATGCGAAGGCCCAGTAGGTGTCGATGCCATCTCGTATGCCATGGCTCGATTCTGATACTCTCTCAAAGTAACAAAAGTGAAACCCGGCATGTACTGTCGAATCTCTGGTCTCATCCGCATGTCGAAATGACGGATTCTGTCTTCCTCGGTCTTCACTTGCCTCTTCACGTAAGCGAGCTGTCGAATATAATCGATAATAGCCTGCGACACGAGTATATCCTGCGGCTCGGCTAAGTAAAAATCTCGGATCCTCTGCTCTTGGATCAGTTTCGGGCAGAACTCTGCTTCCATCAATTCCTTGAACTCTTCCCACGTAACAGCATGATCCTGAGGCTCAATGGCCTCCCACCAGTTAGCGTCATCACCAACGAGAAGGAACTGAGCGATAGAAATCCTCCGCTCCTCGGGACAACCAACCGCCAAAAGATCTTCTCCAATTGGGAAAGCCAACGGTCCCAGCCCTAAGTATCATCGGCGCCCGCAAAGCGAGGAGGAAGCATTCGAACCACTTCTCTAAGCCACTGAGTCGACCCGGCATCCTCATTCGCGGCATTGTTATGCTGAACCGCCTGAGCCAAATGTGCCATCTGGTCTGCCACCTGTTGGAGTATAGTAGCAACACCAAAACCAATGCCATTACCGGCAGCATGATCCTGACCCCGCGACTGATCACCACGACCCCGACCTCTCGGCATGCTGAATGGACAACCATTCGGAACGACAAAACAAACACTACATAATCAATATAGAGCAAACAACGGTTACACAATAAAATACTCCTTCTGAGTCACAACACAAATACACGAACTATCACCGCAACGATAGAATTTAAATTTAATTAATTCACCAAGCTATGCCAACACAATGTACGATCTTTACAAAAAATCATGGTCAGAACCTCATACACGCCATCGTGGTCGAATGTGGGTAATATTATAAAAAAAATAATTCTGAGGTACTTGTCCAAATGATAGCATT
Organism: Orobanche coerulescens; assembly: GCA_033398695.1. Taxonomy (NCBI): domain Eukaryota; kingdom Viridiplantae; phylum Streptophyta; class Magnoliopsida; order Lamiales; family Orobanchaceae; genus Orobanche; species Orobanche coerulescens. The sequence continues at coordinate 97,610,310 of CM065804.1, read as the reverse complement.
TTAAAATTCCTGAATTAAAAAAAAAATTGCTGAAGTGGATTTTTGAAGAAAAATGTTTTTAATACCTCGGTCATTTGATCAAAATTATAAACCCATTATCATATCTATTTCGTTTCGAAAATCATTTGCAAAACATTTTGAAACATCAATCTACTCGATAAACGGTGTCTTTAAAGTGACCTTATCAATATATATCATCATTGCTACAATCAATTACCACATTCGGATAACGTCAAAGAATAATACAATTAAACCGAACTATGAAATCATACACCTATAACTTGTTAACAAGAACGATGACAATTTATAATACGTCAATAATATCCACACAGGATAAGCAACTAAGTGCAATACTGATACCGCAGTTAAAGGTCACAATTTTCACATCATACCACCCCACACGGCGGTTCAAAGTCAAAACATCAATATGTCTAATTGCACACACATATAGTGTCTCACAAGTATCGAACACAACCCCGTTCCAAAACACCGTGCAAATAAAATTATGCACCACAACACAGATGGGATCATGAACTACAAATACCTCGCATAAAAGAGGAGACTTACGTCCACAGGCTGCATAGAGATGATGGCTGCACCACGATACTAATCACAACTTAACACAATTGATCACAACGGATCACCACGATCACACTTGTTCACAATTGCTCACCCGGGTGACATGACAAGACACGACTCGACAAGACCCAACTAGACCCAACTGCCTAGGTTTTCGCAAACCTAAGGCTCTGATACCATTTATGTAACATCCTCAATCCGCTCAGGGATATTACACGCCGTAGAAACCTTTCCGCAAGGAGCTACCAGGCAGGAGACTACATAACGAAACCCACTTGCGGTCAACTTGACCAAAACATAATATCGTGGACCGATTAGGTCTCTCAAAATGCAGCATAACCGTACATTTGATGAATCAAAAATACAACTCGATCACATAATGCATAAAATGTCCATCCCCTCAAGGATGACAAGAACTCAAACCGATAGATCACTGACGGACAACAGACTACAACTGTGACTAGTATCGCTGCTTTGCATCATCCTCTGAGCCAATCCTGTGGTTGCTCACTCTCCAGTCAGAACACCTGGAATAAAATAACAAAATCCCCAACAAGGGGTTAGCGATGGAATCGCTAGCAAGTAACCAAGCTCTAAAGATATACATCAAGAAGATAACCATTATGAAAATAACCTTTCGACAAGGTAGTAACACGATCCCCGAGTCTAAATTATTTTCGAAAACATTTCCCATTAGGGAAGATCATAAAGATAACTTCAAAACACATTTGAAAGAATAATTGAGGACGTCGGGGGTCTCAGTGTAAAATCATGAAAAGAATTAAAATTCTCATTTTCAAAAGGATTTTCTTTCGAATCATGAAGACGATTCAATTCTCAAACAAGTCTCAAAGGCAGAACCACAACACTAATATAAACAGAATCCAAGATTCACACAATCACAATTCAGAGATATCCAACTAAAATACTCAAATCACCTTCGTGGCCTCGATAGGACCCATCCCAGATTAGATAACGAAAATTAAGCTCAAACCACCCATAAGTTATCTTGACATCGTACTCGCAAGTAACGATTCTCCGAGGCCTCTCCAGACCTACCCGATTAGATAACCTTATGGTCAAATTATAAAAACTGGCCGTACTCGCAAGTAACGCGCCGCCGGAGGCCTCATGGGTCCCTACCCGGTTAACATTATTTAAACACGCCCACAAGTAATCGTGACATTGCACTCGCAGGGGACGATTCTCGGAGCCCTCTCCAGACCTACCTGAATCGATAACTTATGGTGAAATCATATCAACTGGCCGTACTCGCAAGTAACGCACCGCCGGAGGCCTCACGGGTCCCTACCCGGTAATATCTCAATCACCGATTACACAACAACAAGGTATAATATTTGCCACACACATGAAATTAAGAGTTAATGCCACAAACACTTTCACAAAGCGTAATATTCACGTCACATCGTCATCTAGTACACATTCTAAAAAGTGAACCATACAAATATTTCACAATTCCTCGGATAACTACTCACTTCAAAATATCCATCTCGAACATAGTACAACATGAGATGGTGGTTGTCATTCTTTAAGAAATTCAGGTTACGTTCTTATTTACTTTCATAGAATCACATATTCATTTAAAAGTAAGTTACGGTCAAACATTCAATCACTATCAAGTCCACGTTAAATTCACGACACGCTACATTCTCAAAGTATAAAGATTATAGTCAAGATACTTGCCTTAATAACCGCTACCGAACACTCCGAAGAACACAGTTCGACCGGGAAGCTCGGACCCCGAAGAAGATAACGAACGGAAGGATTCAACCCGGGTTTCTCGCAAGAAGATCAACCCTAACATCATATAATTAATCAATCAACAATCATACGAGGAATAATAATCGTAGAACGTCCGAAAACCCCTCTATGACATTCTACCGGACACCTTCAAGGCGTCGATTAAGAACTCGACCAAAACGACGAATCTATACAATCAGACCATGGAATAACAAGGTAAATGATATAATACATCTAAATAATCATCAATCCATCACAATACTAAGTTAAATTGGATTAAACGGATGAAATCAAACAAAATACCCAAATTCCCCAAAACTATATTTCTAGAAAATCTGACATGATTCGCTCGATCAAAGGATGTTATAGGATGGATAATCGATGATATGAACTCCAGGATTTCATGTATTCCTCCCTTGACAACATTCCTCCATGCCTACCAAACCCACAGCTGCGGAAGAGAAGGAACAAAGTGAGAAAATGCGAGAAAACCCCATATGCTGGGCCTTAAATAGGCACCCTGCCGGCCGCCTTACGTATGTAATCGGCCATGGCTTACGGCCGTAACCGGCCATGGCCGAGCCTACTGCCCAAAACTGCCGGTAGTGTTACATACGTAACCGGCCAAGGCTTACATACGTAACCGGCCTTACGGCCGTTACTCGGCCAGTTCTTGCCAGTCAGGACTCAGTCGATCCGACGGCCCGAACAACCTCGAAACTCAGACCTGAATAAAAACCGAAAATATGGTTACGAAGTAATCGCAAAGATGAATCTAACCACTATGAGAACACACGATTCCGACCACCCGAGGGTTTAAAATTCGACAACGGAAGTAATTACCCCAAACTTTTGGAAATTACGAAAACGGCCCAAAATGTCCGAAATACACAATATACGATCGAAACACTAAACCAAAGCTCGCAACATGAATAATAACATTAAATGAACTTACGAGAAACTCAAAACAATAGTTTCGGACGAGTTTCGCAAGAATCGACTCAAGTGCGGAAAAGTCGTTTAAGAACACGAAACACAACAAAACGATACCGAAACGAACTCGGATGACAAAAAGTGCAGAATTAATCATTCTCGGAATGGCGAAACGGTCACAATAGAGTCGTTAAGGTGGACTTCCGCCAAAATAGAAATTTACCGGAAATCAAAATTGCGGATATTACACATCAAACTTCTCTGTCGTCGGACTTCTCTGACGATGACTTCTCTGATGTCCTGACGAGACTTCTCTGATCTGACGACTTGTCTGAAGTCTTCTGACCTGATGAACTTGACTAATCTTGATGGTCAAATTTCAGATTACTTGGGCTCCGTCTGATCACTTGACTGCAGTCTGGTCAAACTTCTCTCATAAAATTGTTTGACCAGTACTTCTCTGATTTTCACTTGACTGTGACTCGGCTTTCTGCAGTGTTTGGTCAAACTTCTTTGATGTTGCTTGTCTGACCGAAACTTCTCTGATGTACTTATCTGCGCTTTGTACTTAGCCTATTATAAGCCTAACTTAAATGCCCTATAAAAGATACTCATTTGGTTCTTCTTTACATTTTGTCAAGTATCTAACTTAACACAATTTGGCCTATGGAAGATACTCATTTGGTTCTTCCTCACATTTTCCAAGTAATAAACACACATTTGAATAAGCAAGTACAATGATGACATCATCAAAATCTAGCAAGTATTCCTAACAAATTCCCCCTATTTTGATGATGGAAAAACTTTAAGCAAATTATTCAAATGAGGGACAGGTCTGCACATGATCAAGTGCAAGACACAAACTGAAATCAGTCTTGTTTTGAGACAACTATAGGTTGTCATTCAAATTACTGTTAATTTTCTGTATTGTTTACAAGTACATAGCTTTCAATGATAAAACAAATACAGAAAAAATTGCAAGTACTTAAAAACAAAAAATTACATGAAAAAGTACAAGTACAATCAATCATATCCTATCTGCCTCTGCCTCTGCAGACAGTTTGCTTGGGAGGCCTATATAATTTGGCTCCAATAGGCCTCTTACAGACAGGTTCAAGTCCGTACTTCCTTTTTATGATGTGGGAGACAAAGTTATGCTCGTTTGTGGTTGAGAACCTATTCTTTTTGCATAGTGCTCTAATTTATTCCTGCAGCTCAAGCTCATTAAGCTCTCCGTCCAATCTGGTAGAAGGCTCTTCTGCTGTAAATGTAGGGATCATAGGGTAAGCATCCCAGTTGGCTACATATTTATGTGCGAGCTTCCAAAGAGTAGGCCATCTGGTGTTCATATAATTGATAAAAATCTGTTGGGGGGAGCTTTCTTTGTCCTGGAGTATCTCCCAGAGATAGTATTTTTCTGTGAACTCCTTCTTGGCATCCGCCCAAACAGTCATGAACTCTGTAGGTAAGAACTCTTCAACGACCCATAGTTGTTTGCCCTCCCATTCGAATCTTCGCCCCTCTCCTTGTCTGGTTCTTGTTTTCTTCATGGCAGGCTGGTTTTCAGCTTTATTCGGGGCAACTACTTCCTTCCTCTCTAGGTTTGATGTCCCGTCTTCAAGTAAGGGGATATCTTGCCTTTTATTAGATCTGAGTTCCTGATTAGCTGCCTCAGCTTGTTTCTGACTTGTTACTTCCCTCACTTCCCCCTGCTTACTTCCTTTCCCCTTTTTGCCAGCATCAACTAGCATAGTCAATCGCAGCTCAACTCTTACCATCTAGTCTGACATGCCAAGTGGCATCCTGGAGTTTGTGGGAGGAGGAGGTACACCTCTCTGTAGTAAGGTGTTGGGATAATAATCCCTGTGCTGAAAGATCATGATAAGAATGTTTTGACAATGTGCCAATCCAGCATACAGCAAACACCTGTATCAAAAAGTTGATCAAAGGTGTCAACCTGTATCGAAGACTTCGCGTAGTCCCAGCATACAGTGAATCAATCATACAGCAAAGGAGTCTCATGAGACTAAGTATGGAAGCTGTCTCGAATCGACAATACAGCTATCATTCCATACAGTATCCAAACAGGACAAGAAGGAATCTTTGTTATTCGCTAAAGTCAAAGTCCCGTTTAAGAAGATATATTTAAATACTAAAGGATAAAGTATTTAAATATTAAGCCGTCAGAGATCTTCAAACAAGCGCAAAATTAAGATCGTATTTTATTCAAACACATCATCCCGTTGGAACGAACTTTTGCTCAACGGATATATTTAAGAAGGCTATATATATATATATATATCCGAGACTTTGAAGATCAAATATACAACGAAATCAATAAACAACGAAGTTATCATCATATACATCTGAGCAAACATATCTCCCAAAGCATACTGCTATTCTGAAAGAAGAAATATACAAGTGCTCAAACCGTGAACAACACATCATCAGCTAAAAGCTCAGAAAGTCAAAGCTGTTGTTCAAACATTGTTCTATCCTTGAACAAAACCCATCAGCCTTGTGTGGACTGAAAAACCTTGCTATTCCTGAACTGTGTGTGACGTACACGCATTGAAGAGACGAAGCTTCGGAACTGTGTGTGAAGAAGCCACTCAAGTGAAAGCTTAAATCAATCTGTGTGAACGGTTGGAGGCTAAGATCATTATATCATTCCGTGTGAATGATATATTGATTAGGTTTGATTATAAATATGTTATTGTGTACATAGTATTTATAATAAATGTTTTAACTCCTGTGTGGAGGACCAGTGGACGTAGAGGGGTTTACCTCGAACCAATTTAATTACTGTGTGATTTATCTTCTGCATTTACTGCTTTAATATATGTGATTAACTTTAAGTATACACTTCATTTCTAGTTGCTGTATTTACAGCAACTTACTTTAAACAAGACTTCCGCTACGCACTCAGATTTGAAAACCGTACAGCTTATTGTTTAAAACACTTTCCAAGCTGTATCATGTATACTTAGTGGCCAACAAGTGGTATCAGAGTTGTTGATTCTAAAAAGAATCAGTCGTATTTTTGATTGAATCAGATCCTTAAATCACTTATTTTTGAAAAACAATATTTTCCTTCCTTATATTCTCATATGGATTCATCATTGATCAATATAGTTCCTATATTTTCTATTAACGAATTTGATGATTGTAGAATTAGGATGGAGGCTCATCTTGTAGCAATGCACGAAGAGATGATTTTTGTCATACAGGATGGCCCCATAAAGATCATTAAGGTAAATCCGGCCCTAAGAATTGAAGGCCAGGCTCATGTAGAGATGCTCGAGAAAGAGCGCGAACAATGGACTTCTGACGAAAGAAAGCGCGCCAACCTCGACAATGTCGCGAAGAATGTGCTATTTGTCACTCTTGACAAAGGCACGTTCTCTAAGGTAAAGAGCTGCAAATCAGCTAAGGATATCTGGAATAAACTTAAGTTAATCTGTGAGGGAACTCAGCTCTCAAAAGGAAACAAGATTTCAAAATTAACTCAGCAATTTGAATCTTTTGAAATGAAACTAACTGAAACATTTGAGGAACTTGACCTCAGATTCACTGGCATTGTTGGTGAACTTGAAGCATTAGGCAAGATTTATACCCAAAGGGAGAAAAACCTAAAAATTTTCAGATCACTCGTTGCCCGATGGGACATTAAGACCACAGCTATGCGTGTGTCGTGCAATCTTAGTGAAATATCTACTTTTGATCTCTTTTCTGACCTCAAAGCATTTGAGTACGATATAGACAGAAGAGATAAAGCTGAAGAATCTCCTGCCAGGACTACAGCCTTAGCCGCTATATCCAACCGAAGACATAGCATGCCGAGTTCATCAAAGCATATTCATAAGAATGCTGACACCGACGACGACATCCTGTCGCAGGACGAAATGTCTCTACTCATGCATAAGTTCAAAAAGTTTATCAAGCGGTCGGGAAAGACTCCATACAGGCCCAAGCCTGTACACAAGGTAAGTACTAAAACTTCCTCTGGTGATGCTAACCTATGTTATAATTGCAGGAAACCAGGGCATTATGCAAATAAATGTCCTCATCCCAAAGTTCAAAGGTTGCCGGAAGCCGAGCAACAAGAAAAGGATGAAAGAAGATGTGCTTGGAAAAACAAGCTCAAAGCCCTGATTGGTGAATCAGAAGCCTCCCCCGCGCCATCAAAATCCGAAGAATGTCTTCAGGTAGTCACTGAAAGTGATTCATCTGATGATGATTTCGAAGATAAAGCCTATATGTGCTTTATGGCCAAGGACATTCCGGAAGATGAAGATAGCGATGATGAGGTAAGCTCAACCTCACCTATTCCTTCCAATGCATCTCATACTTTTGAAAACATGATGAATGAGTTTAAGAACATTCAAATGGCCCATGAGACATTTAAAAATTAAAACATACAGCTCGAACTTTCTAACCTAGAGCTGAAAGAAGAAAATGACTTGCTGAAAGTAAATTACGAAAATATATCTGTTGATTGTGAAAACAGCAAAGTCGAGTATGAAAAACTCATGGAGAGCAATCACCAACTTGCTCATGAACTAAGTGAGACTAAATCTCATAGTGAAAGAAATACAAATGATTTTGTTCTGCTTCAAGCCAAAGTAAAAACTCTCGAAAAACATGAAGGAGAACTTGAGACCATTCTGAAATCTTTCGATAAATCATCTAAACGAATGGAAGAAATTCTAAGCACTCGGCAACATGCTCATGATAAAAGTGGCTTAGGATACAGCTCATTTTCCAATAAATGGAAAACTAGTACTGTGTTCGTCAGGGGTGTGGAACACATTCCTGTATCGGAAGAAGTTCCGAGTCATGCGAAGGAACCCGTTGCACCACGAACAGCAAAAGCTACCATTCCGCCACCACAGTCATATTCCAGACAGCAGAATCACCAGCCATTCAGACCTGTAAGGCGTACCCAACAGCATGCTCCCCGAGCATATCAACAGCGCCAATAGCCGTTCAAAAAGAAGGTTGTTTCCAAGTATCAAAGGCCCACACGTCAGTACTTTCAGTACAACACGCCTAAGTATTGGATACAGGAGCCGCGTTATCCCTCGTGAAAGCAAGTATCCTCATAGTATCAACAACAGCTTTAGGAATCCAACTGGAGACCGAGAAGACAAGCTGTAAGGCCGAAGAAAATGGCTCCACCTCCAAGATGGCATTTGTACTGGACTAATAATAACCCTGAATTTTACATGCATAATAATTATCATGGTTATAGCAACTATGTACATGCCCCACGTAGAAATCGCAATTACGGACCTCAACCATCTTACAGTAAACCTATTGCTGTCAGGAAAATCTGGGTACCTAAAGGCACCAACATCCATGGACCCAACAATCAAAGGGGACCTAAATCTACCTAATTTATTTGCATACAGGACATTTTGGAGAAGGACATATGGTACTTCGACAACGGATGTTCCCGGCACATGACAGGAGATAAAAGCAAGCTGTCAGATTACGTAGAAGGTTGCAGTCCAAAAGTGCGCTTCGGTGATAAATCTAAAGGAAGAACAAGAGGGAAGGGAACCCTACTTGTAGGAAAATTCAAAGTCACCGATGTAGCTTATGTTGAAGGCTTACAGTACAATCTACTTAGTATTAGCCAGTTCTGTGACAAACGGTTCTCGGTGAAGTTCTATATAGATCACTGTATAGTCAAGAACATCCTAACCAAAGAGGTTGTGCTCACAGGAAGCAGATCAGGTAATATGTATATTGCTGACTGGATGCCTACGAGCTCCACAATTAGAATCTGTCGTTGACCTAGAAAGCAACCCCGCAGCTGTAAGAACTAACGTAGATGAAGCCGATGATGTACAAGCTGAAGCCAAAACTACATCAACTCAAGATACAGTACGGGACCCTGAATTAGAACCCAACAGAAGATGGTTGAGAGATCACCCACAAGAGTTGATCATAGGAAACATTGATGCTGGTGTTTCTACCCGTAGGAAAATACAGAGTACACAAGGTAATGTACTATGTGCGCAAGAAGACCCCGAGTCAGAGATACCTCCATCTCCTGAATGGATATCTCAATCCGAGCTTAGAAGACTTAATATGTGCACTATTGCTGTATTCTTAGCCCAATCCGAACCTTTTTCTACCAAAGAAGCTCTCAACAATTCTCATTGGATCACATCTATGGAAGAAGAGCTCAACGGTTTCGAAAGAAACAATGTATGGTATCTTGTACCCAGACCTACGCATCAATCAGTAATTGGAACCAAATGGGTATTTAGAAACAAGAATGATAGAAATGGACTCATTATCAGGAATAAATCCCGACTAGACACCCAAGGCTACAGACAGGAAGAAGGCATAGACTACGATGAGACATTTGCTCCTCTAGCCAGACTAGAAGCCATTAGGATAATTTTAGCCTTTGCCGCCCATAAGAGATTCACTGTATATCAAATGGACGTCAAAAGTGCATTCCTGAATGGAGACCTTGCTGAAGAAGTATATGTTGAACAACCACCAGGGTTTGTCAATCCAGAAGGCGAAGACCTAGTATAAAGGCTGAGGAAAGCACTGTATGGACTTAAGCAAGCCTCTAGAGCATGGTATGAGACACTATCCCAATATCTAACCGATAATGGATTCGATAAAGGTGCTGTGGACAAGACCTTATTCAAAATACAGGAAGGTGATGACCTCTTGGTGGTTCAAATATATATAGACGTTATAATATTTGGTTCAACTAACCTTGCTTTGAGTCAAAGGTTCTCTCATATCATGCAAAGTAAATTTGAAATGAGTATAACGGGGGAACTTAGTTATTTCCTAGGATTACAGGTAAAGCAGTTGCCCACAGGGATTTTCATCAACCAGGAAAAATACAGCAAGGAGCTTCTCAACAAGTTTGGAATGAATACTTCCAAATCATCGTCAACCCCCATGAGCACTTCCGTGCAAATTATTGCTGATGAAGGTGGAAAGCCGGTTGATCAATCACTCTACAAGAAGCTTATTGGCTCACTCCTGTAGCTAACAGCTAGCAGGCCCGATATCCAGTTTGCTGTAGGAGTGTCTGCGCGATATCAAGTAGCACCTAAAGAATCACACTTCGCAATAGCCAAACAAATCCTGAAATACGTCAAAAGAACAGTCGATGTAGGACTGTGGTATCCTAAAGAAGGCGGATTTGATTTAGTTGGCTACAGTGACTCCGATCTCGGAGGTTGCAAGCTAGATAGAAATAGTACAAGTGGAACTTGTCACTTTCTTGGACCTAGACTTGTGTCTTGGTTTAGCAGGAAACAATTGGCAAACTCGCTTTCAACAGCTGAATCTGAATACTATGCTGCTGGTAGTTGTTGTATGCAGATCCTTTGGATGCAACAACAGCTGTCATACTATGGAATTGAAGCCAAAGAAACGCCAATTATGTGCGATAGCACGAGTGCAATTGCTATCACGCACAACCCTGTATTGCACTCGCGCACCAAGCATATTCACATGAAGCATCACTTCATTAGGAATCATGTTGAGAACAAGGATGTTCGGCTAGAAAAAGTTCATAGAGATATCCAGTTAGCCAACATATTTACCAAACCTCTCGACACAGCAAGATTCTGCATGATTCGACATAAATTGGGATTGCTATAGCCTAACTCCCTGTAAGTTTTTAATGCTTCTACTCAGCAAATTGAGGGGGAATGCTGTAAGACCCAAGAATACAGTATCCACCGTTAGTTATATGTACAGTCAGTCTATCAAAACAGCACTGTAGGAACAAAGAGACATGAATTATCTTACAGCTGACGTGTGCAATAATTAAGGGGGAATACAGTACGACCCAAGAATACAGCATTAATCCGAAAAGTTGTTGTATGGAATTGAAACTCGTATATACCTTTTAAGGGGGACGCTGCATTTTCGTGGATACATCACATACTATGGGAAATCAATTATCGTGTTATTTATTTTAAAACGGTTTTTGTGTCCACATGCCCTGTTATAATTAAAAGTCTTTTTTATTAAATGCTTTACATGACATGTGGAGATTGGTATCTTCAAAGCCACGATGTTTCATATTATTTTATTAATTTTACACTGCCATTTCGGGCAATAAGGGTAATTTAATAAGTCAGAAGTGGGATCCGCTCTTATTTCAAAATAGATGGATAAGTTATACCGGTTACACTCAGTCCATCGTGGTCGTTCATTTTAAACAACAGAGTCGAGAAGGGAGGTGAACTCGAAGTTGGAGCTATGGAGGTCTAAGTTAGAATCCCAAGACTTGCGTGTGAGCCAGTCTAAGACCGAGTATCTCTGGTGTAACTTTAGTGGTGAGGACAACGATGAAGATTTAGAGGTAATGATTGTGGATCAGATCGTACCCCATACGGATAAGTTCAAATATTTGGGTTCGATCATTCAGAAGGAAGGTGAGTGTGAAGATGATGTCACTCCTCATATAAAGTCGGGGTGGCTAAGGTGGAGAGCAGCAAAAGGGGCCCTGTGCGACAAGAAAGTCCCTCTAAAGTTGAAGGGTAAATTCTATAGAGCGGCAATCCGACCTGCAATGTTGTATGGCTCCGAATGTTGGGCAATGAAGAAGTCACTTGAGAGAAAGCTGGAAGCGGCTGAAATGAGAATGTTAAGTTGGTCGTGTGGTCGCACAATGTTGGATAGAATCTCAAATGGGGGTTTCAGGAACGGGCTAGAAGTGGCGCCCATTTCAGCAAAAGATAGGGAAGGGAGATTGAGATGGTTTGGCCACGTCCGCAGGAGGCAGGCATCTGCTCCGGTGAAGAGGGTCGAGAGTTTGTTGGTCATTGGGGAGAGGAGGAGAGGAAGACTGAGGAGGACATGGGAGGAGCAGCTGAGATTAGATTTGAAGGCCCTAAACCTTTCGGAGACCATGACTGTTGATAGGTGTGCTTGGAGGCGCCAGATCAGAGTTATGGATTCTTTTGTAGGGAACGGTGTTGTAGTTGAGAGCCTCAGGGTTGGGTTGTCTCGGTTAACTCTGACCTAGAGCATTGCAATTTTCTTTTTACTTTTATTGTATATTTTATCCTGTTGCCTTTTGCATGTGGTGTATTTTTGACAGGGAGCTGTGCGCTGAGTCTACCTCTCTTCTGTTGGAGCAGCGTTCATCGAGAGTGCAGTTTCCAAAGTCCACTTAGGTAAATCTCATGTGAATTAAGCCATGGGCTCAGGTATGGTTTTGAGCTTTTTCGCATCATATGCTTCTTTGTATATATCACTCAATACTTTGTTGTGCACTAAGCTGGGGGTCTTCACGGAAACAGCCTCCCTACCGTAAAAAGTAGGGGCATGGTCTGCGTAAATCTTACCCTCCCCAGACCCTGCTCTGAGCGGGATATACTGGGTATGTTTGATTTGGTTTGGTTTTTTTTTCCATCCCTTAAATCTGACCGTTCATTATCTGTAAACCCTTCTTCGCCGCTCACTATAAAAGGACTGTAAATGCCATTTGAGACTCTTTACGCTTTCTGCATATTGAACGAGTTCTTGAGCATACAGCCTACAAGTCTTTTTGTTTTTACTGCATTTCTCTTTGAATCCTCATCACTTTTCTTTGAGAATCGTCAATGGCATCTTCCCAGACCTCTTCCATCTCTCTCAAGAAGACCTCCAACATCATCGATGGACGGATCTTTTCTAGATTTGTTGTGCTTGAACGTGTTCGTTCCGAAGGTGATGACGTCGAATCGATCGAATACGTCATTACTAGGATTCGTCAACAAGGCCTTTATCGCCTTGGAAGTCACACCACTGAACATTTTGATGTTCACCTGGTTGAGGATTTCTACCTCAATGCTGCTGGTCGTTTCCTTTCGCTGGCTTAGGGAGGACATGTTGCTGACATCACAGCTGTCATTCGCGGAGTAGAGATCCGTGATGACCAAGAGCTTCTTCAGAATCTCTACAGGCTTCCTGCTTATGGCCTGACAATGGAAGATCTTGAGACCTTTGGGTCCCAAAAACTCTTGACCAAATATTATGGATTATTCACCGGTTCAGTGTCGGTGGAAACGGTTCACACTTCTTGCCATAAGAAACTCTTTTGTTTACCTTTTGTTTATTTACATGATTTCTGTTGCCGTGTAATTGAGAATAGAATAGGTGCCTTCGAAATGTGCACGAATTTAAGATTCCAGATGATGGCTACAATTATAGCCTATTAAAAGGTCAATTGGTGCCAAATTATTCTTAAGAGGTTGCATGAAGAAGTTTCTAAGCCTGCCTCGCAGAAGAAGTCCTTTGGTTTGCTTCTGAACTACATTTTGACGAAACGTGGTGTTCCGCAATCCGCAGAGGCGAAGAAAATCAATTCACAAATATAGTTAGGAAGCGTCATGCCTACTATTTTCAACCAAAGAACCCTGATTGCTAACAAACCTTTGTCCGAAACTTGCCTCTGTATGCCGATCCGAGAGACGTATCTTAGAAGTCCCAGAGCGAGGAGACTTCAAGGAAGAGAAAAAGATTTCACAGCAAAACTCCTGTTCCTGTTGCTATCGACACCCCAGGGTGCAACCCATGTGGAAGAGATGACTGCTACTGTTGCGATAGTAAATCCCAAGCCTTTGGCAGCTATGATGGATATTCAGACATCTGCCAACTCTAAAGACTCTAGCGAGTCGGCTGTCCCTTTGGAGCCAAAAGCTACTTCTCCTATTCGGGATTCCACACCCGTTAAGGATCCATCTCCCATCAGGGTACCAAACCCTGTAAGGGATCCCTCTCCGATACAGGATCCCATACCTATCGAGGAACCCGTGCATACAGCGGACCCAAGCGATGTACCCAGTCCCTCCCCAGACACCATTATTAATAAGACTTTGCTCTTTGTGTAGATAGAGCAAGCTTATGATCGCTTCGTACGATGGAAAGCCTACATGCTCGCTCCATACAGCACCCTGTACAACTGGAGTGATTGGTGCGAAGAAGAACGATTTGTGTTGGAAGTGACGGACTCACCAGATGTTGAAGTCCTGATCCAATGGGACAACCTAATCTGCAAAGAGTTGATCACGAGCCACCTGATGGACAAAGCAGATGCCCGTCAGAAAGGAACAACTAAATTCGGTGATCAAGCTCCTGAAAATTCAAAATTAGATCACGACTCGGACGATGATGACGATGCCCTTTAGGCTGGTCTAAGAATGAGTCGCAAGGAATCTGAATCTCAGATGGGCGCAGGAACTTCCAGTCAACACCAAACTCATCCCCATCAACAAGACTATGTTCCCAACAGTGAGGATTCAGCCCCTCCTGTAGCGGAGGAACAACCGGCTACCTAATAGGCACCCGAGCCTGTCGCCGCCCAAGCCGAAGAAGAACCCAATGCCATCCCGCATGAGGAATCACTCCCACTGCCGGATCAGGCAGAAACTGAGAGATGGCATGAGGAATCAGTCCCTCCTGTATCTTTGTCTTCAGAACCCACTGCCGAACAAGAGTAAACAGCAACCCATGTCGCCGAACAAGCCTCTGATGCTCCCGAAACCTCAACTATTTTGGAATCCGACGACGGTATAATACCTGAGGATGTCCAACTCAATTCACATCCCAATGTGAACTTGAGACGGTTGAATGGAGTTGAAGATTTCGCCCAGCCAGATTCTCCAAGCACTGCCACAAAGAAAGGGCGATTACATGCTCTTGGCCTTTAAACAGTTTTCATCCAGGACGCTGTCAATGCCCTATATTCTGTCGTAAAAGCTCTTGATTGGATGCACAAATCAGCCGTTGATAGGTCTACGGCACGAAGTTTCCCGAGTGGAAGAAGCCTTCAGAATCTTGCCATCAGTCTTCAAGCAGGCCCTAAGCCAATTGCAAGAATGATAGGAGCAGATTCTGAGAGAAGAACAATCTAAGCTACGCATGTCCGAGGCCAAGACAGCATCAGCTCTCATTGAATCCAGTTCCCAGCTCCGAGCCCACAACAAGAAAATTCAAGATATATCGCAGGTGATCACCTCCCTAGTTGAGAAAATGACAAGTTATGAGATGAAACAGGTTGCTGCTATGCAAATCCTGGAATGCCTTGATGAGAAGGTGTCATACCTTGATGACGCCAAAAAGGGGGAAGAAGCGAGGGAAGCTGCAAGAAGAACAAGGCTTGAGCAAGAGAAGGAAATGCTAACCCCTTTTGAAGATAGCATCACTGCTGATATTTCCTGTCTTTCATCTCCAAATGTTAGAATACATGGAGATCGCCCAGAATTCAAGGACCCTAAGTTTCCTTGGAAAACCTCGTTCGAAAACCGCAAGCTATGAACCTCCCGACCAACCGACAGCCTACTGAAGAAGAAATCAAAAACTGGAGGAAGAATGAACTACTAAGATACTTTATAGTTCTTATCAGGGAATCCTCAATATTCAACAGATGTAGGACGGTATAGGAAGCCACTGAGGAATTTAAGAAAAGGTTGGAAGAAGGAACGCTCCCGCTCCAGCAGCAGATGAAGTCTAAACATAGACAAGGTGACTTGGTTAGCCATCCAGAAGATTGGATCCTAGTCTTCGATAAGTCATATGAAGGACGAGCCTTATATCTGAATCGAGACAGGGATGCTCATGAGAACTGGTCGAAAAATACCAAGAATGAGCCCAAAAGACCGTGAAGACACTTAGATTATAGGAGTTGAATTCCTTATTGTATTATTTTTTGTGTAATTTTATTTTCAAAACAACAAAATATTGTATTCTTTATTTCAATATCAATAAAATATTTGCGCGTCTTGAAAGATTACAACTCGTAATCTACTGTGTTCTCGTATGTTTACAAACACTTAATTTATTCTTGTTGTATACAAGTATGAAACTTGTTTTAATACATAAGCTGTAAAGAACTTGTCTGCGAACAGTTCATAGTTTAAGTTGTATGCATCTAGAATACAATGTAAGATTGTGCCTGCACGCCAATCATAAGTTTAAAGATGTAATACTCGTTTGATAAAAACTGAACTTGTCTGCGAGCAGTTCTTAGTATTAGGCTAATTGCTGAAGGCCAGAACATTTGAGCAGAAGACCAAGAAGTCTATCCTCCTTCAAGATGCTAAGTGTCAAAGTTTTGGCATCATCAATGATGTTTGGATAACATCAAAAGGCTTTAAAAGGAAGACTTGGAAAATTATCAAAAAGATGGAAATTGTTGGGATAACAATCCCTGTATCGAAAGATCATGATAAGAATGTTTTGACAATGTGCCAATCCAGCATACATCAAACAGCTGTATCGAAAAGCTGATCAAAGGTGTAAACCTGTATCGATGACTTCTCATAGTCCTAGCATACAGTAAATCAATCATACAGCAAAGGAGTCTCATAAGACTAAGTATGGAAGCTGTCTCGAATCGACAATACAACTATCATTCCATATAGTATCTAAACAGGACAAGAAGGAATCTTTGTTATTCGCTAAAGTTAAAGTCCCGTTTAAGAAGATATATTTAAACACTAAATGATAAAGTATTTAAATATTAAGCCATCGGAGATCTTCAAACAAGCGTAAAATCCAGATCGTGTTTTATTCAAACACATCATCCTATTGGAACGGACTTTTGCTCAACGGATCTATCTCAACGGATATATTCAAGAAGGCTAAATATATATATATATATATATATATATATATATATCCACAGACTTTGAAGATCAAATATACAACGAAATCAATAAATAATGAAGTTATCATCATATACATCTGAGCAAACATATCTCCCAAAGCATACTGCTATTCTGAAAGAAGAGATATACAAGTGCTCAAACCGTGAACAACACATCATCAGCTAAAAGCTCAAAAAGTCAAAGCTGTTGTTCAAACATTGTTCTATCCTTGAACAAAACCCATCAGCCCTGTGTAGACTAAGAAACCTTGCTATTCCTGAACTTTGTGTGACGGACTTGCATTGAAGAGACGAAACTTCGGAACTGTGTGTGAAGAAGCCAGTCAAGTGAAAGCTTAAACCAATCTGTGTGAACGGTTGAAGGCTAAGATCATTATATCAATCCATGTGAACGATATATTGATTAAGTTTGATTATAAATACGTAGTTGTGTACGTAGTATTTATAATAAACATTTTAACTCCTGTGTGGAGGACCAATGGATCTAGAGGGGTTTGCCTCGAACCACTTTAATTACTGTGTGATTTATCTTCTACATTTACTGTTTTAATATCTGTGATTAACTTTAAGTATACACTTCATTTCTAGTTGATGTATTTATAGAAACTTACTTTAAACAAGACTTCTGCTATGCACTCAGATTTGAAAACCGTACAGCTTGTTGTTTAAAACACTTTCCAAGTTGTATCCTGTATACTTAGTTAAGGTGTCTAGCTTGGTGTTTAGGGTGTGAAACATCTGCAGGTTAGGTTTGATTTATATGGAAGCAACTCCCCAGCAGTCTCTTTGACAATTCTTCTGATTAGGTCAACCACCGCAGGTGAGGTGGGTATTGCCTGAGGGGAATGCTAACCTGAGCTTTCTGCGCCTACAGGTAGGTTTGCAGTTGACCTACCTGTCTACAGACTCCTGTCTACAGGCGACTGATCAGATGGGGTTTGGTCTGATGTCCCCGATCTGTCTTCTTCTTCATCTGAGCTAGGGTTTTGGGTAGGTGACCTAGGCTCATCTTGTCTGACTTCATCCTTGTCTTCTTTTTCTTCTTCTGCCTCCTTTTGTTCTTCCTTCTCTTCTTCCTCTTTTTCTTCTTCCTTCTCTTCCTCTTCATCATCCTTGTTTTCCTCCTCATCATCATCATCGTCTTCTTCTTTTTCTTCTTGATCAACTTCTTCTCCTTCTTATTATTCTTCTTCTACCAACTCTTCTGTCTTCTCTTGCTCTTCTTCACCAGATTGTTTTTCAACTACAATATTTTCTTATTCTTCTTTTTCTTCTTCCTCCTGTCTCACTTCTTCTCCTTTTTCTTCAACTATAATTTTTTCTTCTTGCTTTTTCTTCTCAGATACTTATTTTTCAACTTCTTCAATTCTTATGCTTTTCTCTCCACTCCCATTCCCATCACCAGGAATAGTGCCGGTCAGGACACTGTCCATTACAAAGAAAACATATTTGTCCATATTTGGTTTGAAATTGGATAAAAACCAATTTGGTTTAAGCATTAAAAAGATGTCAGTCTCATGACAGAAATTCATGAGAAGCTCCTCTATAGCCTGGGGAAGATCCCAGCTACTGTTTTCCACAAGAATTTGTAATTGTGAGAATGGAAGTATTTAAAGTAATTCCATTCGTCATAGACACTAATGAAGATACTTGAATGGATTTTTGTTTTACCTCTTGGAGCTGTTCCACAGTTAGCCCCAAAGGATTGGTGTCAAGCAAGTTTAGAGAATGTCCTACCTCAGGAATGTTGATTACAAGATCAGCTTCCTCTTCCTCAGTTATGTGTGGCAGGGTGACTAGAGGAACCACTTCAGCAACAAGATTTTATTAGACAGGGATAGGGATTGGTGAAGGGATGATCTATATCTGATCTTCATGGGAAGGTTCAGGTGCAGATAGGTGATCTGGATGCTCTTCCTCCTCAAACATTAGACGCCTGGGCCTCTTGGGGGAGGGTTCAGGTGAATATTAGATCAAGGATGGCTCTCCCGGGCCTGTCCCCTTCTCTTGAAACGTAGGTCTAGTAGAGTGTTGTCTTAGTCTGAATCAGACTGATCTGCAGGTAAGTCGCGGGCTGCAGCTGGGTCTCCATAAGACTCGTCTGAGCTTGAGGGATATCTGTAGGGTGTAGGCTTAATAGGCATTTCCTCCAATATTTTGGCTGCTTTCGTTACACTGCCCAATCTTCTCAAAGTTTCTTGGTCTAGGTGACCAAGTCTTTTGTTGATGTGGAAGGGATCTGCATTTCCCTTCGCAAGGCCTAAATGATCCAGAATCCAACTGACCTGTGTCCCAAAGGCCAATTTGGTCTTGAACCTCTTCTCATCAGCTAGCCATTGGACTTTATTCACTTCACGAACCAATTGTCTATAGATGTAGTCTACCCAGTCAATTAGCTCAGGCAGAATTAGGGCTCCCATAACCGTAAATTTGGCTGATGACAGCTGATCGTAGCTGCCAGCCATACCCATCACAATCTTGTTGGTAATATCTAGCGCATAGCAATATTCCTTCCGCAGCTCACTCCTCTTGGCAGTTAACTTCAATTTTGATGGCTGGTCAACAACCTTGATCTTCAGCCAGATGTCGACTGCGTTTAGCTTCAATGCCTCTACCGCCACGCCTTTAGATTTCATCCCAAAAGACTTTTCGACTGTATGCGGAGTAATTGTTACAGCTTCTCAGAAAATCGAGCTCTTGATGCCCGATTCCAGCACTTCAGCCTCCTTGAAAAACGCGATAACTGCCTCCATGAAGAGAGATTTAGGGCTGATGCTCAGGAATTGGTACATCCCATTCATCTTCATGGATCTCATAATGTCACACACGTCGTTGTCCAGATTTGATTCGAGCAGCCCCTCGAAATCGACCACCAGAATAAAAATAATCTGATCCTTCACAGTATTCAGATTCACTCCGTCGAAGTACAATTCCATTTCTGCAGAAGGAATTTGTTTTTGAGTGTATTTAAAGTTTGAAAGTTTTCTTGCTTTTGAAAAATAGGGTTTGAGTGCTTTGAAAAAGGTAAAGTTGTGAAATTATTTTCCCCATCTTTAAATAGAAAAGTCAAGAGACGTTTGGAATTTAATATTCATTTATTTAAGCCGTGGTCCACCTTTTGAGATTTTAAAATTTAAATTAAATTAATCGGTGGTCCAACTTTTCAATTTTGAAAAATGACGGTTGGATTTAATTGGTTATTGTGGAGGTCGTGTGAACGTGTAGTTGCCACGTGTAGATAAATATAAATTTAATATTCAAGAGTCGGTCAGGGATAGAGAACTTAGCTGGTTGACCGTTTGACTTGTTTGACTGATCTGCATCAGGTGAGTTGTATTGCCTGTAGTCTCGATCAGCTAGGTTTCTTCGTCTGGCCTTCGTCTTCTTGTCTGATCTGCTCATCTAGCTTTCTCGTCTGTACTAGATTCCCAATCTAGTAATCCAAGTTCCCTGCTCAGCTCCAAAAACCTTTCTTTTGGTAAAGGTTTGGTGAATATGTCAGCAATCTGGTATGTGTTGACTCTTTCTAGTCTGACTCTCTTGTTAAGCACGTGGTCTCTTATGAAATGATGTTTAACATCAATGTGCTTCGTCCTTGAGTGCAATATTGGATTGTTGGTTATAGCAATCGCACTGTTGTTATCACACTATATTGGGACTTCATTTGCAATGATGTTGTAGTCCCTTAGCTGTTGTCTGATCTATAGATTCTGAGCACAACAGCTACCTACAGCTAGGTATTCTGACTCTGTTGTTGATATTGAGTTAGATGCCTGCTTCTTGCTAAACCAGGATATTAGTCTGGTTCCTAGAAATTGGCACGTTCCACTGGTGCTCTTCCTATTAATTTTGCATCTTGCGAAGTCTGCATCTGAGTATCCTGATAGCTCAAAATTATCATCCTTAGGATACCATAATCGAACATTGACTGTAGACTTAAGGTATTTGATTATCCTCATAGCTGCATCCTGGTGAGACTGCTTTGGCTTGGATTGAAATCTAGCACATACTCCTACGGCATATGATATGTCTGGTCTGCTTGCAGTCAGATAAAGGAGTGATCCAATAAGTCCTCTGTAGTGGGTTGGATCCACTGATATGCCTCCTTCATCTGCATCTAGATGAGTGCTTGTGCTCATAGGGATTCTTGCTAGTTTGGCTGATTCCATTCCAAATTTCTTGATTAAATCTCTGGTATATTTGGCTTGATTGATTAAAATTCCATTTTCTATCTGTTTGACTTGCAATCCTAGGAAGAAATTTAGCTTTCCCATCATGCTCATCTCAAATTCTCCTTGCATGAGATTTGAGAATTTCTCACACAGCTCCGGGTTGGTTGAGCCAAATATGATATCATCTACATATATTTGCACTAATAATATGTGGCCTTCATGATCCACTCTGAATAGAGTCTTGTCTACTTTTCCTTTTCTGAAACCATTCTTCTCTAGAAACACAAAGAGTGTTTCATACCATGCTCTTGGTGCCTACTTAAGTCCATATATAGCTTTTAGAAGCTTGTAGACTTTGTCTCCTTTGACAAATCTAGGGGGTGCTCCACATAGACTTCTTCTTCTAGAATTCCATTTAGAAAGGCACTCTTCACATCCATTTGGTAGACTTCAAAATCCTTAAATGCAGCATATGCAAGGAATAATCTGATGGCTTCTAATCTTGCAACAGGTGCATAGGTTTCATCAAAATCTATTCCTTCACATTGTGCATAGCCTTTAGCAACAAGTCTGGCTTTATTCCAAACAACGGCTCCATCTTCATCGCATTTGTTCTTGTACACCCATTTGGGGCCAATAACTTTCTTGTGATCTGGTCTGTATGTTAGTTCCCAAACATTATTCCTTTCCATCTGGTTGAGCTATTCTTGCATTGCATTAATCCATGAGTAGTCTTCCAAGGGTTGTTCTGTAGTCTTGGATTCAATTTGAGACATAAAGCAGGAAAACATTGCCATTCCTGCTGGTAGAGTGGACTGTATGGTATTGACTCCATTAGTTAGGTTTCCATTGATTTGCTGAATGGGGTGATCTCTAAGCCATTTGGAAATTTCTTCTTCGTCTTCAGGGTTTGTTCCCCTTGTAGAGTTGCTTTGGTGGACTTCTTCTCTTTCTGCATCAGCTTGGTTCTGACTTCCTTTGTCTGCAACTGGATCATCTACGGTCTTGTCATCTGCAGGTGGGCATCCTGTCTGATCTGCAGATGCGTCTTTATCAGCTACAAATGGGTCTTCAACGGCAGCAATTGAATCAGGTAGGTGCTGAGGTCCTATCTGATCTGCAGTTGGGTCTTCAGGCTGATCTGCAGATGAGTCCATCATTCCTGTATCATGGATGATGACTTCTTCTAGGGTTGCATATTTGAGTTTATTCTCAATTAATTCCACTTGTTTCCTGTACTCAGCAGTAGATTCATCAAATACCACATGAGGTGTTTCCTCCACAACTAAGGTTCTTTTGTTAAAAACTTTAAATTCCTTTCTTCTTTGTGAATATCGCATAAAGAGACCATCATCAGTTTTAGCATCAAAGGCATTTAGTTGGGTTTTACCATTGTTGTGGATGAAACACTTACAACCAAAAATATGAAAATATGCAACAGTTGGTGTTCTGCCATTTCAAACCTCATATGGAGTTTTGCCATGTCTCCCTATAATCATACTCCTGTTCTGAGTGTGACATGCTGTGTTGACAACTTCAGCCCAGAACCTATTGGGCAGGTCTTCTTCTGCAATCATGGACCTGGCTGCTTCCTTCAAGGTTCTGTTTCTTCTTTCGGCAACACCATTATGCTGAGGAGTCTTGGTTGCAGAGAGCTTGTGCTGGATCCCATTCTGATCACTGTACTCAGTGATTGCTCTATTGGGAAATTCTCCTCCTCTATCTGATCTGATCTTGATGATTGAGAGGGATTTCTCATTCTGGATCCTTCTCAGCAGCTCAGGCAGCTTTGTCAAGGTTTCACTCTTCTTATATAGAAAGACAATCCATGTTTACCTTGAGTAGTCATGTACTGCTACTAGAGCATGCTTTCTCCCACTTAGGGTCCTTGGCTTGATAGGACCAAATAGATCCATGTGAAGTAGATCTAAGATCCTTGTTGTGAGAGTGGTAGGTTGGACTGGCTTGAATGATGCTCTGGTCTGCTTTCCTCTCTGACATGCATCACAGAGAGATTCCTTTCTGAAAACTTCTTCTGGAAGTCCTCTGACCAGCTTCTGAGAGCTAATCTTGTTGATGGCTTTGAAGTCTAGGTGACAGAGTCTCTTGTCCCACAACCATCCATTTTGTGCTATTGTCTTGGATATAAAGCAGGTGTTGGGAGTTCCTATTTTCCAATCTATCATATAGACATCTCTCCTTATGAATCCTTGTAGCTTCACTTCTCCAGATAGAATATCTATCACTATACATTTCCAAATAGTGAAGACTACTAGATTCTTCTCATCACAAAATTGGCTTATGACCAAAAGGTTGTATTTGAGCCCTTTGACATAATGAACTTTTGATATAGTGATGTTTCGTCTGTGCATCTCTCCAAAGCCTTTAGTCTGACCTCTAGAGCTATCTCCAAAGGTTACGTCTGGACCTCTTTCTTTGATATAATTTGACAACACGTTCTTGTTCCCGGTCATGTGCCTTGAGCATCCAGAATCTATAAACCATTCTTCACCTCCAATATTTGAATTTGTGAAGATGTGGTAGTAGTCCTTCCACCTTTTCTACAATCAAACAAGCAGAGATTTAGGTACCCAAATTTGTGTGGGTCCTCGGGGTTTAGTTGGTTTCCTGGAGAACTGATTTCTCCTGGGATTGTGAAAGTTGTTGTTATTGCCCCTAAATGGTGTGTGTTATCTGGGCATGTATCTTCTGTTAGGATTGTGTATTGTATATGCCTCATAAAATTGATGTGAGCCATTTCTAAATCTTGGCTGAGACCATTTATAAAATCTTTGGGGTCTCCATATCTGTTCATTTTGGAAACTTGGATAACCTTGAGGTTTCCATTTGCCCCTCCCATTTTGAAATCTGTTTTTTGGGAGTCTTTGATAATAATGGGCATGTTGTCTGGGCTGCTGCTTCTGCCTTGGCCATTGCCTAGTCTCATGTCTAGGTGGTTGCCTTGTATACCTTGGCCGCAGCCTAGACATGTGACTTGGCCACTGCCTATTTTGAAACAATGGTTTGTAATTAGTTTCAGCAGATGGGACAAGTGTTTCTCCCTTAATGAAAGTAGTTTTAGAACTAGAGGGAGTATTAGGGTCATACCCAAGGCCTGATCTGGAGTATAGTGGCCTTTTGTTCATACACAATTCGTCCAAAGTTAGAGATGCCTTCAGGGAGGTTATTTCCTTCGCCTGAGTTTTACTTAGCTGAGTCAGTTTAGTAAACTCAGCTTTGACATGAGCAAGTGCAGCTGATTTTCACTATTCAAAACAGTTAATCATTTTATCTCAGCTGTAGTGATATCAGTCTGGTTTTTAAAGTTGTCTGTAGCCTGTTTTTCAATATCAGATTTGGTTTTATTCAACTCTAGGTTGTGTTTTTGAAAATCATTTTTCATCTGCCTATACTCATCTTGTAGTTGGGTCTTCTCGGCTGATACAGATAGGTGTGCAGATTTTAATTTCTAAAAATCCTTGAGACGCTGATTTACAGATTCGTGCAAGTCCATGTGTTGTGACATGTCTAAACTATTATTTGAATTAGAGGGTTTAGATGTTAGCTCTTCATTATCTAGGTTGGCCATCTGATAGTCATATTCCTCATCATCATCAGAGAAGAATCCGCTGCTTGATTCCACTTTCTCTTGGTCTTTTCCAATGAGGGCTTTCCTTCGGTCTTCTTTTATGCTCACCTCCTTCTTGCTCTCGTCCTTCTTAAGATCAGGACAGTCGATTTGAATGTGCCCTGTCTTATGACAGTTATAGTATTCCACTTTCCAGCTTCCGGATTTTTGGTTTCTCCTTGGATTCTCCTTATAATTCTTCTTATATTTGGAGTAATTCTTTCGGAAATTGCTGAATCTTTGCATTATAAATGCCATCTCTTCCTCGAAATTGAGTGGATTTGGAGGTTGACATCAGACAGGGTCTTGGCGGGGGACTCGGCTGCAAATGCTATTCCCTTCTCTAACTGCTCATTTGATGATGAACATGGGAGTTCGAATTCATAAGACTTCAGGTCAGAGAATATTTCTTGAATCTTTATTTTATTGAGGTCTTCGGATTCCCTCATGGCCACCGCCTTCATGCTCCACTCGGGGCTAAGTGATCTTAACACCTTCAAGGCCATCTCCCTATTTCCATAAGTTTTTCCAAGGAAGTTTATTTCGTTGATGATCTCTGTGAACCTTGTGTCCGCCTGGTCTATTGATTCTCTAGTCTTCATCTTGAAGTTGTCAAACTTCTGGGTAGCGATTGACAACTTGTTTTCTTTTATCAACTCTGTACCTTCACACATCACGGCAAGGCTATCCCAAATTTCTTTGGCATTTTGGCAATTCTTGATCTTGACCATGGTTGACTTGTCTAGAGTTTGATATAGCACATCTCTGGCCCGGTTCTCAAGGTTGGCCAGCTTTCTTTCTTCTGGGCTCATCTCTGTTCTTTTCTTGGGAATCTTCTCTGGCTTCCCGGCTGCTATCTCCAAAGGAGTGTTGTCCTTCTCGAAAATGAAAGGACCATCTTCGATTATGCACCACATGTCATCATGAATAAAAGATAAATGTGTCTGCATCCTTATCTTCCAAAGATCATACTCGTCAACTGAAAAAATTGGTAATCTAGAATGCATGTGTTCCATTCTTAATGAGAGATAAAATATATGTCCTCGATATGCGGATCTGGTTCTGTAAAATTGAACCAACCGCTCCGATACCACTTGTAGGGCACAAGTCGTCAGAAATAAGTCTAGAGGAGGGTGAATAGACTTATAGAAACTCTTTTCCACAAAGTAGGAATTAAGGAGTTTCTCAGCTGATGGTACAGATGGCTTAGAGTCGTCTGTGGACAATATAAGTGCGGAAGTCAGCTGATGACGAATACAAAAATATAAACAATGAAACATTAAGTATGAATGCAGCAGTTAAGTATGATGCTAAAACAATAAAATACAAAGACAATATATAGTTGTCTCAGAGGTGGGGTAATCCTCTACTAATCTACTTTTCTCCAAACCAGTTGGAGATGAATCCACTATAATTTTCAACCAGTGATAAATATTACAATGATTCTACAACTTATCTACAACAACTTCCAATCAGTGGAAATCCTGTCGTTGCAACTCCTTTTTGACTGCCTAGCACCACTCGATCTCCAAATACTTGGATGCCTATCAGTCGTGCAACCTCAACCAATGAAGTACCCCGTACTCGGGTTTTAAGATAAGAGTGTTTTGTCTTCTCCAACTAAGAGCTTTCTTAGTATATGAACTTTTGAATTCTGCTCTTCACGATGCTATAGATTTCTTGATCGCTTGATTGCTTTAATTGCTTGAGAGTATAGTTCACATCGTTCTTTGCTCTTTCAAATCTTCAAATATTTATAGCTTGTCAATCCTTAGAGCTTTTCTTCATAGCCGATGCAAATCTGTAACAAATCCGTTCGTTGGAGAAATAGACTTCTTTGTTTTTTCTTTCTGAACGTTGCAAGGCTGGATTCCCTTATTTTAATCCATTTCTGACCGTTGTGAAAACTTTCACGTTGAAGCACCGAATCTTTTGATTTTAATATGTTTAAGGTCTTCAGAGGTGGGTATTGATGAATTATTTAATTCATATCCTTCCGGGAATCTCTCCAATCTGTCCCTTATCGCCCGCATGTGACTCTCCGTAATTATTGCCTTTTCAATGCATGCTGACATGGACAGGTTTACTTGGCTGATTACTTAGACATGACTTGTCTGATCTCTTTAAGTCAGTCTGTCTGATGTGGAGTCATACTTCTCTGTCGTCGGACTTCTCTGACGATGACTTCTCTGATGTCCTGAAGAGACTTCTCTGATCTGACGACTTGTCTGAAGTCTTCTGACCTGATCAACTTGACCGACCTTGGGCTCCGTCTGATCACTTGACTGCAGTCTGGTCAAACTTCAGATGACTTGGGCTCCGTCTGATCACTTGACTGCAGTCTGGTCAAACTTCTCTGATAAAATTGCTTGACCAGTACTTCTCTGATTTTCACTTGACTGTGACTCGGCTTTCTGCAGTGTTTGGTCAAACTTCTCTGATGTTGCTTGTCTAACCGAAACTTCTCTGGTGTACTTATATGCACTTTGTACTTAGCCGATTTTAAGCCTAACGTAAATGGCCTATAGAAGATACTCATTTGGTTCTTCTTTACATTTTTCCAAGTATCTAACTTAAACCAATTTGGCCTATGGAAGATACTCATTTGGTTCTTCCTTACATTTGCCAAGTAATAAACATACATTTCAATAAGCAAGTACAATGATGACATCATCAAAATCTAACAAGTATTCCTAACACCGCCACCATCCTCCAGCAGTTGGTAAATCGTTTGGCGCAGATGAATCAAGCAGCGAACCGGGATGAACCCCCCGAGGGGGATGTCGGAGCTAGTAAGTGGTTGCGAGATATGATGAGAAGGCATCCAACTCATTTTGCGGGTGCCTCTGATTCATTAGAATGGGAGAACTAGCTCTTCCAGTTGGGAAGAACATTTGATGTTGTGTCTTATCCAGATAAGAGGAAGGTACCTGTTGCCCAGTACCTTCTTAACAAGGAAGCTACAGAATGGTGGGAGGCCGTAGCGCCTAGAGATAGTATAGCTACTTGGGCTGAGTTCAAGGCTGCCATGGAGGCCGAGTATTGTCCGTCGCCGATTCGAGAGCGCAGGATTGTTGAATTTTTCTCGGCCACGCCTCAGGATGTGTTGATATCCCAGGCGATTGTCGATTATAATCAACAGTTGGGTTATGTTTGTGAGCAAGTGAGGAGTGAAGCAGACAAAATCAGTGATATGCGTATGAAACCTCGCATATGTCAGAGTATTGCTCCTTTAAGTGTACTTCTTTAAAAGCATACCAGGATCGAGCTTTAGCGATTGAGATGGCCATTTCTATGACAGAAACTAGTCCAGAATGTAAGAAGCAGAATATTACTAGTAATTTCTCTAAGGTTCAGATGAGTGAGTCTCATGAGCATGTTGATTCATATCGTTCGATTGGAAAGACTTCTCGTTCGGTTGGTCAGTCCAACAATCCTATTCCGATGGTTAGTAAGAGTAGCAGTGTGAAAATGTGTTTCAACTGCAGTCGTGTAGCCCACACCAGTGAGAATTGTCGTTCGCTGCAAGTGAATTGTTTCAAGTGTGGACAAAAGGGGCACCAAGCGGTGCATTGTTAGACTGTTGCTAGAATGTTCGGGAAGCAAGATTTCGTTCCTACTTCTGGAGGGCCCATCGGTGCCCAGTGATAGTATTTTATGTTGGTCTTGTGGTTTTATCTTGTGTGTAGACTTGATATGTGATGTTTGATGTATGGTACTTGATATCTGATATTCTAGTTTGAATATTTCCGTGTGGATCGTTGTGATGGTTGTTTTAGCTCAATCTGTGTGGATTGTTAAACCTACGGAGACACGTGACAGGAGATCACGGGGTCACGAGCATGTTTATTGTGATTGTTATTTTAGCTCAATCCGTGTGGGTTGTTGAACCTACGGAGATATGTGACAGGAGATCACGGGGTCACGAGCATAATCGATGTTGATGTACTGTTTTGACTCAATCCGTGTGGGTTGTTAACCCTACGGGGACACGTAAATGTAGGTCACAGGGTCCTGAGTTGATGTTTGTATGTTTGAGCATGACGTTTTGCTATCACTGTGATATTTTTTTTAAGTTTTAGGACGAAACTTATTTTTAGTGGGGGAGAATGTAATACCGAGATTTTCGTTCCGTTTAATTTGGATTTTTTCGGATATTTCTCGGTTGCCGAGTATCGGTATTATTTTCCCAATGATTGATTTTGGGTTCACATGGTCGCGTTTGACTATTTTTTGGATGACGTTTCATTTCGGATTGATGATATTGTTCACGAGCATTTCGTCGTGTTCGTTCCGTGCGTTTTCGGAAATCGAGTTACTGGGTCATAGCGGTTGGGCACTGGCCGGACGGTTGTGGTAGGAACCAGCAGAGCGGCTGGGCACTGGCCGGACAGTTGCGGCAGGGACCGGCAGAGCGCACGCTACTGTCGAATGGCAGCACGCGCTAATCGGCAGGCAGATCGCACGCTATCGTCGGCCAGCGCACGTTACTTAGTTGGGCAGAGAGGTTTCTGAGGTTCTGGACTCAGGAAGGATCGGCAGGTAGCGCACGCTACTGTCGATCGTGGCGCGCACTAATAGGCAGGTGTAGCGCACGCTGTCGGCTGACCAGCGCTCGTTACCTGGCCGAGCAGTTTAGTCCAGAAAGTTCTGGACAGGTCGGCTAGCGCACGGTAGTGTCAGCGCAGCGCGCGCTATCACGGTCGGACAGGAAGGTTCTGGTCGGTAGGTTAAGTCAGCAGGACCGGGTCGTACGAGACCCGGTTGAAGGTTCTAAGCCGAGACTGGCCGATGGCGCACGCTAGTCCGGAAGGCTAGCGCACGCTAGGGACGCGCCTATATAAATATGACTGAGCAGTCATATTTTCACGCATTTTTCATTTCCTTTCTTTTCTGTCCGCGGATGGAGGCTTGGAGAGGTCGAAAGCATGTTGTCATACGGTGAATCCATGAAGTCTTGGAGTTCATATCATTGGTTAATCCTTTTATAACATCCTTTGATCAAGCGAATTAGGTCAGATTTCCTGGAAATCCTAGTTTGGGAGAATTGGGGGATTTGTTTGGTTTTGTCCGATTTAACCGTAGTAACTTGGATTTGTGATGGATCGATGAGTATTAACATGTATTCTATCATTTCCCTTGTTATTCCATGGTTGGATTGTCAAGGATTCATCGTTTTTTTGAAATCCTAATCGGCGCTTTGAAGGTGTCCGATAAAAGGGTCTTAGAGGGGGATTCGGGCGTTATGAGATTATTCTTCCTCGTACGATCATTGATTTGTTGATGATATGTCTTAGGAACGAAATCCTTCTGAAGAACTCGAGTCGGAACCCTCCCGTTCATTGTTTTCTTTGGGGTCCGGGCTTCCCGATTGAACCGTGATCTTGGGAGTGTTCGGTAGCGGTTATTGAGGCAAGTATTCTATTTATACGATTTGTGTCTTGTGGATAAGTTTATATATTGTATTTATGCTGATTTGGTCTATCTTCGTGGATATGATTCGTGCGGTTTGATTATTCGAATGTTTGTTGGTATTAATGATATTCTTACTTGTTTAACCTTGTGAAGTCGTGTTGGTCATGTTAGTTGCGTGATTCGTGTTCGGCTTGATTGCTTGGGTTTGAGGTATGGTGATGATTATGATTATTGTGGGATTGATTATTGTCGTGACCTCCGGAGTTCATTACCTGACGAGTACGAACAATGATTGTATGGATAATGTTTTGATGTTAAAATCCCGGACACGTGATGATATTTCACTAATGTGTTTTGAAACAAGAACCGGGCCGAGGCCTTGATGATTTCGAAAAAGGTTTTGTAATTTGGGACTCGAGGTCCAAAAGAAATTATGTTCTATAAACCTCCCGAGATGCCGAGTTTTAATTCTTAAACTTCCTCACTTTTTTTCTGATTAACAAAACCTCTCGGGAATATTTTGACAACTGATTGTGTTATCTGATTCGTGATTGCCTTCTGATTGATACATTCCGTATGCTATTATACTTGCACTAGTAAAACAATGGAGTTTTACTAACCCCCGAGCAATCGGGGGTGGATGTCTGTTTTGCATCCAGGTATTTGCTGGTTCGAAGGAGCAGTCACAGGATTGGCGCAGGAATTGACGAGCTACGATACTAATCAAGAGTTGAGAGTTTGGTCGGGTTATGTTGTGTCGACCAAGTTATAGTCAGACTTCTGCTGTTGTGTATCCTTACCCCTGCGTGGGTATTTATTGTAAAGGATTATATTTTGTCTCATTTGCACTGGTCGTATGACCTCATTGGTCCGTATGTTTGTATTGTAAATGACCTTAATGGTCTGTATTATTGTAGTAATTATCTTAGGTCGATCAAGTCATAGTGTTTTTGTGTAGTTTAGCCTGGTAGGTCCTCTTGGAGAGGGTCTACGGCATCTAATATTCCCATATGGTCTGGGGGTGTTACATTGTCGCCGCTTGATATTGGCTTCTCGAATGATGCAAGACTATTAGTAATTGCTGAGAAGCGATCCAATATGTTGGTGATGGTTTTGTCATCCTTCATGGAGAAGAGTTCGTAGTCATGGAGCAGCATGTTAATTTTAGTTTCTTTGACTTGGCTCGTTCCCTCATGAGTGACTTTGAGAATCTCCCATATTTCTTTAGCACTTTCATATGCAGAAATTCGATTGAGTTCTTCGGTATTAAGTTCACAATATAGGAGTTGAGTAGCATGCGAATTTATATGCGTGTTTTCCAATCTTCATCATTGTATTCGTCGAATTTCTTCAACGATCCATCTTCCCTTTTGGTAATATTGGGACCAAGTACAATTACTTTCCAAATCTCAATATCGTAGGCTTGGACTAATATAGCCATCTTTTTCTTCCAGGTCATAAAATTAGTGCCATCGAAGAAAAGTGGACAGTTGATAGCGTTACCTTCGGTCTGAGCCATAAGTGCCATTGCGGATCGTCCTCTGATGGTTAAACCGATATATGAGGTGACCTGCTCCGATACCAATTGATAGAGCAAAATCTCCACTAGAAGGGGGGTTGAATAGTGGATAGGACTTTTTCTGTAAATTAAAAACATGCCGAAAATAAACGACACCAGATTTATCGAGATTCGGTCCAAAACGTGACCTACGTCCTCTCTCCGTTCTTTTTCTATTGGCTTAAGAAAAACCACACATAACTTTGCCTCGTCTTCTATCGGTCCGAGGACAATCTTTACACAGCTTGTCTTCCATTGGTCCAAGCACAACCAATCACTCAATAGTAAATTTCACTTCTAGTGTTCTATAGGAACTAGAAAATCCTCACTTACGATTGTTGGAGTTTAATCCTAATAATGCCGGATCAATGATCCTGATAACATCAGATTAAGACTCTTAGAATCGTTTCTCTCAAACTCGTGAAGGACACTCGCAACAGATGAAAAAAATACGAAGTATATGAAATTTTACAATATAAGACCAACACTCGTATTTCTCTTTCTCACAACTTAAATGAAGGAAATATAACAATTTAAACAGATCTCAATGTATTGCAAGTTCGATTGAAGTTGTGTATTGATTCATACCCTATGTGGTGGTATTTATAGGCTTTTCAAGCCATAGAGCCGTTACTGCATTGTGGCGCTAGCGTGCGTTAATTCTCATGTGTAGCGTGCGCTACCGATGTCTAACTTTGGTGCACTGAACGGTCTTCAATCTATCCAACTGTAAAATATCATGTTTAGCATGGGCTAAACAATATCCATATTGTGCGTTATCAGCTTAGTCAAACATCTTTTCTTTTGATGTTGACAGGTGAATGATCTTGTCGCTTAACGTCTCTTTCCAATGGATAATTTTCGAACATAGCGTGCGTTAAAGATCATCCTTAGCATGCGCTAGATGGTCAACATTTTCTTTCCAGATGGAGCGTGATTTCTATGTTGAATTTGTTTTCTAACGGTTGAATGACCAACGGATATATTTTGAACATTTAGCGTGTGCTAAAACATAGTACATAGCGTGCGCTAAAAGTCTTCAGGTAACGTGTGTTAGTCTACTTTTTAGCGTGCGTTAATTGTTGCTTCATTTAAATTCCAGTGCTTCCTGTCTTGAACATACTAATAGGTAACGTGTGCAAATATCTTTGGTAGCGTGCATTGCTAACTTTTCATAGGGTGCACTATTTTCCTTGTGGTGTGCGGTAACTCAGATAGGCAGTCTTTCTGACCTTTCTGCCATGTTTTCATTCGTAACAGGTATCGTGCGCTATTAATGTACATAGCGTGCGCTAATCTTCATATCGGAGGGAAAATAGAGTGTGTTTGGTTTATTTAGAATTAGTCCAAAAACCTTCGTGTAGCGTGCGCTAGATAGAGCCCATAGCGTGCGCTAATCCTCTTGATTTTGAGGCTTTAAGAGAAAGTGTATGCCGTTATATTTTATCGAGCCTTTTGACGTTTTTCTTTTAAATGTTTTGATACAATACATCATCAAAATACATTTTGTCCAACATAGCTGACAGATGTCGTCGACTAAAGCCTAGTCGGGACATTAGCCGACAGCGACACAGCTGTAGGCTATACCCAAGACTTTAGCCGACGGCCGTCATCGACTATACTTAAATCCAAAAAAAAACATGACTCAGTTGCTGCAGGGGTTCGAACTCGGGCCATTTGTATAGGTGTTATGGCATTTTGCGACCGAGTCATGTTTATCATTTATACATTTGAACAAAGTTTTTATATTATACATGTTTTTATATAATAATATTTTATATATTTGAATATAATTATAAATATATATATATGATATGATTATATGTATATTAATACAGTTTTTATAAAATATTTTATATATTTATACATGTTTTTATATAATAATATTTTTATATTTGAATTTAATTATAAATATATATATATATTATTAATATGAAAAAATAATCAATGGAACAATGAATATAATAATTAAAACGATGAAAAATATCACTTTTCGATTCATTCGAGCGGCACACAACAATGAATATCTAAGAAACTTTTACAAAAGATATGTCCTTCTAATGTTCATAGTCAGAATCACCACTTGAGTCTGTCTCTGTGTCGGAGTTGATAACTGGCAGCATATGTTTGAACTCTTCCTCATCATCTTCATCAAAGTCTACACGTAATTCATCTGTACCTACATCTATGAACTCACATTCTTCACTATGTCCAATCGACATTCTACAACATTATTAAGTTGTATTATGGAGGATGGTGGAATATTAGCTGTATCCGGCTCTTGATATGCTTCATCGTCATCCTTATCTATTGTTTGTCCAAGTGTAGCCGCACTATATATTTCTCAGCCACATGATTTACGATCTTCTATGCTCATTTTTTACCAAGTCATCCACGTTGTAAACTGGTTTAGCAGATATTGCAAAAACAAAATGATCACGTTCATACCAACTTATAGAAGTATCAACAGGTAAAAGTCCATAATTATCCTCCCTTTCGATTTGAGGATTTGTATCAAGCCACCTATACTTGAACAAGTACACTGTCAAGACTTCCCATAAATTAGTTCCACTACTTCGAGAACAACACTGTAATATCCACCGTCAATCATAACCCCAGAATTTGGACACCTCCTTCTTTGATCTTTGTCAATACATACAAATGTCACACCATTTGCCTTCGCCATTAAATAAACTCTAGATATAACAGGCTTCATCGAAAGAAGCATCAACTCACGTGACCACATCGGGTGGCCATCACTTTGTATGTGCATCATCTGGATATTAATTAAGGTGAATGTCATAATTAAGTAAATTATGTAAGAAATTTAAGTAAACAGTAATTAAATACTTACCCATTGTCCAAAATAATCAGCAAATGTTTCATTATAGAATTTAATGTCTCCATTCACAGCATCACATGAAAGGTGAATGTCTTTCCAATATTGAACTTCTGGACAGTTAAGCAATATCCACCAATGTGCAATTCCTAGCTCGTAAGGTTGTAAATGACTATCAGGTAATCTTCCTTGAACTTCGACTTCGTTGGTGATGATGGGGAGATTCAATTGCACTGGAATGGTTGACATAGGCTCCGGTGTGGGATCCACCGTGTAATATCCGTAATTTTTTCATTTTTAGCAGTTTCTATTTTTGGTGTATGTCTATTTTTATCTACTCGCTTGTAACCGTTTCGACATTTTGAATCTATTTTGTTCTTGGAGTTTTTCCATTTGGATGAGTTTTGATGATGTTTTCACGTAATTTCGTTTTATGGCATGTTTTGCCGTATGAACGTTCGATTCTTGTAAAACTCATTCGTTTTCGTTGTTTCTTGGTTTGTACAAGTTCGTATGGTTGAGTTGGTGATGTGGAGACTTTCGGTTTGTAAATCCGACGTCGTTTCGTGATTTTCGGGCACTTGGGCCATTTTTGTAATTTCCTAATAGTTTAGGAAATCTTAGTTTCGTTGCCGCATTACGGACCCTCCGGTGGTCGGAATTGTATTTTCTCTCAGTGCTTAGCTCCGTCGTCTTGTATGCTTCACGTCTATGTTCCTGGATTCTAGTTTCGTCGTGCGTTTCATGTTTTATACCCTCGACAGCAGCTTACTGCTGATGTGACATCAGCAGTGCTGAACTGCTGTGTAGGTAGCGCACACTACCCGTGTTACCTTGCGTGCGCTACCGAAGTGTAGTTAGCGTACGCTAACTCCCTATTGTTAGCGTACGCTAGTGAATGGTGGCAGTAGCCACTGGACCTGTCACGGCCCCGTTAGCGCGCGCTACATATGACGATTAGCGTGCGCTAACTCCACTGATTATATAAGCCAGCGGACAGTTTCAGAACAGCATTTTTATTCTTTTCTCTTCGTTTCTTCGA
Source organism: Orobanche coerulescens (assembly GCA_033398695.1). Classification (NCBI taxonomy): domain Eukaryota; kingdom Viridiplantae; phylum Streptophyta; class Magnoliopsida; order Lamiales; family Orobanchaceae; genus Orobanche; species Orobanche coerulescens. The sequence continues at coordinate 97,574,732 of CM065804.1, read as the reverse complement.
CGTGCGACCTCAGAGGCGATTTCCACCGGTCCTATTCGGAGTTCTCTTCAAATTCCATCACTGTAGAATCGAGCCATCATATCATAATCAGCATAATCACCCTTCATCAGCCGAATTAAAGGTAATTCCTCAGGAACCCTAATTTTGACGAATTTGGGGGTTTTTCGGGATTTTAGTGATTAGTTCCGAATTGTTCAATTATGTTACGATATTCTTCACCGATTGTGATTATTGATTGATTCCAAATCTAATTTCCTTGATTTTAATCCGTGAATTATCGATACGGGGAGATTTTGCGTAAACCCTCGCCCGTATCAATTGATCGTTCATTGGCGTACCATGTAATCGGGGTTATGGGTGTATTCCAGTAGAGTATTGTTGTCCGTTGGGACTGAACTGTATTGATTCTTTATTTAGGAACCGTTCGTAGTCGTGTTTCACTTCCGTTTCTTCAAGAATGTCTCAAAGGCAAGTACTTTACATTTGTTTACATGTTCTAGTATTTGAATTATGGTTGTATCGTGGTTGTTGTGGATGTTTATGTGTATGTTCACCTAGGGACGGTCCGACGGGGCCTCTAGGGATACGTATTGCCGTGAGTGTGCGTATCGTGAACTGTGGTTAGCCACCCAGGGATGTCCGACGGGGCTCTGCGGGGTACGGTGGTCGTGAGTCTCGTACCAACGGTTAACTTTGAATTGTGATTTGTTGGAGATAATGTGTTTTGTGATTGTACATTGTAAATATTCCGGAATATAAAATGTTTTCTAAAATGACTTTTTGGAGCCTATATTCATCTGATTAGAATGTAGTTCAAATGAATTGTACTTGCACTAGCAGTTGTCGCTAACCCCTTAAATGGGGGAAATACTTTTTGTATTTCAGGTATCGATCGTGGGGACAAACGAGCACGTGAGCCGTATGAGGATGACAGGCAAGCGTGATACTGACCAGTAGTCATTTGTTGGTGTTCAGTTCTGTCTATTATTTTTGATGTCTTGTTTTGGGATTTTTGTATTATAAAATTGGTTTAAGTACTCGAGTACTTCTTGTTACAAAATTGTTAATGTTGTGTTCCCGTTTTGGGAAATGGATTGATGTTGAATTCTATTTATCATTTTAACGGTGATTGTTTGTCGTTGTGAATGTCTTGTTGGTACGTTAGCCTGGTGGATTCCACAGTGTGGGGTCCACGGCGCTGTAATATGCCCTGAATGTCTTGGGGGTGTTACCGATTATGGTATCAGAGCTTAGGTTTATGGATACCTAGGTTGTCGGTTATTTGGGTCTAGTTAAGTGTCGTTTTTTTTGGGACAGTATCACTGCTAGCTCCGGTAATGCACACGAGAATGTTGGAGTGGCCAACATTTTGCAACAAGTAGCGAACCAGATGACGCTACTGACTCAGGCCGTCCTAGTCGGCCAAGCTAATGCCAACCCGGTTCCGCCTACTGGATTCGGCAATGATAAGCTACTTCAGGACGTGATTTGTATGCGTCCTCCGCAGTTTGATGGTGCTTCCGACCCTTTTGGTTGGGAGAATTGGCTATTCGAGATGGAGAAAGTGTTTGAGGCTGCTAATTGTTCCGAGGAGAGGAAATTACCCATTGCTCAGTACTTCCTCGCCAAGGAGGCAGCAACGTGGTGGCAAGCGGTGAAACCGCGTGACCGAGCAGCTACGTGGGCAGAGTTTCAGGATCTGATGGAAGACGAATTCTGTCCTTGGCCAGTGAAAGAGGGGAGGATCCGAGCCTTCTTTGAGGCTAAACCCCAAGATGTTCCTATATCTCAAGCTATCAAAGACTACAATCAACAACTGCACTATGTGCGAAACCAAGTCCGCGATGAGCTTGATAAGATCCGCCACTTTGATATGCGGATGAAACCGAGGGTGCGCCACTACATGTCTGGTCTGGGGTGCACGACTTTGAAAGAATATCAGAATAAAGCGATGGCTTACGAGATGTTGTTTTCTGCGACAGAGACGGCAGCTGAAGGAAAGAAGCAGAAGACCTCCGGTCAGTTTTCGGGAGGCAAGTCAGGAGGGTATCCGAAGGCTCAGTCTGGTTCGCGAGTCTTCAGGAGTCAGTCGCCATCAGTTGGTCGAGGAAATGGTTCTAGGTCTGCTCCTGCTGGTTCCGTTCGTGGTCCTACGTGCTTCAACTGCAGTCGTCCGGGCCACATGATGAGTGAGTGTGATAGGCCTCCGATTCAGTGTCTTGCTTGTGGTAGGATGGGTCATCGTGCTAAGTTTTGTACGGATGCAGCTCGGGCTCCAGTTACTCAGATATCAGCCCCAGCCGCGGGAGAGCCGAGTGTGAATCAGGCACCGACAGTTCCTCAGCCGCAGCAGAGTTTTGGTAGAGGTCGAGGTCGTGGTCAGCCTTCTAGAGGGGGAGCTTCTAGTGCGGGGTCTATTCCACCCCGTGTGTATGAGATGAGGCGAGCCGGAGATCCCGACGCGACGGTGGCTACAGGTACCTTCCACATCCTTGATCACCCTATTTCCGTATTGTTCGATTCTGGTGCTACGCATTCTTTTATATCTATGGATTGTGTGCGTCGTCTGCATGTTCATTGCCTTGTTGCTTGTGAGCCTTTTGTTGTTAAACTTCCTAGTGGGGATAGCATCGTGGGGGATCGTGAGATTAGAGATTTTTCTGTGAGTATCGCGGGGAGGGATTGGCCTTCTAATCTGATCGCGGTAGATATTAGAGATGAGGATTTGATTCTGAGTGAGGATTGGCTGGACCGTCATGGGGCGATCATGAATTATAGAACGAGGACGGTTTCGATGTTAGCCTCTGACGGTACCGAGCATTCTTTTGTGGGGCGTAAGCGGAGTAGCCAGAGATTACTGATCAGCGCCTTAAAGGCGGTGAGACTTCTTCGAGGAGGTTGCATGGGCTATTGGTGTTACGCTTTGAGATCAGAAGAAGGGGGAGTCGAGCTCTCGTCTATTCCGGTAGTGTGTGAGTATTCTGATGTTTTCCCAGACGAGTTGCCAGGTTTGCCTTCGGACCGAGAAGTTGAGTTTACCGTCGATTTAGAGCCGGGTGCAGCACCGATCTCTAAGACGCCATACCGTATGGCGCCCGCCGAGATGCTGGAGCTGAAGAAACAGTTGGGAGAGTTGCTAGACATGGGATATATTCGACCGAGCGCTTCGCCTTGGGGCGCACCGGTCCTATTTGTAAAGAAGAAGGATGGGTCACTTCGTTTGTGTATCGACTACCGAGAGTTGAACAAAGTGACCATCAAAAACAAGTATCCGCTCCCGAGGATTGATGATTTGTTTGATCAGTTGCAAGGGGCAACTGTATTTTCGAAGATTGATTTGAGATCGGGGTATTATCAGCTCCGAGTGAAGGATACCGACATTCCGAAGACGGCCTTTCGGACGAGATACGGTCACTACGAGTTTGTGGTTTTGCCTTTTGGGCTAACCAACGCACCAGCCGTGTTCATGCAGCTTATGAACAAATTCTTTATCGAGTACCTCGATAAATGTGTAGTCGTCTTTATCGACGATATTCTGATTTACTCGAGGAGCGAGGAGGAGCATGCCCGTCATTTACATATTGTGTTAGACATTTTGAGAACTCAGCATCTTTTTGCGAAGTTCTCAAAGTGCAAGTTTTGGTTACGGGAGGTTATGTTTCTCGGTCATGTGATCTCGGCCGAGGGTGTTCGTGTGGACCCACATAAGGTAGAGGCAGTGTTGGATTGGGCGCCGCCCAAGAACGTGAAAGAGGTCCGCAGTTTTCTGGGATTAGCCGGGTATTACCGCAGATTCGTCGAGGGGTTCTCTAAGTTCGCTCGACCGCTGACTCAGTTGTTACAGAAGTCAGAGAAGTTTGTGTGGACCGATGAGAGGCAAAATAGTTTTGAGGAGTTGAAGAAGCGGTTGACGACCGCTCCCATTTTGGCTTTACCGAGTGGTAATGATGGTTTCTCCGTTTATAGTGATGCTTTGGGCCAAGGGCTCGGATGCGTACTTATGCAGCACGGGAGGACGATTGCCTATGCTTCCCGTCAGTTGAAACCGTATGAATTGAGTTGCCCTACGCACGATCTTGAGTTGGCCGCAGTCGTATTTGCGTTGAAGATCTGGCGTCATTACTTGTATGGCCCGTCGTGTCAGATTTTCACCGATCACAAGAGCCTAAAGTACATTTTCACCCAGAAGGAGCTCAATATGAGACAGAGGAGATGGTTGGAATTAATTAAGGATTACGATCTCGAGATCCTTTATCATCCGGGCAAGGCTAATGTGGTAGCAGATGCCTTGAGCCGGAAGTCAGTATCGCTTCGAGCGCTTGAGTTGCTTACGGCCCAGTCGGGACTTCAGCGAGAGTTTATGAGGTTTAGCATTGAGATTGTACTGCCAGAGAGTTCCGGGCAGTTGCGTACTCTTGAGATTTCTTCATCTCTGGTCGAGGACATTAAATCGGGACAGTTGGAGGACCCGATGTTTATTCAGCTTCGAGAGAGTGTAGGGAAGGGGAAAGCCCCGGGATTCGTTATTCATGAGGACAGAGTGTTGAGATTCCGAGGTCGGTTGTGCGTTCCGAACGACTCGGAATTGAGACAGAGTATCATGCGAGAGGCTCATGCGTCACCTTACTCAGTCCATCCGGGATCGAGTAAAATGTATAAAGACCTGAGGAAAAATTTCTGGTGGAACGATATGAAGAAGGAGGTAGTTCAGTTTGTGGCTAAGTGTTTGACTTGTCAGCAAGTCAAGATTGAGCATCAGCGGCCAGCCGGATTATTGAAACCACTTCCCATTCCGGAATGGAAGTGGGAGGACATCTCTATGGATTTTGTCATGAGTTTGCCGAGGACGAAGACTGGTATGAATATGGTGTGGGTGATTGTAGACCGACTGACTAAGTCGGCACATTTTCTGGGCATCAAGGATACTTGGGGTCCAGAAAAGTTGGCTCGTATTTTTATCGCACAGATAGTGAGGCTTCATGGTACGCCGAGGACCATTATTTCAGACAGAGATGGCCGATTTGTATCGCATTTTTGGCAGGCGGTACATAAGGCATTGGGGACTCAGCTACGTTTGAGCACTTCGTTCCATCCCCAGACCGATGGGCAGTCCGAACGTACCATTCAGACGTTCGAGGATTTGTTGCGCGCGTGTGCGTTAGATTGGAGTAGTGACTGGGAGGATCATCTGGCTTTAATTGAGTTTACTTATAATAATAGCTGGCACGCGTCGATTAAGATGGCACCGTATGAGGAACTTTATGGACGATGTTGCAGATCACCGATATGTTGGGATGAGCCGTCCGATTTGGTTGGCACCGAGCCGGACCTTGTGTTGGAGACGAGGGAGAAAGTTGAATTGATTAGAAAGAGAATGTTGGCTGCTAAGAGTCGACAAAAATCTTATGCGGATGTTAGGCGTCGACCTTTGGAGTTTGAGGTGGGAGATCATGTTCTATTGAGAGTGTCTCCGACGAAAGGAGTTTTCCGTTTTGGGAAGAAGGGGAAACTCAGCCTCAGATATATTGGACCTTTCGAGGTATTGGAGAGAGTCGGTGAGTTGGCATACCGTTTGGCTTTACCTCCATCGCTGAGTCATGTGCATAGCATATTTCACGTTTCCCAGTTGAGGAAGTACATTCCGGACCCGTCCCACATTATTGACTTTGGGGACGTGGAGATCGAGAAGGATGTTACGTTTGAAGAGAGGCCCGTCAGAATTTTGGAGCGTCGTGACAAACAGTTAAGGCACAAAACCATCCCTTTAGTTAAAGTGCAATGGTCGAGGCACGGAGTAGAAGAAGCGACGTGGGAGTTGGAGGAGGATATGCGTTCGAGGCACTCCGAGCTTTTTGATTCTTAAGTTTCGGGACGAAACTTTATTTTAGAGGGGGGGAATGTAATATCCGTAATTTTTTCATTTTTAGCAGTTTCCATTTTTGGTGTATGTCTATTTTTATCTACTCTCTTGTAACCGTTTCGACATTTTGAATCTATTTTGTTCTTGGAGTTTTTCCATTTGGATGAGTTTTGATGATGTTTTCACGTAATTTCGTTTTATGGCATGTTTTGCCGTATGAACATTCGATTCTTGTAAAACTCATTCGTTTTCGTTGTTTCTTGGTTTGTACAAGTTCGTATGGTTGATTTGGTCATGTGGAGACTTTCGGTTTGTAAATCCGACGTCGTTTCGTGATTTTCGGGCACTTGGGCCATTTTTGTAATTTCCTAATAGTTTAGGAAATCTCAGTTTCGTTGCCGCATTACGGACCCTCCGGTGGTCGGAATTGTATTTTCTTTCAGCGCTTAGCTCCGTCGTCTTGTATGCTTCGCGTCTATGTTCCTGGATTCTGGTTTCGTCGTGCGTTTCGTGTTTTATACCCTCGACAATGACTACTGGCGATGTGACATCGCCAGCCGAATCTTGCTTAGGTAGCGCACACTACCCCTGTTACCTTGCGTGCGCTACCGAAGTGCAGTTAGCGTACGCTAACTCCCAATTGTTAGCGTACGCTAGCGAATGGTGGCAGTAGCCACTGGACCTGTCACGGCCCCATTAGCGCGCGCTACATATGACGATTACCATGCGCTAACTCCACTGATTATATAAGCCAGCGGACAGTTTCAGAACAGCATTTTTATTCTTTTCTCTTCGTTTCTTCGACGTGCGACCTCAGAGGCGATTTCCACCGGTCCTATTCGGAGTTCTCTTCAAATTCCATCACTGTAGAATCGAGCCATCATATCATAATCAGCATAATCACCCTTCATCAGCCGAATTAAAGGTAATTCCTCAGGAACCCTAATTTTGACGAATTTGGGAGTTTTTCGTGATTTTAGTGATTAGTTCCGAATTGTTCAATTATGTTACGATATTCTTCACCGATTGTGATTATTGAGTGATTCCAAATCCAATTTCCTTGATTTTAATCCGCGAATTATCGATACGGGGAGATTTTGCGTAAACCCTCGCCCGTATCAATTGATCGTTCATTGTCGTACCATGTAATCGGGGTTATGGGTGTATTCCAGTAGAGTATTGTTGTCCATTGGGACTGAACTGTATTGATTCTTCATTTAGGAACCGTCGTTTTCCACCCGGACCGTTCGTAGTCGTGTTTCACTTCCGTTTCTTCAAGAATGTCTCAAAGGCAAGTACTTTACATTTGTTTACATTTTCTAGTATTTGAATTATGGTTGTATCGTGGTTGTTGTAGATGGTTATGTGTATGTTCACCTAGGGACGGTCCGACGGGGCCTCTAGGGATATGTATTGCCGTGAGTGTGCGTATCGTGAACTGTGGTTAGCCACCCAGGGATGTCCGACGGGGCTCTGCGAGGTACGGTGGCCGTGAGTCTCGTACCAACGGTTAACTTTGAATTGTGATTTGTTGGAGATAATGTGTTTTGTGATTGTACATTGTAAATATTCCGGAATATAAAATGTTTTCTAAAATAACTTTTTGGCGCATATATTCATCTGATTAGAATTTAGTTCAAATGGATTGTACTTGCACTAGCAGTTGTCGCTAACCCCTTAAATGGGGGAAATACTTTTTGTATTTCAGGTATCGATGGTGGGGACAAACGAGCACGTGAGCCGTATGAGGATGACGGGCAAGCGTGATACTGACCAGTAGTCATTTGTTGGTGTTCAGTTCTGTCTATTATTTTTGATGTCTTGTTTTGGGATTTTTGTATTATAAAATTGGTTTAAGTACTCAAGTACTACTTGTTACAAAATTGTTAATGTTGTGTTCCCGTTTTGGGAAATGGATTGATGTTGAATTCTATTTATCGTTTTAACGGTGATTGTTTGTCGTTGTGAATGTCTTGTTGGTACGTTAGCCTGGTGGATTTCACAGTGTGGGGTCCACGGCGCTGTAATATGCCCTGAATGTCTTGGGGGTGTTACACAGCGCACCCAAATAGAACTTAGTATATGTTACACACTCCCATACAAGATATGCTTCGGTTATACATCCTTCAGGTGCAAACTTATTAGTCACAGAGTCCTTGTACTCGCGAAGTTGCCTTTCTATTGGAAACATCCACGTGTAGTGGACCGAGCTTGTTAGTAAAAGTTGGTGAGGAAGATGGATCATGAGGTGAGGCATGAGATAAAAAAAATCGGTGGGAATATCCTCTCAAATTTGCATAATATATAAACGATCTCATTTTGCATGAGCCGGAGATCTGACTTTCTTACTTCTCGAGTGCATAACTTTTCAATGAACCTGGATAACGATACATAAGGCTTGACCACCTGTTTGGACAAGTATGGTCGAATAAACACTGGAAACAAGCGATGTAAGGGGATATGGCAATCATGGCTCTTCAGTCCAGTTAAATTGTTCTCCTTGAAGTTTACACACCTCCCTATATTTCCAGCAGATCCTGTGGGATACCTAGTAGCCTTCATCTACAAAAAAATCTCAGCTTTTTTCTCAGGGGTGACGGTGAAAGCTGCTTTCGGCATTTTTTGTTTCCCCTTCCCTTCCTTCAACCATAAATGTTTTCTAATGTTCATTTCTTTTAAATCAATGCGTGGCTTAGGGCCGTATTTAGTCTTCCCTTCCCAATATAACATTGTACCGACAACACTTTCACAAACATTTTTTTCTATGTGCATCACATCTTGGTAGTTCCTAATCAACAACTTACTTCAATAAGATGGATCCCAGAAAATACTTTTGTGGGACCAGTACTTATACCTGTCCGATCTTTTAGGAGTTGTCGCTACTATATCAGTATGGTTGCTCACCTGTCCATAATCATACTCATTCAGCACGGCAAAATTTCCTCACTAGTCCACTCCCGTGGTGGATCACCAACCTCTTCAGTCCCATCAAATGTTGTAACATCCGTCCGCCAGACATGCATCCTCTCAAGCCATAGATGGTGGCGCATTCTGATAACCTTCTGACAATGATACTTTGTGTAGTCTGCATTCAAGCACACTGGACATCCTCTATATCCACTAATAACAGATCCATATAGCATCCCATATGCAGGAAAATCACTGATGGTACCGGTACACATAGCACGTAAGTAGAACATCTCATGTGAGTAAATGTCGTCCGTCGGATGACCTTGCTCCCACAACAACTTCAGCTCGTCTATCAAAAGTCTCAAATAAACATCAATACACTTTCCTGGATACCCCGGGCTAGGTACTAAGAGAGTCAACATATTATACTCCTTGTTCATGCACATCCATGGAGGAAGGTTGTAAGGAACCATTACCACCGGCCATAATACGATACGAAACACTCATGTTGCCAAAAGGGTTGAATCCATTAGATGCGAGTCCGAGCCTTGAATTTCGGACATCTGATGAAAACTATGGAAACTCACTATCTATATGCTTCCAAGCCTATCCATCATCAGGGTGTATCATAGTATCCTCGTCAGTGAGGCAAGGCTCGGCGTGCCATCTCATCGCCTTGGCTGTGTAAGGAGACATGAAAAGCCTCTCCAATCTATCCTTCGGAGGGAAATACCAAGGAACCTTCGTAGCTTTCTCTTTACCAGAAGAAGTGAACTTATACCTCTCTGTGTCACGTACTGGACATCTCTTTAGGTCTTCATTAGGCTTTCCCCAAAATAAAGTATAATCATATATGCATATGTGGATCTTGATGTGCGATAGCCTAAGACCTTTTAGGATACGTCTCATTTTACTATGATTACTAGGAAGATGATGGCCTTTTGGGAGCACTTCCCATGTAAGTTCCAAATAATCATCCATAGCTTTAATCGAGATTTTGTTCTCCATCTTGACTCTCATAGTCTCTATGACACAATCAAGAACCATCATGTGACACCCAGGGTAAAGAAAAGTCTGTTGGAGCTGGATTAGCTTGTTGTATCTATCAACAGAAATAGTGTTAATGGGTATCAATGTAGGCGTTCAGATGACTGGTTGATCAGCTATATGGTATTCTTGACCTTCAGCCGATACGTCCCTCTCGTAATAACCAAACACGTCGTCAATCAACCTTCTTGTGGGGTCATTGGATGTGCTACCATTATACTGTCCGTGATCATGGGGAATAATTGAATTTGATCTTTCATCGTGGTAAATCCAACATGTGTATTTATCCTAAAATCCATTATTTTTCAAGTGCTCCCATACGACATCAAGTGTAAAACGGTACATATCGCTGCGATATTTACATTTGTTGCATGGACAGTAATGAATTATACTATCACTATCATGCTCCTTCACAAATCGAATAAACCCTCTCATTCCATCTATGACTCTTGGATCCCATTTTTGTAGACCAATCCAACTTTTATCCATCATGTAACAAAAATAACAACAATATTACACAATCATAATTTGTATTTATCAAGAACATACAAAAGTTACGACTACAATCATCATAGCACGAATTCAAGATGTCAAATCTATATATATATATATATATATATATATATATATACACATATATACATATTATTCAGAAAAACAATACTTGATCATATAATCATCACTATATATATATATATATATATATATATATATGTGTGTGTGTGTGTATATATATATATATATGTATGTGTGTGTGTTATACGTACACCAGGAAATCTTCAAAAAAGCAAACTAATTCTTAAACATGTTCATAATCATCAAAATGGATATATTATATGCATAATATAATTATAATTGATATTAATGTTCAATAAACATACCTTCAATATGATTTTTTGAATGATCAAACCAGAGAAAATTGTTGTTTTTCGTGTTTTTATTTTGTAATTTCTGAGTGTGTTGCAAATAGTTTGTTGAAGTGTTAAGATGGTGATATATTCTCCGCAAAAAAACACGTAAGACTTTAGTCGCCGGCTAAACATTACAAAGTCGTCGGCTAAAGTCTCGTAGCCGTCGGTTAAACTACAAAACTTTAGCTAACGACTAACATGACTTTAGCCGATGACGAAAAGCAAATTCGTCGGCTAAACTACTTTAGCCGACAATACATAGGCCGTCGGCTAAACCATCAGCCTTTAGCCAACGACAACCTCCGGTCGTCGGCCGTTCTCCAACTAGTCATTGGTTAAAGTGATATTTTTGGTAGTGTATAAAAAAATAACTGATCGTCGGTGGTCGGCGGCCCGACGTTAAAAAAGTTGCCCACGGGAAAGCATGTTGTGGCCTGGCATAAATTGAATAAAATAAAATAAATAAAAAAGGCTAGTAGTCGGAGGTCCGCCGATCGCCGGCTGACTGGCGTAAAAAAAAAGATAAAAAAAGAAAAATAGCCGATCGCCTGAGGTCCGCCGGCTGCAGGCGGTGGGCCGATGGAAAGCAGGCAGGTGGTATGACGTGAAAAATAATTAATTACATGTATTTGCATATAATACATTATATAATATACGTATCTAGTAATTATAATATTTGTATAGTGTTCACGCACATTAAAAATTAGAAAAAAATGAAATATTCTTTTTATACCTTTTGCAGTCCATAAAGTATTCATTTATAAAGGTTTTACTGTATGTCGGTTCTCAAAATTCTATCGACGAACAACTGGCCTACCGTTAAAAAAAAAAAAGAAAAAAATAAAAAGAGGTTTGGCCACGGCGATGGCTCACGGGAAAGCGAGCCGACTGACGTTAAAAATCGCTGCCATCAAGCGTGACCACGAAAGCAGGCCGGTGGGCTGGCATAAAAAAATATTTTTCGATCGCTTGAGGTATGCCGACCACCGGTGGTGGCCCACTGGAAAGCAGGTCGATGGCCTCGTGAAAAAAAAGAAAAAAATAATCATTGGCCGATCACTCTCCGTAGGCAGCCGGTGGTGGCCTGCTGCGGATTTAACGCCCCCAAATCCCATTGGGTTATTACAGTACCGTAGACCTCACATCAGGAGATCCACCAGGCGAACGCGACTAAAACACAACAAACTGACCAAAAGGGAGATTCACAGTCCCTACTATGATATCCAACATAATATTCCGATATGGAATTTCAACGACAAAAGTGGTCCTACATGGCCAAAATAAAAATACAACAACATCCACGAGCCTTGCTCGGATAATACAAAATGACAACAACTGACAAAACTGGTACTCCAAACTGTCTGACCGACATGAATACCAAAACAACTCGAACTAGTATCGCTCGAATGCCTCGTCGCCATCGTCATGCCCCTGTGTCTCAACTCTCTCCTCGCAAGCACCTAAAACATGAAAACATGTTCCGCCCCCACGGGGTCAGCCATCCAGATAATGAATATCAAATATATGTATAACATGATATGCATCCAACGGCAAAATAAACAGCACAACAATGTTATTACGAGATGCTCACAAACCAAAGTAAGAATCGAGCATTCGAAAAACACTATGCCCACGGCATACGATCGGTACCTGCTCAGAAGTTTAGAATACAAGTGCCCAACGGTGAATCATCAATATAGAACACAACAATACATTACCCGAAGGTAAACCAAGCCAACGCTGAAATAGATACCAATCATAATGCCCGAAGGTTCCAACGGAAATACCAACACATCACAATGGCCTGAAAGTCCTCAGCCGAAGCTGCCAAATATCACAATCACCTGAAAGTTACTCAGCCGAAACTGCCAATCATCACAATGGCCCGAAGCCAAATAGCCCGAAGCTGTATCACATGAGGGCCGAAGCCACGGCACGAAGCCGTATCACAATGAGGGCCGAAGCCACGGCGCAAAGCCGTATCACAATGAGGGCCGAAGCCACGGCAGAAAGCCATTTCACAATGAGGTCATCCAATGACCGTGACCTACTGAACTGTAGGTGTTGGGAAACCAACTGCGAAGGTTCAAGCCCCAAGCTTACCCATAATGAGATCACCCAGTGACCGTGACCTACTGAACTGTAGGTGTTGGGAAACCAACCGCGAAGGTTCAAGCCCCAAGCTTACCCATCGAGCACTCGCCGAGACTAGCCTCCAAAACACAATTAATCACAAACGGCAATGATCCCAAGATTACCGAATCTACAAGAATAATAGTGTGCTGTCTTGAGTCGGCCAACACGACAACAATAACTCATGGATGGCACCGTCCTCGGTGATCCCAATTCAAATACCTCGACTGCCTTAGGAATGGCTAATCGATCACAACGACATCAATGGATGGGATCCATCCTCTACAGTCCCAATTCAATACCTCAATTGTCCTAGAACGACCAATCGAATCAACGATACAACGGATGGGAAATGTCTTCGACAGTCCCAATTCAATACATCGATTACCTTAGAATGATCAATCGACAACAACGATACAATAAATGGGAATTATCCTCGATAATCCCAATTCAATACCTCGATTACCTTAGAATGGCCAATCGATAACAACGACACAACGGATGGTAATCATCTTCGATTATCCCAATTCAATACGTCGATTACCTTCGAACGGTCAATCGATAAACAATGATACAATGGATGGGAATTATCTTCGATAATCCACATTCAATACCTCGATTGCCTTAGAATGGCCAATCAATAAATAATGATACAACGGATGGGAATTATCTTCGATAATCCCAATTCAATACCTCAATTGCCTTAGGCCAATCGATAAACAATGATACAACGGATGGGAATAATCTTCGATAATCCCAATTCAATACCTCGATTGCCTTGGAATGGACAATCGATAACAACGAAATGATTAGGACAGATGTCTCGGTGTCTTTAATCGGTTACTGACGATGGAGATGATAATCGAACACGTCAATGCCTTCACTCGGCTAATCAAAACATCAATAGCAAAATACCAATATCAATAACAATGATCATAACAATGTCTTAAACTGGCATCAATATCAACAACAATAACTGATACATCAATATTGCGAACTGGCTATCGACAATAACATCAACAACGAGTATCTCAAAGCCCTGAACGGCTTTTATCGGACAACAACAACATTTGGCATAATTTGCCGAAGGGTGTCGTATCAAACAATCCCCTGATATCAACAAAATCATAGAGAGACCAAGTCTCGGAATGATACCACACATTCATACACATATATGATAACACTAATCTCATTGACTAGTACAAGTATAAAACTTGCCTCAAACCGAAGGTGAGTAAGTCCTTCCACGATCAACGTCCTCCCACGAAACGATGAACGGTGTCTTCTGACGATCATAAGCACTCGAGCAACCTTGAATGAAATACAATTCATTCAGTAACACAAAATCAATAGAAAACAACACCAATGACAAGCCGATTCGATCACAAATCGATTAAACTCCACAAATGAATACCATAGTTCTCAACTATGAATTCTAACTTCCTCCAATCCTCCTCAATGATCAAATAACATGATCATCATGTTCTTAACACTTGTGAAAACAATTCAACAAGAATCACTTAAGAACAACATTATACCAATCATCCCAAAATGATCATCTCACCAATATTAACATTATCACCTCAAGAACATCACCAATACAACAAACATGATATCTACACGATAATCAATCACCAATTCATCATGAATTCGGATTAATCAACAAGATTAAATCAACCATTTCAAGATTATGATAATCATTATATAATTCATCATAATTCCTTACTAAAACGGTTAAAATCTCCCCAAGAAACACAAACAACAACATCAATCATATCAAGACTATGTTAATCATATAACAATTAACATAATCCTTCCTAGACTTGATTATAAACTCCAAACATTCTAAAACATCAAGAACAACTCCTCCTCAAGACACAATCATCATGTTCTTCATCACAAGTTGTAAAAACTCATCAAGAATCATGATATACTCCAACAATCACCAACTATACGAGGAAAACAACAACAACAACATCATCATACTCGAAAATCACTTGAAGAACGAGAGATTAAGAAAACTTACCAATGAAGAACAAGAATAACTCTCCAAACACCAAAGGAGCACCAACAAGCTTCCAACTTCAAGCTTCAACCAAGCTAGTATGATCAAAATCACATTGGAAGAGTCAAAGTATTATGAACAAGTCTAGAGGGACAGTTCTAGGGAGAGAAAGGAAGTTTTGGTTCGTGAAGAAATGAAATACGAAACCAAAATATATAAACTGACAAGATCATTACATACGTTATACACCAAGCTTAACGTACGTAAGGGTCATTACGTACGCTATATCAATAAATTAACGTACGTAATGCTAGTCCAGAACCAACTGACCAAAAATATGAAGACCCTAACGTACGTAAACAACAACCATTTACGTACGTTAACAAGCTGCATGAATAACGTACGTAGGGCTCACATCCTAACGTACGTAAGGATCCGTTGACTGTAATAGTGAGATCTGATCGAAAGATACCTGGCCCTACCAGCCGAAAGTTGACATCAATCTGATAACCAACATTACGTACGTAACCCTCACGGTGTAACGTACGTAATTGCAACACAATAGCGCACGTAATGCTACACATGTAGCGTACGCTATGGCTATATACTTAGCCAAAATTCCAAACTCACCAAGCAACATCCAAACGACGAAACCAAATCGACGACAAGTGTAAATATTTCGATTCCTAAATATCCCAATACAATATACATTGTATCAGTCCAAAACAACAACACTTATACAATTCCAAATGAATACGTACAACTCAACAGTGAAACAAAAAAAAAATTACCCCCGGATATTACATACTCCCCCCCTTTAAAAAGAGTTTCGTCACCGAAACTCAGGGTGCACAACTCGGGGTACGAACTATCCATCAGGGTCTGAAAACAACATCTCCAGGAATACTCCTCACTGGGAACCACTCCGCTTGAGTAACCAGGCCAACCCCTCGGGTCCCCCGCGTCTCATCTGCCTGAACACGGCGAAAGTCAAGTGATAAAAACACTCAACCCAGTGAGAGATCAGTCGAATCATGACTCCTCCGCCAGAGACCAGCCAGAAAGTCGTACCACCCGCATGACTCGTAACACCAGCATACACACCCCGCGGGAGCCGCCCATTGTACATGTCTACCATCATCGGGGTACACTTCCTTATTCTAGTCGGCATCGGATGCCCATGCAAATACTGACTCATGCCACGCAAAGATAATAACAACACAGACATAGTCATTGGGAACATATCATTGCACGCCCAAGTCCTCATGACTTGACTTCTCGAATCACAATGAACAATTACCCAGATTATCATGAAATCTTGGGTACAACACCAAAAGGAAAGAAAAACACATCAAACGACCTCAAATCTCAAGATTATCACATACTATCGTTACAAGATAGATCAACAACAAATGATTCACAACCACAATACTACAATACAGACTGAGTCAAACATCAATCCGAAAACAAGGAAAAAGTACAAATCAAGGTTACATCTCAAATGTACCCAACATCGATATCCTCCATATCATTTATCTCATCGATCTCATAGACTCGAGGAAGACCTAAATCTAAACTGGCTTCTCCTCCTCGGCTGTCCTTATCTCAGGCTCCCGCAGCCTGATAGGACCCCTTGGATAAAGTACGGACTGGAGTAATAAAATCTCTCGAGACACGTGAGCTTTCTCGAGACCTACTGGCACTAGAACTCCTGCAGTATTTTTGAAGGTGTCCCTGCCTCCCACAAGAACGACAAACAAGAGCCGGCACTGTACAACGAGTACTAACGTGCCCCGCTGAATCACAGTTAAAGCAAACAATAGTCGAACTCGTCGTCGGAGAAGAAGAAACTTTCCCACCACGAAGATGACTAGAAGACGACCTAGTGAACGTCGGAGCCCGATATCCCTCTGAACGAACCGGAAGCCTAGTCCTCCCACCAAAAGAAGCTGAAGGGTGCTTCCGAGCAAGCTCCTTGATCAAAAGCTCTGCTCCAAGAGCCTTCTCGATGAATTCACCAAGTGAATTATAATTATGATTGAGCAACTGCATCTTCAACCGCGGGTTTAGCCTCTTGCTAAAATACTTGATCTTATCCACTTCAGTACGGATAACAGATGAAGCAAACTGAAGAAGTCCGTGAAACTTCTCGGCAATAACGATAACACCCTCGTCCTCAATGGATTCGGGGTTCAAAACCTCTAACAACTTGGCTTCACGAAGTGGAGCCGGATAATACCTCTCTAACATGAGAGTCTTGAACTCGATCCAAACACAGTCTCGATCAGTGGGCTTCACAGAAAGCCACCATGAATAAGCACCCTTACTCAAATAGTAAGCCGCTACTGCCACCTTACTCTCTTCCGGACACTGAACTATGTCGAAGAGTTTATTAAAATGTTCAAGCCAATGAACAATATCAGATGATTTCGATGAACCCTCAAAAATAGGTGGCCTCTGACGAGAGATATCGCTGGCAATCTGACTCACTCTCCCGGCCTGTCCATAAAATGGCACCTGGGATCTCTGCTGTGGTGGACCACGAACCACTGAGGTCTACATGGTTTCCATTATATGTGTCATCTGAGTCATCTGGGCCATGATACCCCTCATAAGCAATAAAGGGTCGATGTGTCCACTCTCAGTCTGATCGACTCCTCGAGTAGGACGTTCCGAAGGAGAATCGGTCATGTAAGTCACACCTCCAGCCGAACTCTGATCCATCTCGGCATCCGCTCGCGAATAAATATGAGATTCTGGGTTCTGGCTCGATCTGCAGCCCTTACCCCCTCTGCCATGTCCTCGGATTCCTCTTTCCATACTGAAAGAATAACATTCGATCATGATCGTAACTCAAACATGCCTCAATGGCCAATCCAGAATGCTAAGTCAATAGCCAAACACGAGTATACATGCTCAACAGATAAACAATCACATCAATCATGCTAATCATAGCCAATACAGAGCTCATACGTCCCAAAACAAATAATCATGAGTGAATCATAACATAAATGTTACATACAGGTTTCAACAAAAACATGTATAATCAATGACATAATGAATGTATGAATATAAAAGAGAATCGAGTCCTTACACAGGTCATAAGAAGCTTCGAGGTCTTGCGATACTAGTCTTCACTGACGATGACTCGATGAAATAAAGACTCATACAGTCGCCCAACTATCACGACTCACAAAACCCGACTGTCCAGATTGTCATAACCTGATAGCCCCACTACTACCGCGTTGGTAGAGCCATATAACTCACATATCAGGGTATCTCACAACCCAATGCTCTGATACCATCTTCTGTAACGTCCCCAAATCCCATTAGGTTATTACAGTGCCGTGGACCCCACACCAGGAGATCCACCAGGCGAACGCGACTAAAATACAACAAAGTGACCAAAAGGGAGAATCACAGTCCCTACTATGATATCTAACATAATATTCCGATATAGAATTTCAACAACAAAAGTGGGCCTACATGGCCAAAATAAAAATACAACAACATCCACGAGCCTTGCTCGGATAATACAAAATGACAACAAATGACAAAACTGGAGTACTCCAAACTATTTGACCGACATGAACACCAAAACAACTCAGACTAGTATCGCTCGAATGCCTCGTCGCCATCGTCATGCCACTGTATCTCAACTCTCTCCTCTCAAGCACCTAAAACATGAAACATGTTCCGCCCCATGGGGTCAGTCATCCAGATAATGCATATCAAATACATGTACAACATGATATGCATCCAACGGCAGACTAAACAGTACAATAATGGTAGTACGAGATGCTCACAAACCAAAGTAAGAATCGAGCATTCGAGAAACACTATGCCCACGGCATACGATCGGTACCTGCTCAACAGTTTAGAATACAAGTGCCCAATGGCGAATCATCAATATAGAACACAACAATACATTACCCAAAGGTAAACCAAGCCAATGCTGAAATAGATACGAATCATAATGCCCGATGGTTCCAACGGAAATACCAACACATCATAATGGCATGAAAGCCCTCAGCTGAAGCTGCCAAATATCACAATCACCTGAAAGTCACTGAACCGAAACTGCCAATCATCACAATGGCCCAAAGCCAAACAGCCCGAAGCTGTATCACATGAGGGCCGAAGCCATGGCACGAAGCCGTATCACAATGAGGGCCGAAGGCACATTGCAAAGCCGTATCATAATGATGGCTGAAGCCACGGCAGAAAGCCGTATCACAATGAGGTCATCCAATGACCCTGACCTACTGATCTGTAGGTGTTGGAAAACATCGGATTACGTCGTTTTGTTGGCTACAAACATGATTATGGATTGATTCATGTTCTTGAAGAACTCTTGAGTTATATGTCATGATTTTATGGAAATTTGAAAGATTACGATCAATTTCGGCTTGTATTCGTATTGTTAAGAGTTGATATGGTTTGGTGTCGTATGATCGAGATATCGTTGAACCGTTGAGTTTGATTGGTTGGTTATATCGGTTGTTGATTGTTATTAAACGTATCGTCAATCGATCATTGCATTAGGTTGCATTAAGTGACCGTTGATGATTAATCGTTGTGTTGCGACTAGAATTGGAGAATGCATGGATCACCTTGCTCGGGGCTACGGAGATTGTAGATGAAGACGATAGGATTGGTAACAACTTCATCGTATCGGTATCGAGGAAAGTTATGCTTGCTCAGTTCATAATTTTTAATAAATGGTTTCATTTTCATTTCATTTATGATTCATATAGCAATGGTATCATAGAATATGGAATTGTCGGGATGATGGTATGTACATTATGCTTGGATTGAGATAAATCATAATGTATATGATTTTAAAGATGTCTAGTGGAAATGGAGACGTGAATTATATTTGGTCTATTGTATGAGAAGTTAGATACCAAGACTAGTTATCATGCCGATGTTGAACTCGAGATGGAGGTTTGGTATTAGTAATGGATTGTACTTCATTTTGGATTATTCGGATAACCATGTATTCGTTCAGGGATGTTGGTCGTGGAAAGGGTAGCGTCTCCATCTTGAGGTAAATAAATATTGCTAGACTACGATAATCATCATGTTGCATTATTGCATGTGTGTGTTGATACTTCATGTGGTGAGTGTGCATCATTATTTGTTACTTTCTGTGATGTGCTCTTTCTTTGAGCTGTAATCTGTTGGGCCGATGTGTTAGGGGATAAGACCTAAATGGCACCTATGTTCCGGGGTATTCCTGTGTGGACACTTTCGTGACCCTCGGTTGCGGCCGTGGGGTATTTTGTGATTGCATGAACTGTGTTGCGGGATAAAACTTGAATGGTGCCCACGTCCGGAGTATTCCTGAGTAGATTCTTCCATGAACCTTGGCTGCGGCCTTGGGAGTTTATGTGCTAATATCATATGCATTGTTGAGCATGCTGTGAACTGTTGTCTGACGGGATACGACATTGTGGTTGTGTCGGTCTTTCATGATCGAGTTATCGTTGCTCACTTGGAAAGTCTTCTGATCCTTGTTGGATATGCGTTTCTTAGAGATTTGTTGTTATGTTGTATCGTGACATATCTGGAGTCAGATACATTCTGATCGGTCATAGCATATGTTGGTTTTGACCCCATATATAACCGGGCGCACGAGACGTACTTCATGAGGCTGATTAGGTATGAGACCAGACATGTATCTGATCAATGCCCGTGGTTGGCTTGTATACGGACACATGTCTGGATCGGGCGTATCGTGGCATCCATCTTGAGTCTTATTGATTAGTCATTCACAATCCATGTATAATCGGATCTGTTCGATAGTCGGGTTTGCCTTTGAGATTCCATATATGTGATTTGTATATGGTTGACGATTTGATTCTCTCATGTATCTATCCCCGTTGACCCTTTATTAATATCGTTGGAGTTACCATATCGATGGTCAACTCATTTGTCATCGACCCTTAATCTCGTTTGGAGTTCACCCTGTCATTGGTAATCTCGTTTGTTATTGGTCCTTGATTGATCTTATTGGAGTTTACCATATTGTCGGTATTCTTGGTTGTTGATCCTTTATTGATCTTGTTAGAGTTTACCGTATTGTCGGTATTATCGGTTGTTGATTCCTTATTGATCTTGTTAGTTTTACTGTATCGTCGGTTTTCTCGGTTGTTGATCCTTTATTGATCTTATTGGAGTTTATCGTGCCGTTGGTATTCTCGGTTGTTGATCCTTTATTGATCTTGTTGGAGTTTACTGTGTTGTTGGTATTCTCGGTTGTTGATCCTTTATTGATCTTATTGGAGTTTATCGTACCGTTGGTATTCTGGGTTGTCGATCCTTTATTGCTCTTGTTGGGGTTTACCGTATTGTTGGTATTCCCGGTTGTTAGTCCTTCATTGATCTTGTTGGAGTCACCACATCATGGTATTCTCGTTCGTGGGTGATCCTTTGTCGATATTGTGTGGAGTTATCATGTCATTGATATTCTCGTTCTGATGCATTGGTTGTTTATCATTATTGATTGTGTGAGCATTCATGCTCTGTATGGATATCCGGGACTTGCCATTATCTCGGGACATTTGATTTACAGATGTACCGTGTGATATAGGTTTTATCAGAATTGGGATCCGATTGTGCTACCCAGCGGACAGGATTGGTCATGTACAGATTACTCCGTATTTGAGATGTATTTATGTTTTCGAGAATCTTGGTATCGTTTTGAATACAGTACAGATGGTTATTTTAAATCCATTCGTCACTTGAGAACGCGAGATGTGGATTATGGTAAGGATTGAATGGATATGGATGGTGATGAATCGGTAAGGTTACACTGTAAATATTCTTACCTTGTAATTACATTGATATGTAATTGTATATGTGATGTGATCGTTATCATTGTTGAGTATTATGGCTGACCCCATCGTGGGCTTTATCTTTTAGGCACTCGGAGTTCGAGCTAGTAGCGGTCGTGAAGGGATGAGCTTTTTGGTGATACTGGTTATGGCATGGTTCTTGGGATTTGTGTATTCTTTTCTGGTTGTTATGATTCCGCTGAAAATATATTTAATTATGTCTCTATCCGCTGCGTGTGAAATTTTATTACAGCTTTCAGTATTTTTCCAACTCGTGTATACTTTCTAAATGCCCTTTTGGCGTATTTGCCTTGTGCTTTCAAATGGTATTTTCTGACGGTAATTGGGAGCAACGTTTTGCAAAACATTTGAGTATTTAAAACATTACCGTCATCGGCCTTTTGGCATTTTTAAACATTTGCGAAAATGATTTTAGCCTTGTGGGTCCCAATGTGGGGCCCACGGAGCTGTAATATTCCCGGCTGGTTTTGGGGTGTTACAGAAGATGATATCGGAGCTTGGGTTTCGTAAAACTCGGGCATGTGTGTTATGTGACTCTACCGGTGCGGTAGTAGCGCGACTTTTGAAAATGATTTTCCTGACTTTTGAGTCAAACGTATTTTGGAGGTTCTAAAATTTTTGAGATATTTTCAAATTGCCATATTTGTGATGCTAGTGTGTTGTTATTGTGTCGGGACTTTGTATGGGAGTTCTATGCTAGTATCACGAAAGATCATCGACTTCACGGACCGGTAGGTATGTTCTTTCAGTTATTTGGTTTTGATGATGATTATTTGAGCATGGTGACATGATTTTAAGATATTTTGGGATTGAGATATGGATTATGACAGGATTTTAAGTTTCGAGGACGAAACATATTTAAGTGGGAAGATATGTAATATCCTAGAATTTCGCTACGATTTTTCGCATTATTTTATCTAAGTTGTACTGCACAGAGTGGGACCGACACAATACGGGTGGATAATTTTTGGAACTGTGACAGTCGTGCCAGTATGTCTATCGAGGTTATTTTAATTCTAGGATATTACATGCTTGATGTGTTTTTCGATGTCGGATATACTGTATGAGTATTTGTAGAATTGTCCTACTTGGTCGACAGTTGTATTTGAGGATATCGTGCATCAAATTTATCATATAAGAATGTTATCGGAACGGGCATATGTATTCAGTATGCCGTACATTCGTATCCAGTACGTCGAGACGGACAGGAGCAGTTGGATTTTGGCCAAATATAGACGGCCATTACGTACGCTAAGGTTAAGGATTTACGTACGTTAAGTTCTACATTTTACGTACGTTATGCGTAAGGCATTACGTACGTAACGAGAGGAATCGGATAGCTCAGGCTATGGCCGGCAGGTGGGACCCGTGGTCGGCAGCTTTCGGCAGAGAACGTGCTTGGTCGAGTGAACTCTTGGTTAACATACGCTATAGGTACTGCATTATGTACGTTAAAAGGGGATTTATTGTAGCAAGTCAACGTACGTATTACGTATGCTATGAAGGAAATATTAAGTACGTAAGTAAGTGAATGAAACAGGCCAGTGAGTTCTGGAATGATGTTACGTATGCTATGTTGGATGTGTAGCGTATGCTAGAGAGCATTACGTACGTTAATGTTGAGTGATAACATACGTAATGAACAATGCAGTTTATAAAATGAAGATCGGCTTCTCATTTCTTCACGAGAGAAAAACCTTTCCTCCTCCAACCTTCATCCCTCTGAACATGTTAGTGAGATTTAACCTCTTCTATCTTGATTACAAGCTTGGAAACATGGATTGGAGGCTTGAATATGGAAATATGGTTGATCCTTGAGGTGTTGTGATGGTGTTGTTCATGTTCTTGAGGTATGTTATTAAACTCTACACCTTGATTTCGGATTATTGGTATTGTTATCCGTATTTCCTTCGTATAATGATGATTAGGGGGTTGGTGTTATGATTCTTGAGGTTATGTGAAGTGTATATTGAAGGATATGATGATACATGACTTGGATTTCGAATTGGATGATTATCTACATGTTACAGGATATCGAATTATGTTGTTTTGATGAACAAGGTTTCGAATCATTTAGTGTTCTTGATGTTCTTGGTAGTATTGTTGAAGAACATGAAAAAAATACATCTTGAATTATGAATAAGGATTATTTAAATGTTAGAACACATCGGATTACGTCGTTTTCTTGGCTACAAACATGATTATGGATTGATTCATGTTCTTGAAGAACTCTTGAGTTATATGTCATGATTTTACGGAAATTTGAAAGATTACGATCAATTTCGGCTTGTATTCGTATTGTTAAGAGTTGATATGGTTTGGTGTCGTATGATCGAGATATTGTTGAATCGTTGAGTTTGATTGGTTGGTTATATCGGTTGTTGATTGTTATTTAAACGTATCGTCAATCGATCATTGCATTAGGTTGAATTAAGTGACCGTTGATGATTAACTGTTGTGCTGCGATTAGAATTGGAGAATGCATGGATCACCTTGGTCGGGGCTGCGGAGATTGTAGATGAAGACGACAGGATTGGTAACAACTTCATCGTATCGGTATCGAGGCAAGTTATGCTTGCTCAGTTCATAATGTTTAATAAATGGTTTCATTTTCATTTCATTTATGATTCATATAGCAATGGTATCATGGAATATGGAATTTTCGGGATGATGGTATGTACATTATGCTTGGACTGGGATAAATCATAATGTATATGATTTTAAAGATGTCTAGTGGAAATGGAGACGTGAATTATATTTGGTCTATTGTATGAGAAGTTAGATACCAAGACTAGTTATCATGCCGATGTTGAACTCGAGATGGAGGTTTGGTATTAGTAATGGACTGTACTTCATTTTGGATTATTCGGATAACCGTGTATTCGTTCAGGGATGTTGGTCGTGGAAAGGGTAGTGTCTCCATCTTGAGGTAAATTAATATTGCTAGACTATGATAATCATCCTGTTGCATTATTGCATGTGTGTGTTGATACTTCATGTGGTGAGTGTGCATCATTGTTTGTTACGTTTTGTGATGTGCTCTTTCTTTGAGCTGTAATCTGTTGGGCCGATGTGTTAGGGGATAAGACCTAAATGGCACCTATGTTCCGGGGTATTCCTATGTGGACACTTTCGTGACCCTTGGTTGCGACCGTGGGGAATTTTGTGATTGCATGAACTGTGTTGCGGGATAAAACTTGAATGGTGCCCACGTCCGGAGTATTCCTGAGTAGATTCTTCCATGACCCTTGGCTGCGGCCTTGGGAGTTTATGTGCTAATATCATATGCATTGTTGAGCATGCTGTGAACTGTTGTCTGACGGGATACGACATTGTGGTCGTGTCGGTCTTTCATGATCGAGTTATCGTTGCTCACTTGGAAAGTCTTCTGAACCTTGTTGGATATGCGTTTCTTCGAGATTTGTTGTCATGTTGTATCGTGACATATCTGGAGTCAGATACATTCTGATCGGTCATGTGTCAGATTTTCAGGATGGGCACGTGTAGCATATGTTGGTTTCGACCTCATATATAACCGTGCGCACGAGACATACTTCGTGAGGCTGATTAGGTATGAGACCAGACGTGTATCTGATCAATACCCGTGGTTGGCTTGAATACGGACACATGTCCGGATCGGGCGTATTGTGGCGTCCATCTTGAGTCTTATTGATTAGTCATTCACAGTCCATGTATAATCGGATCTGTTTGGTAGTTGGGTTTGCCTTAGAGATTCCGGATATGTGATTTGTATATGGTTCACGATTTTATTCTCTCATGTATCTGTCCCCGTGGACCCTTTATTAATCTCGTTGGAGTTACCATATCGATGGTCAACTCGTTTGTCATCGACCCTTTATTAATCTCGTTTGGAGTTCACCTTATCATTGGTAATCTCGTTCGTTATTGGTCCTTGATTAATCTTGTTGGAGTTTATCGTATTGTCGGTATTCTTGGTTGTTGATCCCTTATTGATCTTGTTAGAGTTTATCGTATTATCGGTATTCTCGGTTGTAGATTCCTTATTGATCTTGTTAGAGTTTACTATATGGTCGATATTCTCGGTTGTTGATCCTTTATTGATCTTATTGGAGTTTATCGTGACGTTGGTATTCTCGATTGTCGATCCTTTATTGATCTTGTTGGAGTTTACCGTGTCTTTGGTATTCTCGGTTGTTGATCCTTTATTGATCTTATTGGAGTTTATCGTACCGTTGGTATTCTCGGTTGTCGATCCTTTATTGATCTTGTTGGAGTTTACTATATTGTTGGTATTCCCGGTTGTTAGTCCTTCATTGATCTTATTGGAGTCACCACATCATGGTATTCTCGTTCGTGGGTGACCTTTTGTCGATCTTGTGTGGAGTTATCATGTCATTGATATTCTCATTCTGATGCATTGGTTGTTTATCATTATTGATTGTGTGACCATTCATGCTGTGTATTGATATCCGGGACTTGCCATTGTCTCGGGACAGTTGATTTACAGATGTACCATGTGATATCGGTTTTATCCGAATTAGGATCCGATTATGCGACCCAGTGGATAGGATTGGTCATGGACAGATTACTCCGTATTTGAGATGTATTTATGTTTTCAAGAATCTTGGTATCGTTTTGAATACAGTACAGATGGTTATTTTAAATCCATTCGTCACTTGAGAACGCGAGATGTGGATTATGGTAAGGATTGATTGGATATGGATGGTGATGAATCGGTAAGGTTACGCTGTAAATATTCTTACCTTGTAATTACATTGATATGTAATTGTATATGTGATGTAATCGTTATCATTGTTGAGTATTATGGCTGACCCCGTCGTGGGCTTTATCTTTTAGGCACTCGGAGTTCGAGCTAGTAGCGGTCGTGAAGGGATGAGCTTTTCGGTGATACTGGCTATGGCATGGTTCTTGGGATTTGTGTATTCTATTCTGGTTGTTATGATTCCGCTGCAAATGTATTTAATTATGTCTCTATCCGCTGCGTGTGAAATTTTATTACGGCTTTCAGTATTTTTCCAACTCGTGGATACTTTCTAAATGCCCTTTTGGCGTATTTGCCTTGTGCGTTCAAATGGTATTTTCTGACGGTAATTGGGAGAAACGTTTTGCAAAACATTTGAGTATTTAAAACATTACCGTCATCGGCCTTTTGGCATTTTTTAACATTTGCGAAAATGATTTTAGCCTTGTGGGACCCACGGCGCTGTAATATTCCTGGCTAGTTTTGTGGTGTTACAGAAGATGGTATCGGAGCTTGGGTTTCGTAAAACCCGGGCATGTGTGTTATGTGACTCTACCGGTGCGGTAGTAGCGCGACTTTTGAAAATGATTTTCCTGACTTTTGAGTCAAACGTATTTTTGAGTCAGAAAGGCAAGCAAATCAAGACCACCCTGAAAAGCAAATCCTACCTTTCCACCTACAGAGTTTTGGCAATGCTACATATAGATCTCTATGGTCCTGTAGACCTGGTAAGTTTGGGAGGTAAGAAATACTGTCTCGTTATTGTTGATGATTATTCCAGGTATGCTTGGACAATTTTCCTAAGCAAGAAGAAGGAAACAACATCAAAACTGCCCGAGCACCTGAGAAAGCTTCAAACTGAAATCACCAATATAGCATGCTATACACCAAACCATTGTATCATCAACAAGCATCACAACAAAAAAGTATACGAGGTATGGAACAACAAAACTCCGTTAGTTTCATACTTTGACATTTTTGGATGCAGGTGTTACGTTTTGAACAACGGTAAGGATCAACTTAGAACCTTCGATGAGAAATCGGATGAAGGGATATTTGTTGGATATTCCTCTGTTAGCAAAGCTTACAGGATCTTCAATAAAAGGAAGCTAACAATTGAGGAATCAATTCATGTGGTGTTCGATGAACCTCACCATGATCCTACAGGAGTAGAAGACCTTTCTCAGAACATCCAACAACTTTCCATCATAGATCCACCAACTCCATTAGAATCTGTCGTTGACCTAGAAAGCAACCCCGCAACTGTAAGAACTAACGTAGATGAAGCCGATGATGTACAAGCTGAAGCCAAAACTACATCAACTCAAGATACAGTACGGGACCCCGAATTAGAACCCGACAGAAGATGGTTGAGAGATCACCCACAAGAGTTGATCATAGGAAACATTGATGCTGGTGTTTCTACCCGTAGGAAAATACAGAGTACACAAGGTAATGTACTATGTGCGCAAGAAGACCCCGAGTCAGAGATACCTCCATTTCCTGAATGGAAATCTCAATCCGAGCTTAGAAGACTTAATATGTGCACTATTACTGTATTCTTAGCCCAATCCTAACCTTTTTCTACCAAAGAAGCTCTCAACAATTCTCATTGGATCACATCTATGGAAGAAGAGCTTAACGGTTTCGAAAGAAACAATGTATGGTATCTTGTACCCAGACCTACGCATCAATCAGTAATTGGAACCAAATGGGTATTTAGAAACAAGAATGATAGAAATGGACTCATTATCAGGAATAAATCCCGACTAGACACCCAAGGCTACAGACAGGAAGAAGGCATAGACTACGATGAGACATTTGCTCCTGTAGCCAGACTAGAAGCCATTAGGATAATTTTAGCCTTTGCCGCCCATAAGAGCTTCACTGTATATCAAATGGACGTCAAAAGTGCATTCCTGAATGGAGACCTTGCTGAAGAAGTATATGTTGAACAACCACCAGGGTTTGTCAATCCAGAAGGCGAAGACCTAGTATAAAGGCTGAGGAAAGCACTGTATGGACTTAAGCAAGCCCCTAGAGCATGGTATGAGACTCTGTCCCAATATCTAACCGATAATGGATTCGATAAAGGTGCTGTGGAAAAGACCTTATTCAAAATACAGGAAGGTGATGACCTCCTGGTGGTTCAAATATACGTTATAATATTTGGTTCAACTAACCTTGCTTTGAGTCAAAGGTTCTCTCATCTCATGCAAAGTAAATTTGAAATGAGTATAACGGGAGAACTTAGTTATTTCCTAGGATTACAGGTAAAGCAGTTGCCCACAGGGATTTTCATCAACCAGGAAAAATACAGCAAGGAGCTTCTCAACAAGTTTGGAATGAATACTTCCAAATCATCGTCAACCCCCATGAGCACTTCCGTGCAAATTATTGCTGATGAAGGTGGAAAGCCGGTTGATCAATCACTCTACAGGAAGCTTATTGGCTCACTCCTGTAGCTAACAGCTAGCAGGCCCGATATCCAGTTTGATGTAGGAGTGTGTGCGCGATATCAAGTAGCACCTAAAGAATCACACTTCGCAATAGCCCAACGAATCCTGAAATACGTCAAAAGAACAGTCGATGTAGGACTGTGGTATCCTAAAGAAGGCGGATTTGATTTAGTTGGCTACAGTGACTCCGATCTCGGAGGTTGCAAGCTAGATAGAAATAGTACAAGTGGAACTTGTCACTTTCTTGGACCTAGACTTGTGTCTTGGTTTAGCAGGAAACAATTAGCAAACTCGCTTTCAACAGCTGAATCTGAATACTATGCTGCTGGTAGTTGTTGTATGCAGATCCTTTGGATACAACAACAGCTGTCAGACTATGGAATTGAAGCCAAAGAAACGCCAATTATGTGCGATAGCACGAGTGCAATTGCTATCACGCACAACCCTGTATTGCACTCGCGCACCAAGCATATTCACATGAAGCATCACTTCATTAGGAATCATGTTGAGAACAAGGATGTTCGGCTAGAAAAAGTTCATAGAGATATCTAGTTAGCCAACATCTTTACCAAACCTCTCGACACAGCAAGATTCTGCATGCTTCGACATAAATTGGGATTGTTATAGCCTAACTCCCTGTAAGTTTTTAATGCTTCTACTCAGCAAATTGAGGGGGAATGCTGTAAGACCCAAGAATACAGTATCCACCGTTAGTTATATGTACAGTCAGTCTATCAAAACAGCATTGTAGGAACAAAGAGACATGAATTATCTTACAGCTGACGTGTGCAATAATTAAGGGGGAATACAGTACGACCCAAGAATACAGCATTAATCCGAAAAGTTGTTGTATGGAATTGAAACTCGTATATACCTTTTAAGGGGGACGCTGCATTTTCGTGGATACATCACATACTATGGGAAATCAATTATCGTGTTATTTATTTTAAAACGGTTTTTGTGTCCACGTGCCCTGTTATAATTAAAAAGTCTTTTTTATTAAATGCTTTACATGACATGTGGACATTGGTATCTTCAAAGCCACGATGTTTCATATTATTTTATTAATTTTACACTGCCGTTTCGGGCAATAAGGGTAATTTGATAAGTCAGAAGTGGGATCCGCTCTTATTTCAAAATAGATGGATAAGTTATAACGGTTACACTCAGTCCATCGTGGTCGTTCATTTTAAACAACAAAGTCGAGAAGGGAGGTGAACTCGAAGTTGGAGCTATGGAGGTCTAAGTTAGAATCCCAAGACTTGCGTGTGAGCCAGTCTAAGACCGAGTATCTCTGGTGTAACTTTAGTGGTGAGGACAACGATGAAGATTTAGAGGTAATGATTGTGGATCAGATCGTACCCCATACGGATAAGTTCAAATATTTGGGTTCGATCATTCAGAAGGAAGGTGAGTGTGAAGATGATGTCACTCCTCATATAAAGTCGGGGTGGCTAAGGTGGAGAGCAGCAAAAGGGGTCCTGTGCGACAAGAAAGTCCCTCTAAAGTTGAAGGGTAAATTCTATAGAGCGGCAATCCGACCTGCAATGTTGTATGGCTCCGAATGTTGGGCAATGAAGAAGTCACTTGAGAGAAAGCTGGAAGCGGCTGAAATGAGAATGTGAAGTTGGTCGTGTGGTCGCACAATGTTGGATAGAATCTCGAATGGGGTTTTCAGGAACGGTCTAGAAGTGGCGCCCATTTCAGCAAAAGTTAGGGAAGGGAGATTGAGATGGTTTGGCCACGTCCGCAGGAGGCAGGCATCTGCTCCGGTGAAGAGGGTCGAGAGTTTGTTGGTCATTGGGGAGAGGAGGAGAGGAAGACTGAGGAGAACATGGGAGGAGCAGCTGAGATTAGATTTGAAGGCCCTAAACCTTTCCGAGACCATGACTGTTGATAGGTGTGCTTGGAGGCACCAGATCAGAGTTATGGATTCTTTTGTAGGGAACGGTGTTGTAGTTGAGAGCCTCAGGGTTGGGTTGTCTCGGTTAACTCTGACCTAGAGCATTGCAATTTTCTTTTTACTTTTATTGTATATTTTATCCTATTGCCTTTTGCATGTGGTGTATTTTTGACAGGGAGTTGTGCGCTGAGTCTACCTCTCTTCTGTTGGAGCAGCGTTCATCGAGAGTGTAGTTGCCAAAGTCCACTTAGGTAAATCTCATGTAAATTAAGCCATGGGCTCAGGTATGGTTTTGAGCTTTTTCGCATCATATGCTTCTTTGTATATATCACTCAATACTTTGCTGTGCACTAAGCTGGGGGTCTTCACGGAAACAGCCTCCCTACCATAAAAAGTAGGGGCATAGTCTGCATAAATCTTACCCTCCCCAGACCCTGCTCTGAGCGGGATATACTGGGTATGTTTGATTTGGTTTGGTTTTTTTTCCATCCCTTAAATCTGACCGTTCATTATCTGTAAACCCTTCTTCGCCGCTCACTATAAAAGGACTGTAAATACCATTTGAGACTCTTTACGCTTTCTGCATATTGAACGAGTTCTTGAGCATACAGCCTACAAGTATTTTTGTTTTTACTGCATTTCTCTTTGAATCCTCATCACTTTTCTTCGAGAATCGTCAATGGCATCTTCCCAGACCTCTTCCATCTCTCTCAAGAAGACCTCCAACATCATCGATAGACGGATCTTTTCTTGATTTGTTGTGCTTGAACGTGTTCGTTCCGAAGGTGATGACGTCGAATCGATCGAATACGTCATTACTAGGATTCGTCAACAAGGCCTTTATCACCTTGGAAGTCACACCACTGAACATTTTGATGTTCACCTGGTTGAGGATTTCTACCTCAATGCTGCTAGTCGTTTCCTTTCGCTGGCTTAGGGAGGACATGTTGCTGACATCACAGCTGTCATTCGAGGAGTAGAGATCCGTGTTGACCAAGAGCTTCTTCAGAATCTCTACAGGCTTCCTGCTGATGGCCTGACAATGGAAGATCTTGAGACCTTTGGGTCCCAAAAACTCTTGACCAAATATTATGGATTATTCACCGGTTCAGCGTCGGTGGAAACGGTTCACACTTCTTGCCATAAGAAACTCTTTTGTTTACCTTTTGTTTATTTACATGATTTCTGTTGCCGTGTAATTGAGAATAGAATAGGTGCCTTTGAAATGTGCACGAATTTAAGATTCCAGATGATGGCTACAATTATAGCCTATTAAAAGGTCAATTGGTGCCAAATTATTCTTAAGAGGTTGCATGAAGAAGTTTCTAAGCCTGCCTCGCAGAAGAAGTCCTTTGGTTTGCTTCTGAACTACATTTTGACGAAACGCGGTGTTCCGCAATCCGCAGAGGCGAAGAAAATCAATTCACAAATATACTTAGGAAGCGTCATGCCTACTATTTTCAACCAAAGAACCCTGATTGCTAACAAACCTTTTGTCCGAAACTTGCCTCTGTCTGCCGATCCGAGAGACGTATCTTAGAAGTCCCAGAGCGAGGAGACTTCAAGGAAGAGAAAAAGATTTCACAGCAAAACTCCTGTTCCTGTTGCTATCGACACCCCAGGGTGCAACCCATGTGGAAGAGATGACTGCTACTGTTGCGATAGTAAATCCCAAGCCTTTGGCAGCTATGATGGATATTCAGACATCTGCCAACTCTAAAGACTCTAGCGAGTCGGCTGTCCCTTTGGAGCCAAAAGCTACTTCTCCTATTCGGGATTCCACACCCGTTAAGGATCCATCTCCCATCAGGGTACCAAACCCTGTAAGGGATCCCTCTCCGATACAGGATCCCATACCTATCGAGGAACCCGTGCATACAGCGGACCCAAGAGATGTACCCAGTCCCTCCCCAGACACCATTATCAATAAGACTTTGCTTTTTGTGTAGATAGAGAAAGCTTATGATCGCTTCGTACGATGGAAAGCCTACATGCTCGCTCCATACAGCACCCTGTACAACTGGAGTGATTGGTGCGAAGAAGAACGATTTGTGTTGGAAGTGACGGACTCACCAGATGTTGAAGTCCTGATCCAATGGGACAACCTAATCTGCAAAGAGTTTATCATGAGCCACCTGATGGACAAAGCAGATGCCCGTCAGAAAGGAACAGCTAAATTCGGCGATCAAGCTCTTGAAAATTCAAAATTAGATCACGACTCGGACGATGATGACGATGCCCTTCAGGCTGGTCTAAGAATGAGTCGCAAGGAATCTGAATCTCAGATGGGCGCAGGAACTTCCAGTCAACACCAAACTCATCCCCATCAACAAGACTATGTTCCCAACAGTGAGGATTCAGCCCCTCCTGTAGCGGAGGAACAACCGGCTACCTAATAGGCACCCGAGCCTGTCGCCGCCCAAGCCGAAGAAGAACCCAATGCCATCCCGCATGAGGAATCACTCCCACTGCCGGATCAGGCAGAAACTGAGAGACGGCATGAGGAATCAGTCCCTCCTGTATCTTTGTCTTCAGAACCCACTGCCGAACAAGAGAAAACAGCAACCCATGTCGCCGAACAAGCCTCTGATGCTCCCGAAACCTCAACTATTTTGGAATCCGACGACGGTATAATACCTGAGGATGTCCAACTCAATTCACATCCCAATGTGAACTTGAGACGGTTGAATGGAGTTGAAGATTTCGTGCAGCCAGATTCTCCAAGCACTGCCACAAAGAAAGGGCGATTATATGCTCTTGGCCTTTAAACAGTTTTCATCCAGGACGCTGTCAACGCCCTATATTCTGTCGTAAAAGCTCTTGATTGGATGCACAAATCAGCCGTTGATAGGTCTAAGGCACGAAGTTTCCCGAGTGGAAGAAGCCTTCAGAATCTTGCCATCAGTCTTCAAGCAGGCCCTAAGCCAATTGCAAGAATGATAGGAGCAGATTCTGAGAGAAGAACAATCTAAGCTACGCATGTCCGAGGCCAAGACAGCATCAGCTCTCATTGAATCCAGTTCCCAGCTCCGAGCCCACAACAAGAAAATTCAAGATATATCGCAGGTGCTCACCTCCCTAGTTGAGAAAATGACAAGTTATGAGACGAAACAGGTTGCTGCTATGCAAATCCTGGAATGCCTTGATGAGAAGGTGTCATACCTTGATGACGCCAAAAAGGGGGAAGAAGCGAGGGAAGCTGCAAGAAGAACAAGGCTTGAGCAAGAGAAGGAAATGCTAACCCCTTTTGAAGACAGCATCACTGCTGATATTTCCTGTCTTTCATCTCCAAATGTTAGAATACATGGAGATCGCCCAGAATTCAAGGACCCTAAGTTTCCTTGGAAAACCTCGTTCGAAAACCGCAAGCTATGAACCTCCCGACCAACCGACAGCCTACTGAAGAAGAAATCAAAAACTGGAGGAAGAATGAACTACTAAGATACTTTATAGTTCATATCAGGGAATCCTCAATATTCAACAGATGTAGGACGGTATAAGAAGCCACTGAGGAATTTAAGAAAAGGTTGGAAGAAGGAACGCTCCCTCTCCAGCAGCAGATGAAGTCTAAACATAGACAAGGTGACTTGGTTACCCATCCAGAAGATTGGATCCTAGTCTTCGATAAGTCATATGAAGGACGAGCCTTATATCTGAATCGAGGCAGGGATGCTCATGAGAACTGGTCCAAAAATACCAAGAATGAGCCCAAAAGACCGTGAAGAGACTTAGATTATAGGAGTTGAATTCCTTGTTGTATTATTTTTTGTGTAATTTTATTTTCAAAACAACAAAATATTGTATTCTTTATTTCAATATCAATAAAATATTTGCGCATCTTGAAAGATTACAACTCGTAATCTACTGTGTTCTCGTATGTTTACAAACACTTAATTTATTCTTGTTGTATACAAGTATGAAACTTGTTTTAATACATAAGCTGTAAAGAACTTTTTTTTTTTTTAAAAAAAAACCCGAAATTTATTAACTGGACCAGAAATGTGGGGGGACGAGGCCCACTACACGTCCAAAGAGATTGAGGGAGGGCGAGCCCCTCTACACGCCCCAATTAACGACAATAACAGCCGAGGAGATTATTTAAACCTAACATATGGAAAATTATTTTTATCGAGCCTAATCAAGCCATTAATCTTCCCGGACAGATCAGAAGGGCTATAAAGCTGAAAATTTCTGAACTTATAACCTTCATTAGCGAGGTGGTCCGCAATGGTGTTCCCTTCCCGATAAATGTGAGAGAATGAGATATCCATGACACGCCTGAATGATGCAATTTTGTGACATATGTTTAGCACTTGCCAATTACCCTTGCTAGGCGAGTTGATTAGAGAAAGGGCAATGGCGGAGTCCATCTCAACCCAAACCTTACGAATGTTTCTGTCGTGGCAAAGGTCCAGCGCTCTCCAAATAGCAAAAAGTTCGGCAAAATTATTAGAATGGTTGCCGATAAATTCGTGAAAAGCAAAGATAGGTTCGCCCAAAAAATTCCTAGCAATCCCCCCCACAGCCGACTCCCCGGGGTTGCCTTTTGAGGCCCCGTCTGTGTTGATTTTGGTTGTCCCAGGAGTCGGCCTGACCCATCTCACTATGTAAATTTTTTTTTTTTTTTTTACAATTACATGCAAAATTATTAATAAAATTGCAGGGGCAGAAATGAAGACCCAAAATATCTGAAAGAGCCGGGGCGCCTAGCCAGGCCCGCGGCGGAATGCATTTGTGGCCTTTAATCATGAACAGAAAGTCCCAAATTCGATCGCACACACGCTGAGCCGTGAACGGAATCTTCTTGACCCGCATGTCGTTCCTAGAGCACCAAATAAACCACAGAATGAGTATAGGAATGATGCGTAAAATGTGGATAGCACCCGAGGCTTTATTAAACCAATGGGACATAACTAAAGAAATAGATCAGGTTTGTAAAAGAGGGATGCCCAATAAGGTGCAAAAGTTGGCCCAAACCGAAGATGCGATCGGGCCAATAAGAAAAAGATGGGGCAGGTCCTCGGTGCTATCACAACAAAAACAAGAAATATCAGCAATAATGCCCCTCGATCTAAGGCCGTCCGGAGTGGGAATCCATTTTTTCAAAAGTCTAACCATGAAAAACGAGATAGTAGGGGTAATAATTTGATTCCAACAATGTTTTAAAATAAGATGAGTATCATGACGTTGGCGGATAGCCTCCCACACACTTTTAAAGGAAAAACCGCCGTGGGAGGTAAGTTTCCAGACGGCCTTATTAGCGATAAGGCCCGACTCAACATGAGTGGGAAAGGTCATAACATAATCCCCAAGATCCGAGGGAATGACGGAGAGAAGTTTGGATCGATCCCACCCGTGTGAAGTCCAAAAATGGATAATGGTGGTGTTTAGCCGGGGGTTAGAAGCCCATTGGGACAGCGGGCTAAAGTCACACCAATTGTCATGCCAAAACGAGATATCGCCATCACCAATATACCAAAAAATCCATTTATCAGCTAAGGAACGAATGTCACAAAGATTTTTCCATGTAGGAGAGTCATTGGGGTTGGATTTAACCACCATGGGGTGGACACGTTTACAATACTTAGCCTTCATGAATTGGGTCCAAATATTAGATGAGGTACGAAACCTCCACCAAAGTTTAATTTGAGCCGCTTTAATGATGTCCCCCAGACTCCTACAACCAAGGCCACCTTCTTCCTTAGGGTAACAAAGCCTAAGCCATGCTGCCCAATGAAGTCTCTTTCTATTGTCGTTGGAACCCCAAAGAAATTTGTTAAAAAGCCGTTCGAAGAAGATAATGACATTTTTAGGGGGTTTAAGGACTTGGAGACAATAGAAAGGAATAGAGCTCAGGGTAGTTTTAATAAGTTCTAGTCTGCCACCCGAGGTAAGTAATAGGTGATTCCACGACTGGAATTTGGCGCTGGTTTTAGCAATAAGCGCACCATACATGTCAAAAGTTTGATTCCCTTTCCATAATGGGGCTCCCAAATAATTAATTGGGAGACTCATTTCAGAAAATCCAGTCGTTTGTTTCACCATACGAACCAACAAATTGTTCGGCTTGGCAAAAATAAAAGAACTTTTAGAGTTATTAATTTTTTGTCCTGAGCTCGCGGTGTAGTGATCTAGGCAATTTTTGAGAATGAGGAGATTATTGTAGGAAGCATTGGTAAAGATTAACACATCGTCAGCATAAGCAAGGTGTGAAATCCGAACCTTCTTCCTGATTTTGAAAAACATATCGGGGTGGGCAAGAAAAGTTTTATCCAATAGTCTAGATAAATAGTCGGACGCAATCACACAGAGAAGAGGCGACAGGGGGTCACCTTGTCTGATGCCCCTGTCGGATTTAAAAAAGCCCACAGGACTCCCATTAATGAGAATCGAAAACCAACAATTTGAAATGCAACGATAAATCATGGCAGCCCAAGCATCCGAGAAGCCGAAGGCTTTTAAAATTTTTAATAGAAAAGCCCAGTTAAGCCTATCGTAGGCTTTTTCCATATCTAATTTAATCAAAACGTTTGAATCAGCTGTAGATATGTCATGACAAACTTCTTGGGCCGTTAGAATATTATCAGTAATGAGGCGGCCTTTAATGAAGCCAGATTGGGCTGGGCTGAGAATTTTCGGAAGAAGGCGGCCCAATCTGGTACTTAGGATTTTCGCAATGATTTTATAAGTGGTATTACAAAGGCTTATCGGCCTAAAATCCTTCCAAGCAAGGGGGGAGAGCATTTGGGGATAAGGGAAATAGTAGTACACGAAAAGGATTTGGGCATGGGGTTTCCGGAGAAAAAATCCCACACTGCCTCACATACATCAGTAGCAATAATGTCCCAGCACTTGTGAAAAAATAAGGCATTAAAACCATCCGGCCGGCCACACCGCTCGGATCAATACTAAAAACAGCTTGTTTAATTTCATCCACATCCGGCATGGCACACAAATTGTGGTTATCAACAGTATTAATGAGACAGGGGATAATGTCAGGCTTAATATCAGCCGGAGTAGAATCAGAACATTTAAAAAAAGTAGAGAAGTAATTAACTCCAGAATTTTGGATATCGACGGGGTCCGTGATTTGGATGCCATCCATAATTTGAAAGATTTTGCCTTTGCTGCTTTTGGATTTGATAAGGTCATGAAAAAATTTGGTGTTCCGTTCCCCTTCGAGGCACCATTTAAGATTGGTTTTTTGTTTCCAAAAGTCCTCTTCCATAGCCATCGTAAGATTGAGATTGGCTCTGGTATTTTTTAAAAAAATAAGATTGTTGTCGGAAGGGTTATTATCAAACTTGATCTCAGCATCCGACACTACCTCCCTAGCTTCAGCAACTTTAGTAAAAATATCGCCAAAATGTGTTTTATTCCAATCTTTTAAAGAAAGTTAACTCTCGATAGTTTGTTCAAAAGTTTGGGCATACCCGACGAATGAACCGGGATCTGCCATGAATCTCTAACAATCCCCATAAAATCTTTATGCTTGATCCACATATTTTGAAAACGAAACGAGGGTTTAGGTTTGAACTTGTTGTTACCAAAACTACATAAAATCGCCGAATGGTCCGAGTGAAGGCGGGATAGGTGTTTTACACTTGAATCCGGGAAGGTATCAAACCAAGCCGGAGAGTGTAAAACTCTATCGAGCCTTTGCCAAATAAAATTGCTATACCACGTAAACGGCGAACCAATGAAGCCAAAGTCAATAAGATTACAGTCAAAAAGAGCATCATGGAAGTCTTCCATCTCCGAAGGGGTAGGAGACGCACCACCTTTTTTCATGGGAGTGTAAAATGATATTAAAATCGCCTCCCACAATCCACGGCCCCTGATTATTGCTAACAGTAAGAAGGTCATCCCAAAGAGCCCTCCTTTCGACCCTAGTATTTTTCCCATATACAATGGTTAAATAATAGGGGACAGGAGAAGCATTTGAACTGACTTCCATGTGGAGCGAGTGAGCAGTGTTTTTCAAGATTTGAAAAGAAAAATTGTGATCAAAGAACACCCAAATGTGGTTACTTGTCTGCGAACAGTTCATAGTTTAAGTTGTATGCATCTAGAATACAATGTAAGATTGTGCCTGCACGCCAATCATAAGTTTAAAGATGTAATACTCTTTTGATAAAAACTGAACTTGCCTGCGAGCAGTTCTTAGTATTAGGCTAATTGCTGAAGGCCAGAACATTTGAACAGAAGACCAAGAAGTCTGTCCTCCTTCAAGATGCTAAGTGTCAAAGTTTTGGCATCATCAAGGATGTTTGGATAACATCAAAAGGCTTTAAAAGGAAGACTTGGAAAATTATCAAAAAGATGGAAATTGTTGGGATAACAATCCCTGTATCGAAAGATCAGGATAAGAATGTTTTGACAATGTGCCAATCCAGCATACATCAAACAGCTGTATCGAAAAGCTGATCAAAGGTGTAAACCTGTATCGATGACTTCTCATAGTCCTAGCATACAGTAAATCAATCATACAGCAAAGGAGTCTCATAAGACTAAGTATGGAAGCTGTCTCGAATCGACAATACAACTATCATTCCATACAGTATCTAAACAGGACAAGAAGGAATCTTTGTTATTCGCTAAAGTTAAAGTCCCGTTTAAGAAGATATATTTAAATACTAAATGATAAAGTATTTAAATATTAAGCCGTCGGAGATCTTCAAACAAACGTAAAATCCAGATCGTGTTTTATTCAAACACATCATCCTGTTGGAACGGACTTTTGCTCAACGGATCTATCTCAACGGATATATTCAAGAAGGCTAAATATATATATATATATATATATATCCACAGACTTTGAAGATCAAATATACAACGAAATCAATAAACAATGAAGTTATCATCATATACATCTGAGCAAACATATCTCCCAAAGCATACTGCTATTCTGAAAGAAGAGATATACAAGTGCTCAAACCGTGAACAACACATCATCAGCTAAAAGCTCAAAAGTCAAAGCTGTTGTTCAAACATTGTTCTATCCTTGAACAAAACCCATCAGCCCTGTGTAGACTAAGAAACCTTGCTATTCCTGAACTTTGTGTGATGGACTTGCATTGAAGAGACGAAACTTCGGAACTGTGTGTGAAGAAGCCAGTCAAGTGAAAGCTTAAACCAATCTGTGTGAACGGTTGAAGGCTATGATCATTATATCAATCCATGTGAACGATATATTGATTAAGTTTGATTATAAATACGTAGTTGTGTACGTAGTATTTATAATAAACGTTTTAACTCCTGTGTGGAGGACCAATGGATGTAGAGGGGTTTGCCTCGAACCACTTTAATTACTGTGTGATTTATCTTCTACATTTACTGTTTTAATGTCTGTGATTAACTTTAAGTATACACTTCATTTCTAGTTGATGTATTTATAGAAACTTACTTTAAACAAGACTTCTGCTATGCACTCAGATTTGAAAACCGTACAGCTTGTTGTTTAAAACACTTTCCAAGTTGTATCCTGTATACTTAGTTAAGGTGTCTAGCTTGGTGTTTAGGGTGTGAAACATCTGCAGGTTAGGTTTGATTTCTATGGCAAGCAACTCCCCAGCAGTCTCTTTGACAATTCTTCTGATTAGGTCAACCGCCGCAGGTGAGGTGGGTATTGCCTGAGGGGAATGCTCACCTGAGCTTTCTGCGCCTGCAGGTAGGTTTGCAGTTGACCTACCTGTCTACAGACTCCTGTCTACAGGCGGCTGATCAGATGGGGTTTGGTCTGATGTCCCCGATCTGTCTTCTTCTTCATCTGAGCTAGGGTTTTGGGTAGGTGACCTAGGCTCATCTTGTCTGACTTCATCCTTGTCTTCTTTTTCTTCTTCTGCCTCCTTTTGTTCTTCCTTCTCTTCTTCCTCTTTTTCTTCTTCCTTCTCTTCCTCTTCATCATCCTTGTTTTCCTCCTCCTCATCATCATCATCCTCTTCTTTTTCTTCTTGATCAACTTCTTCTCCTTCTTATTATTCTTCTTCTACCAACTCTTCTGTCTTCTCTTGCTCTTCTTCACCAGATTGTTTTTCAACCACAATATTTTCTTATTCTTCTTTTTCTTCTTCCTCCTGTATCACTTCTTCTCCTTTTTCTTCAACTATAATTTTTTCTTCTTGCTTTTTCTTCTCAGATACTTATTTTTCAACTTCTTCAATTCTTATGCTTTTCTCTCCACTCCCACTCCCATCACCAGGAACAGTGCCGGTCAGGACACTTTCCATTACAAAGAAAACATATTTGTCCATATTTGGTTTGAAATTGGATAAAAACCAATTTGGTTTAAGCATTAAAAAGATGTCAGTCTCATGACAGAAATTCATGAGAAGCTCCTCTATAGCCTGGGGAAGATCCCAGCTACTGTTTTCCACAAGAATTTGTAATTGTGAGAATGGAAGTATATAAAGTATTTCCATTCGTCATAGACACTAATGAAAGATACTTGAAGGGATTTTTGTTTTACCTCTTGGAGCTGTTCCACAGTTAGCCCCAAAGGATTGGTGTCAAGCAAGTTTAGAGAATATCCTACCTCAGGAAT
The DNA here is from genome assembly GCA_033398695.1 of Orobanche coerulescens. NCBI lineage: Eukaryota > Viridiplantae > Streptophyta > Magnoliopsida > Lamiales > Orobanchaceae > Orobanche > Orobanche coerulescens. The sequence continues at coordinate 97,533,357 of CM065804.1, read as the reverse complement.
GTTGATTACAAGATCAGCTTCCTCTTCCTCAGTTATGTGTGGCAGGGTGACTAGAGGAACCACTTCGGCAACAAGATTTTATTGGACAGGGATAGGGATTGGTGAAGGGATGATCTACATCTGATCTTCATGGGAAGGTTCAGGTGCAGATAGGTGATCTGGATGCTCTTCCTCCTAAAACATTAGACGCCTGGGCCTCTTGGGGGAGGGTTCAGGTGAATATTAGATCAAGGATGGCTCTCCCGGGCCTGGTCCCCTTCTCTTGAAACATAGGTCTAGTAGAGTGTTGTCTTAGTCTGAATCAGACTGATCTGCAGGTAAGTCGCGAGCTGCAGCTGGGTCTCCATAAGACTCGTCTGAGCTTGAGGAATATCTGTAGGGTGTAGGCTTAATAGGCATTTCCTCCAATATTTTGGCTGCTTTCGTTACACTGCCCAATCTTCTCAAAGTTTCTTGGTCTAGGTGACCAAGTCTTTTGTTGATGTGGAAGGGATCTGCATTTCCCTTCGCAAGGCCTAAATGATCCAGAATCCAACTGACCTGTGTCCCAAAGGCCAATTTGGTCTTGAACCTCTTCTCATCAGCTAGCCATTGGACTTTATTCACTTCACGAACCAATTGTCTATAGATGTAGTCTACCCAGTCAATTGGCTCAGGCTGAATTAGGGCTCCCATAACCGTAAATTTGGCTGATGACAGCTGATCGTAGCTGCCAGCCATACCCATCACAATCTTGTTGGTAATATCTAGCACATAGCAATATTCCTTCCGCAGCTCACTCCTCTTGGCAGTTAACTTCAATTTTGATGGCTGGTCAACAACCTTGATCTTCAGCCAGATGTCGACTGCGTTCTGCTTCAATGCCTCTACCGCCACGCCTTTAGATTTCATCCCAAAAGACTTTCCATTCCGCAAGATAATTACGTCACATATAGTGCTGCTGGTTTTCAGACGTATTATCCCCAAAGATACAACGGCTAACGTCTTGAGTTCTGTAGCACACCGAAAAGAAGCTTCGTCGAACTTGAACTGTGCGAGAGCTGAGCAAATTGATGAGTGTATGTGTTCTTCTGAGTATTTCGAGAGATGATATGATGGATGTTATGCACCTTATTATGCACTGATATTTATAGACCTCTCCATCATGCAGGGATTTAGCTCAGGCATTAAGACCAATGAAACTGCAGATTTTATGACCCTAAAACTACTGCATAAAGACAGGTTCTATGACCATAAAACTATTGTACTAGCACGGTTTTAATACACACATTCAGTGCACTGTAACTGGCCGTTTCATTTCAACAGTCACAAGAGGAGGAGTTCAAACGTTTAAAATTCAGGTCTGCTTGGCACCAAAAAAATTAATATTCGTGCCCAAGACCCCAGAGACCACCCAAAGATCATCCCAAAATCCAATTGCAAAGAACCAAGATCTAAGTTCCAAGGTCCAAGGTCCACAGTCCACGAGCCAAGAGCCACGAGTTTTGGGATTTATTAAAAGTCATTATGACTTATCCTCACCACAAGTCTCAGGTAACAACATTTGGATTGCTTTCTAGGGATGAGCTTTGAACAACAAATTGTTCCAAGTGCTCTACTGAATTCACGTAGCTTAGTCTTTCATTTGAACTAAGTTCATGGGATCTCCATTCAGCATGGTTGGATTACCATTATGATCCCTCTTTAAATTTATGGATTTGAAACCTATTCCCTCTAGCAATAATTCCAATTGATCTCATTCAAGTCAATTTGTAAAGGGATCAACAATATTCTCCTTTGACTTTACATAATCTATAGATATTATGTAATACACGAGATTTTCATTTTCGGTTGCCTTGAATTTATATCACTTTAAGTGGATTGCATGATGTTTGTGCCTATATGGACATGTGTCATGCTTTGTCATGTGTTTGTGTGCGACTCGGATTATTGGTGTTGTATGTTAGTGTTTATCGCATGTTGTGTGATTGTCATACCATTAGGGAGTATCATTGTTGTGTTGAGTTTTTGGTGTGATCCTACTACTTGTGCAGTAGGTGTAGCGCATACTACATTGCCTCATAGCGCATGCTACTGGTGCAGAGTTAGCGCACGCTACTGGTGCAGAGTTAGCGCACGCTACTTGCTTGTTCGCGTACGCTAACTGGAGATGCAGAAATTATCCAGGAGCTACCAGACTGGAATTAGAACCCATTACGCACGCTAAGGTTTGTGATTAGTGCACGCTAACTGTGCTGTTGGGCAAAACATGTTGTGATGTTAGTTTGATAGCGCACGCTAATTTATGATTAGCGCACACTAAGCTGTCCAGTATATAAACTGGACAGCAGGCGTTTCTCCTCATTTTATCTCATTTCTTCTTCCTTCCGTGACGGCTGAGATGAGGGTGACTAGGGTTGGGATCCTTGGATGATCTTTATCCATCCAAAGGTGTTTCGACGGGTACTAGTTGATTGTAACATCATCTAATCCATTGTTCTTCGTCAGATTGAGGTATTTTCTTGATTTCCCTAAAGTTGACCTTTTTGGGGGTTTTATTCTTGATCTCGTTGTAATCCAGTTTTTATGGAATAGTTGTTGTTAAGCATTGTTATCAATCATGTTCTATGGATTATATATCCATATCTTCGATTACTTGGATCCAATTGATGATTTTAGTGTTCTTGAGTAACCGTGAAAACTTAATGTTCGATTGAATGTTCCACTGGGTTTCCTTCATTTGTTTGTTGTGTTTTCCATTGTTATTGGTCTTGGTTCTCATAGTGATTGTGTTGTCATTGTTTCTTACGGAGGTTGTTCTGGGGCCGTTTGGTTGAGCCGTATTCGTCGGGGCGTTCGTGTGTTGTTTTTGAGGCAAGTGTTCTTGTCAATACGACTTATATCATGTGAATTGAAGTTGTTGAATGTATTTGTGTTGGTTCGTGCCTTTTTCTCGATTGTGGCTTATTTTAATTGTTATAATTGTTATGTGGTTATGTGGAGTTAGTGTTGGTTTGTTTCTTATCGTGGAAACGTGTCGATTGAGACGTGGTGTTGGTTTGATAATACACTTAGATGTGTATTGCAATGTTTTGAGGATTATTGTGCTGTTTTGGTTAGATTGTATAAAGACATCACTCACATTTATGTGTTCATAGTCCGTAATTGTGTTATTTCTTGGTTCTGAGTATGTGTAAGATAAAGTGGCTATTCCTAACAAGAGCCTTGACTATATATATATTGTGATTAACGGTGCGGTTTGCAAAACGAAAGTGTGTGAGTTGTTCTTCCACCTGTGGATGGTTCAACGGGACCTCTGGGGGCCGATACTAATGATTACCACCGCGGAAGTGGTTTCCCACCTGGAGATGGTTCGACGGGACCTCTGGGGGCCGATACTAATGGGTACAGACGTACAACACGCTCCCGTACAATGGGAAAAAAATACTGCAGCGGAAATAACTATGATTAAACCAATACAACATCGTACGGGTACTCATGTGATTAGTATCGATCATCATTCATCATCCTTCGTACCAATCCTGTGTTATGTTCGCCATGGCCCTGCACGTACCTGAATGCAATACAGACATCCACCCCCCGATTACTCGGGGGTTAACAAAATTCCACTATTTTACTAGTGCAAGTATAAAGTGCAAATACAAGTCATACAAATCATTTTCCAAGAATAATAATAATCAGGAATCTTCAAAGATTCAAACATAAAGAAAGGTACTTCCCAAGACAGAGAGTTTGAGTAAACTTTCTAAATTCGAAAGATCATGAATCAAGAGAACGATTTATAAAATATTTTTAAAATGCCCTCAGGAGTTTCAACGGAAAACAATTTAGGATTATCGAATCCTTCTCTTTCAAAAACCAAAAGGGGTCACGGCCCAAAGATTTTTCTTTCTCAAATAAAAACGAACAACAATTCACAGGGTTCATAGCCCATGCCATGTGTCCTCGATGGACATAAAGTCAACAGAATATAACCACCCAAGATCCGAAATCTTGGTAACACGTCCAAGGTACTCGACCTAGAAAAACACATCCAAAATCATATCCACCGTGATGACATGCCACATCATCTCAAGGTTGGATCAATCACTTGTTGCATCCCGACCACATGATCACAAGCCATGTGTCACTGTAGTTTTCTTAGGCTCTCACGGTTGGATCAAACAGTTGTTGCATCCTGACCACATAATCACAAGTCATCTATCACCGTAGACCTCGCTTATGTCCACACATTCACACACATAACACAGTACAGCAAGGATATCCCAACAATTCACCCAGAGACAACAAACGCTTAGCATGACACAAAAGTCAAATCACTACGCACCAAAATGAGGTAACATATGTATATATGCATTATCAAGGCACAACATCAACACCAAACATATCCATAGAATTCACTTAATCATTTACAAACACGCTATTCACAAATGCGCACGCGTTTTGAAAGTGAGCCTTTAACGAGGTTTAAACGAATCCTTTGAAAGTTTATTTCAAACAACCAAACAAACACACTTAAACGATCACCAATCATCATATCCACATAACAAGAAATGTATGAACAAGGTAGTTGCCTCGAATAATCACGAACGTGGGGAATCGACCAAAGCAGGATGGCCCGAAACGACTATGAATCCGACGACTCCACTGAACACCAATCCACAATAATAAACTACGAACGACAATAATAACAATGAAAATGAATTCCATAGCACGACCCAAAGCTGCTGAATTAAACGAACAACTGACGAAAGTTCAAGGGTTTTCCCCCAAAACGGCTAAGAACACGAATCGACCCGATAAAAACATGAAAATGGAATTTTAAACCATGGATTAAGATCACCAAGACTAGGTAACAACAATAGAACCAACAATTTCGGATTAGAATCACGAAATCGAGACAAACCCCCAAATTCTCCCAAAATAGGGTTCTAAGAGATTAGCTCAGATCGAAGACGAAGAACACGCGTAGATGGTGTTAATCTATACTAGGATTTCAAGGAAGGTGATAGCAATATGATTGAAGGTTCAAAATCGCCTCAAAATCACCTCTGAATCGCTTAACCCTCGGAACTCAAAGTATGACGAAGGGAAATGACGAAAATAAAATTGCTGCCATATTATAAATGCAACACGCTAACGTGCGCTAGCACTATAAGTAGCGTGCGCTACCTGGGAGTTCCAGTACCTACTGGTCTGAATCTGGTCTCCGTTAGCGTGCGCTAATCCTACACTTAACGTGTGCTAACGGGCCTGAATCCATCTTACTGACCTCTGAATCTTCTGCTCGATAGTGTGTGCTAAAACACTAAAAAATGACAGCAACAGTACTCTCAAATATGGGTACGACGACGGACTCTTCCGATCAAAATGCTAAGTTCAAGATACGCACGGGAAGTTCCAGAATATGATCATACAAAGAGCTTGATATCCAATCAAACCCTCACGCGACCAAGAAAAGAGTTGAAACAACAAATACAAATGTGGATACCCAAAACTCTGGGAAATTACAAAATGTCCCAAAATGACCGAAAATCACGATACGTGATCGAATAACCAAACCAAACTTCACAACACATCTAACAAAGTTAAACATACTTTGAAGGAACACGAAACAGTATTTTCGAACAAGATTTGCAAGAATCGAACTCAAGCGCGGAAAAGTCGCTTAAGAACACGGAACTCAACAAACGACACCGAGACGAACTCGGATCACAAAAAATGCAGAACTAATTATTCTCAGAATAGCGAAACGGTCACAAGCGAGCCGTTAAAACAGACTCCTGCTCAAAAAAAAAATTTTTACCGAAAATTGAAAGTGCGGATATTACATATACAGTCTTCCGTTGTATTGTATTTTGACCCCGTGTTGGTATGTATTGTAAGTTTTGTTTTGATTTGATTGAGTCGTGTGACCTTACCGGTCTATGTACTTTGAGTACTTGACTTGTCGGTCTGTGTCTTGCGTAGTTTTACCCTCACCGGTCAAACATTACTCATCTTGTAGTGATTAGCCTGGTAGATCCTTGTCCAACGAGTCTACAACGTTTGATATTCCCGGTGGATTTCCGAGGGTGTTACATTTATGGTATCAGAGCTTAGATTGTGGAAACCTAGGATGTCGGTCGATTCGAATCGTATGTTTGTCGCGTCATTCGAGTTGTCGATTGGCAAGTGGAGTTTGTGCATTGTCACGTCGTGTCGTTCGTGTTGTTCGTTGATATTAGTATCGTGGGCGGTCGTCATCTTCGTGCGACATGTGGATGTAAGTCTCCTCTATCATATCTTGTGTTTAGTGACTTTATTATATGTGTGTCGTGAGATGGAATTCGTATTTGATACTAGTGGTATATTACGTGTGTAATGAGCTGGATATATTGGTATATTGGACATCGAGTGGTGTAGTGTGTTATGAAACCTTTGACATTGATGTGTTCCGGAAAGTGTACCGACAATTGAGTTTGTTGAGAAATTCAAATAGATAGTTTTGACGTGTGTTTGAATTTGGTGTTCATGAGTTGTGTTTGTTTAATTGGTGATTTTGAATTCCGTATAACCATATAATTGAGAATCGGTTGTGTTTAGCTAATTGTTGTTATTTGCTACAAAGGTGTTCCCATTGGTAATTATATCCGTTGCGTGCGTGTTGGAAAATAGTTTACTGAACTTTTATAAACTTGGGTATATTTGTGGAAAATAAATTCGAAAATATTTTGACGGTGTGGTCAAAGGACGACTTAGTGTGGATTTTGAAAGGTTGTTCGAATTTTGGCGAGCCGAGCTTGTATTTTCGAATGAAACCTTGCGACAGTATTTGAAAGATGTATTTTAAAATACTTTGGACATTTTGTAAATGTTACCGTCGTTCATCTTTTGTCGTGTTTGAGAGGATGTTTCGAAATGGTTTTAAAGTATTGGTTTAATTTTCAAAAAACTCGAGTATATGATCTTAAAAATATTTCACACCATAAAATTTTTGTATTTTAAAACAAAAATGTGATTTTCATTTTCAAAAACAAATAGGGAAAGATGAAAAAATATCTTACTCGACTTAAACATTAAATTCGGATTTGAAGAAATTTTCTGAGATGAGTCACTTAGCGCACGCTAATCTCACAATTAGCGCACGCTAAAGAACCTGGGCAGAACGCTTGGATTTTGGAGTCTATGTAGAACTGGGTCCGTTAGCGCAAGCTAACATACTCATTACCGCGCGCTAACGAGACTTTTCAGACATAACGCTTGGTTACAGCTCGATTAACGCACGCTAATCGGTGTGGCTAGCGCGCGTTAAGTTACAGTGTGCCTATGTAAGGTGGATTTATCGCTTAAAATGAGAGACTAGAGTTGGAACTAACGTGATTGCATGTGAGGCCGAGTTGTATTTATATCTTTGCCGTGTTGGCATTCTCGTTGGAGAATTTCGGTTATGTGCCCAAATGTCGAGTTGCGTGGTTGGGTTTGCTTCTTAAGTCGTATGATGTTATTCTGATGTGATTGTGCATCTGTGAAAATATTTAGTGCGAGTATGATTTGTTTTCCATCCAGGTACGGTTCGGTGGAACCTATGGGGGTCGATGCTAAGGGGCATGGCCGCGGGATAACATGTGTGATGTAAATTGTGATGATGATGCGTGGTAACATGTGATTACCAAGTGTGTTGTTATTGTGATAAGGATACATGGCGAAATGATTTCTCTTGATGATGATGTTCTGATGGATTTTAATATTTTGAAGCATTGTTTTGCAAGTGATTCCAGAAACAAAACGATTTCGATCTATTCCTTATTATTTTGGTAAAACAGCCCGAGGTGTCAAAAGTATTTCCGAATCTTATTTCTGAAAAATTTTATAAACTTAAGGATTTTAAAATGTTACTATTTAAACAAATATCTCTGGGACTTTTTTAAAAGATTGTCACCAATGATTAATTGCCATGACGTGTGATTTGTTATGGCCGTATTTGTATCAGTAATGATCATAAATTTTCTGTTGATACGGTCATGTGATTCATCCGTTACGGCTTTAAGTTCCATTTATTGCGATTGTAGTTATTGTATTTTTGTAACTGTCGAGAGTGGATATTTGTGTGATGTTATTGTTGCCTTATGTGGATATATTGTGCTGAATTGGTATTATGGTGTATTGTTATACGACATTATATTCTATGGTGCTGAGCGGTTGTATGTTTAGTATGCCGAGAAGACGAGGTCGTGGTTTTGGTTGTGGATGTAGTCAGGAGTATGGTGAGGCACGTGATTAGAGGCAAGTATCCAGAGAGAATGTCGAGGTTGGCAGAAATACAACGTTCGAAATGACTCTATCATTGACGAAGCCTATGTCTGTGGCAAAGAAGCAAAAGAATTCTGGGGATTCACCGGGAATTTAGGGAACTGGGGTTCATAAACCTCGACCCCCGTATCAATCAGTTGTGGAACCTTCTAGGTCAGCTAGAAAATTTAAGAGACCCAGGGCGGTATCGTTGACTGTTGGTAAATTGCCTTGATACTTTAACTGTATTTTTTCGGGTCTTGTACGTGCGAATTGTAAGAAGCCGCCGGTAGCTTGCTATAATTATGGACACGAGGGGCATCGAGTTTAGTAGTGTGAGAAAGTACTGAGATCGAATTTAACCATTGAGATGACCATTCCTGTGACGGAGGTGGGTCCAGGAAGTAATAGACAGAAGATTACGAGTAGCTCCTCATGAGAACAGAGAAGTGAGTCCCGTGAACCTGATGATTCGAATCGTTTTTTTGGGAGGACTCCCCGTTAGTTTGATCAGTCCAACAAACTTACTCCTATAGTGAGTAAAGTGAGTTGTGTGAAAATATGCTTCAACTGGAGTCGTGTGTGGGTCATGTACGGCAGAATTGTCGCTCACCACTGGTTAATTATTTCAAGTGTGGTCAAGCGCCCAAGCGGTGCATTATGAGACCGTTGCTAAGATGTTCGAGAACCGGAGTTCCGCTCCCACTCCTGAAAGGCCCAGTGGTGCCCAGCGATAGTATGTTGTGTTTTGTATTGTGAATTGTATCTCGTGGAGATTTGATATTTGATGTTTAATGCTTAGGGGGAGGGAGTGGTTGTGGCACTCTCTCTCCCATCACTCACTCCCAACCAATCCCCTTCTGCCACATCATTCACCCACTTTTTCCATCACTCACCCATATTTTTAGAGGCAACACTTCACTCATCCTTCACTCACTCAAACAGTCCACAAAATTAAATATGCAACGTTCACTTTCTTGCTGATGTCGTGCGTGAAACTTTCACGCAAATGATCGATCCCGTGCGTGATCAAGTTGGAGGCGGCGGTGTTCCCGTGCCACAAGACTTCACTCCCGTGCCATCCCGTGCCCACTCCGTCCTCTCTTAGAGTTTGATGACTGATGTTTTGTTTTGAATAATTCCGTATGGATTGTTGAACACGTGACAGAAGATGCTGGTCAATTAATATTGGGTCCGTTGTATGCGTAAATAGCATCCGTGTTTTATTCTACAAACTCAAAGATCTGAAAAAAAACGAGAATAAAGGAATGGAGATTGATGGTCACTCATGGAAAGAAATAAAAATTAAAGGATTTAAAACGAAGATCGGATTTTCTTAATGTGTTGGGCGAATCCGACAGCTTCGCCACTTGGTCCATTGGAGCGTACATCTATTCTGAATCAAATTATGGAGTTGGAAGAAGCGGATTTTCATGATCTGAAACAAAAGGCAAAGGTTAGGTGGACTCTTGAGGGTGATGAACACACGAGGTTCTTACACGGTATGGTTCAAAGTAAATACAGGAAAGTAAACATCCACGGGATAAAGATTAATGGGTCGTGGGTCTCTAAACCATCTAAAATTAAAGATGCGGCATTTCACTTTATCAAGGAGAAATTTTCTTTAGTCATCTTATGACAGACCCCTCTTTTCCAGCTTGAATTTCAAGAAACCATCGGTGGACCAAGTACTTAGTTGGAGGCTCCTTTTACATGGCACGAGGTGAAAGCAGCAGTTTGGGGGTGTGGTGGGGATAAATCACCCGGTCCCGACACGTTCGCTTTCGCATTCATCAAGAAGTTTTGGGACACTATTGGAGTTGAGGTGTTTGGAGCTATAAAATCATTCGGTGTTGTAACTCCTTTGTCTCGGTTATCCCCAAGGTTAAGGACCCACTATCCTTTTCGGATTACCGACCGATCAACTTGATTGGGTGCATCCCAAAAATTATTTCGAAGGTGTTAGCGGATAGAATGAAGATCGCTATTGATTCAATAATCAGCCCGGAGGAGACCGCATTCATTAAAGGGAGAAGTATATTGGATGGCACATGAATGGTTAGTGAATTAATCTCTTGGTTCGAGAAGCGGAAAAAAATGCATTTTTTATTTTTAAAGTTGATTTTGAAAAGGCATTCGATAATATAAAGTGGAGATTTCTTGACGACATCTTACGACAAATGGGCTTACAGATAAATGGAGGCAGGGAACTTTAATTTCGGCTCGGGTGTCAGTTCTTGTTAATGAGAGTCCTACTAACGAGTTCCAAATAGAAAAAGGGGTTCGGCAAAGTGATTCTTTGGCGCCTTTTCTATTTATCATCGCCATGGAGGCCTTGTGTCAAGCCATGAAAGAGGCCGAGACTAGAGGAGTTTTTCAGGGTATTAGGATCCCGAATGCTAATTCGGTTATTAGTACTTTACAATACGCAGTTGATGCACTTTTCTTGTGGGGATGTCTCCTAATACTTCCCTTAACCTTGTTCGAATTTTAAGGTGTTTTCACTTGGCGTCAGGACTAAAAGTTAAATCTTTCTAAAAGCCGCCTTTTGGGTTTAGTGTGTCTGAGGCTAAAACTAATATGTTGGAGAGACGTATGGCTTGTAAATCTGGATCATTACCATTTACTTATCTTGGTTTACCTATTGGTGCCCAAATGGGATGGACAAGATATTGGAAGCCCCATATCAATAAATTTCAAAAGAAGCTATCGGCATGGAAGGCTAGAACATTATCAATTGAGGAGAGGCGATTACTTTGAAAATCAGTCTTGGGAAGCTTAGGGTCATACTCTTTTTCTATGTTTAAAGCTCCTTAAAAAGTTATTAATAGTCTGGAAAGTATGAGAAATTTATTTCTTTGGGAGGTGATGATAACAGAAAGAAAATCACTTGAATCGCCTAGAATTTGGCGTGTAACGCGCTGGAGAAAGGGGGAATTGGCATAGGAAGTCTTAAAGCTTATAATCTGACTCGTGGGGAGATGGTGGTCGAGGTTTAGGTGTGGTCCTAATAGGCTGTGGAAGTACACTATCACGCGATTCATGGGACGAATGGTGGTCTTGGTAGCTCTCGACGACACACAGTTGGTGTTTGGGGATAAATTACAAAATTTGATATTATTTCTTCGGGTATGGGTTTAAATTTTAACAATTTCTGGAGGTTTGATTTAAATGTTAACAGGTGGATGTGGCTGTTGGAATCGGACAGCCGGTTTTATCTCTTCTTGCAGGAGGATCTTTGATGATGGTATGTTAACTTCTTTGCTTCCGACAACGAGTTGGAATGTGGTAGTTCTAGGAAAAGTGAATCTTATGATTTGGAGCTCGTCGGGACAGACTTCCCACCAGAAGCAATCTTACTAGAAGAGGCATCAACATTAGTTCAGAAGTCTGCCCTTGCTGTAACGCGGGGATAAAATTGGCCGATAACATATTCGTGACCTTTTCCACAAGCAAGGAGGTTCGGGCAGCTTCATATCTATGGTGGGCTAATTTTCCCATTTCAGCATCTTCTATGGAAGACTTCTTTGATCATGTGCACACTGTGGGGTTCAATCGAGTTCAAACGGTGGTTCTGAAAGCTGTGATCCTTACTTACTTTTGGGTTATATGGATTAACAGGAATCAGGTGGTCCATTCTTTGAAAGGTAGGAGTCCGTCTCTTTCAGTCTCGGAAATCATTCAGCACTCATTTAACTGGATAAAGGGTAGATTTTGGAGGAACAAGGCGTTAGATTGGAACTATTGGTGTACTTGCCCTCTGTTGGCTTTGATGTAGTTCTGATGCATTGTTGCTAGCTGCTGGCTAGCTTTGTAATTTAATATATTGTTGTTCTAAAAAAACCATAAAAATGAATCGGATTTTAGCCAGTGGTTAGGCACTATTTTCGAACAAGCAAACCCGGGTCGATTCCGACCATGGCATGAGTGGAGCTTTTCTTGGACTACTATGAACAGATACTCTCTTGTTAGTTGAGCATATTTAAAAAATCCATTAAAAGTCGATTTATCAAGTCTATAAAAGACTTCAGTCAACATAACTCACAACTAGAAACGGGCTTGATGTCCGCATGGGCAGCTCAACTGGTTCCTGGGTGGCAGATTGCTACAAGGACGCAGGTTCGAGTCCTGGCAGCCGCAATGTGGGAGTTTTATCCCTCCAATGTGGGGATAGCTCTTTGTGGGCACCAGGCACTGTTCCTCCACCTAGTGGACCGTTGAGTCACCATGATTTAATTCCTCCACCAATCCCTGTCGAGTCGGGAAGTGGGGATCCTGGGGGCGAGGGATTTCGACTTTTGCTACAAGAAACGGGCTTGATATATCATTTTTGAAGAAAATAGTATCAACTTTTTATTATTATAATTACTAGAGATTACTCGTGCTATAATAATACGGTGGTGGTGATATAATTGAATTAATAATTAAATTACCAGTTACTTGCTAGAAAAAAATTATATTGGTTGAAAAATAAAAGAAGTTGGCCGGTCCCCAGAGGTCCGACGGCCGCCGCCAGTGGCCCAACGACAAGCGGCCTTGCGTCCTGGCGTAAAAAAAAATTGGTCGGTCCCTGGAGGTACGTCGGCAGCCACCGGTGGCCCGCCAAAAAGCAGGCTGGCCGCTTGGCGTAAAAAAAAAGAGTTGGCCGGTAGCGGAGGTCCGCCGACCACCGCCGATAACAGGACGGAGGCCTGGCATTTACTGTAACACCCCCAAGTTATTCAGGGTATACTACAGCGCCGTGAGCCCCGCCGTGGGACCCATAAGGCTATTCACATGCGGAATCGTGAACTTTGACCGATAAGGTCCAAGCATAATCCAATGGAGGGAAATAAAATTGGCCCTCAAGACAATATCCAATAAGACCGAATACAATACATCAAGAATCAATCCCAAGGCAACACAGGCCAGAACATCAAGAAAGCCAGAAACAGTACTCGAGTACTCATAACCGTTTCAAGTATAACATCACTGAATGGATGAAATACAAAGTATAACCAGTGACAAGGCACATCATCACACTTGCCCATCATCTTCATGCCGACCCGGTACATGCCTATCCGCTCTCCTAGATACTGAATTACATGAAAGGTATTTCCCCCAAAAAGGGGTTAGCCGTTGAATAGCTAGTACAAGTATATCAATTATGAAACACAATACTTCTCGACAATAAAGTAAATGCAATCATCATTCCATCAAGCTCAAGACTAGTATTCCGGAATAACTAATCTCATAGCACTTCATTTCAATACATACGTGATTAACTGTGGAACCGCACCAAAGACAACGGAACCCTCACAGGCCCCGTCGGACCCTCCCAGAGTGGTTAACCCAAGATATTCACGGAACCGAACCAAAGGCAACGGAACCCTCAGAGGACCCGTCGGTCCGTCCCAGAGTGAATATATACAATCATACAATTCATATACCATACTTTCAAAGTCGAGAACATACAATCATAAACATATATTTGCCTTTGAGACATTGAGAATTGGAAAGGAAAGAAGACAAGTTCGGTAGGTCCAAGAACGCACTTCCGGCACCTTTTAAGGAATACTATGATTAATAATCCATACTCAAATCACACGAAGAAACACCCGAAACACGTCTACGATTCACAAAACTCCAAGGATAATCACCTGGAGGTTTGGAAATCACCCAAATCCTCTCAAGTCCGAACAAGGTACATAAACATCCATATAATCGTAGGGGAAGCGTGGGTACAGGGTACTTACATCATAATCTCAAAGATTTCAAACTCCAAAACGGATAAATTGGACGAATCTAAGAAAATCCCCAAAAATTCCCCAAACTAGGGTTCTAAGGAATTTACCTTGATTTGGAAGGTAGAACCAGATTAGATGTTGTATAATCTTTGTTATTCAACCCAAGATGATGATAGCTGATGAAATATCGCCCCCAAATCGCCCTCCGGATCGCCCTCTCGTGCTCTCTCGTCGAAAATAAGTAAAAGGGATGAAAAATGACGAAGAACGGGGTTGGCCCCCTCTTATACACTGCACCTCATTAGCGCGTGCTAAAACACAAGGCTACCGTGCGCTAATGGGGTCACCCGGTAGTCCAGTAGCTTTTGACCTGCGTCGTTAGCGTGTGCTACATCTGGCACTAGCAGGCACTGCGCAATGCTGATAGCGTGTGTTAGCTCACGCCTAGCGTGCGCTAACTGCTAGTCCGGAGAGCAGAATTTGGTTACTGCCTCTGCCAGACTCAAGCCATTAGCGCGCGCTACTCGACATGAATAGCGTGCGCTATATGCTCCATCTAATATCATCGCCGCAAGGTCCATTCGATACGAACATGTTCCGAAGGATACGAAACTCTATAATCAACAACATCTCGATAGGCGCTTACAAGAGCGATAAAAGTGAAGGGACGACAAGGTCAAAATCATGAAAAATACAGGTATTACGTTTTTTCCCCTCCAAAAAGAAGTTTCGTCCCGAAACTTAAGAAATAAAAAGTTCGGGGTATCCCGATCGCATCTTCTCCTCTGTCTCCCACGTCGCTTCCTCAACTCCATGTCTTGACCATTACACCTTAACCAACATAATGGTTTTGTGCCGAAGCTACTTCTCACGACGTTCAAGGATCTTCACCGATCTCTCCGGAAAGGTAACATCCTCGGCTATATCAATCTCACTATAATCGATAATATGACTTGGATCCGGCACGTACCCTCTCAACTGAGAGACATGAAAAACGTTATGGACATGACTCAAAGCTGGAGGCAATGCTAAGCGATAAGCTAAATCTCCAACCCTCTCCAAAATTTCAAACAGTCTGATATACCTCGGACTAAATTTCCCCCTTTTCTGAAGTGAAAAACTGTTAGGAGTATGCCCTCAAATGCCACTCAGAGGATGTTGAGTGAGGGCATTGCACTTGTAATTATGTAAATCAATTATATAAGGCAATGAATGTTTCTTTATTTACTAGTAGTTACTGGCATTCCTAACTCGTAAATATACATATAGAAACTAGTCCGTGTATTTGAGAGCAAAACGTTCCACTCCTTATTGGATAAGTGGGTCAGCACTGGAAAGGTTTATAGCTCAAATACTTAATCGTTCGCAAGTCAGTGAAACTTGACTGGGCGTTAAGTTTATGTGAAGACTTGTATGACGTGTTCTTTGACATGGAGAGTGCCTGTCGAATGCTAATGGTTAGTGGGAGCACACGTTATTGGTATGCTAATTGGATTAGTATACTCGAACCGACTCACCCTCGATTCGTCACACGGATTTCACTCCGGGACAGTCAATGACGGAATTGAAAGGTTGTGATAGGTATTCGTGAACCTTCGACTTGAGGATTTAGTAGGGATGTGCTTGTGACGTCAAGATTTTCATTAGAGTAGTTTGACCCTATAAACCAGAAGGCGGGGGTCAACCTCGACGTGCATCTTGACGGGCAAGTAGCAGGTTCTACTGAATACCAAGATAGAATTCTTTCTCCTGTTAGTGAACGGGTTATATGTCCTATGCGGTTATTGGCAGATGAGATCATAAGTCTTTGGCCAAAGCATTGGAGCTAGCTGTATTAGATACACGAGAGCTTGATGATCTCGATTTGCATTAACGCATGCATAGCGTCAAGTACATATGGGGTTTGACTGACTGTGACCCTATAATTTGATCGGGACATTTGAAAGAACGGTTTATACGTTTACTGGTATTCACGACAGAATGGTTCTTGAATGATCCCAATCATTCATTCTCAGTTGGGGTACAGTGTCGGCCATCAGGCTGGCTAGGTGGTGCTACTACTCTTTGGTTCCTCCCACTGCTGACTGAGACGGACCTACCGAGTCGCACATTAGGATTGACGACGGAATGAATCGAGCTTAATCTCTCATTAAGAATATTAGATATTGGATATCTAATTTGGGACATTGGATGTCTAAATCGATTTATTGGATAAATTGATTTACGGCCTAATGGATTAAATAAATTACTGGGTGATTAATTTAATTCATGAATATAATTATTTCTTGGAGAAATTAATTATGTTATTTTGTATTTGATATGTTTAGTTAATTGAATTAATTAAACAATATAAATACATCGGAACGGAATTGGAGTTTATCTGTTTGGACTCTCGGGAGTCCGAAACGAACCGAACTCGTCCGATTTCTTCTAGAGGCCAGCCCCCACCTTGATTTCCTACCTTGATCATTGTCTTGTTTTCTTGTTGGAAGACTTTTGACATATGAGATTTCATATCTCTTATTATAAGGTTAAAGGGGATTTTGTGGGTGTAATCTTATCTTGTGAATGATTATTAAGACCAAAATAAAAACTCTCCTTCTCACCTCCAAGCAACTCATTCACGGCAGCATCATTGTAGTAAGGGGGAAGAGAAACTTTATTTTGTGTTCTTCCATCATTCATATTTTCTTAGAGAAAAATTATTGAGAGATATATTATACACTTAGAGTGTAATAATAAAAACTTCATCACTTGATTCTAGCCGTAACCTTAGAGGTTAATCAAGTGTTGTTATTCCGGTCATTTTTCTGGCGCGTGGCAAGTAGAGATGCGGTGCTTTCGGCGTTGGATCGTTCAAGAGCTTGGAGCGGATTGGATTCGTAGAGATCAAGCAAAGCTTGGGGAATAGCTCAAGAGAAGGTTACTATTTAATCAACGGACTTCCAGGGTTAGTTTCTTACGACTCTTGCTATTCGTTTTTTATATTCGTATATACGTAGCTCGATCGATCCTCATAGGGATTCGGATCGAATTAATTTTCGTTTTACCGCTTCCGCTGGGCCTTCGTTTTAGGCACCGGATTCCAACAAAAACTCCTTTGGTCGGTGATACCTTGAGTAGAACATGGTCTCCAACTTCGAATTCTAATGGTCGACGACGAGTATCGGCATAAGATTTGATATGTTGAAGGGCATTCCCAAATGACGAAATGAACTCAACTACAACCATCTGTACTGTATTCAAATAATACCAAGAATCCCCAAAACATCATCATAACTCATAAGTGTGGAATGAACTATCTGTGCCAAATCCTGTCCATCGGATTGCACCGTCAAATCTCAATCTGGATCAAACCCAATATCACACAATATATCTGTAGATCAACTATCACAAAATAATGATAACAAGTCCTGAAACATCGATGTACAGTCCGAATGCTCATACGATCAATAACAATGATCAACTAATAAATCTACCAAGAATATCATCGACGTGATAAACTCCAACACGATCAACAAAGGATCAACAACGACCGAGAATACCATCAACATGATAAACTCCAAATGATCAACAATAATAAATCTCAAAAAAATAACCCCGACTATCGGACATACCCCTCGGGAGTATGAACAACCTGTTGCAACCCGTCGAACATACCCAACCATAAATAGAGGATGAATGACCAATCCTTGTGGCTCAAAGATGGACGTCACAGTACGCCCGATCCAGAAATGTCGGACATACCCCTCGGGCGTATGACCAACTAGTTACAACCCGTCGAACATACAATCCTTGTGTAATACCCGAGATTTCTGACTTGTGATATTGTAATCGTCGTACTTGATCTGAGTATTATTCTCCGTATTTCATAATCCGATGTTGTCGAGCGTATGATTTCATGTATGTGATTTACAAATTGTAATTCTGCGCATGTAGCGCACGCTATCGGCTATGTGTAGCGTACGCTAACATAGACTCAATAGCGCATGCTACAAAGGATTATTAGCGCACGCTATGTGTGGTCAATTTGATTGAGACGTGCGGTAGGTGAGATCTGGCCGGGGGACCCCTGTCGGATCGTGTCGGATGAACACGACGGCTTTCGAAAAGCTGTCAACGCGTTAGCGCACGCTACAGGTATATGCGTAGCGCACGCTAAGCACTGAATACAGTTAAGTCAGTGAGCCGTTAGCGCACGCTACGAGCAGGGTCTAGCGTGCGCTAATAGCCATTTCTTATAAATAGGACAGCATCCTATTCGTGATTTCAGTTCTTTCTTCTCCCATTACCCGGATTCTTACACTTAGAACATAACTTCCTTCATCCTAAACACTCCATATCAACATCCTAGCTCGTGATTGAAGATCGTACATCGTTGGAGATTGGTGTTCAAGCCTTCGATGTTGTATTGCTTCGATTTCCTTCGTGTTCTTCACTACTTTGAGGTAGGTGATTCTTCACCGATGTTAGTAAGGTTCTTAAGGACGTTTGATCTTGTTTTGATAGCCAGTTCATTCGTTATAATCGGTCATCACATGTTAGAAGGATACTTTTGACGTATCGGCACTTTATATCGTATGAACCTTTGAACCATCTTAGTATATGGACTCCTAAGCGTTTTCAAATCGATTTATGATCAGTAATCGGATATTACCTAGATTGTTACGTTTTACACATTGGAATCATGCGTTTTGGAACGTAGGACGAACGGAACTTAGATTATTTCTTGAAGATCTAAGATGAATTATGATGTTGAGATGATTATCCGTATATTTGTATCTCATAATCATAGAACTTCCACAAACCTTACTGACATGATATGCTCGAGGATGACTCGTATTATCACCGTAGAATTTATGAGTTCATCACCATTTCAACCCAGTTTACATAGCGATTCGCCATGCAAGGTTAGCGCACGCTAACATATGTTAGTTAACGTGCGCTATCGGGGTTTGTTAACGCACGATACGTGCGTAACGTACGTTATGTATCAGCCGTTTCAATCTGTCAGTCCTTGGCTAGCGCACGCTAGTCTTATACGATAGTGTATGCTAACAGGCCGACTTAGCGCACGTTACGTAGAGTACGTAGCGCACGCTAAGCAGTCCAGGCAGATTGTTTATTTTGAGTTTTTCGGCCGTAGACCGAATTGTTAGGCCATAGTTCGACTTGAGATGATTTGTATATCATTCCTTTTGTTAAGGTTCGAGCTTGTTACGTTGATCGAAGGAGGCGGCCTTCGAGTGTATTGAGATCATTGAAGTGTTTCGTTCTTGCCATTTTCGAGGCAAGTATCATATGTCGAGTTTGATTTATATTGAAACTATGATCATGCTTGTGGTTTTGTTCATATTGTTGAATATGAGATGTATTTCTGAAAATTCTCGTGATATTCGTTGTTATTTGTTCGTATTGATGAACATATTGAAATGCATATGTGTATGCATAGTTGATTGATGTATGGTATAAATGATCCGAGGGGATCATGAGGATCTATGCTGAGGGCGCTGGATCGAATGTCCACCATGCGTTGGTCTGACGGGATCATCATGGGGATCTATGCTGAGGGCGCTGGATCGTTGGACGGGTTTTCCACCATGCGTTGGTCCGACGGGATCATCATGGGGATCTATACCAAGGGCGCTGGATCGCTGGATTACCCTGTATTGTGTTGATGGAATCCTGAGGATTTGCATCGTTGGATTCCGGTAGCGGAAGTCCGTTTTGCATGTTCTATGATGCATTGATGATCTATTGTATGATGATACAGCGATCCAGCGCCCTTTTAGAAAGTTTGCCCTGGATATTGAGTATTTATGTTTACAGTATGTTGAGAGGAGGTCGTGGACGCGGACGCGATCGTGGACGCGGACGTGGAAATGCGAGACAAGAAGAGTCGGTATCTACCCCAGAGATAACCGCTAGTCGAACGGATTCCCATTCCGGGGGACAGCAGGGATCGGCAAATAATAATGCAGATCCTAACGTGCCGGGAGTGCTTCAGCAGGTGGTTGCCCAGATAAACCAATTCGCTCAAGTTGTGGATCGCATGCAGACGGCGATGGGACAGCAGCATAACGTGGAAAATCGAGGAGATAGATGGCTTACCGAGGTGGTCAAATTGCATCCTCCGAAATTTGATGGTTCGACTGAGACGCTTTCTTGGGATCACTGGCTGAAGGAATTAGAGAAGATTTTTGCGGGGATTAACTGTCCCAACGATAGGAAGGTTCCGGTCGCCCAGTATCTTCTGACAGGGGAGGCTTTCGACTGGTGGGAGGCCATTCGACCGGAGGAGCACAATGTTGACTGGACGGAATTCAAATTGATGATGGAGGCGCAGTATTGTCCTCGCCCAGTTAGAGAGGCCCGAGTTCGAGAGTTTTTCTCACCACAGAACTCAGAAGCATCTGTGACGGACGTGATTAAGACTTTTAATCACCAGCTGACTTATGTGCGCCACTTGGTCAGGACCGAGGCGGAGAAGATTTTCCATTTTGACATGCGAATGAAGCCGGAAATTCAGCAGTATATGTCCGGATTTGAATGTACCACCTTGCGACAGTATCAGGACAAGGCGTTGGCCTATGATATGAAGGAGGCAGCAGTAGAGAAATCGACGGAAGCAAAGAAACAGAAGGTGTTTGGCAACTTCACGGAGAATAAGAGTAGCGGGCCCCGCCGGGGTCAGTCCTCTTTTCACTCCTCCAGGAGACCTCCGCATCCTTCTCGAAGTGGAAAGAAGTTCCGGGCAGCACCAACTATTTCAGACGCAGGGAAGAAGTGTTATAACTGTGGCAAAGCGGGACATGTTCGACGTGATTGTTTCGCGCCTGCTGTGACCTATTTCGAGTGTGGACAGGAAGGACATCGCGCAACATTTTGTGGGAATGCGACCCGATCTTTTGGTACTCGCACTCCAGCTCCAGTTCCGAATGAGACAAGTGTGAACCAGACGCAGCAGAGTGGATTTCAGCAGCAGAACATTGGGAAGAGAGAGACATCCAGTGCTGGGTCCGTTCCTCCGCGCTGCATTTAAATGAGGAAATCTGATGATCAGAACACTGCTGTTGCATCAGGTAAAATTCAAATCCTTTTGCAACCAGTTAGTGTTTTATTCGATTCCGGAGCTACACATTCTTTTGTATCATTGAACTGTGTCAATCGTTTGAAAATCTCGTGCTTGTATAATTGTGAACCTTATGTTGTGGGATTACCGAGCGGAGAGAAAATTGTGGGAACCCTAGAAGCTAGGGATTTTCCAGTGTCTATAGGAGGGAAAGATTGGCTATCGAACCTTATTGTGGTTGACATCTACGGTGACGATTTAATTCTCGGAGACGATTGGCTCAACCGTTATGGAGCTATTCTGAATTACCGAGAGAGAGTCATTTCTATCATTGTTGATGACGGATCTGAACACTTATTCCGAGGATGGAGACCGGGAAGCTCGGGAAAATTGATCAAAGCAATGAAAGCCGTGAAACTACTGAAACAGGGATGTCAGGGACTTTGGTGCTATGCCATGAGAAAAGAGGAAGGAGTAGAGCTCTCGTCTATTTCAGTTGTGAATGAGTTCTCAGATGTATTTCCTGACGAACTACCTGGATTACCTCCGCAGAGAGAAGTGGAATTCACTATCGAATTAGAGCCTGGAGCAGCTCCTATTTCCATAGCACCATACCGCATGGCGCCAACCGAGATGTATGAACTCAAGAAACAACTGGAGGAATTATTACAGAAGGGTTATATTCAACCGAGCGTTTCTCCTTGGGGAGCGCCCGTTCTCTTTGTCCGGAAGAAAGACGGATCCCTCCGACTGTGTATTGATTACAGGGAGCTCAACAAGATGATAATCAAGAATAAGTATCCTATACCTCGGATCGACGACTTGTTTGATCAACTGCAAGGGGCAAGGGTATTCTCGAAGATTGACTTGCGATCAGGATACCACCAGTTGAGAATTAAGGAAGCGGATATACCGTAATCGCTTCGAGATCCTGCAGACGCATTATGAATTTGTCATAATGCCATTTGGACTTACCAATGCTCCTGCGGTATTCATGCAATTGATGAATCGGGTATTCTTGGAATACTTGGATAAATTTGTGGTCGTCTTCATTGACGACATCTTGATATATTCGAGGGACGCAGGGGAACATGCTGAACATTTACGTGTGGTTTTGAGCACCTTGAGGAAGGAACAGCTGTATGCAAAACTTTCAAAATGCGAGTTCTGGCTTAAGGAAGTAACCTTCCTTGGGCATGTGATATCACTGACGAGTTCGTGGACCCGAAGAAAGTCGAAGCAATCTTGGAATGGGAAGCTCCTAATAACGTGAAAGAAGTCCGAAGCTTCTTAGGACTTGCCGGATATTATCGCCGCTTTGTAGAGGGATTTTCCAAAATTGCTCGTCCGCTCACTCACTTATTACAGAAAACTCAAAAGTTCACATGGAATGAGAAGTGCCAGTGGTTTTGACGAACTTAAGAGGAGACCGACGACAAGACCTATATTAGCGCTGCTAGAGGGAACTGATGGATTCATAGTGTACAGCGACGCTTCAAATCAGGGTTTGGGTTGTGTGTTGATGCAGAAGGATAAAGTGATTGCTTATGCTTCTCGGCAATTGAAACCGTACGAGGTTAATTACCCGACTCATGATCTGGAGCTAGCAGCTGTGGTCTTTGCCTTGAAAATTTGGTGACATTATTTGTACGGCACTCATTGTCAGATCTTTACAGACCATAAGAGTCTCAAGTACATTTTCAGTCAGAAAGAATTAAACATGAGGCAGAGAAGGTGGCTGGAATTGATCAAGGATTACGACTTGGAGATTCTCTATCATCCGGGGAAAGCAAACGTAGTAGCCGATGCTTTGAGCCGTAAACCTGTTTCTCTTCGAGTGTTGGAAGCACTTACGTCCCAAACCAGTATTCAACGAGAACTGATCCGCGAGGGGATTGAAGTATGGGCACCAGAAATCCAAGGGCAACTTTATGTGATGGAACTGACTTCATCACTAGTCGAGGAGATCAAGTCTAAACAATTGAACGATTCTCTGATCCTTCGATTATGTGACGAGGTAAAGAAAGGAAAAGCCCCAGGATTCGTGATACAAGATGATGGAGTTCTGAGATTTCAGAGTCGACTTTGCGTTCCCGATGATGATGATTTGAGAAGGACTATTCTGAAGGAAGCTCACAGCGCGCCCTATTCTATTCACCCGGGCAACAGTAAGATGTATAAGGATTTAAAATAAAACTTCTGGTGGGGGAATATGAAGAAGGACGTAGCAGAGTATGTTTCGAGGTGTTTGACTTGTCAGCAGGTTAAGATCGAACATCAGCGACCTGCCGGAATGTTAAAGACGCTTCCGATCCCTGAATGGAAGTGGGAGGACATCTCGATGGATTTCATCACCAGTATGCCAAGGACTAGAACGGGAATGAACATGATTTGGGTTGTAGTTGATCGACTAACCAAGTCGGCTCATTTCCTAGGGATTAAAGATACATGGGGACCCGAGAGATTGGCGCGAGTATTTATTGCGGAGATAGTCAGATTGCATGGGACGCCGAAGACCATTATTTCGGATCGAGATGGCCGTTTCGTGTCACACTTCTGGAAAGCAATTCACAAGGCTTTGGGGACTGAGCTCAACTTTAGCACGGCTTATCATCCCCAAACGGACGGTCAGTCCGAAAGGACTATACAAACAGTAGAAGACATGCTTAGAGCTTGTGCATTAGATTGGTCAACTGATTGGGAAGTTCACTTGCCCTTGATTGAATTCACTTACAATAATAGTTGGCATGCTTCAATTAAGATGGCACCATTTGAAGCTTTGTACGGGAGAAGATGCCGATCACCCCTATGTTGGGATGATTCTTCGGATTTGATCGGGACGGAACCGGAATTGATTATTCAGACTCAAGAGAAGATAGCTTTGATTCGAGAGAGACTGTTGACTGCCCAGAGTCGACAGAATTCTTATGCAGATGTACGTCGTCGCCCTCTAGAGTTCGACGCTGAGGACCATGTACTATTGAAGGTGTCTCCTACACGAGGGATTTTCCATTTTGGGAGGAGAGGCAAGCTTAGTCCGAGATATATCGGACCATTCGAGATCCTCGAGAGAGTTGGGGATTTAGCATACAGGTTGGCCTTACCGCCATCGCTGAGTCACGTTCACAATGTGTTTCACGTATCCCAACTGCGGAAGTATGTACCGGACCCCAGTCAAGTCATTGATTTCGACGAGATCGAGATAGCTAATGATGGCACCTTCGAAGAGAGACCAATCAAGATACTTGAGAGTCGGATCAAACAATTGAGGAATAAACCAATACACTTGGTTAAAGTACAATGGTCACGACATGGAGTCGAAGAGGCCACTTGGGAAACGGAGGACAGTATGAAGACTAGATATCCGGAGTTGTTTTCATCTTAAGTTTCGGGACGAAACTTCTTTTTAGGGAGGAAGGATGTAATACCCGAGATTTCTGACTTGTGATATTGTAATCGTCGTACTTGATCTGAGTATTATTCTCCATATTTCATAATCCGATGTTGTCGAGCGTATGATTTCATGTATGTGATTTACAAATTGTAATTCTGCGCATGTAGCGCACGCTATCGGCTATGTGTAGCGTACGCTAACATAGACTCAATAGCGCACGCTACAAAGGATTATTAGCGCACGCTATGTGTGGTCAATTTGATTGAGACGTGCGGTAGGTGAGATCTGGCCGGGGAACCCCTGTCGGATCGTGTCGGATGAACCTGGACGGCTTTCGGGAAAAGCTAAGTCAATGCGTTAGCGCACGCTACAGGTATATGCGTAGCGCACGCTAAGCACTGAATACAGTTAAGTCAGTGAGCCGTTAGCGCACGCTACGAGCAGGGTCTAGCGTGCGCTAATAGCCATTTCTTATAAATAGGACAGCATCCTATTCGTGATTTCTGTTCTTTCTTCTCCCATTACCCGGATTCTTACACTTAGAACATAACTTCCTTCATCCTAAACACTCCATATCAACATCCTAGCTCGTGATTGAAGATCGTACATCGTTGCAGATTGGTGTTCAAGCCTTCGGTGTTGGATTGCTTCGATTTCCTCCGTGTTCTTCACTACTTTGAGGTAGGTGATTCTTCACCGATGTTAGTAAGGTTCTTAAGGACGTTTGATCTTGTTTTGATAGCCAGTTCATTCGTTATAATCGGTCATCACATGTTAGAAGGATACTTTTGACGTATCGGCACTTTATATCGTATGAACCTTTGAACCATCTTAGTATATGGACTCCTAAGCGTTTTCAAATCGATTTATGATCAGTAATCAGATATTACCTAGATTGTTACGTTTTACACATTGGAATCATGCGTTTTGGAACGTAGGACGAACGGAACTTAGATTATTTCTTGAAGATCTAAGATGAATTATGATGTTGAGATGATTATCCGTATATTTGTATCTCGTAATCATAGAACTTCCACAAACCTTACTGACATGATATGCTCGAGGATGACTCGTATTATCACCGTAGAATTTATGAGTTCATCACCATTTCAACCTGTTTTATAGCGATTCTGCCATGCAAGGTTAGCGCACGCTAACATATGTTAGTTAACGTGCGCTATCGGGGTTAGTTAACGCACGATACGTGCATAACGTACGTTATGTATCAGCCATTTCAAACTGTCAGTCCGTGGCTAGCGCACGCTAGTCTTATACGATAGCGTACGCTAACAGGCCGGCTTAGCGCACGTTACGTAGAGTACGTAGCGCACGCTAAGCAGTCCAGGCAGATTGTTTATTTTGAGTTTTTCGGCCGTAGACCGAATTGTTAGGCCATCGTTCGACTTGAGATGATTTGTATAACATTTCTTTTGTTAAGGTTCGAGCTTGTTACGTTGATCGAAGGAGGCGGCCTTCGAGTGTATTGAGATCATTGAAGTGTTTCGTTCTTGCCATTTTCGAGGCAAGTATCATATGTCGAGTTTGATTTATATTGAAACTATGATCATGCTTGTGGTTTTGTTCATATTGTTGAATATGAGATGTATTTCTGAAAATTCTCGTGATATTCATTGTTATTTGTTCGTATTGATGAACATATTGAAATGCATATGTGTATGCATAGTTGATTGATGTATGGTATAAATGATCTGAGGGGATCATGAGGATCTATGCTGAGGGCGCTGGATCGAATGTCCACCATGCGTTGGTCCAACGGGATCATCATGGGGATCTATGCTGAGGGCGCTGGATCGTTGGACGGGTTTTCCACCATGCGTTGGTCCGACGGGATCATCATGGGGATCTATACCTAGGGCGCTGGATCGCTGGATTACCCTGTATTGTGTTGATGGAATCGTGAGGATTTGCATCGTTGGATTCCGGTAGCGGAAGTCCGTTTTGCATGTTCTATGATGCATTGATGATTTATTGTATGATGATACTTGTACTAGCATTGTTTTGCTAACCCCTTCGGGGGTGGACATTGTTTTGATGTTCAGGTAGCCGAGGAGCCGGGAGGCAACCACAGTACCGACAGGACGATGAAATGGCTCAGTGATGTGGTTGATGTTGTTGTTATTGTGATTTGTCTTCTTGGTTCGTTTAGTACTCGAGTACGTCTGTTTTAATAAGGTCATTTCGATATGGTTGTACAAGTTAACTCGTTTGATCGGTTGAATCAAATCTGTATTTGAACTTCAGTTGTTCGATTGGATTATTTTTACACTTCTTTTAAAATTAGCCTTGTAAATCCTTATCTAAAGGGTTTACAGCGCTGTAATTATTCCGAATATCTCGGGGTGTTACACCTTGTGGCTCAAAGATGGACGTCACAGTATGCCCGATCCGAAAATGTATCCGTGCACATGTCCACCCCGTAAACGGGATCCAGGATATACGTGGGACACATACCTAATCAGCCTCATGAAGTAACGTCTCGCGTGCACGGTCCAATGCGGAAATATCCACGCACGACCATAGTGTGCCCAGCTAAAATCCTACACAATAACCAATCGGCACGCATACATGACTCCAGGTATGTCACGCTGCAACATGACAACGAAACTCAAATATCACATATCTAATAAGGATCAAAAGACTCACTAAAGTGAACAATAACAACTGACAATGAAAAGTCGACACGACCAATCAACATCTAAACAATAATCCTGGGACCATCATCCCCAATGAATGATCAACACGATCAACGATCTTAATACAAACAGTCCTGGGATCAGCATACCTCAACGAAACAATCAACATACAACATATACAACAATTTACCAGAATAATTATCCTCATAGCGGAACAATACTTAAATTACCTCAATGCCGGAGATAATATCCTTTTCCACGAACAACATCCCTGAACGAATACACAATTATTCGAATAATCTCGAATGAGGTACCGCCCATTAGTATCAATAAGCCACCATCCCGACACCAATGTTGATACGATAAACTATCTTCGATATCTGACATTCCATATCACAGGCCAAGGCTAATTCACATCTCCGTCTTCAATCAAACACAATTAAATCATATACCTTATGATTTAATCCAAACTAGGGCACAATATACAAATCACCACCCCAACAATTTATATTTATAATATCATTGCTATATGAATTATATATGAAATGAAAGCGAAACCATTCATTAACTATTATAAACTGAACAAGTATAACCTTGCCTCGATACTGATACAACAAAGCTGTTACCAATTCCATTGCCTTCGTCTACGAGCTTCTCAGCCCCAACCAAAAGCAATATACGAACTCTTCAACCTCAACCGCAATACAACGGTTATAATCAATGATAAATTATCGCAACCTATAGCAACAATCATTAACACACATTCGATAATAATCAACACGCGATATAACCAACCAATCAACTCAACCGCTCAACAATACCTCGATCATAGACAAAACCAAATAGTCCAACTCGATAATTACGAACTCATATCCACCATACAAACCGCAACTCAATAATTATATAACAATCAATATAACCGATCAACAAACCCAATGGTTCTATAATATCTCGATTAAACACAAATCCGAACAACCCAAGTCAAACAATCACTAATCCATAACCATAATACGATTCCACAATCTGATAATCATATCAACAATCAATTTAACCAAGTGTCTTAACATACTCGACTCCAACTTCAACTTTAAATATGAATTAACAAGGTTCCTTCTTATTCATATTCGTAAATTCATAGAGAACAAATTACCGGTTATTATCATGAATAATCATATCAACTTATCCCGATAACAAGGATTACACAACATACCCTATTCCGAATTCAACTGCAAATTCAACATGATATGTTTTACCCTGGTTCATATTTATCAACCTCACACCAATACTATACATTGAGATTATCAATTAATCCAATCATCCGATCATTCAACTCGTATGAACGCATATACTCAAAGAAGGATAATACTCTCGCCAAATTCATAATCAACATTCGTATATCATCAAAACCATACGAAAATCATATCACCTACTCACATAACTTGTCTCTTAGCATCAACAATCATCATCAACATCCTAAAATGAGGAGAACATATCTCCAGAAGACGAACAACGCAATTCATACCACAAGAATCATATCAATGTCCATATATCAACAACAAGGTCAAAATAATTCGGCAATCCATCTCACAATCATACTTATCAACTTATTTATATGATAATCATCAACTCAAGAACACCAATATTCAATCCAAAATGAAATCCAAACTGAATGTTAATTACTTCTCCGAAGAAATAGGTTGATTCTCAAGGTTGAATCCATTTTCAAGCTTAATGATGTTACAAACGATCAACTCCATGATACTCAAGTGTTTTGGAACCTCAAAACCTCCTCCAAGAATACTCTCTATTGGGTGAAGGAAAGGAATGGCCGAAAATGAGTATCAATGCCCAACTGCACATATTTACGCTTCACATGATCAGCGTGCGCTACTCCACTGGATGGCGTGCGCTACCAGCCGTAGCATGCGCTAACTGACTTTTTTAGCGTGCGTTATCGCAGTCCAGAGGCTGCTGCCCCATTTCATGCCATCTCTGACGTACGTAAGTCCTAGGCCATAACGTACGTTACATGGTCGTTGACTTGCTACAGTGAAAGACTTATTAGTGTATGCTATCTCCACATGTAGCCTGCGCTAATCGTAGTGAACTCGACAGTCTGCACCTACCCCGAAGGTGCTTGTGGCTCACATGCCGAAAACACCCGCGATTGTCGAGATTTCCTTGACCGATCTACATTTAGCGTGAGCTAACCTTATATTCAGCGTGTGCTAAATGACGTTGATGCATGAAAACCGTAAGCTGTCGACAAAACTACCTACCACTCGGATTACTTATGACATGGCCTTGCACGCGCTAGTCTATCCTTTAGCATGCGCAAAGCTTGCATAATAGCGTACGCTATGCTTGAAGATTAGCGTGCGTGAATTAGGCTATGCTTGGCCAATTCCAACCGTTCCTGTCTGTCGTCTCAGCATACTGAATACA
This sequence comes from Orobanche coerulescens, assembly GCA_033398695.1. Classification (NCBI taxonomy): domain Eukaryota; kingdom Viridiplantae; phylum Streptophyta; class Magnoliopsida; order Lamiales; family Orobanchaceae; genus Orobanche; species Orobanche coerulescens. The sequence goes on along the minus strand of CM065804.1, from coordinate 97,503,795 downwards.
TATATACGACATACTAAATACATATACTCGTTCCAATAACATTCTTATTTGACATACCCGATATCAAAATTAAAACAACCTGATACACGATATCCTCAAATGTAATTATCGACCAAGTACGACAATTATACAACTACAATTGTCTTAGTTCTCAAATTATTTTATCCATATGGTATAGACACTATGCTATCCAGTATATCTCAGATAAAATAACGCGAAAAATTTATACTGAAAATTTATACCAAAAATCCAGATATTGCATACTACCCCCCCTTAAAATAAGTTTCGTCCTCGAAACTTGCAATCAGGTGCGTGAAGACGATGACCTCTCGTGATACTAGCATACGACTCTCATACACAGTCTCAACACAATACCAACACACACCAATATCGCAATTAGCAATTTTGACAATATCTCAAAGAAGAGTCCGCGCCCGCGAAGCGATTAAGAAAACACAAGAAGAGTAAGAGGACTTACATGTACCGGTCGCACTGTGATGATGGCAAAGTGGTGATACAGTAGACAAATGATGACTCAATCGACCCAAAAGACCGATAGCCTAGGAATCCAGAAACCTAAGCTCTGATACCATATTCTGTAACACCCCCAAGTTATTCAGGGTATACTACAGCGCCGTGAGCCCCATCGTGGGACCCATAAGGCAATTCAAACGTGGAACCATGAACTTTGACCGATAAGGTCCAACCTAATCCAATGTAGGACAATAAAATTGGCACTCAAGATAATATCCAATAAGACCGAATACAATACATTAAAAATCAATCCCAAGGCAACACAGGCCAAAACATCAAGAAAGCCAGAAACAGTACTCGAGTACTCATAACCATTTCAAGTACAACAACACTGAATGGATGAAATACAAAGTATAACCAGTGACAAGACACAGCATCACACTTTTCCATCATCTTCATGCCGACCCGGTAGATGCCTATCTGCTCTCCTGGATCCTGAAATACATGAAAGGTACTTCCCCAAAAAGGGGTTAGCCGTCGAATAGCTAGTACAAGTATATCGAGTATGAAACACAATACTTCTTGAAAATAAAGTAAATGCAATCATCATTCCATCAAGCTCAAGACTAGTATTCTGGAATAACTAAATCTCATAGCATTTCATTTCAATACATACGTGATTAACCGTGGAACCGCACCAAAGGCAACAGAACCCTCAAAGGCCCCGTCGGTCCCTCCCAAAGTGGTTAACCCAAAATATTCGCGGAACCGCACCAAAGGCAACGAAACTCTCAGAGGACTCGTCGGTCCGTCCCAGAGTGAATATATACAATGATACAAACCTTATTTTCAAAGTCTAGAATGTACAATCATAAACATATACTTGCATGTGAGACATCAAGAATCGAAAAGGAAAGAATACAAGTTCGGTAGGTCCAAGAACGCACTTCCGACACCTAAATGATTCATAAGGAATACGATAATTAATAATCCATACTCAAATCACACGAAGAAACTCCCAAAACCTGCCTTCGATTCACAAAACTCCAAGGATAATCACCTAGATGTTTGGAAATCACCCAAATCCTCTCAAATCCGAAAAAGGTACATAAACATCCATATAAACGTAAGGTAAATGTGGGTAAGGGGTAGATACATCATAATCTCAAAGCTCTCAAGCTCCAAAATGGATAAATCGGACGAATCCAAGAAAATCCCCAAAAATTCCCCAAAGTAGGGTTCTAAGGAATTTACCTTGATTTGGAAGGTAGAAACGGGTTAGATGTTGTATAATCTTTGTTATTCAACCCAAGATGATGGGTAGATGATGAAAGATCGCCCACAAATCGCCCTTCGGATTGCCCTCTCGTGCTCTCTCATCGGAAATGAGTAAAAGGGATGAAAAATGATGAAGAACGGGGTTGACCCCCTCTTATATACTGCACCTGATTAGCGCACGCTAAAACACAAGGCTAGCGTGCACTAATGGGGTCACCCGGTTGTCCAGTAGCTTCTGACCTACGTCGTTAGCATGCGCTACATCTGGCGCTAGCGCGCGCTGCGCGACGCCGATAGCGTGCGTTAGCTCACGCCTAGCGTGCGCTAACTGCTAGTCCAGAGAGCATAATTCAGCTACTGCCTCTGCCAGACTCAACCCATTAGCGCGCGCTACTCGACACGAAAAGACAAAAATATGCCCTTTTTATGTGCGCTACTCGACACGCACGCTACTACCGGAACTATTGATATTACCAGGGCAGGTCCGGAGACTTTGGATGCCCATGGCGAAAAGCTAAAAATATGACCTTTTTTACGCATTTGAAAAAACAAAGCAAAATACCAAACTCATCCTACGTTCAATCTCTATTAAATAAAACAAAAATAACACAACAGGGGGACATAAACCAAAATCCCGTATAACAAAACATAATATAAATCGCAAAAAATGATGTCTACATGCGTTCTTTGAAGCAAATATATCAATCACTTTAGCATAGTCAATATTTGTTAAAAACTTACCCGCATAACTCAAAATTGCTAACCCGTTCAATCTTTGTTGACTCATGGTAGACCGCATATATGACTTCAACAACTTCAATTTCAAAAACCGTCTTTCTGCAGATGCTACAGTAATGGGTACGGTCAGCAAAATCCTATAAGCAAGCAATACATGTGGAAGCATATACATCTTCTTTGCAAACTCCATAATCTGTATTGATGTCCAAGGATTTTCTCTCACAGATGCGTCTTTCGGTAACATTTTGTGCAAAACTTGTAACTCCATAAATAAATACTGCCCATCAATATCACAATCATCACTATTAGTTAAAACAAGTTCAAGATTCAAACAACTTTTTTTCAGCTCATCATCATAAACAAACTAACTTCCGTCCATCAAACAAAAAGCCCAAAATAGAATCAAATTATTTTAGTTGTTCAAATCTAGTTCGTAACTGAGAAAAAGCCGCATCAACTAAAATAAGAAAGTAGTCAGTTCTAAACGTCTCTAGAGAAGATTGTTGTTCTCTCTCGGTATTCGGAATTTCATCAAATTATTTTTTCTAGAAAAAGAATGTTTTACAACAAACTCGGGCTCAATTCCAACAGTATATGTGATTTCTTTAGTTTTATTAATAGCACATCTAAATCTATTTTCTCTGTATTTTTCAGAAAATACAACTAATCCCTCTAGATTCTGACTGTAATATCAAGAAGCATATCCTTTGACTGTAAATTCTTACTAACTAAATTAATTATATACAAAACTTCATGCCAAATAACCAAACTTACAAGAAATTCAAAACTTGAAAGCTCACCATTTACCAAGGATTCGACATCCCTACAAACTTTTCTATCCTCACTTACTTGAGCTAATGGTATTAAAGCATCTTTAATTTGGCCAATCTGGGTTTTAATAGCTCTAACACTTTCAATGTGACTTTCCCAACGAGTAGTAGATAAATATTTCAAAGTCAAATCGTAAATATGTTCTAATAAAATAGTCCATCTCTTTGTAGAATTAGAGAACACATTGTATATAGTTTGACAAGTACCAAAAAAGGCTATGACAATCACATGGCATATAAAATGCTCTAGGATTTGTATCAAGTAATCTTTTTTGTACACCTTGATGTTTACTTTTCATATTAAACCCATTGAAATCTAAATCAAGTGATTTCAAAATATCTTGTAGTACATTAAAAAGTCCTAAACCGGATGTATCTTCTACCACCAAAAACTCTAAAAAGAACTCTTCGACTTGAATCGGAGAACTTGACACATCAACACATCTTATAATCAAAGTTATTTGTTCTTTATGGCTTGCATCTGGAGTACAATCAAGAATAACTGAAAAATACTTTGCCTCTTTTATTTTTTGATAATTTCACTCTTTACATTCGATGCCAACACATCAATCAATTCATTTTGAATTTTGTGCCTAAGATAATGACAATGTGCTTTTTGTCTTTGATAAGCCGAAAATGTTGTTTCATAGGATCAAACTCGGCAATCATTTAAATTGTGCCTAGAAAGTTTCCATTAGACTCTTCAAAAAGTTTTTCATTTGTTCCACGAAAAGCTAATGTATTCTTTGCTATACATTTCACAACAACAATTATTCTAACCAATACTTCTTTCCAATGATAGGTATCTTTTTTTATCAATTCTTGCAACTCTTTATCAAGTGTTTGATTTTTGTTCAACCTCAGTCGCAACCCGGACCAAACTTTTAAGTTAGTCATATGTTCCTGACTATTTTCATGAATGTTCAATCTTTGGCCAAGTTGTTTCCAATAGATTAAACCTTCACTTGCTAGTTAGCTTTTTGATCGACCATCTTTGAAAAGCTTACAACAAAAGCAGAACACCTTGTTTAGCTCTTTAGAATAAATCAGCCACTTTCTATCATAACAATCGCCATTTCTTAATTTACGAACATAATATTCATAAGAGAAATGTCTACCTATATTATCTTTTGGAAATATGATGTTGGTTTCCCTAATAGTGCCTTTTTCTACAAGCAAATCGTTCATCTTTGAATTTAGCCCATCTCAAACTCTCGGATCAAATATATTTACACTAATATCATCAAGAAGGGGATTTTTATAATCACAAACATTGTCTATTTTTTCATCATCACAAGCATTATCTATGTTAACATCATAACAAGCATCATCACAAGCATTATCAATATTTTCATCATCGCAAGCATCATCTATGTTTTCATCATCACAAGCATTTTCACAAGCATTACTATTGTAACACCCCGAGATATTCAGGGTATGTCACAGTTCCGTGAATCCCATCTGAAACTCACAAGGCAAATTTCCCATAAAATCCATAACAACAGAACTTCAATGAAGTTTCCAAAAATATCAAATCACCCAACATTTATCGGATCAACCGATAAAGCTCCAAAGACCATACTCAAATCCACAATGACAACAAGTTCGACATAACCAACAATAAGAAACCAACCCCTATAGTAGTTGAGTACTAACCAACAATTTATGACAAACGAACATCTCAACAACCAGACTCAAAGAAAAATTACAAAGACACTCCACAGTATCACGCCTGGCCGTCATCGTCATACTGCCCCGGTACCCGTCCAGTCGCATTCTTCATACCTGAAATACATGAAATGTAATATTCTAGAATTTCACTATGAATTTTTCGCATTATTTTATCTGGGATGTACTGTACAAAGTGGGACCGACACGATATGAGTGGATAATTTTGGAAACCGTGACAGTCGTGCCAGTATGTCATCGAGGTTATTTTGATTCTAGGATATTACATGCTTGGTGTGTTTTTCGATGTCGGATATACCGTATGGGTATTTGTATGATTGCCGTACTTGGTCGACAGTTGTAATTGGGGGTATCGTGCATCAGACGTACCGTACGAGAATATTTTCGGGATTTCGTATATGTGTTCAGTATTGTCGTATGTTCACATTTGTTAAGTCGAGATGTTGGACAGGAATTGCTGGAAATGGCTAAGTATGGAAGCCATTACGTACGTTATGTGTTGAAGCTTACGTACGTTATATTGGTAGAGTTACGTACGTTATGGCCGAGACATTACGTACTTAACATGGGAATCAGACGATCGAGTCATGGTCGGCAGGTGGGACCCTGTGTCGACAACTTTCGGCGGAGGATGTTGACAGGTGAGTCAACGTACGTGTTACGTACGTTATACAGGACGTGTTACGTACGTAACACGACCATTGTACTGTAGCAAGTCAATGTACGCATTACGTACGCAACGGAATAAGTGTTACGTACGTTACGGGGCGGCTGGCCGAGTCGTGGCCGAGAGGACCTGTAGTGGCCGAGCATGGTCGGCAGTGACTCACAGGGATGGCCGATCACGGTCGGCAGTGACTCGCTCGGATGGCTAGGACTGGCCGATTACGTACGTAAGGCAGTGGTCGGTTACGGCCGTAAGGGCCAGTAACGTACGTAAGCCAGCTACCGGTTACGTACGTAAGGGTGTCGACCAGACTGGACAGAAGGTTAGGCCACGTGTCACGGGATAACTCTTGCGTAGTCGATCTCGTGTGCCACTCAGCTCACTTCTAGCTAAGTCAGGCTAACTCCACTCCTTATGATGTACTAATGGACTTGGAAAGCAAGAAACTAAGGGTTGAAGACTACAAGGTAAGAAGAGGTTTTGTATTATGTGAAACTTCAAAGATTACAAGCACTTCTTGATCACACTTCTTGATGATCTTGATGATCTTCCTGATGGTCTTGGAGCAAATTAGCTCCCCCTATTTATACATCTCCCACCTCCTCTTATGGAGGGTTCTAGAGAAGTCTACAACTTCTCTCATATCTTTACATAATAAGAATACACTAGAACATTCCATACATATCTTTACATTTCAAGACTCATAATATCTCTAGACTATTCCACAAGTATTCTAAGATCCAACCTTTCTTGAAGGTTCTTGAGGGTTCTACTTTCATCCGGGCGCTCCAGCTCGTTCCAGTCCGTCTCGGCCTGCTTCGGTCCGTCCCGGCCCGCATCGGCCCGACACAGTCCTCTTGCTTCCGCAACCTTACGGAGTCTTCCCGAACCTTCTGGGCCATTCTGGTCCGCACCTGGCTGCTCCTGGTCGAGGATTCCCCACCGAGTGACTCCTCAGCTTTTCAGTATCCACTGCCCCCACAAGGGTATATCCCGCTAAGCCTATTATAGGGGGGAGGGTCTCTCTCGCACCCTGCGCGTGCGGGCCCGCGCACGTCGGTCGCGTCCGGCATCCCATGCCCGCGCCCAACATCCTTGCTTGAGTCTTGCCTCGCGACTCGACCTCGCCTCGTCATCTTTCCTTATTCCGAGCACTGCTTGCTCGGCCGGCCTTGCCCGTGCTCCATGCACTGCCGGATAGTCCCGCACATGTCCCGACTGGAATGACCAAGTGTCCTGAACACTAAGGCACGTTGTCCCTTTGGCGAACTGCCTCCCATAGCGGCGCCTGTGTTCCTCCCACGGCTTCTTCACATGGTTGTCCGTCCGACCATGCTGCTTATAAGGCTGAACCTCCATTTCCAGCCCGATGCCTTTCAGGGCGTCTTGCTCGTGCTTGATCTTCAGCACCTCGTGCGACCAGACCTACACGTCTGTCCCGTCATCAACTTTCTGCCATGACACTCTCCCCTGCCTATTTCGTCGACGTCCCCGTCGACGTGGCGAATCATTGGTTTTCTCCGTGCTCACGATGATGTCATGATGACAGTCCTCGTTGCACATTGTCCGCATCCTGTGTGACCCTGACGGCTGATTTCAACATCTGTACTGCCTCTGTGGAGACCTCCTTGCTCTCTGCGACATCCTGCGCCTTGGTGTGCTCCATGGTGACCAACTTCGGAAGTCCCGTACTGAGTTGCATGGACGATAGAACTCGAGTCTCTGTTTTACTTCTTTCCAAAGGCACGATATACATCGTCGGACCCTTGGTGATCCGCATGGTTTGGTCTTCAAATGAAAAAGGACGTACCTCGTCCAGGAACTCCATTCCCAACACCATGTGGTACTCGTCCATGGGTACTACCGTCAGATCTATAGTGCCTTTCCATCCTCCTATTTCAATGGGCACTCCCTGGGCAACTCCAAGGATAGGCTGGGACGGAGAGTTTACTGCTTTTACCCAACCTATCTCCTTGGTGTATTGAATATCCATTTTCTTAGCTTCCCTTTCAGCAAGGAAGTTGTGAGACACCCCTGTGTCGATCAATGTTCTTACGTGACTTTTGTTAAGCTTGGCATTGACAAACATGAGGCCTCGTCCCTTCTTCTCTGCTTCTTTACAAGTCTTGGTATCCTCTTTCGCCATGGAGTTAAGGAGTCTTATTGAGCTGATATAAGCGTCTTCCGTTCCTTTCTTCTCTTAATCAAATACCATTGCGTTGAAGGCCTTTTTCTTAGGGCAGTCCCGAATCAAGTGAGGGCCATCGCATAAGTAACACTTATACTCCCTTGAACTTCCTCCTTCAACCGGCTTTCCTTTGGGATTCGAAGGTCTGGAAGCAGGTTTCTCCTCTCTTGATGGCGGCTTAGGGGCTGGTTTCTCCACTTCACCTGTCTTTCTAGCGGGTGTGTATTGATGAAAATCCATGAGATCTTCTGCTACGGCAATCGCTTCATCTACGTCCCGAACATTCCTTCTCTTGATCTCATTGTAAGCCCAAGCCTGCAATCCGTCTTGGAAGTAGAATAACTTATCCTTCTCTTGTAAGTCGGGTAGTTCAAGCATCAGCGTGGTGAATTCCACCACGTAGTCTCTGATTGAACCCATGTGTTTCAACTCTCGAAGCTTCTTCATGGCTATTTCTTCAGCATTATGTGGGCAGAATTGCCTCTTAAGTTGCTTCTTGAATTCTTCCCATGTGTATATGGTGTATAATCCCTTCTCAATGTCTCCATGTTTCCGTCTCCACCATAGAGCAGCGTTTTCACTTAGGTAAAGGACGGCAGTGTCTATCTTTGACTTGTCGTTTTTTACCTCAGTCGCATTGAAATAGCATTCTATGGACCAGAGAAACTCATCAAGTACTTTAGAGTCGCGCTTACCTCCGTACTTCAACGGTTGTGGTGCTTCCGTGCGTGGCATCCTCTTGGTAATGGCTCCTCCGGCAATCGCTGCCTTGCACAAGTTTACTTCAACTTCCAAAGCGCTGGTCTTCTCCCGGAACTCATTCCTTAGGGTGTTGATAAGCCCAAGTACTTCTTCCTTAATGACACCGATGTCATCTTTCAATCCATCGCTCGTGTCACTTATCTCTGCAGTGAATTGGTCGATGGTATCCTTCCACTCCAGGGTCTCACCGACGTTAATCTCGACCCTTGTCAGCCTATTGTCAAAGCTGGCCAAGGTATCTACCGACTGCTCCTTCTTCTTGGATTTTAACTTCCATTCCTTTTCCACTCCTTCAACAAGTGGGGGAATGTTGGCAACTTCACTATTTCCTTCCGTAACCATAGTCTTTGCTTTCCGCAAACCGGTGCTCCGATGCCACGTTGTCATGGGATAACTCTTGCGTAGTCGATCTCGTGTGCCACTCAGCTCACTTCTAGCTAAGTCAGGCTAACTCCACTCTTTATGATGTACTAACGGACTTGGAAAGCAAGAAACTAAGGGTTGAAGACTACAAGGTAAGAAGAGGTTTTGTATTATGTGAAACTTCAAAGATTACAAGCACTTCTTGATCACACTTCTTGATGATCTTGATGATCTTCCTGATGGTCTTGGAGCAAATGAGCTCCCCCTATTTATACATCTCCCACCTCCTCTTATGGAGGGTTCTAGAGAAGTCTACAACTTCTCTCCTATCTTTACATAATAAGAATACACTAGAACATTCCATACATATCTTTACATTTCAAGACTCATAATATCTCTAGACTATTCCACAAGTATTCTAAGATCCAACCTTTCTTGAAGGTTCTTGAGGGTTCTACTTTCATCCGGGAACTCCAGCTCGTTCCAGTCCGTCTCGGCCCGCTTCGGTCCGTCCCGGCCCGCATCGGCCCGACACAGTCCTCTTGCTTCCGCAACCTTCTGGAGTCTTCCCGAACATTCTGGGCCATTCTGGTCCGCACCTGGCTGCTCCTGGTCAAGTCTTCCCTGCCGAGTGACTCCTCAGCTTTTCAGTATCCACTTCCCCCACAAGGGTATATCCCGCTAAGCCTATTATAGGGGGGAGGGTCTCTCTTGCACCCTGCGCGCGCACGCCCGCGCACCTCGGTCGCGTCCGGAATCCCATGACCGCGACCGACATCCTTGCTTGAGTCTTGCCTCGCGACTCGACCTCGCCTCGTCATCTTTCCTTATTCCGAGCACTGCTTGCTCGGCCGGCCTTGCCCGTGCTCCATGCACTACCGGACAGTCTCGCACATGTCCCGACTGGAATGCCCAAGTGTCCTGAACACTAAGGCACGTTGTCCCTTGGGCGAACCGCCTCCCATAGCGGCGCCTGTGTTCCTCCCACGGCTTCTTCACATGGTTGTCCGTCCGACCATGCTGCTTATAAGGCTGAACCTCTATTTCCAGCCCGATGCCTTTCAGGGCGTCTTGCTCGTGCTTGATCTTCAGCACCTCATGCAACCGGACCTGCACGTCTGTCCCGTCAACAACTTTCTGCCGTGACAATCTCCCTCGCCTATTTCCTCGACGTCCCCATCGACGAGGCGAATCATTGGTTTTCTCCGTGCTCACGATGATGTCACGGTTGTCCATTGTCGTTGCCTTGAAGTGTGCTGGCGCATTTCCGATGTCCAGTCCCCGTTGCACATTGTCCGCATCCTGTCTGAACCTGACGGCTGATTTCAACGTCTGTACTACCTCTGTGGAGACCTCCTTGCTCTCGGCGACATCCTGCGCCTTGGTGTGCTCCATGGTGACCAACTTCGGAAGTCCCTTACTGAGTTGCATGGACGATAGAACTCGAGTCTCTGTTTTACTTCTTTCCAAAGGCACGATATGTATCGTCGGACCCTTGGTGATCCGCATGGTTTGGTCTTCAAATGAAAAAGGACGTACCTCGTCCAGGAACTCCATTCCCAACACCATGTGGTACTCGTCCATGGGTACTACCGTCAGATCTATAGTGCCTTTCCATCCTCCTATTTCAATGGGCACTCCCTGGGCAACTCCAAGGATAGGCTGGGACGGAGAGTTTACTGCTTTTACCCAACCTATCTCCTTGGTGTATTGAATATCCATTTTCTTAGCTTCCCTTTCAGCAAGGAAGTTGTGAGACGCACCTATGTCGATCAATGTTCTTACGTGACTTTTGTTAAGCTTGGCATTGACAAACATGAGGCCTTGTCCCTTCTTCTCTGCTTCTTTACAAGTCTTGGTATCCTCTTTCGCCATGGAGTTAAGGAGTCGCATTGAGCTGATATAAGCGTCTTCCGTTCCTTTCTTCTCTTCCTCAAATACCATTGCGTTGAAGGCCTTTTTCTTAGGGCACTCCCGAATCAAGTGAGGGCCATCGCATAAGTAACACTTGTACTCCCTTGAACTTCCTCCTTCAACCGGCTCTCCTTTGGGATTCGAAGGTCTGGAAGCAGGTTTCTCCTCTCTTGATGGCGGCTTAGGAGCTGGTTTCTCCACTTCACCTGTCTTTCTAGCGGGTGTGTCTTGACGAAAATCCATGAGATCTTCTGCTACGGCAATCGCTTCATCTACGTCCTGAACATTCCTTCTCTTGAGCTCATTGTAATCCCAAGCCTGCAATCCGTCTTGGAAGTAGAATAACTTATCCTTCTCTTGTAATTTGGGTAGTTCAAGCATCAGCGTGGTGAATTCCACCACGTAGTCTCTGATTGAACCCGTGTGTTTCAACTCTTGAAGCTTCTTCATGGCTATTTCTTCAGCATTGTGTGGGCAGAATTGCCTCTTAAGTTGCTTCTTGAATTCTTCCCACGTGTCTATGGTGTAGAGTCCCTTCTCAATGTCTCCATGTTTCCGTCTCCACCATAGAGCAGCGTTTTCACTTAGGTAAAGGACGACAGTGTCTATCTTCGACTTGTCGTCTTTTACCTCAGTCGCATTGAAATAGCATTCTATGGACCAGAGAAACTCATCAAGTACTTTAGAGTCGCGCTTACCTCCGTACTTCAACGGTTGTGGTGCTTCTGTGAGCGGCATCCTCTTGGTAATGGCTCCTCTGGCAATCGCTGCCTTGCACAAGTTTACTTCAACTTCCAAAGCGCTGGTCTTCTCCCGGAACTCATTCCTCAGGATGTTGACAAGCCCAAGTACTTCTTCCTTCATGACACCGATGGCATCTTTCAATCCATCGCTCATGTCACTTATCTCTGCAGCGAATTGGTCGATGGTATCCTTCCACTCTAGGGTCTCACCGACGTTAATCTCGACCCTTGTCAGCCTATTGTCAAAACTGGCCAAGGTATCTACCGACTGCTCCCTCTTCTTGGATTTTACCTTCCTTTCCTTTTCCACTCCTTCAACAAGTGAGGGAATGTTGGCAACTTCACTAGTTCCTTCCGTAACCATAGTCTTTTCTTTCCACGAACCGGTGCTCCAATACCACGTTGTCACGGGATAACTCTTGCGTAGTCGATCTCGTGTGCCACTCAGCTCACTTCTAGCTAAGTCAGGCTAACTCCACTCCTTATGATGTACTAACGGACTTGGAAAGCAAGAAACTAAGGGTTGAAGACTACAAGGTAAGAAGAGGTTTTGTATTATGTGAAACTTCAAAGATTACAAGCACTTCTTGATCACACTTCTTGATGATATTGATGATCTTCCTGATGGTCTTGGAGCAAATGAGCTCCCCCTATTTATACATCTCCCACCTCCTCTTATGGAGGGTTCTAGAGAAGTCTACAACTTCTCTCCTATCTTTACATAATAAGAATACACTAGAACATTCCATACATATCTTTACATTTCAAGACTCATAATATCTCTAGACTATTCCACAAGTATTCTAAGATCCAACCTTTCTTGAAGGTTCTTGAGGGTTTTACTTTCATCCGGGCACTCCAGCTCGTTCCAGTCCGTCTCGGCCCGCTTCGGTCCGTCCCGGCCCGCATCGGCCCGACACAGTCCTCTTGCTTCCGCAACCTTCTGGAGTCTTCCCGAACCTTCTGGGCCATTCTGGTCCGCACCTGGCTTCTCCTGGTCGAGTCTTCCCCGCCGAGTGACTCCTCAGCTTTTCAGTATCCACTGCCCCCACAAGGGTATATCCCGCTAAGCCTATTATAGGGGGGAGGGTCTCTCTCGCACCCTACGCGCGCGCGCCCGCGCACGTCGGTCGCGTCCGGAATCCCATGCCCGCGCCCGACATCCTTGCTTGAGTCTTGCCTCGCGACTCGACCTCGCCTCGTCATCTTTCCTTATTCCGAGCACTGCTTGCTCGGCCGACCTTGCCCGTGCTCCATGCACTACCGGACAGTCCCGCACATGTCCCGACTGGAATGCCCAAGTGTCCTGAACACTAAGGCACGTTGTCCCTTGGGCGAACCGCCTCCCATAGCGGCGCCTGTGTTCCTCCCATGGCTTCTTCACATGGTTGTCCGTCCGACCATGCTGCTTATAAGGCTGAACCTCCATTTCCAGCCCGATGCCTTTCAGGGCGTATTGCTCGTGCTTGATCTTCAGCACCTCGTGCGACCGGACCTGCACGTCTGTCCCGTCATCAACTTTCTGCCGTGACGCTCTCCCCCGCCTATTTCCTCGACGTCCCCATCGACGTGGCGAATCATTGGTTTTCTCCGTGCTCACGATGATGTCACGGTTGTCCATTGTCGTTGCCTTGAAGTGTGCTGGCGCATTTCCGATGTCCAGTCCCCGTTGCACATTATCCGCATCCTGTATGAACCTGACGTCTGATTTCAACGTCTGTACTACCTCTGTGGAGACCTCCTTGCTCTCGGCGACATCCTGCGCCTTGGTGTGCTCCATGGTGACCAACTTCGGAAGTCCCTTACTGAGTTGCATGGACGATAGAACTCGAGTATCTGTTTTACTTCTTTCCAAAGGCACGATATGTATCGTCGGACCCTTGGTGATCCGCATGGTTTGGTCTTCAAATGAAAAAGGACGTACCTCGTCCAGGAACTCCATTCCCAACACCATGTGGTACTCGTCCATGGGTACTACCGTCAGATCTATAGTGCCTTTCCATCCTCCTATTTCAATGGGCACTCCCTGGGCAACTCCAAGGATAGGCTGGGACGGAGAGTTTACTGCTTTTACCCAACCTATCTCCTTGGTGTATTGAATATCCATTTTCTTAGCTTCCCTTTCAGCAAGGAAATTGTGAGACGCACCTGTGTCGATCAATGTTCTTACGTGACTTTTGTTAAGCTTGGCATTGACAAACATGAGGCCTCGTCCCTTCTTCTCTGCTTCTTTACAAGTCTTGGTATCCTCTTTCGCCATGGAGTTAAGGAGTCGCATTGAGCTGATATAAGCGTCTTCCGTTCCTTTCTTCTCTTCCTCAAATACCATTGCGTTGAAGGCCTTTTTCTTAGGGCAGTCCCGAATCAAGTGAGGGCCATCGCATAAGTAACACTTGTACTCCCTTGAACTTTCTCCTTCAACCGGCTTTCCTTTGGGATTCGAAGGTCTGGAAGCAGGTTTCTCCTCTCTTGATGGCGGCTTAGGGGCTGGTTTCTCCACTTCACCTGTCTTTCTAGCGGGTGTGTCTTGATGAAAATCCATGAGATCTTCTGCTATGGCAATCGCTTCATCTACGTCCCGAACATTCCTTCTCTTGAGCTCATTGTAAGCCCAAGCCTGCAATCCGTCTTGGAAGTATAATAACTTATCCTTCTCTTGTAAGTCGGGTAGTTCAAGCATCAGCGTGGTGAATTCCACCACGTAGTCTCTGATTGAACCCGTGTGTTTCAACTCTCGAAGCTTCTTCATGGCTATTTCTTTAGCATTGTGTGGGCAGAATTGCCTCTTAAGTTGCTTCTTGAATTCTTCCCACGTGTATATGGTGTAGAATCCCTTCTGAATGTCTCCATGTTTCCGTCTCCACCATAGAGTAGCGTTTTCACTTAGGTAAAGGACGGCAGTGTCTATCTTTGACTTGTCGTCTTTTACCTCAGTCGCATTGAAATAGCATTCTATGAACCAGAGAAACTCATCAAGTACTTTAGAGTCGCGCTTACTTCCGTACTTCAACGGTTGTGGTGCTTCCGTGCGCGGCATCCTCTTGGTAATGGCTCCTCCGGCAATCGCTGCCTTGCACAAGTTTACTTCAACTTCCAAAGTGCTGGTCTTCTCCCGGAACTCATTCCTTCGGGTGTTGATAAGCCCAAGTACTTCTTCCTTCATGACACCGATGGCATCTTTCAATCCATCGCTCGTGTCACTTATCTCTGCAGTGAATTGGTCGATGGTATCCTTCCACTCCAGGGTCTCACCGACGTTAATCTCGACCCTTGTCAGCCTATTATCAAAGCTGGCCAAGGTATCTACCGACCGCTCCCTCTTCTTGGATTTTACATTCCTTTCCTTTTCCACTCCTTCAACAAGTGAGGGAATGTTGGCAACTTCACTAGTTCCTTCCGTAACCATAGTCTTTGCTTTCCGCGAATCGGTGCTACGATGCCACGTTGTCATGGGATAAATCTTGCGTAGTTGATCTCGTGTGCCACTCAGCTCACTTCTAGCTAAGTCAGGCTAACTCCACTCCTTATGATGTACTAACGGACTTGGAAAGCAAGAAACTAAGGGTTGAAGACTACAAGGTAAGAAGAGGTTTTGTATTATGTGAAACTTCAAAGATTACAAGCACTTCTTGATCACACTTCTTGATGATCTTGATGATCTTCCTGATGGTCTTGGAGCAAATGAGCTCCCCCTATTTATACATCTCCCACCTCTTCTTATGGAGGGTTCTAGAGAAGTCTACAACTTCTCTCCTATCTTTACATAATAAGAATACACTAGAACATTCCATACATATCTTTACATTTCAAGACTCATAATATCTCTAGACTATTCCACAAGTATTCTAAGATCCAACCTTTCTTGAAGGTTCTTGAGGGTTCTACTTTCATCCGGGCGCTCCAGCTCGTTCCAGTCCGTCTCGGCCCGCTTCGGTCCGTCCGGCCCGCATCGGCCCGACACAGTCCTCTTGCTTCCGCAACCTTCTGGAGTCTTCCCGAACATTCTGGGCCATTCTGGCCCGCACCTGGCTGCTCCTGGTCGAGTCTTCCCCGCCGAGTGACTCCTCAGCTTTTCAGTATCCACTGCCCCCACAAGGGTATATCCCGCTAAGCCTATTATAGGGGGGAGGGTCTCTCTCGCAAGACTCCAAGAGAGGACTCTTGCCAATGTCACATGGCATTCATCTGAGTGAGACTCAGAGTCCTAAGACTCCTGATGAGCGAGCCCGTATGAGCAAGATACCATACGCTTCGTCTATTGGATCGATCATGTATGCCATGATTTGTACTCGACCACATGTATCGTTTGCTCTTAGTATGACAAGTCGATACCAATAGAATCCAGGTAAAAGTCACTGGACAGCAGTGAAAACCATCCTAAAGTACTTGAGAAGAACTAAGGATGATTTCCTAGTTTATGGAGGGGTGGGAAACGAGCTGGCTGTAAGAGGTTACGCCGATGCAAGTTTCGAAACCGACAGAGACGGTTTCAAATCGCAAACTGGTTATGTGTTTGTATTGAATGGAGGTGCTGTGAGTTGGAAGAGTTCCAAGCAAAGCACGGTTCCGATTCATTACGGTGAGTACACAGCGGCATCGGATGCAGCTAAGGAAGCCGTATGGATCAAGAAGTTCCTTACCGAACTAGGAGTGGTGCCAACCATCCAGGGTCCCATAAGCCTTTATTGTAACAATAATGGTTCTATTGCACAAGCTAAAGAGCCTAGGTCCCATCATAATTCCAAACATATACTCAGAAAATATCACCTAGTCAGAGAGATCGTCAGACGAGGAGATATTACAATATGCAAAGTAGCAACGGAAGAGAATGTTGCAGATCCACTTACCAAGCCTCTCTCACAAGGAAAGCATGTTGAGCATGCTAGAGCGATAGGACTAAAAGTCATGAATGAATGGTCCTAGTGCAAGTGGAAGATTGTTGGGAATAGTGCCCTAGGACATTCGATGTGCCTAGATTTGTAATTGTCACATTTAAATAAAGTTATTTGATATCATTTATTTCTCGTTGATTATTATAATGTATGCATGTTTTAATATTATAATAATCGAATAATAGTTATTCACGAATAATAAGATTATTCAAATGTCCCTGGTAAAATCGCGTTGAGTAGAGACTCAAGTGATTAATATACTAGTATAAGTTTGATTGATAATCATCGGATGATTATGCGTATGGTGCGGATCAATCTTATGGGTATTGGTTGGAGAACTAATACTGGACCGACCCGCATTGAGATCACTGCATGGAAATGTCATAAGTGAATCTCAATACAGTATGTCAATAAATCCTTGAACCTGAGATTATCATAGAGTCCAACATGATAACTGTTATGCCTTGACGTAATCCAACGTCATCTGAAACATGGTGATCATAAAGGTTAGCGATCGGGATTAGTGGAAGTCATGTAGAGGGCAATGAATAATCAAGATGGGGATTTGTCCCTCTCTTAAGTGAGAGAGATATCTGCTGGGCCCCTCGATAAGTAGGACTGAAGGAAATGCATGGTCATGCTCAAATGAAGAGTCATTTGATTCAATCAGTCTACTTAAGATCGAGAAAGCATTTGAACATAAATAAGTATGACAGACTCCATGACTTAGTTCAAATATGATATCGCGTGACAAAGGGATTTGACACGTTAAAAGGTTTAATGGACTATTGACTTATATTATTTGGGTAATCATAATGTCTTGCTAGAGGCCGCTTATGATTTATTATTTAATAAGGTATTAAATAATTGCCAACATAATATAAGCCTTTTGGGTCGCACATACGACAATTATAGACAAGTAGGAATAAATATCAACTGGAATAATAAATATAATATTGGATATTATATTTATAAGGAGATTAAATAATAAGTAATATATATAATATTGGATATTATATATATTGTATTATTTAATAAGTTGAGGGGCAACTAAGCAAATACTAGATTATTGAATCTAGGGTTTACTTAGTATAAATATAAGGTCTTGGAGAAGGAGTTGTAACCAGAATACAAGACCTAAAAATCGGCCCTTCAAGAAGAAGAAAAAAATCGGCCATCTACATCATATTGTAGGAGAACGGAGTCGGTCGTCGCTCTTCCCTTAGTTGATCTTGATCAATAGTACAATCCTTCTAGTAAGGAATTTGTGTTGTACTATTTATCAATATTATTCGTAAGGATCTAGCAATTCGGCTTGTGGAATTGTTCGTGTGTGGATCACCAAAAGAGGAAGGAGATATTCATCTGCTTCTAGTCCGGATCTAGAATTGTTCAATCGAATTAAGGTAATTCGATTAATACTTTAATTAAACAATTAAATTACTGCATGCGATCCTAAATTGGGTTTTCACATTTATTGTTCCGCTGCGTTTTTACTCCGATTATTTTGTATTCGATGCACAGAAAACCCAACAGTGGTATCGGAGCTAACTTGCATGTAATTTAATTATTTGTGTAGAACATATTTATGTGTAAATTATGTTCCTGGTTATGTTTATAAAATATAGATTTTATAAAATATTTTTTCTGATTTAATTTGATTAAATCGGATCGTCAAAAAAAAATTTCGATGTTTTTCGCATAAGCTGCTGTCGAGCTGGAAACGATGCGGCGATTCGGGCAGGTCGGGCAGATTCGGGTTCGGGTCGAGTCGGGCCTGGACCCGCGGGTTGTATTAATTAGCAAAAATGATTTTGCATCACCAGGGGTTCGAACCCTGGTGGTCCAGGCCAGCCGCCTAGCTACTTACCAAGTGCGCTGCAATTTTGTTTTGGAATTTTTCTCACGGATGTTTTATTAAAGGCAGGAAATCTGTTTTAATATTGCAAAATTAATTCTGCAAAACACGGGATTCGAACCCGAGTACATTGCCTTGAAATCCGGCGCTTTACCATCTCGGCTGGGAACTGTTTTGGTAATATCAAAGTAATCCTTTTCTTATAAGCCCTTTTTAATATAAAAGTAAATTTGGAAATAAAAGTTGCAAAATGTTGCAACTGCAACCGCCGGGTTTCGAACCCAGGCAAACCCATGCCCAGATCGGGCTGGCAGCCATCTCGGCCATAGTCCAGATTTGTTCATGTGATGACTCAAATTTTAATTATTGTCTGATTGTCAGATAAATTGATTATTTAGTATATTACATGCTTTATTAATTATTTGATAATTATTTATGGTATGTGTGTGGTGTATGGCATGACCATAAATTGACCAATGTGAATGGATAATTTAATTTCTTATGGGTTAGTTTTACGGCCTGCGTGTCGTTTAATTATAATTGGTTTTACGGCCTACGAGTCGTCTATTTAAATTGTTTATTATTTTACGGCCTGCGTGTCGTTTGTACTTCTTGTAATTTAATTTATTAGTGTAGTATTAAATTTCATTAATGTAATGAAGACAAGAAGGACGAGAAAGATGGACTCGAGGAGCAAATTGATCGCGTATGGCGTTCCAAGGAGTTGGAAGATCAATGAAGACCATATTTAACCCTTTAGATGACCTTTGTGATTTTCATGTTGGCTCATGAAAATCACGTTAGGATTATGGTCATGCTATACACGGTCCTATGCTTTATTGTCATGTGATGCGATGTATGTTTAAATTTATACATGTATGTGATGCTATGTATGTTTAGATGTATGTTAGCAAACATAGACATTAACATAGGATAAAAATCCCTCATTAAAATTTTAATGCCGTTCATTTGAAAAACACCTATCAAGACTTCGATCATCATGAGTGGGTCATGCCAAAGCTGGGCACTCGGATTATCTTAGTAAGGTAGGATAGGTAATGGTGATACCTATACGTTTAATGAATTTGGAAATCAAAATAGTTTTGAACCTTAAGGCATAAGATGGGATTATAACATGCTTGGGCATACGATGCCAAATCCCATGATATAATCTAAGAGTTACATATGATGTAATCGATAAAGAGTTATCCACCTAAAGTAGTTCAATTCTAGGCGCCATGCCAAAGCTGAGTTTAGGATTGTGCGAAATGGGATCTTAGTCCACTAAAATTACAAATGTTGTAAATTGAGGGTACTTTGTTTTAGTGGGAGTATTTTTCGAGAAATAAAATAATGTGACTAAATATTTTGCATATTGAATTTTGTAGAATGGCATCAAACAACACATCCACCATTTCACTACGATCTGTCCTTGAGAAGGACAAGCTTAAAGAAAACGGCAGCAACTATCTGGATTGGATCCGGAGCTTGAGAATAGTTCTCAAGAAAGAAAGAAAGTTGTATGTTCTTGAGGAAGAAATTCCCGATGAGCCAGCTGACAATGCAAACAAAGCAACAAAAGACAAATGGAAGAAACATTGTGATGATTCCATTGATGTCGGTTGTCTTATGTTGGCCACCATTTGTCTAGAACTTCAGAAGAATCTGGAGGAAATGGAAGCTTATGAGCTAAATGCTCACCTCAAGGAAACTTTCTCAAAGCATGCTAGGCAAGAGAGGTATGAGACCTTTCAAGCCTTGTATGCTTGCAAGATGGTTGAGGGGACATCTGTCAGCGCTCACGTGCTCAAGATGAAAGGATATATTGATCATCTTGAAAGGCTTGGTTTTCCACTTTCTAAGGAGCACTCCACGGATGTGATCCTAAACTCATTGCCCGAAAGTTTTGGTCAGTTCATTATGAACTATAATATGAATGAGATGGAGAAGTCCATTCTTTGAAATGCATGGGATGCTTAAAGCAGTGAGCGAGAATATTAAGAAGAAACCAAACCATGTGTTGATGGTCAGCAAAGGGAAATCCTTTAAGAACAAAGGCAAGGGCAAGGGTAAGGCAAAAGTTGCCAAATCTAAAGACCCTACTAGGCCGGGTTTCAAGGCTAAAGCTCCCAAAGATGGAAATTGCCATCATTGCAATAAACCATGACACTGGAAAAGAAATTACAAGATTTACTTGGAAGAGCTAAAGCGTCGAGGCGGTGAGAGGCGCCACGGTATATTTGTTATAGAAGTTAACTTATCTACCTCTAACTCCTGGGTATTAGATACTGGATGTGGATCTCACATTTGTACAAATGTGCAGGGGTTGAGAAGCAGTAGAGAACTGAAGAAAGGGGAAGTAGATCTAAGAGTCGGCAATGGAGCAAGAGTTGCTGCACTAGCCGTAGGAACTTATGATCTAGTTTTGCCCAATGGGCTTTTGTTAGTTTTGAACAATTGCTATTATGTTCCTGCTATGAATAGGAATATTATTTCAGTTTCTACATTAGATTGTGAAGGTTACAGTTTTCTTATTAAGAATAAGATCATTCGTATTTTCTTTGATGACTTGCTTTATGGTACTGCAAAGTTATATACTGGCCTTTACAATATTGATCTAGATGAGTCCGACACTTTGGAAGTCTATAACATTGCATCCAAGAAACCTAAGCTCAATGATTCTAATCCGACTTACTTATGGCATTGTCGACTTGGTCACAAAAACGAGAAATGCATTTCTAAACTCCATAATGATAGACTTTTAGACTCTTTTGACTATGAATCATATGGGACATGCGAATCTTGTTTATTGGGCAAGATGACGAAGAATCCTTTCACCGGTCATGGAGAAAGGGCTAGTGATCTATTAGGCCTAATACATACTGATGTATGCGGACCTCTTAGCACTCATGCTAGAGGCGGATACCAATACTTCATTACATTCACCGATGATTTTAGCCGATATGGATATGCTTATCTTATGAAGTATAAACATGAATCTTTTGAAATGTTCAAAATATTCCAGAATGAGGTACAGAATCAACTTGGAAAGACAATTAAAGCCCTTCGATCAGATCGAGGTGGGGAATACTTGAGCCAAGAATTCGATGATCATCTTAGGAGTTGTGGAATTGTTTCGCAACTTACTCCTCCCGGCACACCTCAGCATAACGGAGTGTCCGAGAGGAGGAATCGAACTTTATTAGATATGGTTTGATCCATGATGAGTCGAACAGAGCTTCCATTATCATTTTGGGGCCACGCCTTAGAAACAGCAGCATTCACCCTTAACCGTGTTCCATCTAAAGCACTTGAAAAAACACCATTTGAGAAATGGACTGGTAAAAGACCAAACTTGTCTTTTCTAAAGATCTGGGGTTGCGAAGCGTTCGTAAGGCGCCAAGTGTTTGACAAACTGGCAGCCAGATCTGAAAGATGTTTATTTGTGGGATATCCTAAGGAAACTAAAGGATATTACTTTTACAAGCCCGCAGAGAACAAAGTGTTTGTTGCTCGAAATGTTGTATTCTTAGAAAGGGAATTTATTTCCAAAAGAGACAGTGGGAGAAGAGTAATTCTCGAGGAAACTCGAGAACCACAAGAAGACATCGCTTCACCGATGGAAACCGAACAAGCTCAACAAACAGTTGAAGAGCCCATTCAAAGTACACAAGTCCCACGCAGATCTGATAGGATGCGACATGAACCTGAGAGATATGGTTATCTAGTAATAGAGGATGATGATGCATCGCTCATAGATGATGAGCCTAGTACCTATACAGAAGCCGCCTGTGACCAGTCCGAGGAATGGCTATAAGCCATGAAGTCTGAGATGCAATCCATGTATGACAATCAAGTTTAGAACTTGATAGTCCACCTGAGGGTGTTAAAACCATTGGGTGCAAATGGGTCTATAAAAAGAAGAAAGACATGGATGATAATCTGCAAGCCTAGGTTATAGACAGATTCATGGTGTTGACTATGATGAGACCTTTTCGCCAGTAGTCATGCTTAAATCAATTAAAATTTTATTTGCCATTGCCGCATACTATGATTATGAAATATGGCAAATGGATGTCAAAACAGCATTCCTTAATGGAAACTTACTCGAGGATGTGTAGATGACACAACCTGAAGGTTTTGTTCATCCAGAAAATTCTAAAAAGGTTTGCAAGCTTCAAAGATCCATTTATGGGTTGAAGCAGGCTTCTCGGAGCTGGAATCTTCATTTTGATGAAACTGTCAAAGAGTTTGGGTTCATTCAAAATGAAGATGAACCTTGTGTGTACAAGAAGGTTAGTGGGAGAATAGTTGTTTTCTTAGTCTTATATGTAGATGACATATTACTCATTGGAAATGACATTCCCATCTTGCAGACAGTCAAGACTTGGTTGGAAAGTTGTTTAACAATGAAAGACTTAGGAGAAGCTGCTTACATTCTTGGGATAAAGATCTATAGAGATAGATCAAAGAGATTGATTGGTCTGAGTCAAAGTACATACATTAATAAAATATTAAAGAGGTTCAATATGCAAGACTCCAAGAGAGGACTCTTGCCAATGTCACATGGCATTCATCTAAGTGAGACTCAGAGTCCTAAGACTCCTGATGAGCGAGCCCGTATGAGCAAGATACCATACGCTTCGGCTATTGGATCGATCATGTATGCCATGATTTGTACTCGACCAGATGTATCGTTTGCTCTTAGTATGACAAGTCGATACCAATCGAATCCAGGTGAAAGTCATCGACGGCGGTGAAAACCATCCTAAAGTACTTGAGAAGAACTAAGGATGATTTCCTAGTTTATGGAGGGTGGGAAACGAGGCTGGATGTAAGAGGTTACGCCGATGCAAGTTTGAAACCGACAGAGACGATTTCAAATCGCAAGCTGGTTATGTGTTTGTATTGAATGGAGGTGTTGTGAGTTGGAAGAGTTCCAAGCAAAGCACGATTCTTGATTCTTACATGTGAGTAGTACTGCGGCATCGGATGCGGCTAAGGAAGCCGTATGGATCAATAAGTTCGTTACGAACTAGGAGTGGTGCCAACCATCCAGTGGTCCCATAAGCCTTTATTGTGACAATAATGGTGCTATTGCACAAGCTAAAGAGCCTAGGTCCCATCATAATTCCAAACATATACTCGTAAAATATCACCTAGTCGAGAGATCGTGACGAGGAGATATTACAATATGCAAAGTAGCAACGGAAGAGAATGTTGCAGATCCACTTACCAAGCCTCTCTCACAAGGAAAGCATGTTGAGCATGCTAGAGCGATAGGACTAAAAGTCATGAATGAATGGTCCTAGTGCAAGTGGGAGATTGTTGGGAATAGTGCCCTAGGACATTCGATGTGCCTAGATTTGTAATTGTCACATTTAAATAAAGTTATTTGATATCATTTATTTCTCGTTGATTATTATAATGTATGCATGTTTTAATATTATAATAATCGAATAATAGTTATTCACGAATAATAAGATTATTCAAATGTCCCTGGTAAAATCGTGTTGAGTAGAGACTCAAGTGATTAATATACTAGTATAAGTTTGATTGATAATCATCGGATGATTATGCGTATGGTACGGATCAATCTTATGGGTATTGGTTGGAGAACTAATCTTGGACCGACCCGCATTGAGATCACCGCATGGAAATGTCATAAGTGAATCTCAATACGGTATGTCAATAAATCCTTGAACACGAGATTATCATAGAGTCCAACATGATAATCGCTATGCCTTGACGTAATCCAACGTCATCTGAAATATGGTGATCATAAAGGTTAGCGATCGGGATTAGTGGAAGTCATGTAGAGGGCAATGAATAATCAAGATGGGGATTTGTCCCTCTCTTAAGTGAGAGAGATATCTGCTGGGCCCCTCGATAAGTAGGACTGAAGGAAATGCATGGCCATGCTCAAATGAAGAGTCATTTGATTCAATCAGTCTACTTAAGATCGAAAGCATTTGAACATAAATAAGTATGACAGACTCCATGACTTAGTTCAAATATGATATCGCGTGACAAAGGGATTTGACACGTTAAAAGGTTTAATGGACTATTAACTTATATTATTTGGGTAATCATAATGTCTTGCTAGAGGCCGCTTATGATTTATTATTTAATAAGGTATTAAATAATTGCCAACATAATATAAGCCTTTTGGGTCGCACATACGACAATTATAGACAAGTAGGAATAAATATCAACTGGGAATAATAAATATAATATTGGATATTATATTTATAAGGAGATTAAATAATAAGTAATATATAATATTGGATGTTATATATATTGTATTATTTAATAAGTTGAGGGGCAACTAAGCAAATACTAGATTATTGAATCTAGGGTTTATTTAGTATAAATATAAGGTCTTGGACAAGGAGTTGTAACCAGAATACAAGACCTAAAAATCGGCCCTTCAAGAAGAAGAAAAAAATCGGCCATCTACATCATATTGTAGGAGAACGGAGTCGGTCGTCGCTCTTCCCATAGTTGATCTTGATCAATAGTACAATCCTTCTAGTAAGGAATTTGTGTTGTACTATTTATCAATATTATTCGTAAGGATCTAGCAATCCGGCTTGTGGAATTGTTCGTGTGTGGATCACCAAAAGAGGAAGGAGATATTCATCTGCTTCTAGTCCGGATCTAGAATTGTTCAATCGGATTAAGGTAATTTGATTAACACTTTAATTAAACAATTAAATTACTACATGCGATCCTAAATTGAGTTTTCACATTTATTGTTCCGCTGCGTTTTTACTCCAATTATTTTGTATTCAATGCACAGAAAACCCAACAAAACGAACAAAGAGGAAGATACGATATCATACCCTTGTAGTCCATTGATTTAATCGTTGAGAAGATGATGTTCTTTACGAATTCAATCCGCAACAAGCTCTTGGATGATTCAACGCCGAAAACACCGCGTCTCTACTTGCCACATGCCGGAGAAACGATTGGAACGACTTCACCTTGTTATCCTCCAAGGATAAGGCTAGAACAAGATTATAAGAGCTTGGTAATATTGTCTATTACACTTTAAGTGTGTCGATATATTTTTCTCTCTATTTTTCTCTCAATTTTTCTCTAAGAAAAATGAAGAAGGTGATGAAAAAGATGAAGATGAATGTAGGAAACAACTCAAGACTTTCTCTCTATATTTTATTCAATGATATGAACCGTAAGTTCACCATGTGAGAGAGTAAGAAGTCTTCTTATTTGTCTTCAATAAGATTCTCCACATGACAAAGTCATGACCAACCCCATACTTTATTCATCACAAGGTGTATTTGTCCCCCATTAATAAAACATACCAAGATATAATATCAACAAGTCTTCCACCATATTAGGTGGAATACGTGGGGCGGTGGCTAATGTGGAAGATGTAGGGAGTTCGGTTCGTTCCGGACTCCAGTGAGTCCATTCTGATAAACTCCATTCCGTCTCAATATATTTATACCAATCAATTAATTCAATTAATTAATTATATCACATACAATATAATATAATTAATTTATCCAGTAAATAATTATATATTAGAATCAAATTAATTACCCAGTAATTTATTTAATTCATTAGGCCATAAATTAATTTATCCAATAAATTAATTTAGACATCCAATGTCCTGAAATTAATTAGACATCCAATGTCTAATAAATAAGATATCCAATATCTAATAAATTAGATATCCAATATCTAATATTTATTAAGAGATAATAAGCTCGATTCATTCCATCGTCTATCCTATTGCGTGACTCGGTAGGTCCATCTCAGTTAGCAATGGGAGGAACCAAAGAGTAGTAGCACAACCTAGCCAGTCTGGCAACCTACACTGTACCCTAACTGAGAATGAATGATGGGGATCATTCCAAAACCTTTCTGTCATGAATGACAGTATACGTATAAACCCTTCTTTAAAATGTCCCGATCAAGTTATAGGGTCACAACTAGTCAGACCCTATCTGTACTTGACTCTATGCACGACTTAATGCAAATCGAGATCACTGAGCTCTCGTATATCCAATACAACTAGCTCCAATGCTTTGGCCAAATACTTACGATCTCATGTGTCAATAACCGCATGGGACATATACCCGTTCACTAACAGGAGAAAGAATCTTATCTTGCTACTTGCCCACCAAGATGCACGTCGAGGTTGACCCCCACCTTCTGGTTTTCTGGGTCAAACTACTCTAATGAAAATCTTAACGTCACAAGCACATCCCTACTGAATCTTCAAGTCGAAGGTTCACGAATACCTATCACAACCTTTCGATTCTGTCATTGACTGTCCCCGGAGTGAAGCTCGTGTGACGAATCGAGGGTGAGTCGGTTCGAGTATACTAATCTCATTAGCATACCTATAATGTGTGCTCCCACTAACCATTAGTGGTCGACAGGCACTCTCCAAGTCAAAGAACACGTCATACGAGTCTTCACATAAACTTAACGCCCAGTCAAGTTTCATCGACTTGCGAACGATTAATTATTTGAGCCATAAACCTTTCCAGTGCCGATCTTCTTATCCAATAAGGAGTAGAATGTTTTGCTCTCAAATACACGGACTAGTTTTTATATATTTATTTATGAGTCAGTAATGATAGTGACTACCACTAAATAAAGAAACATACAATTACCCTTCTGATAATGATTTACATAATAACAAATGCAATGCGCTCACTCTGAGTGGCATTCGAGGCCATACTCCTAACAAGCACAAGACCTGACATAACATATGCTGTAAGTTGCCTTAGCCGATACATGGATAATCCAGGGGTATATCATTGGCAAGCCGTCAAATAGCTATTGAGGTACTTGAACGGCTCACTGAGGTATGGCCTAAAATTCTTTCGACGCCCTCAAGGTGTAAAATTGTTAGGAATTAGGATATGTAGATTCAAAATATGATACAAATCGAGATAATCGTAAGTCCACGACCTCTTATATTTTTACTTTATGTGGAGCACCTATTAGTTGGAAATCACAATTGCAACCAATTGTTGCCTTGTAAACCGCTAAATATGAATATATTGCTATTACGGAAGCATTAAAAGAAGCAATATGGTTAAGAGGACTTTCAGTTGAGATTAGTTTTCTAAAAGATAAAGTTGAGGCTTTCTCGGATAGTCAATCTGGTATCCAGCTTTGCAAATATCCTGTTTTTCATGATATAACCAAACACATTGATGTTCTTTTACATTTTATTCGAGATGTTGTTGCCAAGTGAATAATCTATCTTGAAAAATTAGCATCCCAATTTAATCCTTCTAATATGGGTATTAAGTGTCTGCCCGTTGAAAAATTTAAATCCTGTCTGAAAAGACTGAATTTCGATTCAATAGAATAAAATTTTGGGTATCTTGTGATATTACATAATTAATGTTATGTTATGCCTATTACTAACTTTGTGTTCGAGTGTAGGTACCCCGAAAACGTGATGATGAAAATTTTGCGGACATTCCTTGAAACAGTAAAATGGGATTGGGCCAAAGGTGGAGAATGTTGATATTGGCCCAATAAATGGCCCACTTATCTTGCTCCATTCCCTCGGTCCATGACCCAATACTGGGAGGCCACCCTCATTAATTCCCAGATGGCCCCTTACCGTTAGATCGTGGACTCCCATCTTGTCTGTCCAACTCACCTATTTAATTGATCTCATTGGTTTTTAACACATTTTCTCTCCTCATGCTGTCGTCTCTTTACAACCAGGTCTCTCATCCCTTTCTCTCATCCTTGTCCCTCCCTTTCGCCCATTGCAGGTCTTCCGGCGGTGCGATTCTTTAGTGAATCGTTGCAACCACCCCACATCGACCTCCATCTACCTCTATATAAGGAACCTGTTGTGTCAAGATTTATTCATCCCGACAGGCGATCGACTATAAGGCCGAGCGACCGAGTCAACACCAGTCAAACTATGTCTAGCTCACCTAATCGAAGATACCAGACCACCATCAGGTACCTAGCGATCGACTCCCAAGGCGATCGCCCTTTGGCATCTGGCGATCGACTCTAGTGTCCGGCTAATGACAATCGGCCTACGCCCCGAACAGAGACGTTCGCCCGGAAAAGTCATCGAAGACTGTATCTCTGAACAGCACCCACGTGTAGATCCACAAAAGGCGCTGAAAGACAAGACCTTTGACCCCAGCCTGTCACCTACCTCACCTACCGACAGGTCCGCCGAAAGTAACGAAGTGGGACCGCCCGTGTGATGACTCGGGGCGTGTGCAGAGCTCCCATTGGACCAATGCAGTGTTGCCAGCCAGATCATGGAACTTTAAGAGAACAAGCCCATGTGCTAAAAGACGATCGCCCGATTATTATAATACAGAAAAGGCGATCGCCCGGCATATCCAAGTCCTATAAATAGAGAACCTCCTCCTACTGGAAAAAGGTTCCCGGTTCCCAACTCATTCACCTACATTCCGAATTTATTCACAGAAATACAGAAGAACACACATACCATCAAGCTCCCTGCTTTCTCGCCGGAATCCGTCTCAGGATTTCTCTCTCCGAATCTCTCATCTAAAATATGATCGGCAGAGGCAGGAAGTCTCCACAAGACAGATTCCAAGAGATTCATAAGCCCAGGAGCTCAAGCATCCAGCTAATACTCGCCGTGAGAGACTGTCGATCTCTCACCGCGCTTGCTTATTCATCTCCTTTGTTACAAGAACTCACGAGCATCACATCTGGTTCTTAGGCAATCTACACGCTCACTAGCTAAGATAACAAGAATCTTTACACTCATTGTAATTGTATTCTTACATTAGTACTTGTATCCTCGAATATTAGTATTAATAATATCTCGCGAGAGCATTCAAGCCCGGGACTAACAACCCCGGCAAATCTTGTGTTATTTATCTTTCTCATGGAAGTGTTCTCGCATTTGTTTGCTATCCATCCATTCCAGCAATATCTATCCCCGGATAATATTTTGGGTAGCAACAATTGGCGCTAGAAGAAGGGGCATCTATACCTTCATTTTTCATTCCTACCGTCCCGAAGAACACTCACTGTTCTCGGGGCATATACTTGAAGTGACACTCACTGCGCTTCAAAGAAAACCTTCAGAATCATGAAATCCGTCGGTACATCGAAGAAAGCCACTCTCCGAACCGCCGGACACCATATCCCGGCTTAATCCGAACCCCAGCCGACAACTGGGGGAAGCCGCGGCAACGCAAGACTCTCGATCCCGCACCTGAGGGATGGCCCCAACCTCTCACTCGACCAGTTCCAAACCGAGGAACAGATCGAGGAGGCTATGGCCATCCTAGAGGAGCGACGGAGAGCATGCGCGTCGCCCGCAATAACTCCCTCGATCGTCCGCCGCTTGGGAAAACGGAAATTCAACGGGCTACTGGGTGAGCGATCGCCAGAAAGCCCCAATTCGTGAGAAAGGGCTGTCGCACGACCGGACGGATCCGTATTCAATCGTTTTGGGCGCGACCCATCCTGGCGACCGGGGCATTCTGTTTCCAACCACGAAAAGACAGAATCCGAATCCGTCACCAGAAGTTCGGCCTACCCAACTTACAGCCGAACGCAGGTCAGCCGTCTGACTCCCGCCCCGATCGCCAGGGGATCAGTACTCGATCGCCTCGGCTCCCACACCGAGCGCCGAGCCGCAAGCAGCCAGGCCACGGCGATGGCCGCTATAAAACGCCAGCTCGACGAGATGAAAGCACTTTTAGACACTGGGGCAAGCACCAGTAGAAAGATCACCGGGCCGACCGAGCCACTCGCGGTCCACATCGAGCTTGACCCCACAACCAACGATCGCTCCTCCCAAAACACCTCTGTATGAAGGGAGATTGGACCCCGAAACCCACCTGAGTAAATTCCGAATCTACATGACTAGGTGTGGGGCATCTGATGCAACCAAGTGCCGGAAACGTCCCGTTAACATTGGGCGAGCTGGCCCATAGGTGGTACACCTCACTACCACCATGATCAATCATCTCCTTTGAGAAACTGGCGAATGACTTCACGTCATACTTCGCCACCAAGGTCGCCAGACAAGAAGGCCCCCACCGCGTGATGAAAATCAGGCAGGGGAAAGATGAAACCGACGCAGATTACATCGACCGAGTAGACGAAATCATCCTCACCGGCGAACCCGTCAGTGACGAGCTCGCTCTCTTTTCGGTCCTGGGGGGATTCTACGGTCATTCACCCATGTTTAGACATCTCACCAAGGATATTCCCCCAACCTACGCGATCTTTCGCGCTAAGGCTGCCGACTTTCTGGCCAGGCAAAGGCTACTCACCTTCCACCAAGGCGAAGAAGCGCCACCTCCTGCCCGAAAGAAGGCGATCGCCAAATCAAAGATGGCGATCGCCAAGCCACCCGGAGATCTCAAGGCCTTCGGGGACATGGAAGCCCATCTCCTCCATACGTTCAACCGAACTCCGGCCCACATTTTCTATGCTATCAAGGGGCACGAACCGCTAAACAAGCCAAAGGCAATAAGGGACCACGGTCACCTGGACAACAATCAATATTGTGCCTACCATAAGAGTCCCGGCCACAGCACCAACCAATGCCGTGACCTCCTCAAACAGCTCTGGAGATTGTTCGAGGAGGGCAAGTTGGACAGCCTATTGGCTTAGCCGAAGCCCTAACCAATCTCTATACACGATCGTCCGAGTCGAACGCAAACAGGCTGGGAAGCTCATACGACCCGACCCCTAGATCAACCTTAGCGACTATCTCTACATGCTTCAATCAAGAGAAGGGAACCTCGGAAGTCTCCCCGATCTCCATCCTTATTTAGGAAACTGGAGGACTCGCTCGCCATCTACAGTTCACCATCTAACATGACGGACTAAGGCACGAGATCGCCTCCCCCGCACAACGTACACCGTCGAAGGTCGGCATCTACATGACGATCCAAGGTAGAAGAGTGCAGCCATGGTCCTGGTGGTCGATGGAACCGACTGCTTAGGCCATGCAAGGTCCCTTTGGGCCAAGATCGCCCGCCCTTCGTTTAAATACGAGGTCGGCGTAGTCTGAGAGCCCTCCAAAATTAATCAGTGGACACGATCGCCCGCCCTCAAAGGTTCATCATTTAACATGGTGAACCCGGACAATGCGACGTGCCACAACCCCCGTCTCAACGTACACCGTCGAGGTCCGCCATCTCCATGGCAGGCCGAGGTGGAAGCAGAGCTAAACAAGACGCGGGCGTGGAGTTGAATCATCCGACGCTGCCCCGCGCAAGGACTCCTCTAGACCAAGACCGCACGCCCTTCGTTTAAATACGAGGCGAGGCGCAGCCTAACAGAGGACCCTCATAATAAAGTGAGTCACGAGACACACAATGTCTTCGCGCATCAAGACACGGTCATGGAGTCGGTCCATCGAACTCCGCGATCGTGCACGGTTCCTCAAGACGGACGACCGTCCTCGAGGATTCGACAAAGTTGACGACCGCTCACTCAACGAATTATTTTCATCCCCTTACTTTCACTAAGTGAATAAAAACAAGGGGGAAGAGTGCGGACTACCTATACGACGAGCGTCCCTATTCAACCACATATGGAGGTCGTCATTTTTCAGATGTTGTACAGCGATCGAATTTGTTGTAAAAGTTATCTTTATGAGTTTATCAATTCATTTGGAACTACCCTCGCAACGATCTCTCCTCACACATTTGTACAAAGTCAAACAAAGATTCAAAAATAACAATCATTCAAGTGATAAGTCAGAAAATCAAACATTCATTTCATTGCTTGAAGGATCAAAATACATGGTCGCCCGAAGACCAAAATGCTACAAAGGGAAAACTACAAAACTCCAAGACAAAAAGCTAAAACAAACAAGCAAGAGTGAAGAGCCTCAGGCCCCCGCCTGGCCTTCGCCTTCAACGATCGGCTCGACCTGTGGTCCTTCCCCAGTTTCCGGAGCGACCTCCCCGTCCTCTGGATCGTCAGGATGAACGATGTTCGCCGGAGTCGGATACCAGCTCAGATCCACGCCAAGCTCCGAGAGATCCAAAATCGGCAAGGAAAAAGCAGGATGGAGAGGATGCTCCAACGCATACGCCTTGAAGTTCTCAGCAAGAGGCCCGACCTCCAAACCTACCTTCTTAGCTGCTCGGATCGAGTCGGAGAACGCCATATAATAGGCGAACTCGCTGACAAACTCCAAGTTTTGAAAGGGATCAGCCTTGGTCGCCTCTACCTCTCTTTTCAGCTCCGCCATCGCCTGTTGCGACCCTTGGAGCTCGGCCTCCCTCGCAGCTACCTTCTCCCTCGACTCCGTCAGCTCACTAGTCAACCGAGCGATCGTCACCTTCTGACGATCGGCCTCCTCCTCAGCAACCTTCTGCACCCGGACGGCATTCAGCATCTTGTCCAGAAATCGGTCAACCGCCAAACGAGACAACTCGGTTTCCTTCCTCGCCAGCTCAAGCTCTTGGCTCGCCCGCTTAGCTGCCTCCAAAGAGTCCTTCTCCATTGCCACGATCTTATCGGCGAACTCGGCGTTCTCTTTCCGAGCCGCCTCGAGATCCGCCTGCAGGCGAATAGTGAAAGGTCGCCCCTCAAACTCCTGCGCAGCCTGGACAACCATGGTCGCCGTCTGGAGAGAAAGGGCGAGAACAGCCTGCATCGTACTCCCCGATCGCTGACGAGCGATCGCATCTAGATCGGTCGTCCAGGCCTTCGGTAGAGCAGAAGCGGCCTTGCTGACGTATTGCGGGATGTCACAGGACTGGCGAGGAGATCGGCTCGCTAAGAAATCCACCACCATCGGCGGGCAAGATGGATCTGTGCGACGGATCCTACATCAATACAACAAAGTCAACACTAACTCCTACGCAATTGCAAGTTTCAACCCAAAACTGCAATCTACCTCTCAGCCCTCTCGGGGTCGCGACCGAAGTACGGTTTCCCTCGAAGAGTCTCAGCGTCAGCAATCCCCATCTCCCGCATAAAAGCCGCAGAGGGCGGCTCATTCTCCGGAGGGATAACAGTGATCGGAGGCGCGGCGATCGGCACCTCATTGGCGGGGGCAGGAACCGGAGTTTCTTCCGGCCTCGGTCTTTTGCAGTTAGATCGAAGCCCCTCCTCCGGAACTCCCTCCTCAGCCACGATCGGCTCCACGCGGGGCTCCACCTCCGGAATAATTGGCAGCGCAACAGGTGGGGCCCGAGACGACTTCTTGTGGCGGAGACGGCCCATAACTCCAGGATTCGACATGGCGATCTCCGGTGGGGGCTCCAAAAAGCGAGGAAAGCGAACTTATACAGTTAAGACGATCGATCAACAGTTAGATATTTTCCTCAAGTAAGGCGATCGCCTAGAAAGTGAAGGTCGCAGAAACTCATACCTGGTACCGAGAGATGTCTCGGGAAGTGGAATAGCCGAGCCGACAACCAATAGCTCTCCTTATTGATCCGGCTAGCGTCAAGATCGTCATCCGACAAGCTCCGTATCCGCTCCCAGACAACCAGAAAATCGAAGGGCAGCTCCTCGACCGCCGGAATGTGAAAACCTGCAAAGTCAAAATCAAATTAGATCAGTTCAAAACACATACGAACGATGGGAGAGTCTAAACCCTTACCGGGATTCCTCTCCCGAAACTCAGTAGGTATCTCCAGCTCGCCCGAAGGATTGTCGCTCGCAGAAGCCCTCCACTTGTCGGCGACCCAGAACCACTTATTCGGGACTCCGAGGATTACCCGACCAGATCGGCCCTGAATATGGTAACCTCCGACCGACCCTTTCTGAGCCGTCAGCTTGAACAAATGGTTCATCTCCGACGGCGATGGGAGACGGTACAGGCGGTGACCGCCGAAAAGAGTGAGAGTACAGATAATTTGGAGCCAAGCGTTCGGCGTCAGCTGAAATGGCGCCACGTTCCAAGCGGCCAGCAGGTGGGAGACAGCAAAAGATAGAGGGAAGCGCAGCCCGGCCTCCATAATCGCCTCATTCACGGCGACCATACCCATCGGAGGCTGATCGGCTCGCTCATTCTCTGCCGGCGTGAATATATCCACATCTGAAGGAACATGGAACCTCGTCCTCCAGACGGCCAGATCTTTCCTGGTCGCCGAACTCCGGATTTGGCCAAGTGACCACAAAGATCGGCTGCGCATCGCGACTGCTTTGGGAAGCCGATAAGGGTAGGCGGCCGAGTATCCGGAAATCGGACCTCGAGACGGACCGCCAACTTCTCCATAATCTCGCGAAAGCCTTATAGTCCGGCCGAAAGCGCTATCTTGCTCCCGAGGCCCTAATCGCGATCTCTCTCTATCTGCGATCGTGCATCTTGGCAGCCGCTTCCTTAGCAACGTCGGCTTCATTAAATAAAGCCTCGATTTCAGCAGGGTCAATTCCGGACCGAATAGCCTCGGCGGCCGTCTCAGTGGAAGTCGAAGAAGGTCCTCCTGGACAGTCGATGTCCCGGCGGCGGAACTTGTACCCACTCCATGTGATGATGACGTTCCAGCCATTCTCAAAGAAAGAAAGGAGAAAAGGATTTTTTCTTACCCAAAGATGAAATTAATCGACGATCGGCAGTCGAATCTCTCAGAAGCGTTCTTCAGCAAAGTCCTTCTTTCTCCAGTGATGAAGCGCGTAAGAGTTTTGACGCTGCGTCCTCACGTCCTTTTATAGGAGGCAAAAAGGACTCGTTTGTAATAAGGGAAAATCTCAGGGGTCGGATCTCAAACGTCGCATTTATTGACTCCCTCGAGACCCGCGTACGCGTCTTTTCAAGGACGCGTCAGTCGAGGAGTCATTAATGACCGTTGATATACTCCAACAGAAGCCCGACATGTGTGCGGAGACTTTTCCACGCCCATGGTCATTTCCCGCGCAGTTTAGCGGCCAACCAGGTCGTCCAAATTCAGTTTCAATTAGCTCAATGATGATTGCCAGTTCAGTTAAACGCAGAGTCGCTCGTCAAAAGTTCAGCGATCGCCAGCAGAACCACCTCACCCTACGTTTTCAACATAGGAGCAAGCTGGGGGGCAATTGTTGTGTCAAGATTTATTCATCCCAACAGGCGATCGACTATAAGGCCGAGCGACCGAGTCAACACCAGTCAAACTATGTCTAGCTCACCTAATCGAAGATACCATACCACCATCAGGTACCTAGCGATCGACTCCCAAGGCGATCGCCCTTTGGCATCTGGCGATCGACTCTAGTGTCCGGCTAAGGACAATCGGCCTACGCCCCGAACAGAGACGTTCGCCCGGAAAAGTCATCGAAGACTGTATCTCTGAACAGCACCCACGTGCAGATCCACAAAAGGCGCTGACAGACAAGACCTTTGACCCCAGCCTGTCACCTACCTCACCTACCGACAGGTCCGCCGAAAGTAACGAAGTGGGACCGCCCGTGACAGTGACTCAGGACGTGTGCAGGCTCCCCATTGGACCGTACAGCTAGCTGCCAGCAGCAGCCGCGGACTTTAAGAGAACAAGCCCATGGCAATCTACCCGCTCACTAGCTAAGATAACAAGAATCTTTACACTCATTGTAATTGTATTCTTACATTAGTACTT
The DNA here is from genome assembly GCA_033398695.1 of Orobanche coerulescens. Classification (NCBI taxonomy): domain Eukaryota; kingdom Viridiplantae; phylum Streptophyta; class Magnoliopsida; order Lamiales; family Orobanchaceae; genus Orobanche; species Orobanche coerulescens. Next base: position 97,467,859 of record CM065804.1, on the reverse strand, counting down.
GTATCCTCGAATATTAGTATTAATAATATCTCGCGAGAGCATTCAAGCCCGGGACTAACAACCCCGGCAAATCTTGTGTTATTTATCTTTCTCACGGAAGTGTTCTCGCATTTGTTTGCTATCCATCCATTCCAGCAATATCTATCCCCAGATAATATTTTGGGTAGCAACAGAACCCTCGGGCGAAATGGAGGGAGATCCGAGATGTGAGAATGTATTCTTTTTTACCAAAGAAAACTTTAATTATATCTTTGTGAGATTGAGGTTTAGAGTGAGATTGGTGTTCAGATCTATTGTGCTATCATTTTCCGGAGGTTGTCGGTGCTGCCGGTTGTGTCTTGGTGGTCCTCCCACTGTGTTTACTATTATGAGGAAGGAATCTGATCTATAAGGAGTGCTGAGCCACAATACTGTTCCTAAGGGTTTTTACTAAAATCTCATCATTTTTCGGATTATTTGTTAATCTGCTCTCTCTCTCTCTATATATATATATATATATATTATATTAGTTATAATTGATATATATATATTCTTTTTGATCTTCTCCGTTTAGGTTTTAAGTTACTCTATTTTCGGACCTACCAGTTATAATTTATAGGATTCTATTAGCTGGCTTGTAATTCTTAAATCCTATGCCATAGTATTCAATCTTTGTAGTAATTATATTTGTCATAATCCGCATTGTATTATTGATTCTTGTTTGTGTTGGTTTTGTTATTCCGAAAATTATAATAAAATGGCAAAACGAAAATCAACTGAACAGTACTACTGTTCTTACAATTCGATTACAAAATATAAACTGAAAACAGAGAATGAAATTATAAGAATAATAATCTGAAGTCGAGGCGATTGATATCTTTCCGCAAAATAATTACGTCATGTATAGTGCTGCTGTTTTTCAGACGTATTATCCCCAAAGATACAACGGCTAACGTCTTGAGTTCCGTAGCACACCGAAAAGAAGCTTCGTCGAACTTGAACTGTGCGAGAGCTGAGCAAACTGATGAGTGTATGTGTTCTTCTGAGTATTTCGAGAGATGATATGATGGATGTTATGCACCTTATTATGCACTGATATTTATAGACCTCTCCATCATGCAGGGATTTAGCTCAGGCATTAAGACCAATGAAACTGCAGATTTTATGACCCTAAAACTACTGCATAAAGACAGGTTCTATGACCATAAAACTATTGTACTAGCACGGTTTTAATACACACATTCGGTAATGTAATGGCCGTTTCATTTCAACAGTCACAAGAGGAGGAGTTCAAACGTTTAAAATTCAGGTCTGCTTGGCACCAAAAAAATTAATATTCGTGCCCAAGACCCCAGAGACCACCCAAAGATCATCCCAAAATCCAATTGCAAAGAACCAAGATCCAAGTTCCAAGGTCCAAGGTCCACAGTCCACGAGCCAAGAGCCACGAGTTTTGGGATTTATTAAAAGTCATTATGACTTATCCTCACCACAAGTCTCAGGTAACAACATTTGGATTGCTTTCTAGGGATGAGCTTTGAACAACAAATTGTTCCAAGTGCTCTACTGAATTCACGTAGCTTAGTCTTTCATTTGAACCAAGTTCATGGGATCTCCATTCAGCATGGTTGGATTACCATTATGATCCCTCTTTAAATTTATGGATTTGAAACCTATTCCCTCTAGCAATAATTCCAATTGATCTCATTCAAGTCAATTTATAAAGGGATCAACAATATTCTCCTTTGACTTTACATAGTCTATAGATATTATGTAATACACGAGATTTTCATTTTCGGTTGCCTTGAATTTATATCACTTTAAGTGGATTGCATGATGTTTGTGCCTATATGGACATGTGTCATGCTTTGTCATGTGTTTGTGTGCGACTCGGATTATTGGTGTTATATGTTAGTGTTTTATCGCATGTTGTGTGATCGTCATACCATTAGGGAGTATCATTGTTGTGTTGAGTTTTTGGTGTGATCCTACTACTTGTGCAGTAGGTGTAGCGCATACTACATTGCCTCATAGCGCATGCTACTGGTGCAGAGTTAGCGCACGCTACTTGCTTGTTCGCGTACGCTAACTGGAGATGCAGAAATTATCCAGGAGCTACCAGACTGGAATTAGAACCCATTACGCACGCTAAGGTTTGTGATTAGCGCACGCTAACTGTGTTGTTGGGCAAAACATGTTGTGATGTTAGTTTGATAGCGCACGCTAATTTGTGATTAGCGCACACTAAGCTGTCCAGTATATAAACTGGACAGCAGGCGTTTCTCCTCATTTTATCTCATTTCTTCTTCCTTCCGTGATGGCTGAGATGAGGCTGACTAGGGTTGGGATCCTTGGTTGATCTTTATCCATCCAAAGGTGTTTCGACGGGTACTAGTTGATTGTAACATCATCTAATCCATTATTCTTCGTCAGATTGAGGTGTTTTCTTGATTTCCCTAAAGTTGACCTTTTTGGGGGTTTTGTTCTTGATCTCGTTGTAATCCAGTTTTTATGGAATAGTTGTTGTTAAGCATTGTTATCAATCATGTTCTATGGATTATATATCCATATCTTCGATTACTTGGATCCAATTGATGATTTTAGTGTTCTTGAGTAACCGTGAAAACTTAATGTTCGATTGAATGTTCCACTAGGTTTCCTTCATTTGTTTGTTGTGTTTTACATTGTTATTGGTCTTGGTTCTCATAGTGATTGTGTTGTCATTGTTTCTTACGGAGGTTGTTCTAGGGCCGTTTGGTTGAGCCGTATTCGTCGGGGCGTTCGTGTGTTGTTTTTGAGGCAAGTGTTCTTGTCTATACGACTTATATCCACGATTTTCGTTCCGGTTATTTTGGATTTTTTATCGGATATTTCCCGGTTGTCGAGTTCCGGTATTATTTTCTCGACAACTGATTTTGGCGTTTAAGACCGTAGGTGATGATTTGTTATCCGTTGTTTTCATTTCGGACTGATGATGTTGTCCCCGAGTATTTTGTCGTGTTCGTTCCGTGCGATTTCGGAGAATCGAGTCGTCGAATCATGGTGGTCGGACACTGGCCGGACGGTTGGGGACGGTGGCCGGACGGCTATAGGCACTGGCCGGACGGGTGCAGGCACCGGCCGGGCGGGTGCGGCAGGAACCGGCGTAGCGCACGCTATGGTCGGAAGGTAGCGCACGCTACGGCCGGGAGCGGCCGCCTTCTGACCGGTTGGCTGCGCTTCTAGTCGGCCGAGGCGGTAAGCGATGGCGTTAAGGCTGGGAGGATCGGCGAGTAGCGCACGCCATCTTGTCGGACAACTGCGCCTTCTGGCCGGCAGGTAGCGCACGCTACGGCCGGAAGGCTGCGCACGCTACCTGGCCGAGCCAGGAAGTCTCTGGAATGTGGCTGGGCCGACAGCGCACGTGTTCAGCGCATGATGGCGGGCCCGGCCGAACATTCTCGACCATGACCGCCCGCTAGCGCATGCTAGCTCGGCAGTCTAGCGCACGCTAGACTGCACCAGTATAAATATTACCGAGCAGTCCTGTTTGCACTCATTTTTCATTTCCTCCCTTTCTCTTCCGCGGCTGGGTTCTTGGAGGTGATGAAGGCATGTTATTATACAACTAATCCACGAAGTTTTGGAGCTCATATCATCGATTAATCACTCCATAACATCCTTCAATCCAGCGAATCAAGGTTAGTTTTCTTAAAATCCTAGTTTTTGGGAAAAATTGGGGATTTTGTTGATTTCGTCCGTTTGATTCGTTATAACTTAGAATAGTGAGGGATTGATGATTATTAAGTTGTTTTATATCTAATTCCTTGTTTTTCCATGGTTGGATTACCAAGGATTCTTCGTTTTGTTCAGTTCCTAATCGGTGCCTTGAAGGTGTCCGGTGAAAATCCTTAGAGGGGGGTTTTGGGCGTTCTACGATTATTCTTCCTCGTAAGATCGTTGATTTTGACGGTATGGTGTTAGGGTCAGGTTCCTTGCGAAGAACTTGAGTCGGAACCCTTCCATTCGCGGTTTTCCGATCGGTAGTATTCTGTCGTTTTTAGGAGAGTGGTGGACGTTCGAGGTTTTCCGGTTGAGCCATGTTCGTCGGAGTGTCCGGCATCGACTATCGAGGCAAGTATCTTGCCCATACATTACGTATTTGGTGAATATGATGATTGAAAATTGACGATATGTGTTAAACAATTGTTTACAACCATTTTTCTAAAGAATCGTTATAACTATAATCATGGTTTTATTTAAAGAGGATTCTTGTGTTCGGGAATTATTGTGCTTAATTGACTATGCGTATTGGTGTCGAGTATAGGATCACATTATTTTCGAGTGATGCCATTATGTGTGATTTTGTTGTTGGTAAGTTAAAGTTCAATCATTTTGCTAAGATTTTGTGTGGAGTCATGCGGATGTGTGTGAATGTGTGAACTCGTGTGATATTGGTTGTGTCGATTGGTGCTGTTTAGATGGTGTGTTTCTTTGTGGATAGTATAAATTTTGGGTCGTGAGTATGTGTTGGATAATATGGCCATTTTAGCAAAATACCTCGACTATATATATTGTGATTGACTCTTGAGGATTGCGGTTTTGGAAATGTGAATTGATGAGAGTTGTAAGGTTTTACTCTGGTACTCTCACTCGGGGATTGACTCGACGGGGTCACACGGGGACCTGGTGGCTTAGCGGCTGGACCGGGTCACGAGAGTTACTTCGAGTGGGGCATTCTCACCTGGGGATTGCTCGACGGGGCACACAGGGACTTGGTGGCCTTACGGCGGGACCGGAGGGCTGGACCGGGTCGCGAGAATTGCCAGAGTTTATCTTGTTGATTAATTGTGATATGTCCGGAGTATCACAATGCTTGTTGCTCGGAGTCGAGAGACATTATATATCGAGTCTTGGTGTTTGGCTAAAATGGCATAAAAATAATGTGTTGTGTGTAACGTGTCGTTGGAAGTGAATTGAAGTGAATGAACGGGTCGTGGACCCTGTGTTTTGTGACTGGAATGAGTTGGGTTGTGAACCCCGTGTTTGTTAATCGGATTTGCATTTTTGGGAAATGAATATTGGGGCGGTGACCCTAAGTGGCTTTTGAAGAATTAAGAACTTTACTATCGCAAATGTTTTCGAAAACTCCCGAGATTTGAAAATGTTTTCAAAGTGCTTTCTTGTTTTGGTTTCTACTTTCAAGACTTGAACTATTTTAAATTATCAAATAGCTCGGGAAGTCTTTTGTTGTATTCTCGGAATGTGTTTTGTATGGCTCGTATTTGCACTTTATACTTGTACTAGCAAAACAGTGGAGTTTTGCTAACCCCCGAGTATTCGGGGGTGGATGTCTGTTTTTGCATCCAGGTACATGCAGGTTTGGGAGCAAAACACAGGATCGGCGCGAAGGATGATGGAAGGCAAATGATACTAATCGCATGAAGGCCAGTTTTAGGTGTAGTTAGTCGAGTATGTGTATGGACTTTTCCACTGTCGTACTTTTATTTATGAGCGTATTTTACCCTTGCGTGGGTATGAGTCGAGATGGAAATGTGTATTTTTGACTTGTATGTTAGTGACGAAAGACCAAGTTGGTCTACGGATTTAGTATTTTATCATGTCGGTATGTAATTTATTGTGTGGTTTTGATGTCTAGCCTGGTGGATCCTCACGGAGAGGGTCTGCGGCGTGTAATATTCCCGGTTTGTTTGTGGGGGTGTTAGATTTATGGTATCGAGCTTAGGTTGCGGAAACCTAGGTCGAGGTCGATCGGGTATTGTCGTGTCTTGTTGCAGCCAGTTGTGTGCATCTAAGTCGTGTCGCGACGCGTCGTCTGTGATGTCGGCCGTGATTAGTATCGAGGTGCAGCCATCATCTTCGTGCGACCTGTGGATGTAAGTCTCCCTACTATATTGTGCCTTATGATATACGAGCTTGTATGATTTTTTGTTATGATGTAGAGTTAAATGTGATTTGTGAGTATGTGGCCTATGTTGTTTGATTTTCGTATGATGATTTCAAGGTCAAAATTTTTGGAGAAATCCAACTACCGATATTTTATTTTCATTTTATATTATAAGTTTTCAAACTCGATTTTTGAACCCAAGTGAAGTTTACAAAATGTAGACAAGGCGTGACTCTCGTTTTCAACTTATCGGTTTTATGACTGTTAGTCGACAAATACTTGATGATATTCTTGTTGTTCGGGCAGTGTTGCCACTTTTAAATTAAAACTATGATGTGAATGCTGGGTCGTTCGATTTGTGTGCATTGAGATAGCTCTCTTTAATAAGAGGTGAGAATTCGGTTTTTGAATAACAATTGTCTTTTGATGGTTTCTCATGGAGTGTCGAATCAATGGCTTTGAGACTCGAACGTGTTGTTGTTTATTTGTGACCAATGATTTTAGTAATGTCGTATATATATTCGTAATCACGTGCTGAATTTGAACTGTTAGCGCATGCTAAGTACAAGGCTAGCGCGCGCTAATGTGGCATGAGTAGCGCACGCTAATGTTGTTGTAACGCGCGCTAATGCAGCATGAATAGCGCACGCTAAATAATTGTTGTAGCGTGCGTTAATTAGCTGGGACAGAGGATGTGGAACCGCATTTTAGCCGTTAGGTCTAACTTTCTACAGTCAGTCGTCTGTGACTGTATTCTATATGCGTTGTCTAGTGATGACAACCGTTTTATGTGGACGAGTGTTGTGACCTTTCATTCGTGCTAAGTGATAATTGATTTTGTTCGGTGAGTTGATAAATTATGTCTGTTGTGTGTGTGTGTTCAAAATGTTTTCCTAAAACTTTCATAAGTTTGTGCAAGTTGCGGAAATCAATTTTTGAAACTAATTTGACGTTGCGATTAAGCCGGCGGCTTTGTATGAACTTTGGAAATTGTTTGAAATTTGCGAGCCGGCCTAGGATTCTCAAATAAAACCTCGACGGTATTGAAAGAGTTGTTTTAAAATACCTTGAACATTTTGTAAAATGTTACCGTCGTTGATTCTTGTGTAGTGTTGGGAGAATTTTCAGAAATGACTTTAACGTACTATTGTATTTTCGAATAATTCGAGTACATGATTTTCAAAAATCTTTCACATCATAAAATATTTTTTTTCAAAAACCAATACGATTTCTTTTTCAAAAATATATAGTGAAAGATGAAAAATCTCACTCGATGTAAAGTTCAGACTCGGATTTGGAAATGTTAGAGTATGTAGGAATGGTTTGATGATCTTGCATGGTTAACTTGTTGGTTGTTAACGGTGATGGTGATGAGTAAAGGCATGACGATTTTGATAACGCCGGTTACAAGGAATTATTATTTTGGCAAATGATTTCAAATGAGGCGGTTAGAGTATGTTGATTACAAGTTTTGATGAAATAACCCGAGGTACCAAAAGTACTTTTAAAGTTTATTTTGAATAACATACAAATCCAATGATTTTCAAAAGATTTTCTTTAAAGGGATACCTCGTGGATTTTCTTTGCGAGTTGTTATTGGTTACCTTATGTGATATGTCATGCTAAGTTGGTACTTTAGCATATTTGTTTTTGCGAAGTGGTGCAATCGTATTGAGTGAGAATCCGCTTAGTATGCCGAGGGACAACGGACGCGACCGTGACCGCGGTACAGTTGGTTATGGAGACTAGATGCGGGACCAAGAGGATATGGCCGGGAAGGTTGATATTCAAACACTTCGTTTCGTTGTTTAGGTTTCGGGGATGAAACCTCTTTTAAAGGTGATATGATGTAATACCTGCATTTTTCTTCTTCTTCTCGTTTCCGTTTTGTTCGACCGTATTGAGGCGATTGTGTTTGTTAATGCTTCTGACCATGTGTTGTTTCTCTCATTTGTCATTCGAGCGAGTTCTGATATTGTTCCAAATTGATGTACATATCGTTGTGATCTTTCCAAGTTCGGATCGATTTCTTGTGAACCGTGTTCGAAACTAACACCTCGTGCTTCCTACAAGTTATTGATGTCTTGATTTGAGATATGAACTTCAAAGGTTATCGTTGTTGTTCGATCATTGCTATTCGTTCGTCGTTGTCCAATCATTATCGTTTGACCTCGAAACCGTGATTATTGAACATCTGGGCCATTTTGCGATTTCCATAAGTGTTGGGAAATTTTCTTCATATTTGATCTTCCAAATCATGAGTTCGGAATTTCATACCTTTCAGCGTTGGAATCGTGACTTGATTTTTGTATTGCTCGGTTTTATCAACCGCAACGATTCATGCTCGTTGATTTTCGTAAGCATTCTTGCGTATTAAATCGGATCGTAGTGGCTTTATACTGCCTGGAGTTCTGGTGTGTTGTCGAGAGTCGCCTTGCTTTTGTTTTAAGTTTCGGGACGAAACTTATTCTTAGGGGGGTAGAATGTAATACCCACGATTTTCGTTCCGGTTATTTTGGATTTTTTTTCGGATATTTCCCGGTTGTCGAGTTCCGGTATTATTTTCTCGACAAGCGATTTTGGCGTTTAAGACCGTAGGTGATGATTTGTTATCCGTTGTTTTCATTTGATGATGATGTTGTCCCAGTATTTTGTCGTGTTCGTTCCGTGCGATTTCGAAGAATCGAGTCGTCGAATCATGGTGGTCGGACACCGCCGGACGGTTGGGGACAGTGGGTGACGGCTACAAGCATCGGCCGGACGGGTGCGAGGCACCGCCGGCGGTGCGGCAGAACCGTGTAGCGCACGCTATGGCGGAAAGGTAGCGACGCCTTCTGGCCGGGAGCGGCGACGCCTTCTGACCGGTTGGCTGGCGCGCTAGTCGGCCGAGCGATAAGAGCGATAAGGTTACGGTGGGAGGATCGGCGAGTAGCGACGCTCTTGTCGGACACTGCATGCCTTCTGGCCGGCAGTGTAGCGCACGCTACGGCTTTGAAAGGCGCACGCTACTGGCCGAGCAGAAGTCTACGGAATGTGGTGGGCCGACAGCGCACGTGTTCGGCGCATGATGGCGGGCCCGGCCGAACATTCTCGACCATGACCGCCGCTAGCGCACGCTAGCTCGGCGATCTAGCGCGCTAGATCGCACCGATATAAATATTAAGCGATCCTGTTTGCACTCATTTTCATTTCCTCCCTTTCTCTTTGGTACCGGGTTCTTGGAGGTGACGAAGGCATGTTATTATACAACTAATCCACGAAGTTTTGGAGCTCATATCATCGATTAATCACTCCATAACATCCTTCAATCCAGCGAATCAAGGTTAGTTTTCTTAAAATCCTAGTTTTTGGGAAAAATTGGGGATTTTGTTGATTTCGTCCGTTTGATTCGTTATAACTTAGAATAGTGAGGGATTGATGATTATTAAGTTGTTTTATATCGAATTCCTTGTTTTTCCATGGTTGGATTACCAAGGATTCTTCGTTTTGTTGAGTTCCTAATCGGTGCCTTGAAGGTGTCCGGTGAAAATCCTTAGAGGGGGGTTTTGGGCGTTCTACGATTATTCTTCCTCGTAAGATCATTGATTTTGACGGTATGGTGTTAGGGTCAGGTTCCTTGCGAAGAACTTGAGTCGGAACCCTTCCATTCGCGGTTTTCCGATCGGTAGTGTTACCGTCGTTTTCGCCGGAGAGTGGTGGACGTTCGAGGTTTTCCGGTTGAGCCATGTTCGTCGGAGTGTCCGGCATCGACTATCGAGGCAAGTATCTTGCCCATACATTACGTATTTGGTGAATATGATGATTTAAAATTGACGATATGTGTTAAACAATTGTTTACAACCATTTTTCTAAAGAATCGTTATAACTATAATCATGGTTTTATTTGAGGATTCTTGTGTTCGGGAATTATTGTGCTTAATTGACTATGCGTATTGCTGTCGAGTATAGGATCACATTATTTTCGAGTGATGCCATTATGTGTGATTTTGTTGTTGGTAAGTTAAAGTTCAATCATTTTGCTAAGATTTTGTGTGGAGTCATGCAGATGTGTGTGAATGTGTGAACTCGTGTGATATTGGTTGTGTCGATTGGTGCTGTTTAGATGGTGTGTTTCTTTGTGGATAGTATAAATTTTGGGTCGTGAGTATGTGTTGGATAATATGGCCATTTTAGCAAAATACCTCGACTATATATATTGTGATTGACTCTTGAGGATTGCGGTTTTGGAAATGTGAATTGATGAGAGTTGTAAGGTTTTTCTCGGGTACTCTCACTCGGGGATTGACTCGACGGGGTCACACGGGGACCTGGTGGCTTAGCGGCTGGACCGGGTCACGAGAGTTACTTCGAGTGGGGCATTCTCACCTGGGGATTGCTCGACGGGGCACACAGGGACTTGGTGGCCTTACGGCGGGACCGGAGGGCTGGACCGGGTCGCAAGAATTGCCAGAGTGTTTGTAGTGTTGATTAATTGTGATATGTCCGGAGTATCACAATGCTTGTTGCTCGGAGTCGAGAGACATTATATATCGAGTCTTGGTGTTTGGCTAAAATGGCATAAAAATAATGTGTTGTGTGTAACGTGTCGTTGGAAGTGAATTGAAGTGAATGAACGGGTCGTGGACCCTGTGTTTTGTGACTGGAATGAGTTGGGTTGTGAACCCCGTGTTTGTTAATCGGATTTGCATTTTTGGGAAATGAATATTGGGGCGGTGACCCTAAGTGGCTTTAGAAGAATTAAGAACTTTACTATCGCAAATGTTTTCGAAAACTCCCGAGATTTGAAAATGTTTTCAAAGTGCTTTCTTGTTTTGGTTTCTACTTTCAAGACTTGAACTATTTTAAATTATCAAATAGCTCGGGAAGTCTTTTGTTGTATTCTCGGAATGTGTTTTGTATGGCTCGTATTTGCACTTTATACTTGTACTAGCAAAACAGTGGAGTTTTGCTAACCCCCGAGTATTCGGGGGTGGATGTCTGTTTTTGCATCCAGGTACATGCAGGTTTGGGAGCAAAACACAGGATCGGCGCGAAGGATGATGGAAGGCAAATGATACTAATCGCATGAAGGCCAGTTTTAGGTGTAGTTAGTCGAGTATGTGTATGGAGTTTTCTACTGTCGTACTTTTATTTATGAGCGTATTTTACCCTTGCGTGGGTATGAGTCGAGATGGAAATGTGTATTTTTGACTTGTATGTTAGTGACGAAAGACCAAGTTGGTCTACGGATTTAGTATTTTATCATGTCGGTATGTAATTTATTGTGTGGTTTTGATGTCTAGCCTGGTGGATCCTCACGGAGAGGGTCTGCGGCGTGTAATATTCCCGGTTTGATTCTGGGGGTGTTACAATCTAATCCATTATTCTTCGTCAGATTGAGGTATTTTCTTGATTTCCCTAAAGTTGACCTTTTTGGGGGTTTTGTTCTTGATCTCGTTGTAATCCAGTTTTTATGGAATAGTTGTTGTTAAGCATTGTTATCAATCATGTTCTATGGATTATATATCAATATCTTCGATTACTTGGATCCAATTGATGATTTTAGTGTTCTTGAGTAACCGTGAAAACTTAATGTTCGATTGAATGTTCCACTGGGTTTCCTTCATTTGTTTGTTGTGTTTTCCATTGTTATTGGTCTTGGTTCTCATAGTGATTGTGTTGTCATTGTTTCTTACGGAGGTTGTTCTGGGGCCGTTTGGTTGAGCCGTATTCGTCGGGGCGTTCGTGTGTTGTTTTTGAGGCAAGTGTTCTTGTCTATACGACTTATATCATGTGAATTGAAGTTGTTGAATGTATTTGTGTTGGTTCGTGCCTTTTTCTCGATTATGGCATATTTTAATTGTTATAATTGTTATGTGGTTATGTGGAGTTAGTGTTGGTTTGTTTCTTATCGTGGAAACGTGTCGATTGAGACGTGGTGTTGGTTTGATAATACACTTAGATGTGTATTGCAATGTTTTGAGGATTATTGTGTTGTTTTGGTTAGATTGTATAAAGACATCACTCACATTTATGTGTTGATAGTCCGTAATTGTGTTATTTCTTGGTTGTGAGTATGTGTAAGATAAAGTGGCTATTCCTAACAAGTGCCTTGACTAAATATATATTGTGATTAACGATGCGGTTTGCAAAACGAAAGTGTGTGAGTTGTTCTTCCACCTGTGGATGGTTCAACGGGACCTCTGGGGGCCGATACTAATGATTACCACCGCGGAAGTGGTTTCCCACCTGGAGATGGTTCGACGGGACCTCTGGGGGCTGATACTAATGGGTACAACACGCTCCCGTACAACGGGAAAAAAATACTGCAGCGGAAATAACTATGATTAAACCAATACAACATCGTACGGGTACTCATGTGATTAGTATCGATCATCATTCATCATCCTTCGTACCAATCCTGTGTTATGTTCGCCATGGCCCTGCACGTACCTGAATGCAATACAGACATCCACCCCCCGATTACTCGGGGGTTAACAAAATTCCACTATTTTACTAGTGCAAGTATAAAGTGCAAATACAAGTCATACAAATCATTTTCCAAGAATAATAATAATGAGGAATCTTCAAAGATTCAAACATAAAGAAAGGTACTTCCCAAGACAGAGAGTTTGAGTAAACTTTCTAAATTCGAAAGATCATGAATCAAGAGAACGATTTATAAAATATTTTTAAAATGCCCTCAGGAGTTTCAACGGAAAACAATTTAGGATTATCGAATCCTTCTCTTTCAAAAACCAAAAGGGGTCACGGCCCAAAGATTTTTCTTTCTCAAATAAAAACGAACAACAATTCACAGGGTTCATAGCCCATGCCATGTGTCCTCTACAGACATAAAGTCAACAGAATATAACCACCGAATATACGAAATCTTGGTAACACGTTCAAGGTACTCGACCTGGCAAAACATATCCAAAATCATATCCACCGTGATGACATGCCACATCATCTCAAGGTTAGATCAATCACTTGTTGCATCCCGACCACATGATCACAAGCCATGTGTCACTGTAGTTTTCTTAGGCTCTCACGGTTGGATCAAACAGTTGTTGCATCCTGACCACATAATCACAAGTCATCTATCACCGTAGACCTCGCTTATGTCCACACATTCACACACATAACACAGTACACCAAGGATATCCCAACAATTCACCCAGAGACAACAAACGCTTAGCATGACACAAAAGTCAAATCACTACGCACCAAAATGAGGTGACATATGTATATATGCATTATCAAGGCACAACATCAACACCAAACATATCCATAGAATTCACTTAATCATTTACAAACACGCTATTCACAAATGCGCACGCGTTTTGAAAGTGAGCCTTTAACGAGGTTTAAACGAATCCTTTGAAAGTTTATTTCAAACAACCAAACAAACACACTTAAACGATCACCTATCATCATATCCACAAAACAAGAAATGTATGAACAAGGTAGTTGCCTCGAATAATCACGAACGTGGGGAATCGACCAAAGCAGGATGGCCCGAAACGACTATGAATCCGACGACTCCACTGAACACCAATCCACAATAATAAACTGCGAACGACAATAATAACAATGAAAATGAATTCCATAGCACGACCCAAAGCTGCTGGATTAAACGAACAACTGACGAAAGTTCAAGGGTTTTCCCCCAAAACGGCTAAGAACACGAATCGACCCGATAAAAACATGAAAACGGAATTTTAAACCATGGATTAAGATCAACAAGACTAGGTAACAACAATAGAACCAACAATTTCGGATTAGAATCACGAAATCGAGACAAACCCCCAAATTCTCCCAAAATAGGGTTCTAAGAGATTAGCTCAGATCGAAGACGAAGAACACGCGTAGATGGTGTTAATCTATACTAGGATTTCAAGGAAGGTGATAGCAATATGATTGAAGGTTCAAAATCGCCTCAAAATCACCTCTGAATCGCTTAACCCGCGGAACTCAAAGTATGACGAAGGGAAATGACGAAAATAAAACTGCTGCCATATTATAAATGCAACACGCTAACGTGCGCTAGCACTATAAGTAGCGTGCGCTACCTGGGAGTTCCAGTACCTACTGGTCTAAATCTGGTCTCCGTTAGCGTGCAATAATCCCACACTTAACGTGTGCTAACGGGCCTGAATCCATCTTACTGACCTCTGAATCTTCTGCTCGATAGTGTGTGCTAAAACACTAAAAATGACAGCAACAGTACTCTCAAAGATGGGTACGACGACGAACTCTTCCGATCAAAATGCTAAGTTCAAGATACGCACGGGAAGTTCCAGAATATGATCATACAAAGAGCTTGAGATCCAATCAAACCCTCACGCGACCAAGAAAAGAGTTGAAACAACAAATACAAATGTGGATACCCAAAACTCTGGGAAATTACAAAATGGCCCAAAATGCCCGAAAATCACGATACGTGATCGAATAACCAAACCAAACTTCACAAAACATCTAACAAAGTTAAACATACTTTGAAGGAACACGAAACAGTATTTTCGAACAAGATTTGCAAGAATCGAACTCAAGCGCGGAAAAGTCGCTTAAGAACACGGAACTCAACAAACGACACCGAGACGAACTCGGATCACAAAAAATGCAGAACTAATCATTCTCAGAATAGCGAAACGGTCACAAGCGAGCCGTTAAAATAGACTCCTGCTCAAAAAAAATTTATTTTACCGAAAATTGAAATTGCGGATATTACATATACAGTCTTCCGTTGTATTGTATTTTGACCCCGTGTTGGTATGTATTGTAAGTTTTGTTTCGATTTGATTGAGTCGTGTGACCTTACCGGTCTATGTACTTTGAGTACTTGACTTGTCGGTCTGTGTCTTGCGTAGTTTTACCCTCACCGGTCAAACATTACTCATCTTGTAGTGATTAGCCTGATAGATCCTTGTCCAACGAGTCTACAACGTTTGATATTCCCGGTGGATTTCTGAGGGTGTTACATTTATGGTATCAGAGCTTATATTGTGGAAACCTAGGATGTCGGTCGATTCGAATCGTATGTTTGTCGCGTCATTTGAGTTGTCGATTGGCAAGTGGAGTTTTTGCATTGTCACGTCGTGTCGTTCGTGTTGTTCGTTGATATTAGTATCCTGGGCGGTCGTCATCTTCGTGCGACATGTGGATGTAAGTCTCCTCTATCATATCTTGTGTTTAGTGACTTTATTATATGTGTGTCGTGAGATGGAATTCGTATTTGATACTAGTGGTATATTACGTGTGTAATGAGCTGGATATATTGGTATATTGGACATCGAGTGGTGTAGTGTGTTATGAAACCTTTGACATTGATGTGTTCCGGAAAGTGTACCGACAATTGAGTTTGTTGAGAAATTCAAATAGATAGTTTTGACGTGTGTTTGAATTTGGTGTTCATGAGTTGTGTTTGTTTAATTGGTGATTTTGAATTCCGTATAACCATATAATTGAGAATCGGTTGTGTTTAGCTAATTGTTGTTATTTGCTACAAAGGTGTTCCCATTGGTAATTATATCCGTTGCGTGCGTGTTGGAAAATAGTTTACTGAACTTTTATAAACTTGGGTATATTTGTGGAAAATAAATTCGAAAATATTTTGACGGTGTGGTCAAAGGACGACTTAGTGTGGATTTTGAAAGGTTGTTCGAATTTTGGCGAGCCGAGCTTGTATTTTCGAATGAAACCTTGCGACAGTTAAAATACTTTGGACATTTTGTACATGTTACCGTCGTTCATCTTTTGTCGTGTTTGAGAGGATGTTTCGAAATGGTTTTAAAGTATTGGTTTAATTTTCAAAAAACTCGAGTATATGATCTTAAAAATATTTCACACCATAAAATTTTTGTATTTTAAAACAAAATTGTGATTTTCATTTTCAAAAACAAATAGTGAAAGATGAAAAAATATCTTACTCGACTTAAACATTAAATTCGGATTTGAAGAAATTTTCTGAGATGAGTCACTTAGCGCACGCTAATCTCACAATTAGCGCACGCTAAAGAACCTGGGCAGAACGCTTGGATTTTGGAGTCTATGTAGAACTGGGTCCGTTAGCGCAAGCTAACATACTCATTACCGCGCGCTAACGAGACTTTTCGGACATAACGCTTGGTTACAGCTCGATTAACGCACGCTAATCGGTGTGGCTAGCGCGCGTTAAGTTACAGTGTGCCTATGTAAGGTGGATTTATCACTTAAAATGAGAGACTAGAGTTGGAACTAACGTGATTGCATGTGAGGCCGAGTTGTATTTATATCTTTGCCGTGTTGGCATTCTCGTTGGAGAATTTCGGTTATGTGCCCAAATGTCGAGTTGCGTGGTTGGGTTTGCTTCTTAAGTCGTATGATGTTATTCTGATGTGATTGTGCATCTGTGAAAATATTTAGTGCGAGTATGATTTGTTTTCCATCCAGGTACGGTTCGGTGGAACCTCTGGGGGTCGATGCTAAGGGGCATGGCCGCGGGATAACATGTGTGGTGTAAATTGTGATGATGATGCGTGGTAACATGTGATTACCAAGTGTGTTCTTATTGTAATAAGGATACATGGCGAAATGATTTCTCTTGATGATGATGTTCTGATGGATTTTAATATTCTGAAGCATTGTTTTGCAAGTGATTCCAGAAACAAAACGATTTCGATCTATTCCTTATTATTTTGGTAAAACAGCCCGAGGTGTCAAAAGTATTTCCGAATCTTATTTCTGAAAAATTTTATAAACTTAAGGATTTTAAAATGTTACTATTTAAACAAATATCTCTGGGACTTTTTTAAAAGATTGTCACCAATGATTAATTGCCATGACGTGTGATTTGTTATGGCCGTATTTGTATCAGTAATGATCATAAATTTTCTGTTGATACGGTCATGTGATTCGTCCGTTACGACTTTAAGTTCCATTTATTGCGATTGTAGTTATTGTATTTTTGTAACTGTCGAGAGTGGATATTTGTGTGATGCTATTGTTGCCTTATGTGGATATATTGTGCAGAATTGGTATTATGGTGTATTGTTATACGACATTATATTCTATGGTGCTGAGCGGTTGTATGTTTAGTATGCCGAGAAGACGAGGTCGTGGTTTTGGTTGTGGATGTAGTCAGGAGTATGGTGAGGCACGTGATTAGAGGCAAGTAGCCAGAGAGAATGTCGAGGTTGGCAGAAATACAACGTTCGAAATGACTCTATCATTGACGAAGCCTATGTCTGTGGCAAAGAAGCAAAAGAATTCTGGGGATTCACTGGGAATTTAGGGAACTGGGGTTCATAAACCTCGACCCCCGTATCAATCAGTTGTGGAACCTTCTAGGTCAGCTAGAAAATTTAAGAGACCCAGGGCGGTATCGTTGACTGTTGGTAAATTGCCTTGATACTTTAACTGTATTTTTTCGGGTCTTGTACGTGCGAATTGTAAGAAGCCGCCGGTAGCTTGCTATAATTATGGACACGAGGGGCATCGAGTTTAGTAGTGTGAGAAAGTACTGAGATCGAACTTAACCATTGAGATGACCATTCCTGTGACGGAGGCGGGTCCAGGAAGTAATAGACAGAAGATTACGAGTAGCTCCTCATGGGGACAGAGAAGTGAGTCCCGTGAACCTGATGATTCGAATCGTTTTTTTGGGAGGACTCCCCGTTAGTTATCAGTCCAACAAACTTACTCCTATAGTGAGTAAAGTGAGTTGTGTGAAAATATGCTTCAACTGGAGTCGTGTGTGGGTCATGTACGGCAGAATTGTCGCTCACCACTGGTTAATTATTTCAAGTGTGGTCAAGCGCCCAAGCGGTGCATTATGAGACCGTTGCTAAGATGTTCGAGAACCGGAGTTCCGCTCCCACTCCTGAAAGGCCCAGTGGTGCCCAGCGATAGTATGTTGTGTTTTGTATTGTGAATTGTATCTCGTGGAGATTTGATATTTGATGTTTAATGCTTAGGGGGAGGTAGTGGTTGTGGCACTCTCTCTCCCATCACTCACTCCCAACCAATCCCCTTCTGCCACATCATTCACCCACTTTTTCCATCACTCACCCATACTTTTAGAGTCAACACTTCACTCATCCTTCACTCACTCAAACAGTCCACAAAATTAAATATGCAACGTTCACTTTCTTGCTGATGCCGTGCGTGAAACTTTCACGCAAATGATCGATCCCGTGCGTGATCAAGTTGGAGGCGGCGGTGTTCCCGTGCCACAAGACTTCACTCCCGTGCCATCCCGTGCCCACTCCGTCCTCTCTTAGAGTTTGATGACTGATGTTTTGTTTTGAATAATTCCGTATGGATTGTTGAACACGTGACAGAAGATGCTGGTCAATTAATATTGGGTCCGTTGTATGCAGAAATAGCATCCAGGTTTTATTCTACAAACTCAAAGATCTGAAAAAAAAAAACAGAATAAAGGAATGGAGATTGATGGTCACTCATGGAAAGAAATAAAAATTAAAGGATTTAAAACGAAGATTGGATTTTCTTAATGTGTTGGGCGAATCTGGACAGTTCTTGGCTACTGGTCCATTGGAGCGTACATCTATTCTGAATCAAATTATGGAGTTGGAAGAAGCGGATATTCATGATCTGAAACAAAAGGCAAAGGTTAGGTGGACTCTTGAGGGTGATGAAAACACGAGGTTCTTACACGGTATGGTTCAAAGTAAATACAGGAAAGTAAACATCCATGGGATAAAGATTAATGGGTCGTGGGTCTCTACACCATCTAAAATTAAAGATGCGGCATTTCACTTTTTCAAGGAGAAATTTTCTTTAGTCATCTTATGACAGACCCCTCTTTTCCAGCTTGAATTTCAAGAAACCATCGGTGGACCAAGTACTTAGTTGGAGGCTCCTTTTATATGGCACGAGGTGAAAGCAGCAGTTTGGGGGTGTGGTGGGGATAAATCACCCGGTCCCGACGCGTTCGCTTTCGCATTCATCAAGAAGTTTTGGGACACTATTGGAGTTGAGGTGTTTGGAGCTATAAAATCATTCTGAGTCTTTGGCTATCATTAATCGGTGTTGTAACTCCTCCTTTGTCTCGGTTATCCCCAAGGTTAAGGACCCACTATCCTTTTCGGATTACCGACCGATCAACTTGATTGGGTACATCCCAAAAATTATTTCGAAGGTGTTAGCGGATAGAATGAAGATCGCTATTGATTCAATAATCAGCCCGGAGCAGACCGCATTCATTAAAGGGAGAAGTATATTGGATGGCACATGAATGGTTAGTGAATTAATCTCTTGTTTCGAGAAGCGGAAAAAAATGCATTTTTTATTTTTAAAGTTGATTTTGAAAAGGCGTTCGATAATCTAAAGTGGAGATTTCTTGACGACATCTTACGACAAATGGGCTTACAGATAAATGGAGGCAGGGAACTTTAATTTCGGCTTGGGTGTCAGTTCTTGTTAATGAGAGTCCTACTAACGAGTTCCAAATAGAAAAAGGGGTTCGACAAAGTGATTCTTTGGCGCCTTTTCTATTTATCATCGCCATGGAGGCCTTGTGTCAAGCCATGAAAGAGGTCGAGACTAGAGGAGTTTTTCAGGGTATTAGGATCCCGAATGCTAATTCGGTTATTAGTACTTTACAATACGCAGTTGATGCACTTTTCTTGTGGGGATGTCTCCTAATACTTCCCTTAACCTTGTTCGAATTTTAAGGTGTTTTCACTTGGCGTCAGGACTAAAAGTTAAATCTTTCTAAAAGCCGCCTTTTGGGTTAAGTGTGTCTGAGGCTAAAACTAATATGTTGGAGAGACGTATGGCTTGTAAATCTGAATCATTACCATTTACTTATCTTGGTTTACCTATTGGTGCCCAAATGGGATGGACAAGATATTGGAATCCCCATATCAATAAATTTCAAAAGAAGCTATCGGCATGGAAGGCTAGAACATTATCAATTGAGGAGAGGCGATTACTTTGAAAATCAGTCTTGGGAAGCTTAGGGTCATACTCTTTTTCAATGTTTAAAGCTCCTTAAAAAGTTATTAATAGTCTGGAAAGTATGAGAAATTTATTTCTTTGGGAGGTGATGATAACAGAAAGAAAATCACTTGAATCGCCTGGAATTTGGCGTGTAACGCGCTGGAGAAAGGGGGAATTGGCATAGGAAGTCTTAAAGCTTATAATCTGACTCGTGGGGAGATGGTGGTCGAGGTTTAGGTGTGATCCTAATGGGCTGTGGAAGTACACTATCACGCGATTCATGGGACGAATGGTGGTCTTGGTAGCTCTCGACGACACACAGTTGGTGTTTGGGGATAAATTACAAAATTTGATATTATTGCTTCGGGTATGGGTTTAAATTTTAACAATTTCTGGAGGTTTGATTTAAATGTTAACAGGTGGATGTGGCTGTTGGAATCGGACAGCCGGTTTTGTCTCTTCTTGCAGGAGGATCTTTGATGATTGTATGTTAACTTCTTTGCTTCCGACAACGAGTTGGAATGTGGTAGTTCTAGGAAAAGTGAATCTTATGATTTGGAGCTCGTCGGGACAGACTTCCCACCAGAAGCAATCTTGCTAGAAGAGGCATCAACATTAGTTCAGAAGTCTGCCCTTGCTGTAACGCGGGGATAAAATCGGCCGATAACATATTCGTGACCTTTTCCACAAGCAAGGAGGTTCGGGCAGCTTCATATCTATGGTGGGCTAATTTTCCCATTTCAGCATCTTCTATGGAAGACTTCTTTGATCATGTGCACACTGTGGGGTTCAATCGAGTTCAAATGGTGGTTCTGAAAGCTGTGATCCTTACTTACTTTTGGGTTCTATGGATTAACAGGAATCAGGTGGTCCATTCTTTGAAAGGTAGGAGTCCGTCTCTTTCAGTCTCGGAAATCATTCAGCACTCATTTAACTGGATAAAGGGTAGATTTTGGAGGAACAAGGCGTTAGATTGGAACTATTGGTGTACTTGCCCTCTGTTGGCTTTGATGTAGTTCTGATGCACTGTTGCTAGTTGCTGGCTAGCTTTGTAATTTAATATATTGTTGTTCTAAAAAAACCATAAAAATGAATCGGATTTTAGCCAGTGGTTAGGCACTATTTTCGAACAAGCAAACCCGGGTCGATTCCGACCATGGCATTAGTGGAGCTTTTCTTGGACTACTATGAATAGATACTCTCTTGTTAGTTGAGCATATTTAAAAAATCCATTAAAAGTCGATTTATCAAGTCTATAAAAGACTTCAATCAACATAACTCACAACTAGAAACGGGCTTGATGTCTGCATGGGCAGCTCAACTGGTTCCTGGGTGGCAGATTGCTACAAGGACGCAGGTTCGAGTCCTGACAGCCGCAGTGTGGGAGTTTTATCCCTCCAATGTGGGGGATAGCTCCTTGTGGGCACTAGGCACTGTTCCTCCCACCTAGTGGGCCGTTGAGTCACCATGATTTAATTCCTCCACCAATCCCTGTCGGGCCGGGGGGTGGGGGCCCTGGGGGCGAGGGATTTCGCCTTTTGCTACAAGAAACGGGCTTGATATATCATTTTTGAAGAAAATAGTATCAACTTTTTATTATTCTAATTACTAGAGATTACCCGTGCTATAATAATACGGTGGTGGTGATATAATTGAATTAATAATTAAATTACCAGTTACTTGCTAGAAAAAAATATATTGGTTGAAAAAAAAAAGAAGTTGGCCGGTCCCCAGAGGTCCGACGGCCGCCGCCGGTGGCCCAACGACAAGCGGCCTTGCGTCCTGGCGTAAAAAAAAATTGGTCGGTCCCTGGAGGTACGCCGGTAGCCACCGGTGGCCCGCCAAAAAGCAGGCTGGCCGCTTGGCGTAAAAAAAAAGAGTTGGCCGGTAGCGGAGGTCCGCCGAGAACAGGCCGGCGGCCTGGCATTTACTGTAACACCCCCAAGTTATTCAGGGTATACTACAGCGCCGTGAGCCCCGCCGTGGGACCCATAAGGCTATTCACATGCGGAATCATGAACTTTGACCGATAAGGTCCAAGCATAATCCAATGGAGGAAAATAAAATTGGCCCTCAAGATAATATCCAATAAGACCGAATACAATACATCAAGAATCAATCCCAAGGCAACACGGGCCAGAACATCAAGAAAGCCAGAAACAGTACTCGAGTACTCATAACCGTTTCAAGTATAACATCACTGAATGGATGAAATACAAAGTATAACCAGTGACAAGACACATCATCACACTTGCCCATCATCTTCATGCCGACCCGGTACATGCCTATCCGCTCTCCTAGATACTGAAATACATGAAAGGTATTTCCCCCAAAAAGGGGTTAGCCGTTGAATAGCTAGTACAAGTATATCAATTATGAAACACAATACTTCTCGACAATAAAGTAAATGTAATCATCATTCCATCAAGCTCAAGACTAGTATTCCGGAATAACTAATCTCATAGCACTTCATTTCAATACATACATGATTAACTGTGGAACCGCACCAAAGACAATGGAACCCTCAAAGGCCCCGTCGGACCCTCCCAGAGTGGTTAACCCAAGATATTCACGGAACCGCACCAAAGGCAACGGAACCCTCAGAGGACCCGTCGGTCCGTCCCAGAGTGAATATATACAATCATACAATTCATATACCATAATTTCAAAGTCGAGAACGTACAATCATAAACATATATTTGCCTTTGAGACATCGAGAATTGGAAAGGAAAGAAGACAAGTTCGGTAGGTCCAAGAACGCACTTCCGGCACCTTTTAAGGAATACTATAATTAATAATCCATACTCAAATCACACGAAGAAACACCCGAAACACGTCTACGATTCACAAAACTCCAAGGATAATCACCTGGAGGTTTGGAAATCACCCAAATCCTCTCAAGTCCGAACAAGGTACATAAACATCCATATAATCATAGGGGAAGCGTGGGTACAGGGTACTTACATCATAATCTCAAAGATCTCAAGCTCCAAAACGGATAAATTGGACGAATCTAAGAAAATCCCCAAAAATTCCCCAAACTAGGGTTCTAAGGAATTTACCTTGATTTGGAAGGTAGAAACAGATTAGATGTTGTATAATCTTTGTTATTCAACCCAAGATGATGATAGCTGATGAAATACTGCCCC
Organism: Orobanche coerulescens; assembly: GCA_033398695.1. Taxonomy (NCBI): domain Eukaryota; kingdom Viridiplantae; phylum Streptophyta; class Magnoliopsida; order Lamiales; family Orobanchaceae; genus Orobanche; species Orobanche coerulescens. The sequence goes on along the minus strand of CM065804.1, from coordinate 97,444,921 downwards.
CAAATCGCCCTCCGGATCGCCCTTTCGTGCTCTCTCGTCGAAAATAAGTAAAAGGGATGAAAAATGACGAAGAACGGGGTTGGCCTCCTCTTATACACTGCACCTCATTAGCGCGTGCTAAAACACAAGGCTATCGTGCGCTAATGGGGTCACCCGGTAGTCCAGTAGCTTTTGACCTGCGTCGTTAGCGTGCGCTACATCTGGCACTAGCAGGCACTGCGCAATGCTGATAGCGTGTGTTAGCTCACGCCTAGCGTGCGCTAACTGCTAGTCCGGAGAGCAGAATTCGGTTACTGCCTCTGCCAGACTCAAGCCATTAGCGCGCCCTACTCGACATGAATAGCGTGCGCTATATGCTCCATCTAATATCATCGCCGCAAGGTCCATTCGATACGAACATGTTCCGAAGGATACGAAACTCTATAATCAACAACATCTCGATAGGCGCTTACAAGAGCGATAAAAGTGAATGGACGACAAGGTCAAAATCATGAAAAATATAGGTATTACGTTTTTTCCCCTCTAAAAAGAAGTTTCGTCCCGAAACTTAAGAAATTAAAAGTTCGGGGTATCCCGATCGCATCTTCTCCTCTGTCTCCCAAGTCGCTTCCTCAACTCCATGTCTTGACCATTACACCTTAACCAACATAATGGTTTTGTGCCGAAGCTACTTCTCACAACGTTCAAGGATCTTCACCGATCTCTCCGGAAAGGTAACATCCTCGGCTATATCAATCTCACTATAATCGATAATATGACTTGGATCCGGCACGTACCCTCTCAACTGAGAAACATGAAAAATGTTATGGACATGACTCAAAGCTGGAGGCAATGCTAAGCGATAAGCTAAATCTCCAACCCTCTCCAAAATTTCAAACAGTCTGATATACCTCGGACTAAATTTCCCCCTTTTCTGAAGCGAAAAACTGTTAGGAGTATGCCCTCGAATGTCACTCAGAGGATGTTGAGTGAGGGCATTGCACTTGTAATTATGTAAATCAATTATATAAGGCAATGAATGTTTCTTTATTTACTAGTAGTTACTGGCATTCCTAACTCGTAAATATACATATAGAAACTAGTCCGTGTATTTGAGAGCAAAACGTTCCACTCCTTATTGGATAAGTGGGTCAGCACTGGTAAGGTTTATAGCTCAAATACTTAATCGTTCGCAAGTCAGTGAAACTTGACTGGGCGTTAAGTTTATGTGAAGACTTGTATGACGTGTTCTTTGACATGGAGATTGCCTGTCGAATGCTAATGGTTAGTGGGAGCACGCGTTATAGGTATGCTAATTGGATTAGTATACTCGAACCGACTCACCCTCGATTCGTCACACGGATTTCACTCCGGGACAGTCAATGACGGAATTGAAAGGTTGTGATAGGTATTCGTGAACCTTCGACTTGAGGTTTTAGTAGGGATGTGCTTGTGACGTCAAGATTTTCATTAGAGTAATTCGACCCTATAAACCGGAAGGCGGGGGTCAACCTCGACGTGCAACTTGATGGGCAAGTAGCAGGTTCTACTGAATACCAAGATAGAATTCTTTCTCCTGTTAGTGAACGGGTTATATGTCCTATGCGGTTATTGGCAGATGAGATCAAAAGTCTTTGGCCAAAGCATTGGAGCTAGCTGTATTAGATACACGAGAGCTTGATGATCTCGATTTGCATTAACGCATGCATAGCGTCAAGTACATATGGGGTTTGACTGACTGTGACCCTATAACTTGATCGGGACATTTGAAAGAAGGGTTTATACGTTTACTGGTATTCACGACAGAATGGTTCTTGAATGATCCCAATCATTCGTTCTCAGTCGGGGTACAGTGTAGGCCATCAGGCTGGCTAGGTGGTGCTACTACTTTTTGGTTCCTCCCACTGCTGACTGAGACGGACCTACCGAGTCGCGCATTAGGATTGACGACGGAATGAATCGAGCTTAATCTCTCATTATGAATATTAGATATTGGATATCTAATTTGGGACATTGGATGTCTAAATCGATTTATTGGATAAATTGATTTACGGCCTAATGGATTAAATAAATTACTGGGTGATTAATTTAATTCATGAATATAATTATTTCTTGGAGAAATTAATTATGTTATTTTGTATTTGATATGTTTAATTAATTGGATTAATTAAACAATATAAATACATTGGAACGGAATTGGAGTTTATCTGTTTGGACTCTCGGGAGTCCGAAACGAACCGAACTCGTCCGATTTCTTCTAGAGGCCGGCCCCCACCTTGATTTCCTACCTTGATCATTGTCTTGTTTTCTTGTTGGAAGACTTTTGACATATGAGATTTTATATCTCTTATTATAAGGTCAAAGGTGATTTTGTGGGTGTAATCTTATCTTGTGAATGATTATTAAGACCAAAATAAAAACTCTCCTTCTCACCTCCAAGCAACTCATTCACGGCAGCATCATTGTAGTAAGGGGGAAGAGAAACTTTATTTTGTGTTCTTCCATCATTCATATTTTCTTAGAGAAAAATTATTGAGAGATATATTATACACTTAGAGTGTAATAATAAAAGCTTCATCACTTGATTCTAGCCGTAACCTTAGAGGTTAATCAAGTGTTGTTATTCCGGTCATTTTTCCGGCGCGTGGCAAGTAGAGATGCGGTGCTTTCGGCGTTGGATCGTTCAAGAGCTTGGAGCGGATTGGATTCGTAGAGATCAAGCAAAGCTTGGGGAATAGCTCAAGAGAAGGTTACTATTTAATCAACGGACTTCGAGGGTTAGTTTCTTACGACTCTTGCTATTCGTTTTTGATATTCGTATATACGTAGCTCGATCGATCCTCGTATGGATTCGGATCGAATTAATTTTCGTTTTACCACTTCCGCTGGGCCTTCGTTTTAGGCACCGAATTCCAACAAAAACTCCTTTGGTCGGTGATACCTTGAGTAGAACATGGTCTCCAACTTCGAATTCTAATGGTCGACGACGAGTATCGGCATAAGATTTGATATGTTGAAGGGCATTCCCAAATGACGAAATGAACTCAACTACAACCATCTGTACTGTATTCAAATAATACCAAGAATCCCCAAAACATCATCATAACTCATAAGTGTGGAATGAACTATCTGTGCCAAATCCTGTCCATCGGATTGCACCGTCAAATCTCAATCTGGATCAAACCCAATATCACACAATATATCTGTAGATCAACTATCACAAAATAATGATAACAAGTCCCGAAACATCGATGTACAGTCCGAATGCTCATACGATCAATAACAATGATCAACTAATAAATCTACCAAGAATATCATCGACATGATAAACTCCAACACGATCAACAAAGGATCAACAACGACCGAGAATACCATCAACATGATAAACTCCAAATGATCAACAATAATAGATCTCAAAAAAATAACACCGATTGTCGGACATATCCCTCGGGCGTATGAACAACCTGTTGCAACCCGTCGAACATACCCAACCATAAATAGAGGATGAACGACCAATCCTTGTGGCTCAAAGATGGACGTCACAGTACGCCCGATCCAGAAATGTCGGACATACCCCTCGGGCGTATGACCAACTAGTTACAACCCGTCGAACATACAATCCTCGTGGCTCAAAGATGGACGTCACAGTATGCCCGATCCGAAAATGTATCCGTGCACATGTCCACCCCGTATACGGGATCCAGGATATACGTGGGACACATACCTAATCAGCCTCATGAAGTAACGTCTCGCGTGAACGGTCCAATGCGGAAATATCCACGCACGACCATAGTGTGCCCAGCTAAAATCCTACACAATAACCAATCGGCACGCATACATGACTCCAGGTATGTCACGATGCAACATGACAACGAAACTCAAATATCACATATCTAATAAGGATCAAAAGACTCACTAAAGTGAACAATAACAACTGACAATGAAAAGTCGACACGACCAATCAACATCTAAACAATAATCCTGGGACCATCATCCCCAATGAATGATCAACACGATCAACGATCTCAATACAAACAGTCCTGGGATCAGCATACCTCAACGAAACAATCAACATACAACATATACAACAATTTACCAGAATAATTATCCTCATAGCGGAACAATACTTAAATTACCTCAATGCCAGAGATAATATCCTTTTCCACGAACAACATCCCTGAACGAATACACAATTATTCGAATAATCTCGAATGAGGTACCGCCCATTAGTACCAATAAGCCACCTTGTAAGTTTCGGGATGAAACTTCTTTTTAGAGGAAGAGAATGTAATAACCACACTTTTCATTTCCATTTATTCCAACTGTTGTGACTCATTTGTACTCGATACGACTTTTGTGTGTTTCACGTCGTGTATTGTACTCATTATATTACCGTGATTCTCGAGTTCTTTATTGATGTTCATCTTTGAATGTATCATATTGGATGGATAGTTGTATGTCTCGTCAGGTCACTTTTTGGTTACAACCATACTGTTGATCCTTGAGCATAACATACGTTATGCTTAATACTTAGCATACGTTATCTCTTCTGCATAGTTGAGTCTGCACTAATCGTTACGTATGTTATCTGCCGGGCATAGCGTATGTAAGAACTCATTACATATCTGTTTTCTTCAACGTATGTAAAGGTACCTGGGCATCAGGTCAGTGAGCACTGGACATTTGTTACGTATGTTGTGGTTGGACCGTAGCATACGCTAGTCCTCTTTTACGTATGCTAAAGTTGCCATGCAATGTACGTAATGTTATCTGTTCATCGAGACAGTGGGTTCTGTGGGGTTCGTTGCGTACGCAATGCAGATGCCTTAACGTACATTAAATCGTTAACGTACGTAATGCCTGTGTTGTTGCGTACATAACGATATTCACCTATATAAGCGGACTTTAGTCTTGATTTTGCCATTTTTCATCTTCTCTTTTTCTTCGGGCGATTTGGCGATCTAGTTCGAGGGTGAAGGTGGATTAAGGCCAGACATCATCACCCATCCATATTTTTGAGTTCATAGCAAGAGTAAATCATCATCCTAACATCTTCCAGCGTCCGAATCGAGGTAAATCGGCTTGAACCCTAATTTTGGAAATTTTGGGGGATTTCCTTGTGATTACATCTTCTTATTCCGATTAACCCGAAATTGTTGTTAGATTAGAATTCTATACTCGAAATCCTTTGTTATTCTGGTAGTTTTGTGGAATAAATTCCGTAAATTCTTCCATTAGTCGATTATGTTGGATTGTACCCTCGTAGTGTTCGATGAATTATTCCTTCGGGTAGAACTTAGGATTATTTCCTACGTTTTTTAAGGGTTGTGATTCATTATGTGTCGTTGTGATTCAGGAATGAACATTTGAAGGGAGTTGGACAGAAACCGTTTTCTTTCACCGTTTTCTTCACGCTGTGTTATTCGAGGCAAGTACATGTATTACATTACGTTATGTGTGTTACAATTTCGATATGAATGATGAATTGTGATAACGTGTGTGTGTGTGTTGTTGTTCTTCCACCTACAGATGGTTCGATCAGGACCTCTAAGGGCCGATACTAATGGGTACGACCGCGGAAGTGGTTTACCACCTGGGGACGGTGTAACGGTGTAATACCCGAGATTTTCGTTTCCGATTATTTTGAATTATTTGTTGGTTGTGCCAGTTATTTTGTTCTGTTGGATTTTTGGCGCGATCTGCTACTTGTGTAGTAGGCATAGCGCACGCTATGCTGCTTCATAGTGCTTCATAGATCTACTCTCACATTGCAAACCCTACTCTCCACTTCATCTCCTCCGTCGCTCTGCAGACTGTTCTGTTCAATCTTCGAAACCCTAATCCCCATCTATTTCCCACTGCCTTGCTCAATAATGCCTCTCTCTCTCTACAGATCTCGATCTGTTTAGTCATTCTTTCTTTGAAGAGGATATGTCGATCTCTATTGAAACTCACTTCTATCCAATTTCATTTGAGTCGGGCGATTGGGAGTCCAACTCGGTGACAATGGTTCCGGAGACACCTCTCTCCGGCGGTGTATCTGAGAAGCTCGCTCCTTTCCTATCGAGGAGGCCTTTGCGCCGATGTCCGAGCCCATGGTGCCGGATCTCAACTTGGAATTCGTATCGTTCGATGAAGCTGCCGCAAAACTCCATTGGAACGCAATTGAGGTTGCTCTGTGGATGCCCTATATGTGGATTAAAGAGATGGAGAGAGATTATCTGAGATTGCTGGGGCTTTGGTTCCTAGCGTTTTGACTATCCTCTAAGTGATTGTGTTATTAATTTTTTGCCATTTTTGGTTGAATAATCTCTATGAGCTATGAACAAGGTACTACACTTAATTTTTTGATGATTTGTGATTGCTGGTTTATGAACAAGATACTACAGTTTGATCTTGGGGGTTGGTGATGAATTTTTTTTTGATTTGCTTGTGTATTTGCTCTGCTAGAGCACCTGCATGTGTTTATCATGTTGTGATTTGGGCATTTCATCTCTGATTTGGGGGATCCCTAAACCTTAACTACTGCACTTGATGTTTTTGGGATATTTTTAATTACTAGTGTATGTGTAATATCCACACTTTTCATTTTCGTTTATTCTAACTGTTGTGACTCATTTGTACTCGATACAACTTTTGTGTGTTTCATGTCATGTATTGTACTCATTCTATTACCGTGATTCTTGAGTTCTTTATTGATGTTCGTCTTTGAATGTATCATATTGGATGGATAGTTGTATGTCTCGTCAGGTCACTTTTTGGTTAGAATGGTACTGCTAATACCTGAGCATAACGTACGTTATGCTTAATACTTAGAGTATGTTATCTCTTCTGCATAGTTGACTCAGTAGCCTTTGGACTAATCGTTGCGTACGCCATCCGCCGAGCGTAGCATACGTAAGAACTCATTATGTATGTTATCTGTTTTCTTCTACGTACATAAAGATAACCCAGGCATCAGGTCAGTGAGCACTGGATATTTTGTTACGTACGTTGTGGTTGGACCGTAGCGTATGCTAGTCCTCTTTTACGTACGCTAAAGTTGCCATGCAATGTACGTAATGTTATTTGTTCATCGAGACAGTTGGTTCTGTGGGGTTCGTTGCGTACGCAATGCAGATGCCTTAGTGTATGTTAAATCATTAGCGTACATAATGCCTGTGTTGTTGCGTACGTAATGATATTAAGCTATATAAGCGACTTCAGTCCTGATTTCGCCATTTTTCATCTTCTCTTCTTCTTCCGGCGGTTTGGCGATTTAGTGATACGAATTACGTAAGTAATGCGTAATAAACACAGCGGGAGATTATCACGTTTACAATATTGATCAAAATTACAAAGGGGATGGACGAATTTAATGGGATTCGGCCGTGATGTAGAATGATGTACGGAGTTTGGTGTGTTTTATCGAACTAGACCTATAACTCGATAAAAGGTAATCTCTTCCCAAGACCTTTTGAGAATTGATCAAGTTAAAATCTCGAGACGCGTCGAAACAATAACTAAAGTTTGTTGAACTCGTTCAACGTATATTTCAAAGGAAATACAAGGTTTATTATGATTCAAGATTCAAGATATCTTACAATCATCAAATGGACTACTATATATAGTAGTATACAAGGATAATGATACAAAAACAACAAGAAAAAAACGAAAATGCAAGTCTCCATCCCTTAGCATGTTCGGCCGATTCTTCAAGGTGGGGAAGGCAAGATTTTGGACAATCTTCAAGTATCTTGGAATGTAGTGTGTATGACTTTGACATGTTGAAAAAAGACTTGATGAAAGTCCTTATCCATGGGAGATTTCGGCTGATTTTGTGGGGAGGATTGGGAGATTTATTTAGGACATGATCTTCATGGATCTTGTTAAGATATGAAGATGGGGTCTTTTATTTTGTCTTGGCCGATTTTCCAACAAGGTGGGGAAGGAGGTGATCTTCACTTATCTTGTGAAAGATATGAAGACAAAGGGTCCCTTTCAAGCATATTTTGGCCGATCTTCATGCTTTTCGGACCGATTCCGTCGTCGAGTTTTACGTGACTCCTGTTCCGATTAACAACGTAACTCCAATCCGCGTATTCTTTTCTCCCAAGTATAATGATGCATGGCCATGCGTATCGTCGTGGACGTCGATTTTTATTGGAGCTTCTTCGATTGGAATATTTGATATCGTATCATTCCCTCCTTCTTTGAAAGGAATTGAACTCAATTCCGTAATGCCATCGTCGTCAAGGTAAGGCGAGAGATCACCTACGTTGAAAGTCGCGTGTACTCCGTATTCGCCCGGAAGTTCGACTTTGTATGCGTTGTCGTTCACTTTTTCCACAATTTTGTATGGACCCTCGGCTCTCGGCATCAATTTGTTCTTCCGTTTGCTTGGGAATCTTTCTTTTCTCAAATGTATCCAAACTAAGTCGCCAACTTCAAATAACCTCGCTTTTTTATTTTTGTTCGACTTCCGTTTGTAAATTTCATTCACTTCTTTAATCCGTTCCCGTATCTTTTCATGTAACTTCATCATTGATTTGAGTTTTGCTTCGGCGTCTTTGTGAACCAATTCGTTGCTCGGCAAGGGAATCAAGTTCCCGGCAACGGAACCAAGTCCAATGGCAAGTGCGGATTTAATCCGTATACTACTTCAAAAGGCGAATGGGCCGTGGCATAACCGGGTGATCGGTTGTATGCGAATTCCGCATGAGCAAGTTTAACGTCCCAATCCTTCTGTGTTTTATTTACCAACCCTCGCAATAATGCTCCTAAGGTTCGATTTGTTACCTCGGTCTGTCCGTCGGTTTGTGGGTGATGTGAAGTACTGAATAGGAGTTTAGTACCGACTTTCCTCCATAAAGTATTCCAGAAGTAACTCAGAAATTTGGAATCTCGATCCGACACGATAGTTTTTGGAACTCCGTGTAAACGAACTACTTCCCGGAAGTACAAGTCCGCCACATTGCTTGCATCATCGGTTTTGTGGCATGCGATAAAGTGAGCCATTTTCGAAAAACGGTCGACGACCACCATGATCGAGTCTTTGCCTCGTTGAGTACGAGGTAAAGCCACAATAAAATCCATCGAGACATCCTCCTACGGTCGTAATTCGCATCGCAACGGCATGTATGTACTCGACTTGAACGAACTTTTCATCATGTGACAAGTGACGCATTTACTCACGATTGTGCTTACGTCACCATACATCTTTGGCCAAAAGAAGTGTTCTTTTAGCACTTCTACAGTCTTGGTCGAGCAGAAGTGACCGGCTAGCCCTCCTCCGTGCGCCTCCCGAACTAGCAATTCCCGAACTGTATGTCTCGGCACACATAATTTATTCCCCTTGAAGAGAAAGCCATCCTGTAACACAAATTCCTCGTACGGGGCTGTTTTACAACGGTTAAAAATTTCCCCGAAGTCCAAATCGTCGCTGTAATGGTCTTTCAAAGTCTCGAACCCCAACAAACGAACATCTAGCATCGACAGTAAGGCATACCGTCTCGATAGTGCATCCGCCACTATATTACTCTTCCCGTCTTTGTACTTGGATGAAAAGTGAAAAGATTGTAAAAATTCCACCCATTTTGCATGCCTCGGGCTTAGCTTACTTTGTCCGTTGATGTATTTTAACGACTCGTGATCCGAGTGCAGCACGAAATGTTTGACGTAGATAATGACTCCAATGATCGAGTGCTCTCACGATAGCATAGAACTCCTTGACGTAAGTACAATAATACACACGGGCGCCACTAAGTTACTCCGAAAAATAGGCGATGGGACGGACACTTAGGATAAGCACAGCCCCGATTCCAACTCCGCTAGCGTCGCATTCCACCTCAAACGGTTGTGAAAAATCGGGTAACGTCAAAATCGGCGCTTCACATAATTTCCCCTTTAAATTTTCAAAAGCCTTTTGGGCCGCCTCGTTCCATGCAAAGGTTCTTTTTTTTAGACACTCCGTGATTGGACTGGAGATGGTGCTAAAGTCCCGTATGAATCGTCGGTAAAAAGAAGCGAGGCCATGAAATGATCGTACCTCCGTGATTGTCTTTGGGGTCGGCCACGACTTGATTGCCGCGATCTTCTCTTGGTCGACCGAAACTCCGTCTTTCGAAACAACATAGCCGAGAAAGACAAGACTCTCGACTAGGAAAGTACACTTCTCCAGTTTTCCATAAAGTTTTTGTTCCCTTAGCGTCTCAAATACATACCGCAAATGTTCGAGATGTTCCTCTACGGATCGACTGTAGATCAAAATGTCGTCTAAGTATACGACAACAAACTTTCCCAGGAAAGGTTTGAGAACCTCGTTCATCAACCTCATAAAAGTGCTCGGGGCGTTCGTGAGGCCGAATGGCATCACAACCCATTCGTAAAGTCCATTCTTTGTTTTAAACGCCGTCTTCCATTCGTCTCCCTCTCGCATGCGGATTTGATGGTATCCGCTCCGTAAATCAACTTTGGAAAATATAACCGAGCCATGTAACTCGTCCAGCATGTCGTCTAGTCTCGGGATGGGGAACCGATACTTGACGGTGATGTTATTCACGGCTCTATCACAATACACATTCGCCATGATCCGTCTTTTTTTGGTACAAGTAGAACTGGAACCGCACACGGACTTAAACTTTCTCGGACATATCCGTGATTCATGAGTTCATCAATTTGGCGTTGTAGTTCTTTGGTTTCTTCAGGATTACAACGATACGCTGCTTTGTTCGGTAATGGAGCTCCCGGTATAAGATCAATCTGGTGTTCAATTCCGCGGATAGGTGGTAATCCTATCGGCAAGTCTTCGGGGAATACGTCCGAAAACTCGTGTAATAGAGCATCTATCTCTTCCTCATGGTGCGATTTGGTGGCAAGATTTCGGACCTCTTTGATCATCATCAAATAAACACGTTCGCCATCGTCAATGGTGTGTTCGACTTCTTTCTCGTTTGCAAACATCGTAAGTTTCGGTCCTTCGACTTTTTTCGAACTCATCGTCCGGATAGCTTGAGGTGACATAGGTTTAAGAACAATTTTTTTACCTTTGTCACGTAACTCATACTCGTTACTCCTCCCTCGATGTAGTACGTCCCGATCAAATAACCAAGGTCTTCCTAATAACACGTGACATGCGTCCATCGGTAGTACATCGCATGTAATATCATCGCCATACGAACCCATGGTGAGTCCGACCTTCACTTGCCTTGATACTTTCACCTTGTTTCCATCATCGAGCCAATGGAGTGCATACGGCTTAGGATGGGCCGTGGTGATCAAGCCGAGTTTTGAGACCATCTCGCTTGATGCCACGTTTGTACAACTTCCACCGTCAATGATCAAGCTACACCATTTATCTCCGACACGACACTTCGTGTGGAAGATTTGGTCTCGTTGTTCTTCGTCACTTGGAGCGGCCTTCGTTTGTAACATGCGAAGGACGAGGTTCGTGTCATAGTTCGGGGCATCGTATGCCTCGCATTCTTCTTCTTCTTCGTCAGCTTCTAAGTTAAAAACGTCTCCAATTTTTTCTTCTTCGGCTAGTAATTCTTCTCGGCTATGGCTTCTCGTAACGTCACAATTCTCCGATTTGGACAAGCACTTTGATAGTGTCCAAATCCTTGACACTTGAAACACCGGACTTTAGATAGGCTTGTTTCTTTTGGTGTGATAGGAGTTTTGGGGATGGTGGTAACGGGTTGGCTTGTGGTGACAGTTTTTGGAAACGAGCTAGAACTCGCGCCAAAGTTGGTATTTCCGTATTTAGGTGGGAATTCGGGTTTAGAGAGTTTTGTTTTGTTTTGATTTTCCAACTTTAGGCAAAGTCTGCATAAAGTATCAAAGTCGGAATAGGGGTAGAGTTCCACGGAATTAGCAATATTTTTGTTCAAACCTCGTAGGAAACGGGACATCCGCAATTCTTCACTTTCTTCAAGTTCTCCCATCAAGGATAAGTTTTCAAACTCCTCGATGTACTCCTCGACACTTAGCTTTCCTTGCGTGAGTTCAGAAATTTTTCGATACAAGCTTAACTTGTGTGTAGTCGGGACATATCTTTTTCGTAGTTTCTTTTTTAGAGAATCCCACGAACGTATCTTCTCTTCCTAAGACGAACTCTTTGTGTCTTCATTCGCTCAAACCAAAGGGAAGCTCCCTTTCCAAGTTTGAGAATCGCATACTTGCAACGTACCTCGTCATTGAGATCCTTGAACTCAAACATTCGTTCAATTTTTCTTTCCCACTCCAAATAAACCTCGGGATCTGTGCCGCCTACGAACTCCGGAAGTTCGCTTGTCTTGTATTCATCAGCATGTCGTGGTGCATGCATGGTGTCGTATCCTCGTCGTGCTTGGATTCTGGGCTCCGGTAAGCCACGAAGAACGTCACGTAGTTGTGCTACTTCTTCATCGGTGAATGCCATCTTCTTGAGTAACGTCGAAAACTGTGAGACAAATGGCTCTGGTACCACTTATGATACGAATTACGTAAGTAATGCGTAATAAACACAGCGGGAGATTATCACGTTTACAATATTGATCAAAATTACAAAGGGGATGGACGAATTTAATGGGATTCGGCCGTGATGTAGAATGATGTACGGAGTTTGGTGTGTTTTATCGAACTAGACCTATAACTCGATAAAAGGTAATCTCTTCCCAAGACCTTTTGAGAATTGATCAAGTTAAAATCTCGAGACGCGTCGAAACAATAACTAAAGTTTGTTGAACTCGTTCAACGTATATTTCAAAGGAAATACAAGGTTTATTATGATTCAAGATTCAAGATATCTTACAATCATCAAATGGACTACTATATATAGTACTATACAAGGATAATGATACAAAAACAACAAGAAAAAAACGAAAATGCAAGTCTCCATCCCTTAGCATGTTCGGCCGATTCTTCAAGGTGGGGAAGGCAAGATTTTGGACAATCTTCAAGTATCTTGGAATGTAGTGTGTATGACTTTGACATGTTGAAAAAAGACTTGATGAAAGTCCTTATCCATGGGAGATTTCGGCCGATTTTGTGGGGAGGATTGGGAGATTTATTTAGGACATGATCTTCATGGATCTTGTTAAGATATGAAGATGGGGTCTTTTATTTTGTCTTGGCCGATTTTCCAACAAGGTGGGGAAGGAGGTGATCTTCACTTATCTTGTGAAAGATATGAAGACAAAGGGTCCCTTTCAAGCATATTTTGGCCGATCTTCATGCTTTTTGGACCGATTCCGTCGTCGAGTTTTACGTGACTCCTGTTCCGATTAACAACGTAACTCCAATCCGCGTATTCTTTTCTCCCAAGTATAATGATGCATGGCCATGCGTATCGTCGTGGACGTCGATTTTTATTGGAGCTTCTTCGATTGGAATATTTGATATCGTATCATTTAGTTCGAGGGTGAAGGTGTTAAGGCCAGACATCATCACCCATCCATATTTTCGAGTTCATAGCAAGAGGAAATCATCATCCTAAGATCTTATACCGTCCGAATCGAGGTAAATCGGCTTGAACCCTAATTATGGGAATTTTGGGGGATTTTCTTGTGATTCCATCTTCTTATTCCGATTCGGCTGAAATTGTTGTTAGATTAGAATTGTATACTCGAAATCCTTTGTTATTCTGGTAGTTCTGTGGAATAAATTTTGTAAATTCTTCAGTTAGTCGATTATGTTGGATTGTACCCTCATAGTGTTCAACTAATTATTCCTTCGGGTAGAACTTCGGATGATTTCCAACATTTTCGAAGTGTTGTGATTAATTATGTGTCGTTGTGATTTAGGAACGAACATTTGAAGGGAGTTGGACCGAGACCATTTTCTTTCACCGTTTCCTTCACGTTGTGTTATTCGAGGAAAGTACATGCATTACATTACGTTATATGTGTTATGATTTCGATATAAATGATGAATTGTGATAACGTGTGTGTGTGTTGTTTTTGTTCTTCCACTCGAGGACGGTTCGATGGGATCTCTGGGGGACGATACTAATGAGTATGGCCGCGGGTTACCAAGTATGGATTATCATGGTGTTGAGACATGGTGCTATGGTTTCTTGTGAAAATGATGTTTTGATACAAATGTGATATTCCGGAATATTGTTTACAAAAATACTTTCTAATTGTGATGATATTGTGGAAACGTGTCTGTATAAAATGTCGTGTAATTGTGTACTTGCACCAGCTATTCGAATATTAATCCCTTAAATGGGGGAAATACGTTTCATGCATTTTAGGTATCGGGCGAGCTGGGGATCCAGCACGGGAAATGCATGCAAAGGATGGCCAAGCATGATGATGAGGCTCGAGTCTATATTATTTATTTTATTATGCTTATGTTGTTCGTCGGAGTTAGTCGAGTAAACATAGTTTGTTTTAAAGATGTTGTTGGAGGCCCCTGCGTGGGCAATGAATTCATTTTACATTCCTTTTTTCTGCATTTGTAACAAAATATTTTGGCCAAGGCCACAGCCTTATTTACATTATTAATGTAATGGGATTATTGCAAATTGTGTGAATGTCCTCGCTTGGTAGACCTTGAGGAAGGTTCTATGGTGTGTAATGAACCTTATGAAGATTGGGGTGTTATATTTATGGTATCAGAGCCCTTAGGTTGTGAATACCTAGGCGGTCGGTCAATTTTGGGTTTGTCAATTTTGTCATAATAGTCAGTTGTTGAGCCTAACATCATTGTGCTACCATCTCTTCGTACGACCCATGGCTGTAAGTCTCCCCAAACTATTACATTTCTGCATTACTTCTCTTACGTAAATTGAAATTGTTGTTGAGGTACCAACGATGTAAATTGTGAATTTTACTGATCTTATTTTTTTAAATTCTTATTCTTTAGTATGTTGAGAGGTCGTGGTAGACCAGCTCGAGGATGCGGCCGAGGCCGTGGTCGTGATGCTAATGATGAGGGAGTTCCGCTTTCCCAGTCATCCACGGATTCGCCCTCATAGTCAGTGCCGAATACTTTGCCTCTCAGTTCTGATGGACAGCAGGATTTATCAGTCACCCACGGCCAATCATCGGGTAATAATGACGACACAGGAGCTACTGCTACACTTCAGCAGCTGGTAGCTCAGTTAGCTCAGATAGCTCAAGGTGGGCCTCAGAATCCATCCCCGACTGTAGAATACGAAGCTAGTAAATGGCTTCAGAAAGTAACAAAGATGCACCCCCTCGTTTTGCTGGTTCTACTGACTCCTTAGGTTGGGAGAATTAGATCTTTCAGTTGGGGAGGACTTTTGATGCCGTAGCTTGTCCTGACGATAGGAGGGTACCTATTGCTCAGTATCTCCTGGATAAAGAAGCTGCGGAGCGGTGGGAGGCAGTGGCGCCCATAGATCGTGTAGCCTCTTGGGAGGAATTTAAGACCCTTATGGAGGCGGAATACTTTCCACCACCAGTTCGGGAGCGCAGGATAGTCGAGTCTTTACCGCTACACCGCAAGATACCGATATCTAAGGCCATCACTACCGATAAGATTCGCTACTTTAATATGCACATGAAGCGATATATCATACAGAGAATGGCGCCACTCATGTGCACTACATTTAAGGAATACCAGGATCGCGATCTAGTGATTGAGATGGCAGTTCTGGAGTCAGAGTCTGGTTCCGAGGCTAAGAAACAAAAGACTACTGACGATTTCTCAGCCGGTAAGTGTGGTCGGTTTTTGAAGTCACAATCTGCTCCAGCATATGGGAAGAAGCCATTTCATTAAGCTGGAGGGTCTCATGGAAACCGCTCAGTCCAGTCTACTATACCCGGCGGCAGGGTTTATTTCAACTGCGTTCAAAGCGAGCATATGGTGAAGGATTGTCCATTTCCGCTGGTTAATTGCTTTTCATGCAGACAGGGTGGGCATCGTGCAGCTCATTGTGAGAGGGATACCAGGGCAGCCAGAGCTCCGACATCCACTACAGTACAGAAGGAGTTTAGTGTTGATCAGAGGACCCCAGTTGCTCAGACCCCTCGAAGTTCGAGCCGTGGTTGGGGTTGGGGTCATTCGGACCGTCGTGCAGTATCGTGTTTGGGATCGGTACACCCACGTCTACCAGATGAGACACACGGAGTAGACAGAAGCTCCGAGGGCATCAGGTACCACTCAGATCCTTTCTCATCCAGTATCGATGCTATTTGATTCGGGTGATACTCATTCTTTTATTGCTTGGGATTGTGTATGTCATATTGGTATTTACTGTTTATTTGAGTGTGAGCCGTTCGTAGTGGGTATGCCTAGTGGGGATCGTATGGTTGGGAACCGGGAAGTCAGAGACTGCCCAGTGAGGATTGGGACCGAAATTGGCCCTCGAACCTCATTGTTGTAGACTTAAAGGGTGAGGATTTGATCCTCGGGGATGATTGGGTGGATCGTCGTGGTGCTATTATGGACTATCAGATTCGTACTATCTTGATAGTGGCTAAAGATGGCATGGAACACACTCTTGTGGGTTGTAAGCTGGGTAGATCGGGGAATGTGATCAGCGCCTTGAAGGCGATGAAACTTCTGAACCAGGGTTGCGTAGGCTATTGGTGTTACGCTTTGAAGGCAGAAGATGGTGGAATCGACATATCGTCGATTACAGTCATTAACGAATATCCCGACGTATTTTCGGATGACTTGTTGGGATTACCACCACAGCGGGAAGTTGAGTTTTGTATTGTTCTAGAGCTGAATGCGGCTCCTGTTTCTCGGGCACCATACCATATGGCACCGTCGGAGATGTTGGAGTTGAATAAATAGTTAGAGGAATTGTTATATAAAGGGTATATCCGATCGAGCGCATCGCCTTAGGGTGCGCCTGTGCTTTTCGTTAAGAAGAAGGATGGATCACTTCATTTATGCATCGACTATCGAGAATTAGACAAGCTGACCATCAAATATAAGTACCCTTTGCCCTGGATTGATGACTTGTTTGATCATCTCCAGGGAGCGACAGTCTTCTCGAAGATTGATTTAAGGTCGGGTTATTATCAGTTGAGAATTCGGGATAGCTACATACCGAAAGCTACCTTTCGAATGAGATATGGCCATTACGAGTTTGCGGTTATGCCTTTCTGGCTAACCAATGCTCCAGCAGTGTTCATGCAGTTGATGAACAAGATATTTATCGAGTATCTGGACAAATTCGTAGTCATATTTATCGATGACATTCTTATCTATTCCCGGAGTCAGGAGGAGCACGCTGTAGATCTTCGTGTTGTGCTAGACATTTTTAGAGATGAGCAGTTGTATGCGAAGTTTTCTAAAGGTGAGTTTTGGCTCAAGGAAGTATCATTCCTCAGGCATGTGATATCAGCAGAAGGAGTTCGGGTTGATCCACAGAAGATAGAGGCGGTACTGGCATGGGAACCACCTAAGAATGTGAAGGAAGTGAAGAGTTTCCTAGGACTTGCAGGTTATTACTGTAGGTTCGTTGAAGGATTTTCCAGGATCACTCGACCACTTACACAGTTGCTTCAGAAAACTCATAATTTTGAATGGAATGCGGATAGGCAGAAAACTCAAGGCGAGAAAGTATGATGACCCATTTTTAGTTCAGTTGAGAAAGGATGTGAAGAAGGGGAAAGCCACTGGGTTTGTAATACAGGAGGATAGAATTTTGAGATTTCGAGGCAGATTGTGCGTACCATGCGATGTGGAGTTGAGACTGAAGAGTTTGAGAAGCTCATACTACGCCTTATTCCATACACCATAGTACAAGCAAAATGTACAAGGATGTAAGGAGTAACTTCTGGTGGAGCAACTTAAAGATAGACATTAGCGAGTTTGTCCTGTCAGTAGGTTAAGATCGAGCGTCCACGACTCGCGCGGTTATTGCGACCACTTCTTATTCCGGAATGGAAGTAGGAGGATATTTCTATGGATTCATTACCAGTATGCCTATGACTCGGACCAGAATAAACATGATTTAGGTCATTGTCGATCGACTAACCAAACTTGCTCATTTCTTGGGTATTAAGGGTACGTGGGGACCGGAGAGACTAGCCTGGGTGTTCATTGCAGAAATCGTGAGGTTGCATGGGACTCCAAAGAGTATTATTTCTGATCGAGATGGTCGGTTTGTATCACATTTTGGCAGGCTGTTCATCGAGCCTTGGGATCGAGTTGAGACTCAGTAAATCCTACCATCCCCAGACAGACGGACAGTCGGAGCAGACGATACAGATGTTAGAGGATATGTTGAGAGCTTGTGATTTATAGTGGAAAGAAGATTGGGAGTCGCACCTTCTGTTGATCGCACTAGTACAAAATTGACCTACGGTCACACTTTTTCCAAAACAGCCCAGTCACACATTTGATTAAGAGTGTGGTTGAAGGTCACTGATAATATTCTGACATTGTTTTAGCTACATTTAAATATATTTATGTGACCACTGCATCAAAAATAAAAACCTTCAGTCACGCTTAATCATAATAAATGTGACAAATATTAGCCACAGTCGAACAGTGTGGCCAAATGTCACCATCTGTCACGAGTTTTGTTTGATATATTGAAAAATATTGTGATGGTTTTTATAAGAGAAGATAAATAAATATACGGTCACATGAAGTAATTCTTTATGTGTCTAAAGCATGGATTCGAAACAGACACATGAAAACTAATGTAGCTAAAAATTAATATATATATATATATATATATATATATATATGGTGACATGAATTATTTGCGTGTCCATATAGTAGTGTTTTTTAGGCACTTAGCTAAAAGTAAGAAAATAAGTTACTGTAAGTATTTTATGGTCATGTTTCATTTCTTTATGTATGTATAAAAATGAGTACTTGTCATGATAAAATAATAAAAGTTGTGAGTAAGTATTTTATGGTCACGGTTTAATTCTTTATGTAAGTATAAAGGTAAATCATGTTCGTGATAGAAAGGAAAAATGTGTCACTATAAGTATTTTATGGTCACTTTTTACGTTATGGTCTATGTCTAAAAGTAAAAAATAGTCATAATAAAAGAAAAAAACATGAGAGTATGTAATGGTCATTGATTAATTTATTATGTGTCTATAAAAGCAAAAAATAAAATTCATGATTAAATAAAAAGCATGTGATAATAAGTCTTTCATTGCCACTTTTGAGAACACAACCCGTGAATATAAGTGTTTTATGGTCACGATGTAACTTTTTATGTACGTATAAGAGTAAACAACAGTCATGCTCAAACAAAAAAATATGATTGTTATTGTTTTGTGGGCATTTTATAATTTCATGTGTGTGTAAAAGAAAAAAATATTAATGATAAAAGGAAAAAGAAACATGTGAGTTTGAGTATTCTATGGCCACAGTTTTAGGGGAAAAAACAAGGACTATAAGTATTATATAGTTACGGTTTAATGAAAAAATATTGGACTACAAGTGCTTTATGGTTACAGTTTAAATATTTATTATGTCTAAAAGTAAAAAATTGTCATGATAAAAGAAGAAATATGACTACTAATTTTTCATGGTCACGGTTTAATTTTTATGTGTGTGGAAAAGTAAAGAATTTTAATGATAAAAGAAATTAGAACCTGTGCATACGAGTATTTTATGGTCTTTATAGCATGTATCTAAAAGTGAATAGTTTGTTATAATAAAAGAAACACATGTGACTATAAGTAGGTTTTTTTGTCGTTAATACTTAAGTTTAAAAGTTAAACTTTAGGCATCTTGTAAAATAGTAAATGGTAATTCTGTCATAGTAACGTGTATAATACTCAATGGTATTTCAGATCATCGTCATTCATCGCATAAGTATATCCATCCTAAACCTTTAATCATACATAAATTCAGCCCTAAATAATGAACGGGTGGTGGTTATACCCAGGGGCGGGGCTAGCTCAAAGACTGAGGTGGGCTCCAGCCCCATCTTAATTGATAAAATATATTTTTTTAGTTAACCATATATATATATATATATGCTCCAACCCTACTTAAATTTTGGCCCAGCTCAGGGTGATTCTTGCTTCTGGATACGCCACCGGTTATACCTGGTGATGGCCATTGAATCCTGATATAAATTCAGCCCTAAATATGGATGGGAATATTACTGGTTGACCACGTTCCCCCACTTTGTTGCCAGAAATCCCAAGGTAAGCAAGTCCCTCGTAGTTCTGAACTCGTCTGCAGATCCAGGATCCAAAAAACGCGGCGCGGGTGCACCCTAGGTCCGCCCTCTTCTTTCATACGCTGCACCCACAAAACTCCCAACACCACTGCCGCGTCGCCACGATGGAATCGGACTCGATGATGGAGGCCGCTATCCTCTCCAGACTCGAATCATCCAATTTCACCGCAAGCCACAGCTTATTTACCGCGCATTTTCGCTCATTCAACCCTTTCTTCCGAGTCTCCACCACTGCCGCAAAAAAAAAAAACGTAATATCCCTTCCATTCGTCCCCTTTGCCAAACGATTTTTACTTCTCATATGGAAGTCAATCAGTCTCATCGACAAACTTGTCTCCAAGTTCCCTAAAATCCCCTCCAGATGCTGCCCTTGAATTGTTAAAGAGTTACGCCTCTGCCTTGATTGTCTGGAAGCGATTGCACCAGAGATTTCTGAGGGTTCCCATGTAGTACGGATGCTGACAAAAGCGGTTTATTCACCGCTTGGTGTATTGGGAATTGTACGAAGAGGCGGAGTCTAAGGGTTTTGTCGTTCTTCAGATCTTGGGTATGATTGATAAAGGTCAAATGAAGGGTAAATTGAGAAAATTGAAGGCACGTTACGTTCATGAATTGAACGAGACAGTTGATCGAAATCTTGTAACTACGGTTTTGGAGGTTGTCCTGATGTTAGTCAGATGCCTTTCAAAGAGGAAAAGTAAAAGTAGTTATGATTACAGTAGAGTCATTTCCCTTGTGAATGAATCCAATCCATGGTTCAGGTATGGTTTAATGCATTGATTTGAGCATGCGTACATTAGGTCTTTCTTATAAAACACATGTAGTGAGTCGTAATCTTAGTGTCTTGAGATGTTTTGCACGGTTAATTTTCAATTTTAAAAATCACGAACTTGATTGGATTTTTGTAAACAATAGCAGGATCTTGGACGCGGAGGACTATCTGAGGCTACACCCTGTTTTGGAGTTTGATCTCTATATAAGTGCACTACTTTTGGTAGCAGAAATTAAACATTTCAGTGTGGATTTGATAAATTAGCAGCTGCTTTTCATGAGGTACTTATTATGCACTTCTAATTTGCATGCTTATCATTTGGCGGCATGCATCAAAGTCTAACGCTATCACAATCACTTTGACAAGGATAATGTATTATTTTTATGAAGGATTTTCCTCTCATCAGTTGAATCCTGAGGCTTTATACCAATGGATTGTTAGCAGTTTCGTCAGATCACTTGAAAGGCGAAGATATTGAAAATTGTAGAAATGCTCTACTAGGATCTAGTCTTTAATCTTTGCTCAAAAACAAGGAACAACTTCAACACATTGCTTTTTCTATTAATTTGTTAAATGGCCATTTTGATATTGGTATCAGCAAGACAACTTCCCATGAAAAAAGGTATTTCACATTCTCTTTATTTGAAAGCTCTCAAATTTATGTGCCAGTCACTAGAAGAATCCATATATGTAAATAGGATGGAGATTTTTTCTGAGGCAGAGAGTGTATCCAATTGGGAAGATTTAACTAGTAACCATGAGTTTTGCCATATTTTTTCTCCAGTGTCTTAGACAACTTGCTTGTACTCTGCCATTTTCCATATTATAGAGTTCAATATACTCTTAGTACATCTAAGTTGCCTTTACATGAAGTTTTTCTGTACTTATCTTTTATAGTGATGTTTCTGAGATATGGATTACATGTTAATAACCTTTGTGCTATATGCTTTATGGATGCAGTGCTACATAGAGGGAGAGAGAGAGAGACATCTGAAGACAATTGCATAGTGATATCTGTTGTAGCGGAGGCAGTTTACAGGTTCTCATCTCATCAAGCAGTTAAACAGGGTGATTATTGTCTATACAAATAGTATGCCATTACTGTTTTTCAGTTGACATCATGAAATCCTTCACATGATTTAATATGTTTCCAGGAGAGTTTTTTTTGGTAAAACATATCATACATGTAGAGTGGGTTCCGGTTAAGAGGCTTGAGTACCTTTATTTTCTCTTAATAAGATATCAGTGGTTTTGAATTGAAAAAAGCGCTGAAAGAGGTATTAACAATTAATAATTATCTTTTATGTTGCATCACTTCCCATACTTTTCTTTTCTTTTCTTCAAATTTTGAATTCTATATTCCTACTTTGTTGTGGTTGATCTTTTAGAAAATAGCTAGTCCCATCAAAGTAGTGAATGGCATGAGTCATTATTTCTGATATCATTTTAATCAATATTAGTTTAGTCTTCATTTTTTCGTTCCACAAGATATTTGCATTCTGTGTTTGTATATCTTGTATAAGTATTGATTGACTAAATAATTATATTTCATGTTAGTTTCACTGTTAACTGCAAATTAAAGATACCCAATACCTTCTTTTGGGGGGAGGCTATAAATACATAAATCTATTGTCTTTAGTTTTTCTACTCTTTTAGTTACCAGTTTCTCTCGGAGAGCTGAATATCCGCCTTGCCCCATCCGATGTTGATAAAGCGGCTTCTTTCGAGCTAGTTTCGTCTTTCTCGACACATCCTTCCAAAAAATAAAATTACGCAGAATCACCCAAATCGGGTGTCATCGAACCCAGGTGGACAGATAACTACAAAACATGGAAACCAGATTTTGGGTCCACAAATCTTCTACATGCAGTAAACTATTTCTCAGTACAGAATTTCAAGAAGTAATTGCCGACATTGCTAAGTCTTTGAATGAATTACCACAGTGATCATCCAATAGAAGTTTAAAAGATAATTCAATACTTAAATTTCAAAAATGAACTTCTAGAGGTGTGAAATAACTCTTTTCAAAATGGACTAATATATAGAGAAACCCAGTTACAATGTGTCACCCCAACCATAAATGACATAGTTTACAATTCTTTGCAGCCTGAGACACTTTGAGTTCACGTCTCACTAATTCCAATATTAGAGCCAAAAGACTGAACCAAATAGCAAATAGGTGTAAGTGGACCTTACATATTATGGATGTACATGAAATTTAAACTGAAAGATAATAGGCGTACATGAAATCAAAGTGGCAAGACAACATTCTTGTACAATAAACAGAACACAAAATAACTCACAATAATTGCAACTGTATTCAGTATCATAAACTACCAATCAACTGCTAAGATTAAGTAATGTTACCTGCTACTGTAGTGCTGTTATGTTAAGTAATTTTACCTTTCTTCTTCCTGCTGTAGTGTTGTTATTAACTGTTACTTTATAATGCTACCCTCTTAACAATTAACATACCTGAACATGCTGTTATAGTCTTATGCCAAGTAATTAATTGTTTGTGTTAAACTGTTAAGTTATAGACTCATGGTTTAAGTCTTAATTGATCTTATGCCAAGTACTTAATTGTTTGTGTTAACTGTTAAAACTTTTGTTGCTTGGCCAAAGTACCTTGTCAAACCTAATTCAAAAGTTTGTTTCTTGTATTAATATACTTATGGATCAAATTTATTTCTTTCGTAAACAAGTCTTTTATATTATTATTTGTTGAAATTTGTTTCAATGTTGTTGCTACAGGTACCACTTGAGACATCAACTAAAAACAATGAACCTCAAAATTGTATGAAGCGCAAAAAGTCTTATATAACGAGAGAG
This sequence comes from Orobanche coerulescens, assembly GCA_033398695.1. Taxonomy (NCBI): domain Eukaryota; kingdom Viridiplantae; phylum Streptophyta; class Magnoliopsida; order Lamiales; family Orobanchaceae; genus Orobanche; species Orobanche coerulescens. The sequence continues at coordinate 97,421,234 of CM065804.1, read as the reverse complement.
GGCATTCAAAAGCAGCATACCAACAAGATTAAAGAGTAGAAAGTTTTAGTTAATGGTTTTGACTTTTTTCATTTCCTTTTGCAAATTTTATAAATTCATTTTCGTAGCAATGTTTGTTTACTATATAACAACAAAACATATGTCTGAATTATTTTGATTTGAGTTATTATTATATCCTTTTATCATTTCAAATTGTCGGTTTATTGTTACAGTAGTTTTCATTGATATTTTTATGTGTTTGAACGATGGCAAATGTATTAGTCAAAATTAATTAATGTGGATAAATGTTAAACAAAAACCACACTTAAAATAATCAATGCGTCTATAATAATTTTTTCTCCATGTTTTACTTTGTCCTATGTCACTAAAAGGTATATAATGGTCACTTTACAACAAAATTGTGTGTTCATAAAATTTGTATGGTCACAATTTACTTAATTTTATGTGTCTAAAATACAATAATTTGTCACTTTGAAATAAAAGTGTGTTTGAAATATAGCAATTGTTCTGCTTAATAATGTATCATGTGGCTAAAGGGTTAACAATAGCCATGATAGAAACTCAGTATGCGTCTATAAGTGTTTTACGCTCATTTGTTAAATTTAATATATGTGACTACAAGTGAAACAATAACAACGTTGAATATTTTAGTGTGTCAAAAGAGATAACATATGTAGCTTTTTTTAAATAATCATGTCACTAAATTTTACTGTATAGTCACGGTTTAAAACAACTTGTGTGTCCGAATCTACAAAATCGACATGATAAAATGTAATCAATGTGACAATAGTGTAAATAATAGTCACACTTACAACTTTATAAATGCCTGATAAATAAAATGCATGTGTCTATAAGTTATAAAATACCATATATAAATAATAATTGTCTCTAAAATATTTTGGCCATGCTTCCCTTAATTGTGCCTCTCTAAATGAGAGGCAATAGTCACAATAAACAATTTCGTATATGACAAATTATTAGTAAAACGCCACACTTAAAATAAATTCACATGACTATTCGGTGGACATGGTAATGGTTCGATAAATTGTGTGTATCTAAAAGATAGGCAATAGTCATAATAAATATTTTTATGACAAATTATTAGCAAAACGCCACATTGAATAAATCTTCATGTGCCTATTCGGTGAAAGGCAGTCACTAAAATAACAAACATGTGTGTGTAGAAAGGGTTTACGGCCATAATATTGGATAAATTGATTGATTAGAACAACAAAAATCCACACCCAATAGCCACACTTTTATGCTACAGACACATTTTTTCATATGATACAGCCACTAAGTTTTAATGTAGCCATATGTTGCCTAAAACGGCAAGACCTTCGGTGATACTTTGTATGAAAAAAAATGTGCATATAGGCATATGGTCACATCTTTTTGGAGTGACCATAGATCATTTTTGTACTAGTGTCGAGTTTACGTACAACAATAGTTGGCACGCCTTGATCAAAATGGCACAATTTGAGGCTTTGTACGGAAGAAGGTGCAGATCACTATTGTGTTGGGATGATGCATCTGAATTGACTGGTACCGAACCAGATTATGTAGTTGAGATGAGAGAGAAGATTACCTTGATCCGTGATAGGTTGTTAATGGCCCAGAGTCGACAGAAGTCCTATGTCGACACGCGTCGCTGGCTGTTAGAGTTCGAGGTTGGAGACCATGTATTACTGAAGGTGTCGCCGACTCGGAGAGTTTATCGCTTCAGTCGGAAGGAGAAACTTAGACCGAGATATATTGGACCTTTCGAGATTTTAGAGCGAGTTGGAGATCTTGTATATCGGTTGGGTTTGCCGCTGTCCTTGGGTCACGTGCAAAATGTATTTCATGTCTCCCAGCTCAGAAACCATGTACCGGATCCTAGCCATGTTATTGATTTTGGAGAGATTAAACTAGGACCCGATATCACATTTAAAGAGAGATCGATTCAGATTTTGGAGCATTGGATAAAGCAACTTAGGCACAAAACCATTCTTTTGGTTAAAGTGCAATGGTCGAGGCATGGGATGAAGAGGCTACTTGGGAAAACGGAATATAGTATGAAGGCGAGATACCGCGAACTATTCACCTTGTAAGTTTCGGGATGAAACTTCTTTTTAGAGGAAGAGAATGTAATAACCACACTTTTCATTTCCATTTATTCCAACTGTTGTGACTCATTTGTACTCGATATGACTTTTGTGTGTTTCACGTCGTGTATTGTACTCATTATATTACCGTGATTCTCGAGTTCTTTATTGATGTTCATCTTTGAATGTATCATATTGGATGGATAGTTGTATGTCTCGTCAGGTCACTTTTTGGTTACAACCGTACTGTTGATCCTTGAGCATAACATACGTTATGCTTAATACTTAGCATATGTTATCTCTTCTGCATAGTTGAGTCTGGACTAATCGTTGCGTATGTTATCTGTCGGGCATAGCGTATGTAAGAACTCATTACATATCTGTTTTCTTCAACGTATGTAAAGGTACCTGGGCATCAGGTCAGTGAGCACTGGACATTTGTTACGTACGTTGTGGTTGGACCGTACCGTACGCTAGTCCTCTTTTACGTATGCTAAAGTTGTCATGCAATGTACGTAATGTTATCTGTTCATCGAGACAGTGGGTTCTGTGGGGTTCGTTGCGTACGCAATGCAGATGCCTTAACGTACATTAAATCGTTAACGTACGTAATGCCTGTGTTGTTGCGTACATAACGATATTCACCTATATAAGCGGACTTTAGTCTTGATTTCGCCATTTTTCATCTTCTCTTTTTCTTCCGGCGATTTGGCGATCTAGTTCGAGGGTGAAGGTGGATTAAGGCCAGACATCATCACCCATCCATATTTTTGAGTTCATAGCAAGGGGAAATCATCATCCTAACATCTTCCACCGTCCGAATCGAGGTAAATCGGCTTGAACCCTAATTTTGGAAATTTTGGGGGATTTCCTTGTGATTACATCTTCTTATTCCGATTAACCCGAAATTGTTGTTAGATTAGAATTCTATACTCGAAATCCTTTGTTATTCTGGTAGTTTTGTGGAATAAATTCCGTAAATTCTTCCATTAGTCGATTATGTTGGATTGTACCCTCGTAGTGTTCGATGAATTATTCCTTCGGGTAGAACTTAGGATTATTTCCTACGTTTTTGAAGGGTTGTGATTCATTATGTGTCGTTGTGATTTAGGAATGAACATTTGAAGGGAGTTGGACCGAAACCCTTTTCTTTCACCATTTTCTTCATGTTGTGTTATTCGAGGCAAGTACATGTATTACATTACGTTATGTGTGTTACGGTTTCGATATGAATGATGAATTGTGATAACGTGTGTGTGTGTGTTGTTGTTCTTCCATTTGCAGACGGTTCGATTGGGACCTCTAAGGGCCGATACTAATGGGTACGACCGCGGAAGTGGTTTTCCACCTGGGGACGGTGTGACGGTGTAATACCCGAGATTTTCGTTTCCGATTATTTTGAATTATTTGTTGGTTGTGCCAGTTATTTTGTTCTGTTGGATTTTTGGTGCGATCTACTACTTGTGTAGTAGGCATAGCGCATGCTATGCTGCTTCATAGTGCGCGCTACAGGGGCATTATTCGCGCATGTTGTTGAGTGTTGTAGCGCACGCTACCTGGTGGGTGCAGATCTGTCCATAAGCTACTGGACTGGGACTAGAGGCCTCGTTAGCGCACGCTAACACTTATAGTTAGTGCATGCTACCGTATGTCTTAGCGCATGCTGTCCTATGTCTTAGCGCACGTTACCTGGAAGTTTCGGAAGTGTCCAGAAACTGTCCAGAAACTACTGGACTGAACTCATGACCATTAGCACGCGCTATTACCCCAGATGTAGCGCACGCTAACTGTCCAGTATAAATACTGGACAACAGCCCCCGTTTTCATCATTTCTCATTTTTCTTCATTTCTATCCATCGGGAGCGAGTTCATAAGGGGATCTTGTAACACCCCGAGATATTCAGAATAATTACAGCCCCGTAAATCCTTTGTATAAGAATTTACAAGGCTAATTTGAAAAATACGGAAATAATACAAAAGTGTCATTAATAAAAGGAAATTCAAACCCGTTCAACAATTCAAATAAGTTCATCATTACAAAATGTCCCCAAAACAACAACAACATAAACGTACTCGAGTACTGAAATAACCGGAAAATAAGACAACATAATCTACATCACTGAGCCACTTCATCGTCATGTCGGTACTGTGGCTGCTTCCCCGCTCCTCGGCTACCTGAACATCAAAACAAATGTCCACCCCCGAAGGGGTTAGCAAAACAATGCTAGTACAAGTATCATAATACATAAATGACCAGTGCATTATAAAACATACAAAACGGACTTCCGTCATCGGAATCCAACGATGTGAATCCTCACGATTCCATCAACGCAATACAGGGTAATCCAATGATCCAGTTCCCTCGGTATAGATCCCCATGATGATCCCGTCGGACCAACGCATGGTGGAAAACCCGTCCAACGATCCAGCGCCCTCAGCATAGATCCCCATGATGATCCCGTCGGACCAACGCATGGTGGACATTCGATCCAGCGCCCTCAGCATAGATCGTCATGATCCCCTCGGATCATTTACAACACAAACATTACAATTATGCATACACATATGCAAATCAACACGTTCATCGACGTAAATATCATGACAACTCATAGAATATAGTCTCATGTTCAACAACACGAATAATCGTACACATGATCAACAATGCAATATCAATAAGTTTAAAATACGATACTTGCCTCAAAGATGGTAAGAACTAATTACTCCAATGATCTCAACACACTCGAAGGCCGCCTCATTCGGTCAAACGTTCGTAAAATGCTCGGCCCTTTGAACAAACAGGAAAAATAACGGCAACTCAGGACAAGTTTTACACGTACGAACCTTTAACGATCCAAAGTACGGTCGGAAGTTCTTAAAAGAAATCTGTCTGGTTTTCTTAACGCACGCTATGCATTCTATGTAGCGTACGTTAAAGCTACTCGTTAGCGTACGCAATTACACACAGCCTGGCGTATGCTAACCATGCTCGGTCAGTACCTCACTGATCAGCCGACTGATCCGCCTGATGACTTAACGCATGCTAAGTTTCAATCGTAGCGTACGCTATATAAGCCTGTTAGCGTACGTTAATTCACAAAGCTTAGCGCACGCTAAGCGTGCATGGCAGTTCACTGTTGGGCAGCAGACTAGTTCTATTGGTAATGAAATTCATGAAATCTATAGTGTTACTACATGTCATCTCTATGCATATCATGCTCATACGGATTATGAATGATCTTACGGATTAAACGAATTCGAGATACAAGGATACGTATAGTCATCACAACACCATAATTCATCTTGATCTTCAAGAAAATATCCTAAGTTCAATCCATTCTATGTCCCAAAATATATAATTCCATCACGTAAAAACATAAGAACTTGATAATATCCATAAACTGGTCATAATCGGTTTTGAAGCTACATGAATATGCTTAGGAGTTCAAACACTAAAAAGGTTCAATGGTTTATACGATGAAGAAGTACCGAAACATCGAAAATATCCTTCTAACAACATGATGTTCGACTACGTACGAATTTATCTGACTAGATAATCTCAAAACATGTTCCAAACCATCCTTAAGAATACTACTCCAGTGGGTGAAGAATCATCTACCTCAAAATAGTGAAGAACAAGGAGGAACTTGAAGAAATCCAACACCGAGAGCTTGAACACCAATCTCCAATGATCTACAATCTTCAAACTCGAGCTAGGATGATGATATGAGGGGTTTAGGATGGAGAGAGTGACTCTCTATGTCTCAGAATTCGGGTTTGAGAAGTGATGAAAGCTGAAAAAATGAAAAAAAGGGTGTTGTCCTATATATAGAAAATGGTTATTAGCGCGCGCTAGTCCACAATCATAGCATGCGCTAATGTTCATGCAGTCTACTGACCTCACTGATCTCAACATTTAGCATGCGCTATCTTCATACCAGTAGCGTGCGCTACAGCGTTGACTCATCTTTTCCCAAAAGCCGTCCAGGTTCATCCCGACATGATCCGACCAAGATCCGCGGCTGATCTCACCTACCAACACATCTTAATCATGCTGACTACGTATAGCGCGCGCTAAGGTTCATATATAGCATGCACTACTAAACCCAAATTAGCGTACGCTACGTCTAGTCGATAGCATGCGCTACATGTGCAAAAATCACAATATTGAACACAATCATGAAATCATCCGCTCAACAACACCGGATCATGAAATACGGAGAATAATAATCAGATCAAAATGCACCAAATACAATAACATAAGGTTCAAATACACATCAGAAATCTCGGGTATTACAGACATGGGGTGATTTTCTTCACCAAGCTTCATCATGGGGCGAATTCATGTACATCTAACATCATCAAATCATCCTTCTTGTTCGGATCGAGGTAATTTCTTCTTAGAACTGTAGTTTCATTGAATTTGGAGGGTTTTCATTTGTTTCGTGATTCTTACCCGATTCCATTCGATTAATTATGTATTCTTGTTATTTTGGTTGTAACCTACAGATTAGAAACTCATTTATTGATTTCATTTCACCCGGAACATGATTTTGGTTTCCTTGGGAAACCCTTGATCCCTTGTTGTTCTTAGTGTCAATTTGGATTCCATTTAGTGTTGTTGATTTGTGGTGGTGTCACTCTCGTAGTGTTCGTGACAAAGTCGGGTTCGTGATTGTTCTTGGAAGTTCAGGGGCTACTTGACCGTGTCCATTCGTTGTTCCATTGCTCGTGGTTTCGAGGCAAGTATCTTGCCCATACACTACGTATTTTGGTGAATCTAATCATTGGTAATCGATGATGTGTGCTAAATGAATTTCTATAATTGACTTTCAAAAGAATCGATATGTTTTTTTCAATAAAGATTTTCCTTAAATACAACTAGTGTGTTTTGTGGTTAAAGTTGATTATCTAAGTGTGTGATTATGTCGTTTGTAGATTTAAAGTCTTAACTTTTTGTTAAAGTATGTGTGAGGATGTTCTCGGGGTATTCTCACCTAGGGATTGGCTCGATGGGGTCACACAGGGACTTGGACGACGGTGCCTTGTCGCGAGGGTTACCTTCGGGTTGTCGGTATTCTCATCTGGGGATTGCTCGACGGGGCACACAGGGACTTGGTAATTGGGCCTTGTCACGAGAATTACCTTCGAGTGATGTTTTTACTGATGATTAATTGTGATATGTCCGGAGTATCACAATGTTTTGTGCTCGGGGTCAAGATACATTATATATCGAGTCTTGGTGTTTGGCTAGAATGGCATAAGAGTGATGTGTTGTGTGGAATTTGTCATTGGAAGTGAATTTATGTGGATAGTTGGGTCGTGGACCCCGTGTTTTGTGAACGGATTTGTATTTGGAAAATAAACTTTGGGCTGTGACCCTAAGTGATTTTCGATAAGTTGAGAATTATTCAATCCCAAATGTTTTCAAAATCCCCGAGATCTTGAATCGATATTCAAAATGACCACCACTCGTTTCATTTATACTTTTACGGTTTGAACTATTTTATTCGAATGAGAAATCTCGGGAAGTCTTTTGTTCTGACTGAGCTATCGATTATTCAAGTTATTGTATTCTCAGAATATGTTGTGTATGGCTCGTATTTTTATTTTATACTTGTACTAGCGAAAGAGTGGAGTTTTACTAACCTCCAAGAAATCGGAGGGCGGATCTCTGTATTGCGTCCAGGTACATGCAGGTTTTGAGGAGCAAAACACAGGACCGGTACGAAGGATGATGGAAGACGAATGATACTAATCACATGAAGGCCAGTTTTGGGTATAGTTAGTTGGAGTTCGTTGTATGGTCTTTTCCGCTGTCGTACTTTCTGTTTGTGAGTGTATTTTATCCTTGCATGGGTATGAGTCCGGACAGAGTTATGTATATTTGAGTTGTATGTTAATGATGAAAGACCAAATCGGTATATTGGTTCGTTATTTTGTCACGTTGGCAGGTAATGTATTGTGTTGTTTTGGTGTCTAGCCTGGCAGATCCTCAAGGAGAGGGTCTACGACCTGTAATATTCTCGGTTAGATTTCGGGGGTGTTACAGATGGGACCTCTGAGGGTCGATACTAATGGGTACGGCCGCGGGTTACCAAATGTGGATTATCGTAGCATTGAGATGTGCTGATATGGTTTCTTGTGAAAATGATGTTTTGATACAAATGTGATATTCCAGAATATTGTTTACAAAAATGCTTTCTAAATGTGATGATATTGTGGAAACGTATCTGTATATAATGTCGTGTAATTGTGTACTTGCACAAGGTATTCGAATGCTAACCCCTTAAATGGGGGAAATGCATTTCATGCATTTCAGGTATCGGGCGAGTCGAGGAACCAGCATGGGAAATGCATGTAAAGGATGGCCAAGCATGATGATAAGGCTCGAGTCTATCTTATTTATTTTATTATGCTTATGTTGTTCGTCGGAGTTAATCGAGTAAACATATTTTGTTTTAAAGATGTTGTTGGAGGCCCCATGCGTGGGCAATGGATTCATTTTACATTCTGTTTTTCTACATTTGAAACAAAATCTTTTGGCCGAGGCCATGGCCTTATTTACATTATTAATGTAGTCATTATGGGATTATTGTAAATTGTGTGAATGTCCTAGACTGGTAGACCTTGATGAAGATTCTACGGCGTGTAATGACCCTTATGAGAATTGGGGTGTTACAGTATGGACATGATACTGCAGTTTGATCTTGGGGGCTATTGATGCTATTTTTGGGATTTGCTTGTGTATTTTCTCTGCTTGATGCTCCTGCATGTGTTTATGGGCATTTCATCTATGGTCCCTGATGTGTGATAACTAGGTACTGCACTTTTGGGAATTTGATTTGTGATCCCTTATATGTGAAAATTACCTACTGAACTTGATATTTTTGGGATATTTTCAAGGGGCTGGTTTATAAAGAAGATACTGCACTTGATAGATAATGTCATATTATCTGTGGTCTATTCTATGTGAGAACATAATGGTAATGAACAAGATACTGCACTTTTTCATCTTAATTATTGCCACCACTAGGTGATTCATTCCATAGTTTAGAAGGTTGAACTATGATGCGTAAAACGTAACAATTAATGTCAATGACGCAAAATTGTATTGTTGAGACAATATAGGTCCAATATTACCACAAAAAATTACATTTCGAACAACTCAAAAAATTGATTCCATATTGTTTGTTCATGTAAACCATCACTGCACCACTGCCTAACTATCACTATTCTTGTAAAACAACATGCTTCAGTCCCTCAACTAGGTTGTCCAGGTTATAGAACCTGTCTTCAGATGTCTCTTGCTGGTTTAGATACTCCAAGCTCTCTCTAACTAGTTCTTCATCAACTTCAAGAACTTATGGTAGATCTTCATCAACTTCAAGAACTTCTGGTAGCCTTTCTAGTCTTTCAAGTCTTTCTTTTCCCATATGTGGGATTTTGTAGTTGTTGTCCTCTTTGACTTTCATTATCTCTGTGTAGCAGCCTTGCACTGTAAGGAAAACATGGTTTAACTTCGTTGGGGGGTACTCTGCAAATGCTTCCTTCACATTATGTAGTAAATTTTCAACCCCACCTGCCGACTTTTGATCTTTCAAACTCTGTATGGCTCTAAAAAATCCTAAGTCATTAACATTAGTATCTGGACTATTGTGAGGTAGGCAGATCTGTATGGGTGAACTTCATCTGCCAAACGTATCCATAATTGGCCTTGATACATCACAATTGAACATGATCTTGGAAATATATCTCTTTGACTTGGATGCTCTGTGTCGGTGAACTTTATCTGCCAGCAGGTAGTACATATCCTTGATTTTGGTAAGATAAAACCACTTTTCATCTACATGTACTGTGTTGTACATGTTCTGAAACTTAATACTTCCATTTTTAATAATGGAACCAAGCTGACTTACGCTCCAATTCGGTCTCCACAACTTGTTTTGGGGGGATAAGAAATGGCTAAATGGCATTGGTATGTGGCTTTAACATCTTTTGCACCCACTCATGAACCAAAATTTTACTCACCAAGGTTACCTGACATGACTCTCAATCATGACCTTTGTAGGACTGAGAGACTTTTAACCTTTTATGTATATATGCTCCATTTATCTGCATGTTTTGAGCCTTTCTTACTTGATTTCACATGCACAAGGATGCTTTGTGTTTGTTGAGTTGATGCCTTAGCCCAAATGCGAAAGATGGTCTTCACGTCAACACCAAACTGATCTGTCGCCTCCTTTTTTGCACCTCAAAAAAGTTTTCAAGTTGCTGTTGTGTTGAAGCAACCATCGTGCGATGTAGTTTTGCCCGTCTTCATGTAGATTCGACTTTGCCCGTGGATTAACCATAGCTGCCGCATTTCCTTTGTATTTATAGTTTAATGGGTTGTAATGAATTCAGTGGCATTAAAGGGCTTGTATTTGTAGATGTTTGAGGGGTTGGTTTAAATTCCCCCTTTGTTTTAATCACACCAATAACTGTTTTTGAAATATTCAGTGAATGAAATTTTTTTTCCTCTTAAATTTTCGGCCCTTCTTTTTTAATCACATCAATCACTTTACTTTTTGTGCTTTTAAATTTCACAGTGTGTTCAATTTAATTTATGCAATACAGTTTTAGTTAATTAGTGGCACAACATAAAAATAATTGAGGCATACTTGACCCAAAAAATCGAACCATACTTGAACAATACAGTTTTAGTTTTAATTAAATTAGGATAAAAACAAGATTCAAAAAATCGAACCATACTTGAAATTCAATAAAAATTGAACCATACTTGAAATTAAGTAGTGGCACAAAAGAAAAATAATAATCAATCAGTTTTAAATAAATAATGACACATGTACACAAAATAATAAAAAATAAAAAAAATAACAAAACTAATCATAAGATTAATACTACCCCTACTTTTCAACTTTTGCCCCACTAAAAATAATTTTACCAATTTTCTTATTTTCTATGTCGAACCCCAAATGAGGTATTTTTGGCGGACAAAAGGAGATTATTTATATACGGTTGGTTTTTATATTGAATTTTGACTATATATCACTTAAAAAATGATAACTATACAATTTATCAATTCATGTAACATAATTTTTTAAGTTTTTATTGTTACTAATTTCAGAAATTACATAATCAAAGTGCAATTTAAAAAATACTTGACACATCCAATTATTTAAATATGAGGAGTAATACTATTCAGAATCAGATGGAATAAAATACATTGAAGATCCAAAAATAAAAGAATGCAAGTTATGACTTTATGAATGCCAAACAAAAACAGATTTTTACCTTGGATATCGATCACCGAATATTGACTCCGATTCGGACACTCGGCGCTAATTGCGGGGAGAGAAAAAGGTCAGTAAAATTTGTCATTCCTATGGAGTATTCTACAGTTGCTACCAGTATCCTTATCGTTACTTAATATTTCTTTATCCATATAAAAAGAGAAAATATACTTCTACATTACAGCCTTATTGACTCCTTTAACTTTCCTTTGTCGTTACCCACCAACAAAGTTTTAGTGTTACGAAGGTAAAGAAACTGTGGGATGATGGAGTGGGAAAAGCAACCGCCGCGGCCGGCTGAGGATCCGACTGGCGGCGGAGGTGGAGGGATTTTTGTGAGGGTGATGACGGATGAGCAGATGGAAGTCCTCCGCAAGCAGATAGCAGTTTACGCCACCATTTGTGAACAGCTGGTTGAGCTGCATAAATCCCTCACCTCCCAAAACGATCTTACTGGTATGGGTTAAGCACATTTCAGAACAACAATTTTTTTTAATGAAAAAAAAATATATTATATTTGTTTGTGACTATTATGATTTTCATTTCTGTTTTGATAATGTTCTGCTTTACCTTTCTTTTTGTATTCCCGATTTTCAGAAATTAATAAACTGTTCGTGCTAATTGGTACTGTCACTTTTTTTACTGTTTTGTTTGCTTGATGAGTGGCTTGGTCTTCCAATTGCTGAATGTTCAATATTTTGCTGCAAATATAGCTATAATATATATTGCATCTTGCCTAAACAAAATGTGGAAACCGACATGGATATAAAACCCGGCAAACCAGATCTTAAAAATATTTTTAGTTGCTGTTATCATAATGTGTGGGTCGATTTCGACGTGTGTAACATTTATGTCAGTGGGTAAGGTAAATGAGGAGAGCATATCTTATTATTCGGTAGCATTCTCCAGCAATCCTTAATCTCGTGTGGGGCCATTCATTTCAAGTAGGAAAAAAATTGTATTTCAAAGTTCGCAAATATCAGTTCCCGCTTTTGATTCATTTGATTCACACTCAAACACACATAAATCACTCTAAAACTTTTGATTCTCAATGTCGTGCAACTTCCACGGTACTAAATCAGTTCCTTCATCCATGAGAATACTCGTTTTGCCATTTCGCCCTCTTGCTATAAATGCTAGGAAGCCAACCAGTCTTGTGGTCACTGTATACGGGAAATCTTCAAGAATTCAGTGCTCGAATTTTTCTCTTTTGCTGTAATTGATGTAAATACATATGAGCAATTATAACTTTATGCTTATCCAAATTTTGTGAAAGAAAAAATAAAAATCTCTCTTCAATTTCTGATGTTGTACAAACTGTGTTCTTGCATCAGGAATGAGGCTGGGAAATCTATATTGTGACCCTTTAATAACATCTGGGGCCCATAAAATCAGCGGCAGACAACGGTGGACCCCAACGCCAATGCAGCTCCAGATTCTGGAACGTATATTTGATCAAGGAATCGGAACTCCAAGCAAGCAGAAGATCAAAGAAATAACTACCGAGCTGTCCCAGCACGGGCAGATTTCCGAAACAAACGTCTACAATTGGTTTCAGAACAGGCGTGCCAGGTCAAAGAGGAAGCAACATACCACGTCAGCAAACAATGCTGAATCGGAAGTGGAGACGGAGGTAGAGTCGCCCAATGAGAAGAAAACAAAGCCCGATGAGTGTCAACCTCATCATATCCTGAGTTCGAGGACTGACAAGGATCTCTGTTTTCAAAACCCTCAGCCGGTTTCAGCAGTTAATTCTGTGGACCCACACACGAGTAAGCCCGAACCCATGTTGCCTCTAGAAGGCAGCACGAAGTTTGGTGGGGGTTTGGGGCAAATGCCATTCTATGGAAGTATGGCATCTAATTCGAGTAAGTGCTTCCTTTGAAAATCGGAGTTTATCTTGGTTTGATTTTCCTGTTTGTGAAAATATTTGACTACCATAAAAATTACTACCAATATGTTCCATCTTCACCACCATGGGGTATTTAGTTTGGATTCTCCAAAAGATTAATACTCTGATGCTGCCACATGATAAATCATGATCTCATTTGTTTGTTTCTCTCTCTTGTCTATTGCCTTTAATATTACTGTTAAGCATAACTACCTAGTATAAAAGGTCATTGATTAGCTTTGACAAGATAAAAGTACACGTTATATGTTCCCATGTACATGTCTGTATCCATGAATCGAAGCGTACACTTGCATGTGGATTTGCAAGGTTTCTGTAGTAGGTGACACATACTCATACAAATTGAGATGCAGTATATAATGTGTTTACATGTACACACACAAGTCTGAGTCGTGTGTTTGTTTAAACTAAATGAAATTTAAGTCAAAATTGGACATCACAGGTGGATGTGTGACACATAAATAATGTAAATAAAAAGAAACATAAATATCATATATGAATTTAAAATCATTAGATATATTTATCTAGAAATTGGCAGACGATCTCTATAGAGTTGGCTCGCGAATGTACGGGTCGAGTATTACTAAGATTGACATCGGCACACGTCATTTATATTTGCCTGTGCTCTTGCTTTATAAGTTTGTAACGCTTGAACCACATAAATGCAGGAATGGACCAATTTATGGGAAAGATAGAAATGCCAGGGAGCTATAACCCTTATTTGCAACACAACTACAGCTTGGACGGATGAGTGTAAATTTTAGTTATGTCTAATATATGATGTTTTTACAACTGAAAATTGGCCAAGTGGCTGTCGTCTTACTCAAACTGGGAGGCTAATGCTGATCTTCAGTGTTCTTGGATGACCATTTAAATTGGTAGCATCAAACATTTCTCTTTCTTTTATCGTGGTGGTTTGGTTTATCAGTACAGTGTTGATCTTGTTTTGTTTTTTCCGGTCTTTTTCGACTTTGGACATCTACACTGTGTAGCTTGCCAACAATTTTCTTACTTTTCTAATGATTTCTGACAGAATTTGAGGCGGCGATCAGACGCCCAACTGCTGACTTCAGCCAAAAAACATATTTTGCTGTGCATGATACTATGTTATTAGTAGGCCTTCTGGGGCATGAAACTCATGACAGTTTCACATTCATTTGAGCCATTATTCAGTTCATGCAAGATTCATTCTCATGCATATATTTGCTTGTTTATAACTCACCTCTAAATTGATTTGTTGGAATGCAGTTTTATATTAGAATATATATATATATATATATATATATATGATTGACTATGGTGGAAACACCCTTAATGGTGAAATCTAGAAACCAATTACATTATTAAGTAATTTCATTGTGTATTTGTTATTATTTGTCGCATCAAACCGGTCGCTAGTATATGCAACAAATAATGCAATAAAAAATACATAAATGCATATAATTTATATATATATATATATATGAAATAGATCATACGAAAACTAATTATCTTATGAAATCTAGAAACTTTTGCAGGCCATTGATATTAGTGATCTAACGGTTGAAGATGAGTAGAATTATATGCAATTATGTATTTTTTTTATTGCATATATTAGCGACCAGCTTGATGCAACAAATAATAACAAATATGCAATGAAATTGCTTAATAATGCAATTGGTTTCTAGATTTCACCATTAAGGGGTTTTCTATCATAGTCAATTCATATATATATATATATATATATATATATATATATTGGTTCAAATGGGGTCGGATCTTAAAATGGGAATATAGGACCAAATCATAAGTGTTGGTAAACAACAATGAGATGATCAAGATTATCTTTAATATATTAATTTAGGAATTAAATTAATGCTCATAATATTATTAATTCAGGAAACCAAATATTATTGGGACTAGTGTGATTAAATGTCAACCGTTGTGATTTAGGCATGCGTTCTTATTTAAGGAATGAGTTTCATTTGAACTAATCTTTATATAGGGTTGGGTTTTGGTGAGAATAAATTTTTAATTAAGAAATAAGAATATATATATATTTTTTTTAAAAACAACAGATCATATATTAAAGAGAAAAATAGAGGGGGGACGAGTTCCTCTACACGCTCAAGAACCGAGGGTGGCTAGATCCTCACCAAGCCAAATGATTGAACACCCATCAAAATAGCTAAAAAGAGAACTGATTAAATGCTAGAGATCAAAATATTTTCTACTCCTAATATAAGGGAAACTCATTTTGTCGAGACGAATCAGCCCACAGATCTTCCCTATGAGATCTTAACGGTCTGAGTAGAAATATTCTCTATGAAGGCATCCTTGATTCGCAAGGTGATCAACAACCACATTTCCTTCTCTGTAAATGTGTGAGTAGCGAATATTATTATCGCTAGCCATTTGTTTAATTTTAGAGATTAATCTTTGAAGATGTCATTGACAAGCAGAAGAAGAAATGAGAATACATACATACCATTGATTTAACTAGTTTTAATGATCCAGATTAAATGAATGAATTAAAAAAAATATTATTTTCATATATTAGTGATCAATTTACCAAATGAGGAATCAGTTATTAATTAAGAAACAAACTAAATATTCATACAATACGGATTATCCTGAAATATATTTTTATTTTTCAAAATAAATCTATTCTTATACACTACTACAAAATACCCATTTAACAGCGGACAATTAACAGCGGTTATCTTAAAACCGCTGTTAAATTTGTGCGGTGGCACGGTTCGTAAATATTATGAAAATTTAACAGCGGTTAAAAAAGAAACCGCTGTTAAATTAAGAAGTTAACGGCGGTTTTTGCCAACCCGCTGTTAAATTCCGCCAATTAACGGCAGTTATTAAGCAACCGCCGTTAATTTTTCCTATTTTACGGCGGTTACTTGAAAACCGCCGTAATTTTTCCTCTTCTAACAGCGGTTACTTGAAAACCGCTGTTAATATTCCATTTAATTACAGCCCGTTTCTTTCTTTCTTTCTTTCTTCTTTTTTCCTTTCTTTCTTCCTACGCTTCTGACTCCGCGACTTTTCACAGGCGACCGACGACCTCGTGACCCCCGCGACCTCCGGAGACCTCGTGACCCCCGCGAACTCCGGCGACCTCGCGACCCCCGCAACCTCCTCGGCATTTCGCAATCGACCACCGCGAATTATTTGGTAATTATTCCGAACTCTCTTCTTTGTTCCTATTTGGTAATTTTATCTAGTCTTTTAAGGATTGTTGTGTGCTGTTTAATGTGTGTGTTGTGTGTGTATGTGCATGTATAGGTGTGGCAGTGTGTGTGCGTGCAGTGTGTGTGTGTGTATTGTGTGTGGCAGTGTGTGTGTGTGTATTGTGTGTGTGTATGTGTGGCAGTGTGTGTGTGTGTATTGTGTGTGGCAGTGTGTGTGTGTGTGTGTGTATTGTGTGTGGCAGTGTGTGTTGTGTGTATTGTTTGTGTGTGGACTTTTAATTATACATGGATTGTTTTGGAGAATAATGTTAAAACCTCAATAAAACCACAATAATCACAAACGTGGTATTCAAATGCATATAACGGACAAAATATGTATGTGCGTGTGCACTATGTGTATGTGAGTGTGTAATGTAGTTTTACATGTTATTTTCTTCTTGTTTGTCGTATAATTTAATCGATTTAGTTGAGTGTGCGTGTTTAATTATGTGTGTTGCTTTTGACAACACTATTTTGTGGAACACGAATTATTTTGGGATAGCTTTGGTTAACTTCTTAAGGATCTTCTTCCTTTGGGATAGATGTTAACTTCCGTCTTAAGGATCTTCTCCCAACAGTTCGTGCAAATAGAGTTAGCAATCTTGACAAAGCCATAAGTTGACGTAGTATACAGTTAATTCTATTTTGACAACCGTCGTTCATGTTTCTATTTTAAACAACAATTATAGGACTACCATACCTTTGTCATTCTCTTTGTCAAAACAATTTTCAAAAAGTTAGTAATCATATAGAAATGAAATTCTTCCCCTTTATACAAAACAATAGAAAATTGATGAACATAGTATGTGTAACAGAAAAGAAGAAATGGATCGAAGTTGGATGAATGCAAGTCGTGCGAGTGCGGAGTATGACAATGGAATTGAGCAATTTCTTAAATTTGCTCGACAACATCGCTTGGAACCCGATGAACGATACTTTTGCCCTTGTGTGAAGTGTATGAATGGGAGACGACATGAGGCTGACATAATTCGTGAACATCTTATTTGTGAGGGGATAAATGTAATGCCCGAGATTTCTGTTATGTAATTGGAACTTGCGATATTGTAATGATTGTACTTTTGTCTAAGTATTATTCTCCGTATTTCATAATCCGATGTTGCCGAGCGTTTAATTTCATGGTTGTGATTTGTAGGGTTGAAATTCTGTGCATGTAGCGCACGCTACAGGCTAAGGGTAGCGTACGCTAACATGGTTTCATAGCGCACGCTACAGAATGTAATTAGCGCACGCTATGCGTGGTCAAATTGATTGGGACGTGCGGTAGGTGAGATCGGCCGGGGACCCACAGCCGGATTGTGTCGGATGTACTGACGGCTTTCGGGAAAAGCCGAGTCAACGCCTTTAGCGCACGCTCTGGTCGATGCGTAGCGCACGCTAAGTGCCGAGTCTGATCTAGTCGATGAGCCGTTAGCGCACGCTTCGAGCATGTCCTAGCGCGCGCTAATATCCATTTATTATAAATAGGACATCATCCTATTCGAGATTTGAGTTTTTCTCCTCCCATATCCCGTACTCTTACACTTTGATCTTAAATCCCTTCTTCCTTAACTCTTCATATCAACCTCCTAGCTCGAGATTGAAGATCGTTTATCATTGGAGCTTGGTGTTCAAGCCTTCGGTGTTGGATCGCCGTTTTCCTCCGTATTCTTCACTACCTTGAGGTAGGTGATTCTTCACTAATGTTAGTAATGTCCTAAGGAAGTTTAAATCATGTTTTGATAAACAAGTAATTCGTTTATAATCGGTCATCACATGTTAGAAGGATACTTTTGACGTATCGGCATTATATATCGTATGAACCTTTGAACCATCTTATTATAGGACTCTAAGCATGTTCAAATCAAGTATTGATCAATAATCGGATATCTACCCAGTTGATACGTTTTACACGATGGAATCATGTGTTTTGGAACATAGAACAAATGGAACTTAGGTTATTTCTTGGAGATCGTAGAAAGGATATGATGTTGAGTTGATTATCCGTATATTTGTACCTCATGATAATGGAATCTTCCACAAACCTTGTTAGCATGTTTTGCCCGAAGATGACTTGTATTATCACGGTAGAATTCATGAGTTTTTCCACCCTTCAACCCGATTTCGCGGTATTACGCCATGCAAGAGTAGCGCACGCTAACACGTGTAAGTTAACGTGCGCTATCGAGTCGATTAACGCCGAAACGTCGTAGCGTACGTTATGAGACCGCCGAGTTAGCGCGGACCGTGGCTAGCGACGCTAGTCTTATACGATAGCGACGCTATCAGCCGTCCTTAGCGCACGTTACGAGTACGTAGCGCGCTAAGCGATCCAGTGCATTGGTTATTTTGATCTTTTCGACCGTAGACCGAATTGTTAGGCCATCGTTCGACTTAAGATGATTTGTATATCGTTCCTTTTGTTAAGGTTCGAGCTTGTTACGTTGATCGAAGGAGGCGGCCTTCGAGTGTGTCGAGATCTTTGAAGTGTTTTGCCCTTGCCATTTTCGAGGCAAGTATCATATGTCGAGTTCGATTTATCATGCTTGTGGTTTTATTCATATTGTTGAATATGATATGTATTTCTGAGAATACTCGTGATATTCGTTGTTATATTGATGAACATATTGAAATGCATATGTGTAAGCATAATTGTTTGATTATGGTATAAATGATCCGAGGGGGTCATGAGGATCTATGCTGAGGGCGCTGGATCGAATGTCCACCATGCGTTGGTCCGACGGGATCATCATGGGGATCTATGCTGAGGGCGCTGGATCGCTCGACGTGTTTTCCACCATGCGTTGGTCCGACGGGATCATCATGGGGATATATGCTGAGGGCGCTGGATCGCTGGATTACCATGTATTGTGTTGATGGAATCGTGAGGATTCGCATCGTTGGATTCCGGTGGCGGAAGTCCGGTTTGCATGTTTTATGATGTATTGATGATTTATTGTATGATGATACTTGTACTAGCATTGTTTTGCTAACCCCTTCGGGGGTGGACATTGTTTTGATGTTCAGGTGGTCGAGGAGCGGGGAGGCAGCCACAGTACCGACAGGACGATGAGATGGCTCAGTGATGTGATTGATGTTATTGTTGTCGAGAGTTGTTTTCTTGTTTCGTTCAAGACTGCACGTCCTGCTTTAATAATGTCCTTTCGATATGGTTGTATAAATTAACTATTTGATCGGTTGAATCAAATCGTATTTGAACTTGATTGTTCGATTGTATTGTTTTTACACTTCTTTTAAAATTAGCCTTGTAAATCCTTATCTAAAGGGTTTACGGCACTGTAATTATTCGAATATCTCGGGGTGTTACGAATATGGTATCGAGCTAAGATTTATGGATATCTTGGCAATCGGGTTAGTTGGGTCTGTTTTAATTATTGGTCGTTCGTAACATCAACTGCTTGAGCCATCGCTAATCGAGTGTGGTTGTAAGTTTCCTAATCTCGAATACTCTTGTTCTATTTAATTCATGTCTTGTAAACATTGATGGATGTACTTTGAGAAAGTTTGTCTGGATAATGAGTATTTATGTTTACGGTATGTTGAGAGGAGGTCGTGGACGCGACGCTGGTCGTGGACGCGACGTGGTAATGCGAGGCAAGAAGAGTCGGTATCTACTCCGCAGATAGCCGCTAGTCAAACGGATTCACATTCCGAGGGACGGCAGGATCGGCAAATAATAATGCAGATCCTAACGTGCCGAGTGCTTCGAGTGGTTGCCCGGATAAACCGGTTTGCTCAAGTTGTGGATCGCATGCAGACGGCGATGGGACAAAGCAGAATAACGTGGATAATCGGGAGATAAATGGCTTACCGAGGTGGTCAAATGCATCCTCCGAAATTTGACGCCCACCGAGACGCTTTCGTGGGATCATTGTGAAGGAATTGGAAAAGATTTTTGCAGGATTAATCGTCCCAACGATAGGAAGGTTCCTGGCCGCCCAAAGATCTTTTGACCGGGAGGCTTTCGATCGGGTGGGAGGCCATTCGACCAGAGGAGCACAATGTTGACTGGACGGAATTCAAAGTGATGATGGAGGCACAATATTGTCTCGCCCGATTAAAGAGGCCCGAGTTCGGGAGTTTTTCTCACCGCAAAATTCGGAAGCATCCGTGACGGAAGTGATTAAGACTTTTAATCACCAAATGACTTATGTCGTCACTGTCAGACCGAGGCGGAAAGGATTTTCCATTTTGACATGCGAATGAAGCGGAAATTGACAATATATGTCCGGATTTGATTGTACCACCTTGAGGCAAGATCGTGACAAGGCGTTGGCCTACGATATGAAGGAAGCGGCAGAGAGAAATCGACGGAAGCAAAGAAACGAAGGTGTCCGGCAACTTCACGGAGAATAAGAATAGCGGGCCCACGCCGGTCCTCTTTTCACTCATCCAGAGACCTCCGCATCCTAGTCGAGGAGGAAAGAAGTTCCGGCAAGACCGATCGCTTCGACGCAGGAAGAAGTGTTACAAGCGTGGCAAGGCGGGACATGTTCGACGTGATTGTTTCGCTACCACTGTGACTGTTTCGAGTGTGGACAGAAGGACATCGCGCAACATTTTGTGGAAATGCGACCCGATCTTTTGGTACTCGTACTCAGCTCCATCCGAAAGAGACGAGTGTGAACCAGACGCAAAGAAAGTGGATTTCAGCAGAACGCACTGGGAAGAGAGAGGCATCCAAAGGCCGGGTCCGCTCCTCCACGCCCGTACGAGATGAGGAAATCGATGATCGAACACACTGTTGCATCAGTACGATTCAGATCCTTTTGCAACCAGCTAGTGTCTTGTTCGATCTGGGAGCTACGCATTCTTTTATATCTTTGAACCGTGTTAATCGTTTGAACATCTCGTGCTTGTATAATTGTGAACCTTATGTTGTGGGATTACCGAGAGAGAAAATTGTGGGAACCTTAGAAGCTAAGGATTTCAAAGATCTATAGAAGGAAGAGATTGGCCATCGAATCTTATTGTGGTTGACATCTGCGGTGACGATTTAATTCTCGGAGATGATTGGCTCAACCGTTATGGAGCCGTCTGAATTACCGAGAGAGAGTCATTTCCATCATTGCCGATGACGGATCTCAACACTTATTCCGAGGATGGAGACCGGAAGCTCGGAAAATTGATCAAAGCAATGAAAGCCGTGAAATTATCAAGCAGGGATGTCACGGACTTTGGTGCTATGCCATGAAGAAAGAGGAAGGGGTAGAGCTCTCGTCCATTTCAGTTGTGAATGAGTTCTCATATGAATTTCCTGTCGAACTACGTGGGTTACCTCCGCAGAGGGGAGTGGAATTCACTATCGAACTAGAGCCTGGAGGCCTCCTATTTCGAGCCCCATACCGCATGGCGCCAACCGAGATGTATGAACTCAAGAAACAAGCTGGAGGAATTGTTGCAGAGGGGTTATATTCAACCGAGCGTTTCTCCTTGGGGAGCGCCTGTTCTCTTTGTCCTAAGAAAGACGGATCCCTACGACCGTGTATTGATTAAGGGGAACTCAATAAGATTACAATAAAGAATAAGTATCCTATACCTCGGATCGACGACTTGTTTGATCAATCGCAGGGGGCAAGGGTATTCTCGAAGATAGACTTGCGATCGGGATACCACCATTGAGAATTAAGGAATCGGATATACGAAATCGCTTTGGATCCCAGACGGGCATTATGAATTCGTAGTGATGCCGTTTGGACTTACCAATGCTCCTGCAGATTCATGCAATTAATGAATCGGGTATTCTTGGAGTACTTGGATAAATTTGTGGTCGTTTTCATTTTCCAGAAATTGATATATTCGAGGGACGGAGAGGAACATGCTGAAGATTTAGGTGTGGTTTTGTTCATCTTGAGAAAGGAGCAGTACGCTAAGCTTTTTAAATGTGAGTTCGGCTTAAGGAAGTAACTTTCCTTGGGCATGTGATATCACCGACGGAGTTCAAGTGGACTCGAAGAAAGTAGAAGCAATATTGGAATTGTAAGTTCCTAGCAACGTGAAAGAAGTCCGAAGCTTCTTAGGACTTGCTGGATATTATCGCCGCTTTGTAGAGGGATTTACCAAAAATTCTCGTCAGCTCACTCACCAAGGTAAAACTCAAAAGTTCACGTGGAATGAGAAGTGCCAGTGGTTTTGAACTTAAGAGGAGACTAACGTGACACCTATATTAGCTTGCGCCAGAGGGAACCGATGGATTCATGGTATACGGCGACGCTTGAATCAGGGTTTGGTTTGTGTTTTTATGCAGTGGTATAAAGTGATTGATTATGCTTCTCGGCAATTGTATCCGTTCGAAGTTTATTTTCCTACTCATGATCCGGAGCTAGTCTTTGTGGTCTTTGCCTTGAAAATGGGCGGCATTATTTGTACGGCACTCATTGTCGATCTTTACAGATCATAAGAGCCTCAAATACATTTTCGTAAAGAATTAAACATGAGGCGAGAAGGTGGCTAGAATTGATCAAGGATTACGACTTGAGATTCTCTATCATCCGGGAAAGCAAATGTAGTAGCCGATGCTTTGAGCCGTAAACCTGCTTTCCCTTCGAGTGTTGGAAGCACTTACGTCCCAACCCGGATTCAACGAGAACCGATCCGCGAGGATTGAAGTATGGGCACCAGGAATCCAAGGGCAACTTTATGTGATGGAACCGACTTCATCACCGGTCGAGGAGATCAAGTCTAAACAATTGAACAATTCTTTAATCCTTCGATTATGCGTGAAGTAAAGAAAGGAAAAGCCCCAGGATTCGTGATACAAGATGATGGAGTTCGAGATTCCAGTCGACTTTGTGTTCCCGATGATGATGATTTGAGAAGGACTATTCTGAAGGAAGCTCACAAAGCGCCCTATTCTATTCACCCGGCAAAGTAAGATGTATAAAGATTTAAAGCAAAACTTCCGGTGGGGAATATGAAGAAGGACGAGCAGAGTACGTTTGAAGTGTTTGACTCACAAGAGTTAAGATTGAACATCAACGACTACTGGAATGTTAAAGCCGCTCCCGATCCCCGAATGGAAGTGGGAGGATATCTCGATGGATTTCATCACTAGTATGCCAAGGACTAGAACGGAATGAACATGATTTGGGTTATAGTTGATCGACTAACCAAGTCGGCTCATTTCTGGGAATTAAAGATACATGGGGACCCGAGAGATTGGCACGAATATTTATTGCGGAGATAGTCGATTGCACGGGACACCGAAGACCATTATTTCGGATCGAGATGGCCGTTTCGTGTCACATTTACGGAGAGCATTCACGGTGGCTTTGGGGATCGAGCTCAACTTTAGCATGACCTTATCATCCCCAAACGGACGGTCATCGAAAGGACCATTCAGACAAGAGAGGACATGCTTAGAGCTTGTGCATTAGATTGGTCGGTTGATTGGGAAATTCACTTGCCCTTGATCGAGTTCACTTATAATAACAGTTGGCATGCTTCTATTAAGATGGCACCATTTGAAGCTTTGTACGGAGAAGATGCCGGTCACCCCTGTCCGGGATGATTCTTGGATTTGATCGGACGGAACCGGAATTGATTATTCAGACTCAAGAGAAGATAGCCTTGATTCGAGAAAGACTGCTGATCGCCTGCAGTCGACAGAAGTCTTATGCCGATGTACGTCGTCGCCCTCTAGAGTTCGACTGGAGACCACGTACTATTGAAGGTGTCTCCTACACGAGGGATTTTCCGTTTTGGGAGAAGAGGCAAACTTAGTCCGAGATATATCGGACCCTTTGAGATCCTCGAGAGAGTGGGAGATTTAGCATACAGGTTGGCCTTACCGCCATCGCCGGGTCACGTTCACAATGTGTTTCACGTATCCCAATCATGAAGTATGTACCGGACCCTACCACGTCATTGATTTCGACGAGATCGAGATAGCTAATGATGGCACCTTCAAGAGAGACCAATCAAGATACTTGAGAGCCGGATCAAACAATTGAGGAATAAACCAATACACTTGGTTAAAGTACAATGGTCACGACATGGAGTCGAAGAGGCCACTTGGGAAACGGAGGACGGTATGAAGGCTAAATATCCGGAGTTGTTTTCATCATAAGTTTCGGACGAAACTTCTTTTTAGGGAGGAAGGATGTAATGCCCGAGATTTCGTTATGTAATTGGAACTTGCGATATTGTAATGATTGTACTTTTGTCTAAGTATTATTCTCCGTATTTCATAATCCGATGTTGCCGAGCGTTTAATTTCATGGTTGTGATTTGTAGGGTTGAAATTGCGTGCATGTAGCGCACGCTACAAAGCTAAGGGTAGCGACGCTAACATGGTTTCATAGCGCACGCTACGTATGTAATTAGCGCACGCTATGCGTGGTCAAATTGATTGGGACGTGCGGTAGGTGAGATCTGCCGGGGACCCCAGCCGGATTGTGTCGGATGTACTGGACGGCTTTCGGGAAAAGCCGAGTCAACGCCTTAGCGCACGCCTTCTGGTCGATGCGTAGCGCACGCTAAGTGCCGAGTACGCCTAGTCCAATGAGCCGTTAGCGCACGCTACGAGCAGGTGGCCTAGCGCTAATAGCCATTTATTATAAATAGGACATCATCCTATTCGAGATTTGATTTTCTCCTCCCATAACCCGAACTCTTACACTTAGATCATAATTCCCTTCGTCCTAAACACTTCATATCAACCTCCTAGCTAGAGATTGAAGAACGTTACTCATTGGAGCTTGGTGTTCAAGCCTTCGGTGTTGGATCGCTTCGATTTCCTCCGTATTCTTCACTACCTTGAGGTAGGTGATTCTTCACTAATGTTAGTAATGTCCTAAGGAAGTTTAAATCATGTTTTGATAAACAAGTAATTCGTTTATAATCGGTCATCACATGTTAGAAGGATACTTTTGACGTATCGGCATTATATATCGTATGAACCTTTGAACCATCTTATTATAGGACTCCTAAGCATGTTCAAATCAAGTATTGATCAATAATCGGATATCTACCCAGTTGATACGTTTTACACGATGGAATCATGTGTTTTGGAACATAGAACAAATGGAACTTAGGTTATTTCTTGGAGATCGTAGAAAGGATATGATGTTGAGTTGATTATCCGTATATTTGTACCTCATGATAATGGAATCTTCCACAAACCTTGTTAGCATGTTTTGCCCGAAGATGACTTGTATTATCACGGTAGAATTCATGAGTTTTTCCACCCTTCAACCCGATTTTCGGTTCGCGGTATTACGCCATGCAAGAGTAGCGCACGCTAACACGTGTAAGTTAACGTGCGCTATCGGTCGATTAACGCCAAACGCACGTAGCGACGTTATGAGACCAAAAGTTAGTTGCGCCAGACCGTGGCTAGCGACGCTAGTCTTATACGATAGCGACGCTATCAGCCCGTCTTAGCGCACGCGTTACGTAGAGTACGTAGCGCGCGCTAAGCGATCGAGCATTGGTTATTTTTGATCTTTTCGACCGTAGACCGAATTGTTAGGCCATCGTTCGACTTAAGATGATTTGTATATCGTTCCTTTTGTTAAGGTTCGAGCTTGTTACGTTGATAGAAGGAGGCGGCCTTCGAGTGTGTCGAGATCTTTGAAGTGTTTTGCCCTTGCCATTTTCGAGGCAAGTATCATATGTCGAGTTCGATTTATCATGCTTGTGGTTTTATTTATATTGTTGAATATGATATGTATTTCTGAGAATACTCGTGATATTCGTTGTTATATTGATGAACATATTGAAATGCATATGTGTAAGCATAATTGTTTGATTATGGTATAAATGATCCGAGGGGGTCATGAGGATCTATGCTGAGGGCGCTGGATCGAATGTCCACCATGCGTTGGTCCGACGGGATCATCATGGGGATCTATGCTGAGGGCGCTGGATCGCTGGACAGGTTTTCCACCATGCGTTGGTCCGACGGGATCATCATGGGGATCTATGCTGAGGGCGCTGGATCGCTGGATTACCATGTATTGTGTTGATGGAATCGTGAGGATTCGCATCGTTGGATTCCGGTGGCGGAAGTCCGGTTTGCATGTTTTATGATGTATTGATGATTTATTGTATGATGATACTTGTACTAGCATTGTTTTGCTAACCCCTTCGGGGGTGGACATTGTTTTGATGTTCAGGTGGTCGAGGAGCGGGGAGGCAGCCACAGTACCGACAGGACGATGAGATGGCTCAGTGATGTGATTGATGTTATTGTTGTCGAGAGTTGTTTTCTTGTTTCGTTCAGTACTCGAGTACGTCTGTTTTAATAATGTCCTTTCGATATGGTTGTATAAATTAACTATTTGATCGGTTGAATCAAATCTGTATTTGAACTTCAGTTGTTCGATTGTATTGTTTTTACACTTCTTTTAAAATTAGCCTTGTAAATCCTTATCTAAAGGGTTTACGGCGCTGTAATTATTCCGAATATCTCGGGGTGTTACAATAAACACCAACTATACGGTGTGGATATGGCATGGCGAAATAGTAGATATTCCAACTGGAAACACTCATGTAGATATAGATGGTGATCAATTTGAAGAAATGATTCGTGATGTCGGACAAGAATCATTTCAAAGAGCTCATGTTTATGATGCGTTGAAAAGTGATTCAGAAACTCCATTGTATCTGGGGTGTGAAAATTTCACACGTCTATCTGCCGTGTTGAAGCTGGTTAATTTGAAGGCAATAAATGGGTGGAGTGACAAAAGTTTCACCGAATTGCTCCAGTTGATGAATGAGATGCTACCAAAAGGCAATACATTGCCTAAGCGTACCTATGAGGCGAAGAAGGTTTTGTGTCCGATGGGTATGGAGTATAAAAAAATACACGCTTGTCCCAATGATTGCATACTGTACATAAAAGAGTTTGAAGAATTGCATAAGTGTCCTAGGTGTGGGGTATCACGATACAAAGTGAAGAATGATGGAGATAACACACAACAAGGACCTCCCGCGAAGGTGTTATGGTATCTTTCGATTATTCCAAGGTTCAAGCGATTGTTTGCTAATAGAGATGATGCAAAGAATCTCACATGGCACGCAAATGAGAGAAAATGCGACGGGCTAATTCGTCATTCAGCTGATGCTGCACAATGGAAGAAAATAGATCATTTATTTCCAGATTTCGGGAGTGACGCAAGAAACCTTAGGCTTGGACTTTCCACAGATGGAATGAATCCGTTCGGTAACTTAAGCACCAAGCATAGCTCTTGGCCTGTTTTACTTGTGATATATAATCTACCTCATTGGTTATGTATGAAACAGAAGTACGTTATGTTGTCAATGATGATTTTAGGACCAAAACAACCAGGAAATGACATAGATGTTTATCTAAGTCCGTTGATTGATGACTTGAGAATGATGTGGGATGAAGGGATTTACGTGTTTGATGGTTACTGCCAGCAAAGTTTCAAGTTGCGTGCAATGTTATTTTGTATGATTAATGACTTTCCTGTATATGGAAACTTGAGTGGATATAGTGTGAAGGGACATCATGCATGTCCTATATGTGAAGAAAACACAAGATACATCCAGTTGAAACATCGAAATAAAACAGTTTACACTCAACATCGGAGGTTTCTGAGTCGCCATCACCCGTATCGTAGATTGCGAAAAGCTTTTAATGGATTCCCAGAAAATGGACTTGCGCCGATGCTCTTAACAGGTGAGCAAGTGTACGATCGTGTGAAGAACATAAATACTATATTTGGAAAAACTAAAAGAAGGTCACTACGACAAACATTTGGAAGAAGAGGTCAATATTTTTTGATCTTCCTTACTGGAGACATCTAGATGTTAGACATTGCATAGATGTTATGCATGTCGAAAAAAATGTTTGCGATAGTGTGATCGGCACACTTCTCAATGTTAAACACAAAACAAAGGATGGTGTCCAAGCTCGTCAAGACTTAGAGGAAATGGGTATACGTCCTCAGTTGCATCCGCAAGTAGTCGGTAAACGAACTTATCTTCCCCCGGCATGTTATACTTTATCCAGAAGAGAGAAAATCAGCTTTTGTAATTGTTTACAAGGCATTAAAGTGCCACAAGGTTATTCGTCGAATATTAAGAGTCTTGTATCGATGCAAAATCTGACATTGGCTGGCTTAAAGTCTCATGACTGTCATGTCTTGATGCAACAACTTCTAGCTGTGGCTATACGTGACGTCTTGCCTAAAAAAGTGAGAAATGCCATAACTCGCTTGTGTTTTTTCTTCAATTCTATATGTAGCAAAGTGATTGATCCTTTGGTTTTGGATGAGTGGAAAAACGAGGCTGTTGTTATCTTGTGCCAATTGGAGATGTATTTTCCTCCTTTTTTTGATATTATGGTTCACTTACTTGTCCATGTAGTTAGAGAGATTGAAGAGTGTGGCCCCATTTATTTGCGATGGATGTTTCCGATTGAGCGATACATGAAGATTTTTAAAGGGTATAGTAAAAACCCATTTCGTCCAGAAGCATCTATTGTTGAGAGGTATATTGCAGAAGAAGCAATCGAGTTTTGCACAGATTACATGTCACAAACACCATCTGTAGGGCTTCCGAAGTCTCGACATGATGGGAAACTTAATGGAAAGGGTACACGGAGTGTTAAAATATTAACCAAGAATCGCGATGAGGTGCTTCAAGCACATTTGTACGTTTTGAATAACACTGATGAGGTTCTTCCGTACTTGTCTGCTCACAAGAATCTTTTGAAGACAAAGAATCCCCGAATGAGCGAGAAATGGTTGTTGATTGAACATAATAAGACTATTTGAGGTGGTTTAAGGTACAAATCTCCGAAAGTGATAGCGCATCCGAAATGTTAAAATGGCTAGCTTACGGGCCGAAGTCCGATGTCGTAACTTGGAATGGATATGATATCAATAAGTACTCATTCTATACAAAGTCACAAGATGACAAAAGTTCGGTTCAAAATAGCGGAGTTACTCTTCAAGCCGAGTCCATGCACTTTTCAATCTCGAAAGATAAAAATCCAGTTATGGCATCGACAAGTTACTATGGAGTTATTGAAGATATATGGGAACTTGATTATGTTAAGTTTAGAGTGCCTATTTTTAAGTGTAAGTGGGTTGATAATAACACGGGTGTGGTAATCGATGAACTGGGCCTTACATTGGTAGATCTTCATAAGATAGCTTACACTGACGAGCCTTTTATCATGGCATATCAAGCTAAACAGGTGTTTTATGTCAAGGATCCATGCAATGAAATATTGGTAGTGGTCATTCCGGGTAGAAGTGTGGATATTAATGAAACTGAAGAGTCAAGTTTTGACATTTGTGAGTTTATTCCTTTATCAACACGGATGCCGACTATCGTTGAAGAAAATGTAGCAGACGACATACATGCCATTTGAAATGATCATGATGAAGGCATATGGGAAAACGTTGTTATCTAGAGTCAAGTTAGATAGTTGATGATGAAGGCACAGTCGATT
Source organism: Orobanche coerulescens (assembly GCA_033398695.1). NCBI lineage: Eukaryota > Viridiplantae > Streptophyta > Magnoliopsida > Lamiales > Orobanchaceae > Orobanche > Orobanche coerulescens. Next base: position 97,391,274 of record CM065804.1, on the reverse strand, counting down.
ATGTTGAATTGTAGTATTAATGTTCAATTTTGTGACATTGTTAATGATAAAGTTGGTTTTGTTGAATTTTAGTATTAATGTTGAACGTTCTGTTATGAAGAATCAAGTTTTTATATTTTAGTAATTAAGATTATTTCATTATTTGTTATTAAAAAAATGTGTGTGTGCGTGTGTATATGCACTCTGTGTAGTGTGTATAGCAATGTTTTAAAAACGATCACCAGCATTTAGTCGACTCGCGAGTCGCATAATAAAACTTACATATTAATAACACAATAAAAGCTCATAAGATAACTAATGACAATCGAGAAATGGTCCAAAAAAATTTTATTAATAAAATAAAACTTACAAAATTGTTGTAGAAAGCGAAAATGACTCTTAAAAGCGAAATCGGACTCAGTCCATACTATAAAAATCGAATGTGCGACCGCACTTCAAGGTTCATACATCTGTGATCACGACCAATTTTAATGCAAAAAATAGTTTAGTGTAAGTAAGATTTAGCATTCGATTTTGAATTTACTAGATTTTTGTAGTTAGGACTTTAGTAATTTAGCTTGTTCTTTCATTTAGTTAGTAAATTTTAGACTGCAAATCGGGCTTACCATTCTGTCTTAGCATAACCTACTTGGTATTGTGTATCAATTTTGATAATATTCTTAAATGATTCTTCTAGCTTTTTATGCTACCACTGAAACATACGAAAAATCTAAAAAAATTAGATTAAGTCAGTGGTCTTATTAAGTCAGTCGTATCATTTACTCACCATGAGCTTTCGCTTTGTGGTCTTATCACACAGAAAGTCCTGCTCTGGATTAAGTCAGTGGTAAAAGAGTGCAGGGAAAATGTCAACAAAGAACACTTGAAAGATTATGTCTGGAAAACGTTGAACAGTGGCAAGGTAATGTGTTGCCTCGATAACTTGTAATTCTCAAAATATTTTTCCCGTTGCCTTCACTGTTGCCATTTTGCTTGGCCTTGATAACTTGTAATACATAACAAAAGGTTGTACGATTTTTGTTAATTTCTCGAACTATTTTGTTGATAGTCCTCATTGTTACTTCAGTGCATATAGACAGACAGTGACCATTAGAGAAACTTTGTTAGGTCTTTCTTTCCTATATTCGGTGACCTTTAACTAATCACCTTTTTTCTCATCAATTTTTGATGTCCTCATCTCAAGTCTTCAAAGTCCAAGTATATATACTTTTGTTAGTTTTTCATTTCAACATTCACCTCGGTTCGATATCCTTAGTGTTCACCTTCTAATCACTTAAAAATTTGTACCGTAGGTTGTTCCCGGATTTGGGCATGGAGTTCTGCGCAAAACCGATCCAAGATACACATGCCAGAGGGAATATGCGCTGAAGCACTTGCCCAGTGATCCACTATTTAAACTGGTTACTTCCCACTGTAGCTCTGACAATGCGCCATAGCTAACCCTACACTCATCAACTCATTTGTTGGATTGTTTCAACTAAATGTTGTTTTCCCCTTTATTTGCTGGGCAGGTTTCAAATCTTTATGAAGTAGTGCCCCCTATACTATTGGAACTTGGCAAGGTATGTGACTCTGTTTCATAACGAGAAGTTGCTCGAGGTTTTCATGGGGTGACTCTCACAGCTTAACTTTACATTCCAACAGCTTTTACACACTAGTTTTACCATTAGCTTATCTAGATTTTAGCTTAAAGTTGCAATTTTTTTTTTCTGTTTTGCTGTTCAAAAAACCACCACACAGCCCAGAAGTTTTTGATTTTTCATTTCTTCGTTATAAGCCCGTTTGCTCTAAAAATTTGCATGGTTCATCATTGATTGCTTGTGTTCTGCCCCATATTTTTATTCTATTTTTAAGACATGGTACATATATGGTGCAATGAAAATAAAGACATGGTACAGATATGCCTTATGTTTGATCTTTTCACCATAAACACCATGGATAAACTATTCATTGGTTTGCTTCAAGTTTGAGGGATTTTCAGGTCTGTAAACATTGTTATTGCTAATTATTACTTTCTCATGTCTAGCTCATTACAATATGTAGTTATTCTGGAATTTGAGCAGAAAGTACAAAACATACCAGTTGATTTCAACTTCATGTTGAGCATTGCAAATGTTCATAAACCAATCAGTTGTATTGATTTTTCGTCTTATGAGAAAAGTACCATAATAATTTCTACTTAGCACACTTATCAAGCATTTCTACTTAGCACACTTATCAAGCAGTTCTTGGTGATTAAATTTATTTGTTAATGCAGGCACATGGCGTCTCCTTCTCGTTCCCCTCACATTCCTCCCACTCGTTCTCCTCATTCCTCCCGGTCTCCCGATGCTCATACACATAGTACTTCTACATCGAGAAATCCCACGCGATGTAGAAGTATGTCGAAACGCCGTGTTGACGGAAAAAAATTACCTCTTCACATTGATCCAGTACGGGGAAAGATCAAATACGAACACAAATTGAAGTTAAGTACGTACTTGGGAAAACTTGCCAAAGATCATGTCTCGATACTGTACAAGAGTTGGAAGCAAGTACCTGACAAGCCGGATAAAGAAATGTTGTGGCGGGATATATTGGTACATGACTCTTTTTGCAACCATGCTTCAAATTGAATTAGTTAGCAGCATTCGTTTTATTAGTAGTTTTTTATATCAGACATTGTTTTTATGTGTGTGGCACCATTATTAGTTGTTTTCATTAGTTAACCCATTGTAGTTTTTTTACATCAGACATTCGTTTTATTAGTAGTTTTTTTTACATCAGCATTGTTTTTTATATCAGACATTGTTTTTATGCAACCATGTTTTTATGTTGTGTGTGTTTGTGTATGTGGCTAACTCTAGTTTTAATTGTCAATATGTAGGCCAATTTTGATGTTAGCCAGATTAGCAATCTTGGTCATTTTCAAAAGACGTGTTTACAGTCAATTGGCATAAAATGGAGGCAGTTTAAGTCTGATTTGACCGGTGAGTACATATATGGTCCAAGTAAAGAAAAATCTCCTTGTGACAAGTATGGTATCTCCGAGGAGGACTGGAGAGATTTCAAAAGGATTCGTGAGGACTCCGCTTGGGAGGTAAAACCGAATACAATGTTTTAAGTTTTTTTTTTTTTAAAGTTCAATGCTGAAAATAATGAACGCACAATCAAATAAAATAATTTCTAATTAATAACATAAAATCTGAAATAAAAAAATGTTTTAATTTTTTTTAAAGTTCAATGCTGAAAATAATGAACGCACAATCAAATAAAATAATTTCTAATTAATAACATAAAATCGAAATAAAAAATGTTTTAATTTTTTTAAAGTTCAATCTCGAAAATAATGAACGCACAATCAAATAAAATAATTTCTAATTAATAACATAAAATCTGAAACAAAAAAATGTTTTAAGTTTTTTTTTAAAGTTCATTGCTGAAAATAATGAACGCACAATCAAATAAAATAATTTCTAATTAATAACATAAAATTTGAAATAAAAAAATGTTTTAAGTTTTTTTTTTAAAGTTCAATACTGAAAATAATGAACGCACAATCAAATAAAATAATTTCTAATTAATAACATAAAATCTGAAATAAAAAAATGTTTTAATTTTTTTTTAAAGTTCAATGCTGAAAATAATGAACGCACAATCAAATAAAACAATTTCTAATTAATAACATAAAATCTGAATAATTTTACAAGAATCAAATAAAACAATTTCTAATTAAGAACCTATTTCTAATTAAGAACATAAAATATGAAAAAAATGTTTTGAATTTGAAAATATTTATAAAATTGTTTATGGATTATTTGATACTTGTATCAGGAACAAAGAAGTAAGAAACAAGAATTAGCCAAAATGAACATTCCGCATTATATGGCTCGAGGAGGGTACGACTTGGTGGATATACGGGAGATGGAGAGGAAGATGAAGGAGCGTCGAGAAGTATCCAAATCAAGAAGATATTGTTATTGATCCTCCGTCTCCACCTACGCGTCATCAAAGGTGGAAGCTTGGTCATACAAAAAGACGGGATGGTACGTCATCCGATGCTGCACGGGAGATTGTCGAGAGGATTGTAAGTTCTTTTTTAAGAATTATTTTTTCTTGTAAGAAAAAGAAAAAGCTCCACTTTTTTGTTGCTAAGTGTTAGCAAACATTAAAAATTTGAGGTAAATTATTTGCTTTATTAAATGTAAATAACCACTTTTCTACCCAATTATTTTTATCTACATTCTTGTATTGTTTTTTCTCCTTCATCAACTTGTATCAGTTGTTTGCAAATTTCAAAATTTTGTAATATGGTGCCAAATTAAATTTTTGTAGGATGATTTGGAGAAGCAGTATGCACAAGGTACCTTCATTCCTGAGGGACGACAGGATATATTGGCGGCTTCCATTGGGAGACCCGAGCACCCTGGTCGTGTTCGTGGCATTGGTTTTGGTATGGGTATTCGCGATTACTTTGGACGATCATGTGGATTGACGTCTTCCGTAGGTAAAGATGTGTTGGAGCAACTAAGGAAAGAGATCACCCTTGATGTCACAAAGACTTTGAGGAAAGAGTTCGGCCAGACAATGGGTGATAGTTCCCAGCGGCCTGTTGATATTCATACACCGGATGAGGTTACTCGTGTTAGCACGAAGGGGAGTTGTGCCGATGCTATTTCTGGCCCTTCCGGAGAGAGGCCTGTGACTGGAGACACTCATCGAGTTGGATTTTATGTGGACGAGCATCCTCCCCGTCTAGTTGCTATCGGTAGGGTCATTCAGGGCGATTCGACCTACATTGTGCTCCTTTACCAGCTCATTTGGTTAAGGTAGTGGTTGAGGGGGCCGTAGATGCCAGCGCTGAAGTCCCTGTGGCGACTGATGAGGTGAGAGTCGTGGGGGAAGCTTTAGGTGGATTTATTGCATGGCCACGAGATTTTATTTTCTCCGATTTTTCAAAGGTAAAATTTTTATTTTTCTTTTTAGTAACTACCAAACATTATTGCAAAATCAATCCAATATAAATTGATTATGATTTCTAATAGGGAAAAGATTAAACGCAACCAAAATGAGTAATAACATCCCAAAGGAATGGAAACATGTAGAAATAATAATAAATAAAAATAATAAGCCCTATTCTTTTTTTGTTTTATTGACTTTATTGGAGTATATATTTAGATAGTATATATATAAAAATATTTTAACCCCTGACATGTATTGACATGTAGAATGGGACTCTATCTTTATTTTCGTGTGATTAATCAGTTCTTTAAAAGATTTATCAGACTATGGAATGAATGATTTGATGAATGAATATTCTTTATTCAATATAGAAGAAATTCGCACCAATTCTTATCTTTTTAATATTCAAAAAATAGATATAGGTTCGGGTCATTATTAATGAGTTTATATAGTATTCAATAGATACGTTTATCCTTCATCCTTTCTGAAGTTACAATGGAAAGAAAACAAAATAAATTATTTCAAATTTACTTGTATTTTACACTATACTATATGAAATAGGATATTCAGCGACCAAAGAAGCAGGCTCGTAAGAATGACGGGTCGAGGACCAAAGATGACATCATGAGAGACTTACTTATGGCTGCGTCGAGTATGTACAATAGTCCGATATCAGTGCCGTGGGATACAACTATCTTTGGCTGTGGTGGTGATGATGTTCCATTGTACATCGCTCACACTGATATTTTAGAGATCGTTCAAGGAATGGAGTGGCTTAGTTTATCAGTTTTACAGCTTTGGACTATGTGAGTAATTTCCTTTATGGAATTTTTCTACATTCGTAGTATGTGTGTGTGTACAGTGTGTGTGTGTGTGTGTTTGTATGTGCTGTGTGTGTGCAGTGTTTGTGTGTGCAGTGTGTGTGTGTATGTGCAGTGTGTGTGTGTTTTTATTGTGTGGCAGTGTGTGTGTGTGTGTGTTTGTGTGCAGTGTGTGGAGTGTTTTTTTATATTAATATTTTGCTTAACAAATAGGTATTTGTCTACTATGAATGTGGGCACGATGGACGAGGTTTTGTATGGATATTTTGATCCTCAATCCATACAAAATATGGGACAGAGGGGAGAGGAGATCTCGAGATATATATCGACTCGTATGCTTGAGTCGAAGAAGCAAATATACATGGGAACTTACCATCATAAGTAAGATAAAAGATTGTAAATTTCAAAATATTTTCTTTTTAACAAAACTATTTCCTTTTTTTACAACATACTGTAGTAATATGTTCTTTCTTTCAAATGCATTTATCTATGTAGACATCATTGGCAACTTCTGGTCATTGTGCCAGCAAGAGGAACTATTATATGGTTTTGCTCACTACATAGTAGGCCTGACTCTCGCATTAAGGCCATACTCCAAAAGTAAGATTTTATTTATAACATATTTGCTTTAAAATTTTATATCAACGACTCAATATATTATTGTTACTTTTAAGCAGTGCCGTGACCGCATTCAAGACCATGGATGGTATGCATACAAGTAAATCAAAGCAGGCGGTTAGTTGGATATATCCCAAGGTAATACATTTAATTACATGAGTGTAAATATGTGTGTTTGTGTGTATGAATATTTGAGTGTGTATGACAATATTGTTTTTGGAAACACGTATTATTTTGGGATAGACGTGGTTAACGTCGTAAGGATCATCTCCCTTTGGGATAGATGTTAACTTTCGTCTTAAGGATCTTCTCCCAACATATCGTGTATGAAGTGTCCGTTTGTTTGTGTTGGTCTTTTTTTTCTATGCAGTGTGTGTGTGTGTGCAGTGGCAGTGTGTGTGTGCTGTGTGTGTGTTTGTGTTTGTGTGTGTTTGTGTGCAGTGTGTGCTGAACATATGTTACATATTCACTAGAAACTTCCTTGGTAACTTTATGAGTGGTGAATAGGTAAGAATCTGTTTGATGATTCAAAATTTTACAAATAGAAGACTGTTCTGCAAGTAGAATTAGCAATCAGAGTATTGAAGTCAGGCAGTTATATCTGGATTTAATTCATTCATCTTACTCTGACTATTGACCACCAAAATGAACCGAGGCCTGTAATGCCCGAGATTTCTGTTATGTAATTGGAACTTGTGATATTGTAATGATTGTACTTTTGTCTGAGTATTATTCTCCGTATTTCATAATCCGATGTTGCCGAGCGTTTAATGTCATGGTTGCGATTTGTAAGGTTGAAATTCTGTGCATGTAGCGCACGCTACAGGCTAAGGGTAGCGTACGCTAACGTGGTTTCATAGCGCACGCTACAGAATGTAATTAGCGCACGCTATGCGTGGTCAAATTGATTGGGACGTGCGGTAGGTGAGATCTGGCCGGGGGACCCCTATCGGATTGTGTCGGATGTACCTGGACGGCTTTCGGGAAAAGCCGAGTCAACGCCTTAGCGCACGCTACAGGTCGATGCGTAGCGCACGCTAAGTTCCGAGTACAGTTTCGACTGTGAGCCGTTAGCGCACGCTACGAATAGGGTCTAGCGCGCGCTAATAGCCATTTATTATAAATAGGACATCATCCTATTCGAGATTTCAGTTTTTTCTCCTCCCATAACCCGAACTCTTACACTTAGAACATAACTCACTTCGTCCCAAACACTTCATATCAACCTCCTAGTTCGAGATTGAAGATCGTATATCATTGGAGATTGGTGTTCAAGCCTTCGGTGTTGGATCGCTTCATTTTCCTCCGTATTCTTCACTACTTTGAGGTAGGTGATTCTTCACTGATGTTAGTAATGTTCCTAAGGAAGTTTGAATCATGTTTTGATAGCAAGTATTTCGATTTTAATCGGTCATCACATGTTAGAAGGATACTTTTGACGTATCGGCATTATATATCGTATGAACCTTTGAACCATCTTATTATAAGGACTCCTAAGCATGTTCAAATCAAGTTATGATCAATGATCGGATATTACCCACTTGATACGTTTTACACGATGGAATCATGTGTTTTGGAACGTAGAACAAATGGAACTTAGATTATTTCTTGGAGATCGTAGATGAATTATGATGTTGAGTTGGCTATCCGTATATTTGTATTTCACGATCATAAATCTTCCACAAACCTTATTAGCATGATTTGCCCGAGGATAACTTGTATTATCACGGTAGGATTCATGAGTTCTTCACCATTCAACCCAGCCGGCTTGCGATTCGCCATGCAATATTAGCGCACGCTAACACGTGTGAGTTAACGTGCGCTATCGGTCGATTAAACGCACGTAGCGCACGTTATGAGACCAGCCGAGTCGATCGCCAGACCGTGGCTAGCGACGCTAGTCTTATACGATAGCGTACGCTAATCAGTCTTAGCGCACGTTACGTAGAGTACGAGCGCGCTAAGCAATCCGCATAACTTGTTTATTTTGAGCTTTTTGGCCATGTAACCGAATTGTTAGGCCATCGCTCGACTTGAGATGATTTGTATATCGTTCCTTTTGTTAAGGTTCGAGCTTGTTACGTTGATCGAAGGAGGCGGCCTTCGAGTGTGTCGAGATCCTTGAAGTATTTCGTCTTGCCATTTTCGAGGCAAGTATCATATGTCGAGTTTGATTTATTATGCTTATGGTATTGTTCAAATTTTGTATATGAGATGTATTTATGGAAATTCGCGTGATATTCGTTGTTGTTTGTTCGTATTGATGAACATATTGAAATGCATATGTGTATGCATAATTGATTGATTATGGTATAAATGATCCGAGGGGGTCATGAGGATCTATGCTGAGGGCGCTGGATCGAATGTCCACCATGCGTTGGTCCGACGGGATCATCATGGGGATCTATGCTGAGGGCGCTGGATCGCTGGACGGGTTTTCCACCATGCGTTGGTCCGACGGGATCATCATGGGGATCTATACCAAGGGCGCTGGATCGCTGGATTACCCTGTATTGTATTGATGGGATCGTGAGGATTCGCATCGTTGGATTCCGGTAGCGGAAGTCCGTTTTGCATGTTTTATGCTGCATTGATGATTTATTGTATTATGATACTTGTACTAGCATCGTTTTGCTAACCCCTTCGGGGGTGGACATTGTTTTGATGTTCAGGTAGCCGAGGAGCGGGGAGGCAGCCACAGTACCGACAGGACGATGAGATGGCTCAGTGATGTGATTGATGTTATTGTTGTCGAGAGTTGTTTTCTTGTTTCGTTCAGTACTCGAGTACGTCTGTTTTAATAATGTCCTTTCGATATGGTTGTATAAATTAACTCTTTGATCGGTTGAATCAAATATGTCTTTAAACTTCAGTTGTACGATTGGTTTATATTTACACTCTTTTTAAAATTAGCCTTGTAAATCCTTACCTAAAGGGTTTACTACTGTAATTATTCCGAATATCTCGGGTGATACGAATATGGTATCGGAGCTAAGATTTATGGATATCTTGGCAATGGGTTAGTTGGGTGCATTACGTTATTGATTATTGGTCGTCGTAACATCATCACGAGCCAAAGATCGTCAATCGGACTGTGGTTGTAAGTTTCCTAATCTCGAATACTACTGTTTTATTTAATTCTTGTCTTGTAAACATTGATGGATGTACTTTTAGAACGCTTTGCCTGGATATTGAGTATTTATGTTTACGATGTTGAGAGGAGGTCGTGGACGCGGACGCGGTCGTGGACGCGGACGTGGTAATGCGAGGCAAGAAGAGTCGGTATCTACCCCAGAGATAACCGTCAAACGGATTCACATTCCGGGGACAGCAGGATCGCAAATAATAATGCGATCCTAACGTGCCGGGAGTGCTTCACAGTGGTTGCCCAGATAAACCAGCTTTGCTCAAGTTGTGGATCGCATGCAGACGGCGATGGGGCAGCAGAATAACGTGGATAATCGGGGAGATAAATGGCTTACCGAGGTGGTCAAATTGCATCCTCCGAAATTTGACGGTTCCACTGAGACGCTTTCGTGGGATCATTGGCTGAAGGAATTAGAGAAGATTTTTGCAGGGATTAACTGTCCCAACGATAGGAAGGTTCCGGTCGCCCAGTATCTTTTGACCGGGGAGGCTTTCGACTGGTGGGAGGCCATTCGACCAGAGGAGCATAATGCTGACTGGGCAGAATTCAAGTTGATGATGGAGGCACAGTATTGTCCTTGCCCAGTTAGAGAGGCCCGAGTTCGGGAGTTTTTCTCACCACAAAATTCGGAAGCATCTGTGACGGAAGTGATTAAGACTTTTAATCACCAGCTGACTTATGTGCGCCACCTGGTCAGGACCGAGGTGGAAAGGATTTTCCATTTTGACATGCGAATGAAGCCGGAAATTCAGCAATATATGTCCGGATTTGATTGTACCACCTTGAGGCAGTATCAGGACAAGGCGTTGGCCTACGATATGAAGGAAGCAGCAGTAGAGAAATCGACGGAAGCAAAGAAACAGAAGGTGTCGGGCAACTTCACGGAGAATAAGAATAACGGGCCCCGCCGGGGTCAGTCCTCTTTTCACTCATCCAGGAGACCTCCGCATCCTAGTCGAGGAGGAAAGAAGTTCCGGGCAGCACCGACTGTTTCTGACACAGGGAAGAAGTGTTACAACTGTGGCAAGGCGGGACATGTTCGACGTGATTGTTTCGCGCCTGCTGTGACCTGTTTCGAGTGTGGACAGGAAGGACATCGCGCAACATTTTGTGGGAATGCGACCCGATCTTTTGGTACTCGCGCTCCAGCTCCAGTTCCGAAGGAGACAAGTGTGAACCAGACGCAGCAAAGTGGATTTCAGCAGCAGAACGCTGGGAAGAGAGAGGCATCCAGTGCTGGGTCCGTTCCTCCACGCCTGTACGAGATGAGGAAATCTGATGATCAGAACACACATTGCATCGTGTACGATTCGCATCCTTTTGCAACCAAATGCTGTCTTGTTCGATTCAGGAGCCACGCATTCTTTTATATCTTTGAACTGTGTTAATCGTTTGAACATCTCGTGCTTGTATAATTGTGAACCTTATGTTGTGGGATTACCGAGCGGAGAGAAAATTGTGGGAACCTTAGAAGCTAAGGATTTCCCAGTATCTATAGAAGGAAGAGATTGGCCATCGAATCTTATTGTGGTTGACATCTGCGGTGACGATTTAATTCTCGGAGATGATTGGCTCAACCGTTATGGAGCTGTGCTGAATTACCGAGAGAGAGTCATTTCCATCATTGCTGATGACGGATCTGAACACTTATTCCGAGGATGGAGACCGGGAAGCTCGGGGAAATTGATCAAGGCAATGAAAGCTGTGAAATTACTGAAGCAAGGATGTCATGGACTTTGGTGCTATGCCATGAGGAAAGAGGAAGGAGTAGAGCTCTCATCTATTTCAGTTGTGAATGAGTTCTCAGATGTTTTTCCTGACGAACTACCTGGATTACCTCCGCAGAGAGAAGTGGAATTCACTATCGAACTAGAGCCTGGAGCAGCTCCTATTTCCAGAGCACCATACCGCATGGCGCCAACCGAGATGTATGAACTCAAGAAACAACTGGAGGAATTGTTGCAGAAGGGTTATATTCAACCAAGCGTTTCTCCTTGGGGAGCACCCGTTCTCTTTGTCCGGAAGAAAGACGGATCCCTCCGACTGTGTATTGATTACAGGGAACTCAATAAGATGATGATCAAGAATAAGTATCCTATACCTCGGATTGACGACTTGTCTGATCAACTGCAAGGGGCAAGGGTATTCTCGAAGATTGACTTGCGATCAGGATACCACCAGTTGAGAATTAAGGAATCGGATATACCGAAATCGCTTTGATCCCAGACGGCATTATGAATTCGTAGTGATGCCGTTTGGACTTACCAATGCTCCTGCGGTATTCATGCAATTGATGAATCGGGTATTCTTGGAGTACTTGGATAAATTTGTGGTCGTTTTCATTGACGACATCTTGATATATTCGAGGGACGCAGAGGAACATGCTGAACATTTACGTGTGGTTTTGAGCATCTTGAGAAAGGAACAGCTGTATGCTAAGCTTTCTAAATGTGAGTTCTGGCTTAAGAAAGTAACTTTCCTTGGGCATGTGATATCATCCGACGGAGTTCAGGTGGACCCGAAGAAAGTCGAAGCAATCTTGGAGTGGGAAGCTCCTAAAAACGTGAAAGAAGTCCGAAGCTTCTTAGGACTAGCTGGATATTATCGCCGCTTTGTAGAGGGATTTTCCAAAATTGCTCATCCACTCACTCAGCTGTTACAGAAAACTCAAAAGTTCGCGTGGAATGAGAAGTGTCAGGCTGGTTTTGACGAACTTAAGAAGAGACTGACGACAGCACCTATATTAGCGCTGCCAGAAGGAACTGACGGATTTATGGTATACAGCGATGCTTCAAATCAGGGTTTGGGTTGTGTGTTGATGCAGAAGGATAAAGTGATTGCTTATGCTTCTCGGCAATTGAAACCGTACGAAGTTAATTATCCGACTCATGATCTGGAGCTAGCAGCTGTGGTCTTTGCCTTGAAAATCTGGCGACATTATTTGTACGGCACTCATTGTCAGATCTTTACAGACCATAAGAGCCTCAAGTACATTTTCGGTCGAAAGAGTTAAACATGAGGCGAGAAGGTGGCCGGAATTGATCAAGGATTACGACTTGGAGATTCTCTATCATCCGGGAAAGCAAATGTTGTAGCCGATGCTTTGAGCCGTAAACTGTTTCCCTTCGAGCGTTGGAAGCACTTACATCCCAAACCAAGATTCAACGGAACCGATCCGCGAGGATTGAAGTATGGGTACCGGGAATCCAAGGACAACTTTATGTGATGGAACTGACTTCATCACTAGTCGAGGAGATCAAGTCTAAACAATTGAACGATTCTCTGATCCTTCGATTATGTGACGAAGTAAAGAAAGGAAAAGCCCCAGGATTCGTGATACAAGATGATGGAGTTCTGAGATTTCAGAGTCGACTTTGCATTCCCGATGATGATGACTTGAGAAGGACTATTCTGAAGGAAGCTCACAGCGCGCCCTATTCTATTCACCCGGGCAGCAGTAAGATGTATAAAGATTTAAAGCAAAACTTCTGGTGGGGGAATATGAAGAAGGACGTAGCGGAGTACGTTTCAAAGTGTTTGACTTGTCAGCAGGTTAAGATTGCACATCAACGACCTGCCGGAATGTTAAGACCGCTTCCGATCCCTGAGTGGAAGTGGGAGGATATCTCGATGGACTTCATTACTAGTATGCCAAGGACTAGAACGGGAATGAACATGATTTGGGTTGTAGTTGATCGACTAACCAAGTCGGCTCATTTCCTAGGAATCAAAGATACATGGGGACCCGAGAGATTGGCACGAATATTTATTGCGGAGATAGTCCGATTGCACGGGACGCCGAAGACCATTATTTCGGATCGAGATGGTCGTTTCGTGTCACACTTCCGAAAGCGATTCACGGGGCTTTGGGATCGAGCTCAACTTTAGCATGCCTTATCATCCCCAAACGGATGGTCATCCGAAAGAACTATACGCATGTAGAAGACATGCTTAGAGCTTGTGCTTTAGATTGGTCGACTGATTGGGAAGTTCACTTGCCCTTGATCGAGTTCACCTATAATAACAGTTGGCATGCTTCTATTAAGATGGCCCCATTTGAAGCTTTATACGGGAGAAGATGCCGATCACCCCTGTCCGGGATGATTCTTCGATTTGATCGGACGGAACCTAATTGATTATTCAGATTCAAGAGAAGATAGCCTTGATTCGAGAGAGACTGCTGATCGCCCAGAGTCGGCGTAAGTCTTATGCCGATGTACGTCGTCGCCCTCTAGAGTTCGACGCTGGAGACCACGTACTATTGAAGGTGTCTCCTACACGAGGGATTTTCCGTTTTGGGAGAAGAGGCAAACTTAGTCCGAGATATATCGGACCCTTTGAGATCCTCGAGAGAGTGGGAGATTTAGCATACGAGTTGGCCTTACCGCCATCGCCGGGTCACGTTCACAATGTGTTTCACGTATCCCAATGCGAAGTATGTACCGATCCACGTCATTGATTTCGTCGAGATCGAGATAGCTAATGATGGCACCTTCGAAGAGAGACCAATCAAGATACTTGAGAGCCAGATCAAACAATTGAGGAATAAACCAATACACTTGGTTAAAGTACAATGGTCACGACATGGAGTCGAAGAGGCCACTTGGGAAACGGAGGACGGTATGAAGGCTAAATATCCGGAGTTGTTTTCATCATAAGTTTCGGGACGAAACTTCTTTTTAGGGAGGAAGGATGTAATGCCCGAGATTTCTGTTATGTAATTGGAACTTGTGATATTGTAATGATTGTACTTTTGTCTGAGTATTATTCTCCGTATTTCATAATTCGATGTTGCCGAGCGTTTAATGTCATGGTTGCGATTTGTAAGGTTGAAATTCTGTGCATGTAGCGCACGCTACAGGCTAAGGGTAGCGTACGCTAACGTGGTTTCATAGCGCACGCTACAGAATGTAATTAGCGCACGCTATGCGTGGTCAAATTGATTGGGACGTGCGGTAGGTGAGATCTGGCCGGGGACCCCGCCGGATTGTGTCGGATGTACTGACGGCTTTCGGGAAAAGCCGAGTCAACGCCTGAGCGCACGCTACAGGTCGATGCGTAGCGCACGCTAAGTGCCGAGTACAGTTTAGACTGTGAGCCGTTAGCGCACGCTACGAATAGGGTCTAGCGCGCGCTAATAGCCATTTATTATAAATAGGACATCATCCTATTCGAGATTTCAGTTTTTTCTCCTCCCATAACCCGAACTCTTACACTTAGAACATAACTCACTTCGTCCCAAACACTTCATATCAACCTCCTAGTTCGAGATTGAAGATCGTATATCATTGGAGATTGGTGTTCAAGCCTTCGGTGTTGGATCGCTTCATTTTCCTCCGTATTCTTCACTACTTTGAGGTAGGTGATTCTTCACTGATGTTAGTAATGTTCCTAAGGAAGTTTGAATCATGTTTTGATAGCAAGTATTTCGTTTTTAATCGGTCATCACATGTTAGAAGGATACTTTTGACGTATCGGCATTATATATCGTATGAACCTTTGAACCATCTTATTATAAGGACTCCTAAGCATGTTCAAATCAAGTTATGATCAATGATCGGATATTACCCAGTTGATACGTTTTACACGATGGAATCATGTGTTTTGAAACATAGAACAAATGGAACTTAGATTATTTCTTGGAGATCGTAGATGAATTATGATGTTGAGTTGGCTATCCGTATATTTGTATTTCACGATCATAAATCTTCCACAAACCTTATTAGCATGATTTGCCCGAGGATAACTTGTATTATCACGGTAGGATTCATGAGTTCTTCACCATTCAACCCAGCGGCTTGCATGATTCTCGCCATGCAATATTAGCGCACGCTAACACGTGTGAGTTAACGTGCGCTATCGGGTCAAGACGCCCAAACGCACGTAGCGACGTTATGAGACCAGCCGAGTCGATCGCAGACCGTGGCTAGCGCACGCTAGTCTTATACGATAGCGTACGCTAACAGTCCGTCTTAGCGCACGTTACGTAGAGTACGTAGCGCGCGCTAAGCAATCCAGACAACTTGTTTATTTTGAGATTTTCGGCCATAGACCGAATTGTTAGGCCATCGTTCGACTTGAGATGATTTGTATATCGTTCCTTTTGTTAAGGTTCGAGCTTGTTACGTTGATCGAAGGAGGCGGCCTTCGAATGTGTCGAGATCCTTGAAGTATTTCGTCTTGCCATTTTCGAGGCAAGTATCATATGTCGAGTTTGATTTATTATGCTTATGGTATTGTTCAAATTTTGTATATGAGATGTATTTCTGGAAATTCGCGTGATATTCGTTGTTGTTTGTTCGTATTGATGAACATATTGAAATGCATATGTGTATGCATAATTGATTGATTATGGTATAAATGATCCGAGGGGGTCATGAGGATCTATGCTGAGGGCGCTGGATCGAATGTCCACCATGCGTTGGTCCGACGGGATCATCATGGGGATCTATGCTGAGGGCGCTGGATCGCTGGACGGGTTTTCCACCATGCGTTGGTCCGACGGGATCATCATGGGGATCTATACCAAGGGCGCTGGATCGCTGGATTACCCTGTATTGTATTGATGGGATCGTGAGGATTCGCATCGTTGGCTTCCGGTAGCGGAAGTCCGTTTTGCATGTTTTATGCTGCATTGATGATTTATTGTATTATGATACTTGTACTAGCATCGTTTTGCTAACCCCTTCGGGGGTGGACATTGTTTTGATGTTCAGGTAGCCGAGGAGCGGGGAGGCAGCCACAGTACCGACAGGACGATGAGATGGCTCAGTGATGTGATTGATGTTATTGTTGTCGAGAGTTGTTTTCTTGTTTCGTTCAGTACTCGAGTACGTCTGTTTTAATAATGTCCTTTCGATATGGTTGTATAAATTAACTCTTTGATCGGTTGAATCAAATATGTCTTTAAACTTCAGTTGTACGATTGGTTTATATTTACACTCTTTTTAAAATTAGCCTTGTAAATCCTTACCTAAAGGGTTTACGGCGCTGTAATTATTCCGAATATCTCGGGGTGTTACAAGGCCTAGTTCTTTTCTTTGTTGACTGTGAAAAGCTCCCACTATGTTGTGTATCTCTGGTCATGCTTAATTGTTGTCTTTTTCTTTGCTCTCCAACTCTGTGCTTTTGATGTTGCTTAGCCAAATTACAGTTTATTTGGGTAGTTTATTTGGGGAGTACAGTAATCTTGATTATTATTATTGTTATTATTATTATTATTATTGTTGCTTTTGTTGTTGACTATTATTATTACTAATAATATTTACTATTACTAATAATATTTATTATTATGGTTATTACTATTATTATCTATCATTATTATTATTATCGTTATTATCGTTATTGTTATTAATATCATTAATATTATTATAATATAATTTGTGATTTGTTGTATAGTACAATTTGATGGAGTATTGTGTTCATATGGGTTTGGTACTAGATTATGTGAAGCATGCTATGCGATTTAACTAAAAAGCTGAAAAGAAACTAAAAACACTTGTTGTAATTAACTAAAAAAAATTCTCCTGTTGAAACTGCAATTAAGGATCAGCAAATAAACTAGATGAAAATCAAAATCTTCTTTACAAGTAGTTATATGTTTAGGGTGATTACTGATTTGATTCATTAGTGAATTTCTCTTTTTTAATTTTGAGGACCAGCTTGATGGAATAATTTTTAACCACGACCCACCTGGATTTGTTGACTGCTTGGTAAACTTCTCAACTTCCATGATTGTTTCCCATGTATCGGTACTAGCTTAGGTAGCCAGTGGGGAATTGTAACGCTGCATCTGTGTGTGAATTTCTTTCTCATCATAGTATATATATTTCTGATTTTATTGTGCCTATAGTATGTGTACTGCTGAAATATGTGATCCACCATTTTTTTTTAAATTGAAGTAAAGCAAATGTTGTTGACTGATTGCCGGAGCTACTGATTATCTTCAGCAGTTATTTGTTTTATTAATTTTAGTAACTGTTGTGTGCGACTTAATAAGATTAAAAGATGCTGGATAAAGCTTGGGTGCATTTATGCAGGTATAAGCTAAACCTAAAAATATATAAGAAAACTCATGAAACCATTACATAAAATTCAGAATGCATATTGTTTTTAGTTTTATCGTAGAGCTAACCCCGAGAGGAGCTGAGAATTTCGTTAAGGCGGTGACCCAAAAACTAGGAAACCCAGTAATGATAGTAGGCCCCTGTATGGATTGTAGACACGTGAAGCGTCAGTCTGGAAGCATTATCGCCGAGCATCTGGTTATAAAGGGAATGGAGGAAAACTATAAGAGGTCTGATTGGTATCATCATAGGAGGTTGAAGTAGGTGATAGTGAAAGCTTTGCAGCACAAAGTAATAAGGAAATTGATCACATTAGTAATCAACTCTGTGCATTGTGTGTTTGTGTCAGTGTGTGTTTTTTAACTGTGTATGTTGTGTACGTGTTGATTTTATTTACTGAAAGCGACTCATATAATTGTGTCTTATTTTGTTTTAGTGTAATAAACAAAATGGAGGTTGGGAGTGTGGTTATTATGTTATGCACTGGATGTCGACTATCGCCCGAGCGCGTATTTGGATGGTTGGATGGAGGTAGTATATTTTTTACTTGAAGTGGTGATAAAACTGTTTACTCTTTTACATTTAAAGTTTGTTTATTATACGTTTATATGTGCAGATGTTTGATGATGTTGGAGCACTGTCTGAAGATGTTTTTGATAAAATTCGAGTTGATTGGGGACTTTATTTCTTGGAGGTGCGAAATCGTCTCGCGACATGATTTTGGTGTTTTTGTGTGAATTATTTGTATGAATTGTACATTGGATATTTGTATGAATTATTTTGGATGAATTGGGATTTTTGTATTATCTTTTTCAATGTATTGGTGGTTCAATGAATTTGGTGTTGGTTAGTACATTGAATATTTGTATG
This sequence comes from Orobanche coerulescens, assembly GCA_033398695.1. Lineage (NCBI taxonomy): Eukaryota > Viridiplantae > Streptophyta > Magnoliopsida > Lamiales > Orobanchaceae > Orobanche > Orobanche coerulescens. The sequence continues at coordinate 97,372,810 of CM065804.1, read as the reverse complement.
AATTATTTTGGATGAATTGGGATTTTTGTATTATCTTTTTCAATGTATTGGTGGTTCAATGAATTTGGTGTTGGTTAGTTCTTTTCGGTGTGTTTGGATTCGATGAATTGGTGGTTTATTGATTAGTTTGATCCGATTCAGGTACTGGATTGTGCAAAATAGGGGAAAAACTGGATAAAATGATTAATATTTCAACAGCGGTTCCTCCGAAACCACTGTTAATTCTTAAACTTAACGGCGGTTCCATAACCGCTGTGAAGTATCAGGTTTAACAGCGGTTACCTTTAACCGCTGTTAAATTGTACATTTAACAGCAGTTTCCAGAAACCGCCGTAACATATTTAACAGCGGTTAATATGAACCGCCGTTATTTGGCAAGTCCAACGGCGGTTCTATAACCATTATGATCAGTTAATAATGTTATTTTAACCGCTGTTAAATGGCACATTTAACAGCGGTTTCCAGAAACCGCCGTAACATATTTAACAGCGGTTAATATGAACCGCCGTTATTTGGCAAATTCAACGGCGGTTTTCAAAACCGCCGTTGATATTAACAGCGGTACATATAACGGCGGTTCCGGTACCGCCGTTAATTGGGCATTTTAACCGCTGTTAAAAGCCAGTTTTGTAGTAGTAATATGATTCCTTTCCTGTTGTAAACTAGAGATGATTGCAGAGACAATATAGTAGAGAGAATTCAAGGTGTATTATTATGAGGACTTAGAGAATACAGAGTTAGGGATAGAGTTTCTCATGTACAAGATAAGTATTAATATGATATCTATTTATAACAATATTTATCTGTAATACTTCCCCTTGAAATACTAACCCTAAAAACATGTTGTCTCCTTAAAACCTTGTCAGGTAAAACCCAATGGGATAAAAACCTGATCGAAGGAAAAATCGTACGTTGCTCTCCCTGAAAATAATCATTGTAGATCTTTGAGACGGCGCATACCGATCTTGTATACCAACTTTTTGAATGTTGATGTTAGTAACGCCTTTGTAAATAAGTCCGTCAAATTATCTCTTGAGCGACTCTTTGATACATCTTCCTTTGAGTTGCGTGATACAAGCGACATTGTTTTAATGGGATATTCTCCCTTGCACTTTATGATGTCTATACCTCATTAAAAACCTCCCCGGAAAAACCCTGTAGGAAAAAAATCGATAGAGAAAAAGAGTACATGGCATAAATTTGCTCATGTGTTGCATTGGTTGCCTCGTTAAAAACCTTCACTAAGAGAACTCGATGGGAAAAAATTAGAAAGGAAAAAATAATAAAAACATTTGGTCTTCAAGACCATTTGACCTTCAGGGTCGACCTAATTTTCAGGATAATTTAAAAAGCATCACTTCTCTCCCTCAAGATAACAATCTTGTATTCTAATATCATGAATATGGAGAGAATTAATTCACGAATATGCTAGATTATCACTAGCACTCTTCTGGAGCTCATGTGGGGAAAAACACTTAGATTCTTTCTTTAACATACCCACATTAATATGTACAATACATGTACTGTTCTCAAGTAGTACATACGAGGAATATACTAAATATACACAGCTAGTTTGAGATTTAACTTATGTGTATCACTTAAATAATATTCAAGTATCCACAAATATACTTCTTTCAAATCATATACCTATATCATATTTTCCTTGAAGATAATAAAGGATATGGTTAATACCATTCCAATTTCTAGCAAGTTAACTTCAAATTCTATATCAAGCTTGACAAATTAGTGCTCCAATAGCACATAAGTAAGGAACTTCTCGTCCTAATATATCTTTGTTATCTTCTTGAGGTTTAAATGAATCCTTATCCACTTCAAATGGTAAGACGACCATTAGGTAGCTAAATGGATAAAACTTCTCCATCGGGTAATTCACATATCCTCTTCAGGTGGAATTCACTTAGTCGGTTGTTCCTCCAGGCTATTTTAATTCATGTAAATTATTTCTAACTCGAAATAATATACATTGCGAATTTCATTTTCCTATTATTTTAGGAATCTTAAGTCCTTCGGGGACTTTCATTTAGATAGTGGCGTGTAATGACCCAAAGAAAAATGTGGTCACGACGTCCGTTAATTGGATATCTATATTCATGATTACTGACATATGCATATTAAATAACAGACGTAGTGCCAACGGGAGGATATATTTCGGGTATCTTCTCAAACTCTTGATATGATGATCTCACTTATTTCTCACCACTTTATTGATTTTATTTAGCGAGCCAAGCTTTGCCTCAATTGCTTTCTATTTTATATTGTGCTTCGAACACTCTATTAGCAAATTGTTGAGGCACAAAGTGTTGTCGACAACTTTGATTTTTCTATAATACAATTCTCCAGCATTTACAAAGTTCAAGGCTGTTGTGAAATAGTTTATAATTTATATTATTGTAAGATAAACAAAATAAATAACAGTAAATAAAATATGAAGATTGATAATCTGCAGAATATTTTTTCGTAGTAGTAGTATATTTCTTCCTTTCTCAATGGTGTAACATTATATCTTGGAGCAAGCTATTTATAGGCAAAATTATACTACCATTTCAACAAATGTGTACATCAATTGTCAACAATGGTGCACTACAATTTCAATTTGTCCACCTTCTTCAAAGTTTGAATCAACCTTCCTCTTGGTTTGTCAAAAGTTGTGGGCAATATTTTTCTTCTTTGGCAATTTATTGTGCTAAAGTCCACAATTCATAACACTCCCCCTTGGACGTAGCAATGTGAGTTGGATAAGTGTGCCTCGTTAAAAACCTTAAGCCGAAAAACCCAATGGGAATAAAAGCGGTCAGAAGGAAAAAAGAGTACACAACTTAAATCCAATCCCTGTGCATAAGCTGCCTCGTTAGAAACCTTAAGCTGGAAAAACCCAATGGATAAAAACCAGTCATAAGGGAAAAAAGAGTATAACGCACATATTGATCCGCTCCCCCTGAAATAATGAATATATGCCGTCAAACTATTTATCAATCTTGGTTAAGATTAGATCTTCTCATGCCTATACCGTATACCATCTTCTAGAATGTAGATGTCCGCAATGATTTTGTAGATAAATCAGCGAGATTATGATAGGAGCGAATTTGTTGAACATTTATTTCTCCGTTCTTCTGTAGTTCATGTGTGTAGAAAAACTTCGGTGAAATATGCTTGGTCCGAGCACCTTTTACATTTCCACCCTTGACTTGTGCTATGTATGCTGCCTTGTCTTCATAGATAATTGTGGGAGTGTCTATCACAAGCTTCAATCGACATTCATTTAGTATATGAGCTATAACTGATCTTAGCCAAACACTTTCTCTACTAGATTCATAGAGAGCAATTATCTCAGAATGATTGGAAGATGTAGCTACTAATGTTTGTTTGGTCGATCTCCATGATATAGCCGTACCATTATAGCAGAATGAGTAACCGGTCTATGAGCGAGCTTTATGTGGATCGGATTTCTATTTCGCATCAGCATAACCAACTAATCCAGAGTTAGTAGCCTCTTTTGAATAGGATAAACCCAGGTCAATGGTACCATTGAGATAACGAAAAATGTGTTTGATACCATTCCAATGTCTTCGAGTTGGTTCAGAACTGTATCTTGCAAGTAAATTTACTGCAAAAGAAATATAAGGTCTTGTGCATTGTGCTAAATACACCAGTGCTCCAATAGCATTGAGATAAGGCACTTCAGGACCCAAAATTTCCTCATTTGGTTCCTTAGGTTGGAGAGGATCTTTCTTAGGATCTAAATTCCATACGACCATAGGAGTACTCAGAGGATGAGCCTTGTCCATATTAAATCGTTTGAGCAATCTCTTGGTATAAGCAGATTGGTGGACAAGTATTCCATTATCTTTATGCTCGAGCTCAAGACCAAGACAGAGTTTTTTTATTCCAAGGTCTTTAACCTCAAATTCTTTCTTCAGATATTCAGCAGCATCGGATAACTCTTTAGGAGTTCCGATTAAATTTATGTCATCCACATAGACTACAATTATAGCAAATTCAGTATTGGATCTTTTAATAAAAATATATAGGCATTTAAGATCATTTTTATAACCTTCCTTAGAAAGGTATTCATTCAATATATGACACCACATGCGGCCGGATTGCTTTAATCATACAGTGATTTCTATAGTTTGATCGAGTATAGCTCACGAGGAGTAGCAGATTTTGGCATTTTATATCCATCAAGAATTTTCATATAGATATCAGAATCTAATGAACCATATAGATATGCCGTAACTACATCCATTAGTCGCATATCAAAACACTCATGGACAGCCATACTAATAAGAAAACGGAAAGTGATTATATCCATCACTGGTGAATACGTTTCGTCATAGTCAATCTCAGGCCGTTGGGAGAATCCTTGGGCTACGAGTCGGGCTTTCTATCTCGCAATCTCATTTTTCTCATTTTTTTTTCGAACAAACACCCATTTGCAACCAATTGATTTTATATTATTCGGTGTTCGAGTAATTTGCCCAAATACCATCCTTTTTTCTAGGGAAGCTAATTGAGATTCTATTGCTTCCTCCCATTTAGGCCAGTCCGACCTTTGACGGCATTCAATTATTGAATGTGATTCATTATCGTAATCATCGCTCATAATTTCTTGTGCAACCGAGAAATCAAATAAATTATCGATTATCATGTTTTTCCGATCCCATATCTCATTGTAATGATTTATGGCATTCTCGATGTTTTCAGAATCTATGATCCCTTCATTATTTGCAGTACTCTACAGATTCATCTGCAGCATGCTCACTAGGATGATCTTGGTTTGTGATCCCATTACTTCTCCACTTTCTTTTTCGAGGAACAGTGTCCTTCGAACCAATAGGTCTACCACGTTTTATTCCTGGTACATCATCATCCATTTTCGTATTTCGATGAGGAACAACGATCCTAGTTGGAGCATGCGCAGCTGGAATATAAGACTGTCACTTTACTTGCATCGTTAAATGCGTCACGAACTCTATTAGCAATATTTTGTAAATGGATGATTCTCTTTACCTCATTTTCACATTCTGTAGTACGTGGATCTAGGTGGGATAAGCTTTGTACATTCCAAGAGATATCCTCAACTGGTTTTTATTCATCTTTGTTAAGAGCAGTCTTATCCCTGCCAATTGATGGAAATACCGTCTCATCAAAATGACAATCGGCAAACCGAGCGGTAAATAAATCACCCGTTGTTGGTTCTAAATACCGAATTATTGATGGGGAATCAAATCCAACGTATATGCCAAGCCGGCGTTGAGGGCCCATTTTTGTCCTTTTAGGAGGTGGAATTGGCACTTGAACAGCACATCCAAATATGCAAAGGTACAAAATATTTGTTTCAAAGCCTAAAGTTAATTGCATCAGGGAGTGCATATGATAAGCAGTGGGGCGTAATCTAATGAGGGCTGATGCATGTAATACTGCATGACCCCATACTGCACTAATGAACTTTGATCTCATTAATAAGGTACGACCAATAATTTGAACTCTTTTGATCAAGGATTCAGCCAATCCATTCTGGGTATGAACATGTGCTACTGGGTGCTCAACATTTATTGCTAGTGCTGCATAATATTCATCAAAACTTTTTGATGTGAATTCTCCGACATTGTCCATTCTTATATTTTTGATTGGATATTCAGGAAAATGTGCTTGGAGTTTAATAATTTGGGACAAGAGTCGTGCAAAAACAACATTTCTGGTAGATAATAAACTTACGTGGGACCATCTGGATTAATTAACCCTCGGAGATTTCGTCCAATATACTTGGTTAATTAATCCTGATACCAACGTTTAAAACAAGTTGAAACAAACTTTCAGAAGCACAAATCTCAGTCTTTATCGAGACCAACATTTTAAAGTGAGTTGAAAGAAATTTTGAAATACGAAAATCATTCGGTATCGGGGTCTTAGCTGTCACTCGAATATCCGTAACCAATAATCCTGCCAAGCGCCTTCCTTGCACACCTGTGCACCGGCGTTCACTCCACTATGTTGGCCGCCCCTTGAACATGTCACCGCGCCGGCGCTCACTCCCGCAAGAGCGGCCCCTTGCTCACGCATTATCTAACACCGGCATTCACCAACCATATGGAGCCACTCATTGCAGCGTACACCAGGTCGGAGTTCATGCCCCGCCCTCAGAGGATCCCGGATACGACGTCTCTCACAACAAGTACTCGCATTGTTTCAAACACCAAGCACACATTCAATCATTGTATCAATTATCAAAATCAGTACACAAATTCACACAAATTGTTTGTCAATCAATAACTAGACTGGCAAACAACACCACGCACGTCAATCAAAAACTCAGCACATTACGCCTTCATGCATAAACAAACCACACCACACATATATCGCTGAATCGCAATTCCACCAAATACACATACCCGACTATATTATCACTATAAATATCGCTTATACCTGCATCCCGTTTACGTACGCCTAAATAATACCAACATCAATCATTCAAAACTCACAAGAACCCACAAAAACGCACAAACACACACATACATATATATATATATATATATATATATATATATATATAGAGAGAGAGAGAGAGAGAAATTAACATAAAACAACAGATACACTTCGGCAACTATGATTTTGCATAGGTATAATTCGTATATCAAGGTACTTGCCTTAATTATTTCAGTGGTTACCGAGTTTGGTAAAACTTGGACAAGAAGTTATCGATCCCCAATTTCCGAACCTAAGAAAATCAATATAGTAAGACTCGTGTCAGGACTACCGATTCTAATCACAATAGCACGTAGAATTCAAAACCATATTCTAGGGGGATTTTTATCGAACACCTAGCAGGCATTTCATCTATAAGAAATATTATAGTTGAAGAATTCGATCTCTACCCCGTTAGACTCAATGAAAACCACTCAAGAACATCTATAAATCCAAGAACATCTAAGAACCATCCTAGAAACAAGAACTAGTAATAATCTATTGGAGGAACTTGAAGAACTTCATCACATACCTTGATTTAACCCAGAAAAATAGATGATTTTTCGAGAACAACCTTGATATCTGGATTCTACGATGTTAGGAACAAGTTTATGGCTTGATTTTGGAGCACAAAACTGAAAATATTCATGGAGAATGAGTTTGGGTCGAAAGAATGCCCTAGAACACTTCAGAAATGAGAGAGAGGGCTATTTATACTCATTCAGACGAGTTTTCTAGATTTCAGCATTTTCTGGTCGTGCCAAATGGCACGGTCGGGTCATGGGTCGTGTCACCCATCCAGAAAGTTTTTTGTTTTCTAAAATAGTACGACACGGCCCGCGTCAAATGACATGGTCGTGTCATTACACCAGAGTCTGCTATTTCGATCATAACTCCTTCGTCCGGACACCGATTGACTCTCCGTTTAAACCATTGGAAATCTAATTCAATAATATATGATTATTTAAAATTTAGAATTTTTGGATTTTTCTAGAATTTATGGTAACTGATCAAAGTCAGTCATTGCGCACGACACTATCCAGAAGTATCTACTCTTGTTTCTATTAGCACCCTTTTGGTACTCCATCCATATTTGAATATTTTTATGGTGTAATATTACCTCTAAATAAGAGTTGTAAATATCTAGATTGATCAAACGATCCAGTCACGTTCGTAGCATTATACCGAAATGTTATCAACATACGGTATCAATAGTAACATATAATGATATTGCATATTCTATTATGTAGCGATTATAGAGTTGTGGTAAAACGACACAACAAGGATAATAGAACAATAGAAAGATTGCGTAAATTCAACAAACGGACAAAGAATCCACAAAAACGGGTCAAAGATTCGAAGTTATTTAGGGTAAAAATCCAGGGTATTACATTCTAGCCCCTTTAAAATAAGTTTCATCCCGAAACTTAAAATAGAGAGCGGGAGAACAAACAAGGAAAAATAACTACTTCGTTCAGCCCCAAAACATCACAAACGTGGCGCGAACGCGAGGATCCTCGAAATGCAATGAGTTAACTAAGCAAGTATTTAGTACGTGAGTCGAGGCAATAAACACACATATGAACACGAGGAGTCGAAGTGGAGGGGTGTGAGTTTAAAAATAATCGCTTCAAGGTTTTAGAAAAAAAATTACAAAATGGCTCAAACATCCTGAAACCACATTTCTAGCTCGAGTAACAACATCCGAGTTCATAATATGTATGGAATATTAATTGAACTAGTAGGGACAATTTAAACGATAGTTTTGAACCAAAATTTGCAAGGCCAATGCAAATGCGGAAAAATCACATTAGTCTACGAATTTTGATAAAACGGCTCTGGGGTTTGTTCACATGATGGTAATTTGAGTAGACCAGGGTAGTTTAAAATTATCGAAAGGGATTTCAGACGAGTCATCAACAAACGGAGAGTCACCAAACATAAAGATTACTAATAAGAGGTACGGATATTACATTCCCCCATACTGAGGAGAAGTTTTGACCTAGAAACTCAAACAACCAGAGTTGGAAACGTGAAGCATTGAAATGAAAAACGATCAAAGTCACGATTGATGGAAACAACAATGATTAGGGCATATTACAAAATCTTCATTCTCCCACATTAGGCTCTTCAGAAGGAGACCTAGAGTTTCGGGACACCCTCCGATCGTTTGCTCTGCTTGCCAATAGGGTAGCATTCATTGCCAATTCGGAAACTATCTCACAGTATTTCTCCCGATGACCTTCACACCCACACCGATAGCAAGTCAAGAGTGGAAATAGAAAATTTGCACGAACATGTCCCTGACAATTGCAGTTGAAGCACCCCCTTCTTGCCGAGAGTCAGTGATGCTGGCTTGGGATTCCCAGCATTCACTCCCGACCGCGAAGATGACGCGTTTGAACGACGTGGGGGTTTGAGAGCCTTAGTCCCTTCTCCGCCCAAAAATTTTCTAGATGTCCTCGGTTTCTTCGCTTCGCTCGTGGGTTCAATCATTGAAGAGATTTCATAGGATATCGTTTGATCTTGATACTCCTTCACCATAGCATGAATTGTTGTCGTATCAACCACCTCACAGATTCCACTTCGATCATCACGTCTACGTCCGTCAAGGCTCGACATACTAATACAGATAATATCATTTAGCATAACTAAATAATCGATCGTACAATATACCACAATATCAACACAAGGTTTAGTTAGCACCCCCGAATGTCCAAGGTAAGAAACACTAAAAAGAATTCGGGGAGCATGCGTACTATATACGAGTCCGAGTATCTTTATTACGTCCGAAAATGACTTTATACACTCCTCAGAATAACTGTGGTATCGCAAAGCGCAAAGTTTTTCTGGAATCAATTTCTAGTCCTTCGACGAAGACGACTATTTTATGTTTGCACTCAATGAAAACAAATTTTTGAAAAGGAGGGCGAGTCACGTTACGCCAAAACTTGTAAATATTGTTCTTTATTTTGGAAGAGGAAGTTTATACATCGACTTTTAAAAATTATTTTCGAATAATGTATAAAAGAATTTTTATGATTTAAATTTTTTATAAAGATATCGTAACTAATTTGAAATATTTCAAAAGTGGTGAATTCCAAATACCACAAATTGAAAATCTATCGTCTTCTACCAAAATATTTAATCGAAAAGATTTTTCACCGAAATACATTACCATTTGACATGACGATATTAAATCGTAGGTTTTCACAATGTTAGAAAATTTCAAAACACCATTTTAAAACGTTCGTGCAGCGAATAAGATTAACACTTAAAAATTCATTCTAATGAAATATAAAAATCGATAAATATACTTGGACCGTATACACATGTTATATCCTAAAACAATAATATCACAAACAAGTTCCAACCCCTTGTTCAACATTAAACACATTAGCAAAATATAATCAAATGCAAATATAAGGGGACTTACATTGAGGAGACTTACCATCACGGATTGCCTGGAGATGATGTCGGAACCAAGATACTAATCACAACTCTGATGCGCGCGACTTACATATGACATGGACTTGCCCCAACGGCCTAGTTTTTTTCGCAAACTTAAGCTTCGATACCATAACTGTAACACCCCCAAAATTCGACTGGGAATGTGACATGCCGTAGACCCTTCTCACAAGAACCTACCAGACTAAACGCCAAAAGGCTGCTCAATGATTGACCGACCGGGGTCAAATTAATTACAAAACAGACCGACAAGGTCATTAAACAATTCAAGAACCAACATAGTTCACAACTCCATGACAATAATAAACTTGAATACAGAAAAGAATGACAACTCAATTTAATAAATGGAAACCACACCCGTGCAAGGGTGAATACTCAATCACACGAGAAATACTGACCAAGATAAAACAAAAGAAAAGACTCTGACTCTTGTGTGATTAGCATCATCATCCTCCATCTCCTTCCTAGCCAATCCCGTGACTGCTCCCGAGATACAAACCTGAGTGCAAAACAGGCACCCACCCCCCGAATACTCGGGGGTTAGCAAACTGAAATTTGCTAGTACAAGTACATAATATACAAGATATACGAAAAATATCAACACAAAACTCAACAACCGTGAAGCCTTACCACAAACCACACATTCTCATAGTCAGCACAGAATAGCACTCACTTACACAAGGTGAAAGATAATCACATAGTAATATTTTCTTTACAGAACATAACACCAATAAAACTTTAAATGAGCCCAAGGAATATATTTTGAAAAATATATTGATAAGATAGTTTGAAAATATTATTATTGACTCGAGCCGTTTTGAATGGTTTGGGGTTTTGAAAAATCGAATGTAAATGCTTTAGAAAATAGTTTGAAGATTTCTCGGGCCCTTGACCCAGTATGTGAAAAACAGTTCTACAAGAAAAACCATCTCAACGTTATTCGAGGTCATCGGCCCAATTTACAACACACTATCATTACAAGAATCATTATCTCAATCATCTCACGGGTTCCTCGACCCAATTCATAGAATATCATCACAGGATCAATCATCTCAACTTCTGACGGGGTGCTCGACCCAATCCACAAAATATCATCACAGCACAATCAATGACACAGCCTCTCATTTCGACAAATGTTGCTCAAGACCCTTGGTTAATTAACCCTCGGAGATTTCGTCAAATATCTTTAGTTAATTAATCCTGATACCAACGTTTAAAACGAGTTGAAACAAACTTTCAGAAGCACGAATCTCAGTCTTTATCGAGACCAACATTTTAAAGCGAGTTGAAAGAACATTTGAAATACGAAAATCATTCGGTATCAGGGTCTTTGCTGTCACTCGAATATCCGTAACCAATAAGCCTGCCAGGCGCCTCTATTGCACACCTGTGCACCAGCGTTCACTCCACTATGTTGGCCGCCCCTTGAACATGTCACAGCGCCGGCGCTCACTCCCACAAGAGCCACCCCTTGATCACGCATTATGTAACACTGGCATTCACCAACCATATGGAGCCGCTCATTGCAGCGTACACCAGGCCGGAGTTCACGCCCCGCCCTCAGAGGCACCCGGATACAACATCTCTCACAACAAGTACTCACATTGTTTCAAACATCAAGCACACAGTTAATCATTGCATCAATTATCAAAATTAGTACACAAATTCACACAAATTGTCTGTCAATAAACAACTACACTAACAAACTACACCACACATGTTATCAATCAAAACTCGGCACATTACGCCTTCAGGCATAAACAAACCACACCACACATATATCCCTGAATCATAATTCGACCAAATACACATACCCGACTATATTATCACTATAAATATTGCTTATACCTGCATCCCGTTTACGTATGCCTAACTAATAATAACATCAATCATTCAAAACTCACAAGAACCCCCAAAAACGCATATATATATATATATATATATATATATATATATATATATAGATATATATATATATATATATATAGAGAGAGAGAGAGAGAGAGAGAGAGAGAGAAATTAAATGAAACAATAGATACACTTCGGCAACTATAATTTTGCATAGGTATAATTCGTATATCAAGGTACTTGCCTTGATTATTTCGGTGGTTACCGAGTTTGGTAAAACTTGGACAAGAAGTTATCGATCCCCAATTTTCGAACTAAGAAAATCAATATAGCAAGACTCGTGTCAGGACTATCGATTCTAATCACAATAACACGTGGAATTCAGAACCATATTCTGTTAGGAGTATGCCCTCGAATGCCACTCAGATGATGTTGAGTGAGGGCATCGTACTTGTTATTATGTAAATCATTATCATTACCATATTCTGTTAGGAGTATGCTACTCGAATGCCCTTGAATGTTTCTTTATTTACTGGTAGTTACTGGCATTCCTAACTCGTAAATATACATATAGCAACTAGTCCGTGTATTTGAGAGCAAAATGTTCCACTCCTTATTGGATAAGGGGTAGGCACTGGAAAGGTTATAGCTCAAATACATAATCGTTCGCAAGTCGATGAAACTTGACTGGGCGTTAAGTTTATGTGAAGACTTGTATGATGTGTTCTTTGACATGGAAAGTGTCTGTCGAATGCTAATGGTTAGTGGGAGCACACATTATAGGTATGCTAATTGGATTAGTATACTCGAACTGACTCACCCTCGATTCGTCACACGGATTTCACTCAAGGACAATCAATGACGGAATCGAAAGGTTGTGATAGGTATTCATGAACCTTCGACTTGAGGATTTAGTAGTGATGTGCTTGTGACGTCAAGATTTTCATTAGAGTAGTTCGACCCTGTAAACTGGGAGGTGGGGGTAAACCTCGATGTGCGTCTAGACGGGCAAGTAGCAGGTCCTACTGAATACCAAGATAGAATTTTTTCTCCCGTTAGTGAGCGGGTTATATGTCCTATGCGGTTATTGGCAGATGAGATCATAAGTATTTGGCCAAAGCATTGGAGCTAGTTGTATTGGATACACGAGAGCTCGATGATCTCGATTTACATTAACGCATGCATAGCGTCAAGTACAGATAGGGTTTGACTGACCGTGACCCTATATCTTGATCGGGACATTTGAAAGAAGGGTTTATACGTATACTGGTATTCACGACAGAATGGTTCTTGAATGATCCCAATCATTCGTTCTCAGTTGGGGTACAATGTAGGCCGCGAGGCTGGCTAGGTGGTGCTACTACTCTTTGGTCTCCCCCATTGCTGACTGAGATGGACCTACCGAGTCGCGCAATAGGATTGACGACGGAATGAATCGAGCTTATTCTCTCATTATGAATATTAGATATTGTATATCTAATTTATTGGGACATTGGATGTCTAAATTGATTTATTGGATAAATTGATTTACGGCCTAATGAATTAAATAAATTACTGGGTGATTAATTTAATTCATGAATATAATTATTTCTTAGAGAAATTAACTATGTTATTATGTATTTAATATGATTAATTAATTGGATTAATTAATCGATATATATACATCGGAATGGAATCAGAATTTATCTGTTTGGACTCACAGGAGTCCGAAACGAACCGAACTCGTCCGATTATTCCATGATGGCCGCCCTCCTTCCACCCACATTCCTTTTGCTCTTTTGTTTCTATTATATATTGGATGACAATGACATTGTGGAATCTCTCATGTGATATGAGATGTCTTGTGGGTTGGTGGTGTATAAAGAATGAATAAAGGGAGAAGACTTGAAGTCTCTCCAAGACACACTCTTGTTTTCATACGGTTGAAAGAGAGAGAGAAAAGGAATTAGAGTTCATTTCCATGGTCTTCAACTTCATCTTCATCTTCTTCATTATTTTCTTCAATTTTCTTAGAGAAAGATTGGGAGAAAAATAGAGAGAAAAATAGATTAACACTTAGAGTGTAATAATATTTATATTCAAGCTCCTATACTCTTTTTCTAGCCGTATCCTTGGAGGATAACGAGTTTTAGTCGTTTCGGTCGTTTCTCCGGCGCGTGACAAGTAGAGACGTTGTCTTTTCGACGTTGGATCATCCAAGAGCTTGGAGCGGATTGGATATGTAGAGATCAAGCAAAGCTTGGGGAATAGCTCAAGAGAAAGAATCCATTTAATCAACGGACTACAAGGGTGAGTTTTTATATCTCTTGTGATTTCGTTTATATATTCGTATATACGTAGCTCAATCGATCCTCGTAGGGATTCAGATCGAATTAATTTTCATTTTACCGCTTGTGCTGGGCCTTCGATTTAGGCATCGAATCCCAATAGTGGTATCGGAGCCTAGGTCTTGTGATTATATATATGATATTGGCATTTGTAATGCTTGATTAAATGGTATATGACTTGGAATCATAATCGTATTAATCGTTGATTTTCTATTGTTCATCCACAAAATTATTTTTTCATGATTTTATGTTATAATGTAAATCTATTTTTCTTTTGAAAAACTGATTTAACGTGTGATATAAAGATTAGAAAAATGTTATTTTTGGAATTGGGACGAAAAACGAGCCGAAAACGTAATCGGACCCGGCAGTCTGGGGCTGGCCGGGCGCTGCCTCGCGGTCTGAGGCAGCAGATCGCGATCTGGACCCATGATCGGCCAAGCTCGGCAGTCTGTGCCGGCCTCTGCCTGGCAATGGTCTCGGTCCCTGTCGGTCACTGCCGGCCCTGCTGGGCAGCTTGCTGGGCAGTGCTCCGGCCGTGTTTTTCGACTCCGTTTTTCATATTTCGTTCGATAATTAATTTCCCACAAATTAAATTGGATTTAATTTGACTAAGATTTAATTTTTAGTAATTTTATCCTAGGGGAATTAATTTAATGAAATATTTTTCGTCCGAAACAAGTGTAAATTAACGGTTGTTTGAATTAATTGGATTAATTCATTTTGGATGAATCAATTGGATCGGTTCATATTGTTGATTGGATCAATGTATCTCTACGCTTTCCATTTATATATACTGTTGTGTCGAGATTTATACATCTCGACAGGCGATCGATAACAAGGCCGAGCGACCGAGTCCACAACCGAATAAGCTATGGCAAACTTGCCTAAGCGGAGATAACAGTCCAACTTCAAGTATCTAGCGATCGACTCCCAAGGCGATCGCCTTCCGGCACCTAGCGATCGAATCTGGTGCCCGACCCAGGACGACCGTCCTGTGCTGCAAGCAAGACCTTCGTCCGTCAAAATCCACGAAAACCGGATCTCAAAGCAGCGCCCATGTGCAGATCCGCGAAAGGCGCCGCAGAATATGGATCGTTGACCACAGCCTGTCACCACCTTCTCACCTACCGACAGATCCGCCGAAAGGTACAAGGTGGGACCGCCCGTGACAGCGTCTCAGACGCGTGCAGACTTCTCATTAGACCGCACAGCTGGCTGCCAGCAACTCCTGTGGACTTTAAAAAGACCAGCCCATGTGCTAAAGACGATCGCCCGCTTATTATAATACAGCAGAGGCGATCGCCCAACAACTCTCAGTGCTATATATAGAGAACTTCCAGCAACTGGCAAAAGGTTGGCAATTCATTCCTATCAGTTGGAAAATCATTACGAAAAACATTCACAAAGGTTCCTCTCAGTTGCAACCACGTGAAGAATACATATACATTGTCAGGCTCTCAGCTTTCTCTCTTGGATCTACCTCAGGATTTCTCTCTCAGTACCTCTCATCCAGAAGACGGTCGGCAGAGGCAGGAACTCCTTGCAGTACAGATTCAACGAGACTCATAAGCCCAAGGGCTCAAACATATAGCTAATACACACCGTGAGAGACTGTAAATTTCTCACGGTTGTCACAGCTCATCAACGTTGTTACAAGAACTCACAGAGCATCATATCTGGTTCTTCCGGCAATCTTCACGCTCAATAGCTAAGATAACTAGGGTCTTTACACTCATTGTAATTGTACTCTAACATTAATACGTGTACCCCAGAATATTTGTATTAATAACATCTCGCGAGAGCATTCAAGCCCGGGACTAACAACCCTGACAAATCTTGTGTTATTTACTTTCTCTACGGAAGTGCTCTCGCACTTTGTTTGCTATCCATCCATTCCGGAAATATCTATCTCCAGATAATATTTTGGGTAGCAACAATTGGCGCTAGAAGAAAGGGATCTTAACCTTCATTTTTATTCCTACCGTCCCGAAGAACACTCACTGTTCTCGGGACATATACTTGAAGTGACACTCACTACGCTTCAAAGAAAGCCTTCAAAACCATGACGTCCGCCACTACATCGAAGAGAGCTGCTCTACGAACTGCCGTACACCATATCCCGGCTCAATCCGAGCCCCAGCCGACGACAGAGGGAAGTCGCGGCAACGCGAGACTCTCGATCCCGCATATGAGGGGTGGCCCTAGCCTCTCACTCGACCAGTTCCGAACTGCGGAACAGATCGAAAAGGCTATGGCCATCCGAAAGGAGAAGCGGAGAGCATGCGCGGCGCCCGTAATAACTCCCTCAGCCATCCGCCGTGTGGGCAAACGGAAGTTCAAGGGGCTACTAGGCGAGCGATCATCAGAAAGCCCCAATTCGCAAGGAAAGGCTCTCGCCAGACCAAACGGTTCCGTATTCATTCGCTTGGGAAGCGATCCATCATGGCGATCGGGGCATTCTGGCCCCAACCACGAGACCACGGATTCCGAGTCCGTCACCAGGAGTTCGGCCTACCCAACTCCCAGCCGAATACAGATCAGCCGCCTGGCTCCCGTTGCGAACGCCAGGGGGTCAGTACTTGATCGCCTCGGCTCCCGCTCCGAGCGCCTAGCCACGAGAAACCAGGCCGCGGCGATGGCCGCTATGCAATGCCAGCTCGACGAAATGAAAGCGCTCTTGGATACTGGGGCAAACACCAGTAGAAAGATCATTGGACCGACCAAGCCAATCGCGGTCCACATCGAACTCGCCCCCGTGCAACCAAGGATTGCTCCTCCCAAAATACCTATGTATGAAGGGAGATCGGACCTCGAAACCCACCTAAGCAAATTCCGGATTTACATGACTGGGTGTGGGGCATCAGACGCGACTAAATGCCGAATCTTCCCATTAACCTTGGGCGAGCTGGCCCATAGGTGGTACGTCTCGCTACCACTGCGATCGATCAACTCCTCTGAGAAATTGGCGAATGACTTCACGTCATACTTCGCCACCAAGGTCAACAGACCCGAAGGCCCCCACCGCATGATGAAAATCAGGCAGGGGGAAGACGAATCTGACGCAGAATACATCGACCGGGTGGATGAAATAGTCCTCACCGGCGATCCCATCAGCGATGAGCTCGCCCTCTACTCGGTCCTGGGGGGATTCTACGGTCATTCGCCCAGGACATCCCCCCGACCTACGCGATCTTCCGCACTAAGGCCGCCGACTTTCTGGCCAGGCAGAGGCTGCTCACCCTCTGCCTAGGCGAGGGAACACCGCCTCCTGTCCGAAAGACGGCGATCACCATAACAAAAAAGGCGGTCGCCAAGCCACCCGGCGATCTCAAGGCCTTTGAGGATGTGGAAGCCCATCTCCTCCAAAAGTTCAACCGAACTCTGGCCCACATTTTTTACGCCATCAAGGGGCGCGAACTGCTGAACAAGCCAAAGGAGATAAGGGACCACGATCATCTAAACCATAATCAATATTGTGCTTACCACAAAAGTCCCGGCCACAACACCAACCAATGCCGCGACCTCCTCAGTCAACTCTGGAGATTGTTCGAGGAGGGCAAGTTGGACAGTTTATTGGCTTAGCCGGAGCCCCACTACGGTCACCCGAGTCGAATGCGAATAGGCCGGAAAGCTCATACGAGCCGACCCCTCGATCAACCTCGGCGACCTTATCTACATGCTTCAATCAAGGGAAGGGAACTTCGGAAGTCTCTCCCCGATTTCCCACCTCATCAAACCAAAGGCTACTGCCTGAGCAAACGCTTCAAAAAAGAGGATGACTCGCTCGCCCTTTAATGTTCGTCATCGACATGATGTACCTAGGCAGCGATCGCCTCCCCTAGCACAATGTATACCATCGAGGATCATCATCTGACATGATGGTCCGAGGTAGAAGAGTGCCGCCATGGTCGCGAAAATCGATTAAACCGACGATCCGTCCATGCAAGGTTCTTTTGGGCTCCGATCGCTCGTCCTTCATTTAAATACGAGGCGGGCGTAGCCGAAGGACTCTCCAAAACAAATCAGAGGATTACTCGCTCGCCCTATAAAGTGCGTCATCTACATGAAGAACCTAGGCAGGCGATCTCCTCCCCTTACACAATGTATACCGTCGAGGATCATCATCCGACTTGATGGTCCGAGGTAGAAGAGTGTTGCCATGGTCGTGGAGGACGATGGAACCGTTCTCTGTGCCCATGCAAGGTCCCTTTGGGCCACAATCGCCCGCCCTTCGTTTAAATAGGAGGCCGGCGTAGTATGGGGCCCTCCAAAACTAATATGTGGACACGTTCGCCCGCCCTCAAAGGTCCATCACTTAACGTGGTGGATTTTTCTCGGACAATGCGACGCGTCCCTCCCCCCGTCTCAATGTATACCGTCGAGGGTCACCATCTTAATGGCGGCCTGAGGTAGAAGAAGAGCTAACAAGCCGCGGACGTGGAGTTGATTAATCCGACGACGCCCCACGCAAGGAATCTTCCAGACCAAGACCGCACGCCCTTCGTTTAAATACGAGGCCAGGCGCAGCCTTTAGAGGACCCAACCAATTAAGTGAGTCGCGAGAACTTAGCCATCAGATGGAATGTCGCTCGCGCATAAGACACGATCATGGAGGTCGGTCCATCGAACTCCGCGATCGTGCATGGATCCTCAAGACCGAGATGGACGGCCTTTCGAGGATTCGACAAAATTTAAGACCGCTCACTCAACGATTTATTTTCGTCCCCTTACTTTCACTAAGTGAACAAAAACAAGGGGGAAGTGTGCGGAGCTATATACGACGATCGTCCCTATTCAATTACATATGGAGATTGGCATTTTTCAGATGTTTGTGCAGCGATCGAATTTGTTGTAAAAGTTATCTATATGAGTTTATCAATTCACTTGGAGCTACACTCGCAACAATCTCTCCTCACACATTTGTACAAAGTCATGCAAAGACTCAGAAAAGCAATCATTCAAGTAATAAATCAAAGAAACAAACACTCATTTCATTACTTGAAATATCGGAGTACATACACGGTCGCCCGAAGGCCTAAGTACTACAATAGAAAGCTACAAAATTACAAGGCAAAAGAGCTAAAACATTAAGAACGAAGAGCCTCAGTCCCCTGCCTGGCCTTCGCCTTCAACCTCTGGATCGGCCCGCGACTCTTCGCCAGCTTCCGGAGCGGCTTTCCCGTCCTCCGGAGCGTCAGGATGAATAAGGTTCGCTGGAGTCGGAAACCAACTCAAGTCCACGCTGATTTCCGAGAGATCCAAGATCGGCACGGAGAAAGCAGGATGGAGAGGATGCTCCAACGCATACGCCTTGAAGTTTTCAGCAATAGGGCTGACCTCCAACCCTCCCTTCTTAGCAGCTCGGAGTGAGTCAGCGAACGCCATATAATAGGCAAACTCACTGACGAACTCCATGTTAAGAAAGCGATCGGCCTCGGTCGCCTCTACCTTCCCTTTCAGCTCCGCCATCTCCTGTTGCGCAATTTGAAGCTCGACCTCCTTAGCGACCGTCTCTCCCCTCGACACCGCCAGCTCGCTAGTCAGCCGAGCGACAATCACCTTCAGCTGCTCGGCCTCCTTCTCAGTGGCCGGGTGCAACCATCGGGCATCTGTCATCTGGTCCCGATATCGGTCGACCGTCACCCGGGCTCGCTCATAATTCTCTCTCATCAGCTCAAGGTCATGACTCGCCCGTTTAGCTGCATCCAAGGAGTCCTTCTCCATAGCCACTATCCTATCAGCAAACTCGGCATTGTCTTTCCGAGCAGCCTCGAGGTCCGCCTGCAGACGAGTAGTAGAAGGACGCCCTCGAATTCTTTCACAGCCTCGGTAGCCATCATCGCCGCCTGAAGAGAGAGAGCGAAAGCAGCCTGCATTGTATTCCCGGATCGCTGGCGAGCGATCGCATCTAAATCCGTCATCCAGGCCTTCGGCAAAGCGGAAACGGCCCGGTTGATGTACAATGGGACATCTCAGGCCTGGCGGGGAGATCGGCTCGCCAGGAAATCCAGCACCATCGGCGGACAAGTAGGGTTAGTGCTGCGGATCCTGCACCAAACAACAAAAAGTTAGCACATCTCCCACGCAAATGATGAAATTCAACAAACGAACAAAGTCTACCTCTCGGCTCTCTCGGGGTCGCGACCAAAGTATGGTTTCCCGCGAGGGGTCTCAGCTTCGGCGATCACCATCTCTCGCAAGAAAGCCGCAGAGGGCGTAGGCTCATTCACCAGGGGGACCGCGGTGATCGGAGGCATGGCGATCGGCACCTCACCGGCAGGGGCAGAAATTGGAGATTCCTCCGACCTTTGCCGCTTGCGGTTCGATCGGAGCCCCTCCTCCCGAGTTTCCTCCTCTGCTATGATCGGCTCCATGACGGGCCTCGCCTCCGGAATGAGAGGTAACGCCACCGGAGGAACCCGAGATGACTTCTTCTGGCGGAGACGGCTCATAACTCCGGGGTTCGACATGACTATTTCCGCTGGAGGCTCCAAGAAACGAGGAAAGCGAACTTCTGCAATAAAGAATGATCAAACGACAGTTAGACATATTTCTCCAACAGGACGATCGCCCAACAAATGGAGATCGTAGAAATTCATACCTAGGACCGAAAGATGTCTCGAGAAACGAAATAGCCGAGCAGACAACCAACGACTCTCCTTGTTAATCCGGTGAGTGTCTAAGTCGTCATCCGGCATACTTCGTATCCGCTCCCAGACGACTAGAAAATCAAAAGGTAGCTCGTCGATCGCTGGAATATGGGAACCTGTAAAAATGAAACCAAATTAGATCAGTTCAGAACACATCCGAACAAAGGGAGAGTCAAAACCCTTACTCGGATTCCTCTCCCGGAAGCCTGTGGGAATGCCCAACTCGCCCATAGGATTGTCACTCGCTGAGGCCTTCCAGGCACCAGCGACCCAGAACCATTTTGTCGGATCACCCCGCACCTTGTTCGGGACTCCTAGGATCATCCGACCGGATCGGCCTTGAATGTGATAGCCTCCGACCGACCCTTTCTGAGCCGTCAGGTTGAACAGGTGGTTCATCTCCAACGGTGAAGGAAGGCGGTATAGTCGGTGACTGCTGAACAAGGTGAGAGCACAAATAATCTCGAGCTAGGCATTCGGCATCAACTGAAGCGGCGCCACGTTCCAAGCCACCAACAAATGGGAGACAGAAAAAGACAGAGGGAACCGCAGCCCAGTCTCCATGATTGCTTCATTCACGGCGACCATACCCTCCGGGGGTTGGTCGGCTTGATCATTCTCTGCCAGCGTGAAATGATACACATCTGAAGGGACATGATACCTCGTCCTCCAGACGGCCAGGTCCTTCCTGGTTGCCGAGCTCCTTATCAGCCCGAAACAGCGATCGCTTAGCAGGTTGATGAGGGTGAGCGATCGAGTAATCCCGATAATCGAACTTAGGAGACGGACCGGCCAACCTCTCCATGATTTCAGCAAAGGCCAAGTAGGCCTGGCCAAAAGCACTATGCTTCTCCCAATAAGCCCTCACCGCCAAATCACTCTCCATCTGCGAGCGTCTTTTCTCAACCGCCGCCTCCCTAGCGACGTCAGCCTCATTAAATAGCGCCTCGACTTCCGTGGGATCAATACCGGCGTGGATAGATTCGACGGCCGTCTCCAGATGGAATCCTGTAGTCCCGGACATTGGAAGCCCCGGCGGCGGAGGTGGTGCCCTTTCCGTGCGAATAAGATGTTCCAGACATTCTCGAAACAAGAAGAGGAGAAAGGGAGTGTTTTCTTACCAAGGATTAAGTCGATCGACGATCGAAAGTCAGATCTTCAGCAAAATTCTTCTTCTCTGGTAAAAGCGCGTAAGGGTCCTAACACTGCAACCCAGCACCTTTTTATAGGAGATGGCAGGGACTTCTATGCAATTAAGGAGAATCTCAGGGGTCAGAGTGCAACCGTCGCAATTAATAACTCCCTTGAAACCCGCGATGCGTCGTTTCGAGGGCCTGCCAGACGAGGAGTCATAACTAACCATCGGTCTCCCCCAACAGGAACCCGACACGTGCCCTGGAGACTTTTCCACAGCCACTGTCGTTTCCCGCTCATCCCAGCGACCGACCAGGTCATCCAAGTTCAAAACCAATCCAATCCAAGACAATCGCACGTTCCGTAAAATGCTGAGTCACTCGTCATAGTTCAGCGATCGCCAGTAGAACCACCTCACCCCACGTTTCCAATGTCGGAGCGAGCTGGGGGGAAATTGTTGTGTCGAGATTTATACACCTCGACAGGCGATCAATAACAAGGCCGAGCGACCGAGTCCACAACTTAATAAGCTATGGCAAACTTGCCTAAGCGGAGATAACAGTCCACCTTTGAGTATCTAGCAATCAACTCCCAAGGCGATCGCCTTCCGGCACCTAGCGATCGACTCTGGTGCCCAACCCAGGACGACCGTCCTGTGCCGCAAGCAAGACCTTCGTCCGTCAAAGTCCACGAAAACCGGATCTCAAAGCAATGCCCATGTGCAGATCCGCGAAAGGCGCCGCAAAACATGGATCGTTGACCACAGCCTGCCACCAACTTCTCACCTACCGACAGATCCGCTGAAAGGTACAAGGTGGGACCGCCCGTGACAGCGTCTCAGACGCGTGCAGACTTCTCATTGGACTGCACAGTTGGCTGCCAGCTACTCCTGCGGACTTTAAGGAGACCAGCCCATGTGCTAAAGATGATCACCCGCTTATTATAATACAGCAGAGGCGATCGCCCAGCAACTCTCAGTGCTATATATAGAGAACTTCCAGCAACTGGCAAAAGGTTGGCAATTCATTCCTATCAGTTGGAAAATCATTCTGAAAAACATTCACAAAGGTTCCTCTCAGTTGCAACCACGTGAAGAATACATACACATAGTCAGGCTCTTGGCTTCCTCTCTTGGATCTACCTCAGGATTTCTCTCTCAGTACCTTTCATCCAGAAGACGGTCGGCAGAGGCAAGAACTCCTTGCAGTACAGATTCAACGAGACTCACAAGCCCAGGAGCTCAAACATACAGCTAATACACACCGTGAGAGACTGTCGATTTCTCACGGTCGTCACAGCTCATCAACGTTGTTACAAGAACTCACAGAGCATCATATCTGGTTCTTTCGGCAATCTTCACGCTCAATAGCTAAGATAACTAGGGTCTTTACACTCATTGTAATTGTTCTCTAATATTAATACTTCTACTCCAGAATATTTGTATTAATAATATATCGCGAGAGCATTCAAGCCCGGGACTAACAACCCCGACAAATCTTGTGTTATTTACTTTCTCTATGGAAGTGCTCTCGCACTTTGTTTGCTATCCATCCATTCCAGCAATATCTATCTCCGGATAATATTTTGGGTAGCAACATATAGCATTTATTGGATGAATGCATTTGAATGGGGATGTGGTTCGTGGACTTAGTTTTTGAATCGTTCGTTTCATTCGATTGGGTTGTAAAGGCCATTTTGAGCCTATTTATTTTACTAGAAATATTTGTATCTAGGATGCAATTTTCAATGTAAAATTTATATGTAATGACGAAGACCAGAGGAAGATCCGTTTCGAGAAGACGAAGATTCAAGACGAAGCCTTGTAATTAGATTACAGAGTTTTTGTTTTCTAGGAACGGTCCATGAACCACATGTTCGTAGCAACTAGGTTGTGAATGGTTGTTTCATATTGTATGAATACCACAAACGCGCTTAAATGAATTAATGTGCAAAATGTAACATTAATCGCGAAAATTCTCCTACAACAAATTATTAAGTTTATAAGATTTTGAGGTTTCCCTTCCCTCCATCGAGTTTTTGGGAAATTGAAATCCAAATCGGAAGTGCTATGCTTCCGAGTTATCAAGGTAGTCGTTCGGGGAGGACGGATAAATTATCGGGAGTGCATTGGATGCCTTCGGTTGGAACAAATTTTATCCCTAGAAACCTGATAGGTTGCCGGATAAGATTCAATTGTGAAACTGATTTGCGTCGATGATATAAACTTAACTTGTTCATGAACCATATAAACCGTATAGGTTGAGAGGAGTGAACAAGGGGAAAAAGAAGATCGAATCATCCATTAGATGGGTTGGTGTTGGACACCACTTTATGAAAATTAATAGACTAGAAACCTGTTCGGTTGCCCTCTATAAAGATTTATAAAGAACTCGATCACCACGATGAAGTAGAGCGACAATACTTCCGGATTTCACATGGGAGTGTGTTATTCCGATAAAAATAGTGAGAGCTGGGTAACAAGAATAGAAAAGACCTTAATTCTATACTCATAACATAATATAACAAGTCACTAATTAATCTGTCGTACTTAATGTAGACATAACTCTTAATATGACAATGAACTCACTCGCAATTCTACTCGAAAAGAACACCTTGATCGGACTTAACTTCGTGGATTAGCTCTGCAATCTGATGATTGTCCTCAGTATAGAGGCACTGGGATACGTCTTGAAGACGGACATTCCGGCGCCTCCTGTGCGGACCAGAGCTAATCAGGAAGAGATTGAAAACCACGAAAAGTGAGTTAAGGATGACGTAAAAGTCCATGCATACATGATGACTTCTATGTCAAATAAGCTTCAGAGAGCTCATGAGAAAATGACTTCTGCTAGGCAGATTCTATCTCACTTAACTGAAATTTATGGTGAGCACAGCAGAACTGCTAGATATGAGATATCGAAGCAACTGTTCGGTGCAAGGATGAAGGAAGGTGAGAAGGTTGGGGAACACGTCCTCAAAATCATATCCATGATCGAGAGATTGGAGGCTCTTGATTTTAAAATGGATAATTCTCTTCAAACCGACCTTATCCTACAATCTCTCCCTGATTCCTTCTCTCAGTTTGTTATGAACTTCAATTGCAATGAGATTGCGTGTAACTTAGATGGGCTAATTAACAAACTGGTGACCGCTCAGTCTCAGATGAAGACTTCGCGGATGAAGGAGTCTGCCCTTGTGATTTCTTCTGGACCTCGGAGTCTAAGAATAAGAAGAAAAAGACCAAGAAGCAGACGGGACCACAAGCCAAGGAATTCAAGGGAAAGGGCAAGGCCCCGATGGTTCCAAAGAACAAGAATAAGAAGGATGCTTGTCTCAAGTGCGGTGAGCTGGGCCACTGGGCTAGAGACTGTCCGGTTCTTCATGGCACTTCTGGTACAGAACTTTTAGTTTTGGAAACAAATTGTTCTGCTACTGTATTTTCTACTTCCTGGATACTGGATTCTGGTGCTAGTTCTCAGATTTGTACTGTGAATCAGGATCTGGAACAAAGTAGGAAGCTTGGAGATGGAGAAGTTATGATCACTGTCAGAAGCAGGCATAGTGTCAAGGAAAACGACATAGGATTACTTCTATTGGGTTTAGAATCCGGCTTTGTTTTGACTTTAGAATATGTACTTGTTTTGCCCAAGGGGCATAAAAACATTGTATCCATTCCGGTCATGGACCGAAAAGGCTTTTTATTTTTCATTGGTGATGTTTCCTACAAAATTTATTTCAGAAATAAACTAGTGGGTACTGCTACATTGTTAAATGGATTGTATCATCTAAACCTCAGTAACAAAGTTGTTGTGAATACTATGACTAGGAAGCGTGGTAGGGATGAAACCAATCAAGTTTTGAAATGGCATCTTAGACTTGGTCATGTTGGTCAGACCAAGATTTACAAAATGGAAAAAGATGGACTTATGGGTCTATTGGGATCGGATCCCTTTCCTACTTGTGAATCTTGCCTTAAAGGCAAAATGACTAAGTCCCCCTTCACAGGGACTTTTGAAAGAGCCACTAATAAACTGGGATTAATCCATACCGATGTATGTGGTGATCTGGAAGTAGCACGTGATGGATATCAGTATCATTACGTTTACAGATGATCATACTAGGTATGGTCATGTATACTTAATGAAACATAAATCCGAGGCCTTTGAGAAATTCCAGGAATTTAAGGCACTAGTCGAGAAACAAACTGGAAATCATATCAAAGCACTTCGGTCGGACCAAGGTGGTGAGTATATGAGTACAGAGTTTGACAAGTTCCTAAAGGAACATGGAATAGTATCACAACTAACACCTCCAGGTACTCCTCCAGGTGGCCGAGGTTTCACAACAGTACCAAACGTATTGAGAGAGAGTATCATCTCGTAAGAGAATTTGTTCGCAAAGAGATACATTGTACTGCATAGAGTAGAGTCAGCCGACTGCGTTGCTAATCCGCTGACCAAGCTGTTGTTACCCAAAATATTATCCGGAGATGATATGCTGGAATGGACGAGTAACAAACAAAATGCGAGAGCACGTCGGTGGGGAAGTAAATAACACAAGATTTGTCGGGGTTGTTA
The DNA here is from genome assembly GCA_033398695.1 of Orobanche coerulescens. Classification (NCBI taxonomy): domain Eukaryota; kingdom Viridiplantae; phylum Streptophyta; class Magnoliopsida; order Lamiales; family Orobanchaceae; genus Orobanche; species Orobanche coerulescens. Next base: position 97,346,317 of record CM065804.1, on the reverse strand, counting down.
GTCCCGGGCTTGAATGCTCTCGCGAGATATTATTAATACGAATATTTGGGAGTACAAATATTAATGTTAGAGTAGAATTACAATGAGTGTAAAGACCCTAGTTATCTAGCTTTTGAGCACTGATGATTTCCGAAAGAACCAGAGTTGATGCTCTGTGGGTTTTTGTAACAACGATGGAGTGTTGTGTTAACCGCGAGAAATCGACTGTCTCTCACTGTGTGAATTAGCTGAACTCTCGTATGAAAACTACTGTTCGTGAACCTCTGAACCTCTTTTCCAGTTGCTGGAGGTCTCCTATTTATAGGAGTGGAGGTAGCTGGACGATCGCCCCTGCTGTATTATAATAAGCGGACGATCATCTTTAGCACATGGGTTGGTCTCCTTAGAATTCACAGCAGCTGCTGGCAGCCGGATGCACGAACCAATGAGAAGACCACACGCGTCCGGAGTCTCTGTCTTGGGAGGCCCACCTAGGACCTTTCAGCGGGTCTGTCGGTATGTGAGGCAGTCCTTGTCGTTGACAGCTGTTGATGGGCTGGAGTCAAAGATCCTTATTCTGCGACGCCATTCGCGGATCTGCACATGGGTCCTCGCTCCGAGATCCGGTCCTCATAGATATGATGGATGATGGCCTTACAAGTGGCATAGGACGGTCGTTCTTGGTCGGGCACCAGAGTCAATCGCTAGGTGTCAAAAGGCGATCTCCCCGGACGTCGATCGCTCGGTACCTGATCTCGGTCTGGACTCTTCGCTTGGCAAGTCTGCCTTGGATTATTTAATGCTGTCTTTGGTCGCTCGGCCCTTATGCCGATCGTCGTCGAGGCGTATAAATCGCCATACAACAATTGCCCCCCAGCTCGCTACGATGTTGAAGACGTGGGGTGAGGTGGTTCTACTGGCGATCACTTGACTTAGACGAGCGACTCAGCATTCTATAGAATAGACGGTCGTCTCTCGAACGGACTGATTTTGAATTTGGACAACCTGGTCGATCGCTGAAATGCGCGGGAAATGACAGCGGTTGTGGAAACGTCACCGGGGCACATGTCGGGCTCCTGTTGGGGGAGTCCAACGGTTTTTTCAGGCTGTCCTTTGGCGTGCCTCGAAACGACGCACACGCGGGATTCGAGGACAGCATTAAACGCGACCTTTCTGACGGTTGCACTTTGATCCTCGGGACTCCACTTATTGCTCAGATGCCCCCGCTCCTGCCTATAAAAAGGACTGGGGCTACAAGTTTAAAACCTTATGCATTTCTGCTTGAGAAGAAGACATAGCCGATTTCTCTCGAAGCTCTGTGTGATGATCTTCGTTCGACTCAGACCTTAGGTAAGAACAAAAAACTCCTTCTCCCTCATTTCTCTTTGAATATGTCCGGAGGAAGACCAGATATGTATGAGTCGGGTAGCACTTCCGCCGCCGGGGCTTTGACCGCCCGGGATGAACCTTCAGCGGAATTTCATGTAGACACCGCGGTTGAGGCCATCCTTGCCGGGATTGAGCCCGCGAAGATCGAGGAACTTTTTAATGAGGCTGACGCGGCCAAGACGGTGGGGCCCGATCGGATCCATTCACTGAAATGGGAGGAGGCAGATGCGACGGCGTACAGGGAGTGGGACAGCGCGTTTGGCAAAGCCTTCACATATTTTGCCGAACTCATGGAGAGATTGGCCGGCCCACCCAAATTTAACTTTAACGAATATTTGATCGCCCATCCTTATGAACCTGTAAGGAGGACGTTGTTCCGGACTGCTTGCCGCTCTCCGTGGACCCTTGGCCAGATCGGGATCTCGGCGACCAGGAAGGATCTGGACCGTTGGAGGGCGAGGTTCCATGTTCCTTCTGATGTCTGCCTCCACGTGCCTGCCGAGAACGAGTGAGCCGATCAACCTCCCGAGGGCATGGTCGCCGTCAATGAGGCGATAATGGAGGATAGACTGCGATTCCCGTTGCCGTTCGCTGTCTCCTATTTGCTGACCGCCTGGAACGTGGCGCCGCTTCAATTGACGCCGAACGCCTGGCTGCAGATCATCTGCACCCTCACTCTGTTTGGTGGCCATCGGTTGTATCGTATTCCTTCGCCGTTGGAGATGAACCATCTCTTTAAACTGACGGTTAAAAAAGGTTCTGTCGGTGGCTACCATATCTAAGGTCACTCAGGTCAGGTGGTTCTTGGAGTCCCGAATAAAGTGAGGGGTGATCCGTCAAAGTGGTTGTGGGTCAGCGGCTCTTGGAAGTCGGCAGCGAGCGACAACCCGACCGACGAGTTGGATATTCCCACCAGCTTTCGGGAGAGGAGTCCGAGTAAGGATTTAGACTCTCCCTTTGTTCTAATACATTCTGAACTGATCTGATTTTGGCCTTCTTTTTGCAGGTGTCATTGTTCCGGCGGCGGGCAACCTCGCTTTTGATTTCGCGATTGTCTGGGAAAAGATACAGAGTCTTCCTAACGACTGTATAGACGCACGCCAAATTAACAACAAAGCCTGCTGGTTGGCTGCTCGGCTATTTCGCTACCCTCGCCATTTAAAGGTTCCAGGTACAAACTTTTGCGATCTTCTATGACATGTCGATTGCCTTGACCGAGGAGGATTACTAACTTTGTCGATTGTTTTCTTTTGCAGAAATTCGTTTCCCTTGTTTCACAAAGCCTCCTGCGGCGATTGCCATGTCTAATCCGGGGGTCATGAACCGTCTTCGCCAAGGGAAAAAGGTGAGCCGAGCTCCTTCTGCTCCGCCGCGACCGACCCCGGAGGCAAGACCTCTCCAGGAGCCTGTCGTCGAAGGGCGGGAGCCTTGGGAGGAGGAGCAACTTCGGCTTATCCGTAAGAAATGGAGGACTGTGGAGCCCTCGGCCCCAGTTACTGCAGACGAGACGCCAATCTCTGTGCCTCCAATTTCCATGATTCCTCCGGTGGAGGGGTCCACGCCATCTTCGGCGTTTCTTCAATCCATGGTGACTGTTGTGGTCGAGACTTTGCGTTGCAGGACGTTCTTCGGCCGTGACCCAGAGAAGGTCGAGAGGTAAGCCTGGTCGTTTTGCCAAGTTATGAAACTTGTGTAGGAAACACACTTAACTCTTTTGTCCTTTGCGTAGGATCCACCATTCCGACCCGAATTGCTCGCAGATGGTGTTGGACTTCCTGTCGAGCAAAGCTCCTCGCAAGGTCATCTATATCCCTTCCTACGTTGCTCGGGCTACTACTTCCCTCTCGAAGGCCTGGACGACCGATCTGGATGCGATCGCGCGCCGGCTAAGCAGGCAAAGCAGGATGTTGACCGGGCGCATGTGGAGACTGACCGGATGCGGGACCAGATGACGGAAGCCCACAGGTCACACACGGCCACGTAGAAGGAGGCCGACCAGCTGAAGGTGACCGTCGCCCGACTGACTAGCGAGCTGGTGTCCTCGAAGGAAGAGGTGACTGCCAAAACTACCGAGCTCGAGGGCGTGAGCCAAATGGTTGTGGATTTGAAGGAAAAGCGGAAGGCGACTGAGGCCGATCCCTTCGTTAACTTGGAGTACATCAGCGAATTAGCTTACTATATGGCTTATGCTGACGCGATCTGCGCCGCTAAGAAGGGAGGGCTCGAGGTCGGCCCTTTGGCTAAAAATTCTAAAGCCTATGCGCTGGAGCTTCCTCTGCAGCCTAACTTCACCGTGCCGATCCTCGACCTTTCCGCGGATCTTGGGATCGACTTGAGATGGTACTCGTTGCCGGACAACCTTGTCCATCCGGATGCCCCGGAGGATGGGGGTTCAGAGCCTGCTGCTGGCGATGGAGTGGGTGCCAATCTTTGAACTTTTCTGCTTTTTACTTGTAATTTTTTGTAGCTTTCGTTGTACTTTTGCCTTCGGGCGACCGTGTTTGTATTTTTATTCCAAGTGTTGAAATAAATGTTCGCTTTTCTGGTTTCTTTCTTGTATAATTGTCTTTATAAGTCTTTTGCATGACTTTATACAAGTGTTTGAGGAACGATCGTTGTGTGTACAGCTCCAAGTGAATTGATAAACTCATATTGATAACTTTTAGAACAAAGTCAATTCTGAACAATGCCGACCGTCGTACATGTACTTGAGTAGAGACGATCGTGGTATATATAGATCCGCTCTTCCCCCTTGTTTTTGTTTACTTAGTGAAAGTAAGGGGACGAAAATAAAACGTTTAGAGTGCGGTCTTCAATTTTGCAGATTCCTCGAGGAAGGCTGACCATCCTGGCCTAGAGGAACCATGCACAATCGTAGAGTTCGATGGAACCGACCTCCTTGACCATGTCTTGTACGCGAGCGACATTCCGTCTGATGGCCAACTTCTCACGACTCACTTAATTGTGAGGGTCCTCCGTAGGCCGCGCCCGCCTCATATTTAAATGAAGGACGGGCGGTCTCGGTCTGGAGGAGTCCTTTCACGGGGCATTGTCAGATTAATCGACTCCACGACCGCAGCTTGTTAGCACTTTTCTACCTCGGACCGTCATGTTAGATGGTGATCCTCGACGGTATATGTTGTGACGGGGGGAGGGACGCGTCGCATTGTCTGGATCCACCACGTTAGGTTATGGACCTTTGAGGGCGGGCGAACGTGTCCACAGATCTATTTTGGAGGGCCCTTTGGCTACACCCGCCTCGTATTTAAACGAAGGGCAAGCGATCGCTGTCCAAAGGAACCTTACATAGTCATAGGGAACGGTTCCATCGTCCTCCACAACTATGTCGGCACTTTTCTACCTCGGACCGTCATGTTATATGGCGATCCTCGACAGTATGCGTTGTGTAAGGGGAGGCGATCGCTTGCCTAGGTCCTTCATGTTGATGACGAACTTTAGAGGGCAAACGAGTCATCCTCTGATTTGTTTTGGAGGGTCCTTCGGCTGCACCTGCCTCGTATTTAAACGAAGGACGAGTGGTCTCGGCCCAAAGGAACCTTGCATGGATGGATCGTCGATTTCATCGACCTCTGCAACCATGGCGGCACTCTTATACCTCGGACCGTCATGTTAGATGGCGATCCTCGATGGTATACGTTGTGCTGGGGAGGCGATCGCCTGCCTAGGTCCATCATGTTAGATGATGAACTCTTGAGGGCGAGCGAGTCATCCTCTTTTTCGAGGCGTTACTCAGGTAGTAGCCTTTGGTTTGACGTGGTGGGAATCGGGGAAAGACTTCCAAAGTTCCCACCTCTTGATTGAAGCATGTAGATCTGGCTGCCGAGGTTGATCGGGGGGTCGACTCATATGAGTCTTTCGGCCTGTTGCATTCGACTCTGGCGACCGGTTTAGGGGATTGACGGGGCTCCGACTAAGCCAATAAACTGTCCAGCTTGCCATCCTCGAACAATCTCCAGAGTTGTCTGAGGAGGTCGCGGCATTGGTTGGTGCTGTGACCAGGACTCTTGTGGTAAGCACAATATTTATTGCGGTCCAGATGACCGTTGTCCCTTAACGCCTTGGGCTTGCTTAGCGGTTCGCGCCCCTTGATGGCGTAAAAAATATGAGCCGGAGTTCGGTTGAACTTATGGAGGATATGGGCTTCCACCTCCTCGAAGGCCTTGAAATCACCGGGTGGCTTGGTGACTGCCTTGTTGGATTTGGCGATCGCCGTCTTTTGGATGGGAGGCGGCGTCTCCTCACATAGGCGAAGGCTGAGGAGCCTTTGCCTGGCCAAAAAATCGGCAGCCTTGGTGCGTAAGATCACGTAGGTTGGAGGGATGTTCTTCGTGAGGTGAATGACCATAGAATCCCCTTAGGACCGAGTAGAGGGCGAGCTCATCACTTATGGGCTCACCGGTGAGGACTATTTCATCCACCCGGTCGATGTAATCTGCATCGGACTCGTCTTCCCCCTGCCTGATTTTCATCATGCCGTGGGGGCCTTCTGGTCTGGAAACCTTGGCGGCGAAGTATGACGTGAAGCCACTCGCCAGTTTCTCAAAGGAATTAATTGATCGCGGTGGCAGTGAGACGTACCACACATAGGCCAGTTCGCCCAACGTTAACGGGAATATTCGGCACCTAGTCGCATTTGATGCCCCACACCCGGTTATGTAGATTCGGAACTTGCTCAAGTGGGTCTCGGGGTTCGATATCCCCTCATACAAAGGTGTTTGAGGAGGAGCGATCCTTGGTTGCACGGGGGCAAGATCGATGTGGACTGCGAGTGGCTCACTCGGTCCGATGATCTTTCTACTGGCGCTTGCCCCAATTTCCATGAGCGCTTTCATCTCGTCGAGCTGGCGTTGCATAGCGGCCATCGCCGTGGCCTGGCTGCTCACGGATAGGCGCTTGGATCGGGAGCCGAGGCGATCAAGTACTGATCCCCTGGCTCCACTGTCGATGATGTCCTTGCCGTGCGGCTCGGTTCTTCGGCGGGTGGGGGCCAAACGAATGACATGTTTTTGGTTGGGAGTTGGGTATGCCGAACTCATGGTGACGGATTCGGATTCTGTCATCTCGTGGTTGGGGCCAAAATGCCCCGGTTGCCACGATGGATCGCTTCCTAGGCGGCTGAAGACGGAACCGTCCTGCCTCGCGAGAGCCTTTTCTAGTGAATCGGGGCTTTCTGACGATTGCTCGACCAGTAACCCCTTGAGCTTCCGTTTGCCCGTGCGGCGGATGGCCGATGGGGTTATAGCGGGCGCTGCGCATGCTCTCTGTCTCTCCCTTAGGATGGCCATAGCCTCCTCGATCTGTTCCGCGGTTTGGAACTGGTCAAGCGAGAGGCTGGGGCCGTCCCGCGGGGGCGGGATCGAGAGTCTCGTGTCACCGGGGCTGCCCTCTGCCGTAGGTTGGGGCTCGGATTGAGCCGGAATATGACGTCCGGCGGATCGGAGAGTAGCTCTCTTCGCTGTGGTGGCAGACGTCATTATTCTGAATGTTTTTCTTTGAAGAACAGTGAGTGTTTCTTCAAGTATATGCCCCGGAGAACAGTGAGTGTTCTTCGAAACGGTCGGAATGAAAACGAAGGTTCAGGGCCCCTTCTTCTAGCACCAATTGTTGTTACTCAAAATATTATGAGGAGATGATATGCTGGAATGGACGAGTAACAAACAAAATGCGAGAGCACATCCGTGGTGAAGTAAATAACACAAGATTTGCCGGGGTTGTTAGTCCCGGGCTCGAATGTTCTCGCGAGATATTATTAATATGAATACTTGGGAGTACAAATATTAATGTTAGAGTACAATTACAATGAGTGTAAAGACCCTAGTTATCTAGCTTTTGAGTGCTGATGATTGCTGGAAGAACCAGAGTTGATGCTCTGTGGGTTCTTGTAACAATGATGGAGTGCTGTGTTAACAGCGAGAAATTGACTGTCTCTCACTGTGTGAATTATCTGAACTCTCGTATGAAAATCACTGTTCGTGAACCTCTGAACCTCTTTTCCAGTTGCTGGAGGTCTCCTATTTATAGGAGTGGAGGTAGCTGGGCGATCGCCTCTGCTGTACTATAATAAGCGGGCGATCGTCTTTAGCACATGGGTTGGTCTCCTTAGAGTTCGCAGCAGCTGCTGGCAGCCGGATGCATGAACCAATAAGAAGACCACACGCGTCCGGAGTCGCTGTCTTGGGAGGCCCCACTTAGGACCTTTTGGCGGGTCTGTCGGTAGGTGAGGCAGTCCTTGTCGTTGACAGCTGTTGATGGGCTGGAGTCAAAGATCCTTATTCTGCGGCGCCATTCGCGGATCTGTACGTGGGTCCTCGCTCTGAGATCCGGTCCTCGTAGATATGACGGATGATGGCATTACACGTGGCATAGGGCGGTCATCCTTGGTCGGGCACCAGAGTCGATCGCTAGTTGTCAAGAGGCGATCGCCCCAGACGTCGATTGCTCGGTACCTGATCTCGGTCTGGACTCTTCGCTTGGCAAGTCTGCCTTGGATTATTTGATGCTGTCTTTGGTCGCTCGGCCCTTATGCCGATCGCCGTCGAGGTGTATAAATTGCCACACAACACAAGCCACTTTCTCAGATTTGCTTGGAGCGTCATCTGAACAACATAGGTATTAGATACCATAGTGTGTGGCATTGAGTGCAAGTGGGAGATTTTTAGGAGTATGCCCTAGAATGCCACTCAGAGGATGTTGAGTGAGGGCATCGTACTTGTTATTATGTAAATCATTATCATAAGGCAAATGAATGCTTCTTTATTTACTGGTAGTTACTAGCATTCCTAACTCGTAAATATACATATAGAAACTAGTCCGTGTATTTGAGAGCAAAACGTTCCACTCCTTATTGGATAAGGGGGTCGGCACTGGAAAGGTTATAGCTCAAATACTTAATCGTTCCCAAGTCTATGAAACTTGACTGGGCGTTATGTTTATGTGAAGACTTGTATGATGTGTTCTTTGACATGGAGAGTTTCTGTCGAATTCTAATGGTTAGTGGGAGCACACATTATAGGTATGCTAGTTAGATTAGTATACTCGAACCGACTCACCCTCGATTCGTCACACGAATTTCACTCCAGGACAATCAATGACGGAATCGAAAGGTTGTGAGAGGTATTCATGAACCTTCGACTTGAGGATTTAGCAGGGATGTGCTTGTGACGTCAAGATTTTCATTAGAGTAGTTCGACCCTGTAAACTGGGAGGTGGGGGTCAACCTCGATGTGCGTCTAGACGGGCAAGTAGCAGGTCCTACTGAATACCAAGATAGAATTCTTTCTCCCGTTAGTGAGCGGGTTATATGTCCTATGCGGTTATTGGCAGATGAGATCATAAGTCTTTGGCCAAAGCATTGGAGCTAGTTGTATTGGATACATGAGAGCTCGATGACCTCGATTTGCATTAACGCATGCATAGCGTCAAGTACAGATAGGGTTTGACTGACCGTGACCCTATATCTTGAATGGGACATTTGAATGAAGGGTTTATACATATGATGGTATTCACGACAGAATGGTTCTTGAATGATCCCAATCATTCATTCTCAGTTGGGGTACAGTGTAGGCCGCCAGGCTGGCTAGTGTAACACCCCCAGATCCAAACGGGAATATTACAGCGCCGTGGGCCCCGAGATGGAACCCACAAGGCTGAAGGAAATTTTCGCAAACATTTACAAACGCCCAAGAGGCTAACAACGGTATTATCTATTAAAAACATTTGAAGATTTATAAAACTCGTTTATCAAACCGTCGTAAAAACTCATTTGAAACCACAAGGCCCAAAATGCCAAAACTCAACAGTTTAAAAACACATACGTTAAGCTATCGCTTACACGTACCGACAGAATAGATTTAGAAAATGATTGCCAAAGTAACCTAAGTTACCAGATACCAAAAAGGTCATTTAAAAATACTCACGCAGCGGATAAAGATAAACAATTAAAATACTCTAGCAGCGGAATACAACAACTGATCAGAAACTCAAAACACAAATACATGCCCTTGCCAGTATCCTCCGGGAAGTTCATCTCTCCACAACCGCTACAAGCTTGATAATCCAAGAACCTAAAAAGAAAGCCCACGACGGGGTCAGCCATAATATCCAACAATGATAACCATCACATCTCATCAATAATTACATATCAATGGAAATACTAAGTAAGAATACGACCAATGTAATCTTACCGTCGTAACTTTACGAGAATCCACGATTCGTATCCTTAACAACACATTAAAATGATACCGAAATATCTGTACGGTATCTCAACAATACTCAAGATTCTCAAAACATTATCATAACTCGCGATACGGAAATTATACCAACTCTGGCCAATTCAATCCATCGGATAACATTGACAATTCCAATACGATAATCGATTGTCCATCAAAGACAAGTACCAAGGAAATACGGAACATACCTCAAGATACGAAATACCATTACCATCACGTCAGTCTAATCCGAGATTAGATCAACACAACATACGGACGTGGTCCTAACACAAGACCTACAAATGCATACTCATATGACAACGTCAATATGATCACAACAATAACGACAATGTATACTTATGGCCACCCATAATATACATATGCACAATAACAACAACATATGGTAATCCAACGATCCAGCGCACACAGCTATAGATTCCCATGATGATCCCATCAGACCAACGCATGGTGGCATTACATCCGGCGATCCAGCGCACACAGCTATAGATTCCCATGATGATCCCGTCGGACCAACGCATGGTGGACATATGACAACAATGCACAACTGCACAAAACAACAGTGCACAATACACGACAACAACAATGCACAAATGCATGACAACAACGATACACGAATGTATCACAACATGATCGACTCAAATGATAAAAATGATTAGAGTACTTGCCCCGAGTCCTTGAAGAACGATCTCAATGCCTAAACCATCACGAACCATTATCCTCAATACTCGACGGTCCAAAGTATCATGGATTGCAGATAATTCCTATCTCCGTTTTTATCACGATATATCCTCGATATACAAGTATACCAATAACAAAAGCAAATCATATACATTATGATTTAGATTCCCAAAACTCGAATATGATTTATAATCTCAAGTCTCCTGTGATTACGATTATAAACATTGTTATACGAATTATAAACGAGTGAAACGGAAACCATTCATTAAATACTATAAACTGAGTAAGTAATAACTTACTTCGATACCGATACAATGACGAGGAAGCTGTTACCAAATCCATTGCCGTCATCTACAAGTTCCTCGATCCCGACCAAAGCAATCAACGAACATTCTCGAGCTTGACCGCAACACACGGTTGTAATCACTGATCAATATTCTCAACATATTACAGTAATCGATAGACAACAAGTTCGACAATAATTAACAATCGATAAAACCAATTTACAAACCCAACGGCTCGACAATATCTCGATTAAACACTAGTCGGATCAACCCTACTCAAACCAGCACGAATTTACAACCACAACACGAAAATACTACACTTTCTGCCTTCTTAGCGCACGTTAATCACCTAATGTAGCGTGCGCTAAGTTGCTCCCGTTAGCGCGCGCGAGGCAGTAAACGTAGCGTGCGCTAATGCTGTACAGATGCATGTTTTTCAGATACCGATCAACTTATGGCGATTTCAAGAACACCAAGTGATTCTGAATCATGTTCAAAGCTATCAAAACAACGAAATCCGATATCCTTTAACATATAAACAATCATCCAACTTATAATCCAAGTTCTATATCCATATATCATCTTCCTCAATATCAACATCATGAAACATTAAGAACGTAACAACACTTTCATAATCTATCATTACAGGGAGTAATCATCGACAATAACATCAACATCCGAAACTGAGGAGAAGGATTAATCCACTTATCTCAAGAAAACGAACAACACTATTCAAACCACAAGAATCATATCAATATCTTCATGTCAACAATAACATCATCATAATTCGGTAATCCATCTCATAATCATGCTTATCAACTTGTTTATGTAATAATCATCAACTCAAGAACATCAACATTCAATCCAAAACGAAATCCAAAGATGAAGAGTAATTACCTCTTTGAAGGAATGGATTGAATCCCAAGGTTGAATCCGTTTTCAATCACTTCCAAGTTTCATATGTTGTTAGGAATGATCAACTCAAGTGTTTGGGACCTCAACTTCTCTCTAAGACCTCTCTCTATCGTCTGAAGGTGAAAGAATGGACGAAATGCTTCATAATACCCGTTTGTCCCTTATATAGAATACATTACTAGCGTGCGCTAAACCTTATATTTAGCGTGCGCTACGGCCTTAGCGTGCGCTAACTGACCTTTGTTAGCGTGTGCTATCGCAGTCCAGAGGCAACTGTCTTACTGCATGAAGTGATTTACGTACACAATGCCCATGCAATAGCGTACGTAAATGCCTCTATTTAGCGTACGCAAGTGTCTTACCTTAGCGTGCGCTACTCATAGTTGACTCGTTTGTCTGTATGCTCCGAAGACTGGTCCACACGCCGAAAGTGCTGAAGAGGATAAGATTCCTTTTTGTCCGATATACAGTTAGCGTGCACTAATCAACATGCATTAGCGTGCGCTAACACTACATTACAACATCCGTTGACTTATCAGAACGTGCGCCGAAAGTGGCCTGGTCCACACGCAGATTCCTTCCGATCTGACTGCATTAGCGTGCGTTATCTTATATCCGTAGCGTGCGCTAAACCTGCACGATAGCTGTAATACCCGGTTGTAAGTCAGTAATTATCATTCAGTATTTATCATTCAGTAATTGATACTCAGTAATTTTCACTCATTATTAATCATTTGTCACTCAGATTCAGTCATGGTATTCATCATTCAGAGTAATTATATCGTATATCAATCGTCATTCATCACTAATCTGATTGGAGTTTCGTGCCGTGTTTATCGTCATAGTCATTTTCGTTGCGAGCTGTGCTTGAGGAGTAGCGCACGCTACGTACTCATTTTAGCGTACGCTAATTGGGTATAGGTAGCGCACACTACCACTCAGCATTAGCGCACGCTAAGGTTACCCTGGCTGCAGTCCAGAAGGTACTGGACTGCAGGTGAGTTATAATTAGCGCACGCTACGAATGGTAAGTAGCGCGCGCTAGTGAGTTGTAGTAGCGCACGCTAATATGTGGTGTAACGCGCGCTAAGGACAGATCAGGTTGAGTCCAGTGGCTACTGGACTGCATTGGATTAATTCATAGCGCACGCTATGTGTTGTTTTTAGCGTACGCAACCGATTATATAGCGCACGCTAAATAATGGTTGTAGCGCACGCTATCGAGGTCAGATCAGAGAACAGGCAGTTTCTGGACTCCAGTACTGGGCATCAAATTATTCGTTAGCGCACGCTAACTATGAGCAATTACGTACGCTAGTAGTATGGTCGTAGCGCACGCTACAAAAGGTACGTAGCGCGCGCTACCGTGTTCGGACAGTGGGTACTGGAATACCCAAATTTCCCGTTAGCGCACGCTACGCATTAGGGCTAGCGCACGCTAACCTGGACTGACTATAAATTGGACAGTTTAGTCAGAGTTCGTCATTTATCATTCTAATCTCTTTCTCTCGTCGGTTCTTGGCGATTTGGGCGATTTTGAGGGTATTCTTCAAGGTGTAATCATCAATCATCATCTTCAAGACTTTGAGTTGGATTAATCATCACTTCATCATCTCCTATTCATCGAATCAAAGGTATTAAATTCTTGGATCTAGAATTTCGGATTTTTGGGTTTTTCCTTCCGATTTCTTCGTGTAAGCTTGGATTATCATTGGAATATGTTAGATATGGATTATCTACCTTGGATAAATATATTCCTACGGATTTAATGGTTATTTTCGGAATTATTTCAAGAACCCTTGGGGTTGACTTTGGTTAATTGGGGATTTTCCGATTGATGTTGTTGTAACCATGAATTATGGATTCCTAATGGATTATTGATGTCACTGAAGTGTTTTGTTAGTTCGAAATACTCATTTTGGTTTGGTTTCAACATATTCGGGATTGGATAATTCCGAAGTTGTGTGGTTGGTTATGTATTCGTTGGAATGCCTTATGAGTTTGATTATCGTTGTTTCGACCGTTGGGTTAGTCGTGTTTTGTTACTTGATGCGTGTATTGAACGATTGTTGGTAATTATTGTTATTCAAGGTTGTTCGAGCGATCGGTATCTTGGTTAGGACGTTGTTCGTGGACGGACATTCTTCATCGGTATTGTGTAAGTTTATTCTTACTCGGTTAAAAGGATATTCATTCCTTTTGTTGTTGTTCATTCATAATCGTAACTCATTCATCATTGTATTAACCGTATCAAAACTTGTCATTGTCAATTAATCACCTCAGTCATAAGGAACGACGGTTCCGATTATTTCATTGAGCTATCATTCATTTCACCATCATTTAATCTTGGTGAGTCATTATTCATTTTCGTTGTCACTTTTGTCATATTGTGGCATTCCGGGTCATACTGGCGTGCCGGTTGGTATGTGTAGGATTTTCATGTCGGGCACATTATGGTCGTGTGTTGGTTGTTGGCCTCACATTGGGTGTGCACACGAGTCAATGTGTCTCGTGAGGCGATTAGGTACAAGACCACGCGTGTATTGATCGTTGGTGGCTTGTGCACGGACACATTTCCATCCCGGGCGTAGTGTGGCGCCATTCCTTTGAGCCGTACTGATAGTTGATTCATATAGCATGTTTGATTGCGTATGTTTCAACAGAATAATTCATAATTTCTGATATATCATGATTGTGTATTTTCAACACTTGTTGATTGTCGTTCTTTGTAAATCGACCCCGTTTGGGGATTTTGTTTTTCGTGTCATGGCAAGGCAAACGCACGGAATAGCATGTTGATGTCGAGGAGTCCTAGTGATACTAGTAGGGGCCCCGATCTTTCGATTATTCATGTTATTGTCCTTTATTTTCCAGCTGAGACTTTCATTTGAATACTCCGTTTCATTCGGCGTTGTGTATTTTATCTTCATATAAAATACACTAGTATTCGATATTATCTGGTGTGTTGTAACTAAACTCCTCATCGGAGTAATTATTGTTGTAATGTAGTTCGGGACTACATTTATCTTGTGTAATTCATTCATTTTCATTTGCCTGGTGGGTCCCAGTTGGGGATCTACGGCGCTGTAATATCCGCCTAGTTTGGGGTGTTACAGAGTTGGTATCGGAGCGTGGTTTTGAATACTACCCTCCAAGTCATGTCTCATTTGAAATCATCGTCATCGGACTAGTATCATTGGACTTTCGCGTCACGTGTGACCTGTGCAAATGCCGAGCCAATCAGACCAAGAACTGTAAGATTTCTGATGCCATGGTATAATTTCTGGCAATAATCATTCATTCATAATTCATTAGTTAACAATCCTCATTCATCAATTTCAATTGTGATCAAGTCGATAATGTTAACTTATTAATCACTCAATTCATTTCATTACTCAGTTGTTGATCTTGAAGATCATATCATCAGTCTTGTTAAATTGTTCAAGATAATCATTTCAGAATTTCATCAGATAATCATGTCACTTCAGTAAATCATTCATATAATCACTAAGTTAGAACATGTATACTCATTTTCATCATCTCATGACATCATCATAACGTGATAATCATGCGGGAAATATAATCATTATGCGACCTTCCTACTTCAGTATGGGGAGAGCTGTCAGGGGATGCACGGGGAGAGGCCGCGGTACGGGCCGAAACCCGGGGAATAATCACTCGCTGCCGGGAAATCGTGCCCAGGGCTCGGCTCGATCAGAAGATGTTCGGGTTGATCCACTCACTTTTATGCAGGCCATGATGACCCATGTTCAGTTGCTCAATCATCATTGCGCCACTCTGGCCGGTTTAATCGAGCGAACTCTCCCGTATGAGACGGCTGCTAAGGAAAGTGCTGAACAACAACCTTCATCTGTCGGCAAGAAATCAATGAAGCGTAATCGGTCCGAAGGCGGTTGGTCAACCTCCAAGAAACCTCATGCGGGTCCTACCGTTTCTGAGCGTCCTCCTACGGCACCTAATCCTGCGGGATCTCAGTCCCGAGCAGCCAGTTCGTCCATCATCTGTTTCAACTGTGGGGCGCCGGGCCATTTCAGTACTAGGTGTACGACGCCGTCTATCACATGTCATAATTTTGGGAATTTTGGGCATAAGGCCCGTTTTTGCCGAAAGAACTCCAAGTTGGCTCCGGTGGCATCTCAAGCCCCGAAGCAACCAGCATTTCAGAATCAGACTGCTTTGTCAACGTCGTTTAAGACAATGGAAGCAAATAGAGGTGGAGCTCATATGTATCAGACGGGAGCGTCCGGTTCGGGGGCCGGCAGGTCCCGGATTCATGTGATGAAGAGGATCGACGATCCGGTGGCCCGAACGATCTCAGGTATACTCGTAATTTTATTTCAACCCGTGTGTACCTTTTGATACTGGTGCACCGCATTCATTCATTTTCAAGTCATGAATGAATAAACTTAATTTGGATAGTCCTATTGCTTGTGGACCTCATACCATCGGTGTACCTGACGATAGAAGATTTTCGGAAATCATACCAAGGTAAGCTTAATGACCGCAATTGGTTAGTGGACCTAATCGTGGTGAATTTATCTAAGGACGATGTAATATTGAGTGTTAATTAGATGGATTGTCATGATGTCGTTCTCAATGTTCGTAAGCGCATGGTCACTATCATTTTCGTCGTTGGTCGTCGAATGTGTACTTCAGGGAGGTAATCCCCGTTGTCCCAGAAGGATTACTATTATGATGGAAGCAGAGAAATTCCGCAAGCGAGTTGTTCAGTCATTCATTGTATCATTTTCATCGATTGGCCTTTCTAAGGCAATCGAGTTATTCAATCATTCATTGTATCATTTTCATCGATTGGCCTTTCTAAGGCAATCGAGCTATTTAATCATTCATTGTATCATTTTCATCGATTGGCCTTTCTAAGGCAATCGAGTTATTCAATCATTCATTGCATCATTTTCATCGATTGGCCTTTCTAAGGCAATCGAGCTATTCAATCATTCATTATATCATTTTCATCGATTGGCCTTTCTAAGGCAATCGAGCTATTCAATCATTCATTGTATCATTTTCATCGATTGGCCTTTCTAAGGCAATCGAGTTATTCAATCATTCATTGCATCATTTTCATCGATTGGCATTTCTAAGGCAATCGAGATGTTCAATCATTCATTGTATCACTTTTTATCGATTGACCATTCTCGGGCAATCGAAATGTTCAATCATTCGTGGTATCATTGTCATCGTTTGACGATGTATTCCAGACGAGTTATCTGGTTGCTTTCTCATAGAGTAGTGGAATTCAGGAGTGGGTTGGAGCCGGTACGTCCCCATTATCGAAGACACCGTATCGGATGGCCCCGACCAAATGCAGGAGTTGAAGATTCAACTTGAGGATTAGTTCGAGAAAGGTTATCTCCGACCGAGTGTGTCCCCATGGGGAGCACCAGTGTTATCTGTCAAGGAGAGGTATGGTTCGTTCGTGTGTGTATTATTACGAGGAGTTGAACAGGATGATGATCAAGGATAAACATCCTCTACCCCGTATCGATGATCTTTTGGATCAACTTCAGGGAGTTTCAGTATTTTCCAAGATCGACTTAAGATCTGGATATCATCAGTTGCGGATTCGAGAGTCGGATATCACGAGGACGGCTTTTCGAACACGCTATGGTCATTATGAGTTTGCGGTTATGCCGGTTGGGTTGATTATTGCACCTGCGGTATTCATGGAGTTAATGAATCAGGTTTTCATCGACTTTTGGATCAGTTTTGTTGTTGTCTTCATCGATGACATTTTGATTATTCTCGTGACCGAGAGGAACACGAGGTTCATTTTCATCAGGTTCCCGACGTGTTAAGACGAGAGCAACTTTATGGAAAGTTTTCCAAAGGTGAGTTCTGGATGTCCGTAGTGACTTTTCTCGGACCTGTAATTTCATCAGATGGAGTGCGTGTTGATCCTCAGAAGACGAAGGCTATCCAAGATTGGTCACCTCCGAAGAATGTTAAGCAAATCCGAAGCTTTCTCGGATTAGCCGACTATTATCGGCGGTTTGTGGAAGGATTTTCTAAAAATTGTTCAGTCAATTCATTCATCACTCAGTTAATCTCATTGTTCAGTCAATTCATCCATCACTCAGTCAATCTCATTGTTCAGTCAATTCATTCATCACTCAGTTAATCTCATTGTTCAATTAATTCATTCATCACGGAGTCAATCTCATTGTTCGATTAATTTATTAACCATCCAGTCCATCTCACGGTTCAGTTGTTGATCTTGTGAATCAAATTTTTTCAATCTTGTGAACTTGTTCAAGGTAATCATTTCAGGAATTTCATCAGATAGGCTTGTCACCTCACTTGATTTTTCATGCGATCTTCTCATATTACGGCGTCATGTCGACGATCGTTTTATTGCATTATTAATGCATCCATTTTGTTAGAGCATGTATGCTCATTGTTATCATTCCGTCTCGTAATCATAGTGCAATCTTCATACGAGATCTGTAATTATCACGTGACTTTCCTGCCTTGGTATGGAAAGAGTTCAGAGGGACATCGGACTCCGACGTCCAAGAGATCGTTTCTAGTCGTATTCATGCTGGGAGAGCATCTTCATCTCAGACGACGAGTTCGACTGTTGTTTGCTTAAACAGTGATACAACAGGACATTCATCACCGGTGTTGAGCAAGTTAATTCTTGCTCGGTAATAGGATAATCATTCATTTCATCGCCGTTCAATTATTCGCATAGGTCATTCATCATATATCAATCACGTTAAGACTTATATTTATCAACCAATCATTCACTTCACGGGGAACAATGGTTCCAATAATTTCATTTGAGTTATCACTCATTTCGTTATTAGTTCACCTCGGCGAGTTATTCTTGATCCTTGTCGGATATCTAATCATTTATCATTCGTCATAGTCACTCTCGTTTTGGTAACCTTTCGGGGTCATATTAAGCGGTGAGTTCAGGTTTGGGTCTTCGTCGAATCGTTGGGATCGAGGAGATCGATGGTATGGAGGATATCGATGTTGGGTACATTTGATATATAGCCTTGTCTTTCAGATGACTATATAACTCAATCCGTAATAATGTGTCATTGTTGTGGATCATTTATTGTTGATCTATCTTATAATGATCGTATTTGAGAACCTTGAGATTTTGAGATCGTTTGATGCATTCCTTTTGGTTTCGTACCGAGACTTCGTGATATTCGGGAGATCGTTCACTGTGATCCGAGACGCCAAGACTTGGGGACTTGGGCGTGCAATTGAATTGGTCCCGAGAACTTTTTGGACTTTATTGTTTGCAGATCGTGAGGAATAGTTCATATCCCGAGTTGTTTACCCTTAGTTTCGGGGACGAAACTCTTTTAAGGGGGGGTGTATGTAATACCCGGTTTTAAGTCAGTAATTATCATTCAGTATTTATCATTCAGTAATTGATACTCAGTAATTTTCACTCATTATTAATCATTTGTCACTCAGATTCAGTCATGGTATTCATCATTCAGAGTAATTATATCGTGTATCAATCGTCATTCATCACTAATCTGATTGGAGTTTCGTGCCGTGTTTATCGTCATAGTCATTTTCGTTGCAAATGTGCTTGAGGAGTAGCGCACGCTACGTACTCATTTTAGCGTACGCTAATTGGGTATAGGTAGCGCACGCTACCACTCGCATTAGCGCACGCTAAGGTTACTCGGCCGCATTCCAAGGTACCGGACCGCAGTGAGTTATAGGCAGCGCACGCTACGAATGGTAAGTAGAGCGCGCTAGTGAGTTGTAGTAGCGCACGCTAATAAGAGGTGTAACGCGCGATAAGGACAGATCAGGTTTAGTCCAGTGGCAACTGGACAGACTTGGATTAATTCATAGCGCACGCTATGTGTTGTTTTTAGCGTACGCAACCGATTATATAGCGCACGCTAAATAATGGTTGTAGCGCACGCTATCGAGGTCAGATCAGAGAACAGGCAGTTTCTGGACTCCAGTACTGGGCATCAAATTATTCGTTAGCGCACGCTAACTATGAGCAATTACGTACGCTAGTAGTATGGTCGTAGCGCACGCTACAAAAGGTACGTAGCGCGCGCTACCGTGTTCGGACAAAGGTACTTGGAATACCCAAATTTCCCGTTAGCGCACGCTACGCATTAGCTAGCGCACGCTAACCTCGGATCGACTATAAATTGACAGTTTAGTCAGAGTTCGTCATTTATCATTCTAATCTCTTTCTCTCGTCGGTTCTTGGCGATTTGGGCGATTTTGAGGGTATTCTTCAAGGTGTAATCATCAATCATCATCTTCAAGACTTTGAGTTGGATTAATCATCACTTCATCATCTCCTATTCATCGAATCAAAGGTTTTAAATTCTTGGATCTAGAATTTCGGATTTTTGGGTTTTTCCTTCCGATTTCTTCGTGTAAGCTTGGATTATCATTGGAATATGTTAGATATGGATTATCTACCTTGGATAAATATATTCCTACGGATTTAATGGTTATTTTCGAATTATTTCAAGAACCCTTGGGGTTGACTTTGGTTAATAGGGGATTTTCCTATAGAAGTTGTTGTAACAATGAATTAAGGATTCATAATGGATTATTGATGTCATCAAGTGTTTTGTTAGTTCGAAATACTCATTTTGGTTTGGTTTCGACATATTCGGATCGATAATTCAAGTTGTGTGGTTGGTTATGTATTCGTTGGAATGCCTTATGAGTTTGATTATCGTTGTTTCGACCGTTGGGTTAGTCGTGTTTTGTTACTTGATGCGTGTATTGAACGATTGTTGGTAATTATTGTTATTCAAGGTTGTTCGAGCGATCGGTATCTTGGTTAGGACGTTGTTCGTGGACGGACATTCTTCATCGGTATTGTGTAAGTTAATTCTTACTCGGTTAAAAGGATATTCATTCCTTTTGTTGTTGTTCATTCATAATCGTAACTCATTCATCATTGTATTAACCGTATCAAAACTTGTCATTGTCAATTAATCACCTCAGTCATAAGGAACGACGGTTCCGATTATTTCATTGAGCTATCATTCATTTCACCATCATTTAATCTTGGTGAGTCATTATTCATTTTCGTTGTCACTTTTGTCATATTGTGGCATTCCGGGTCATACTGGCGTGCCGGTTGGTATGTGTAGGATTTTCATGTCGGGCACATTATGGTCGTGTGTTGGTTGTTGGCCTCACATTGGACTGTGCACACGAGTCAATGTGTCTCGTGAGACTGATTAGGTACAAGACCACGCGTGTATTGATCGTTGGTGGCTTGTGCACGGACACATTTCCATCCCGGGCGTAGTGTGGCGCCATTCCTTTGAGCCGTACTGATAGTTGATTCATATAGCATGTTTGATTGCGTATGTTTCAACAGAATAATTCATAATTTCAGATATATCATGATTGTGTATTTTCAACCCTTGAGGATTGTTGTTCTGTGTAACTGACCCCGTTTGGGGATTTTGTTTTTCAGGTCATGGCAAGGCAAATGCACGGGAATAGCATGTTGATGTCGAGGAGTCCTAGTGATACTAGTAGGGGGCCCCGATCTTTCAGTTATTCATGTTATTGTCCTTTATTTTCCGCTGCAGACTTTCATTTGAATACTCCGTTTCATTCAGCGTTGTGTATTTTATCTTCATATAAAATACACTAGTATTCGGTATTATCCTGGTGTGTTGTAACTAAACTCCTCATCGGAGTAATTATTGTTGTAATGTAGTTCGGGACTACATTTATCTTGTGTAATTCATTCATTTTCATTTGCCTGGTGGGTCCCAGTTGGGGATCTACGGCACTGTAATATCCGCCTAGTTTGGGGTGTTACAATAGCGTGCGCTACTCCTGATTATTAGCGTGCGCTAATAATGTTACACTTAGCCATTTTCAGCTATTCTTGTCCAATCGTCTCAACATACAGAATACGAACATACGGCATACTGAATACATATACTTCTTACATCCAATTGTCGACCAAGTACGACAATTATACCAATACAGATGTCTTGGTCCTTCAATTATTTTACCCATACTGTACAGATTCCACGCTGTACAACATAACTCGGATAAAATAATCTTAAACAACAGTAGTGGAAATTCCGGATATTACAGCTAGGTGGTGCTACTACTCTTTGGTCCCTCCCATTGCTAACTGAGATGGACCTACCGAGTCGCGCAATAGGATTGACGACGGAATGAATCGAGCTTATTCTCTCATTATGAATATTAGATATTGGATATCTAATTTATTGGGACATTGGATGTCTAAATTGATTTACTGGATAAATTGATTTACGGCCTAATGGATTAAATAAATTACTAGGTGATTAATTTAATTCATGAATATAATTATTTTTTAGAGAAATTAATTATGTTATTATGTATTTAATATGATTAATTAATAGGATTAATTAATCGATATAAAACATCAGAACAGAATCAGAATTTATCTGTTTGGACTCATAGGAGTCCGAAACGAACGGAACTCGTCCGATTATTCCATGATGGCCGCCCTCCTTCCACCCACATTCCTTTTGGTCTTTTGTTTCCATTTTATATCGGTTGACAATTGCATTGTGAAATCTCTCATGTGAGATGAGATGTCTTGTGGGTTGGTGGTGTATAAAGAATGAATAAAGGGAGAAGACTTGAAGACTCTCAAGACACCCTCTTGTTTTCATACGGTTGAAAGAGAGAGAGAAAAGAACTTAGAGTTTATTTCCATGGTCTTCAACTTCATCTTCATCTTCTACATTATTTTCTTCAATTTTCTTAGAGAAATATTGAGAGAAAAATAGATTAACACTTAGAGTGTAATAATCTTTATATTCAAGCTCCTATAATCTTGTTCTAGCCGTATCCTTGGAGGATAATGAGTTTTAGTTGTTCCGGTCGTTTCTACGGCTCGTGACAAGTAGAGACGTTGTCTTTTCGACGTTGGATCATCCAAGAGCTCGGATCGGATTGGATACATAGAGATCAAGCAAAGCTTGGGTAATAGCTCAAGAGAAGGAATCCATTTAATCAACGGACTACAAGGGTGAGTTTTTATATCTCTTGTGATTTCGTTTATATATTCATATATACATAGCTCGATCGATCCTCGTAGGGATTCAGATCGAATTAATTTCATTCAGATACTGTGAGTCAAATTGTCGTTAGCGCACGCTAGGAAGGGATATTAGCGCACACTAATAGCACTATTCAGTAATGGCTCTAAGGCTTGAATGCCTATAAATACCATCACCTTTGGTATTAATCAACACACAACTTCAAGCAATCATACATATACTCTGAGCTCAAGGCTATTATTATTCTCAAGCAGGTTTATCTCATTAAGTTGTGTAAGAAAAAGATACAAAGTATTGTGCTTAATTTTCCAATTATATATTGTGTCTTTTTCACTGTGATAGAGTGTCACATCACTCTTTCACGAGTCGAATCAGGAAGTTCAATCCGGTGTTATTAAGATCATTTGATCTTGCATTGTTAGGATTGAATTCTTAGATTCATAGTGAGGTTATTCTAGGTCCGATAGAATACTAGAAAAAGAATTGTATTAATTATAGTCGGTTGTGCTTAGACCAATAGAAGACAAGCAATTTGTATCGATTGTGCCCAGACCAATAGAAGACGAGGCAGTGAAGTGTGGTTTATCCTTAAGCCAATATAGAAATGAAATGGAGAGAAGGCATAGGCAAGTTGCTGAACCTCTATATATCATTGTGTTCTTTACTTTCAGAAGTTTTATTTATTCCCTCGCGAGAAATTCTATTTATCCGCAACACCACTATTCACCCCCCCTTCTAGTGGTATTCTTATCTCTTCAAAGAGAACTAAATTAGTTTGAAATCTCAGCTCGTCTCTATCCCAAAAAAGCAAGATAATCAATAAAAAATCGTTCTCCTATACATTTTGCGTTTTATTCTCAAGCATTGTTTATTACGTGGCTTCGATTCACCTACTCCAGATCATCACACGTTTTGTTGATCAAATCAGATATCAACAAATTGGCACTAGCTGAACCTCCGTAAATCGATATAGATCCATCAATGTTTCAAGAACCTGATGCCTTCAATAGCATCATGTCTCAGGGAAGTTACAGGCACCAAGAATATCCCCAGCGCGCCATGGAGGAAGAAAACTTGCTCAAGGTGGCGGAAGGTTTTAAACACATCACGTTCATTCAGGGAATGAGCGCCCTTATGGCGCAGGTCACCCAGAGTGGCAACCCCCAATTGAGGAGACAAAAGGACCAATCTGAGGTCCAGTCTCAAACAACCCATCCGGCTGGCCCCAGATGGGACCAAAAGAGAGCTATCTCCCGGGTCGTTGAGGATGAGGTGGAGGGCCACGATGAAAGTCCCCATTGATCCCGAAAACACCTAGCCTCCACCCATATCGATTTTCGAGCGACTGGGGGGCAGGCGGAAGGCCGGAAATGTGGCACCGGCTCGAACTATCTAGAGTCGGGACCAGGCTAAGGTCGAGACTGCTCTTCGGTCCCATGTTCCGGCAAAAACAACTCCCCAAGATCGGTGCAACAACTCAAGCGAGATCGATTTCTGCAGGAAGCATCTCACCGAGTTGGAAAGCAAACAGGAGTAACCATATCCATGTTCAGGATGGCCAGACTACCAGGAGAGCCCCCTCACCCCCAGCATCTTGCTAGAGCCTCTCCTGGAGAAGCTGAAAGTACCCTAAATCCCGCCATATAATGGGGAGACCGACCCCAATGCCAATCTCGGGCATTACAACTCGTAGATGGACCTACATGGGTCCCACGACGCATTCAGATGCAGGATATTCTCCTTAACCTTATGGGAACGAGCTCAAAGATGGTACTGCTCGCTCTCACATCATTCTATCCACACATGGGCTCAGCTGCATGTGGCGTTTCGGTCCCACTTCATGGGTCTCAGGTATGCGTCACCCCACGCTCTTCCATTGCTTCAGTTGTGCAAGTACCCAATGAGTCCCGTAAAAACTATATATCCCGCTTCAATAAGCAAATACTGGATACGGAACCAATGTCAGATGATGTGCTGGCTATTATTTCGCAAGCCGGCCTTTTAAAAAACTCATTCTTTCACAGGACGGTGTGTGCCAAAACACCCCGCGCACCTATCAGGAATTTTTAGAGTGGGCCAGCTCTCACATTGCCGCGGAAGCGGCCATGCCAGCCCCAGCATTAGTCATTCCATCCGACCAACGGGGGCCAAGCAAGAGGAAGGAATAAAGGAATAACCCTCCACGCGATCACCGGTAAGAACCCCGTTGTGATAGTAAGGTTACGGGCCCCTCCAAGACTACCCTGACTGTTCGAAAATTCAGAGAACAACGAACCTATCTTATGGCCAACTATGCTCAGATTTACTCGGTAGGGGCTGCATCCATATTCGAGCAAATCAAGAACGTCGTCCTGCTCCTGGTCCCCATGCCAATTTATAATGATCCGAAAGAAATGGATCAGACTTGCTTTTGTAAATATCACGAATCTGTGGGTCATAATACCGAATAGTGTCGGGACCTTGTCGCAACCTTAATTGCAATCTGCGACAACAATGGATTAAGGCGATTTACCCAGAATCATCCCTGGAATCGCGAGAATCGGACTGAACCAGCCCAAGGAAAAGGCAATCGAGTACCGCCCCTACCTAAATCCCCTGGTAGATTCTCACGGTGATGGGAATCGCTAAAGGGGAGGACCATCGTCGAAATGGCAGCGGAAAGCTTCAACCCGAGAAGCTATATCCTCCTATCAGCGATCGAAGCACCGACCAGATGGTTTTCTACTAGCGGCGGAAGGATACTCTAAGAACCCCCAATTCTCGGTCACATTCGATGAATCTGATGCTGATGGCTTGGACCATCCTCATTCTGACGCTGTTGTATCACCTTTCCAATAACGGGGATCCCAGTACACCGGGTGTTCGTCGATTTAGGGGCCTATGCCAGCATCATCTACTTTCACGCGCCATGCAGGATGAAGTTAGACCAGTCCTTCATCCAGCCGTGCAATGAGGACATCCATGATTTTACAAACTACCACACCACTCTGCTAGGGGAAATCGACCTCACCTTGGAGTTTTGCCAGGGGCCGGTCAAGAGGATGATGATCAGAAAGTTTAAGATCATCGACGTGCACAGTGATTTTAACGCCATAATAGTCCGACCTGTGATGTCAAGGTTGAGGGCCACCCAGTCCACATACCACCAGTGCATTAAATTCCCCACCCCGAACGGCGTCGGGGTCCATAAAGGGGATCAACGTGAACTCAGAAATGTAATCTCAGCATCCGATCTCGCGAGATAAATGCTGTTGAGGGCTTCCCATGGAAATTACCTAGAGAAATGGGGACAACTGGACACGGACAGATGAAGGACTGCCCCAGGCATGGGCTTGAAGCAGAAGGTTCCGGGACCATTCAGGCCTCTGATAAGGAGATCAACTGGGATGCAGACCGGGGTCGTAGGCCCCAAAAGTAGCCCGTCGTGGAGGAAGACCTATCGACCCGCGGTCCTAAAAACCAAAGAGGAAAATTCACCATGCCGCACCGGTGGAAGATCTAGATCAAGTTAGCATGGACGATGCTAACCCCGTCTGACAACTTAGGATCGGTCATAACCTACAGGAACCGATCCGTTCTAAGCTAATCTCCAACCTATGATAGAATCTGGATCTCTTCGCATGGATCTATTCAAACATGCCTGGAATCGACCTAGAACTTGCCTGCCACCGGCTACATGTTGACCCCAACCAGTCGTATTGAAGTGAAGAAAGATGGGACCCGAGAGGTATAAGGGGTTAGAAGTAGAAATGGAGAAGTTAGTCGACAATAATTGATCTAGGAGGCCAGATATCCGACCTGGGTGGCCAACCCCATCCTAGTTAAGAAGCCGATCGGGCTATGGTGGCTCTGCATTGACTTCTCCGATCTGAATAAGGCCTTCCCGAAAGATAGCTATCCCCTGCCCCACATCGATTACATGGTTGACGCGAAGGCTGGCCACGAGCTAATGAGTTTTATGGACGCATACTCCCGGTACAAGCAGATCAGGATGCATCCTACTGATGAGGAGAACACCTCTTTATACTCAGCCCGTGGCCTATACTACGACCGTATGAAGCCCTTCAGACCCAAGAATGCTGGCGCAACCTATCAACATCTGGTAAACAAAATGTTCTGCAACTTTATAGGTTACACGATGGAAGTATATGTAGATGATATGCTTGTAAAATCTTTACATTCGGACGACCATGTAGATGATCTGAATAAAATGTTTGCAATTTTGCGTGAGTACAAGATAATGTTAAACCCAAAGAAATGTTTGTTCGGGGTAGGCTCAGGAAAATTCCTCGCCTACATGGTAAGCCAAAAAGGAGTTGAAGTTAATCTTGATAAAATTCGAGCAGTAACCGAACTTGTCCCCCCAAATTCGGTTAAAAAGGTTCAAAGCCTCACATGCCGATTAGCCGCGCTGAGTCGTTTCATCTCTCGATCGACGTACGAAATAGTTGTTTCATACCGAACTTGTTTCCAGTTGACTGAACAATGCCAGGAGGCCCTGGAAGCAATCAAGGAAGTCTTGACCAAATCACCAATCTTGCAGTATCCGACCCGCAAAGAGCCTCTGTACTTGTACCTTGCTGTATCCAACTCTCCTATATGCGATGCCCTCATCCGAGTGGAGAGTTCGATACAACATCCTGTCTACTATGTCAGCCAAGCTCTTCATGACGCCGAGCTCAGATATGGTCTCATGGAAAAACTAGCCTATGCTCTTATTATATCATCCCGTAAATTGAGGCCTTACTTCCTCGAACATAAGATAGTCCTCTTAACAAGCTATCCCGTAAAGCAAATCTTACATCGACCCGATGTTTCCGACCGGATGATCAAATGGGCCGTCGAACTCGGATAGTTTGATATAATTTTGAATCATGGGCCTCCACCAAAGGCAAGTCCTCATAGACTTCATTACGGAATTTACCCCCACAATCACCCGAGAAGACGATCAACCCAAAAGATGGTTGCTCTATGTGGACAGATCATCTACCACCAACCGAGAAGGCACAGGAGTAGTGATGGTCAGTCCCAATCAACAATTATTCTGTTCGGATGTCCGCCTAGGCTTTGTCGCCACTAACAACGAGGCCGAATACTAAGCCCTCCTAGCCGGACTAGATATGGCGACTTCCTTAAGCCTCACCCACCTCACCATTTTGGGCGATTCTCAATTGGTAGTCAACCAGATCAATGACGAGTATGAGGCTAAAGAACCCAAAGTGATCAAATATCTCCACCTAGCCCAAATTCAGTTACACAATTTTCAAAATACCATACAACATGTTCTTCGATCAGAGAATGTCCAAGCTGATTCTTTGGCGAGACTGCCATCAAGCACAGGAGCAGAACACATGGAGGAAGTCAGCATCAGATATCATGCCTCGTCTGCCTTGGAAATGGCAGAAGTCTAAACAGCCGATCATATGGAACCGCAAGGAGGGATGCACCCCATAATTCAGTACCTCCAAAACTGCATGTTACCTGAAGATCGAGTCCAATCTCGAACATTTTGAACTCAATCCGCTCGATTTACCATTGTGGAGGGCACTTTATACAAGCGAGGCTACTCGGTTCCACTACTGAGGTGCCTATCCGAGTCCGAGTCGGACTATGCCCTTAGAGAGGTACACGAGGGCATATGTGGCAACCACTCAGGAGGCCAAGCGCTTGCCTTTAAACTGATCCGACAGGGATATTATCGGCCAAGTCTCAAAAGGACGCCTTCGCGCTAGTTCGAAAATGCGTCCGGTGCCAAATTTTCGGCCCCTAAATCAGATCACCACCGAAAACTCTCACTTTCTTTTATTTCCCGTAGCCATTTGCTAAATGGGGAAATGACCTGATTGGACCCCTGCCTAAAGGGCGGGTAGGTGTACAACATGCCTTAGTCGCAACCGATTATTTCACAAAATGCGCAGAGGACGAACCCATGACACGAATGACCGAGCAGAAAATAGTCGTTTTCATTTGGAGATCCCTCATCTGCCATTTTGGAATACCTCAATCCATCATCTCTGATAATGCCAAACAATTTGATAATAAGAAATTTCGGACATTCTGCGATGGCCTCCGCATACGGGATAACTTCTCCATGCCATACTACCCATAATCCAATGGGCAAGTCGAGACGGTCATCAAAATTATAAAGCAACACCTCAAAACACGCCTCGAAGAACTTAAGGGTTCGTGGCCGGAAGAACTTCTTGGAGCCTTGTGGACTTGTAGGACAACACATCGGTCTGCCATTGGATAAACACCCTTCTCCTTGGCTTTCGGCACTGATGTCATCATTCAGATCGAGATCAGCATAGAGAATTTGAAATTAGTATGATGGGAGAACATAGATATTTCTTAGGGTTGCAGGTTAAACAACTTCCTACAGGTATATTTATCAACCAGGTGAAATACAGCAATGAGCTGCTCAACAAGTTTGGGATGAACACTTCTAAGTCCTCATTCACCCCCATGAGCACTTCCGCACAGATAAGTATTGATGAAGCTGGAAAGCCAGTTGATCAATCACTCTATAGGAAGCTTATAGTCTCTCCTATACCTAATAGACAGCAGGCCTGATATCCAATTTGCTGTCGGAGTGTGTGCTCGGTATCAGGTAGCAACTAAAGAGTCATACTTCACCACAGTCAAACGAATTCTTAAGTTTGTTAAAGGGACAATCAATGTAGGATTGTGGTATCTTAAGGAAGGAGAATTTTATTTGGTGGGCTACAACGACTCAGATCTCAGAGGTTGTAAGTTGGATAAGAAGAGTACGAGCAGTGTCACTTCCTTGGACCAAGACTTGTGTCATGGTTCAGTTAGAAACAATTGGCCAACTCGTTTTCTACAGCTGAGTCAGAATATTATGCTACTGGAAGCTGTTGTATGCATATCCTATGGATGCATCAACAGCTACAGAACTATGAAATTCAGGCAAGAGAAACTCCAATCATGTGCGATAGCTTGAGTGCAATCACAATCACTCACAATCCTATATTGCACTCGAGGACCAAGCACATTGACATGAACCATCACTTCATTAGGAACCATTTGGAGAATAAATATGTTTGGATCAAGAAAATTCATACAGACATTCAGTTAGCCGACATCTTTACAAAGTCTCTTACCATAACAAGGTTCTATATGCTCCGCTAGGAATTGGGAATGCTACAGCTCGACTAAAACTCCCTGTAATATTTAATTTCACTCATAAATTGAGGAGGAATGCTATAAGACCTACGAATACAGTATCCATTTTAATTAATCGTACACTCAGGACTACGAGTTATATCCTTAATATAGGAAGAAGAAGATATAATTATCTTTCTATAGATGAAGTGTGCATTAATTATGGAGAACACAGTAGGATCCAACAATACAACATTAATCATTGATTGTTGTAACAATTGAATCATGTATGTATTTTTTAAGGGGGAACACTGTACTTTCAAGGTTACAGAACAAATACTGTAGGATTTCAATTAATATTTTAAGTGCATCAAATTTCATACACTTAAACCTTTTTCAAAATAGTTTTTGATCCATGTGCATCATCTAAATTTAAAACGATTTATCTTTCAATACTTAAATGGCATTTGGATTTTAGTACCTTAAATCCCGTGATTGAAATTCAAATTGTCTTTGAATAAACATATAGGATGGCTAAGATGTAACAGTTACATATGAATTCATCATGTATGTTTATTTAAAGACGGTTCTCATCCTTAAATCTGACCGTACACTGTGATCTAGCTTTCCTACATACTATAAAAGGGCCAGTATGTTGATCCACAAACTCTTTACGCTTTATGCATATTAAACGAGCCTACAACATACAGTTTATATATTTTAAAATCTTGCTATCTTATCCATCTACTGCAAAATGTCTTCTTCTCAAACTTCATTTCTTTTCTATAGAAGAAGGACACCATTATAGATGGATGCATCTTCGATCAGTTTGTTAGTCAAGAGCATATTATCTCTAAGGACTAAGATATTACTAGGATGAATCTTGTTATTTCCCGTGTCAAGCAAACTGATATGTATAAACTAGGTATCCTCACCTAGAAAACTACGATGAACAGATCATGGAGGAATTCTCTCTGGATGATGAATTTCATTATGTATCTGAAAAGAAGGGCTCTGCCCTTACTGCTATCTGTTATTGTGCTTGATAATACTGAAAAGGTGGAAGAGGCCGATGAGGCTGAAAGGAGATAGAGGATGGAGAAAAAAAGGAGATGGAAGATATACTGGATGACAGTGTTGCTATAGTCATCGGAAGAATGGCCAGACCAGGGTCAAGTACAGAGGCAAGAGGATATAGGGTAACTGGTTCTTTTCCAGAGTTTCAGGATCCCAATTTTCCATGGAAGAATACAGTATAAAAACCCTCTCAGATCTTACTTCCTACAGACAGGCAGCCGTCAGCTGAAGAGTTGAATGGAAAAATAATGAATTGTTGAGATACTTTTGTACTCTCATCAGGGAATCTGCTATGTTCGGCCATTTCAAGACTCTGTAGGATGCTGCAAAGGAGTTCTCAAGGCTCTGTCAGAAGGAAAGCTTCTCTTACAAATTAAGCTGAAGTCTAAACATCTGAAAGGGTGATCGGATAACTCAACCAAAAGACTGGATTCTCGCCTTCGATGTCTCCCAGGAAGGAAGAAGCATCTATAACCGAGGCGTAGACTCCTTAGTCAACTGGTGGAGAAGGAACCGAGCATGACCCCTCTTGGAAGTCTTGGAAGCATCAGCATTATAGGGGATAACTTCTGAAAGTTGTATTTATCTTCTTTCATGTATGCTCTCTGATGTATTATTTTAATTCTAAACAGCATTATAATCTAGATTATCAATGAAAAATCTTATTTTACCTCAAAATATTACAGATCGTGATCTTCATTTACTGATTTGATTAGATTCGTATTGAAATATTTACTAAGTACAAAACCTTGATAAGTCTCAAGATGTAAGAACTTGTCTTCGAACAGTTCATAGATTAAGTTGTATTCAAGTAAGATTACTTACTGTAAGATTGCGCCAACGAGTCAATCATAATCTAAGTTGTAATACACTTAGTCTTATAGGATTTATAAATTTAGAACTTCCCTATGAGCAGTTTAATTTTTAGTCTAAGTCTCAAAGATCAGATCATTCAGTAGAAGACTTGAAGACAGCCTCATGTTTTTTAAAGGGTTTTGGCATTATAAAAAATGGGGTAAATTGTTGGCAAAAATAATACCATGTGTTTTGATAAATGCACCATATGTCTTGTCCCCACATCGCAAAATCATACAGCAACCTAAGAAGACAAAACCTAATGTTGTAGGTGTTTTGTAATATCCTTACCTTTTATAATTAATAATTACATTTCCTTGTATATCGTTCTATGTTGACAACTTCTTATCACCCCCTTTGATGTTTTGAAGATATTTATCGGTAGTATTCCATTCCGTTTAAATCATGTATTTCGATGATTTATTCGTATCTAAGCTTGAATGGTATAGTATTACTCTAAATTGTTGTTTCGTCATTCCTGCAAGTTCGTTTGATACATTTCAGCATGTCATAGACTCGAGTATGATTATTCGAACTTGAGTATAGATTTTTCCGTATGTTTGGGTTGTTTGTTAATCTGATATTTGATGTTAATATTCATTTCTCCCGACCTTCGAATGGCCGGAGTCATGTGATGATTTTATGCTTGTCTCGTCAGTATAAGACCTTCGTATATCCATTGGTACTGCCCTTGTACTCTCATTCTGGTAGTTGTCGAGCCATTATATCAAAGGAGGTCTGACCTGTTTTCAGGTCCGAGTTACGGTCGTAAGGATGAACCATTACAGCTATAAGGAAGGATACATTACGGCCGTAATACCTTATGCGTAACGCACGTAAAGAACCTTCGCATTTTGTCCAGAAAGTTTGGCCGCCCACTTACGGCCGTAAAGCTAGTCTCATTACGGCCGTAACATGTGCCAATATATTCTGGCAGCGGCCATTCTTCCTCATTTTTCACCTTTCTTCTTCTTTTGCGCTACGGGAGTGATTCTTCAGGCTACGGTTCGTCCGATTTTTACCCAAGCTCCATTGGAGAAGTATATTCGAGCATCATAATATCACCCTAGCACCAAATCATCTGCAGTGTCGTCTTCAAATCAAGGTAAATTCCTAGTTTTTGGGGATTTTGTGGTTTTGATGAGATTTCATCCTTCAAGTCCGATTTGGCCTAAATAGTTGTTAGATTATGATGGTGCAATCGTAATACCTTGGTTTTCTTGTATTTTTGAAGATTAGACTTCAAGGTTTTCACCGGTAATAGATTAGGATCGATCATGATCTCATAGTATCCGATGAATTGTCCCAACAGGTAGAACTTAGGACGAATTCTTACGTTTCCGCAATGTTGAGGTTGATTGTATATTGTTATGTGATAGGAACAAATTTCTGAAGAGTATACGGACCGAATGATGAACTATGATATCGTGTGTGTTGCTGTTCTTCCACCCGGGGATGGATCGACGGGACCTCTGGGGTCCGATACTAATGGGTACAGTTGTGGAAGTGGTTTCCCACCTGGGGATGGTCAGATGGGGCCTCTGGGGGTCAATACTAATGGGTACGGCTGCGGGTTACCAAGTGTGGATAGTTGTGAAGCTGAAACGTGTTAATATACTGTTTTTGATGCAAATGTGAAATTCTCGAATATTGATTTCAAATGTTTTCCAAAGAATTGATTGTGTCGAATCGTATTTGTATATGATGTAGTGTAATTGTGTACTTGCACTAGCTATTCGAATGCTAACCCCTTAAATTGGAGAAATGCGTTTCATTCATTTCAGGTATCGGGCGAGCTCAGGAGCCAGCACAAGAACCGCATGCAAAGGATGGTCAAGCATGATGATGAGGCTCGAGTCTATGTTATTTATGTTGTTTTTATGCCTAGGTTGTCGATGGAGTTAGTCGAGTAAACTTGTTAGTGTCTTGAGGAAGTTGTTAAGTCCCCTGCGTGGGTAATGAACTCGATTTACATTCTATCTTCTAAAGTTGAATTACAATGTTTTGGACGAGGCCACGACCTTACTATTATTATTAGTGTGTCATTAAGAGATTTTCATAAGTTCTGTGTTACGTGCCAGCTTGGTAGAACTTGATGAAGGTTCTACGGCGTGTAATGTCCCTTACGAGATTTGGGGTGTTATATTTATGGTATGGGAGCCTTAGGTTGTGAATACCTAGGCTGTCGGTTAAATTGGGTCTGTCAGTCGTGTCGTTAGAGTCAGTTGTTGAGCCTAATATCGTCGTGTTACCATCTCTTCATGCGACCTGTGGCTGTAAGTCTCCTCAATTATTACGTTTCTGTATTATTTGTTTTGCATGAATTGGAATTGAGAGTTGGGATACCAACTTCGAAATTGTGAGTTGTGCTGATCTTATTTATTCTACTCTTGTTCTTCAGTATGTAGAGAGGTCGTGGTAGACCAGCTAGGGGATGCAGCTGAGGTTGTGGTCGTGTTTCTAATAGTGATGAAGATCGATTTCTCAGTCGTCTGTAGATTCGGATTAGCTTTCAGTTCCGAATACTCTGGCCCTGAGTTCCGATGGGCAACCGGACATATCTGCCAGTCAGGGCCAGTCGTCGGGTAATAACACTGACCCAGGAGCTACTGCTATACTTCAGCAGTTAGTAGCTCAGTTAGCTCAGATTTCTCAAGGTGGGCATCAGAATCCGCCTCCGACTCCGAAAGATGAAGCTAGTAAATGGCTTCAGAAAGTAACTAAGATGCACCCCCCTCGATTCGCTAGCTCTACTGACTCCCTAGGTGGGAGAGTTGGATTTTTCAGTTGGGAAGGACGTTCGATGCCGTAGCTTGTCCTGATGACAGGAGGGTACCTATTGCTCAGTACCTCCTAAATAAGGAAGCTGCGGAGTGGTGGGAGTCCGTGATGCCCAGGGATCGTTTAGCCACCTGGGAGGAGTTTAAGACCACTATGGAAGCGGAATACTTCCCACTGCTGGTTCCGGAGCGTAGGATCATGGAGTTCTTTACTGCTACGCCTTAGGATGCACCAATCTCCCAGGCCATCATCACTTATAACCAGCAGTTGGGATACGTCAAAGAACAATTTCGGACCAAGGCTGATAAGATTCGCTACTTCAATATGCACATGAAGCCGCATATGAGGCAGACATGGCACCACTCATGTGTGCCACATTAAAGGAATACCAGGATCGCGCTCTGGCGATTGAGATGGCAGCCCCGGAGTTAGAGTCGGGTTCCGAGGCTAAGAAACATAAGACTACTGGCAGTTTCTCAGCCGGTAAGGTGGTCGGTTTTCGAGATCACAATCTTCTCGAGTATCTGGGAAGAAGACGTTTCATAAGGTTGGATGGTCTCAGAGTAACTGCACGGTTCAGTCCACTACACCTGGCGGCAGAGTTTGCTTTAACTGCAATCAATATGAGCATTGTAATACCCGTAATTTCGATTTTCGGTAATTTCTTTTTTTCTGTGGAATGATTAATTCTGCACTTTTTGTCATTCGAGTTCGTTTCGGTGTCGTTTGGTTGAGTTCCGTGCTTTTTAGCGACTTTTCCGCACTTGAGTTCGATTCTTGCAAATCTCGTTCGAAACTGCTGTTTCGAGTTTCCTGTAAGTCCGTTTAACTTTGTTAGACGTGTTGTGAGCTTCGGTTTGGTTATTCGATCACGTATCGTGATTTTCGGGCGTTTTGGGCTATTTTGTAATTTACCCAAAGTTACGGGTATCCGTATCTGTATTTGTTGTCTCGACCCTTTTCGTAGTCGCGTGCGATTAATTGTTGCATGGTATTTCTTTTCGGATCGATGTTGTTGTCCGAGAGCTTTTCATCGTGTTCGTTCCGTACGTTTTCGGAAATCGAGTCGTCGGGTCATGACGCCTGAGCACTGGCCGGACAGGTGCGGCCGGCATGGTCGGAAGTGCTGGGCACTGGCCGGGCAAGCACGGCAGGAACCAGCGTAGCGCATGCTACGGCCGGAAGGCTACGCGCGCTAACCGGCAGGTGTAGCGCACGCTATCGGGCGGCCCAGCGTACGCTGTCGGGTTGGGCAGAGGGGTTACTGGAGTACTGGACTCGGGGATGATCGGCAGGTAGCGCACGCTACTGTCGGGCATTGCGCACGCTACGACCGGTAGGTAGTGCGCAGCTATGGCCGGAAGGCTGCGCACGCTACCTGGCCGAGTCAGTAGGGCAGTGGGGGCTCTGGATTGCGGCCTGGGCCGATAGCGCACGCTAGCTCGGCAGCCTAGCGCACGCTAGTCCGGCCCAGTATAAATGTGGCAGAGCAGCCTCATTTTCACTCGTTTTTCATTTCTTTTCTTTTCGATCCGCAGCTGGAGCTTTGGAGGAGGCGAAGCCATGTTGTTGAACAACAAATCCATGAAGTTATTGAGTCCATATCATCGATTAATCATCCGTTATCATCCTTTGATCCAGCAAATCAAGGTAATCTCTTCTTAGAACCCTAAATTCTTGAATTTGGGGTTTTTTGCGTTTTGGTCTGATTCGTTCCGTATTGTTGATTAATTCATGATGGGTATGATTAATCCTGGTAGTATTCTTGTGTTTAACATCATTTAATCCATTGTTCTTTGTCGAATCGAAGTATATTTCTTGATTTCCTTCGAATCGACTTTTTGGGGGATTTGTTCTCGATCTCATTTTTCATCCATTTTTGATGGATCGATTGTGGTTAAATGATGTTGTTAAACACATTCTATGGATTGTATATCCACATTTTAACTTGGAATTCCGTTTTCGTGTTTTGTCGGGACGAATCGTGTTCTTGGCCGTTTTGGAGGAAACACTTGAACTTTCGTCATTCGTTCTTTGAATTCAATGGCTTTAAGTCGTGGTATGGAATTCATTTTCATTGTCGTTATTGTCCTTCGTAGTTTATGAACGTGAGTTGGCGATCGGTGGAGTCGGCGGGTTCGTAGTCGGTTCGTGTCAACCTACTTCGGTCGATTCTCCGCGTTGTTCTTATTCGAGGCAAGTACCTTGCTCATACATTTCTTATTTTGTGGATATGATGATCGGTGATCGTCTTGGTGTGGTTGTTTGGTTGTTTGAAATGAAGTTTCAAAAGATTTCGTTTGGCCTCGTTAAAGGCTCTCTTTCAAAATGCGTGTGTATTTTGTGAATGGTGTATTTTGGGAATTGATTATGATTTGATTATTTTGAACATTGGGGGC
Source organism: Orobanche coerulescens (assembly GCA_033398695.1). Lineage (NCBI taxonomy): Eukaryota > Viridiplantae > Streptophyta > Magnoliopsida > Lamiales > Orobanchaceae > Orobanche > Orobanche coerulescens. The sequence continues at coordinate 97,309,505 of CM065804.1, read as the reverse complement.
TTTGATGATATCCCTGTTGTTTAAAGTTATGGAATCGTGTATTCCATGTTTAATCCTGTTATTGTGTTTTGAAGAGTTTGATAATGGTGTCGGATAAGTGGCCATCCCTAGTAAGTTTTCTTGATGAACTTACATTCTTAACATGTTAGTATTGCATGAGTAACGTGTGTGTGTATGCTCACTATGGGTTAGATCCGACGGGGTCTCGGTAGGGGTCCACGGAGGGGTGGATCCGCGAGCATGCTTTTAACCACTACGGGTTAGATCCGACGGGATCTCGGTAGGGGTCCACGGAGGGGTGGGTCCGCGGTTAATTGTGGTGCATTTTGCAAATGTGTTTTGAGATTGGCATTTTCGGAAACGAGTATTTTGAACGGTTTTCATGATTGCATGCATCGATTAAGTGTGTAAGAGGTAAGTTGTTCGTTTGGCTTACTTGGCTAGGATGGCACTAGAGTATTTGTCGTCTGTGTTTAAACCTTGGGTTGTGAATTTTGATGTTGGAAGACGAACCTTGTTGTCGTTCTCGTGTACTGTGAGTTGATGAGATTTGGGGCTAAAATCCCAATGGTTTTGTAAAAGTCATTTTACGGATTTGGGGCTAAAATCCCAACGGTTTGGTAAATGTCATTTTACGGAAAGTAAACCTTTGGGGCGGTGACCCCTTTCGTCTTTTGGGTTTTGGAAAAGTAGGATTTGATAATCCTAAATTGACTTCTATTAAAACTCTCGATGGCATTCTAAACTGTTTTATAAATTATTTCCATTGATTTGTGATCTTTCGGTTTTGGTATATTTTTCTCAAACTCTTGCATTCGGAAGTACTTTTCGTTTCGTTTGGATCGTTGAGGATTCCTGGTTATTATTATTCGTGGAATGTGAATTGTATGGCTCGTATTTTCACTTTGTTCTTGCACTAGCAAAACAGTGGAGTTTTGCTCACCCCCGAGTATTCGGGGGGTGGATGTCTATTTTTGCATTCAGGTTTTGGAGCATAACACAGGGTCGGCACGAAGGATGATGAAAGATGATCGATACTAATCACATGAGGAACCGTACATTGTTTATTGGTTCAGTTGTACCTTATTTTCCGCTGCTATATTTTTCCCGTTGTACGGGTGTGGTTGTATTTTGACCCCTGCGTGGGCATGAGTTGTATTTGAGTTGTATGTATTTACTGAAAGACCAAATCAGTCTACTGAGTCATTTTAGCCTTAAAGGCATGGTTGAATTGTTATATGTTGTTACCAGCTTGGCAGATCCTTGAGGAAAGGTTCTACGGCGTGTAATATACCTGAGCAGATTGGGGGTGTTACAAGCATGTGGTGAAGGATTGTCCATTTCCATTAGTTAATTGCTTTACTTGAGGGCAGACCGGAAATTGGGCAGTTCATTACGAGAGGGCCACTAGGGCCGCCAGAGCTCTGACTACCACTGTAGTTCAAAAAGAGCATAGTGTTGATCAGAGGACTCTAGTCACTCAGGTCCCTAAGAGTTCGGGCCGTGGTAGGGGTCGGGGTCAGCCACATCATCGTGCAGTATCGAGTTCGGGCTTAGTACACCCCCAGTTATATCAAATGAGACGCACAGAGGAGATATACGCTTCAGTGGCATCAGGTACCACTCAAATTCTTTCTCATCCAGTTTCAGTGCTTTTCGATTCGGGTGCTACTCACTCTTTTATTGCTTCAGATTGTGTATGTCGTATTAGTATTGACTGCTTGTTTGAGTGTGAGTCGTTCGTAGTGGGTATGCCTAGTAAATCTAGGCCTTTATCTTCTCATACTTCTAAATCGAGGACGAACCCGACCACTGTTGAGGCGACTGAACCTCGTAAGCCTCATATACTCCACACCTACTCCTCTCCTCCTACATTGGGGATCCACAGAGCTGCATAGAGCACGTCATATGAGGTGCCTCTCAGTCCACCATCGACTCTATTTATGCTACATATGGTATCGGCAACACTGGGGGTCGACAAGAGGGAAGTCTATCGGGCATATAGCTTGGTTAAACCAATAGAGGCGCGTGTATTTCAGTCATGTCCGGAGAATATGACTTGGCACACTTGTCAAAAATCTATGATGAAGTTGTACGCGGAGCTTGTGGATGAGAAGGAGGAGGGTCGCACTGAATCCGAACCGAAGAAGAAGAAGAATACATGTGGCCAACGAAGGGCCTAACACTTGACTCATACATTGGCAAAAATGGCCGCAACAAGTTGGTAGTAGATGAAAAGTATCGATGACCCGATTTGTCTTCTGATGCTTGTACGACATATAGTCGTAATGTTGGGTCTGTAGTACGAGAGAGCATCCCAGTATTGTGGGCTGAGTGGAAGGATGTACCACAGTGCGTGAAGGATGCGTTGGACAATGTTATACGATAAGTTTACATTTTAATTACGAAGGCGGCTTTTTGTATTTAATTCGGGAATAAATTTAGTAATATATATCTTTTATTTTAATTGTAGGTGCGCTTTGATATTTCTTCATTCCTACTACATACTTGGTGTGATGAGGTGTAAGCCACCAAGTAAGTAATTTTCCCAGTACGTAGTTCAGTAGTTATTTGAGAAATTTTGTGTGATTGTCTATTGCTTATAAATATTTGTTATAGGTACAAGTTTTGGAACAATGAGCTACACATATTTTGATCGGCTTGGGTAATACCCGTGAGACTATTCTCAAAGAGTTCAAGTACCGGGAGTATGAGTGGAAGTGGTTATGGCCTCATTTTAGCGACTCGGGCTATATGGTACGTAATTGACACATAAATATTACATTATGTAACTATTGTTTAAAGACATGTAAAACGTATGAAACTAACTTGTGGTAATTGTTGTTTATAGGTAAGAACAATTATATCCAAGTGACAACAGTTACATAATGTAATATTAATATGTTATTGACAAATAAATATTAATATGTCATTTGACTTGTCTTGAGTTTGGACTAACAAGTGAGGTTATTTATAGGTAAGAACATTTATATCCAAATTTGGCCTAAATATCACAAATGATAGTTTTTTGATTTGGTAGGTTAGGCTTTGACGTGTATGAGTTACAACTAAAAATAATAAATTTCTTTTTGCAGGGGAATGATTTGATGAGGATTCTAAATATAGCAGCATTTGCAGTATCTGGTTATGTGTCAACAGAAGGCGACAATGCAAACCCTTCAAACCTCTCCTTGGGGAAACTTATGAGGCTGATTATCCTGATAAGGTCTTAAGATTCTTTTTCAAAAAGGTTGCTCTATTGTCATTCACAAAAATTCATTACATTAATGATTATTCTTTTGGTGAACTCGTCGGTTGTTGCGGTGAACTCGCAGCAGAATCAGCTAACAGAGAATTATTATGTGTTTCTTGCAAGTAAGGTAGACAAGATAGCTGATGCACTAGTCACTTTTGTTTCTCAAGCCAGTTTGATGCATCTTCAGGATCAGAAAGTGTACAATCAGGCGTTTGTGCATTCTCTTCAAGCTGCGAAAGAGAATATCAAACTTCCACAAGGTGGACTTGAGGGTTCATCATCGGGAGGGTTGGGTTTCACTCCAACAGTCAAGAAACTAAGCCCACAAATTCTGATCAATCGGTGCCACAATGCTAAAAGTCTATCGAATGTGGAGAAGGACAAACTGAAGGATGATGTTAAGGATTACCCTACTGCAACTAATTGAGTCAGTCTTGCAAACCTGTTGACTCGGACCACCTTTCAGAAGCAAATTAATGAATGAAACAAATTTATGTTTTGCTACGAATGCTTATACTAGCTCACCTTTTTACCTAAGCCTGTCTAAGGAAATCTAATTCTATTTCAGATGCATGTTGCTATTTTCATTTCGTATTTATCCTTTTTTCATGTCAGTGCAGTAAGTGATGGTCATTGTTGACAAAGTTCTTCTTTTCTAATGTGGAACGTTTACAGGAATTTGGCAAGGATAGTCAAGAGAAGAAAAAGAATCACATAATGGGACTGCTAGTTGCAGCCACTGATTGTGAACCTCAATACTTGATTCGTTTGCTCCAGGTCAATTAAATGTACTTATTTGATGTTTTATTTGGTTCATGTCACATATTAGTAATATGGTTATCACATTATATGTAGACCAAATTGCGAATTGGTTTGGCCGAACAAACACTCTTGGTAGCTCTGGGTCATACTGCCGTGTACTCTGAGAAGCATTCTTCTCCTCGTGCATGTAACACCACAAAAGGCGGCTATTACAGTGCCGACCCCACACTGGGACCCACCAGGCGATATCCAAAATAGATTAAATAAATATTATTTGTGATACCGAACCACAATGAATAGTCATTACTCCGATTAGGAGTTTATTAAAAATATGGCCAACGGCCTTATAATACACAGGATCCGAACAACAAGTATAAACCATATGGAGATGGAAAATACTTCAAATGTCAATACAACCAGATAATAATTTGAATGAAGCAGAAAATAAAATAACATAACACGGTTTAACATAACCGAACAACAAATGATGTGGGGCCCCCCGAACTAGTATCCTGCGAATCCTTCGCCGTCAACATGCTCTTCCCGTGCCTTGCCTTTGCCTCGACCTAAAATACAATACAAGTATTTCGCCCATAAAACAGGGTCAGATATACATGATAATCAATTCTTCCGACATTATACAATTCACATATATAGATTTCAAGGAAAAACATCCCAAATTAATCATACCCCTTGGGTGTATGAAACAATCAGTCACAAACCGTCGAACACATCCAATCAAACATGGACTATGAACGATTAACAATATATCTCAAGATGGACATCACAGTACGCCCGATCCGGAAATGTGTCCGTGTACATGTCCACCCCGTATACGGAATCCAGAATATATGTGTGACGATGTACCTAATTAGCCTCATGAACTACGTCTCGTGTGCACAGTCCAATGCGGAATAACATCCACGCATGACTATATATGTGCCTGGCTAAAAATCTTACACAATAACCAATCGGAACGCAGATATGATTCCGGATATGTCACGATACAACATGACAACGAATTCAATAAATCACACATCCGATTAAGGATCAAGAAAACTCACCGAAGTGAAAATAAAGACCAACGAGATCAATGATTCAAAGCGACGTACTTAGGAATGCAACCCCATGATGAAATGGAATAACGTCAAGGACAATGTCAACTCACGACAAGCATTTCATAAACATTTCATACACATGAAATGTATAAACATCACAAGAATCTAATCATCATTATAACCAAACAAGATAACTTGCCTCAATACGGAGATGAGAATAGTCCTCTTCTTGTCGAAACGAACGAACGACCCTCGACTAATGTTGTTTTTCTCGAACAATCAACCTTAAACGAAATGTATTTTACTCAATAACATATTCGTATAATTATCACTACAGGATTAGTAAGACGACATCCTACACTCCTTTAGAAAAGTTTGATATCTCGAAATATCGAAGCCTTATGCCAAGAGTTCTTTTAACATCATTACAACCATAAAAATCGGTTTGCAATATTTTTACCAAATGTTCAGATGGTTCATCATAAATAAGAATTCTATCAAGGGTTTGTTGAAGAACCAATTATGATGTTAAGATCATCTAAGGATGATTAAACTTTCCAAAACATTAAAATGTTGAAGGAACAAAATCTGCACATTTATGATCATTCTCCTCTCATCTAAATTGAATATTAAGCTTACAACAAGGTTATTAGTTATGAGATTACACCATATTCATGAAGGTTATCAAAATCTTTCTTTACAAGGCTGGAATATCCATTAACATTATGATGAATTCACCATTTATCTAGTATGATGATCAAAACATTCTAAGTTCTCAACACATTAGATTAATGAAAAGTTGTTGTTGTTAGTTTCACAAATATCCTTAACCATTCAAAATATTGCTGAGCTAAACATAAGGAGAATATGATTCTTAAGAAATCTGAGCAAGAAGACATCCTCCTACTTCTAACATGGCCAAGTTCTTCCCAAGGTAAGTGAAAACTTAAAATGGTGTTTAATCACTTTATGATAACAACTCTATTAGTTAAATCAAAATATGGTGAAGTTAACTGATTCAAAGGTGTTTTACTGAGCTAAATTCGTCCAGTAAGATGAGCATGATAGTTACAACATGGTTAAAATCACTATATCATCAAGAACACATCCATCTCAAACCCTTATTCATCATATTCATCAAAAGTGTTAAAAAGGTTGGATTAAAACTATGTTTTACTTGATTAATCTAACCCTAGGTGAAGTATAATTCGTTACTACATCAACATATGAAAATGATACAGAGAAGAAAGTACACCTACCTCCAGAAACGAAGAACAACCTCAATGCTATGAGAAAATATACTCCAAGCTCAAGAACACCTCCTAATCTCCAAGGAAATGAGCTCCACTCCAAGATTTAAGGCTTAGAAGCAAGTTGGGGGAGGTTGATATCGGTTTGGGAGTGTAGAGGGACGATATATGGAGAGAGAATCAGTTTGGAGTTGTGAAGAAATGAAAAACAGGCTGGTCCTATAAATAGACTGTGCAGACTTAGCGCACGCTAACGGTAAGCTTTAGCGTACGCTAACACACTTACGTACGCTAACTGGTTAATATTATGTACGTAAGCGGCTTACAGTGGCTACTGTATTGAATTCGCAGGTCGTTAGCGCACGCTAATGAAAAAGGGGTCACGCACGCTAATAAAAGTTAACTCTTGCCGACATGACAGCTCAGACATTACTCACATGCATGCTGACGGCTAAGAAGTTCATGTGCTGAAGTCAACTGATGCCAGATTCTCTCTTAGCGTACGCATCAGAGGAAACATTACGCATGCTAAGGCACAAGATTAACGTACGTTAATCATGCTACGAAGCGTACGCTACGTCAACAGAAAAGTTAAAAATGCATCTCTCTAATTAACATAGAATCATCGAGTATGAAATGAAATAACAACGATATGAAGTTCAAATCTATAATACCTCAACATAATACTAAATGCAACGATTCATGATAATCCGATTATCCAAATATTACAATGACAGGTAAACACGAAAATTATAGTCGGATATTACATACTCCCCCCCTTAAAAAGAGTTTCGTCCCCGAAACTAAGAGGTAAATAACTTGGGGTATCTCGCTCGCATACTATCCTCGGTTTCCCACATAGCCTCCTTAACTCCGTGTCGTGACCACTGAACCTTCAGTAGGGGAATCATCTCATTCCGTAACTGCTTGATCCTCCTCTCGAGTATCCGCATAGGACGCTCCTCGTACGAATGATCCTCCGCTAATTCAATCTCTTCGAACTGAAGTACATGGCTCGGATCAGCAACATATTTCCTCAACTGAGAGACATGAAACACGTTGTGAATCTTACTCAACGTCGGTGGCAAAGGTAGTCGATAGGCCAGATCACCTACATGCTCCAAAACCTCAAACGGCCCAATGTACCTCGGGCTCAGCTTGCTCCTCTTCCCGAAACGAAAAACACCTTGGGTGGGAGACACCTTCATTAACACATGGTCACCAACCTCGAACTCAAGCGGTCGTCGACAGTGGTCAGCATAAGACTTCTGTCGACTTTGAGCCATTAACAACCAACTCCTAATCAAAGTGATCTTCTCACGGGATGCTAATAACATATCGGGTTACGTACCCAGAGATTATGACAGTTCGTCCTAGCACAAAGGGGACCTACAACGACGGCCATATAATGCCTCATACGGTGCCATCTGAATCGAAGCGTGCCAACTATTATTATAAGTGAATTCCACCAAAGGTAGGTGGGCTTCCCAATCGTCCTTCCAATCAAGAACACATGCTCTCAACATGTCTTCTAGAGTCTGGATGGTTCTCTCAGACTGACCATCGGTCTGTGGATGAAAAGCCGTACTGAAATTCAACTGCGTGCCCATCGCACGATGAACTGCCTTCTAGAAGTGTGACACAAATCGCCTGTCACGGTCTGATACAATACTCTTGGGGGTACCATGTAATCTCACGATTTCCTTAATAAACAGCTGGGCCAATCTCTCGGGACCCCACGTGTCCTTAATCTCCAAGAAGTGGGCTGATTTGGTCAGACGGTCTACAATCACCCATATCATATTCATTCCTCGACGACTCGTCAGCAAGCTGGTGATAAAATCCATAGATATGTCCTCCCATTTCCAATCGGGAATCAGGAGCGGTTTCAGCATTCCTGCGGGTCGCTGGTGCTCAATCTTAACCTACTGACAGGTTAAACATCTCGAAACGAATTCGGAAACCTCACATTTCATATTCCCCCACCAATAATTCTGCTTCAAATCCTTATACATCTTGCTAGATCCCGGGTGAATAGAGTACGGGGTAGCATGGGCTTCTCTCATGATAGAGTTCCTCAACTCTTCGTCAGCGGGTACACAAACTCGATTTCTAAAGCGTATCAATCCATCCTCGTGGATCACGAATCCAGGGGCTTTTCCTTGGGTTACCTCATCCCGAACTCGAGATAAGAATGGGTCCGTAATTTGCTTCGATTTGATCATATCATCAAGAGACGAAGAAATCTCAAGGGTGCAAAGTTGTCCCTGAACACGCTGTAACCAAACTTCAATTTCTGGCCTCATAAGGTCCAACTGCAACTCTCTCTGTGCTGTCAAACGGCTCAGCATCTGCTCATGCACTGTCTTATAGCTCAAAGCGCCGGCAACCACATTTGCTTTACCCAGATGATAAAGGACCTCGATATCATAGTCCTTGATTAATTCTAGCCACCTTCTCTGTCTCATGTTCAACTCCTTCTGAGTAAAAAATTACTTTAAGCTCTTGTGGTCTGTAAAGATCTGGCAGGTAACTCCATACAGATAGTGACGCCAGATTTTCAAAGCAAACACCACGGCTGCTAACTCCAAGTCATGGGTCGGATAGTTAACTTCATAGGGTCGCAATTGTCTCGATGCATAGGCAATCACTTTCCCTTCCTGCATTAGTACACATCCCAGGCCCTGTCTCGACGCGTCACTATACACCACAAATCCTTCCGTTCCTTTTGGTAAGACCAAAACAGGTGCTGAAATCAATTGACTCTTGAGCTCATCAAAACTTTGCTGACATGCTTCTGACCACAAATACTTCTTATCCTTCCGCAGTAAGTTAGTCATCGGTTGTGCAATTTTAGAAAATCCTTCTACGAACCGTCGGTAGTAACCTGCTAGGCCGAGGAAACTACGAACTTCCTTCACGTTCTTCAGTGGTAGCCAATCTCGAATGGCTTCCGTCTTTTGTGGGTCCACTCTCACCCCTTCGGATGATATCACATGCCCGAGAAAGATAACCTCAGGCATACAGAATTCACACTTAGAAAATTTCCCATAAAGCTATTCCCGCCTCAATGTATCGAGAACTTGGTGGAGGTGACGCTCGTGCTCTTCGTGGTCACGAGAGTAAATCAGAATGTCATCAATAAAAACGACTACAAAGCGATCCAGATAGTTAATAAAAACTCGATTCATCAACTCCATGAATACCGCCGGTGCATTAGTCAGTCCAAATGGCATCACCACGAACTCGTAATGCCCATAGCGAGTACGGAAGGCTGTCTTTGAGATGTCAGACTCTCGAATCCTCAACTGATGATAACCAGATCTCAAGTCAATCTTAGAAAACACAGCAGCTCCCTGAAGTTGATCCAATAAATCATCAATACGAGGCAAAGGATACTTGTTCTTGATGGTTACCCTGTTCAGCTCACGGTAATCAATACATAAGCGCAGAGATCCATCTTTCTTCCGTACAAATAACACTGTGTTCCCCAAGGGTATGCACTAGGTCGAATATAGCCCTTTTCAACTCCTCAAGCTGGTTCTTCAATTTTTGCATCTCCGCTGGAGCCATACGATATGGTGCTTTTGAAAGCAGGGATGTACCTTGTTCTAACTCAATAATAAACTCCACGTCACGATGAGGAGGTAAGCCTGGCAACTCGTCTGGAAATACATCTGGGTAGTCTCGGACTTCCGGAATGTCGGCCAATTCAACTGGTCGATCTGCTGTTTTGGTCATGTAGCACCAATAACCAATACACCCTTGATTAAGTAGTTTCACTGCTTTCATAGCGCTGATGACTCTCCCAGAACGATTGGGATTATCACCTCGAAAAATACACGCGACTGGGATTATCATCAGAAGTGACGGTTACCATCCGCTTGCGGACACTAAGTATTACATTATGACGATCCATCCAATCGATACCCAAGATTATATCATCCTTAGGTAGATCGACTATAATCAGATTTGACAACCACTCACGGTTGTTCAAATGAATCGGACAGTCTTGGACTTCACGATTTCCAATAATTCTTCTACCATCAGGTAGACCAATCCCATAGGGCTCACAATTGATAACATGGTCTAGAGGCAAACGACTTAAACAAGAAGAAGATATAAAGGAGTGTGAAGCACCGGTATCAAAAAGAACACACACAGGCTGGGAGTGGATCTCGAGTATACCTGAAATCATGCTGGCCTCGGGATCGTCAGCTTTCTTCATCTCGTAAATCCTGGGTTTCGCAGTTCCGGCACCAGGTGTACCACTTTGATTCCCACGGACCATTCCCCTATTCGCCCCGGTGGTCTGATAGGAAGCGGACGGAGGCGCCCGGTTCTGGACAGAGGACTGAACTGGAGCATGTGACGCTACTGGTTCAGGTCCGGGCCCATTTCTGCAAAAATGAGCACGGTGACCAATCTTGCCACAAGTATGGCATGTGACGGCAGGCTTCGGGCATTTAGAGCTGAAGTGCCCCTGGTCTCCGAAGTTATAGCACACAACAGATGAGGGGACCGCTCGAGAGTGCGATCCAGCTGGCTTCGACGCCATGGGTGGTTGATCGGAAGGGTTTGGCAATGACTGGGGCTTCCTGAATGTCCCCCGGTTACTCTCAGTCTGGTTCTGGTTCCTGGACCTTTTGTTGTTGGACTATGGTTGCTTCTTGGAAATCTCCTTCGCGGTGAGTTCATACTCCACAGCCTTCTCGATGAACTCTGGTAAGGTAGTAGAGTGGTGATTCAATAGCTGCATTCTCATTCGGGGTTTTAGCCTCTTAAGAAAGTATTTGATTTTATCAGCCTCTGTTTGGATAATTGTCGTGGCGAAAGGAAGGAGTGCCTGGAATTTCTCAGCAACAGATAATACATCATCGTCTTGAGATGGGTCGGGGTTCAGCAGTTCCTACAGTTTGGCCTCACGGAGTGGCCCTGGATAGTAACGGTCTAGCATGAGGTTTTTAAATTCCTCCCAAGTATAAACACCATCAGCTGGCCTTACTGAAAGCCACCAGGTATGAGAGCCTTTCCTAAGATAGTACGCAGCTACCGAGACGCGGTTCTCTTCCGGGCAGTCCACCATCTGGAAAAGTTTCTCAAAATGCTCGATCCAATGCACAATGTCAGCAGTCTCAGAGGATCCTTCAAAGGTCGGGGGTCGCTGGCGAGAGATGTCGTTGATGATCCGACTCACGGGTCTGCCAAGCACAGGAGGAGGATGAGGCCCCTGTTGCTGGCCAGTAGTGGCCCTATGTATTACTTCCATTAGTTGACCCATCTGGGTCATCTGCGTCATCATGCCCTGCATCACAACGTAAGGATCGACACGCGTATCCCGACGCCCACTGTGGTGTGATTGATCCCTAGAAGGTGAACCACTGTCTGCGGAACTATGATCCACATTCGCGTGTCTGTTGGCTCGAGGTATCGGGATTCGGCCCCTTCCGCGGCCTCGTCCCCCTCTGCCACGACCTCTCAGGTTTCTTTCCATACTGAAAGAATCAATCATAATGATAACCATAAGTACAATTCAAGATACTAAAATTCACGCTAAGTTAATAGCAACAGAGAATCACATATTCAAGGAAACGGTTCACAATTAGATATCTACACTACGAATGTCGCACCGAATATTATATCGACGTCAAGTCGAACAATTTTAATCATATAATCAATACAACATTTTTTTTTCTCGAATTATTAATCAGATAAATCCTGTCACAAACCCTCGAAATAACAAGATCAACAAGGAGATCCATTCTGATATCAATATCATGCCAGTAATTAAATCATGGCTTATAAAGTACATATCGCATTTGGCTCGTAGGGTCAGGCGCTTGCACAGGTCACACGTGACACGAAGGTCTCTTGATACTAGTTCATTTCACAATGACTCATAAAAAGGAAACAGCGCTCTGATACCATCTTCTGTAACACCCCAAAAGGCGGCTATTACAATGCCGTGGACCCCACACTGGGACCCACCAGGTGATATCCAAAACAGATTAAATAAATATTATTTGTGATACCGAACCACAATGAATAGTCATTACTCCGATTAGGAGTTTATTAAAAATATGGCCAACGGCCTTATAATACACAGGATCCGAACAACAAGTATAAACCATATGGAGATGGAAAATACTTCAAATGTCAATACAACCAGATAGTAATTTAAATGAAGCAGAAAATAAAATAACATAACACGGTTTAACATAACCGGACAACAAATGATGTGGGGCCCACCGAACTAGTATCCTTCGAACCCTTCGCCGTCAACATGCTCTTACCGTGCCTTGACTTTGCCTCGACCTAACATACAATACAAGTATTTTGCCCATAACACAGGGTCAGATATACATGATAATAAATTCTTCCGATATTATACAATTCACATATATAGATTTCAAGTCACAAACCGTCGAACACATCCAATCAAACATGGACTATGAACGATTAACAATATAGCTCAAGATGGACATCACAGTACGCCCGATCCGGAAATGTGTCCATGTACATGTCCACCCCGTATACGGAATCCAGAATATACGTGTGACGATGTACCTAATTAGCCTCATGAACTACGTCTCGTGTGCACAGTCCAATGCGGAATAACATCCACGCATGACAATATATGTGCCTGGCTAAAAATCCTACACAATAACCAATCGGAACGCAGATATGATTCCGGATATGTCACGATACAACATGACAACGAGTTCAATAAATCACACATCCGATTAAGGATCAAGAAAACTCACCGAAGTGAAAATAAAGACCAACGATGCAAAGCGACGTACTTGGGAATGCAACCCCATGATGAAATGGAATAACGTCAAGGACAATGTCAACTCACGACAAGCATTTCATAAACATTTCATACACATGAAATGTATAAACATCACAAGAATCTAATCATCATTAAAACCAAGCAAGATAACTTGCCTCGATACGGAGACGAGAATAGTCCTCTTCTTGTCGAAACGAACGAACGACCCTCGACTAATGTTGTTTTTCTCGAACAATCAACCTTAAACGAAATGTATTTTACTCAATAACATATTCGTATAATTATCACTATAGGATTAGTAAGACGACATCCTACACTTCTTTAGAATAGTTTGATATCTCGAAATATCGAAGCCTTATGCCAAGAGTTCTTTTAACATCATTACAACCATAAAAATCGGTTTGCAATATTTTTACCGAATGTTCACATGGTTCATCATAAATAAGAATTCTATCAAGGGTATGTTGAATAACCAATTATGATGTTAAGATCATCTTATGATGATTAAACTTTCCAAAACATTAAAATGTTGAAGGTACAGAATCTGCACATTTATGATCATTCTCCTCTCATCTAAATTGAATATTAAGCTTACAACAAGGTTATTAGTTATGAGATTACACCATATTCATGAAGGTTATCAAAATCTTTCTTTACAAGGCTGGAAGATCCATTAACATTATGATGAATTCACCATTTATCTAGTATGATGTTCAAAACATTCTAAGCTCTCAACATATTAGATTAATGAAAAGTTGTTGTTGTTGGTTTCACAAATATCCTTAACCATTCAAAATCTTGCTGAGCTAAACCTAAGGATAATATGATTCTTAAGAAATCTGAGCAAGAAGACATCCTCCTACTTCTAACATGGCCAAGTTCTTCCCAAGGTAAGTGAAAACTTAAAATGGTGTTTAATCACTTTATGATAACAACTCTATTAGTTAAATCCAACTATGGTGAAGTTAACTGATTCAAAGGTGTTCTACTGAGCTAAATTCATCCAGTAAGATGAGCATGATAGTTACAACATGGTTAAAATCACTATATCATCATGAACACATCCCTCTCAAACCCTTATTCATCATATTCATCAAAAGTGTTAAAAAGGTTGGATTAAAACTATGTTTTACTTGATTAATCTAACTCTAGGTGAAGTATAATTCGTTACTACATCAACATATGAAAATGATACAGAGAAGAAAGTACACCTACCTCCATAAACGAAGAACAACCTCAATGCTATGAGAAAATATACTCCAAGCTCAAGAACACCTCCTAATCTCCAAGGAAATGAGCTCCACTCCAAGATTTAAGGCTTAGAAGCAAGTTGGGGGAGGTTGATATCAGTTTGGGAGTACAGAGGGACGATATATGGAGAGAGAATCGGTTTGGAGTTGTGAAGAAATGAAAAACAGGTTGGTCCTATAAATAGACTGTGCAGACTTAGCGCACACTAACGGTAAGCTTTAGCGTACGCTAACACACTTACGTACGCTAACTGGTTAATATTACGTACGTAAGCGGCTTACAATGGCAAATGTATTGAATTCGCAGGTTTTTAGCGCACTCTAATGAAAAAGGGGTTACGCACGCTAATAAAAGTTGACTCTGGCCGACATGACAGCTCAGACATTACTCACATGCATGCTAACGGCTAAGAAGTTCACGTGCTGAAGTCAACTGATGTCAGATTCTCTCTTAGCGTACGCAACAGAGGAAACATTACGCACGCGAAGGCACAAGATTAACATACGTTAATCATGCTACGTAGCGTACGCTACGTGAACAGAAAAGTTAAAAATGCATCTCTCTAATTAGCATAGAATCATCGAGTATGAAATGAAATAACAATGATATGAAGTTCAAATCTATAATACCTCAACATAATACTAAATGCAACGATTCATGATAATCAGATTATCCAAATAATACAATGACAGGTAAACACGAAAATTACAGTCGGATATTACAGTGCAAAGGTTGATAATCCTCTTGAAGAAGTAAGTTATTACACCCGTTAAATTGAGTCCCTAAGTATTAGGCTTGTAGCCATTTTCCTGGAACCAATCTTTTTTTTATTTGTTATTTGTAGCATTTGTGAATATACTTGGTGCTGCATTTCAGTGTTTTGTCAACATAAAAAGTGATGCAGAAGAGAAAATAAAAACAATGGTGTGTTTTACTTATTGGTATAATAGACGCAAAGGAAGATTATCTTTACTTCATCTATCTAAATTAAAGTGTTACCAACTACCATTTTAGATGTATGAGAATGACGAAATAAAATTTGTGATCGTACCTCTTTTTGTCCCGACTCTTCATTTTTTTTAGTTTCTTCATTCATTGCAATATACTGATGGACTTTTATGATTTTTATATCAAATAGCACATACACGATATGAAAGATGAACACTGGTTGGAGACTGTAAAATTTTTATTGAGAAAAGTCCAAATTCTTTAAGTAATTCATATTTCAGTTTTTTATAAATTAAAGATTCATATCAAGGCCCTGTCCAGATTTCTTTGTAATCAGTTCTGGTTCTGTGCAAATTGCAACTAATAATTTCATGTAGCTACCAAGAATTCCATGTAAATATTGGAAGATTAATTTGATTAATTAATATAGGCAAAAAAAATTTCCAAACTCTAGGAAAGAGCCAAAAATGTGACCTTGGTTTCAGTTGAGTAGATGTTTAAATTCCGGGAGCTGTTTTTTGCTTTTTAATTTTTATGCGCCCCTAAAAATGGCTAGGTTTATTTGCTTTCTAGGGTCGTGTCAAGGGCCATGATTCAAGAACTGTCGATACTTATTATTGTCAATTTAATCACTGTAAAGGCCTCATCTATCATTGTGATTGCAATCATTTTCTAGTAATTTAGTGAATTTTGAACCATGATAGGACAAAGTCTCATGTCTTGCATGGCTGGAGAGATCCGTAGTTTAAGCTTTTTTCTTGTTTAATGATCGCATCAGAATGGTGAAAAATAATGTGATTCAGAATAGGTCCTTGGGTTTTTTGAGGCATTAAGGTATAGATTTATCTCATACCTTGTCCCACTGGTTGGTTTTGTTTTTATTTTACTCTACCCTTAACCTTTCTTTACTGTCTGGCAGGCTGCAAAGATCATCAAAAAAGTTTATTCTGTAATTCCAGTTTATGATAAAATAATTCCTGCTCTTCTGTTCGGTGGTGTGTGGAATTTGTCAAAGACATGTGCCTTTGCACCTGGTATTCCAGTTGGACCCATGTTGGCTATACCAACTAATGGAGTATTTGAAATTGTGGACAAGTTTCAAGACATGGAGTACACATGTGAATACAAGTATGATGGAGAACGAGCTCAGGTAATATTACCTAATAAAAGTAGTTTGCTGAAATTTTTAAGGCGTGGAATGAAGGGTACTTTGCTTTATAACTTTGTATGTAGATCTATTATATAGAGAATGGCTCAGTGGAGATATACAGTAGAAATGCAGAGAGGAACACTGGAAAGTTTCCGGATGTTGTTGCTACTGTCACAAGGTATTTAGTGAATAACTGTAGGCCAAAGTTTCAACTTTTGATGTTTAATTCTAAGGGAGGCAACTTCCTTTATTTGTGGCATATTATTTTGCTGAGAGATTCCTCCCTCTATGCTGACATTTTCTTTTGGGCTTGTTGAGTGATATGTGATTTCTTCTTGTCAAGAGTTACTAATGTTTTGCATCTAAGTGCAGGCTAAGAAACCCTTCTGTGACATCTTTTGTTCTTGACTATGAACTTGTTGCATACGTCTGTGAGAAAAAGAGAATCCAACATTTTCAGGTGAAGACCTTGTCATAATTCACTTCCTACTTGAATAAAAAATTATATTGTGATAATTCATTTTATAATTTTTACCTTTTTTTTTTGCATAATGGATTTGCTACTTTTCTCCATGACAAGCCATTGAAACCATGCCATAGTTGTATTGGTTGCCACTAGCCAGAACAATGATTCCAACTGTTGTATAATCTAATTTTGGATAGTATTTTGAGTCCTATATAATGCTTTAGCAAGCAAATTGTTAAATAACCATAACAAATATGAAAAAAAAATTATCAAGACTTCCTCCTCAATATGCTTGAGATTTACGCCTCACTTCATTCGGCTAAAGCACCTCAAATCACTTGGTGCCTTTTAAAACATTGCACGCTCCCTTACCATAGCCGGATCGAAGGCTTATAATGTGCATACTTTGGTTAGGGTGGTGTGGATATATATCAACGTGTGTCGGTTGGGCTCACACGTGTAGAGAGCATGTTCTGGCCCCATCTGTAAGTCTCTCGGTTCTATCTCAAAATCAATTGGCAATTAGAGGAGTATCCGAGTATATTGGAGGCAGAACTTATATTTACGCATTGTGGGATTAATGCTCCAATTAGAGGTAAGGACAATGACTGTAATACCTCTCAAAACACTGCTCGGGCTATAGATTCTAGCATCTGTTGTTTGTCTAAAATATGCGAGGTTGTGGATTTTCTGCTATATTTTGTTCAGATCTGTTGAAAATGTTATACTATTACATATCTTTAAATTTTGGATTAGCTTTCTCATTTCGTCTATTTTGAATTATTATTTCGTAACTTGGATATACTTTATTTGAATTTATTTATCATAATATATATTTTGGTGAAAAAGTATTCTTGTGTGCTCTCTTTTATTGCTTGTGATGGATACTTTCTGGTTACAAGTGTTTTACGCTCTAATCAGACTTAACTGCAAAGATTTGGGCTCGACTTCAACAGGACATGGATGAGAAACTTGACCAAAAAGTTTGAGAGATGATGGAAAAATTGGCTAGCCAGAATCCGGATTTAAGTCTTTCTTAGTATTTATGTTATCTTTCGCATTGTTTTCGGATAATGATGTTATTAATGCGATGGTACTGAAGTTAGCTTTTGGATGGTACTAAATTAGTTATTCTATGGTACTTAAGTTAGCTTTTGACTGGTTTATTTATGTTGAATGATGATGATGTCGTGGTTTATTTGGATGGCTTGAAAAGCCTTTCTTACATAAACTTTGATAGGTTCACTACACCAAAACTAGGGATTTGTGACTGCCAAAAACAGTCACAAAAGGCACAAAAAGTCACAAATGATTGTCACATAAACAACAGTCACAATTTATTTTGTGACTGTCAAAAACAGTAACAAAAAAGTCACAAGAACTTGATTTTCTGACTTTATAATCCCACTTTTTATGGCAGTCACAAAGGCTTTTAGTGACTGTCCGGGACGGTCACAAATTGGCGATTTTGTTACTGTCGTTGACAGTAAGGAATATACAATGTTTGTGATTGTGTGATCACAAACATAGCTATTAGTATTTGTCAGGGACGGTCACAAAGTGGGATTTTATTCTGTCGTTGTGATAAGTAATATACAATGTTTGTATTTGTGTGTGATCACAAACATAGCTATTAGTAGTATCAAGAGACGGTCACAAATTGGCTATTTTATTCTTATCGTTGTGATAAGAAATATACAATGTTTGTGACTTTTTAGTATCGTCCGGACGGTCACAAATTTGTTAAAGAAGTACAAAAAGAATCAATCAAGATAGCCCCAAAAACACAATGGACACTGTTAAAAACACAAAGATCCATAATAATCAATCACGGCTATTATTCAATCAATCCGAGAATCAATCACGGCCAAGAAATACAACCATAATAATTCTCCAAAATGCAACGAATAGCTTAAACTCACAATACCACCAAGTCCACAATATATTACAAGTTTCATATATAATCCAAAGTACTATCAAGTCCACGACTTACTACAAGTACATACAAAAACCCAAAGTACTACCAAGTACACAAACTAATACAAGTCCCCAAATTAAATTACATTTCTTCGAGGAAACATTTAGGCCACACCACGAACCCACCGACAACTTCCCCAATAGTCGTGGTACAACCTTGGCTACCTAGATACAACAGAGTGTCATTGGCATCATGCTCCACACTTATAACACTAACCTTGCTTTCATGGTCCAGAATATTGCGCCTGTACTTTTTCACCTTTGAGAGTTGGAACTACATCTCCTTTAGCAATGACCTTGGTTGAAATAACATCTTTAATAAGAACCCGGGATGATTGTGGCGTTCTTGTTTCAGTTGGAGTTGGTACATGAAATGTTGATCGAGGTGAGGGCGCAGAAGTTTGTGGCGAAGATAACTTTTGAGAATGGTTGAATGCTGCTATAAACGTACTAAGCTGATCTTGCATGTTGTAAACAACCTTCTCTAAGTGTTGATTATCATAAGGACCATGTCAATGTTTGACTTAATAGTTGAATAGCCTTCACTGTACCCTTAGAGACTCGACCGACACCACGGGTCCTTCCTCTAGAATCCTTTCCAAAAATCTGTGTAAGTGCATCATCTTCCAAAGAAACCTGGCTTGACGAGTCCTCACTACTACTGAACTCTTTAACTTTCTGATGTAAATTACATAATTCTCAACATATCAGAGATATATGACTGATAATAACATGACTTAAAAATCACATTTCAGAACTTACACATGCTTCAGCAACTTTAGGGTGTAATTCCCCAGTTTTTCGCTGTTTTCGCGACTCTAAGTACACCTCGGAACGAGTAGGCGATCGACGGTCTGGATCCGTCGCTTTCTACACATAAAAAATATAGCCAAATCAATACATATATAAGCTGAAAACAAGATCTTTCCTAGTACATTATATATATATATTTGTGTGTGTGTGTGTGTGTGTGTGTATTTATGACCTGACGTCAAGTCACCAACGGATACACAAGAACTTGGTTTTTTTGATATATACATGGAAGAGCTTTGGAACAAATGGACATGGTGTGTGTGTTTTCTTAAACTAAAATAAAAAAGAGGTAGCTCTGCACATATCCAATAACAGAGATCTCTTAAACACTTCATTCTTGATACAATCCTGGGTTCATCTCCTGTCAGAAACAAAACACAGTTCTGTACACAGGTTCATCATTTTGTTGCTGTCTTGCGATAATTTGTTTTCTAATTATACTAAAACTAGTCAATTTACAAAGTATTTAAATAATTCAAAGTATACAATAGCCGGGGTTGGTTCTGATGATTGGATGGTTCTTATTATCACAACCAACACATCTACTGGAGATTTCTCTTCTGCAACTTCTCTTCTTCCTGGGGCTTTTATTTCCAAGTTGAACATGGTTGATATCCGTGGTCCATGGCTTTCACTCTCTAACAACCAAATTCATGAAACTTAGCAACTGAGTTTATAACTTGCAAAATATATGTACTAATACACACATCATAAAACCTTATTGAATTCATCATCAAACATCACTGGCATGGAAGATAGAAATGCAGGAAAGACGGTCTTTAAAAAACAAGCATCGACAATGTGGATACTTGTGTCTTGTGGAAAAGTCAGTTATTATAGCATAACTATCTCTTTTTTGGATCCTTATGTACAAATGAATTTGGGAGCCTGGGCTGCAAGCATTTTCGTCAAATATTTGCGAGTTCTGTTTTTAACCTCTCGACAGCCAAGAACTAAACAATTAATGATAGCAAGTCAAGTGATATGTTAGCCGCCTCCTTATTACAAAGGAGATCTCCATTCTTCAAAAAATAGATTTTAGTCGATAAATCCGAATTCACCAAAAACATCCAAACAAAAGCATGTTTATATACTTCTCCTAAAGTAAACATTTAGAACAAGTATCCACCCAATAGTAACAAACAGTACAGAACTTGAAAAAACAAAGAGCGTGAAAATTATATATATATATATATATATATATATATATATATATATATATATATATGTGTGTGTGTGTGTGTGTGCGTGTGCGTGTGTGTGTTTATATTAAATGCTCGTGTACATACCATTTTCATAGCTTTCTCGGCGTAGGATGTCCTACCAAGACAGTGGACATCATTTTTATTAGCCCTGTTAGCTTTTAAAACACTTCTTTGTTGAAGCTTTTTGGCCGTTGCTTCATGTTCAATAAATGCATTCCATTGGCTGGTGCGAATATTCTCTTTCGGAGGTACGTGGTCCTTCAAAGCCATTATTCCCGTAGCATCCAAATCCTTTAAATGCTTATGTCGCATGTTCCATCTCCATGTTTTTAGTTGTCCACCCATCTCTTTCAGAACATCTTCTTTCCTAAGAAGAGGGATATTAAATTCTCTGTAGAGAGTCGTCCACATATCGTCCTTAATGGCTTGATCAACTTGCCTCCAATCATCATACTCCAATCCTACTTGTATTCTTAATAGGACTAAAGATCGAGCCTTGAACTTATCCTTATTTCCAACTATCTGTCCTGTGCTATTACAGGTAACGAGAGGTCGTTTATCTACAACTAATTGCCTCTCAACGGCAGATTCTTCCGAGTTGGGTTGAGTTTCATTTTCACTTTCTTGATGACTTGATGAAGCTGCCATTATCTGCCATATATTTATTAATTATAAATAAGAAAAAGTAAAGATTAAATAACAGGGTAGCTTCATCAGAACAAAAGTGAAACATCAATAACAGGGGAAGATACCAACCCTGTTTACCCCAAAAAAGCCCACAAAATATAGCAACTTTCTTCAACCTTCACGCGTATCATTACCTTTGAAAAACATAAGAATCTGTCCCGAATGATTAGCAACGCTAATGAACCGTGAAATTATGACAAAACAGACTATTTACGAAAGGTGATCGTGAAGGAGCGATCATCCAAATACACACAAGTCAGGGAGATTAAACTGATTTTATTGGTTGAAATTAATTTATACTGATCAAAACTTATTTTTACTAATTAGAACTGATTTTTACTGAACTTATTTTCTAAAACAATATTATTGTTTTAGTTGAGGATAACAGTGCCTAAATCCGGTTTGCAAATAAAAAATGGCTTATATTTGTATGGGTATGCCCATACATAAAAGTGGCTTAGCAAACAAATAAATGAATAGACTATGTAGAGTATAAGCATCAGTAATTTAAAAAGGCACTTTTAATAATATTTTAAAAGGAACACTGTGTAATAAGCCAATGGAAAGCGATTCTGATCCTCACACAAAGTTATCGTGCAATGTGCTAATCTCTGGATGCTCTGCGATTCTCACAACAAGCTTCAATGGAGAACGTGCAGATCTGTCATGAGATATACATTATAAATATTTCAAATGCAAATCTTTAGAGAGACAAACGTAGACAAGCTAAACAGATCAAGTATAAGGTATGCACAAACAAAGGGCAACTTTTCCACTGTAAACATTCCATTTTCTTGTTTGCAATTTCTCGGGAAGAACTACACTATATCTACGGCCTGCTCATCATTGAAAAGCTATTACCATCTATAAGTAAAGCGAGAATATAATGGAAGGAATGCACACAACACACACACACAAAAATAATAAAAATAAAGAAAAAACGATTATTAGCAAATAATAGGCGGCTAGGTATCATGCGACGTTAGGATAATACAATATCACGAACATTCCAAAGAAACCAATCAAGTGTTAACACCATTGTTTGAAAAGGCACGAGGCGTGTTGAGGCGTTCAAGCATTTTGCACGGATGATGCCGGGCGTAAGCCTCAAGGCACAAGTAAAATGAGAAAACGAGAAGAAAAATGAAAGTACCACAGAGATTTTCCATCTCCTACAATAACTTGATAATGTTCCACGATATTATAGATTGCCACATGCAGAATTTGTAAGTAAATTATATTGGTTCAACAAAGCTTGTACATGTTTACTAGACTGCCATTGCTTTAGTTATCTATTAACATACTGATTTCATGGGCATACATATATATTTTTGACCTCACTTCCATACATAAATTTAGGCTTTTGTCTCGGCGTGCTTCCCACATTTGACAAATCGCTTAAAATGCTTGTTCCATGAGGTAAATATGATTCACGCACGATTTGTATATGCATTATACACCAAAAGATAGTTGAAGAATACGGGTAATCGCTTATGTCTCTTTAGGCTTGATTAAAACCTAAACCACCTTAACACGCACTTGACACAACAACAATGTAAAGGTAGAGTTTTTCACGTAGTACAATTGATTCATACTCCTCATCCTTTATCGTCGAACACTTCCAAGAAATGAAGTCGGATCATGCTTTACTCTATGGTCTTACGGTGACATTTAATATTTCAAAATGCGGAATAGAACAATAATGAGTGCTTTACTGAGTACAAAGTTCGAATAAATATAACAAAAATTCATATAGCGTACTAACAAAATTAGACATTTATTCATCTAGAAAATCAAGAAATTTCTTCAATTCGGATTGTCATCTAAAGCAGATTGATAATGAGTTGGTGCCTCCAAGTCATCTACAGATGTAGTCAAACGTTTGGGGGAAAATAGAACAACAGACCACGGTCCATCCTTCGGGCTCTTCGCATAGAATACTTGCTTTAGATTCTGGAATGCACAAATAAATGGTTCGTCATTTATATGGTCTTTGCTCTTGAGCTTATCCAAATTTACCATGACCAAGTTAGTGTCTGCATCGACTGTACAAGCTGCCTTGTCTTCTACTCTAACCCAGTCACAGCAAAATGTTGTTACATTCTCAGTTACATAGTCTAATACAAGAATTTGTCTTATAATACCATAATAAGTAATCTCAGGCTCAACCAATTTTTTGTCCTTCGAACTAGCCCTGAAGTGCGTTAAAGCAGTAATTGCAACACCGCTGTTTTGTTTAGCCACAAGATTTGAATCATGTGCACTAGTTGAGAACATGTAGCCATTAAGACGATATCTCTTATATTCCTTAGCCACAAAGTTGGGGCCGGTGGCATAGCGTGCAAGCTTCGACGACACATCCTTAATTTTCAACAACTGAAATTAAAGGGCGTGCATACTAATTAGTCAAGCTATAATACTATTATCATTTATAAATCTAGACTGAACTTATTGTTAGCATACCTCTTTTGCTACCCAATGCCTGAATTCAATGCCTATATTCCGTGTTCTTTTTCTTTTTCTTCCTGGATCGGATTGATCAAATTTCCTATACGATAAATAAGTGAATTATGACAACGAACATATAATAATTAACATTATTAATTTTAGATAAAGTCAGAAATTCTCACTCTTTCCAGTGGTCTATATCTTCATGCGTTTCAAAAACATATCGAGCTACTTGTTCGTACTGACACTTGTTAGTGTCACTAACTTTCCATTCCCTAGAGCCTCCTCATCAGCAAAACCATATGATTCATCAACAAAACATTCCCGTATTTCATTACCTGGGTTGGGAATATACTCCTTTGCATATATGGAAGCTTCTTCTGTGATATATTCCTCCGCAATAGAACCTTCAACATATCGTGCATTTTTGACATAATCTTTGAAGGTTTTCATCAACCGCTCAAAAGGATACATCCAACGATACCTAACCGGCCCACATTGGAGGGCTTCGTCACATAAATGCACCAGTAAATGGATGCTAATGTCGAAGAATGAGGGAGGAAAATACTTCTCCAATACACATGTAGCCTCAGCTATAGTAGTCTTTGCCGCCATAACATGCTTCTTATTGACAACTTTTGCACACAATATGGTAAAACACAAACTTATTTGCATAATAGCCTTTCGAAGATCCTTATGCTTCCCAAAACAATGTCCATATAAAATTGGGAATAATTGCATAATTACATGCCAATCGTGAGACTTACACTGCTTCAAATCATTAGTTGCATGATGGACAACTCTACGCAAATTAGAAGAGAAATTTGAGGGGACCTTCAACTCATACAATGTATTTAGTAACACCTTTCTTTCGTCGGTAGACAAAGAAAAGGCTCCGACCGGCATTACGATCCTCATAGTTTTAGGATCTTCCTCCGGCCATAACGATCTTTTTGTTTTCAACGTACGAAGATCTTTTCGAGCATTTACCCCATCTTTCGAGTGACTCCCATCAATACATGTTCCCATTATATGCTCAATAATATTTTTTTCAGCATGCATTATATCTAGCACATGTCGTTCTGAATGTTGCTTCCAGTACGGCAAATCAAACAATATTGAACTCCTAGACCAAGCCATCTTCAACGATTCATCCTTGATTTACGTTTCTCACCAAAATTTTAGGATGTTTACCCCCGAGAGCCCGAAAAGCCAAGGAAGACTTCTCTTCAACTTCGCCCCGGTTAGCTTTCCAGAGTGGCCTTAATTCAGCTCCATCTGGAAGAAAATTACTTTCCACTGATCTGAACTTGTGATTAAGTGGTAAAAATCTCCTATGAGAATGATAAAATACTTTGTGGCTGTTTTTTAAATATGTGGCTTCTGTTTCCTCTGCACAAATGGGACAGCCCAGGTAACCATGCACATTACAGCCAGAAAAAGTGCCATACGCCGGAAAATCGTGAATATCCCACAATAACATAGCCCTCAAAGTGAATGTCTCTTGTTTAAATGAGTCAAATGCCTGCACACCTTCAACCCACAAGTCCTTCAATTCTTCAACTAGTGGTGCCAAAAATACATCTATGTCATCACTTGGAGCCTTAGGCCCTGGTATAATCAATGATAATATAGAAAATTCTTTTTTCATGCATAGAGATGGCGGGAGATTATAAGGAACTACAAAGACGGGCCAAATACTATAGGTTGTGCTTAAATTACCAAAAGGATTAAACCCATCAGTTGATATTCCAAGGCGCACATTGCGACTTTCTTGAGCAAACTCGGGGTATCGCAAATTTGCAGCCTTCCACATTGAAGAATCGATCGGATGACGCATGAGATTGTCACCAACTTCTGCCCGAGCATGCCAGGTAATTGCGTGTGCTATCCAAGGTACTGTGTATTGTGTGGAGTATCTTGTTCCTAGAGGAATATTCCTATGTACCTTTTGTGGTACTTTTGTATCTGTTTTTTTGTTACAATTTATTTTTACTTTACGGACATATCTAGATTCATTGCAAACCGGACATTTCAATTTATGCTTATGCTCTTTTCGATATAGAATGCAATCGAACTTGCACACATGAATAGATTTGTATTTCATCCCTAAACCCTTTAAGCTGCTCTTCATCTCTGGATAGGTATCAGGAAGTGTGTTATCCTTTGGAAGTAAGTCTTTCGCCCACTTTAAGATTTCTGTCACACTATTTCCTGACAAACCGAAACGGCTCTTCAAGTTGTGCAAACCAACTGTAGCATATAATGTTGTGTGCTCTGGGTTGCAATTATGATACAAAGGTCTCGCGGCTGCAGCTTTCAACTTGATATAGTCCTTATCCTGACTAAGGTCTTCTACGTCACAGCTATTATCACGTATTGAACTCTGATTAGCTTGATTCATGTTAAGTCCATAAGCGTCATTAACAAGGTCATTCAAGCTACTATGTTGCAGTGGATCACACTCTTTATGAAAAGGCTCGCTTGTGGTATTTGATCGGGAACAAAAGGGAATTTTCTCTCCCCATGATAATTCGAATAAATAATCTTCTTGCATTCCCCACTTTATCAAATGTACCTCAACAATCTCCCAGTTCACATTTTTACCATTTTTACAACGCGTGCATGGACATGAGATAAGATCATCTCCTAGATTTCTTCTCGCATACTTGACAAATTCTCTAACACCAATGACATACGCATCACCCAGTCTATTATTATTTTCACCCATCCACTCTTTATAAGGTGGAAACTCCATCACTACCTTCTATAAATATAAAAACAACATACATTAGATTGTATTATAAAAGAAGTGGGAGGCAGTATGTTTATTACACAATATGTATTATAAAAGAAGTTATTTTGAGTTTTATCTTCTAGAAATATTATCGATAAAACTCTAAGAAATGTAAATATATAAATGAACGGAGGATGAGGGTATTTCGATTGTCTACACAGACTTACCTTAGCAGTACACCGATAACAGAATCTACCCCACTCGCTAATGAAGTTCTCCTAGACAGACACTTAGTCAATGTTCACTTATATATTATTGTGAAATCTAACATGTTTTGATAGTATTTTAAGGGTGATATCCCTGTCTAAAAAAACGGTGATATCTGATGCACAATTACTAGTTTTTATAACCATCTCCAAATTGTAAAATCATAATAATTAAAGACACCAAACACGTTATGCTTATTTATGAGTTAGACAATGGCATCTTTATAGCCAACTCAGAACATAAATTAAAATTACCGATAAGTAAGCTTGACAATAAAGATGGTCATTCATATTTCATAACAAAAACAAAAGCCAATTCGTAAACTGGTTATAATCAAACCGTCTAAATCCAAAACTACATCAACTTAAGCATCAACTACAACTACTCCTTCATATTATGCTTCCATGTTGTCATACACATTCTGACTTCTATAACAGAAACAAAACCCGTGCAAAATAACTCAAAAATTCATATTACCAGATCAAGAACGATTGATGCAAATGAAGAATTTGGAAAGAAATAGGAAACAAACTTCACGGGAAAAAATTAAAATCCCATTCTGCTCCAAAACAACAATTAAAAACTAAGATTAAAATTTGATAAAAACACAAAGAATTTATAATCAGGAAACTAGAAATAGGAACTCACCAGATCAACTAAGATGAAGATTTAGGGTTCTATTGCTTTGGGTTCTCTGGGTTACGCATCTGCGAACATCAAGGAAAGTAGGAAAGAGAACTCCGCCTCTGCGATTGATGAAGTTTGAAAGTCACGGTATCTGAATCATACGATTGATTCTGAGGAGTGGAAATGGGCGAGATACTGAGAGAGGGAGAGAGAGCTTCAGAGACAGAGATAGGAGGGAGAAACTGAGATAAAAGTCATACGATCTTGCCTAGGGTTCCAGCGCAAAAAATATAACGTTTTTAATAAATTAACTGTAATTAAAATTTGTGACTGCTAGAAACAGTCACAAAGTACATTATAATTTGTGACTGCAGTTAACAGTCACAAATATTTAGTATTATGACAAATCAAGCTTTGTGATCATGCTTGATCATAATAATTAATGTGACTATTGTGATCACAAAATTAGCGAGATAAAAAGTCATAAATGTCAGTTTTTGGTGTAGTGGTTATTTGATTATGGTTTATTTGAATGGTTTTATTATGGTTTAAACTATTACCAGAACAAAAAAGTGTTCACAAAATAAATATTACAATAATGGAAAAGGTTGTTGCCAAAATAAAAATGTGTTTCAGCAGCTGGTGTTACAGTAGGGATTAGTGGTGTTGCCATTGGTCTACAGTAACACGTTTATGGGTGTTGCTAGAGAGATATTGGTGTTGCCATTGGTCTACAGTAACACTTTTATTGGTGTTGCTACAGAGGTCAAAAGTGTAGGCATTGGAGTCTGTAGCAACACATTTTCCCTGTGTTACCATAAAGTTAAAAAGTGTTGGCATGGACCCCTATGGTAGCGGCCGTTTTTGTAACACCACCAAATTTCGAAAAAGTGTTACCGTAGCTTGTTTTTTTGCTTTCAGCAATACTTTTTACCCTTTTGAGCACACTTTTCTGGGTGTTGCTGAAGGCCATTTATGGCGTAGTGTTAGGCTTCTATGCATCTAATAAGTCACCGGACAAACCGCGGTAACTATGATGATTGGGTCCTCCCAACTCATCAAAGGGCGAGGTAATGCCCAATTCTTGATGCCTAAATGGCACTCAATTACAAGTTACCGCTGATCTGTATGCACCTAGAGCCCTTCAAACCTTACTTAGCTTCAACAATATATATAGCAATGGTTTCCAAATTGAAACCCTCTGTGAGAATGGAATAGAGTTTCTTTTACTAATTCTAATGAATGTGGACGTATACGCATTTTAGAAAAACTGATGAGTTGATCTTGTGGATGTACCTCACTATTATTAGGTTTTCAAATCCTAGGTTGTCACAAACAATGTACTTTGGGACATAGACGCATATAGGCTTTGGCATGATAGACTATGTCATCCTTGTAATGCCCCGGTCTTTTATATGCATGAATTATTATGACCTCAAGTGAGACATTAGAGTTTTGCATTCACAAATAATAAAATTCTGACTAATGGAATAAGGTTAGAACTATTTGCACGTTTTAAATTCATAATTCAGATGTTCGGTTATCTGCTTGGGTTTATCTTCCGAATTTGATTTTTATGTTTCGATAGACAGAATCGTGATTCCGTCGACTTCTATATACACTACTTTTACGTTACGAGTATGATTTTCAAAATTTTACTTTTGAGTTTTCGGGTATATTTTATGTCGAGTCGTTTTCTCGGATAATCCGTGTTCCGTAAATCATGAAACTTTTCTCTGACTTTAAGCTGTAAGTGTGACACGATAATTTAAGTATATGTCATACATTTAATACCCAAGTAATTTTATCTGTGGAGGAGCGAAACGTAAAATATTCTTCGACCGGTTTATGACGATGTCTAGGGTTAACCTAGTATAGAAAGGGACATCACCTCCCTTTCTTTCTCCTCCTCACTTCATCTTCTTCCCTCTTCTTCTCTACTTCAGCCCCCGCTTCACCATTGAAGAACACCATTGTTCTTCATTAAAAACTCAAGTTAGATGCTCACTTTGTGTTCCAAACTTGAATCCAAGTTCATATTCAAGTAAGTTACCTCATTCTCTTCATTTCTACCCAAGTAAAAATAGGTTTTGGACCACTTTAAAATTTGAAAAATATATGAAGAGTTTAGGTTTAATGTTATAATGTTTTGTATGTTGTTTTTAAGTTGATTTTTAGGTTCTTGAAGTGTTTAGAACCACTAGTAGAATAAACATCAAAGACTTCGGTATGTCTCACTTCGGTAATCTATATTAGCAAAGTAAAAACAAACAACAACTTCACTTTTCAATTTACTGAAGTAAAAAACCCACATAGACTTCAGTAAATGGTACAAAACAAAAAAGCAGGAGCTAGTTAGAAATTTTAAGTTACAAAGACTTCGCTAATTTGATAATTACTGAAGTAAACAGTGTGAAATTTTATTTTTTATCAAAAAAAATTTACAATAGCGAAGTGTATGTCTTGAGATCGGGAATTAATATTTTGAGTTTCATTTTTTTTTTATTTGGGCTCCAAAAAATACTTAACAAATAATTGTTTCCACCATTTCCTCCCCCAAAATTTTTACTCCAATTTCCATGATAAAAATTTACCAAAATGAGTAATTTTATCAAAAAAACATTACTAAAATAACAACAAGAAAAACTTGAATCGATGTTAATTAGATTTGGTATTGAAGAAGACTTTGACCGCCCAACCGAATAAAGATATTAATATCGGTCAAAAACTTATTTCTCACAACCCTGCCAAACCCCCCGATCCCCCTCCTCTTCCACTTTCTCTCTCCCCAACTCTCGTTTCTCTCTTCTTTATTTTATACGGAGAAAGATGGAGTCCATTAGTAGTTCTCTGAAATCACGAGAAGAAAAGGGAAAGCGATTTGTTTGGAATTATCGATTATTCTCTGAAAATGGGTTGTTTTCTTAGATCTTTTGGTGACGTGAAGGACCCCACTTGCCGCAAGCAGACGGCTGAACAGGTGGTTTCTTATTGATTTTTTTGGGGTTTTGTGGTTTTTAGAAATAGCTACGGTTTAATTAGGTTGATTGTATGCATTAATGAGTTGATTCTGTTGATGGGTTCCTGGTAAATGACTTCAGTGATTAGACAGAGCTTGATTAATTTTTACCTCATTTGTTCCTAATGTCTCCGGTTGATTTTTTTCACTTTCATTTGTTCTTGTTGTCCTTGTATGTTTTGGTAGAGCATAGAGTTTCTTAATCTTGAGGTACACCACTTTATGTCTTTCAATCTCCTCTTCCCCTTCATATATGTATGTAACAGTGTTCTCCAAGTAGTGATAGCTGGATAACGGATTGAAGGAGGAGGTCTTGGTAAGTAGAAGGTAAATAGTTTCGATCTTCTTTCTTTCTTTTCACTCACAGTCATCATGAAAACATGGTGTTGCTACGGTGGCTGGCATAGATTAGGAACAACCCATCTTTTTAGTTGTTCTTTTTTTTTTCTTTCCTTTTTCTCTTATGCTGGATTGATCCCTTTATAGTATATATTTTGTATGTGGGTTTTCTTCTTCTTTGTTTTTGTTCCTCAAAGTTACAGAGGCGTGAAGTAGTGGCTTATAGTTATACACCGTTTCTGTACTGTTTGGTTCTTCGTTGACTTTTGGATTCTTTGTTGTTTGGAAAAGGGATTATGTTGATTTGATTGGCTTTGGGTGTAATTGGAAGTTCTAGAGCTTTCAAATTTTAGGTAAAGTTTTCTTTCTCTCTGCTTTTCTGATTAGTTGCTTATTTTCAAGGTGAGGAACAGAAGATAGTTTGGATTGTGTTTGCAGATCAGGACTCATTCGAAGTGAAGGCATGCCAACTTTTCATTATTTTGCATAAGTCAATGTGGGACCATCTTTATTTTTGATCCAGCTTAGTTAGATTAATATTTAATACACTATAAAACCTTAGCTGGGATGTGGACTAGATGAAATTTCTTCTGTTGGAATGAGCCAAGTTTCCAGGACAAAATGCTATATAAAAAACCCAACCTTAGTTAAAATTTCAAATTCTCAATCCTGAACCGAAAATACCCAAAAGGTTTCATATAAGGATGACTTTCGGACCTAATTTATTTGAGATTGTGTCGTAAGCATCCAAATTTGAAGTGCACTTTTTCCTTGAAAGTCTTCAATGGATATGATTGCTTTTTATTGATTATGATTCATTTTATTTATTACAATTTGTTAACATGGTCCAGCTGTTGCATACTCAAAACACATTGTTCACTTGCATGCTTATTTCGGCGGCGACGACTTAAGGAATCACCGTGAGGTTTGTGTTGGTCATTAGAAAGTTTGTTTATTTTCTGGACTTCTGATATCTCTTGCGTTGCTTTTGAGTAAAACACAAATTACAAGGTGGTAATATATTTATCTGGTTATTATTTCAGATTGATGCACATATTGGTAGTGTCAGTGATCTGGCCTTTTCCAATCCAAACAAGCAGTTGTGTGTTATAACCTGTGGGGAGGACAAGACAATTAAGGTTTGTATTTGTTTAGTATCCTTAAAATTTTTTAAGAATCTTCTGGTATTGCAGAAGTTGTAAATTTATTTTGCATAGGTATGGGATGCAGCCACTGGTTCTAAGCAGTATACTTTTGAGGGTCATGAGGCACCTGTTTATTCTGTATGTCCGCATTTCAAAGAAAATATTCAGGTACTTGTGTGGAAGTCGCTGTTGAAAACATTTTTTGGTAACTTCAAATCCATTCTCTTTTTTCCTGTTTGTCTTATGGCTGTAAAACCCGTAATTTCGATTTCCGATAATTTCTTTTTTCGGCAGAAGTCCATTTTGACGGCTCGCTCATGACCGTTTCGTCATTCTGAGAATGATTAATTCTACACTTTTTGTCATCCGAGTTCGTTTCGGTGTTGTTTTGTTGAGTTCCGTGCTTTTTAGCGACTTTTCCGCACTTGAGTTTGATTCTTGCGAATCTCATTCGAAACTGCTGTTTAGAGTTTCCCGTAAGTCCGTTTAACTTTGTTAGATGTGTTGTGAACTTCGGTTTGGTTATTCGATTATGTATCGTGATTTTCGGGCTTTTTGTGCCATTTTGTAATTTACCCAAAGTTACGGGTATCCGTATCTGTATTTGTTATCTCGACCCTTTTCTTGGTCGCGTATGACTCATTATTGCATTATGTTTTCATTTCGGGTCATTGATGTCGTCCGAGAACTTTTCGTCGTGTTCGTTCCGTGCGTTTTCGGAAATCGAGTCGTCGAGCCCTGGTGTTCGAGCACTGGCCGGATGGTTGCGGGACTGGCCGGACGATTTCGGGCACCGGCCGGACGGGTGCGGCAGGAACCGGCGTAGCGCACGCTACGTCCGGAAGGCTGCACGCGTTAACCAACAGGTGTAGCGCACGCTATCGGCTGGCCTAACGCACGCTATCGGGTTTGGACAGTGGAGTCCTGGAGTACTGGACTCGGGGACGATCGGCAGGTAGCGCACGCTATTGTCGGGCATTGCGCACGCTACGACCGGCAGGTAGCGCGAGCTACGGCCGTAAGGCTGCGCACGCTACCTGGCCGAGTCAGTAGGGCAGTGTGGGCTCTGGACTGCGGCCTGGGCCGATAGCGCACGCTAGCTCGGCAGCCTAGCGCACGCTAGTCCGGCCCAGTATAAATGTGACAGAGCAGTCACATTTCCTCTCGTTTTTCATTTCCTACCTTTCTCTTCCGCGGATGGAGACTTAGAGATATTGGAGCCATGTTGTTTAACAACAAATCCATGAAGTTCTTGAGGTTATATCATCAATAAATCATCCGTTATCGTCCTTTGATCCAGCGAATCAAGGTAATCTTCCTTAGAACCCTAATTTCGTGAATTTGGGGGTTTTTGCATTTTTGTTCGATTCGTTCCGTGTTGTTGATTAATTCATGATGGGTATGACTAATCTTGGTAGTATTCTTGTGTTTAACATCATTTAATCCATTGTTCTTCGTCGAATCGAAGTATATTTCTTGATTTCCTTCGAATCGACTTTTTAGGGGATTTGTTCTCGATCTCGTTTTCCATCCATTTTTGTTGAATAGATTTTGGTTAAATGATGTTGTTAAACATATTCTATAGATTGTATATCCATATTTCGACTTGGAATTCCATTTTCGTGTTTTGTCGGGACGAATCGTGTTCTTGGCCGTTTTGGGGAGAACACTTGAACTTTCATCATTCGTTCTTTGAATTCAACGGCTTTGAGTCATGTTATGGAATTCATTTCATTGTTGTTCTTGTCCTTCATAGTTTATGACCGCGAGTTGGCGATCGGTGGAGTCGGCGGGTTCGTAGTCGGTTCGTGCCAACCTACTTCGGTCGATTCTCCGCGTTGTGGTTATTCGAGGCAAGTACCTTGCCCATAATTTTCTTGTTTTGTGGATATGATAATTGGTAATTGTATTTATATGTTTGTTTGATTGTTTGCAACGAGTTTTCAAAAGATTCGGCTAGCCTCGTTAAAGGTTCATTTTCAAAACGCGTGTGTTTTGTAAATTGTGTGGATTGTAAGTGACTATGTGAATCCTATGGATATGTTTGGTGTTGAGGATGCACTTGGTATTTGCATGTGGACGTATATTGTTTCATTTCGGTACGTTGTGGTTTGACGTGGTGTTTTGCTAAGTGTTTGATGCCTCTGAGTGAATTGTTAGGATATCTTTGTTGCATTGTGCTATGTGTGTGATTGTGTGGATGTGGGCGGGGTCTACGGTGGCACGTGGCATGTGATCATGTGGCCAGGATGCAACAAGCGATTGATCCAACCGTGAGAGCCTAAGAAAAACTATGGTGACACATTGCATGTGATCATGTGGTCAGGATGCAACAAGTGATTGATCCAACCGTGAGCGCCAAAGATGTTGTGATTTGTTTAGCTAGCCAGCTCGGGAGGGTCCTTCGAGGCCTCGGGCGGGATCAATGGTATTACCCTGTTCCCAAGGCGATGCATGTGTGTGATTTGTTTCGCTAGCCAGCTCGTGAGGGTCCTTCGAGGCCTCGAGTGGGATTTGTGGCTTCATCCCGGTCCTAAGAGATGCGCGTGCGTGATTACGTTGTGTTGATTTTTATGTCCGTCGAGGACACGTGATTTTGGGCTCTAGCCCTGTGAATTGTTGTCGGTTTTCTATTTGCGAAAACAAAACCTTTGGGGCGGTGACCCCTTTCGTCTTATGGATTTTGAAAAGCGGGATTTGATAATCCTAAATTGTTTTCCATTAAAACTCTCGATGGCATTTTAAACCGTTATATAAATTGTTTTCCCTTGATTTGTGATCTTTTGGTTTTGAAAAGTTTTACCCAAACTCATGCCTCGGGAAGTACTTTTCGTTACTTTTGGATTTTTGAGGATTCCTGGTTATTGTTATTCGTGGAATGTGAATTGTATGGCTCGTATTTGCACTCTGTTCTTGCACTAGCAAAACAGTGGAGTTTTGCTAACCCCCGAGTATTCGGGGGGTGGATGTATATTTTTGAGGTTTTGGAGCATAACACAAGGTCGGCACGAAGGATGATGAAAGATGATCGATACTAATCACATGAGGAACCGTACATTGTTTATCGGTTCAGTTGTACTTTATTTTCCGCTGCTATATTTTTTCCCGTTGTACGGGTATGGTTGTGTTTTGACCCCTGCGTGGGCATGAGTTGTATTTGAGTTGTAAGTATTTATTGAAAGACCAAATCGGTCTACTGAGTCATTTTAGCCTCAAAGGCATGGTTGAGTTGTTATATGTTGTTACCAGCCTGGTAGATCCTTGAGGAAAGATTCTACGGCGTGTAATATCCCTGAGCGGATTGGGGGTGTTACATAAATGGTATCGGAGCTTAGGTTGTGGAAACCTAGGTTGTCGGGTCAGTGGTGTCTGTTGAGTTTTGTTTCGTCGGATTTTATCTGACTGAGTCGTGTCACGATGCGTCGTCTGAGTTTGTTGGTCGTGATTAGTATCGTGGGGCGATCATCATCTTCGTGCGACATGTGGATGTAAGTCCCTTCTTTGTGTTGTGCCTCGTGTGACACGAGCTATTTTTATGATTAATTGTTAAGTGACGGAATCCTCTTTTGGATTTTGATTTCTTGATATGCGGTTATTTGACCCTCATATTTCGTTCATATGAGGAGTAGTGTTGCTGGATTGTGCATGTTTGACTTTATTTCCTTTATCCGCTGCATGAGTTCTTTTGTAATGGCTTTCGGTATTTTACCGACTGAGTTCTATTTCAGAAAACCGATTCCCTTAACCGAGTTTGTGGCATTATGGCCTTGATCGTTTTGGCGAAATTCTTATGACGGTATTTAGTATTTTGTAAATGGCTTTTGTAAGTTTTTGAAATATTACCATCATCGTCCTTTTTAACGTTGTAAATGGTTTTTAGCCTGGTAACTTCCGGCGCGGGACCCACGGCGCTATAATGATTTGTGTAATTACGTGAAGTTTTTGGGCATTCTAGCCCATTGAATTATCTTTGAAAACCTTGAGTATCTTAGAAAATAAATTTCGAGACGTACTCTTAAAATGAATTATTTTCTCGTGGTACATCCAAGGTGCCACAACATGTTTCAAAATTCTTCTACCTCGAGGACCAAAATGTTTTGAGATATTTTCGATGTTTAGAAACATTTTTCTTACTTAGACCCGAAGGTCGAATATTCTGAAAGTTTTTCACTAAGAGAAAATGTCCTCATTTTTGTTTAAACGCAAGATGATTTTCAAAGTCTCGAAAATGATGTTTGTTCAACTTTTTGTAAAATGATACTCAAGATCAACTGGTGTTTCCAAACTATTTTCAAAAGGTCGTTTTCGTTTTTAAAACCGATTATTCCTGTTTGCGGACCGGAAATGCATGTATGGTTTTCGAAATTTCGTTACGGTGTTAACCCCGATTTGTGATTGAATTGGTGGTGTGAACGTTGAGTCGTTCGCCACGCATATGTTTTGTTAGCTCTTTGTGGGAGGTGTGATGACGATCTTTAATGTTGTCATTTCGTGGTGACTTGCATGTTTTCGCACCTGTGTGAGCTGTTAAATCTTGGGTTTGTACGTTTGTGTACATGTGTGATTGTTCCATGATGTTTTGAATTATGTGCTGGTTATTGTTCGGGCCGTTAAGGTCGCCGAACGATACCGTCGTTGCTGTATTGTTTGTGCGTGTATTACTTTACGATGGTAATCGTTGTATATGATATGTGTTATGATTCTTTGTTGTGCTGAGTTGGCATCTCCGCTATGTTGTTTTGCGACGTTATGCCCCATTGTATCTAGCATTTGTATTTTCGGTATGCCGGGCCGAGACGTTTCAACCGTGATGTGCCGGGGCATGCACGTGTAAATTGTCCTTCTCGTCGGTAACACATTTCAAGTGTGGACTCGAGGGACACCGAATTCAGTTTTGCAAATTGGCTACCAAGACTTTCGGAGTTCGCGCTTCAGCACAGTTATCAGAATCGGCTTTGAGAGGCCTTTGAAGGATGTTTCTGTCGGTTGCTTGTTGTGTCGTATCCTTGATTTCGTTGTTGTGAGTTTCGGGGACGACACTTCTTTTAGAAGAGGTCGAATATAATACCCGTATTATTTTTGGCTTCTGCATTTTCTCTTTCTCAATTCTATCGACTCGCTCGTGTTCGTTGATACTTTCTGAACTTGTTCTGTATTTCGGTTTCATCGTCTGAACGAGCTGTGATCTTGTTGTGGATCGATCTAGTTATCGCTGTGACTTTTTCGAGTTCGGTTCGATTCTTGTGAACCTTGTTCGGAAGTGACATCATTTGGTTCTATTAACTCTTCTATTCGGCGTGGATCGGATTTTGAATTTCTGTATTTTCGACTCTGTCGACTCGTTTATGTTCGTTGACATTTTCTGAACTTTCCCTATCCCTTGCTTTTATTGATCGAACGAGGGTGGTATTGTTTCGGAATAACTCGTTTGTCGTTGTGACTTTTCAATCGCTATTCCCTTTCCTGTGGATCTTATGGGAATGCATGTCTTGTTGTTCTCACCAGATCATCCTGGGAGTTGTTGTTTGAATTTTATTATCCTTCGTGTTTCGGACATGATTGTTCGATTTTTGTTGTCTCGATCATTTGCTTGTTCGGTTTTTGTCCTCGTTTCGTGATTGTTGAGCGTTCAGTCTCTTTCGTAATTCCCTTAAGTTCGGAAAATTAGTCTCGTTTTCGATCTTCCAACCCTTAGGCGGTGGAATTCCGTATTTGTTCAGCGTTTGGCTCGCGTTTTGATTGATGAACCGTTGGGTTGGTCAATCGTATTGATTTTCGTTCGTTGTGTTTTGTGATTGTTCGGATAATTGACTTGACTATATTATCCATTTGATGACGCTTGTCATTTGTTGGTTTTATTATATCCCTAACGGCAACGTTGTGTTGGTCGCCGTAGAGCGTGTTTTCATGCCGTATGTCTCTTTACGTTTCTTGCAGCGTTTCGCCGTCGGGCGCGAATTTTCGGTTTTTGTGTATCTCGTCGAGTTTTTCTGGCAGCGGATATTGCTTCTCCCTACTTATTTTAAGTTTCGGGACGAAACTTCTTTTAAGGAGGGTAGAATGTAAAACCCGTAATTTCGATTTCCGGTAATTTCGTTTTTTCGGCGGAATTCCGTTTTGACGGCTCGCTCATGACCGTTTCGTCATTCCGAGAATGATTAATTCTACACTTTTTGTCATCCGAGTTCGTTTCGGTGTTGTTTTGTTGAGTTCCGTGCTTTTTAGCGACTTTTCCGCACTTGAGTTCGATTCTTGCGAATCTCATTTGAAACTGCTGTTTCGAGTTTCTCGTAAGTCCGTTTAACTTTGTTAGACGTGTTGTGAACTTCGGTTTACTTATTCGATCACGTATCATGATTTTCGGGCGTTTTGGGCCATTTTGTAATTTACCCAAAGTTACGGGTATCCGTATCTGTATTTGTTATCTCGACCCTTTTCTTGGTCGCGTATGACTAATTATTGCTTTATGTTTTCATTTCGGGTCGTTGATGTCGTCCGCAAATTTTTCGTCGTGTTCGTTCCGTGCATTTTTGGAAATCGAGTCGTCGAGCCCTGGTGTTCGAGCACTGGCCGGACGGTTGCGGGACTGGCCGGACGATTTCGGGCACCGGCCGGACGGGTACGGCAGGAACCGGCGTAGCGCACGCTACGTCCGGAAGGCTGTGCGTGCTAACCGGCAGGTGTAGCGCACACTATCGGCTGGCCTAACGCACGCTTCTCGGTGCAGACAGTTGAGTCACGATCTTGGACTCGGGGACGATCGGCAGGTAGCGCACGCTACTGTCGGGCATTGCGCACGCTACGACCGACAGATAGCGCGCGCTACGGCCGAAAGGCTGCGCACGCTACCCGGCCGAGTCAGTAGGGCAGTGTGGGCTCTGGACTGCGGCCTGGGCCGATAGCGCACGCTAGCTCGGCAGCCTAGCGCATGCTAGTCCGGCCCAGTATAAATGTGACAGAGCAGTCACATTTCCTCTCTTTTTTCATTTCCTACCTTTCTCTTCCGTGGCTGGAGACTTAGAGATCTTGGAGTCATGTTGTTTAACAACAAATCCATGAAGTTCTTGAGGTTATATCATCAATAAATCATCCGTTATCGTCCTTTGATCCAGCGAATCAAGGTAATCTTCCTTAGAACCCTAATTTCGTGAATTTGGGGGTTTTTGCATTTTTGTCCGATTCGTTCCGTGTTGTTGATTAATTCATGATGGGTATGATTAATCTTGGTAGTATTCTTGTGTTTAACATTACTTAATCCATTGTTCTTCGTCGAATCGAAGTATATTTCTTGATTTCCTTCGAATCGACTTTTTG
The DNA here is from genome assembly GCA_033398695.1 of Orobanche coerulescens. Lineage (NCBI taxonomy): Eukaryota > Viridiplantae > Streptophyta > Magnoliopsida > Lamiales > Orobanchaceae > Orobanche > Orobanche coerulescens. The sequence goes on along the minus strand of CM065804.1, from coordinate 97,269,993 downwards.
GGGGATTTGTTCTCGATCTCGTTTTCCATCCATTTTTGTTGGATATTTTGTGGTTAAATGATGTTGTTAAACATATTCTATGGATTGTATATCCATATTTCGACTTGGAATTCCATTTTTGTGTTTTGTCGGGACGAATCGTGTTCTTAGCCGTTTTGGGGAGAACACTTGAACTTTCGCATTCGTTCTTTGAATTCAACGGCTTTGAGTCGTGTTATGGAATTCATTTTATTGTTGTTCTTGTCCTTCGTAGTTTATGACCGCGAGTTGGCGATCGGTGGAGTCGGCGGGTTCGTAGTCGGTTCGTGCCAACCTACTTCGATCGATTCTCCGTGTTGTGGTTGTTCGAGGCAAGTACCTTGCCCATACTTTTCTTGTTTTGTGGATATGATAATTGGTGATTGTCTTTATATGTTTGTTTGATTGTTTGCAACGAGTTTTCAAAAGATTCGGCTAGCCTCGTTAAAGGTTCATTTTAAAAACGCGTGTGTTTTGTAAATTGTGTGGGTTGTAAGTGACTATGTGAATCCTATGGATATGTTTGGTGTTGATGATGCACTTGGTATTTGCGTGTGGACGTATATTGTTTCATTTCGGTGCGTTGTGGTTTAACGTGGTGTTTTGCTATGTGTTTGATGCCTCTGAGTGAATTGTTTGGATATCTTTGTTGCATTGTGCTATGTGTGTGATTGTGTGGGTGTGGGAAGGGTCTACGGTGGCACGTGGCATGTGATCATTTGGCCAGGATGCAACAAGCGATTGATCCAACCGTGAGAGCATAAGAAAAATTACGGTGACACATGGCATGTGATCATGTGGTCAGGATGCAACAAGTGATTGATCCAACCGTGAGCGCCAAAGATGTTGTGATTTGTTTAGCTAGCCAGCTCGGGAGGGTCCTTCGAGGCCTCGGGCGGGATCAATGGTATTACCCTATTCCCAAGGCGATGCATGTGTGTGATTTGTTTCGCTAGCCAGCTCAGGAGGGTCCTTCGAGGCCTCAAGTGGGATTTGTGGCTTCGTCCCGGTCCTAGGCGATGCGCGTGCGTGATTACGTTGTGTTGATTTTTATGTCCGTCGAGGACACGTGATGTTGGGCTCTGGCCCTGTGAATTGTTGTCGGTTTTCTATTTGCGAAAACAAAACCTTTGGGGCGGTGACCCCTTTCGTCTTTTGGATTTTGAAAAGCGGGATTTGATAATCCTAAATTGTTTTCCATTAAAACTCTCGATGGCATTTTAAACCATTTTATAAATTGTTTTCCCTTGATTTGTGATCTTTTGGTTTTGAAATGTTTTACCCAAACTCATGCCTCGGGAAGTACTTTTCGTTACTTTTGGATTTTTGAGGATTCCTGGTTATTGTTATTCGTGGAATGTAAATTGTATGGCTCGTATTTGCACTCTGTTCTTGCACTAGCAAAACAGTGGAGTTTTGCTAACCCCCGAGTATTCGGGTGGTGGATGTCTATTTTTGCATTCAGGTTTTGGAGCATAACACAGGGTCGGCACGAAGGATGATGAAAGATGATCGATACTAATCACATGAGGAACCGTACATTGTTTATCAGTTCAGTTGTACTTTATTTTCCGCTGCTATATTTTTTCCCGTTGTACAGGTATGGTTGTGTTTTGACCCCTGCGTGGGCATGAGTTGTATTTGAGTTGTATGTATTTATTGAAAGACCAAATCGGTCTACTGAGTCATTTTAGCCTCAAAGGCATGGTTGAGTTATTATATGTTGTTACCAGCCTGGTAGATCCTTGAGGAAAGGTTCTACGGCGTGTAATATCCCTGAGCGGATTGGGGGTGTTACAATGGCCTGTTCATCTCATCATGATGTATTCTTTCTCTTCAATTCATCTTCTCAATTGCTGTTGATGGAAACATTAAGGCATGGCTATATGATAATATGGGTTCCAGAGTGGATTATGATGCTCCAGGTCACTCTATGTTTTGAGGAACAGAAGATTGTGAAGAAGGTTTTGGAAATACAGAAAGCAAAGGAAAAGCTTGCTGCCAAGAGTTAAAGTGTTTGATTGTGGTGCTGAGATAATTTTGGGATACATTTAATTAGCCAAGGAATCATGGAACTGTACTAAGGTTTTGAAGCTTAATATTTGTATTTCGTTGGGATTTATTTGGAGTATTGACTCTTTCTTTTCTTCAGGTTGTCGAGAAATTACATGTTTTATGATATGTATCTGGTTTTGAATTGGTTGGAATGCATGTTATTTTTTTTAAGATGGGATGATATGAAATTGTTGGTTCTTATATTATTGAGCTCTTATGGTTGATGGTTAGTTATAGTTGAATGAAGATTTTAGCAATGAATTTTAAATTGAAATGTGAAATCTTAATATATATTACTACAGAAAATACTAATATATATTATACAATAACTGAAGTAAAAAGTTCTTTATTTACTACGCCAATTATAAAATTACCGAAGTTAAAGACATTCTTTTACTTCACTTACCTCCCGCATTTGGATCATAATTAGAAAAAAAACCGAGATAGACTTCAGTTATTAGGATATTAGACTTCGCATAAAAAGAGAAGTCTAAAGTATACCTTTTACTACACGAACATAGACTTCGGTAATTATAACATTTTTACTTCAGATATTATCCGAAGTCTTTGACGTTTATTCTTATAGTGAACAAGTTGTAATCATGTCTTGATTTTCTTCATGTTGGCCGAAAATTTTAGGGTTTCATAACCTAATCATGTGTTGTTTTTCTTATGATTTTCTTACACAATATGTTGTTATATGATGATATGATGAATTTATGGGATATTTATAAAATGTTTAGTGTTTTGAAAGTAAGGAAGAATCATGCTTAGTTCTTGATATGTTGTTGTATGTTCAAAAGTGACTTGATAATTGTGATGAAGTATTAAAGGAGTACATGATATGTTTTTGTTAGATTTTTATAAAATGCTTTTGAAAATTTATTTGAAAACAAGTACATGAAGTTAGATTTATAAAGTTGGAAGATGTGTTGGTAATATTTGATGTAGTTAAGGAGCATGTTATGTATTGAGGATTTTAAAGTAATGTTTAGGTGATTTGTATGTTAGGATCAAGACTTTGATTATCAACATGAGTGTATGTTAAGTGTGTTGTTTGATGTTAATGATGTTTGAATGTTAATGTTGGAAAAATAAGAATGAGTAAGTAGTCATTTTGCAAAAGAAAAGATTATGAAATGGAGTTCGTAATGTCGAGGAGCATGCTTGTATGTCGACTCCTATATGTGTTATAAGTATGATATGTATGATTAGAGTTTACATGTTTAGGGTTTTCGTTGCTAGAAACGAGCTCTCGGTTAATATGATGTTTTTCCCATTTTCGTAGGAAGTTGGCAGTTTCGTCACACTTTACGGAAACGGCCATAACTTTCTCTATATTTAATATTTTTGAGATATGTAAAACGGACATAAAACTATACTTCAGTGGATTTCCAATGGTGTAAGATTTACTATCTAGTTCTTACTGTGCATTAACAGAATGCTTATTCTTTCCAGACTTGATGCACATTATTTTATGATTATGATTAAGTGTTTTATGATGGTTTTTTTTGAACCAAGGGATGTGTAACGGAATCGAGTATCAGTTAATGTTGTTAGTATCTTTATACGTTATGTGGTCAGTTAGGTTTTCTAGCAGAATCATAGCTTTTATTATTAAACTTAGGTCGAATGCAAAACGCTAAAGTCCAAACATGTAGATCGAGTCCGTTGTCCGTTAGACTTCGTTAAGCTCGATCGACCGCTAAACTTAGTTGTTTCCAATGAAAGGTGGAGCAGTAGACTGAAGCGTAATGAAGATCCGAGAATCATTTTGCTTGCGTTTATTACTTGTCCAGGTGGGATTTCTATACGAAAATGATTTGAGCTTTGCTCTATCTTGATGAAATGTTTTACAAGCAAATTATGATTTCAAATGATTATGATGCATAAAAACTTTTATGTGGATTCTTATGAACCTATCACTGTTGGCTTGCCAACCGATGAAATGATTGGATCCTGAGCTAGACAAAGGTTGCTGGCCAGGATTAGTATACATAGTACTCGGGATTGTGAGCTCTCTTCGGAGTGGCCGATCTCGGGGAGTAACGTTCGCGGGAGGTGGCCACCTTCCCCGGCGTAAATTATGGATATGGTGAATCTGATGATATATGCTATGAAATGAAATGATTTAGTAAACATGGGCTTTTTCTTAAAACCCCCGTGTGTTACTATTATATACATGATGACAAATACGAAAGTATGTTTTATGTTTTGGCAATATGTTCACGTAGTACGTTGTACTCAGCCCTGTATATATGTAATACCCGTAACTTTGATTTCCGGTAATTTTTTATTTTTTTCGGCGGAAGTCCATTTTGATGACTCGCTCATGACCATTCTGAGAATGATAAATTCTACACTTTTTGACATCCGAGTTCGTTTCGATGTCATTTTGTCGAGTTCCGTGCTTTTTAGCGACTTTTCCGCAGTTGAGTTCGATTCTTGTGAATATCGTTCGAAACTGCTGTTTCGAGTTTCCCGTAAGTCCGTTTAACTTTGTTAGACGTATTGTGAACTTTGGTTTGGTTATTTGATCACGTATCGTGATTTTCGGGCGTTTTGGGCCATTTTTGTAATTTACCCAAAGTTATGGGTATCCGTATCTGTAATTGTTGTCTCGACCTGTTTCTTGGTCGCGTATGATTAATTATTGTTATATGTTTTCATTTCGGGTCGATGATGTTGTCCGCGAGCTTTTCGTCGAGTTCGTTCCGTATGTTTTCGGAAATCGAGTCGTCAGGTTATGGCGGCTGAACAGCTGGCCGGACGGTGGCGGGTCCTGGCCGGACGGTTGCGGGCACTGGCCGGGCTGACGCGGTAGGAACCGGCGTAGCGCACGCTACTGCCGGAAGACAACCTGTGCTAACCGGCAGGAGTAGCGCACGTTATGCGGCCGGCCGACGCACGCTAGCGGGCCGAGGCAGTAAGGCAGTGGGGTACTGGACTCGGATGGATCGGCAGGTAGCGCACGCTACTGGCGGACACTACGCTACGACCGGCAGGCAGCGCACGCTACGGCCGAGAGGCTGCGTGCGCTACCTGGCCGAGCAGTGTCTCTGGACTGCGGCCTGGGCCGATAGCGTACGCTAGCTCGGCAGCCTAGCGCACGCTAGGCCGCACCTGTATAAATGTGAAAGAGCAGTCACATTTCCTCTCGTTTTTCACTTCCTTCCTTTTCTGTCCGCGGATGGCGATTCGGAGGTGGCGAAGCCATGTTGTTTAACAACAAATCCATGAAGTTCTTGAGTTCATATCATCGATTAATCATCCGTATAATCCTTTGATCCAGCGAATCAAGGTAATCACTTCCTAGAACCCTAAATTCTTGAATTTGGGGGGTTTTTGCGTTTTTGTCCGATTCATTCCGTATTGTTGATTAATTCATGATGGGTATGATTAATATTGGTAGTATTCTTGTGTTTAACATCATTTAATCCATTGTTCTTCGTCGAATCGAAGTATAATTCTTGATTTCATTCGAATCGACTTTTTGGGGGATTTGTTCTCGATCTCGTTTTTCATCCGTTTTTGATGGATCGATTGCGGTTAAATGATGTTGTTAAATATATTCTATGGATTGTATATCCTTATTTCAACTTGGAATTCCGTTTTCGTGTTTTGACGGGACGAATCGTGTTCTTGGCCGTTTTGGGGAAAACACTTGAACTTTCATCATTCGTTCTTTGAATTCAAGGGCTTTGAGTCGTGTTAGGGAATTCATTTTATTGTTGTTATTTTCCTTCGTAGTTTATGAATGCGGGTTGGCCATCGGTGGAGTCGGCGGTTCGTAGTCGGTTCGTGTCAACCTATTTCGGTCGATTCTCCGCGTTGTTCTTATTTGAGGCAAGTACCTTGTCCATACATTTCTTGTTTTGTGGATATGATGATTGGTGATCGTTTCGGTATGTTTGTTAGTTTGTTTGAAATGAGTTTCCAAAAGATTCAGCTAGCCTCATTAACGCCTCACTTTCAAAACGTGTGTGTTTTGTAAATTGTGTGGGTTGTAATTGACTATGTGAATCCTATGAATATGTTTGGTGTTGATGATGCACTTGGTATTTGCGTGTGGACGAATATTGTTTCATTTCGGTGCATTGTGGTTTGACGTGGTGTTTTTCTAAGTGTTTGATGCCTCTGGGTGAATGGTTTGGATATCCTTGGTGTATATTTAGTGAATGTATTTTACTCAGCATGGGTTGGTTCGACGGGGCCACGACGGGAATTCCAATGGGTGAGTCCGGGATTCATGAGTAAAAACTTCACAGGTTGGTGTATATCTAGTGAATGTATTTTACTCACCGTGGGTTGGTTCGACGGGGCCACGACGGGAATTCCAATGGGTGAGTCCGGGATTCATGACTAAAAACTTCACAGGTTGGTGTATATTTAGTGAATGTATTTTACTCACCGTGGGTTGGTTCGACGGGGCCACGACGGGAATTCCAATGGGTGAGTCCGGGATTCATGAGTAAAAACTTCACAGGTTGGTGTATATTTAGTGAATGTATTTTACTCACCGTGGGTTGGTTCGATGGGGCCACGACGAGAATTCCAATGGGTGAGTCCGGGATTCACGAGTAAAACTTCACGAGTTTGTTTTGATTTTTATGTCCGTCGAGGACACGTAACATGGGTTTTTAACCCTGTGAATTATTGTCGATTTTCTATTTGCGAAAACAAAACCTTTGGGCTGTGACCCTGTTGATTTTTGGAAAGATAAGGATTCGGTAAACCTAAATTGTTTTCTATTAAAACTCTCGATGGCATTTTAAATTGTTTTATAAATTGTTTGCCTTTTATTGTGGTCTTTCGGTTTTGGAATGTTTACCCAAATTCTTGCCTCGGGAAGTATTTTTCGTTACGTTTGGATTTTTAAGGATTCCTGGTTATTGTTATTCGTGGAATGTGAATTGTATGGCTCGTATTTGCACTTTGTTCTTGCACTAGCAAAACAGTGGAGTTTTGCTAACCCCCGAGTATTCGGGGGGTGGATGTCTATTTTTGCATTCAGGTTTGGGAGCATAACACAGGGTCGACACGAAGGATGATGAAATATGAACGATACTAATCACACGAGGACCCGTTCGATGTCATTGGTTTAGTTATACTTTATTTTCCGCTGCTATCTTTTTCCCGTTGTACGGGTGTGGTTGTGTTTTGACCCCTGCGTGGGCATGAGTTGTATTTGAGTTGTATGTATTTATTGAAAGACCAAATCGGTCTACTGAGTCATTTTAGCCTTAAAGGCATGGTTGAGTTGTTATATGTTGTTACCAGCCTGGTAGATCCTTGAGGAAAGGTTCTACGGCGTGTCATATCCCTGAGTGGATTGGGTGTGTTACAATATCTTTTTAAATATGCAGGTTGAGCAAGGGATGTGACGAAGGGTGTTGAGTGGAATTCTTTTATTTACGATCAATGTTAAGCCATGGTTACATATCTTCGTATATGTAACCAACCATGTTTTTCCGCTGCAAACACTCTTTATGATTATGCTTTCTATGTCTTGTTGATTGTAATATGCTATGAAGCCTTTTCCTAAACTTCAAGGCTAATGTTATGACTGTATATTCTACTTTGGATTCTAAGTCGATCCCACGGGACTGACTCCCCTTCATGATACCTTGATAGGTTATTCATGGTAATTCACCCATATGCCTTATGAAACGTATGTTTCCCCCTTTCTTCCCCGCTTCTTAATTCCTACCCCGGGTCACGCCCCGGCTGAGCCGTCCTTAGGGATAAGGGGCTGTGACAGAATGGTATCAGAGCGGTTCGTTTGCTCTGAGTCTATGTTCTTTCAAGCGAAGTTTAGTTTGATTCTCTAAACTGATTTAAGAATCAATTGTCAACTCAACACCCCGTCACGTCATGCTCAACTGAAGAGTAAGGTAAAAGATTTACTAGTCTTTATGATTTAAACTTCTTTTGCCATGAAAATGTATCTCTTTACGAGCTTTTATAAAATGTTAATTATGAACATATATGGAAAGATATATGTATGACGAAGCATGGACTATATGAATCCTTATTTTTTTCAAGTACGCATGAATTGTTGCTGATGAAGAAACACGAAAGACGAGAACATAGAAACTTCCTTAGTGTCTTCTATTACGCGAACGAGAACTTATGCGCCTTAAGTATTTCAGCACATGCACGAATATGAAGGACGAACAATGACGATGTAATAACGAGGATCGACGATGCAGTGACGTCTCCAACGAATATGACTTACGTACGAGTAATACGAGTATGGTTATTTTATCGGGATGTCCATTTATGGGGGAACCCGAATAACTTTCACAACATACCCCGTTAGAGAGTATATTATTATTTTTATGTTAGGTGTTTCTCAGAGTCCAGAGTCCGAGTCGCGAACTTGGGACGAGATTTATATCCTTCTTCTGAGAACCCTTTAGTAGAGTTGTTCTATTATGTTGAGACGTTGATGTATTATACGTATACCTTCTTCATAGGATGGAGACCACCAAGACGACGCCGCGTAAGTCAACGAGGAGAAGGCGTACGCCGTGCAACCTTGTGGAGGCTTTCCGCAGCACGTATCGAGGCATAGGTGCCACCGTGGGTCAGTGCGTGGCAGACCTCGAGGCGACATGGCGCTTAGCTGCTCCTCATGATGTCTTGGACTACGAGGGCATTCAGCATCTTATCGACCTCATTCCGATCGAGTGGAGGGAGTGGACTGCTGCAGTCTCATGGTATTATATATTTTTGCATGAGCCGACTTTAGTACCTTTCGGAGATTTCATGGCCTTTGCTATCCGCATCACCACTCAGTACCTCTAGCATCGTGCTGTAACACCCCCAAGTTATTCAGGGAATATTACAGCGCCGTAAGCCCCTCCGTGGGACCTACAAGGCTAAACATATGCGGAACTATAGATTTTGATCGAGAAGGTCTACATACAGTGGAATGAATAATAATACAAAGGGTATTCAAAACATAACCAATGTATCCAAAGACATCACAATACAAATCAATACCTCGGCAAACACAGGCCGGAACATCAAGGAAAATGGAAAACAATACTCGAGTATTTAATAACCATTCCAGTTCAACAACAGTGAATGGAAAAGTCAAAACATAACCGGAGGAAAGACACAGTATCACACTTGCCCACCATCTTTGTGCCGACCCGATACCTGCTTGTCTGCTCTCCTGGAACCTGAAATACATAAAAAGTATTTCCCCCATAAAGGGGTTAGCCGTCGAATAGCTAGTGCAATTATATCAAGTATGAAACACAATACTTCTCGACAATAAAGTAAATGTAACCGTCAATTCAAGACTAGTATTCCGGAATAACTAAATCTCATAGCATCGCATCAATACATATATGAATACCTTGGAACCGCACCAGAGGCTACGGAACCCTCAGGGGACCTATCGGCCCGCCCCAGAGTGGTTCGTTCATATCATCCGTTGAATCGCACCAGAGGCTACGAAACCCTCAGGGGACCCGTCGGCCCGCCCCAGAGTGGATAGAAATAATCATGCCATTAATATTTCATATTTTCAAAGTCGAGAACGCACATTCATAAATATATACTTGCCTTTGAGACATCGAGAAATCGAACGGAAAAACGGTATGAGTTCGGTAGGTCCAAGAACGCGCTTCCGGTACCTAAACGATTCGCAAGGAATATGATAATCAATTATCCATACGCAAATTACACGAAGAAATTCCCGAAACTCGTCTACGATTCATGAAAATACACGGATAAACAACTAAAGGTTGGGAAATCGTCCAAACTCCCACAAATCCGAAAACGGCACAATCTAACCCATAAAATCGTAGGAAAAGCATGCATACGGTATATATACATAATAATATCAAGGTTCTCAAGCTTAAAATCGGATAAATCGGACGAATCTACGAAAAACCCCAAAATCCAACACAATATTCAAAGTGCTCTTGAATAATCCTTCAATAATCCAATGAATAATCAAACATGCCCATAATCATGCGTATATCACTTCATACAACATGATCTTAGCATCCAAAAACATCATTACTGAATACAAAATCGAAATCCAAGATGTTGAAGAAATTACCTCTTGAAGATCCAAGCACTATGATCCGAAGAATACGCGTTAGATCGACTATCCGGGCTTCACGATCGAAAAGAAATGAAGAAAATAAAACCCTCAAGTGATGGATGATGCAAAGTTCTCTCCTCAAGCTCTCTCTCTCGTGTGAGTTGAAGAAAATGGAGGAAATGAGCTGATCTCGCTCAAAAAAACGTAATTATACAGTTGACTGCATTGTGTGCTGCGGCTCAGCCGAAGTGTGCCGCGACACAGGCCCAAAAACTGCTCCCAGGGCTCGGCAGTGTGCCGCGGCTCGGCCGACATGTGCCGCGGCACAAGGTACAGATGGGTTTGGCCGAAAAATGCAACACGAGTGTGCCGCGGCCCGGACGGGTGTGCCGCGGTAGTGACTCGGCAGTGTGCCGCGGCCCTGCTGGCATGTGCTGTGACACAAGGTACAGACTGCTCGGCCAGGACTGGAAAATGGGTGTGCCGCGGCGCACACTCCTTGTACCGCGGCCCACACCCCCCTTGGATCCTAAAATGATGAAAAATGACCCGGGAAGAGAATAAAAGCAATAGGACTCAATATCTGGGAAACAATAACACGAAATGGAAGTACGGAAACCCCAAAACGGTGGTTCCAAGCAATGATTACAAGGGTTCGCCCAACAAAACACAATTTGAACAATGAGGAGATTTGAAATGACATGAATTTCAACCGGGTATTACACGTGCACCTCCCCCTGGAGCTTACGTGTACCGACCTTATGCTAGGGGATCTTTGCCGGAGTGTAATACCCGAGATTTTATTGTGTATTTTGAATATGGTTACATTGTATTTGTTGTATTTGATCTGAGTATTATCCAGCGTATTTCATGATCCGGTGTTGTTGAGCGTATGATTTCATGAATGTGTACAAAATTTGTAATTTTTGCACTAGTAGCGCACGCTAACCACTAGGCGTAGCGTACGCTAATTGGGTTTCGTAGCGCACGCTGTATATGGACCTTAGTGCGCACTATACGTAGTCAACTTGATTATGACAGGGTGGTAGGTGAGATCATCCGCGGATCTTGGTCGGGACATGTCGGAATGAATCTGGACAGCTTTTGGAAAAGTCGAGTCAATGGTGCTTAGCGCACGCTAATGATATGAGTCTAGCGCACGCTAAGTCTAGTACACTGAGGTCAGTGAACTTTCATTCAGTCGTTAGCGCACGTTAAAAATAGTTGTTAGTGTATGCTAATCGTTGATTTTAGCGCACGTAAGGCTGTTTAGCGTACGCTATGCCGAGACCCGTCAGAGACAGTAGACTGATAGCCCGTTAGCGCACGCTAATTTGATAGAGTAGCGCGCGCTAATAACCCTTTTCTATAAATAGGACAGCACCCATCTTCATTTTTCAGTTTTCACCACTTTGCATACTCGATTTTTGGGACTTTGAGAGTCACTCCCCCCATCCAAATCCTTCATACCAGCCTCCTAACATCACCATTGAAGACAAAGGAGCTTTGAGGATTGGTGTTCTAGCTCTTGGACGTGGAGTTCATCAAGATATTCCAAACTTTCTTTCCGAATAAGGTATGTTATGGTTTACCAAGCCAAAACTTACGTTCTCAGCTATATTTTGAGCCTCCTCCGGAAATCCTTAGGCTAGCTAATGATCTTGTGAATCCAACAACATATTTTTGAAGAATGAAACCCAATTATACCTTGTTTTTCTTTCATTACTTAGAGTGTTGATCTAACCTCAGTGGATAAAAACCTTAGGATGTAGTATCCTTAATTCGTTGGAATCATGAGCATGATTTTAGTTAAATTCTATGAATTCCTTTGATGTTCCACCGATGAAATTCATGTTTACTAGGGGTATTTTTTTTGACAATATTCTTCATGTTCTTGAGGATGATGAATCGGCCATGTCATTAAACTCAACCCGGATCACTGTAGTATCGTTTTCCTTGCGTAATACTTGGGCATGCTTGCCATCTTGAGTAACATTTGTGGTAAAATCGTAGTAGCCGAACATATGAGAATTTGGAATTGAATTCTATATTTAAACCCGAAATCTTTAATATCTTGTATATCCTTGAACCCATAAACATCGACACTTCACCTCCGAAATGATCATTCAACTCACATGAAGTGTATCATCATTTTCGGTTCAGCTTTCATCTAGTATACTAACCACGAACCGCCTTACGTCACTATTTCACGATTGTAATATAAGTTATTCGGTGATCGTATGTTAGTTTTGAATAGAATGTTGAGTTCCTTGTTATCTCTTTTGATCAAGGTCCGAACCTTGCATAGTGATCGACTAAGCGACGGCGGCCTGCGGACATGTGACATTCGTGGGAGTATTTAGTCCTTGCCATCTTTGAGGCAAGTATCGTATATTGAGTTTGGGTTATATTAGAACTTTGATCATGCATACGGTTTTGTTTATGTTGTCGAGTATGAAATTATTTTCTTTGATTTGTCGTGGTATTTATTATTAATTATTCATTTGATGAACATATTGAATTGCATATATGTACGCATGATTTCATGGTTTATATTGTAAATGATCCGAGGGGGTCATGAGGATCTATGCTGAGGGCGCTGGATTGAATGTCCACCATGCATTGGTCCGACAGGATCATCATGGGGATCTATGCTGAGGGCGCTGGATCGTTGGACGGGTTTTCCACCATGCGTTGGTCCGACGAGATCATCATGGGGATCTATACTGAGGGCGCTGGATCGTTGGATTACCCTATATTGTCTTGATGGAATCGTGAGGATTCGCATCGTTGGATTCCGGTGACGGAAGTCCATTTTGTATGTTTTATGATGCATTGATGATTTATGTATTATGATACTTATACTAGCATCGTTTTGCTAACCCCTTCGGGGGTGGACATTTGTTTTGATGTTCAGTTAGCCGAGGAGCGGGGAAGCAGCCACAGTACCGACATGACGATGAAGTGGCTCAGTGATGTGGATTATGTTGTTTTGTTTTATGGTTATTTTCCTGTACTCGAGTACGCACATGTTGTTGATAATTTTGGGGATGTTATGTAATAATGGACTCATTTGAATTGGCGAACGGGTTTGAACTTCTTTTACTTTGATGACACATTAGTATTTATTCGTATTTCTCAATTTAGCGTTGTAAATTCTTATACAAAGGATTTACGGCGCTGTAATTATTCCGAATATATCGGGGTGTTACGGAATAAGGTATCGGAGCTAAGATTCATGGATATCTTGGTAGTCGGGTTAGTTGGGTCTGTTTACGTTATTTGATTTTAGGGTCGTTTGTAACATCACTGCTGAGCCAGCATCGTCGTGTGGGCCGTGGTTGTAAGTCTCCTAATCTCAAATACTACTGTTTTATTTAATTCCTGTTTTGTGAATATTGATGGACTTCTTTTTATAAATTTTGCCCTGGATATCGAGTATTTGTGTTTACAGTATGTTGAGGGGAGGTCTTGGACGCGGACGTGGTAATGCGAGACAGGAGGATTCGGCATCTACCCCAGAATTATCGGCTAGTCGAACCGATTCTCATTCTAGAGGACAGCAGGGATCAGCAAATAATAACGCAAATCCTAATATGCCGGGAGGGCTTCAACAGGTGGTTGCTCAGATAAACCAGTTTGCTCAGGTAGTTGACTTCATGCAGACGGCGATGGGACAACAACACAACGAGGATAATCGGGGAGACAAATGGCTTACTGAGGTGGTCAAATTGCACCCTCCAAAATTTGACGTTTCTGCTGAGACACTTACTTGGGATCACTGGATGAAGGAGTTAGAGAAGATCTTTGCAGGGATTAACTATCCCGATGACAGAAAGGTTCCGATCTCCCAATATCTCCTGACTGGGGAGGCTTTCGAATGGTGGGAGGCCATTCGACCTGATGATCATAATGCTGACTGGATGGAATTCAAATTAATGATGGAAGCGCAATATTGTCCTCGCCCAGTTTGAGAGGCCCGACTCCGGGAGTTTTTCTCAGCACAAAATTTAGAGTCATTTGTGACAGACATGATTAAGACTTTTAATCACCAGCTAACTTATGTGCGCCACTTGGTCAGGACCGAGGCGGAGAGGATTTTTCATTTTGACATGCGGATGAAGCTGGAGATTCAGCAGTATATGTCCGGATTTGAATGTACCACCTTGAGACCGTATCAGGACAAAGCACTGGCCTACGATATGAAAGAGGCGGCAGTAGAGAAATCAACGGAAGAAAAGAAGCAGAAAGTGTCTGGCAACTTCACGGAGAACAAGAGTAGTGGGACCCGCAAGGGCCAGTCCTCATTTCATTCATCCAGGAAATGCTATAACTGTGGAAAAGCAGGGCATGTTCGATGTGATTGTTACGCACCTACTCTGACCTGTTTCGAGTGTGGACAGGAAGGACATCGCGCAACGTTTTGTGGAAATGCGACTCGATCTTTTGGTACTCGCACTCCTGCACCGGTTCCGAAGGATACAAGTGTGAACCAGACACGGCAGATGGTTTCCAGCAGCAGAATGTTGGGAAAAGAGAGGCGTCCAGCGCTGGGTCCGTTCCACCACGCATTTACGAGATGAGGAAGTCAGACGATCAGAACACAGTTGTTGCATCAGGTACGATTCAGATCCTTTTGCAACCAGTTAGTGTCTTATTCGATTCAGGAGCTACGCATTCTTTCATATCTTTGAACTGTGTTAATCGTTTGAAAATCTCGTGCTTGTATGATTATGAACCTTATGTTGTGGGATTACCGAGCGGAGAGAAACTTGTGGGAACCCTAGAAACTAGATATTTTCCAATGACTATAGGAGGGACAGATTGGCCATCAAATCTTATTGTAGTCGACATCCATGGTGACGATTTAATTCTCAGAGATGATTGGCTCAACCGTTATGGAGCTATTTTGAATTACCGAAAGAGAATCACTTCTATCATTGCTGATGGCGGATCTGAACATTTATTTAAGGGATCGAGACCGGGAAGCTCAGGAAAATTGATCAAAGCCATGAAAGCAGTTAAATTGCTAAAGCAGGGTTGTTACGGATTTTGGTGTTATGCCATGAAGAAAGAAGAAGGAGTTGAGCTCGCATCTATTCCAGCGGTAAACGATTTCTCAGCCGTATTCCCTGACGAACTACCCGGGTTAACTCCGCGGAGAGAATTAGAGTTTAATATCGAATTGGAGCCTGGAGCTGCACCTATTTCTAGAGCACCAAACCGTATGGCGCCAACCGAGATGTATGAACTAAAGAAGAAGCTTGAGGAATTATTGCAGAAAGGTTACATACAACCAAGCGTCTCTCCTTGGGGAGCACCCGTTCTCATTGTATGGAAGAAATATGGATCCTTCCGATTATGTATTGATTACAGGGAGCTAAACAAGGTGACGATCAAGAACAAGTATCCTATACCTCGGATCAACGACTTGTTTGATCAACTGCAAGGGGCAAGGGTATTTTCGAAGATTGACTTGCGATCACGATACTATCAGTTGAGAATTAAGGAATCGGACATACCGAAATCTGCTTTTAGATCCCGGTACGGGCACTATGAATTCGTGGTGATGCCATTTGGACTCACAAATGCTCCTGTGGTATTTATGCAATTGATGAATCGGGTATTCTTAGAATACTTGGATAAATTTGTGTTAGTCTTCATCGATGACATCTTGATCTATTCGAAAGACACAGATGAACATGCAGAGCATTTGCGTGTCGTTTTGAACACTTTGAGAAAGGAACAGATTTATGCGAAACTTTCTAAATGCGAATTCTGGCTTAAAGAGGTGACTTTCCTTGGTCATGTAATATCAGCTGACGGAGTTCCGGTGGACCCGAAGAAAGTCGAGGCAATCTTGGAATGGGAATCTCCTAATAATGTGAAAGAAGTCCGGAGTTTATTGGGACTTGCTGGATATTATCGCCGCTTTGTAGAAGGATTTTCCAAAATCGCTCGTCCACTTACTCAGCTATTATAGAAGACCCAAAGATTCGTGTGGAATGAGAAATGCCAGACGGGTTTTGATGAACTTAAGAGAGGACTGACGACAGCGCCTATACTAGCGTTACCAGATGGAGTTGATGGATTCATGGTATACAGCGACGCTTCAAATCAGGGTCTAGGATGTGTATTGATGCAAAAGGGTAGGGTGATTGCCTATGCCTATCGACAGTTGAAACTATACGAAGTTAATTACCCAACTCATGATCTGGACTTAGCAGCTGTAGTCTTTGCTCTAAAAATTTAGCGACATTATTTATATGGCACTCATTGTCAGATCTTTACAGATCATAAGAGCCTCAAGTATATTTTCAGTCAGAAGGAATTAAACATGAGGTAGAGAAGGTGGCTCGAATTGATCAAGGATTATTATTTTGAAATCCTCTATCATCCCGGCAAAGAAAATGTGGTAGCTGATGCATTGAGCCGTAAACCTATTTCTCTTCGAGTGTTGGAAGCGCTTACATCCCAAACCAGCATTCAACGAGAACTAATTCGTGAAGGAATCGAAGTGTGGTCGCAAGGATTCCAGGGGCAACTGTGTGTGATGGAACTAACTTCGTCGTTGGTTGAAGAAATCAAATCTAAGCAGTTTGATGATTCTCTGATTCTTAGATTATGTGACGAAGTGAACAAAGGGAAGGCCCCAGGATTTGTGATACAGGATGATGGAGTTTTGAGATTTCAGAGTCGACTGTGTGTTCCCGATGATGATGTTTTGAGACAGACAATTCTGAAGGAAGCTCACAGCGCGCCTTATTCTATTCACCCGGGCACCAGTAAGATGTATAAGGATCTAAAACAAAATTTCTGGTGGGGAAATATGAATAAGGACGTAACGGAATACGTTTCGAAGTGTTTAACTTGTTAGCAGGTTAAGATTAAACATCAGCGACCTGCCGGAATGTTGAAGCCACTTCCGATTCCTAGCTGGAAGTGGGAAGATATATCGATGGACTTCATCACCAATATGCCACAGACCAAGACGGGGATGAACATGATTTGGGTTGTAGTTGATCGACTAACCAAGTCGGCTCATTTCCTAGGAATTAAAGACACGTGGGGACCCGAGAAATTGGCACGAGTATTTATTTGAGACATAGTCCGATTGCATGGTACACCGAAGACCATTATTTCAGATCGAGATGGTCATTTCGTGTCGCACTTTTGGAAGGCAGTTCACAGGGCTTTGGGAACCGAGGTGAACTTTAGCACGGCATATCATTCTCAGACGGACGGTCAGTCCGAAAGGACTATTCAGACAGTAGAAGACATGCTTAGAGCTTGTGCCTTAGACTGGTCAACCGACTGGGAGGTTCATTGGCCCTTGATTGAATTCACCTATAGCAATAGTTGGCATGCTTCCATTAAGATGGCACCGTTTGAAGCGTTATACAGAAGAAGATGTAGATCGCCCCTTTGTTGGGATTATTCTTCTGACTTGATTGGGACGGAAACAGAGTTGATAGTTCAGACTCAAGAGAAGGTAGCTTAATTCGGGAACGGCTGTTGACTGCCCAGAGTCGACAGAAGTCTTATGCAGATGTGCGCCGTCGCCCGTTGGAGTTTGAGATTGGGGATCATGTACTATTGAAGGTTTCTCCTACCCGGGGAATTTTCCGTTTTGGGAGGAAAGGAAAGCTGAGTCCGAGATATATCGGGCCATTCGAGATCCTTGAAAGGGATGGGGATTTAGCATACAGGTTGGCCTTACCGCCCTCGCTGAGTCACGTTCACAATGTGTTTCATGTATCCCAATTACGGAAGTATGTACCAGATCCCAGTCATATTATTGATTTCGGCGAGATTGAGATAGCTAATGACGGCACCTTCGAAGAGAGACCAATCAAAATACTTGAGAGTAGGATCAAACAATTGAGGAATAAGTCAATATCCTTGGTTAAAGTGCAATGGTCATGGCACAGAGTCGAGAAGGCCACTTGGGAAACGGAGGATGGTATGAAGACTAGATATCCGGAGTTATTTTCATCTTAAGTTTCTGGACGAAACTTCTTTTTCGGGAGAGAGGATGTAATACCCGAGATTTTATTGTGTATTTTGAACATGGTGACATTGTATATGTTGTATTTGATCTGAGTATTATCCAGCGTATTTCATGATCCGGTGTTGTTGAGCGTATGATTTCATGAATGTGTTCAAAATTTGTAATTTTTGCACTAATAGCGCACGCTAACCACTAGGCGTAACGTACGCTAATTTGGTTTCGTAGCGCACGCTGTGTATGGACCTTAGCAAGCGCTATAAATGGTAAACTTGATTATGACAGGGTGGTAGGTGAGAACAGCCGCGGATCTTGTTCGGGACATGTCGGAATGAATCTGGATGGCTTTTGGAAAAGTCGAGTCAACGGTGCTTAGCGCACACTAATGATATGAGGCTAGCGCACACTAAGTCTAGTACAGTGAGGTCAGTGAACTTTCGGTCAGTCGTTAGCGCACGCTAAAAATAGTTGTTAGCGTACGCTAATCGTTGATTTTAGTGCACGTAAGGCTGTTTAGCGTACGCTATGCCGAGACCTGTCAGAGACAGTAGACTGATATCCCGTTAGCGCACGCTAATTTGGGAGAGTAGCGCGCTCTAATAACCCTTTTCTATAAATAGGACATCACCCATCTTCATTTTTCAGTTTTCACCACATTGCATACTCGATTTTCGGACTTTGAGTGTCACTCCCCCCATCCAAATCCTGCATACCAGCCTCCTAACATCACCATTGAAGACAAAGGAGCTTTGAGGATTGGTGTTATAGCTCTTGGACGTGGAGTTCATCAAGATATTCCAACCTTTCTTTCCGAATAAGGTATGTTATGGTTTACCAAGCCGAAACTTACGTTCTCAGCTATATTTTGAGCCTGCTTCGGAAATCCTTAGGCTAGCTAATGATCTTGTGAATCCAACAACATATTTTCGAAGAATGAAACCCAATTATACCTTGTTTTTCTTTCATTACTTAAGAGTGTTGATCTAGCCTCGGTGGATAAAAACCTTAGGATGTAGTATCCTTAATTCGTTGGAATCATGAGCATGATTTTAGTTAAATTCTATGAATTCCTTTGATGTTCCACCGATGAAATTCATGTTTACTAGGGGTATTTCATTTGACAATATTCGTCATGTTCTTGAGGATGATGAATCGGCCATGTCATTAAACTCAACCCGGATCATTGTAGTATTGTTTTCCTTGCGTAATACTTGGGCATGCTTGCCATCTTGAGTAAAATTTGTGGTAAAATCGTAGTAGCCAAACATATGAGAATTTAGAATTGAATTCCATATTTAAACTCGAAATCTTTAATATCTTGTATATCCTTGAACCCATAAACATCGGCACTTCACCTCCGAAATGATCATTCAACTCACATGAAGTGTATCATCATTTCTAGTTCAGCTTTCATCTAGTATACTAACCAGGAACCGGCCTTACATCACTATTTCACGATTCTAATATAAGTTATTCGGTGATCGTACATTAGTTTTGAATAGAATGTTGAGTTCCTTGTTATCTCTTTTGATCAGGGTCCTAACCTTGCATAGTGATCGATCAAGCGACGGCGGCCCGCGGACGTGTGATATTCGTGGGAGTATTTAGTCCTTGCCATCTTTGAGGAAAGTATCGTATATTGAGTTTGGGTTATATTAGAACTTTGATCATGCATACGGTTTTGTTTATCTTGTTGAGTATGAGATTATTTTCTGTGAATTGTCGTGGTATTCGTTATTAATTGTTCGTGTTGATGAACATATTGAATTGCATATGTGTATGCATGATTGCATGGTTTATATTGTAAATGATCCGAGGGGGTCATGAGGATCTATGCTGAGGGCGATGGATCGAATGTCCACCATGCGTTGGTCCGACGGGATCATCCTGGGGATCTATGCTGAGGGCGCTGGATCGTTGGACGGGTTTTCCACCATGCGTTGGTCCGACAGGATCATCATGGGGATCTATACTGAGGGCGCTGGATCATTGGATTACCCTATATTGTGTTGATGGAATCGTGAGAATTCGCATCGTTGGATTCCGGTGACGGAAGTCCGTTTTGTATGTTTTATGATGCATTGATGATTTATGTATTATGATACTTGTACTAGCATCGTTTTGCTAACCCCTTCGGGGGTGGACATTTGTTTTGATGTTCAGGTAGCCGAGGAGTGGGGAAGCATCCACAGTACCGGCATGACGATGAAGTGGCTCAGTGATGTGGATTATGTTGTTTTGTTTTATGGTTATTTTCTAGTACTCGAGTACGCACATGTTGCTGATGATTTGGGGATGTTATGTAATAATGGACTCATTTGAATTGTCGAACGGGTTTGAACTTCTTTTACTTTGATGACACTTTAGTATTTATTCGTATTTCTCAATTTAGCCTTGTAAATTCTTATACAAAGGATTTTCGGCGCTGTAATTATTCCGAATATATCGGGGTGTTACACGGAGAGGCTAGCTACACTTCTACCGAGCCAGGTGGTTCTTGTTGCACCGTCTCATGCTCAGGATGGGTTAGACATGGAGGCAAGGACATCAGCACCTCACCGCAGGGACATGAGGACCGAGCCTTTTATTCTCAGGAGGACGTCCCCCCCCCCACTTCGACCTATGCCAGTCATCGATCCAGTCCATCCACGACCGATTGCAGATGATGCTCATCTATTTCTCCCCAAGAAGCGCAGAGTCACTGAAGAACCTGTTGCAGTCTCTCCAGCTTTAGACGAGGAGTCAGAAGAAGATCCGGACGAGGATTCGGAGGAGTTCTTCGAAAAGGACAGCTCGACTGTCGAGTCGAGGGCGACTTGAGATAGCTCAGGATGGTGCTAGCCATTTATTTTGTGTTTTGTATGCGGAACATCACTTTTTGTGCTTATATGTGTCGTTCCGATATCTAGCACTTTCTTATGTTATGGACGGAAATGCTATTTGTTAGAGCATCCTATATTTTCCTATATGTGTAGGCAGGTAGCCTAGACCAACTTATGTTGATAGTTAGTAAGACCTCGTTGAAAGCAATTGCACTATTATGATGCATATGATATACTGATATATATTTTGACCCTTCATGGGCTTTTCTTCTCATGAGTATGATGTTGTTATTTCTGATTTCTTTCTCGACCTTGCCATGAGAGTTATCTATGAGTATGTGTTGATGCGTTATGATTATATAGTTCCGAAAATCCTATCTATGATCTAGTATGATGATAATTACGGACCAATGACAATGAACTAATGATGATTATGTGCACCTCATAATGCCACCTAGAAGAGAAAGAAGGAGAGGAGGGCATGAACGCGCCCCTACACCACCTCTTCCTCCACCCTAACGGGCTATTGAAGAGCTTTTCCTCAAGCATAATACACCCACTTTCGATGGGTCAGGAAACCCGAACGATGCTGAGCTTTGGGTTAGGGCTATGGAATGAATTTTTAACTTCCTGAGGTGTACCAACCAAGAGCGTCTTTCTTGTGTGCTCTTCCAACTCACTAGATCTGCAGACTTCTGGTGGGAAGCACGCAGGAAGATCCTGACGGCTGAGCAATTGGAAAACTACTCTTGGGAGGAATTCAAGGAGTCACTGTATGACAAGTATGTTCCAAAAACCTTCAAGGTCAATAAGGAAGCTGAGTTCTATAATCTGAAGCAAGGAAGGATGTTAATGACCGAGTATGATAGAATGTTTTGTTAGTTATCAAGGTATGCTCCAGACCAAGTTGATTCGGATGAGAAGATGGCAGGAAAATTTAGATCCGGACTGAGACAAGAGATAGGCATGTCCCTAGTTAGCCATGGAAGGCTGAGCTACACTGAATCGCTGAAGAGAGCTCTGGATATTGAGGCAGCAATGACAGAAGAGAAGCGAGCACCCACCGTTACACCACCACCCACTCAGAAAAATTCCCACGATTATAAGGGGAAGCGTAAGTGGGAAGGACGAAACAATGGTGGCAATGGGAACAGCCAGGCTAACAGGAAGCCGTGGCAGGGAAATATATCTTATGGACAACCTCAAGCTCAAGGAGGCAACAACCAGGGACGGAAGATGGTTCCTACTCAGGGAGGCAATAATCAGGGATGAGTTGCAAACCCCGTATTTCCCAAGTGTAACAAGCAGCATCATGATGCCTGTCTTTTGGGCACTGAAAGTTGTTACACATGGGGTCAGAAAGGCCATGTCATGAGAAATTGTCCTAAGAAGCAGTAGCAGCAGGGAGAGAGACCAAACCAACAGGGTCAACCCCAGCTACTGAGAGCAATACAAGAACAGCCGCAACTGCCACCACCACCTAAATAGCAGAATCAGAATGCTAGATCATATGCCATCAATCAGAAGAAACCCGAGAAGGATAAGGGTAACTTGGCAGGTATGGGTAAACTTCTTAACCTACCTGTAATTGTTTTGTTTGATACTGGAGCATCGCATTCATTTATTGCTAGAGCATGTGTGGATAATCTTAGTATTATACCGGAACGTGCTAGTCATGTCATGAGAGTATCTTCACCACCAAGAGGAATTTCAACTACCACGCATGTTTGTTCTAATCTGGAATTAGAACTCGGGAATCTTAAAGTTGTAACTAATAATATGAATGTTATGATGATGTGGGATGTTGATGTAATCCTAGGAATGGATTGGTTAGCTAAGAATTATGCCACAATTCTTTGTTATGAGAGGAAAATTTCCTTCCGACCACCGGGAAAGGAGCCCACAGACTTTCACGGCATAAGAATGGGTAGAGGATCACCCGTTATCTCTGCTCTCCAAGCCAAGAAGATGATGAGAAAGGAGGATTTCCAGGCTTTCCTTGTTTACCTTAATGGAGAAGCTGGAGAAGAGCAGACTATAGGAGAGGTGCCAATTGTGTGGGAATTTGAGGATATATTCCCAGAAGTGTTACCGGGTTTACCACCAGATCGACAAGTGGATTTCAACATCGACCTGGAGCTAGGGTCACCCCCAGTGTCGAAAGCACCATATAGGATGGCACCGAAGGAACTGCAAGAACTTAAGACCCAACTGCAAGAGCTATTGGATTTAGGTTTCATTAGACCGAGTGTTTCTCCATGGGGAGCACCTGTGCTTTTTGTGAAAAAAAAAGGATGGTACACTGAGAATGTGTATAGATTACAGGGAGCTGAACAAGCTCACAGTCAAGAACAAGTATCCTCTGCCAAGGATAGATAACTTGTTTCACCAACTCAAGGGAACAACTGTGTTTTCTAAGATAGACCTTAGGTCTGGGTATCATCAGCTGAAGATTCGACCAGAGGATATACCCAAGACAACTTTCCGAACAAGATATGGACACTATGAGTTTATAGTCATGCCATTTGGATTAACTAATGCCCCCGCAATATTCATGGATCTTATGAACAGAGTTTTCCACCCGTAGTTGGATAAGTTTGTGTTGGTGTTCATAGATGATATTCTCATCTACTCTAAAAATAACAAAGAGCATGAAGAACATCTCAGGATAGTGTTGGAAACACTGAGAACAGAGAAACTCTTTGCCAAATTCAGTAAGTGCGAATTTTGGTTGAAAGAAGTAACGTTTCTTGGGCAAATTGTGTCAGCATATGGTATTAAGGTGGACCCAGGTAAAGTGGAAGCAGTACGTGATTGGATGTCACCAACCAACCCTAATGAGATAGGAGTTTCTTAGGTCTAGATGGGTACTATCGAAGGTTCATCGAAGGATTTTCCAAGATTGCTAGACCAATGACACAACTGTTGTGTAAAAGAACTAAGTATTTATGGACGGATGAATGTGATGAGAGTTTTCAGGAACTCAAGAGAAGGTTGATTACTGTGCCAGTTTTAGCAGTATTAGAAGCGAACAAGGAGTATGTGGTTTACATGGATGCTTCTAAGAATGGGCTAGGTTGTGTATTGATGCAAGATGGGAAAGTGATAGCTTACGCATAAAGACAACTTAGGCCGCATAAGGTGAATTATCCTATGCATGATTTGGAACTAGCTGCAGTTGTGCACTCATTAAAGATATGGAGGCATCACCTTTATAGGGTAAGATGTGAAATTTTCACGGATCACAAGAGTTTAAAGTACTTTTTCGAGCAGAATGACTTGAACATGAGACAGAGAAGATGGCTCCAATTGGTAAAGGATTATGATTGTGGTATTAACTATCACCCCGGCAAGGTTAATGTGGTAGCAGATACCTTGAGTTGTAAGACTCAATCGCAATTAGGATACCTACTTACCACAGAAGGGGATCTAATCCAAGATTTTGAAGGAATGAGTTTAGACGTGGTTCATCCGCTGGAAACGATAATAGGTCATGTCGTGACATTAGTGATGACACCAGATCTGAGAGGACGAATAGTGAATGCGCAGAGGAGAGATGAAGCATTCGAGAAACTACGTATGAGAATCAGATTAGATAACCCAGGAAGTTACAGCGAAGCGGATGATAACGCAATTATATTCGAAGAGAGAATATGTGTCCCACATGATGAGGAATTAAGGAATGAGATTATGAGTGAGGCTCATGATACTCCCTATACCGCTCACCCCGGAAGTACCAAGATGTACCAAGACCTGAAGAGAAATTTCTGGTGGAACGGTATGAAACGGGTTGTAGCTTTTTTTGTCGAGCAGTGTTTGGCTTGTCAGCAAGTGAAAGTACTACTCCAACGACCTTATGGGAAGTTACAGCCATTGACCATTCCAGAATGGAAGGGGGAAGGAATAGCGATGGATCTTGTGACTAGTTTGCCGAGGACCAAACGAGGAAACACTACTATATGGGTTATATTAGACAGACTCACAAAATTAGCTCACTTTTTGCCTATCCCAATCACTTACGGATCTAAGAAGTTGGCACAATTGTATGTCCATGAAATTATATGTTTAGATGGAGTGCCGGTATCAATCACGTCAGATCGAGATCTAAAATTTACCTCTAGATTTTGGACGAGTCTACAGAAGGAATTGGGTACACATATGAACTTTAGTACTACTTTCCACCCACAGACCGATGGACAATCGGAAAGGATGATTCAAACACTAGAAGACATGTTAAGAACTGTAGTGTTGGATCAAGGTGTAATTTGGGAGCATGTTTTGCCATTAATCGAATTTGCTTACAACAACAGTCACCAGGCAACGATAGGTATGGCGCCTTATGAGGCCCTATACGGTAGAAACTGCAGATCACCACTTTATTGGGACGAAGTGGGTGAGAGGAATATTTTAGGGCCAGATACAGTCACCGAGATGATCGAGATTATCCTCAAGATACGACAGAGAATACAAAAGGCCCAGACTCGACATAAGTCATACGCCGATACACGCCGAACTGAATTACATTTCGAAAGTGGGGATAAGGTTTTCCTCATGGTTTCCCCTTCTAAGGGAATAATCAGGTTTGGCATTACAGGCAAGCTTAGGCCATGTTTTATAGGGCCATATGAGATTCTTCAAAGGATCGACCCAGTTGCTTATAGGTTGGCTCTGCCACCTAGTCTTGGGAATGTTCACAATGTTTTCCACATTTCTCAGCTGAGAAAGTATGTATTTGATCCCAAGCATGTGATTCATCAGAGTGACATAGTTCTTAGTCACGAAGCGAGTTATGTAGAGAGGCCTGATGTTATTTTAGACCAGAAAGTTCAAGAACTGGGGAATAAGTCGATTTATTTGGTGAAAGTATTATGGAGTCACCACGGTCATGAAGAAGCTACGTGGGAACTCGAAAGCAAGATGAGGGGGAAATACCCAGAACTTTTTGATAAGGTATGTAAATTTCCGGACGAAATTTCTTGCTAGAGGGGTAGGATGTAATGCCCCGGTCTTTTATATGGATGAATTATTATGACCTCAAGTGAGACATTAGAGTTTTGCATTCACAAATAATAAAATTCTGACTAATGGAATAAGGTTAGAACTATTTCCACGTTTTAAATTCAGAAATCAGGTGTTCGGTTATCTGCTTGGTTTTATCTTCCGAATTTGATTTTTATGTTTTGATAGACAGAATTGTGATTCCGTCGACTTCTATATACACTATTTTACGTTACGAGTACGATTTTCAAAAGTTTACTTTTTGAGTTTTTGGGTATATTTTATGTCGAGTCGTTTTGTCGGATAATTCGTGTTTCGTAAATCGCAAAACTTTTCTATGACTTTAAGCTGTAAGTGCGACACGATAATTTAAGTATATGTCATACATTTAATACCCGAGTAATTTTATTTGTGGAGGAGCGAAATGTAAAATATTCTTTGACCGGTTTATGACGCCGTCTAGGGTTAACCTAGTATATAAAGGGACATCACCCCCCCTTTCTTTCTCCTCCTCACTTCATCTTCTTCCCTCTTCTTATATACTTCCGCCCCCCCCCCCCCCCCCCACCATTGAAGAACACCATTGTTCTTCATTAAAAACTCAAGTTAGAAGCTCACTTTGTGGTCCAATATTGAATCCAAGTTCATATTCAAGTAAGTTACCTCATTCTCTTCATTTCTACCCAAGTAAAAATAGGTTTTGGACCACTTTAAAATTTGGAAAATATATGAAGAGTTTAGATTTAATGTTATAATGTTTTGTATGTTGTTTTTAAGTTGATTTTAAGGTTCTTGAAGTATTTAGAACAAGTTGCAATCATGTCTTGATTTTCTTCATGTTGGCCGAAAATTTTAGGGTTTCATAACCTAATCATGTGTTGTTTTTCTTATGATTTTCTTATACAATATGTTGTTATATGATGATATGATGCTATGATGAATTTATGGAATTTTTATAAAATGTTTGGTGTTTTGAAAGTAAGAAAGAATCATGCTTAGTTCTTGATATGTTGTTGTATGTTCAAAAGTGACTTGATAATTGTGATGATGTATGAAGGAGTACATGATATGTTTTTGTTAGATTTTTATAAAATGCTTTTGAAAATTTATTTGAAAACAAGAACATGAAGTTAGATTTATAAAGTTGGAAGATGTGTTGGTAATATTTGATGTAGTTAAGGAGCATGTTATGTATTGAGGATTTTAAAGTAATGTTTAGGTCATTTGTATGTTAGGATCAAGACTTTGATTATCAACATGAGTATATGTTAAGTGTGTTGTTTGATGTTAATGATGTTTGAATGTTAATGTTGGAAAAATAAGAATGAGTAAGTAGTCATTTTGCAAAAGAAAAGATTATGAAATGGAGTTCGTAATGCCGAGGAGAATACTTGTATGTCGAATCCTATATGTGTTATAAGTATGATATGTATGATTAGAGTTACCATGTTTAGGGTTTTCGTTGCTAGAAACGAGCTCTAGGTTAATATGATGTTTTTCACATTTTCGTCGGAAATTGGTAGTTTCGTCACACTTCATGGAAACGGCCATAACTTTCTCTATGTTTAATATTTTTGAGATCTGTAAAATAGACATGAAACTAGACTTCAGTGGATTTCTAATGATATAGG
The DNA here is from genome assembly GCA_033398695.1 of Orobanche coerulescens. NCBI lineage: Eukaryota > Viridiplantae > Streptophyta > Magnoliopsida > Lamiales > Orobanchaceae > Orobanche > Orobanche coerulescens. The sequence goes on along the minus strand of CM065804.1, from coordinate 97,242,396 downwards.
ATTTACTATCTAGTTCTTAGTGTGCATTAACAGAATGCTTATTATTTTCAGACTTGATGCACATTATTTTATGATTATGATTAAGTGCTTTATGATGGTTTTTTTTTGAACCAACGGATGTGTAACGGAATCGAGTATCGGTTACCGTTGTTAGTATCTTTATACGTTATGTGGTCAGTTAGGTTCTCTAAGAGAATCATAGCTTTTATTATTAAACTTAAGTCGAATGCAAAACACTAAAGTCCAAACATGTAGATCGAGTTCGTTGTCCGTTAGACTTCGTTAAGCTTGATCGACCGCTAAACTTAGTTGTTTCCGATGAAAGGTGGAGCAGCAGACTGAAGCATAAGGAAGAGCCGAGAATCATTTTGCTTGCGTTTATTACTTGTCCATGTGGGCTTTCTATACGAAAATGATTTGAGCTTTGCTCTATCTTGATGAAATGTTTTACAAGCAAATTATGATTTCAAATGATTATGATGCATAAAAACTTTTATCTGGATTCTTATGAACCTATCACTGTTGGCTTGCCAACCTATGAAATGATCGAATCCTGAGCTAGACAAAGGTTTCTGGCCAGGGTTAGTGTACACAGTACTCGGGATTGTGACCTCTCTTCGGAGTGGCCGATCTCGGGGAGTAACGTTCGCGGGAGGTGGCCACCTTCCCCCGCGTAAATTATGGATATGGTGAATCTGATGATATATGCTATGAAATGAAATGATTTAATAAACATGGGCTTTTTCTTAAAACCCCCGTGTGTTACTGTTATATGCATGATGACAAATACGAAAGTATGTTTTATGTTTTGGCAATATGTTCACGTAGTACGTTGTACTCAGCCCTGTATATCTTTTTAAATATGCAGGTTGAGCAAGGGATGTGACGGAGGGTGTTGAGTGGAAGTCTTTTGTTTACGATCAATGTTAAGCCCTGGTTACATATCTTCATATATGTAACCAACCATGTTTTTCCGCTGCAAACACTCTTTATGATTATGCTTTCTATGTCTTGTAGATTGTAATATGCTATGAAGCCTTTTCCTAAACTTCAAGGCTAATGTTATAACTGTATATTCTACTTTGGATTCTAAGTCGTTCCCACGGGACTGAATCCCCTTCCTGATACCTTGATAGGTTATTCATGGTAATTCACCCATATGCCTTATGAAACATATGTTTCCCCCTTTCTTCCCCGCTTCTTAATTCCAACCCCGGGTCACGCCCCGGCTGATCCGTCCTTAGGGATAAGGGGCCGTGACATCCTGGTCGAAGTGTGATGATCCGTTTACTAAAGAACTTGTACGCACATCATTTATTTTCAAGCGAAAATGTGGCAACAACTCGACATAAAGAATAATGTTGATGTTAATCATGTTATGTCATCCAAAGAACCGGATGCCTATCAAATGCGCACCACTCAGTTTTGCAAAGCCTGCTCTTTAACCAGAGTAGGAGCGAGACCTTCCTACGCTAAAGAAACAAAAGCAAGAATTCCATTCTTACGCCAAATATAAGAAGATATTTGTGGATCCATCAACCTAATATGCGGACCATTTATGTATATTATGGTTTGGTGAATGGTCCAACATGTTGGCCACATGTTGCTCTCCTGTCCACTCAAATTGTTGCAGAACTTCCAAGATAACTTATAAGGGCTCACCTTCCTTAGCACATCTAAATGACTTGATAATATTGGAGAGTTCACATCAAAAAGTACTTGATGTTTATTGCACGATAGAGATAAATATAACATCTCGTCCTCTGTGCATATGCAAAAGTCTCACATAAACCACCTTCAAAAGAATATGTATGGCGATTATTTCATTGGTTATGCGCACTAATTTGCATATCTTTGTATGAAATTATGCAATATTGCACGCTACTTTACTTAAATCGCTCATCTTAGACCCTCTGCTGACCAGGTAGTTTATGCATACCAGTTGGTAACTGGATAGCCTTATTTTTGTACTTTGGACCCAGGCGGACTTGGGTGCCAATTATGCATATTTGGTTATGCATTATATATGCCTTCTGCGCCTCACAGCACATCAGTTTTTAAAAACGTTAATGTATTCACGTTGGATAAGAATCCCAAGACGTTTATTCGCCATTTCAATCCTTCACAGGTGATCTCTTTACCGCACGATTATTGGATTGTCACTTTAATGGGACAACCTTCCCGTCGTTAGGGGGAGGAGAGAAAAAATAATTTCTCTTGGAACGACAGGAATTGCCGTGGTGTGTCCCCACTTTGTCTCATTATGATCCCCGAACTTCATAATGTTACCGTGAAGCACAAACAACACTTGATTTTCAAGATGTAGCAGATTTGATGCCTGTTGCATTTACTGATATCGTTCAAGTGACAAGATCTCACATTACAGCTGCAAATGTGCCCGTAAGATTAAAAGTTCCCTGTGAGGGGCACATGACCAATAAACTGGGTGATGCAACCGCACTTGGTGGAGGTGTGGTTGAGGTCGTGCCTCCCTGCGAAGGAAGGGGTGAAAGCCTCATGGTTCAACTAAATACTCACCCAAGGAAGAGGTAGGGTGTGGTACAAATTTATATATTAACCATCAATGAACTCGTTTCATGAGATCATGCTTGATTTTATTATGTCCATGAGTCATGATGAGGGGATGCCCCGAAGATATGATTAAAAAAATTAAGAATTTCGATAAAATTATGAGAGTGTGTCCGGGTCAACCACCCACTTTGATGACATGTCATGAACAATAAAGAACGATGATATAGAACCTCGCTCAGTTGGATGAAATCAACATAGAGCTGACTGGCCTATAAGAAAAAAAATCCCAGGTAGAACTATATTCTCTGACAAAGAGATAGGTATTTGGTGTAGGTAGTGCTAACCTAACCAAGTGTAAAGCATGTAGAACATAAATGAACATTTGTCGTAAAGCATAGTGAGAATAATATAATCCTAGTGTACAAGGTTAACGAAGTAGTGCTTCTCATAATGCCATGGAATTGATTACGAGGAAATGTACTCCCACGTATACGTTCCGCGATTTGAGTAGCATAATAATTTCATTACGAGGAAATGTACTCCCACGAGACTGAAAATGCATCTAATCCATGTTGTTACTGCTTATCTCTATGTGGATCTATATATGGAGATATATATGAAAGTGTCCGATGGCATTTCATTACCCATATCAAGTGATGCTAGATCATAGAGTGTGTTTACAATTAGATTGAAATGCTCAAGTTTACGATTTTGAAGCAATCCCTAGGGATGTGGTATAACCGTCTAACTGACTACTTGATGGGGAAGGGATATAAGAACGATGAACTGTGTCCCTGCATCTTCATAGCAAAACAAGTTCCGGATTTACGATCATCACAACATATGTCGCTAACATGAACATAATCGATCTTGATGAAATAAGAGGAACCACCGGATACTAGAAAAATGAGTTTGAGATGAAAGATCTCGGGCAAACTCGGGTCTGGCGAGGCATTGACATAGAATATTGAGTTTGTGGAATTCTCATCCACCGGTCTGCCTATGCTCAGAAGATTCTCCAGCACTTTAACATGGACAAGGTACACTCGACTACCACTCCCATGATAGGTCGAATGTTTGGATGCAAAAGAAAAATCCTTTTCGTCTAAAGGAAAGTGGCGAAGAGCTTTGGGAGCTGAAATTCTCTACTTGAGTGCTTTAACGCATTATTGTACTGGGCTCAATTTACACGACCTGATATCACTCCTCAGTTAATTTGCTGACTATATTTAGTTCAGCATGGACGCAACATCAATGGAATGGTATCAAGAATACCTTCTAATACCTAAAAGAAACCATTGACTTAGGACAATTCTTTCCTTACAAGCAGGCAAAGAAAGCTACTTACGAAAAGGCAAATGCTAAAGTAAATGCTGGAACCGGAGCAACTACCACAAAGTATGTGTTGGTATGATTTGCTTATGTTTTGCAAATCGACTATGCAAACCCTTTTGACTAACTTCTCGAATCATGACAAGATTATTGTTAGCATGAAGCATTTAGCGAGTATACATGATCAAGACTATCATTCTATACTTGTGAGGAACTAGTGGTTAAGTACTAACGCTGATGAGCATACTTACATTTATGGTCATAATGTAACTTGTAAATCCCCTTGATTGATGGAATGATCATAACGGGAAATATGTGAGATATAAGGGAACATACTCACATAGGTTGCACTCTTTTCCTTAGACCAAGGTTTATTTTTTCCATTGGGTTTTGTTACTTGACAAGGTTTTTAACAAGGAAACAATACATAAATGTAAGCACTAGGGGGAGCTGTAGATTTTTCCAACTTCCGATATTGATGTAAAGATCACAAGGCAATGACGATTCATAAAGAAACTTAATCACATGCGTTGTACTCTTTTCTTTGACCAAGGTTCATTTTCTCCTATTGGTTTTCTTACTTGATTGACGTACAAATTAGGGGGAGATGTAGACTTGAGGGGAGTCTTACATCCACATCATACGTTATACTCTTTTCCTTCAAACGATCATTTTCCCCACAGGGTTTTTATCACTTAGAAAGGTTTTTAACAAGGTAACCAGATGTATCGATTTTAGGGATCGATGGAATAATCACCTTAGTAACGCTATGATTAATGTAACGATCATATGAAAGGATAGGCTCAAAGGGCGAAGTCTAAACTTGATGTGTCTTGACGAGGTTTTAACGAGGCAACATGACATGCGCTTGTAGACTAGGCGCAAGGGGGAGTGTTACGGTAATAATACCTAATATGTGCTTAAGTCTGTTATTTATGGGCTTTCCTAGTTAGGGTAGGATTAGGCCTGTTTGTATGTAATCTCCCTGTGTATAGGGATGTTATGAATGAGAATAAACAACTTTTGCCCTATTTTTCTGTCTCAGTTATTTTCCCTTCAACAAAAAATAATTTTTTAAGGGATTTTAGCTAACTACAAATGCGCAAACTACCATCCAAAGTTTTTTATTTTTTAAATAAAATCCGGCTGACGACCTACATGGTTTAGCTGGAAAGAGTACGATTGTCGGCTAAGATTGGCTAGGATTATCCTACAACAACTCGGTCATCAGTTAAGACCGGTTTAGGATTAGCCGACAACAGCTAGGCCATCGGCTAAAATCCGAAGTATAGCCGACGACCGACCTCAATCATCATCAGAGCCAATGTACCTCTGTCATCTGGACTTTAGCCGACAGCAGAGGACTTTATCCAATGATATTTGACTTTAGTCGATGACATCTGATTGTCGGCTAAAGTGCTGATATTGGTAGCGAGGTGTTTTATTTAAGATATCCGAGTGAAAGGAACTCTGACGAACCTGAAACATAGATGTTACTACTATTTCTTTTCTCTTGAAAATGTTCAAAAAAAGCATGTAAAGAAGACTCAATGGATACAATGTTGATTGTTCGTTGTTGGGTGTTTTTGTTTAATCTAATTATCAAGTATTGATTGTGTGTCGCGAGCAAAATATTTCGTGATTATACGGTGTTGACCGTTGCTTTTGAGTTTTTCTTATTGTTTTATACGGTTTTGATTGTTGCCTCATTTATATCATGTATATATCATGTTTGATATTCATTATTCTCAATGATCGAACCCGTGGGGGCGGAACATGGTTACATATTTTAGATACGAAGCGAGCAAAGGCTAAGAGAGAGGGGGCATGACAATGGCAACGATATGTTCGTGTCATGGATCATATCATTGTTTATGTAGTTGGAGTGTGATTCTAACTTGACATTTTATTGTTGTATTCAGATATTTAGACAATGCCCGTGGAAGATGTTATTTGTATTTATGCCATGTAGTCCTATCATGTCACTGAACTCCATATGTGAGTGTTGTTTTGAATATCACTTTAAGAGCTGCCATTTTTTTGGTCATTATTGAGTTATTTTCCTCATTTTAGCTTAATAAATTCCTTGTGTGAGATTCACGGCACTGTAATAATTCATTGAGTTTTTGAGATTTTGCAGTTCTCTCAAATTATTGTAATTACGCATATAACTCTTTACCAAATGTGCTTAAATTATAGGCGCTAAATCATTGACCCGGATTCTTCTTAATGACTCTTGTAGGGGCTTAAATATCCCGTGTACTTATTCTAATATACAATCTTTTACCTTCCAATAAGAATCAAGAATATCATAAAAACTAAACTAAATATAAGAATAACAACTTGTGTTGGTATCCAGATTTAATATTCAGGTAAGTGAACTATTACTTGAAACTATTCCACTATATTTTAATTCACTGGATTTTGTACATTGGATATCCTAATGTCTGGTATTAAATGCAATATTTCAGGTAAATAAATTACCAATCAAAAGTATCCAATGCGTCAGTTTTGTAATTATTTTCTTTATGTTAGATTTATATAACTAATTCATAAATATAATTATTCTAACCCTGTATTTCTACTTCTAGAGGTCAATGAGTCAAATTAAATTAACGAATTAAATCTATTAACTGAAATATATTTAAATTTATCAAGTAATTTATGGGGATTTGACCAAAACTACAGTCATAAACTCTTTTTGCCCCAAAACACGTTTACTTTAATTTTTTGACCCAAAACACAATTCTTATAGTCCTTAAGACACATAAGTAAAATAATAATATTATGAAAGTTCCTTAAATGTCCCTTACATTAAATAATAGTAGAATAACTTTTACTAAGTGCTATTTATAGATGGGAGTCATGTACGACTATTGTAATATCCACATTTTCCTTTTTCTGGTATTTTTATTTTGGTGTATTTTTTGTTTTTAATGACTCGCTTGTAACCGTATTGATATTTTGAGAATATTTAATACTGGACTTTTTGTCATCCGAGATTATTTCGGACTTGTTCTACTCAATTCCGTGTTTAATGTCATTCCGTCGCTATTTCATTCGATTCTCGTAATCGTTGTTCGGAACTTCCGTTTCGGGGTTGCGCAGATCCATATCATGTTATTGTGCGTGTTGTGAGCTTTTGTTTGTTGTTTCGATCATATATCGTGTATTTCAGATATTTTGAGCCGTTTTGTAATGTCCAAGAGTTATGGGGCAATTATTAATGTTGTTGTTTTCCGAACCTTTGGGTAGTCGGAATCGTGTTTTCTTTTAGCACTTTAGTTCTGACTCGAATTTGTCGTTCGTGTGTCTTATGCGGTCCATTGTTTGGTGTCGGGTGTGCGTTGTTTTCATCAGAGGTAGAATTCACCGTTTTCCATCTTTGGGTGCTGCCTGTACTACTGTCTGCACTCGTTAGCACACGCTAACTTTGTTGTGTAGCACATGTTAATGTCGTTCTGTAGCACACGCTATATTCATTTGGTAGCGCGCGCTAATGACTCGAGTACAGTAGTGGCAGTAGGTTGTTTATGTTCTCTGGACGAGCAGCTTAGCGCAAGCTAAATCAGTATATTAGCACACGCTATGGCCGAGGCATATCACACGCTAGGTGTGTGACAGCACGCGCTAATTCGGTAGTCTAGACTGGGCAGAATGTTTATGGACTCAGGTTGGCGAACAGATAGCGCTCGATAGCGCGCGCTATCAGGGGACTGTTAGCGCATGCTATTTTCCGGTAGCGCACACTAACGGGTCAGAACCGCAAGTTCTGGACCAGTTTTGGCTGGTTAGCGCGTGCTAATCGTGAGCCGTTAGCGCACGCTAAACCATCTGGTTATATATACCCGAGAGTTGACCCAAATTCATCCATTTTTACTCATTTCCTTCTACGATCTTGGGCGATTTTTGGGCATTTTCCAGGCGATTCGATGTCTTGCAACTCCAAGTTATCATCTTTCTTGAGTTCTTGGTGTATATTAACAACACCGACACTTGTTCTTCGTCTTCGATCTGAGGTAAACTCTTAGAACCCTATTTATGGGAAATTTGGGGGTTTTCGACGTCCGATTCATTCCGTGTTGTTGATTAATCCATGATGTATGTGATTAATCTGAGTGGTATTCATGTTTTCCCTACGAGTTCATGGTAAATTTCATGGAATTTGTGAAATAGGGAGGGTTCGGTTGTGATCCACGCTCGTTGTTTTTGTACGAATTTACATGAATCGTAGGTGGGTTTCCGGGTGTATTACATTTCCATACTCGTTTAGAAATGGTTGTGATTGTATTCATCGAATCCTTATGTTCGGGTTCTTCGGTTCCTAGTGATTGTGGTTGTTTCTCCGTTCTGTCCGTTTCGTTGTTGATTACTCAAGGCAAGTATTCTTTGAAACATTTATGCTTAACATGAAATGGTGATGTATAATATGTGTGTGCTTTGCTCACTCCGGGAGGGTCTGACGGGGCCTCAGGGGAATCCATGACTTCACTCCAGATTCATGAGCTTGTTCACTAGCCAATTCGAGAGGGTCCTTAGAGTCCTCGAATGGGATCAGTGGTTTCGCCTCGGTACTAGGAGATGCCTGTGAGTGATTTGTTTTATGATTATGGCCAGTTCGGGAGGGTCCTTAGAGGCCTCAAATGGGACCAGTGGTTTCGCCCCGGTCCTAGACAAATTGATTTGACTGTTTGTTTTCCAGGAAAAGACATGTCAGGTTTTGGATTTTGAAATGACTTGATGCATGTACTATAAAATATGTAAGCGAATGGTTTGCCTTGATTACTTGTACTAGCGTAATTGCTAACCCCTTTGGGGACCCGTTTTGGGGAAATTCTTGTTATGAATTTCAGGTGGTGTTCAGCCGGTCGAGCGGGCACTGGATCAGTACGAGGATGCTGGCCGGGGATGTTGACGTGTGCAATGGAGTCCCTTTATATTCCGTTGTCTATTTTGATGTGTTTGTTTTCCAAATTTGTGAACTTATAGATAGTACTAGCGAGTACTTAGGCATTTTTGATTTGGGGCATGTTTTGTATGTTAAATCGTATTTGTGGATTTGGGTTACGTCCTGTTTACCGGTTGGTGATCATTTAGTTATTGTTGTGGTGTTGTGTGTTTCTCGCTAACCGGGATGGTTAGACGAGCGATATTGTTTATTTAGCCTGGTGGGTCTCACGATGGTTAGACGAGCGTCCCTTGAAGATTTTGGAGCACCGTGAGAAGTGACTGAGGCATAAGACCATTCCTTTGGTCAAGGTGCAGTGGTCGAGGCATGGTGTCGAGGAGGCAACTTGGGAAACCGAGGATATTATGCGTGATAGGTACCCCGAGTTGTTTGTTTCTTAAGTTTCGGGACGAAACTTGTTTTTCCAGGGGGAGAATGTAATATCCGCATTTTTCTTTTTCCGGTATTTTCATTTTGGTGTATTTTTCGTTTTTAGTGACTCGCTTGTAACCATATTGATATTTTGAGAATATTTAATACTGGATTTTTTGTCATCTGAGATTGTTTCGGACTTGTTCTACTAAATTCCGTGTTTAATGTTATTCCGTCGTTATTTCGTACGATTCTCGTAATCGTTGTTTGGAACCGCCATTTCGGGGTTGCCGCAGATCCATTATTATGCATATCGTGAGCTTTCATTTTTTGTTTCAATCATGTATCATGTATTTCGTTGTGGGCCATTTTGTAATTTCCCAAAGTTATGGGGCGCTTACTAACATTGTCGTTTTTGAACCTTTGGGTAGTCAGAATCATGTTTTCTTTTAGCGCTTCAGTTCTGACTCGAACTTGTCGTTCATGTGTCTTCTTCGGTCCGTTGTTTGGTGTCGGGTGCGTGTTGTTTTCATCAGAGGTAGAATTCACCGTTTTCCATCTTTGGGTGCTGCCTGTACTACTGTCTGCACTCGTTAGCGCGTGCTAACTTTGTTGTGTAGCACACGCTAATGTCGTTGTGTAGCACGCTATATTCGTTTGGTAGCGCACACTAATGACTCGAGTACAGCAGTGGCAGTAGGTTGTTTCTGTTCTCTGGACGAGCAGCTTAACGCACGCTAAATCAGTATATTAGTGCACGCTATGGCCGAGGCATAGCGCACGCTAGGTGTGTGACAGCGCGCGCTAATTCGATAGTTTAGACTGGGCAGAATGTTTCTGGAGTCGGGTTGGCGATAAGGTAGCGCACGCTATAGCTCGATAGCGCACGCTATCGGGGGACTGTTAGCGCATGCTATTTTCCAGTAGCGCACGTTAACGGGTCAGAACCGCAAGTTCTGGACCAGTTTTGGCTGGTTAGCGAGCGCTAACCGTGAGTCGTTAGCGCACGCTAAACCATCTCGTTATATATACCCGAGAGTAGACCCAGATTCGTCCATTTTTACTCATTTCATCTCCTTCTCTGACCTTGGGCGATTTCCAGGCGATTCGAAGTCTTGAAACTCCAAGTTATCATCTCTCTTGAGTTTTTGGTGTGTATTAACAACACCAACACTTGTTCTTCGTCTTCGATCCGAGCTAAACTCTTAGAACCCTATTTTTGGGAAATTTGGGGGTTTTTGATTTTACATCCGATTTGTTCCGTGTTGTTGATTAATCCATGATGTATGTGATTAATCTTAGTGGTATTCATGTTTTCCCTACGAGTTCATGGTAAATTTCGTGGTATTTGTGAAATTAGGAGGGTTCGGTTGTGATCCGCCCTCATTGTTGTTTTTGTACGAATTTACATGAATCGTAGGTGGGTTTCCGGGTGAATTCCATTTCCGTACTCATTTAGAAATGGTTGTGATTGTATTCTTCGAATCGTTAGGTTCGGATTCGTCGGTTCCTAGCGATTGTGGTTGTTTCTCCGTTCCGTCCCTTTCGTTGTTGATTACTCAAGGCAAGTATTCTTGGAAACCTTTAAGCATAACATGAAATGGTGATGTATAATGTGTGTGTGCTTTGCCCACTCCGAGAGTGTCCGACAGGGCCTCGTGGGAATCCGTGACTTCACTCCTGATTCACGAGCTTGTTAGCTAGCCAGTTCGAGAGGGTCCTTAGAGGCCTCGAATGGAATCAGTGGTTTTGCCCCGGTCCTAGGCGATGCCTGTGTGTGATTTGTTTTATGATTATGGCCAGTTTCGGAGGATCCTTAGAGGCCTCAAATGTGACCAGTGGTTTCGCCCCGGTCGTAAGCAAATTGATTTGACTGTTTGTTTTCCGAAAAAAGACATGTCTGGTTTTAGATTTTGAAATGACTTAATGCATGTACTATGAAATGTGTAAGCGAATGGTTTGCCTTGATTACTTGTACTAGCGTAATTGCTAACCCTTTGGGACCGATTTTGGGGAAATTTTTGTTATGAATTTCAGGTGGTGTTCAGCCGGTCGAGCGGGCACTGGATCAGTACTGTAATATCCGACGGAAATTCTTACTTACTGTTGTATTAATCGGATAATTCAATACTGTTATAGTCTTATTGCATTTGTGTAATGTTTATTGATGTTAGAATATATCATAAATAGACATAATAATAACGATCACTCGCACTATGATTGAATTCTCAACGTTGTATAGATAAGTACATTTTTGAGCTTTTAAACCTGAGCCTAACGTACGTTAATCCTCAGTCATAACGTACGTTATTTTAAGGCCTTTACGTACGTAAAGAGGCACCTGTTACGTACGTAACCAGTATAATCGTATCTGATCTCAACTTTCGGCGTGTGGGGCCGGACGAGATTCGAATATCTGATCTTTTGGAGGCAACCTAGTTGACCTACATTACGTACGTAAAGCTTCAAGAGGTAACGTACGTAATGATGTTCGTATTTCAGTCCAGCAGCCTCTGGACTTAGCTTACGTACGTAACACTTTTTGCGTAGCGTACGTAAAGCTGTTAACGTACGTTATCCTCTTGTGATAACGTACGTAACGAACTGTCCTGTTATAAAAAGACAGCTTGTGTCTTTCATTTTGCACGTCCAACCTCTAATTTTTCACCCATATAATCATCCCCCTTCATCCCTAGATCAAAATTACCTCCTTCCAACTTGTGTTTGAGCTTTACATTTTGATTTTGGAGCTTGTTGATTGGGAGTTGGAGTCATTCTTGAAGCCTAGATTGTGTTCCTGTGGTTTTGGTGTATTGTTCTTCATTTCTGAAGGTATGTTATACGATTTAACCCTATAATCTCGTAATTATAATGATAGTGATTAAGTATATTCCACCTAGTGATGAATTAATCAAAATAAACATGTTTGTAGTTAAGCTTCCAACATACTTGATGATGAATATAATGATTAGGGGATTTGTAATGATGTGTTCTTGGTGTTTTGAATAATGATGATCATGTTTAGTGAAACCACACTTTCCTTGCTAGACTAATAACACCATTGGAATAATAATAGTCCTTGTTTCATTGTAATGTAAATAACTTGTTGGAGTAATTACCATAAAATATTTTAAGAAACCCTTGTTGATCATTAGAAGAATGAAATGACCTTCTTGAACCTAAGCTAAGTGAATTCATAGGAATAATATTTGAATCTCCAAGTTAATCAGAAGATTATAAAGATGGTGTTAAACTTGAGGTAGTCTTCATGATTATAATCTGAATTTGTAACTAGTTAACTCAACATAAGTAATTGATTGTAGTGCAGATTTTACTTTTAATCAATTGAGATGTTCTTCATAAATTTAAAGGATAGGAGATTAATGTTTAACACATTATGGAACGATTCTTAATCCAACAAACATTTGGTAACATCTTGTAATCAATTTTAAGAATAGAATGGTATTGAATAAGGTTCTTGGAGTAACACTTCTATATCTTGAAAAGTTGAACTACTCAAATGAGAATTAGGATGTTGTCTCGTTGAAGTTTGGTATAGATGATCATATGAACGTATTATTGAGTAAAATATACTTCATTCAAGGTTGATTGTCCGAGTAACCGGTTTTGAATCGAGGGCCGTCTGTTCGTTCAACAAAGAAGGACTATTCTCGCCTCCGTATTGAGGCAAGTTATCTTGCTTGGTTATAATGATGTGTGGATTCTTATGTTGATTATGAATTTCGTGTATATGAAACACTTATAAACTTGTGTCTTGTGATTTGAGGTTGTTCTTAATGATGTCCCGTTTTCATCATGGGATTGTATTCCCAAGTTTGTCACTTTCGAACCCTTGATATTGTTGATCTTGTCGTCATTTCGGTGAGTCCTCGGTCCTTGATTGGATTTGTGAATTATTGAATTCGTTGTCATGTTGCATCGTGACATATCCGGAGTCATATCTACGTTCCGATTGGATATTGTGTAGGATTTTTAGCCGGGCACATATGTAGTCATGCGTGAATATTTTCCGTGAAAGGCTGTGCACACGAGACGTAGTTCGTTGAGGCTAATTAGGTACATTGTCCCACGTATATCCTGGATTCCGTATACGGGGTGGACATGTGCACTGACACATATTCGGATCGGGCGTACTGTGATGTCCCTCTTGAGCCGTACTATCTGTCACACCCCCTTGAAGTTTACTATCAGATATCGGATATTAAAAATATCCTTATTATATATTACAGCACAACGGAAAACTTAAAACCTTTAAGAGGAAACTCTTTTTACACACCAAAAGTCACTTTTACACATCAGCCGACTATCATATTACAACCAAAAGAAAACATCGGTTGTATAGGTTTATAAGCAAACTTAGACTTAACACACACAGAGAACACTCCACAGGTCTGATGTTCATATACAACGACTCGTTGGTGTAGAGAAGCGTCCCATATGTCACCCTATGCCTGATACCCCGAATTATTACCTGTATCACAAGAATTCAACTAAATGAGCGAAAGCTCAGTAAGTAGTGACACACAATGCATGAATGCATTTATGAATGAGTTTGTGAAATGCAGTTTCATTTTCCTTTAACTTTCAAAAACTCTTTTATAGCGCGCTGCTATATACACCTCGAATTCCTGGCCCGGGCCAAAAGTGTGCATGTCCAATCATAGCCAGAACAAACTGCACAATCATAACACATGGGTCAGCCTGGCGTGTCCCAGACTCCACCAGGATCATGGCTATAAGGTGCCCAATCATACACATGAGTCACCACGGTGTGTCCCAGACTCCACCGCAAAACATCACACAAAGTGTCCAATCGTAACACATGGATCACTATGACGTGCCCCAGACTCTGCCACAAAATAGCCCCTTACCAGTAGCCCGCGATGCACATAACCAAAACAGTTTGTTCTGATCACCTTTAGAACGCCTGTACTATGATCAATGCATGCGACAACCTCCAATGCTATGCTATGATCATATGCATCGTGATAATACCACATGTATAAATGCTCTATGGGACATGTCACATAATAAGAATAGAGCAATATGTTATCCACATATACACAAGGTATAAGCAATATCCAAAACATCAATCATTAGCACATATTTCAGACAAAATGCTCTTGTGATACAGTTTTGCAATCAGTTACTACTTACCTTGATCAGGTGATACCTTTGCTTTTATACCAATAAGAGTTGGTTTTGATGATATATCTTCAAATACTATTTCAAGGAGTGCCTTTAAAGAATATATATGGTGTACACAAGGTTTAACTCACTGCGTATCCGAAGGGTTTTACCAATTTCACATAATTAGTATTCTACAAATTTTATGTGCGCCTTTCGTTATATACGAGCATAATACTCTATCCTTTTTGCACTCCTAACTCATTATGAAGCCTATTATTTTATGTTCATATTGTTAGATAACTCTTATAGGCCACAATTCTAGGATTCTACAACAAGACAATGGTTTAGGGGAATTTATCAAGATCTTGAAATCACTGAATTTGTCCCGCGCATATCCACTTAATTATAAGTCGGATTTGCATGAATTTTTGATATAGTATACCTAATATACTTAAGAACATGTATATAGAAACTTCTGCCCCTTAGTCACACGAATTCAATACCATCCACACATATTTTCAAAAGGTGGAAGAATTGATTCTTTTGTTGTCTTCGTGAGTTTTAAGCCCTATAAATCCACCTTAAACACAAGTTTAGGCTATGTATGAGTTCTAAACACCATTAGAACGTACATAAGAACCTAAACCAGCTCTAACAACTTCATATCATACAAGAACCATATCTAGAACAAGAGTAAAACGAAGATAACTCACCTTGATTGTGAACTGAATTGAGGTGTTGATGTTTTTTTGTGATTTCTCCTCAATTTTTTTGATGGATTTTCGAAGTGTGGAGCTTATGGATCGAGTTCAGAGTGTCTAGAAGAGTTTATAATCAGTTTCATCTCTTATCTAAGTGAAAGAGTTGGTTTATAAGGGTGAAAGTTCTAAAATGCCCCTCAATGGCCTCCAGAAGTCAGGTTTAGAAGAATGGACCGGTTGAAGTTGTTATAATACGGTTCTTGGATGTTTTAAACCGGTTCTTAGGAGGTATTGATCATGTTTAGGGTATGGATGTATGGTCCAAGGTTTTTGATAAAGTTTAATATGTATTTTTATTGTTTAAACTCAGCTACTTTTGCGAATACCTTCGAAAGTGGTAGAAACTGAGTTTGTTATTATCTTTATGAAATTTTATATAACTAAACCATAGAAATAAGAGTCCGAGTACTCACTTAGAAATATGACATTATTGGATAATGAACTAAAGGACAAATTCTATTCTACCCGACCGCATTTGGGACGAATAAGGTACATACAAATCGAATGACTTAACAAAGGTTCTCACTGAGGCCCTGAATTTCATCATTGATGGTATTCACCAGTATCAAGATGTTTGACACGTGTTATCGGAATAAGAAAGGGTTATTTACTTGAATCATCAATCCAAATTGACTCAGCATACCCGCCGACTATAGCCCTGAGACCAACCGATAGACACGTCACTGATATTACTTACTGCTAATAGGCTTACCACTTGAACTTGGGGTTATGTTCAATGCTTAGCCACTTCAATGCCGTTAACTTAACTATCAAATAAGGTGAATCATGAAATGCCAAATAATACTTAATAACAAGTAATGCATGAATCATATTATTCAAATAATAGCAGTTTCATGTCACACTGTCACATTTTTATACGATTAAGCATGAAGTCTTGAATGTTTTAAGATTAATATGTTATTATTGACTAGACCTTGTGTGTGAGAGTTTTTGGGCATCACAATATTCCCTCCTTATAGAAATTTCGTCCTCGAAATTTACTTACCGAATAGAGCCGGATATGTATGCCTCATTTCATCTTCCTTTTCCCACGTGGCTTCTTCAACTGAGTGATTCTTCCACAACACCTTAACAAATGATATCTTTTTGTTCCTCAATTCTGTTTGCTTACTATCCAGGATCTTGACCGGTGTCTCTTCATAATTCAAGTCCTCACTTAACGGCAATTGCTCATAGCTCAATATATGTGATGGATCCGAGACATACCTCTTCAACATTGAAACGTGAAAGACATCGTGAACATTTGTTAGTGATGGCGGAAGTGCTAACCTGTATGCCACTTCTCCAATTCTTTCCAGTACCTCAAATGGGCCTATGTATCTTGGATTTAATTTCCCTTTCTTTCTGAATCTCATGACGCCCTTCATTGGTGCCACCTTGAGAAACACTTTGTTCCCGACATCAAACTCAAGCATTCGTCGTCGGTTGTCCGCGTAGCTCTTCTGCCGACTCTGAGCTATTAGCATTCTTTTTCTAATTTTCTCAATGGCTTCTTTGGTTTTCTGCACCAATTCTGGTCCAAGAAACTTCCTCTCACCCAGCTCATCCCAATGAATCGGTGATCTGCACTTTCTGCCATAAAGAGCTTCGTAAGGCGCCATGCCAATAGTAGAGTGGAAGCTATTGTTATACGCAAACTCTATCAAAGGCAGGTAGGTATTACACGACCCTTGGAAATCCAGTACGCACGCTCTTAACATGTCCTCCAGAGTCTGGATAGTTCTCTCCGACTGACCATCAGTCTGTGGGTGAAACGCTGTACTGAACGCCAACTTTGTTCCCAGAGCTTTGTGTAAGCTCTTCCAGAATGATGAAGTAAAACGAGGATCTCTATCTGATACAATTGATAAAGGCACGCCATGCAATCTTATAATTTCTCTAACGTATAGATCCGCCAACTTATCCATGGAATACGTAGTATGTATTGGAAGAAAGTGAGCTGATTTTGTAAGGCGATCAATTATAACCCATATGGCATCGTGACCTTCTCTGGTTCTTGGAAGTCCAACTACAAAGTCCATAGTGATGTCTTCCCATTTCCATTTAGGAACATCCAGTGATTGTAATGTCCCTGTGGGTCTTTGATGTTCTACCTTTACTTGTTGACAAGTTAGGCACTGAGCCACAAATTTAACCACATCGTTCTTAATCCCAGGCCACCAATAGTGCATCTTTAGGTCCTTGTACATCTTGGTGGTTCCAGGATGTACTGTATATGGAGCGTTGTGAGCTTCTGACAGTATCTCCTTCTTCAGATTACTATTGTCCGGTACACATAGCCTCCCCTTGAAGTTGATAACTCCATCTGGTGTAATTCCGAAATCCTTGGATTTGCCTGTCTCAACTTCTTTCTTCAAATGAGACATATAGGGGTCCATAAGTTGATCCTGTTTAATGGTCTCAAGTATGGTAGGTTGCAGCGTCATTGAAAATAGTTTTCTGACATGCCCTTCTTGCACAATCTGCAATCCCCACTTCTCCAACTCTCGTAATAATGGTTTCTGAGTCCCTATTAATGCCGATACGCTAGCATTAGACTTTCTACTTAAAGCATCTGCAACAACATTTGCCTTATCTGGATGATAGTTTATTGTGCAATCATAATCCTTAACCAATTCCATCCATCGCCTTTGCCGCATATTAAGTTCCTTCTGTGTGGAATAATACTTCAAGCTCTTATGATCCGTGTAGATTTCACATCTTTCTCCATAGAGGTAATGTCGCCATATTTTCAAGGCAAATACTACGGCTGCTAATTCAAGATCATGAGTTGGATAGTTTTTCTCATAATCCTTCAGTTGTCGTGAAGCATAAGCAATTACTCTTCCCTCTTGCATAAGCACAGCTCCCAATCCTGACTTTGACGCATCGCTATAAAACAAATCTTCCCGCAGTTGTTGGAATTGAAAGGATCGGTGCAGATGTTAACCTCTGTTTCAGTTCTTCAAATCTCTTTTCACATGCGTCAGACCACTGAAACTTAACGTTCTTTCTCGTCAATTGAGTAAGCGGTGAGGCTATCTTGGAGAATCCTTCAACGAATCGTCTATAATAACCTGCTAACCCCAAGAAACTGCGTACCTCATGAACATTCTTGATGCAGGCCACTTACTCACGGCTTCCACTTTCCCCGGGTCAATGAAATTCCTTCCTTCGACACTACATGCCCAAGGAATGCCACTTGTTCCCTCCATTCGCATTTCTTAAACTTAGCATATAGCCGTTTATCCTTTAGGATACCCAACACTATTCTTAGATGTTCTTTGTCTTGATCCAATGATCGAGAGTAGATAAGGATGTCATCAATAAAGACAATGACAAACTTATCCAAGTACTCTCTAAAGACTCGATTCATTAAATCCATGAAAGCGGAGGGCATTCGTTAGACCAAAAGGCATCACCGAAATTCATAGTGTCCATACAGTTCGAAATGCCGTCTTTGGTATGTCATCTTCTTTGATCTTCAATTGATGGTAACCCGACCTTAAATCAATCTTTGAAAACATTGCGGCTCCAAGGGTCGAATAAATCGTCAATCCTTGGTAAAGGATATTTGTTCTTGATGGTCACCCTATTCAATTCTCTATAATTGATACGAGTCTCATGGTACCATCCTTCTTCTTGACGAAAATCTTGGGGCTCCCATGGTGAAAAAGCTGGTCGTATGAATCCTTTATCAAGCAATTCTTAATGAATTTTAATTCTTTCAATTCTATAGGAGCCATTCTGACGGTGTTTTCGATATTGGGGCCACTCTCGGAATCAACTCAATGTTGAATTCAATTTCTGTCTGGAGGTAGCCACTGGTAAATCCTCCGGGAATACTTCTAGAAATTCTGTACCACAGTACATCTTCGGGTTTGTGGATCTGCTCCTTGTTTGTCCACCACCTCAAGCTAAATAACCGACACATCCATTTCTAAGTAATTTTTGTGCCATCATTGCTGAAATTATTCTTGTTCTCAATTTGCTGCTACTCCCAACAAACACAAACTCCTCTTCATTTGGTGGTTGGAATGTAACAATCTTCTTTTTACAATCCATGGTAGCATGATGCTTGGATAACCAATCCATCCCTAGAATTACTTCATAATCCGACATGATGAGCACAATGAGATCAGCATCCAGTTCCCGATTATTGATTACTACACTACAGGATCGGAGAACTTTGTCCGAGGTCAAGAGTTCTCCTGAAGGGGTAGACACATTAAACTGCCCACCAAACTCTTCCAGTGGTTTGCCCAACCTTCTCACATACTTGGTCGATGCAAATGAATGTGTTGATCCTGGATCTAACAATGCATATGCATGAATACCACAAATTAGTATGTTACCTGAGACGACTGCAGGGTTGGCATCAGCCTCTGCCTGCGTGATTGCAAATACTCTTCCTTGTACTTTCTTCTGCTCGGAGTCATTAGAGGTACACTCCTTCGCAAAATGACCCATCTTTCCACATTTGTAGCAGGCTCCGGGTCCTTCCATGCAGACGCCAAAGTGATATCTTCCACATTTTGCACATTTTGGTTTTTGTTTACCTCCAGTGGATGGTTGTCCTCCGTTGTTGTCCTTAAACCGTTTCTGGCCATTACCTTTGTAGAACTGGCCTTGCCTCTTATTACCCTTGTTTGAGTGCTGCCACTTGCCTTGGCCCCGCGATAATTGGTGGTTACCTTTCTTTAGCCTCTTTCTCTGTTCGTTCCTCCATGATTTTCCTTTGAGCCATTTCTGCATTTAGAGCTCGCTGAACCACTGCCACATATTTTGAGCCTCCAGTTTCCCCGACTTGCACATCTCTATATATCTCTGGTTTCAGACCCTCGATGAATTGCTCGACCTTTAGCTCATCCGTGCTTACCATGTGTGGCGCATACCTTGAAAGCTCCTCAAATTTTCTGACATATTCATCAACTAACATGTCACCTTGCTTCAAGTTTGAAAATTCCTTCCGTTTTGTAGCTCGTGCAGCTTTTGTAAGGTATTTCGCCTCGAAAAGCTCTTTAAATTCCTCCCATGTCAGTCTACGAACATCATATATACCCATCATGGTGTCCCACCAGTAACTAGCATCATTACGGAGGTAAAATACCGCACATGAAACCTTGGCCTCATCAGGGATTCTGCCGTAGCTGAACATCCTTTCCATAGTTTGGAGCCAATTCTCAGAGACGCTCGTATTGAGCCCACCTTCAAATGTGGGAGGTTTTAGTTTCTGGAACCTCTCACTAACTAGATCAATGGCATCATTTCGAGGAGGTGGAGAACGATGAGCCTCGGCTTCACGTCTAACATCTCGTTCTATAAGCCTTTCCACAAGATCCGTCAGTCGGTCGATACGGTTATCCCTCGCTCCTTCAGCACTACCTTGCATTCTATTCTCTTCCATGATCTCTTAGTAGCCTTCACTTCTCACACAAGGATCTTTTATTAGCCAATATTAATATAAACACGCAAATAGCAAGTAAAATAAATAAATAAAACCATTGACTGATGGGTTGCTCCTCTCCGCCAAGCGATTGTTGTATATGAACGGTCTTCAGAAACGCTTTAAACCTTTGCTCCGATACCAAATCTGTCACACCCCCTTGAAGTTTACTATCAGATACCGGATATTAAAAATATCCTTATTATATATTACAGCACAGCAGAAAACTTAAAACCTTTAAGAGGAAACTCTTTTTACACACCGAAAGTCACTTTTACACATCAGCCGACTATCATATTACAACCAAAAGAAAACATCGGCTGTATAGGTTTATAAGCAAACTTAGACTTAACACACACAGAGAACACTCCACAGGTCTAATGTTCATATACAACGGCTCGTTGGTGTAGAGAAGCGTCCCATATGTCACCCTATGCCTCATACCCCGAATTATTACCTGTATCACAAGAATTCAACTAAATGAGCGAAAGCTCAGTAAGTAGTGACACACAATGCATGAATGCATTTATGAATGAGTTTGTAAAATGCAGTTTCATTTTCCTTTAACTTTCAAAAATTCTTTTATAGCGCGCTGCTATGTACACCTCGAGTTCCTGGCCCGGGCTAAAAGTGTGCATGTCCAATCATAGCCAGAAAAAACTGCCCAATCATAACACATGGGTCAGCCTGGCGTGTCCCAGACTCCACCAGGATCATGGCTATAAGGTGCCCAATCATACACATGAGTCACCACGGTGTGTCCCAGACTCCACCGCAAAACATCACACAAAGTGTCCAATCGTAACACATGGATCACTATGACGTGCCCCCTACTCCGCCACAAAATAGCCCCTTACCAGTAGCCCGCGATGCACATAACCAAAACAGTTTGTTCTGATCACCTTTAGAACGCCTGTACTATGATCAATGCATGCGACAACCTCCAATGCTATGCTATGATCATATGCATCGTGATAATACCATATGTATAAATGCTCTATGAGACATGTCACATAATAAGAATAGAGCAATATGTTATCCACATATACACAAGGTATAAGCAATATCCAAAACATCAATCTTAGCATATATTTCAGACAAAATGCTCTTGTGATACAGTTTTGCAATCAGTTACTACTTACCTTGATCAGGTGATACCTTTGCTTTTATACCAATAAGAGTTGGTTGTGATGATATATCTTCAAATCCTGTTTCAAGGAGTGCCTTTAAAGAATCTATATGGTGTACACAAGGTTTAACTCACTGCGTATCCGAAGGGTTTTACCAATTTCACATAATTAGTATTCTACAAATTTTATGTGCGCCTTTCGTTATATACGAGCATAATACTCTATCCTTTTTGCACTCCTAACTCATTATGAAGCCTATTACATTCTGTTCATATTGTTAGATAACTCTTATAGGCCACAATTCTAGGATTCTACAACAAGACAATGGTTTAGGGAAATTTATCAAGATCTTGAAATCACTAAATTTGTCCCGCGCATATCCACTTAATTATAAGTCGGATTTGCATGAATTTTTGATATAGTTTACCTAATATACTTAAGAACATGTATATAGAAACTTCTGCCCCTTAGTCACACGAATTCAATACCATCCACACATATTTTCAAAAGGTGGCAGAATTGATTCTTTTGTTGTCTTAGTAAGTTTTAAGCCCTATAAATCCACCTTAAACACAAGTTTAGGCTATGTATGAGTTCTAAACACCATTAGAACGTACATAAGCACCTAAACCAGCTCTCACAACTTCATATCATACAAGAACCATAGCTAGAACAAGAGTAAAACGAAGATAACTCACCTTGATTGTGAACTGAATTGAGGTGTTGATGTTTTTTTGTGATTTCTCCTCAATTTTTTTGATGGATTTTCTAAGTGTGGAGCTTATGGATCGAGTTCAGAGTGTATAGAAGAGTTTAGAATCAGTTTCCTCCCTTATCTAAGTGAAAGAGTCGGTTTATAAGGGTGAAAGTTCTAAAATGCCCCTCAATGGCCTCCAGAAGTCAGGTTTAGAAGAATGGACCGGTTGAAGTTGTTATAATCCAGTTCTTGGATGTTTTAAACCGGTTATTAGGAGGTATTGATCATGTTTAGGGTATGGATGTATGGTCCAAGGTGTTTGATAAAGTTTAATATGTATTTTTATTTTTTAAACTCAGCTACTTTTGCGAATACCTTCGAAAGTGGTAGAAACTGAGTTTGTTATTATCTTTATGAAATTTTATATAACTAAACCATAGAAATAAGAGTCCGAGTACTCACTTAGAAATATGACATTATTGGATAATGAACTAAAGGACAAATTCTATTCTACCCGACCGCATTTGGGACGAATAAGGTACTTACAAATCGAATGACTTAACAAAGGTTCTCACTGAGGCCCTGAATTTCATCATTGATGGTATTCACCAGTATCAAGATGTTTGACACGTGTTATCGGAATAAGAAAGGGTTATTTACTTGAATCATCAATCCAAATTGACTCAGCATACCCGCCGACTATAGCCCTGAGACCAACCGATAGACACGTCACTGATATTACTTACTGCTAATAGGCTTACCACTTGAACTTGGGGTTATGTTCAATGCTTAGCCACTTCAATGCCGTTAACTTAACTATCAAATAAGGTGAATCATGAAATGCCAAATAATACTTAATAACAAGTAATGCATGAATCATATTATTCAAATAATAGCAGTTTCATGTCACACTGTCACATTTTTATACGATTAAGCATGAAGTCTTGCATGTTTTAAGATTAATATGTTATTATTGACTAGACCTTGTGTGTGTGAGTTTTTGGGCATCACACTATCTTAGTCGTTCATAGTCCATTCTTATATTTGGATGTGTTCGACGTTTTGTGACTAAGCGTTCATACGCCCGAGGGGTATGTTCGTTAGCCGGGTTGTTATCCTTGAAATCTTATATATGTGAACTGTATAATATCTTGAGAATCATTTATCATGTATATCTGACCCTGTGTTGGGCGAAATACTTGTGTTGTATTTTAGGTCGAGGAAAAAACAAGGCACGGGAAGATCAGGGTGATGACGAAGGGTTCGAAGGATACTAGTTCGGGGGGCCCCAAGTCTTTTGTGTCCGGTCATGTTCGTACCGTCTAATGTTATATTTCCGCTTTATTTTAAGTATGATCAAATTGTATTGTTGTTTAAGGTATATTCCATCTTCATATGGATTATACTTATGTTTCGGATCCTGTGTATAATAAGGCCGTTGGCCATACCACTGTAAACTCCAAATCGGAGTAAGTACTATGTTTTGTGGTTCGGTATCACATGTATTGTGTATTTAATCTGTATTTTGGGTATCGCCTGGTGGATCCCAGTGTGGGGTCCACGGCACTGTAATGGCCGCCTTATCGGGGTATTACAAGTACGAGGATGCTGGCCGGGGATGTTGACGTGTGCAATGGAGTTCCTTTATATTCCGTTGTGCATTTTGATTTGTTGGGTTTCCAAACTTGTGAACTTATCGATGGTACTCGCGAGTACTTAGGCAATTTTGATTTGGGGCATGTTTTGTATGTTAAATCGTATTTGTGGATTTGGGTGATGTCCTGCTTACCGGTTGTATCGGGTGATTTCATTTAGTTATTGTTGTGGTGTTGTGTGTTTCTCGCTAACCAGGATGGTTAGACAAGCGATATTGTTTATTTATCCTGGTGGGTCCCACGTAGGGGTCCACGGCACTGTAATATACCCTGAATATATTGGGGGTGTTACAACATTTGGGTATCACCACCACTGACTGTCGATCGCCATCGGTCATCGACCAGTCTCCGTTCATAGGAGTTTTTTTCTCCTTTTTTTCTGCCAAGTTTTCTGTAAAAAATATGTTAATTTAGATAATAATCTCAAATTTTTAAATTGCCATATAGTAATAATAAATATCATTGTCGGTTCATTGGATCTAGCTGCCAATAAGCACCGATAGAGTTAAAATTTATCAAGTGATAATTTAAATGACCAACATATGTTTTGAATTCGATTATTTTATTTTTATTTTAGTTTTATTTTATTTTTATACCAATACTTTGGTTAAATATACTGTTTGGTAATTTAGACTACCATGAATTTTTTAAACTATCAATTACTATTTTATTATATTAATTTGGATTATTCAACCCAATCACCACTAGATAATTCATAAATTACCACAAAGTAATTCAAAAAGTAATACATTTTTTTTATAACAAATGGTACTACCAGTGGGTAATCTAAATTATCAATTGATAACCAACAATATCTTGAATTAGCGTCTCTCCATATATACTATAAAATTGGGTGACCCGTCACCTTCCTGCTGAGCTACAAGATCCCGAATTCTCTTTCTCAGTAGCTGCTAGAGCGCTGTGAGTAGGAATGGAATGATAATTGAAAAAGAGAGAAGAGAGGGAGGAGGAGAGAAAGACGCAAAGAAAGATACGCGCGAGAGAGAGAAAAAGAGACGGGGACGACCGGTTTGTATATTAGGATTGGTGTGTGTGTATATATATAGGATCTAAGGATATTATAGGTGTAAAATATAAGTGGTGATAGCCGATCCGCTTTGACATCCACTCATTCACTCCCCGCTAGCTGAACCACACCCGTCCCCCGAACCGGAAGACATAAAATAGAGCTTTGGCTCGACCGACCGAGCAGGGATGACAAGGAGGGACGACCAGGTACATACCAATTATGCTCCGAAACCCCATTATAACATGGCCATGCAGAACAATTGGAGACGGGAGGCCGACCCCAGGACCGACCACGCAACGTATAATTATCACCAAAAGCGTACGGAACACGCAAATATGACAGTTATTGCGATCTGTTCTCCATCCTCCAAAGAAGCCCTCTAATGCCGCCACACGTCCGAAACATTCTCTTCCTTTGACATGTGTTTGGATGTATCTCAAATATTCCCCAGCTGTCAATCTCTTGATTGGCCAAACCCCTCTATATATAGAAAGAATGTACGATATACAAGGACTTTTAAAAAGTTCCACAAAAAAAAAATTACCGACTTATAATACTGTAATAGACAAAAAGCGTGTTCAATGAGAGAGGACATAGGCAAGTTGCCGAACCTCTATATATCGTTGTGTCCTTTACTTTCAGAACTTTTATTTCTTCCCTCACGGGAAATTTTATTTATCCATAACCCCACTATTCAAACCCCCTTCCAGTGGTATTCTTATATCTTCAGTTGGTATCGGAGCGGGTCACCTCATATATCGGTTTAACCACTAGAGGAAGATCCGTAATGGCACTTATGGCTCGGACCGAAGGTAACGCTCTCAACTGTCCACCTTTCTTCGACGGCTCTAATTTTATGACCTGTAAGAAAAAGATGGCTATATTCGTCCAAGCCTACGATATTGAGATTTGGAAAGTAATCATACTTGGTCCCAAGATTGCCAAAAAGGAAGATGGATCGTTGAAGAAATCCGGCGAATACAATGATGAAGATTGGAACAACAAGCATTAAAATTTGCGTGCTGCTCAACTCCTATATTGTGCACTTAATCCTAAAGAACTCAATCGAATTTATGCATATGAAAGTGCTAAAGAAATATGGAAGATTCTCAAAGCCACTCATGAGGGAACGAGCCAAGTCAAAGAAACCAAAATTAACATGCTGCTCCATGACTACGACCTCTTCTCTATGAAGGATGACGAAACCATCACCAACATGTTAGATCGCTTCTCAGTAATAACTAATGGTCTTGCATCATTCGGGAAGCCTATATCAAGCAGCGACAAGGCTAAGAAGATCCTCCGATCTTTTCCACGTGAATGGGATGCCACGGTGACGACAATTATGGAATCAAAGGACCTCAACAAACTTGAATTCAGCGCCCTCATAGGATATCTTATAAACTATGAGATTGTGGTAAAATCGAGAGGCACCAAATCTAAGTCTCGTGAGAAAGTTGTTGCACTCAAAGTCGATAGCGACGATGATGATATTCCAGAAAATGAGGATGACGAAGAAATTTCTCTCTACGTCAAAAATATGAGAAGATATAAAAATTTAATTCAAAAATGGTGAAGTGCTCTTGGTCAAGATTCAAGAACCGACCAATGAAAAAATCATTATGTTCCTATGAAAAAATTCGACAATAATTGTCGTAGGTGTGTTCAATCTGGGCACTATGCCAAAGACTGACGGGTGAATCTCAAAGGCCAAAATGATCGATTAAAAATGAAGGAAGTCTTAATTGCATCTTGGAGCAATGATGAGGACGAAATCGAAGGAATCGAGGAATCTAATCTCGCTCTTATGGCTCTTGAATCTAAAGAATCATTCAATGAGGTACCCTGTTCAAAGAAAAACAAATGGTACGTTGACAGTGGCTGCTCAAGACACATGTGTGACACCAAAGAGTTGTTCGAAGAATTTGAATATCAAGAAAAAGGATTCGTGACCTTTGTTGACAATAAAAGGGGAAGATTACAGGCACCGGTAATGTTGGTAAGGAACCTTCTCTCTCTATTAATAAAGTTTTATTTGTTGAAGGATTACATCATATTCTGTTAAGTGTATCTCAACTGTGTGATGAAGGCTTTAAAATTCTTTTTGAAGAAACTCACTGTACCACCTTCAAAAATAATAAAGATGCTTTTATTGGTTTAAGAAGCAGAAATATTTATATTGTCGATCTCAGTGACGAAAAATTCTTTCAACAAAAAATGGCTTATGACCTTGGATGAAAATATATTTTTATGGCATCGGAAATTAGGTCATACATCTTTACCCATTATTTCAAAACTTTCTAAACATGATCTTGTTCGTGGTTTGCCTAAATTGAAGATTTGATCGAAAACATATATGCGAATCTTGCATTAAAGGCAAACACACAAGGGAATCATTTAAACCGAAATTTGAAATTTCTACTTGTCGTATTCTTCAACTTGTTCGTTTGGATTTGATTGGACCATCAAGGTATGCAAGTGTGAATGGCAAATTATATACTTGAGTTATTATTGATGATTTATCCCGTTTCACCTAGGTAAAATTTCTCTCTCACAAGGATGATGCTTTTATGGAATTTTTTAAATGGTGTCGGTTAGTCCAAAATGAGAAAAGTCTTTCTATTATTTCTATTCGAACCGGTCATGGAGGAGAATTTGATTGCTCTCCATTTGAAATACTTTGTGACAAATATGGTATTAACCATAACTTTTTGGCTCCTATAACTCCTCAGCAAAATGGAGTTGTTGAAAGAAAAAATCGAACACTGGAGGAAATGTCTAGAACCATGCTAAATGAATATTCTCTTCCCCAATATTTTTGGGCCGAATCAATAAACACGGCATGTTATAAATCGTGTTCACCTACGAAGAGCCCAACTTAAAACTCCATATGAAATTTGGAAAGTTAAAAAGCCTAATATTTCATATTTCCACCCTTTCAGTTGTAAAGTTTTTGTGTTAAATAATGGAAAGGAAAATTTGGGCAAATTTGATGCAAAATCCGATTCCGGTATATTTCTTGGGTATTCTACAAATATCAAAGCATTCCGTGTTTATAATATTAGAACTATTAAAGTTGAAGAATCTATTCATGTTAAATTCAATGATATGATCTCACCCCGGGAAGGTAGATTGTTTTGATAATACAGGTATTCATCCGAAAATGGAAAGGATTTCAGTGTATCAAAAGAGTATAATTGATGATTTCCCTAAAGATTGGAAGCACAACAAATATCATCTAAGAAACCTTGTTATTGGGAGTATCGAAGATGGTGTTCAAATGCGAAGACGAACTACCGAATATATTGCTCATTTTGCCTTCGTTTCAAAAACTGAACCCAAGAATGTGTCTGAAGCTCTTAATGATGAAAGCTGGGTGATGGCAATACAAGAAGTGCTTGTCCAATCAAGTGTGATGAAGACGGGTATCCAGTGAGAAATAAGTTTCGTTTAGTTGCACAAGGTTATAATCAAGAAGAGGGTCCTGATTATGAGGAAAGTTTCGCACCCGTAGCCCGTCTCGAAACCATTCATTTATTATGTGCTTTGCCTCTCACAAGAAAATCAAGTTATATCAAATGGATGTGAAAAACGCATTTCTAAATGGCTTTATTCAAGAAGAAGTTTTCGTCAAGCATCCTCCAGGATTTAAAGATCATCGATTTCCAGATCATGTCTTCAAATTCAACAAAACTCTCTATGGATTGAAGCAAGCACCACGATCCTGGTGTGATCGTTTAAGTCAATTTCTTATTGCAAATGGATATAAAAGAGGTAAAATCGACAACACTCTATTTGTGGAAGTCTTAAATAGTGTTATGCTTATTTGTCAAATATATGTAGACGATATTCTTTTCGGTGCTACTAACGAATCTCTTTACCAAGACTTTTCTAATTTAATGAATGGAGAATTCGAAATGATTATGATGGGAGAATTAACATTCTTCCTCGGGCTTCAAATTAAACAATGTGAAGATGAGATTTTTATCCATCAAACCAAATATACTCACGACCTCCTCAAAAAGTTCAAGATGGAATGTAGCAAAGCAATTCTAACTCCGGTGTCTTCTAATTAAAATTGGACAAAGACGAAAATGGAAAATCCTTTGATCAAAAGCTATATCGAGGTATGATCAGATCTCTACTCTATTTGACTGCATCCAGACAAGATATAATTTTCGCTACATGTTTATGTGCTAGATTTCAATCAAATCATAAGGATCCCATTTGACCTCTCGCAAATGTATTTTTCGTTATTTAAATTGAAATATTGGTCTTAGACTATGGTATCCATCATGTTTGGATTTTTATTTAATTGCATACAGTGACGCCGATTTTGGCGGGTGTAAAATTGACAAGAAAAGTACTAGCGGCACATGTCATTTTATTGGCTCTTGCCTAATCTTTTGGGGAAGTAAAAAGCAGACGAGTGTAGCAATGTCTACAGCTGAAGCCGAGTATGTGGCCGCAGGTAGCGCTTGTGCGCAAGTGTTATGGATCAAAAATCAACTCTGAGATCTATTCTATAACACTAGTGCAATAAATCTCAGTAAGAATCCTGCTCTACATAGTAGAACCAAGCATATAGATATTATTAGACATCATTTCTTACGTGATCATGTTCAAAAGAAAGATTTTTGTTTAATCTCTGTCGGTACAAAAGACCAACTTGCAGATATTTTTACAAAACCCTTACCTAAGGAATCTATTCGATTACAACTCGGTATGGGACACATCGGCAATTTTTAAAAGAATATTTTTAAATTATTTGTATTATTAGAAATTAATTCTTGAGACTCTATCCTACGCCTAGCGCATGCTAGCCAGTATCCTTAACGCGCGCTACACATATTCTGCCAGTATCCTTAACGCGCGCTACACATATTCTATAGAATTAGTCTAAACCTGATAGCGCACGAAAATCCATAATAGCATACGCTAATCATTTTCATTTAAAACGGCCTGAATCCAATTGACAGTCCAGTGACTTATCTATTTTTCAATAACGTACGCTATCGTTCATACAGCGCACGTTAACGGGTCAACAGATTACTTAAAACCTAAAAGTTGGCTGATCCCCTTTTCACTTCTTCTTTAACCCTAAACGGCTTGCGATCGAAAAACCTCAAATTACTCTCAATTGCTCTCACTTCGCGGCTATTGTTATTTCTTGGATGAAAGCAAAAGGGACACATTTCGTTCCAAACACTACGCGTCTCGGTCATGAAAGGTCGGGCTGGCATTTGGTTCGATTGTTATGGTCCTTTTTAGTCATTTCAATGTGGGCTTATCAGAAGAAGTGGCGGTTTCGGTGTCTCGAGGATACGAAATCTCCAACTCATCGCTCAAAGCAATGCACTATGTCCAAATGAAAAAACGAGGATGGATTCCCTTTTCATATCTTAAGGACGATGATGAGGTACCCAAAGGGACTAGAATGCCGACCCCAACTGAGCGTATTACAAGAAGAGGATCGGAAACGCTAAGAGAATTACAAATGGGTACATTTGTCCGGCCTCCAAAGACTATGGGAAAAAAGAAGGTGAATGTTGAAAAACGTGAAGAAAATGACCTTGTTGCTCGGATGCATAGCCTCGAAAATACGCAAATCAGGATCCGTGATGATGTTAGGGCTCTTCGTTCCGAAGTTCGAGAAGCTTCCCAAGAAATTCACTCTGTTAAAACTCTTTTGGAAGACTTCATTCGTTTCTCCAACCTGTCATTTCCTTTTCCTATTTCCCAATCCGACCAAGCCCCATAGAGTCTCGCGTGTTGACTTCTCATTTTAAGATAATGAAAATAAATGTGTATTTTGATGATATTGAGCTTTTATATGGGACTTGCTGTTTTGGTTTCGGATTTGTTGTTTTGATTTCGGATTTGGTGAACTTTGTTGGTTTATGACATTTTCGTACTAATCTTGTCTATTCATTATTGCCGTATGATTATTATCTTTCTCTTGATATGTTGTAGCTTATAGCTTAAAATTTAAGCTCAAAAGCTATAAGTTGTTATGTTATGTCTCATTTCATTAAAACACTTGGACGTTTGCTTATCAATATAGTTAGTTTCTCAGTTGTTTAATCTTGATTAATGACCTTCGACTTGTCGTTTTCTTAGCTATAAAAGGAAAGCTTTGATTTGGGGGGAGAGTACCTTTTTGCTCATGACAAAAAGGGGGAGAAAAACACTCAAAAACTGAAAATACTAACTCCATCGAACAAAGCACTTTGATTCGAAATTTTTCTTCGTTCACAGTTTTTGCAGGTATATATTAAATGCATTGACATCATCGAAAAGGGGGAGATTGTTGAACAAATTATTTTGATGATGAACATTTTCGAAACATTTAACAAAAGACATCAAAACTCAAATGTCAAGAATCTCATCAAAGACAATAATTTTAGAAAACAAATCGATAGCGCACGCTAATGGAGAAACAACGCACGCTATATGGATCAACTAACGCACGCAAATAAGTACCTAGTGCACACTACCTGTTCCATGTTTAATCAAGATAGTAAAGATACTAGGCTATCGACTGAAAAAGAAGCAACAGTTTGCGCACGCTACATCGAAGGATAACGCACGCTAAAGTGGATGAAGTAACACACGCTAATATGGACTATTAGCACACGTTAAGTTTGAAATATAGCCTTTGGTCATTCAACCGTTGGACAACAATTTCAACGCGGAAATTATGCTAAATATGGAAAGTAAAGTTTGACCATCTAGTGCACTCTAAGGATGATTATTAGCATGCGCTACATTTGAAAATTATCTATTGGAAAGAGACGTTAGAGACAAGACCGTTTCCATGTCAAAATCAAAAGTAAATATTGTTGACCAAATCGAACGCATGCCAAGGATAGTGTTTAGCGCACGCTAAACATGATATTTTACCGTTGGAATAGAAGAAGACCGTTCAGATACTGTGAGTCAAATTGCCGTTAGCGCACGCTAGGAAGGGATATTAGAGCACACTAATAGCACTATTCAGTAATGGCTCTAAGGCTTGAAATGCTACCATCGCCTTTGGTATTAATCAACACACAACTTCAAGCAATCATACATACACTCTGAGCTCAAGGATATTATTATTCTCAAGCAAGTTTATCTCATTAAGTTGTGTAAGAAAAAGATACAAAGTATTGTGCTTAATTTTCCAATTATATATTGTGTCTTTTTCACTGTGATAGAGTGTCACATCGCTCTTTCACGAGTCGAATTAGGAAGTTTAATCCATTGTTATTAAGATCCTTTGATTTGGCGTTGTTAGGATTGAATTCTTAGATTCATAGTGAGGTTATTCTAGTTCCGATAGAATACTAGAAAAAGAATTGTATTAATTATAGTCAGTTGTGCTTAGACCACTAGAAGACAAGCAATTTGTATCGATTGTGCCCAGACCAATAGAAGACGAGGCAAAGTGAAGTGTGGTTTATCCTTAAGCCAATATAGAAATGAAATGGAGAGAAGGCATAGGCAAGTTGCTGAACCTCTATATATCATTGTGTCCTTTACTTTCAGAAGTTTTATTTATTCCCTCGCGAGAAATTCTATTTATCCGCAACACCACTATTCACCCCCCTTCTAGTGGTATTCTTATCTCTTCAAAGTGAACTAAATCAGTTTGAAATCTCAACTCGTCTCTATCCCAAAAAAGCAAGATAATCAATAAAAAATCGTTCTATACATTTGGCATTTTATTCTCAAGCATTGTTTACTACGTGGCTTCGATTCACCTACTCCAGATCTGCACACGTTTTTTTGATCAAATCAGATATCAACAAATTGGTGCTAGCTCAACCTCCGTAAATCGATATAGATCCATCAAAGTTTCAAGAACTTGATGCCTTCAATAGCATCATGTCTCAGGGAAGTTCCAGGCACCAAGAATATCCCCAGCGCGCCATGGAGGAAGAAAACTTGCTCAAGGTGGCGGAAGATTTTAAACACATCACATTCATTCAGGGAATGAGCGCCCTTATGGCGCAGGTCACCCAGAGTGGCAACCCCCAATTGAGGAGACAAAAGGACCAATCTGAGGCCCAGTCTCAAACAACCCGTCCGGCTGGCCCCAGATGGGACCAAAAGAGAGCTATCTCCCGGGTCGTTGAGGATGAGGCGGAGGGCCACGGTAAAAGTCCCCATTGATCCCGAAAAAACCCAGCCTCCTCCCATATCGGTTTTCGAGCGACTGGGGGGCAGTCGGAAGGATGGAAATGTGGCACCGGCTCGAACTATCTAGAGTCGGGACCAGGCTAAGGTCTAGACTGCTCTCAAGTCCCACGTTCCGGCAAAAACAACTCCCCAAAATCCATGCGACAACTCAAGCAAGATCGATTTCCTCAGGAAGCGTCTCACCGAGTTGGAAAGCAAACAACAGTAACCATCTCCAAGTTCAGGATGGCCGGACTGCCAGGAGAGCCCCCTTACCCCCAGCATCTTGCTAGAGCCTCTCCTGGAGAAGCTGAAAGTACCCCAAATCCCGCCATATAATGGGGAGAGCGACCCCAATGCCAATCTCGGGCATTACAACTCGTGGATGGACCTACACGGGTCCCACGACGCATTCAGATGCAGGATGTTCTCCTTAACTTTAGGGGAATGAGCTCAAAGATGGTACTGCTCGCTCTCACATCATTCTATCCACACATGGGCTCAGCTGCATGTGGCGTTTCGGTCCCACTTCATGGGTCTCAAGTATGCGTCACCCGACGCTCTTCCATTGCTTTAGTTGTGCAAGGACTCAATGAGTCCCGTAAAAACTTTATGTCCCGCTTCAATAAGCAAATACTGGATACGGAACCAATGTCATATGATGTGCTGGCTATTATTGCGCAAGCCGGCCTTTTAAAAAACTCATTCTTTCACCGGACGGTGTGTGCCAAAACACCCCGCGCACCTATCAGGAATTTTTAGAGTGGGCTAGCTCTCACATTGCCGTGGAAGCGGCTATGCCAGCCCCAGCACTAGTCATTCCAACCGACCAACGGGGGCCAAGCAAGAGGAAGGAATAAAGGAATAACCCTCCACGTGATCACCGGTAAGAACCACGTTGTGATAGTAAGGTTACGGTCCCCTCCGAGACTACCCTGACTGTTCGAAACTTCAGAGAACGACGAACCTAGCTTATGGCAAACTATGCTCAGATTTACTCGGTAGGGGCTGCAGCCATATTCGAGCAAATCAAGAACGTCGTCCTGCTCCTGGTCCCTATGCCAATTTATAAAGATCCGAAAGAAATAGATTAGACTTACTTTTGTAAATATCACGAATCTGCGGGTCATAATACCGAACAGTGCCGGGACCTTGTCGCAACCTTAATTGCAATCTGCGACGACAATGGATTAAGGCGATTTACCCAGAATCATCCCCAGAATCGCGAGAATCGGACTGAACCGGCCCAAGGAAAAGGCAATCGAGTACCTACCCTACCTAAATCTCCCTGGTAGATTCTCATGGTGATGGGAATCGCTAAATGGGAGGACCATCGTCGAAACGGCAGTGGAAAGCCTCAACCCGAGAAGCTATATCCTCCTATCAGCGATCGGAGCACCGACCAGATGGTTTTCTACCAGCGGCAGAAGGATACTCTGAGAACCCCCAATTCTCAGTCACATTCGATGAATCTGATGCCGATGGCCTAGACCATCCTCATTCTGACGCTCTTGTATCACCTTGCCAATAATGGGGATCCCAGTACACCGGGTGTTCGTTGATTTAGAGGTCTATGCCAGCATCATCTACCTTCACGCGTCATGCAGGATGAAGTTAGACCAGTCCTACATCCGGCCGTGCAACGAGGACATCCGTGAATTTACAAACTACCACACCACTCTGCTAGTGGAAATCGACCTCACCTTGGAGTTTTGCCAGGGGCCGGTCAAGAGGATGATGATCACAAAGTTTAAGATCATTGACGTGCACAGTGATTTTAACGCCATAATAGTCCGACCTGTGATGTCAAGGTTGAGGGCCACCCAGTCCACATATCACCTGTGCATTAAATTCCCCACCCCGAACGGCGTCGGGGTCCATAGAGGGGATCAACGTTCAACTCGGAAATGTAATCTCAGCATCCGATCTCGCGAGATAAATTCTGTTGAGGGCTTCCCACGGAAATTAACTAGAGAAATGGGGACAACTGGACCCGGAAAGCTGGAGGACTGCCCCAGGCATGGGCCTGAAGCAGAAGGTTCCGGGACCGTTCAGGCCTCTGATAAGGAGATCAACTGGGATGGAGACCGGGGTCGTAGGCCCGGAAAGTATCTCGTCGTGGAGGAAAACCTATCGACCCGCGGTTCTAAAAACCAAAGAGAAAAATTCACCATGCCGAACCGGTGGAAGATCTAGATCAAGTTAGCATGGACGATGCTAACCCCGTCCGACAACTTAGGATCGGTCATAACCTACAGGAACTGATCCGTTCTAAGCTAATCTCCAACCTAAGATAGAATCTTGATGTCTTCGCATGGACCTATTCAAACATGCTGGGAATCGACCTAGAACTTGCCTGCCACCGGCTACATATTGACCCCAACCAGTCGTATAGAAGTGAAGAAAGATGGGACCCGAGAGGTATAAGGGGTTAGAAGAAGAAATGGAGAAGTTAGTCGACAATAATTGATCTAGGAGGCGAGATATCCGACCTGGGTGGCCAACCCCATCCTAGTTAAGAAGCCGATCGGGCTATGGTGTCTCTGCATTGACTTCTCCGATCTGAATAAGGCCTTCTCGAAAGATAGCTATCCCCTGCCCCACATCGATTACATGGTTGACGCGAAGGTTGGCCACGAGCTAATGAGTTTTATAGATGCATACTCCGGGTACAAGCAGATCAGGTTGCATCCTTTTGATGAGGAGAACACCTCTTTATACTCAGCCCGTGGCCTATACTACTACCGTATGAAGCCCTTCAGACCCAAGAATGCTGGCGAAACCTATCAACATCTGGTAAACAAAATGTTCTGCAACTTGATAGGTTACACGATGGAAGTATATCTAGATGATATGCTTGTACAATCTTTACATTCGGCCGACCATGTAAATGATCTGAATAAAATGTTTGCAATTTTGCGCGAGTACAAGATAATGTTAAACCCAAAGAAATGTTTGTTCGGGGTAGGCTCAGGAAAATTCCTCGGCTACATGGTAAGCCAAAAAGGAGTTGAAGTTAATCCTGATAAAATTCGAGCAGTAACCGAACTTGTCCCCAAAAATTCGGTCAAAAAGGTTCAAAGCCTAACATGCCGATTAGCCGCGCTGAGTCGTTTTATCTCTCGATCGACGTACGAAACAGTTATTTCATACCGAACTTGTTTCCAGTTGACTGAACAATGCCAGGAGACCCTGGAAGCAATCAAGGAAGTCTTGACCAAATCACCAATCTTGCAGTAGCCGACCCGCAAAGAGCCTCCGTACTTGTAACTTGCTGTATCCAACTCTCCTATATGCGATGCCCTCATCCGAGTGGAGAGTTCGATACAACATCCCGTCTACTATGTCAGCCAAGATCTTCATGACGCTGAGCTCAGATATGGTCCCATGGAAAAACTCGCCTACACTCTTATTATATCATCCCGTAAATTGAGGCCTTACTTCCTCGAACACAAGATAGTCCTCTTAACAAGATATCCCGTAAAGCAAATCTTACACCTACCCGATGTTTCCGTCCGGATGATCAAATGGGCCGTCGAACTCGGACAGTGTAATATAATTTTGAATCATGGGCCTCCACCAAAGGCAAGTCCTCATAGACTTCATTACGGAATTTACCCCGACAATCACCCGAGAAGACAAACAACCCGAAAGATGGTCGCTCTATGTGGACAGATCATCTACCACCAACCGAGCAGGCACAGGAGTAGTGCTGGTCAGTCCCAATCAACGATTATTCTGTTCGACTGTCCGCCTAGGCTTTGTCTCCACTAACAACGAGGCCGAATACGAAGCCCTCCTAGTCGGACTAGATATGGCGACTTCCTTAAGCCTCACCCACCTCACCATTTTTGGCGATTCTGAATTGGTAATCAACCCGATCAATGACGAGTATGAGGCTAAAGAACCCAAAGTGATCAAATATCTCCACCTGGCCCAAATTTAGTTACACAATTTTCAAAATACCATACAACATGTTCCTCGATCGGAGAATGTCCAAGCTGACTCTTTGGAGAGACTGGCATCAAGCACAGGAGCAGAACACATGGAGGAAGTCAGCATCAGATATCATGCCTCTTCGGCCTTGGAAATGGCAGAAGTCCAAACAGCTGATCATATGGAACCGCAAGGAGGGATGCACCCCATAATTCAGTACCTCCAAAACTGCATGTTACCTGAAGATCGAGTCCAAGCTTGAACATTCCGAACTCAATCCGCTCAATTTACCATTGTGGAGGGCACCTTATACAAGTGAGGCTACTCGGTCCCACTACTGAGGTGCCTATCCGAGTTCGAGTCGGACTATGCCCTCAGAGAGGTACACGAGGGCATATGTGGCAACCACTCAAGAGGCCAAGTGCTCGCCTGTAAACTGATCCGACAGGGATATTATCGGTCAAGTCTCAAAAGGACGCCTTCGCGCTAGTTCGAAAATGCGTCCGGTGCCAAATTTTCGGCCCCCAAATCACATCACCACCGAAAACTCTCACTTTCTTTTATTGCCCGTAGCCATTTGCTAAATGGGGAAATGACCTGATTGGACCCCTGCCTAAAGGGCAGGTAGGTGTACAAAATGCCTTAGTCGCAGCTGATTATTTCACAAAATGCGCAGAGGACGAACCCATGGCACGAATGACCAAGCAGAAAATAGTCGATTTCATTTGGAAATCCCTCATGTGCCATTTTGGAATACCTCAATCCATCATCTCTAATAATGCCAAACAATGATGGCCTCCGCATACGAGATAACTTCTCCATGCCATGCTACCTATAATCCAATGGCCAAGTCGAGGAAGTCATCAAAATCATAAAGCAACACCTCAAAACACGCCTCGAAGAACTTAAGGGTTCGTGGCCGTAAGAACTTCTTGGAGCCTTTTGGACTTGTAGGACAACACATGGGTCTGCCATTGGATAAACACCCTTCTCCTTGGCTTTCGGCACTGATGTCGTCATTCAGATCGAGATCAGCATAGAGAATTTGAAATGAGTATGATGGGAGAACATATATATTTCTTAGGGTTGCAGGTTAAACAACTTCCTACAGGTATATTTATCAACCAGGCAAAATACAGCAATGAGCTGATCAACAAGTTTGGGATGAACACTTCTATGTCCTCATTCACCCCCATGAGCACTTCCGCACAGATAAGTATTGATGAAGCTGGAAATCCAGTTGATCAATCACTCTGTAGGAAGCTTATAATCTCTCCTATACCTAATAGACAACAAGCCTGGTATCCAATTTGATGTAGGAGTGTGTTCTCGGTATCAGGTAGCAGCTAGAGAGTCACACTTCACCAAAGTCAAACGAATTCTTAAGTATGTTAAAGGGACAATCAATGTAGGATTGTGGTATCCTAAGGAAGGAGAATTTGATTTGGTGGGATACAGCAACTCGGATCTCAGAGGTTGTAAGTTGGATAGGAAGAGTACGAGCAGTGTCACTTCCTTGGACCAAGACTTGTGTCATGGTTAAGTTAGAAACAATTGGCCAACTCGTTTTCTACAGCTGAGTCAGAATATTATGCTACTGGAAGCTGTAGTATGCATATCCTATGGATGCATCAATAGCTACATAACTATGACATTCAGGCAAGAGAAACTCCAATCATGTGCGATAGCTTGAGTGCAATCACAATCACGCACAATCCTGTATTGCACTCCAGGACCAATCACATTGACATGAAGCATCACTTCATTAGGAACCATGTGGAGAATAAATATGTTTGTATCAAGAAAATTCATACAGACATTCAGTTAGCCGACATCTTTACAAAGTCTCTTACCACAACAAGGTTCTATATGCTCCGCCAGGAATTGGGAATGCTACAGCTCGACTAAAACTCCCTGTAAAATTTAATTTCACTCATAAATTGAGGAGGAATGCTATAAGACCTACGAATACAGTATCCATTTTAATTAATCATACACTCAGGACTACGAGTTATATCCTTATTATAGGAAGAAGAAGATATAATTATATTTCTACAGATGAAGTGTGCATTAATTAGGGAGAACACAGTACGATCCAACAATACATCATTAATCATTAATTGTTGTAAGAATTCAATCATGTATGTATTTTTTTAAGGGGGAATTCTGTACTTTCACGGATACAGAATAAATACTGTAGGATTTCAATTAATATTTTAAGTGCATCAAATTTCATACACTTAAACCTTTTTCAAAATAGTTTTTAATCCATGTGCATCATCTAAATTTAAAACAATTTATCTTTCAATAATGAAATGGCATTTGGATTTAAGTACCTTAAATCCCGTGATTAAAATTCAAATTGTCTTTGAATAAACATACAGGATGGCTAAGATGTACCAGTTACACATGAATTCATCATCTATGTTTATTTAAAGACGGTTCCCATCCTTTAATCTGACTATTCACTGTGATCTAGATTTCCTACATACTATAAAAGGTCCAGTATGTTGATCCACTCACTCTTTACGCTTTATGCATATTAAACGAGCCTACAACATATAGTTTATATATTTTAAAATCTTGCTATCTTATCCATCTACTGCAAAATGTCTTCTTCTCAAATTTTATCTCTTTTCTCAAGAAGAAGGACACCATTATAGATGAATGAATCTTCGATCAGTTTGTTAGTCAAGAGCGTATTATCTCTGAGGACGAAGATATTACTAGGATGAATCTTGTTATTTCCCGTGTCAAGCAAACTGATCTGTATAAACTGGGTATACTCACCTAGAAAACTACGATGAACAGATCATGGAGGAATTCTATCTGGATGCTGAATTTCATTATGTATCTGAAAAGAAGGGCTCTGCCCTTACTGCTATCTGTTATTGTGCTTGATAATACTGAAAAGGTGAAAGAGACCAATGAGGCTGAAAGGAGATCGAGGATGGAGATAAAAAAGGAGATGGAAGCTATACTGGATGACAGCATTGCTACAGTCATCGGAAGACTGGCCAGACCAGGGTCAAGTACAGAGGCAAGAGGATACAGGGTAACTGGTTCTTTTACGGAGTTTCAGGATCCCAATTTTCCATGGAAGAATACAGTATAAAAACCCTCTCAGATCTTACTTCCTACAGACAGGCAGCCATCAGCTGAAGAGTTGAATGGAAAAATAATGATTGTTGAGATACTTTTGTACTCTCATTAGGGAATCTGCTATGTTCGGCCATTTCAAGACTCTATAGGATGCTGCAAAGGAGTTCTCAAGGCTTCTGTCAGAAGGAAAGCTTCCCTTACAAATTAATCTGAAGTCTAAACATCTGACGGGTGATTGGATAACTCAACCAGAAGACTGGATTCTCGCCTTCGATGTCTCCCAGGAAGGAAGAAGCATCTATAACCGAGGCATAGACTCCTTAGTAAACTGGTGGAGAAGGAACCGAGCATGACCCCTCTTGGTAGTCTTGGAAGCATCAGCATTATAGGGGATAACTTATGACAGTTGTATTTATCTTCTTTCATGTATGCTCTCTGATGTATTATTTTAATTCTAAACAGCACTATAATCCAGATTATCAATGAAAAATCTTATTTTACCTCAAAATATTACAGCTCGTGATCTTTATATACTGCTTTGATTAGATTCGTATTGAAATATTTACTAAGTATAAAACCTTGATAAGTCTTAAGATATAAGAACTTGTCTTCGAATAGTTCATAGATTAAGTTGTATTCAAGTAAGATTACTTACTGTAAGATTGCGCCTACGAGCCAATCATAATCTAAGTTTTAATACACTTAGTCTTATAGAATTTATAAATTTAGAACTTCCCTATGAGCAGTTTAATTTTTAATCTAAGTGTCAAAGATCAGATCATTCGGTCGAAGACTTGAAGGCAGCCTCATGTTGTTTAAAGGGTTTTGGCATTATCAAAAATGGGGTAAATTGTTGGCAGAAATAATACCATGTGTTTTGATAAATGCACCATATGGCCTGTCCCCACATCGCAAATCATACAGCAACCTAAGAAGACAAATCCTACAGGTAAGCCTTTAGGGTACAACAAAAGGAGATGTTGTCTACAATAAATAATGTTGTAGGTGTTTTGTAATATCCGTACCTTTTATAATTAATAATTACAT
Organism: Orobanche coerulescens; assembly: GCA_033398695.1. Classification (NCBI taxonomy): domain Eukaryota; kingdom Viridiplantae; phylum Streptophyta; class Magnoliopsida; order Lamiales; family Orobanchaceae; genus Orobanche; species Orobanche coerulescens. Next base: position 97,201,094 of record CM065804.1, on the reverse strand, counting down.
TTTCTTGTATATCGTTCTATGTTGACAACTCCTTATCACCCCACTTTGATGTTTTGAAGATATTTATCGGTAGTATTCCGTTCCGTTTAAATCATGTATTTCGATGATTTATCCGTATCTAAGCTTGAATGGTATAGTATTACTCTAAATTGTTGTTTCGTCATTCTGCAAGTTCGTTTGATACATTTCAGCATGTCATAGACTCGAGTATGATTATTCGAACTTGAGTATAGATTTTTCCTTATGTTTGGGTTGTTTGTTAATCTGAGAGTTGATGTTAATATTCATTTCTTCCGACATTCGAATGGCCGGAGTCATGTGATGATTTTATTCTTGTCTCGTCAGAATAAGACCTTCGTATATCCATTGGTACTGCACTTGTACTCTCATTCCGGTAGTTGTCGAGCCATTATATCAAAGCAGGTCTGACCTGTTCTCAGGGCCGAGTTACGGCCGTAAGGATGAACCATTATGGCCGTAAGGAAGGATACATTACGGCCGTAATACCTTATGCGTAACGCACGTAAAGAACCTTCGCATTTTGTCCAGAAAGTTTGGCTGCCCACTTACGGCCGTAAAGCTAGTCTCATTACGGCTGTAACATATGCCAATATATTCTGGCAGCGGCCATTCTTCCTCATTTTTCACCTTCTTCTTTTGCACTACAAGGGTGATTCTTCAGGCTAGGTTTCGTCCGATTTTCACCCAAGCTCCATTCGAGAAGTATATTCGAGCATCATAATATCACCCTAGCACCAAATCACCCTCGGTGTCGTCTTCAAATCAAGGTAAATTCCTAGTTTTTGGGATTTTCGGGTTTTGATGAGATTTTATCCTTCTAGTACGATTTGGATTAAATGGTTGTTACATTACGATGGTGTAATCGTAATCCCTTGCTTTTCTTGTATTTTTGTGGATTAGACTTCAAGGTTTTCACCGGTAATAGATTAGGATCGATCATGATCTCATAGTGTCTGATGAATTGTCCCAACGGGTAGAACTTATGACGAATTCTTACGTTTCCGCAATGTTGAGGTTGATTGTATATTTTTATGGGATAGGAACAAATTTCTGAAGAGTATACGGACTGGATTCCTTTTCATTCACCATTTCATCGCATTTTAATAATCGAGGCAAGTACATGTATTATATTCCGTTATGTGTGTTACAGTTTTGATACGAATGATGAACTGTGATATCGTGTGTGTGTTGCTGTTCTTCCACCCGGGGATGGTTCGACGGGACCTATGGGGTCCGATACTAATGGGTACAACTGCGGAAGTGGTTTCCCACCCAGGGATGGTCCGATGGGGCCTCTGGGGGTCAATACTAATGGGTACGGCCGCGGGTTACCAAGTGTGGATAGTATGAAGCTGAAACGTGTTAATATACTATTTTGATGCAAATGTGATATTCTCGAATATTGATTTCAAACGTTTTCCAAAGAATTGATTGTGTCAGATCGTATTTGTATATGATGTAGTGTAATTGTGTACTTGCACTAGCTATTCGAATATTAACCCCTTAAATTGGGGAAATGCGTTTCATGCATTTCAGGTATCGGGCGAGCTGAGGAGCCAGCAAGAGAACCGCATGAAAAGGATGGTAAAGCATGATGATGAGGCTCGAGTCTATGTTATTTATGCTGTTTTTATATCTACGTGGTCGATGGAGTTAGTCGAGTAAACTTGTTAGTGTCTTAAGGAAGTTGTTAAGTCCCCTGCGTGGGCAATGAACTCGAATTACATTCTGTCTTCTAAAGTTGAATTACAATGTTTTGGACGAGGCCACGACCTTACTATTATTATTAGTGGGTCATTATGATATTTTCATAAGTTCTATGTTACGTGCCAGCCTGGTAGAACTTGATGAAGGTTCTACGGCGTGTAATGTCCCTTACGAGATTTGGGGTGTTATATTTATGGTATCGGAGCCTTAGGTTGTGAATACCTAGGCTGTCGGTTAAATTGGGTCTGTCAGTCATGTCGTTAGAGTCAGTTGTTGAGCCTAATATCATCGTGCTACCATCTCTTCATGCGACCTCTGGCTGTAAGTCTCCTCAATTATTACGTTTCTGTATTATTTGTTTTGCATGAATTGGAATTGAGAGTTGGGTTACCAACTTTGAAATTGTGAGTTGTGCTGATCTTATTTCTTCTACTCTTTCAGTATGTTGAGAGGTCGTGGTAGACCAGCTAGGGGATGCAGCTGAGGCCGTGGTCGTGTTGCTAATAGTGAGGAAGTTCCACTTTCTCAATCGTCTGTAGATTCAGCTTCACTTTTAGTACTGAGTGTTCTGGCCCTGAGTTCCGATGGGCAACCGGACTTACCTGTCAGTCAAGTCCAGTCGTCGGGTAATAACGCCGACCCAGGAGCTACTGCTATACTTCAGCAGTTAGTAGCTTAGTTAGCTCGGATTTCTCAAGGTGGGCGTCAGAATCCGCCCCCGACTCTAGAAGATGAAGCTAGTAAATGGCTTCAAAAAATAACTAAGATGCACCCCCCTTGTTTCGCTAGCTCTACTGACTCCCTAGGTTGGGAGAGTTGGGTTTTTCAGTTGGGAAGGACATTTGATGCCGTAGCTTGTCCTGGCGACAGGAGGGTACCTATTGCTCAGTACCTCCTGGATAAGGAAGCTAGGGAGTGGTGGGAGGCCGTGATGCCCAGGGATAGTTTAGCCACCTGGGAGGAGTTTAAGACCGCTATGGAAGCAGAATGCTTCCCACCGCTAGTTTGGGAGCGTAAGATCATGGAGTTCTTTACTGCTACGCTTTAGGATGCACCGATCTCTCAAGCCATCATCACTTATAACCAGCAGTTGGGATACATGAAAGAACAAGTGCGGACTAAGGCTGACAAGATTCACTACTTCAATTTGCACATGAAGCCGCATATCAGGCAGAGATGGCACCACTCATGTGTGCCACATTAAAGGAATACTAGGATCGCGGTCTGGCGATTGAGATGGTATCCCCGGAGTTAGAGCCGGGTTTTGAGGATAAGAAACAGAAGACTACTGGCAGTTTCTCAGCCGGTAAGGGTGGTCGGTTTTCCAGATCATAATCTTCTCGAGTATCTGGGAAGAAGACGTTTCATCAGGCTGGAGGGTCTCAGAGTAACTGCACGGTTCAGTCCACTACATGTGGCGGCAGAGTTTGCTTTAACTGCAATCAATATGAGCATATGGTGAAGGATTGTCCATTTCCATTAGTTAATTGCTTTACTTGTGGGCAGACCGGCAATCTGGCAGTTCATTACGAGAGGGCCACCAGGGCCGCCAGAGCTCTGACTAACACTGCAGTTCAGAAAGAGCATAGTGTTGATCAGAGGACTCTAGTCACTCAGGTCCTTAAGAGTTCGGGCCGTGGTAGGGGTCGGGGTCAGCCGGATCACCGTGCAGCATCGAGTTCGATCTTAGTACACCCCCAATTATATCAGGAGACACACGGAGGAGACAGACGCTCCAGTGGCATCAGGTACCACTCAGATCCTTTCTCATCCAGTTTCAGTGCTTTTTGATTCGGGTGCTACTCACTCTTTTATTGCTTCAGATTGTGTATGTCGTATCGGTATTGACTGCTTGTTTGAGTGTGAGGCGTTCGTAGTGGGTATGCCTAGTGGGGATCGTATGGTTGGAAACCGAGAAGTTAGGGATTGCTTAGTGAGGATCGGGAAGCAAGATTAGCCTTCGAACCTCATTGTGGTAGACTTAAAGGATGAGGATTTGATCCTCGAGGACGATTGGCTAGATCGTCATAGTGCTATCATGGACTATAGGACTCGTACTATCTTGATAGTATCCGAGTATGGCACGGAGCATACTCATGTGGGTTGTAAGCCGGGTAGATCAGGGAATTGATCAGCGCCTTGAAGGCGATGAAGGTTCTAAACCAGGGTTGTGTAGGCTTTTGGTGGTACACTTTGAAGGCGGAAGATGGGGGAGTTGATATGTCTTCGATTCTAGTTGTTAATGAATATCCTGATGTATTTCCGGATGACTTGCCGAGATTACCACTGCAGCGGGAAGTTGAGTTTCCTATTAATCTAGAGCCGAATACGGCTCCTATTTCTCTGGCACCATAACGTATGCCACCGTCAGAGATGTTGGATTTGAAGAACAGTTGGGGGAATTGCTAGATAAAGGGTATATACGACCGAGCACGTCACCTTAGGGTGCACCTGTGCTTTTTTTAAGAAGATGGGTGGATCGCTACGTTTATGCATCGATTACCGAGAATTAAACAAGTTGACCATAAAAAAAATATCCTTTACCCCGGATTGATGACTTGTCTGATTAGATTCAGGGGACGACAGTCTTCTCTAAGATTGATTTATGATCGGGTTACTATCAGCTGAGGATTCGGGATAGTGATATACCGAAAGCTGCCTTTTAGATGAGGTATGGACATTATGAGTTTGTGGTTATGTCTGACCAATGCCCCAACAGTGTTCATGCAGTTGATGAACAAAGTTTTTATCGCGTATCTGTACAAATTTATTGTCGTCTTTATCGATGACATTTTTATTTATTCCCGGAGTCCAGAGTCATTAGCGCTATGAAAGCAGTGAAACTGCTTAATCAAGGGTGTGTTGGTTATTGGTGTTACATGACCAAAACCGCGGATCGACCAGTTGAATTGACTGATATTCCGGTAGTTCGAGACTACCCAGATGTATTTCCAGATGAGTTGCCAGGCTTAGCCCCACATTGTGAGGTAGAATTTAATATTGAGTTATAGCCAGGTACGTCCCCGCTTTTCAAAGCACCATATCGTAGGAGTTGAAGAACCAACCCGCTTGAGGAGTTTACTGAGAAGGGCTACATTCGACCTAGTGCGTCCCCTTGGGGAGCGCCAGTGCTATTTGTATGGAAGAAAGATGGATCTCTGTGATTGTGTATTGACTACCGTGAGCTAAACAGGGTAACCATCAAGAACAAATACCCATTGCCTCGTATTGATGATTGGATCAACTTCAGGGAGCTTCTGTGTTTTCTAAGATCGACTTGAGACCCGGTTATCATCAGTTAAGGATTCGAGAGTCCGACATTTCGAAGACAGCTTTTCGTACTCGCTATGGGCATTATGAGTTCGTGGTGATGCCATTTGGACTAATTACTGCACCAACAGTATTGATGGAGTTGATGAATTGAGTTTTTATTAATTATCTAGATCGTTTTGCAGTCATTTTTATTGACGATATTCTGATTTACTCTCGTGACCATGAAGAGCATGAACGTCATCTCCATCAGGTTCTCGAGGTGTTGAGGCAAGAGTAGCTTTATGGGATGTTTTTCAAATGTGAATTCTGGATGTCTGAGGTTATTTTTCTTGGGCATGTGATATCAGCCGAAGGGGTTAGAGTAGACCCATAGAAAACAAAAGCTATCCGAGATTGGCTACCTCCGAAGAACGTGAAGATGTTCGCAGCTTCCTAGGTCTAGTAGGTTATTACCGACGGTTCGTGGAAGGTTTTTCTATGATTACTCAACCACTGACTAATCTATTGAGGAAAGACAAGAAGTATTTGTGGTCAGAGGCATGTCAAAAGAGTTTTGATGAACTCAAAAGTCGATTGATTTCAGCACCAGTTTTGGTTTTACTAAAAAGGACGGAAGGATTCGTGGTGTATAATGACGCGTCGAGACAGGGCCTCGGATGTGTGTTGATGCAAGAGGGGAAAGTAATTGCCTATGCATCGAGATAGTTGCGATCCTATGAAGTTAACTATCCGACCCATGACTTGGAACTAGCAGTTGTGGTATTTGCTTTGAAGATCCGGCGTCACTATTTGTATGGAGTTACCTATCAGATTTTTACTGATCACAAGAGCCTGAAATACATTTTTACTAAGAAGGAGTTGAACATGAGACAGGGAAGGTGACTAGAACTAATCAAAGACTATGATATCGAGATCCTTTATCATCCGGGCAAAGCAAATGTAGTTTTCAACGCCTTGAGTCGTAAGACAGTACAGGATCAGATGCTTAGCCGCTTAACAGTACAGAGAGAATTGCAGTTAGATCTTTTGAGGCCAGAAATTGAAGTTTGGTTACAGCGTATTCAGGGACAAATTTGCACATTTCAGATTTCATCATCCCTTGATGATATAATCAGATCGAAGCAGGTTACGAACACATTCTTATCTGGAGTTCGGGATGAAGTAACTCAAGGGAAAGGCCCTAGATTTGTGATCCATGAGGATGGATTGATACGCTTCAGGAATCGAGTTTGTGTACCTGCAGATGAAGAGTTGAGGAACTCTATCCTGAGAGAGGCTCATGCTACCCCGTACTCCATTCACCTGGGGTCTAGCAAGATGTATAAGGATTTGAAGCAATGTTATTGGTGAGGGAATATGAAACGTGAAGTTACATAGTTCGTTTCGAGATGTTTAACCTGTCAGCAGGTTAAGATGGAGCATCAGAGACCAGCAGGAATGCTGAAACCGCTCTCATTCCCCAAGTGGAAATGGGAGGACATATCGATGGATTTTATCACTAGCTTACCGACTAGTCATCGAGAGATGAATGCGAATTGGGTGATTGTGGATCGTCTGACCAAATCAGCCCACTTTTTGGAGATTAAAGACACGTGGGGTCCCGAGAAATTGGCCCAGCTATTTATTAAAGAGATTGTAAGGTTACATGGTACCCCCAAGAGTATTGTGTCGGATTGTTACGGGCGATTCGTGTCACATTTCTGGGAAGCAGTTCATCATGCGATAGGTATGCAGTTGAACTTCAGTACAACATTTCATACGCAGACTGATGGTCAGTCTGAGAGGACTATCTAAACTCTAGAATATATGTTGAGGGCATGCGCTGTTGATTGGAAGGACGATTGGGAATCCCAACTGCCTTTGGTGGAATTCACTTACAATAATAGTTGGCACGCTTCGATTCAGATGGAACCTTATGAAGCATTGTATGTCCGTCGTTGTAGATCCCCTTTGTGTTGGGACGACCTATCCGAATCTTTTGGTACGGAACCCGATATGTTGTTAGCAGCTCGTGAGAAGATCGCTCTGATTAGAAGTCTTTTGTTAACGGATCAAAGACGACAGAAGTCTTATGCAGACAACCGTCGACGACTGTTTGAGTTCGTGGTTGGCGACCATGTGCTATTGAAGGTGTCTCCTACCCGAGGTGTTTTTCGTTTTGAGAAGAGAGGCAAACTGAGCCCGAGGTATATTGGGCCGTTTGAGGATTTGGAACGAGTAGGCGATCTGGCCTATCGTATGGCATTGCCACCAGCTTCGAGTTGGATTCATAATGTGTTTCATGTCTCCCAGTTGAGGAAGTATGTTTCTGATCCGAGTCATATACTTCAGTTCGATGAGATCGATATAGCGGATGATCATTCGTATGAGGAGCGTCTCATACAGATACTTGAGAGGAGGATCAAACAATTGAGGAAGAAGATGATTCCCCTACTGAAGGTTCAGTGGTCATGACACAGAGTCGAGGAGTCTACGTGGTAGACCGAGGAGAGCATGCGAGAGAGGTATCCCGAGTTGTTTACCCTTTAGTTTCCAGGACAAAACTCCTTTTAAGGGGGAGAGTATGTAATATCGATAGTAATTTCTTATCTACTGTTGTATTATTCGGATAATTTGAGTATCGTTGTAATCATGTTACATTTAGTTAATGTTTATTGATGTCGGGATATATCAGAATAGATTTGATTATAACTGTCTATCGCATTATTGTTGATTTCTTGACATTGTGTAGATGGTTACATTTTTGGGCTAGATTTTATGTGTTCAACGTAAGCTAAGGATTTAACTTAATGTACGCGAATTCGTTGGCTATGTACGTAATGAAGTTCCGGTTACATACGTAATGCTGAGAATCTTATCCGATCTCAACTTTCAGCATGAGGGGCCGGACATGATCCGGATAATTGGCTTTTTCGAGGCAACCAAGTTGGCGTACATTACATACATAATGCTGAGACTATAACGTACATAATGAAGTTGGTATTTTGAGGCAGTAGCCTCTGGAGGCATATTACGTACGTAACATTTTACGTGTAGCATACGTAAAGGTATTAACGTACGTTATCTTTATGCGATAACGTACGTAACGAACAGTGTAGTTATAAAAAGACAGCTCGTGTCTTTCATTTGCACGTCCCAACTTTGATTTTTCTCTCCAACTATCATCCCCCTGCCTCCCTAGACCGACTATACTCCCTTCCAACCTATATTTGAGCCTTGCATCTTGGATTGGAGCTTGTTGATTGGATGTTTAGAGGTGTTCTTGAAGCTTGGAGTGTGTTGTATTTTTGGTGGTTGTTCTTCATTTTTGAAGGTATGTTGTGCGATTCTACTCTATATTGTCATAGTTATGATGATAGTGATATAGTATACTACAACTAGTGTTGAATTAATCAAGTAAAACATATTTGTGGTTAGGCTTTTTAACACTTCTTGATGAATATGATAATTAGAGGATTGGAATGAAGATGTTCTTGATGTTATAATGATAATGATCATGTTTATATAATCATACTCGTCTTGTTGGATGTGTTAACATCAGTGGAACAATAATAATCATTTAGCTTCATTGTAGTTAAGTTTCATCGATGGAATTATTGACATAAAACGTATTAGAACACCATGTTAAGAACTAGATGAATGTTAGAGATCATGATGATGTTCTTGAACCTAAAAACTATAACTTCATTTCTGTTTTGGCTTAGCAAAGTCTTTGAGAGATGATAAAAGGGTTTTGATGAACACAACTATAACTCTTATATATGAAAATCGGTTATGTTGATACCTTAGGTATGTGTTGATCATCATATTAATAAGTTGATAATGTTCTTAGGAAGATATTACTGATTATTGGTGATAATGTTAGTTCTCAACGATCCTTGTGTAATAAAGGACGTAGATGTTAAAGAACTTGGTTAATCCTATTGTTAATGGTGAATTAAAGGTGTTTAATGTATAAACTTGTTTATAGTGATAACAAGAGTATTAAAAGGACATTTTAGTATATTAATACGATTTTTGGAAGACAAACCATATGTATTGAATTTCACCAATAGTTGATAGAATGTTCATTGTAATAGAATTAATTGAACGAGTATGTTTCGAGTGTCATTTCCTACGAATTGATATCAATATTGTGTGAATGTATTATTGAATGAATTACGTTTCATTCAAGGTTTCTTGTTCGATTGAGTATTTAATCGAGGATACCGTGCGTTTGATCATTTGGAGAAAGACTATCGTTCACCTACGGAAATGAGGCAAGTTATCTTGCTTGGTTATAATGATGATTGAATTCTTGTGATGGTTATATGTTTCGTGTATATGAAACACTTATGAATATGTGATTCGTAGTTCGATATTGTTCTTGATGATGTTCCATTTTTCATCATGTGATTGCATTCGCAGGTTCATCTCCTTTGAATCATTGATATCGTTGATCCTTATTGTCACTTCGGTTAGTTTCTTGATCCTTAATCGGATATGTGATTTATTGAATTCGTTGTCATGTTGTATCATGACATATCTGGAATCATATCTGCGTGCCGATTGGTTATTGTGTAAGAATTTTATCCAGGCACATATATAGTCATACACGGATGTTTCCGTATTGGACTGTGCACATGAGACGTAGTTCGTGAGGCTAATTAGGTACATTGTCACACGTATATTCTGGATACGGTATACGGTGTGGACATGTGCACGGACACATTTCTGGATCGGGCATACTGTGATGTCCATACTGAGCCATATTGTTTGGTCATTCATGATCCATGTATGATTGGATATGTTCGACGGTTTGTCACTGATTTTTCATACGCCCGAGGTGTAATACCCGAGATCTTTGTTTCGGATTCGTTGAGTTTTTTGGGGTTTTATCGGATTGTTATTGTCCTCATCGTTGGAATTTTGTGCGATGTTTATGTGTGCCTTGTTGGGACATGTATTTGGAGGCGTTTCGGATTACTATGCGAGTTTTTGTGTTTTTGTGGTGTAGCGCACGCTAATCCTTGTGGCGTAGCGCGCGCTACTGTGTTGTGGTTAGCGCACGCTACCGGATGTGTAGCGCACGCTAACTTGAAGTCTAGAGACAGTCCAGGAGCCACTGGACTGGGACTGGAGTCTCGTTAGCGCACACTAAGGTCGATAGCTAGCGCACGCTATCGACTGATTAGCGCACGCTATTTCTTCTTTCTAGCGCACGCTATCTGGTAGGTGCAGATCTATCCAGGAGCTACTGGACTGGATCCGTGACTCGTTAGTGCACGCTACGCTCATGGGGCTAGCGCACGCTAACAGTGTTACATGCGGACAGTTCTGGGCGTTGACCCCGTTAGCGCGCGCTAATACTGCATTGTTAGCGCACGCTAATAACTGTCCAGTATAAATACTGGACAGCAGGCTTTCTTTCCCCATTTCCTACCTTTTTCTCTCCTTTTCGTTCCCAGCCGTCGGGAGTGATCTCGTGAGGCGATTTTGAGCGATCTTCTTCATGAAGCTTCATTTTGGAACGGATTTATAGGTGTTTAACAACATCTAATCATCTTCTTGATCCAAATCAAGGTAATCTCTTCTTAGAACCCTAGTTCTTGAATTTTGGGGGTTTCTCCTTAGTTCTTCGATTTAATCCGAGGATGATGAATCGATGGTGAAATTCTTGTTGTCTTGGCCATGATCTTCGGATTTTTGAACTCATTCATGATTTTATATCACTCGGAACATAGTTCTTGATTTCTTGGAGACACACATAGATCCTTGTTGTTTTTAGAATCGATTCGGATTCCGTTTAGTGTTATTGATTCATGTTAGTGTTATTTTCATAGTTCTCGTGGAGTTGTCGAGTTCTTGGTCAGTTTTGGAAGTTCGAGGGCTGCCCAACCTCATCCGTTCGTTGTCCGGTGGTTCGTGGTATCGAGGCCTTGTGATCCGTCGTATTTCTTTGCTCGCGGATTCGAGGCAAGTATCTTGCCCATACGTTTCGTACTTCGTAAGCACAATTGTTTATAAATAATTTTACGTGAAATACGAATGTATAATGAATGTTAAAAAAGGATCGGTATGTTCTCGATAAAGGTTTCCTTCTAAATCTACTTGTGTGTTTGTGAACGAATGTGTTGTTTTGAAAATGAGTGTTAGTCTTGTACATGGAAATATCTTCCTTGCGTGTGGTACTGTTGTGCGTGATTGTGTCAAAGTGGACTTAAGGTTATGTCTTTTTAAAAGAAGAATATATATGTGTGGATGTGCGGGTCTATTGATGAGCATATGTTGTTGTGTAGTTTTGGTTGTGAGTATGTGTCAGATATATCGGCCATTTCCAACAAGTACCTTGAATTACGTTTGATGTACTTCGGGAGAATGCGGTTTTGATGATTGTGATTTGTGCCATGTGGTTTTTGAGATTGTGTGAGCCGAGTAAAACCAGTGAGGGTCCCCTGGGGTCCGGTAGGCTGCGTATCCCTACGGATCACTCGGTTGGGCTATACACCAGGGAGGGCCTGACGAGGTGTCTCTGGGGTGTGTATCTTGCTTGAGAGATACAGGGCCAGTATAGCTCGGGAGGTTGTTTTGTGATGATTATGGCATGTTGTTGTTTCGATAATTATGATATGTCCGGAATATCATAACGCTTCAATTCTCGGTGTGAGTTATGTCTTACGTAAGGTCTTGGTACTTGGCTAGAATGGCATCATTATAAGTGTTGTATATGATTTGTTTCTTGATGGTGAGATTTTTGGCATAAGGATGCGGGCCCTGGTGATTGTCCCCGTACATTGTGATGTGGTTGTTTATCGGGTGTGACCTTTTGGACTTTCACTCGAGTATGTGATGAGGATGATCGGGTCGTGGACCCCGTATTTTGTGATCGGATTAGTATTTTGAACTTAAACAAATCCTTGGCCCGTATCCCTATATGGTTCTGTTAAGTTGAGGATTTGTATATTCCAAATGTTTTCAAAACTCCCGAGATCTTTGATATCTTGTAAAATGCATATTGGGTTTATTCCCACCTGTCATGATTCGAGCAGTTTTGATTAAATGATTTATCTCGGGGAGTATGTTTTCAATTAACGGATATTGGAGTATAATACGTATGGCTGGTATTCATAATTTTTATACTTGCACTAGCAAAACAGTGGAGTTTTGCTAACCCCCGATTATTCGGGGGGTGGATGTCTGTATTGTGTCCAGGTACTTGCAGGTTGCTGGGGAGAAAATCATAGGATCGATACGAAGGATGATGGAAGACGACGATACTAATCACATGAAGACCAGTTGTTGAGTATTTTGTTAGAGTCTCAGTGTTTGGCTCTCCATTGTGTAATTTTCCCGTTTTATGGGAACGTTGATGTAATTCAACCCCTGTATGGGTATGAGTTTTGTATGTTTATTGTGTTGATAGTGGTAAAAGACCAAATTGGTCTAATGGTTCATTATTTAGCCATATCGGCATTAAATGTGATGTATTATTTTCGTATTTAGCCTGGTAGATCCTTATGGAGAGGGTCTGCGGCGCTGTAATATTCCCAAGTGGTTTGGGGGTGTTACAGAATTATGGTATCGGAGCTTAGGTTTGCAGAAACCTAGGCTGTCGGGTCGAGTTGTGTGTTGTAGGGTCCTGTCTTGTCTTGTCTTGTCAGATTTTGTGTGACTAAGTCGTGTCGCGACGCGTCGTCTGGAGGTCGGTCGTGATTAGTATCAAGATGCAACCATCATCTTCGTGCGATCTGTGGATGTAAGTCTCCCCACTATAATATTGTATCTCGTATTACACGGGCTTGTGTGATATTTGTGTTATGTTGAGGAGTTAAACGTGAATCATGAATATGTCCTCCATGTTTGTTTGATTTTTGTAATGTGCCGGTGTATGTGTATATATATCCTTGTATAAATTGTTTTACAAGAAGTAATGTTTTGGTGTGGTTACACTAGCTAAGTTCATCAATGTGATACTTTAAATGTTCTAAATGTTCTTGGGGAGTCACGTAAAATTTATTTTAAAACATCCTTCAAGAAAGGAAAAGCTTGATTTTCGTGTTATGACCTCGAGGCCAAATATTTTGAGAATTCAAACTACTTACATTTTATTCCCATTGTTATATTGCAAGTTTTAAAAAATTTAATTTTAAACTCATTTGAGGTCTTCCAAAAACTTACTTGAAACGTGACTCTCGCTTTTAAATTTTTTGGTTCCATGTATTTCGTTAAAAAGGTACGTGATAAAGATGTTGTTATTCAGCTGTAATGCTCCAAGTTGTGATTAGAGTGGTGATGTGAACGTTGAGTCGTTCGGTATGCACTCGTCGAGATAGTTCTATTGACCGAGAGGTGAAGACTCGGTTTGGAACGTTGTTTAATTTCTGATGGTTAATTGTGTGATGTTATAATTATGTGAACCGTTGGCATTTGGATTTGTACGCTGTTGTTTGTTTGTAACGTCCGATCTAGCACCGTTGGTAGGTGAGTATGGTTGTGTTGCCAAACTTGCACAGTCAGCACACACCATCTTTTGTTGTGGAACGTGCTTTCTGGCTGGGCAAAAGTTTTAGACTGTATTTTTGCCATGTCTAACCCTTGCAGTCGATCACCTGTGAGTGTTTTCCGTGTGTGCATTAATATTTTTGTGTGATTATGTGACTTTCGTTGCGTTAAATTTTCTTGATTACTATGCCGAGGGGCAGAGATCTTGGTCACAACCATGGTACGGATGACCAATGGGATCAGGCGCGGGATCGAGAGAATATTATTGGGAACGATACTGGTATGGATGTTGCTACTGTATTGCAACAAGTAGCAGCACAAATGACTCAGTTGACCAAGGCGACTCAATGCAACACTGATGCGATTCCGATGGTCGGGAAAAATCTATGGCTCCGAGAGGTAATTCGTATGAATCCCCCTCGATTCGCTGGTGCGACATATGCACTGGGATGGGATGGTTGGATTCTTCAGTTGCAGAAGATATTTGAGGCCATTGATTGTCCTGAAAATTGGAAGGTCCCTATTGCTCAGTACCTTCTTAGCGATGATGTTGTTCATTGGTGGGAAGCCGTTAAACCTCGGGATCATGTCGTCATGTGGGCGGAGTTTCGAGAACTTCTGGAAGATGGGTTTTATGTGGATCTGAGTGGGAAGCAGAGGAAGCTGGATGATATTGTGATTAGTACTGGATTTGGTGTTTCTCGATTGCAATGTAGTAGCCTTTCCGCTGTGAAGCTCCATCGCTCGATGCTTGGAACTGAGAGTTCCAAATCGTCGGTATTGCCTCATGGTAAGTCCAGGAGGTGTTCCAACTGCAATGTGTTAGGGCATGTTTGTGCACATTGTCCTTCTCCTCCAGTGACGTGTTACAAGTACTGACTCGTGGGACACCGAGTTCAGTTCTACGAATTAGTCACCAAGTCTTCCGAGGCCCGAACTTGAGCACTGATATGAGGGCTGACTCTGAGGAGACCCTGAGAGCGTAGTCTACCAGTTGTATGTTGTGTTATCTCCTTGCCTCGTTGTTTTGAATTTCGGGGATAGACTTCTTTTGTTAGAAGTGGATCGGATTTTCGAACTTTTGTGTTTTCAACTCTATCGACTCATTTGTGTTCGTTGATGTTTTCAGAACTTGCCCTATCCTTTGTTTTGTCGATCGAACGGGTTATGGTAATTTTTCGAAATAATCCGCTTGTCTTTGTGACTTTTTGTTCGATTACGATTCCATCCCTGTGGATTTTTGTGGATGCATATCTTGTCGCTTTACCATATCACCTATTGTCTCGAGCCGAGGTGTGAACTTCGGAGTTGTTATTTGATTCTTGTTGGTCGTCGTAATTCGAACTTGACTGTTCGACTGCTATTATCTCGATCATTGTGGTCCGATCATTTGTTGTCTGATTTTTTTACTTCCGTGTCGTGATTTTTGAGCATTCAGATCACGTCGTATTTTCATTCACTTCGGGAAATTAGCTTCATTGTTGATCTTCCGACCCTCAAATGGTGGAGTTTTATATTTGTGCAGTGTTGAGCTCGTGTCTTGATTGTTATACTGTTCGGGCTGGCCAACCATATTGATCTTGTTCGTTGCGTTCGTTATCATTCTGGCATAATGATATGGATGTTATCAGCCACGTGCTGCATGTGATTCGTTGCAGGTCATCAGCAACAGTTAGCATGTGTTTTGCGTTTTGTTATCATTCTGATATTTTCTTATTGTCGGAGATTGTTTGCGCTGATCGTTTTGTGTTCTAAGTTTCGGGGATGAAACTTCTTTTAAGGGGGGTAGAATGTAATACCCGAGATCTTTGTTTCGGATTCGTTGAGTTTTTTGGGGTTTTATCAGATTGTTATTGTCCTCATCATTGGAATTTTGTGCGATGTTTATGTGTGCCTTGTTGGGACATGTATTTGGAGGCGTTTCGGAATACTATACAAGTTTTTGTGTTTTTGTGGTGTAGCGCACGCTAATCCTTGTGGCGTAGCGCGCGCTACTATATTGTGGTTAGCGCACGTTACCGGATGTGTAGCGCACGCTAACTGGAAGTCCAGAGACAGTCCAGGAGCCACTGGACTGGGACTGGAGTCTCGTTAGCGCACGCTAAGGTTGATAGCTAGCGCACGCTATCGACTGATTAGCGCACGCTATTTCTTCTTTCTAGCGCACGCTACCTGGTAGGTGCAGATCTGTCCAGAAGCTACTGGACTGGATCCGTGACTCGTTAGCGCACGCTACGCTCATGGGGCTAGCGCACGCTAACAGTGTTACATGCGTACAGTTCTGGGCGTTGACCCCATTAGCGCGCGCTAATACTGCATTGTTAGCGCACGCTAATAACTGTCCAGTATAAATACTGGACATCAGGCTTTCTTTCCCCATTTCCTACCTTTTTCTATCCATTTCGTTCCCAGCTTTCGGGAGTGAGCTCGTGAGGCGATTTTGAGCGATCTTCTTCATCAAGCTTCATTTTGGAACGGATTTGTAGGTGTTTAACAACATCTAATCATCTTCTTGATCCAAATCAAGGTAATCTCTTCTTAGAACCCTAGTTCTTGAATTTTGGGGGTTTCTCCTTAGTTCTTCGATTTAATCCGAGGATGATGAATCGATGGTGAAATTCTTGTTGTCTTGGCCATGATCTTCGGATTTTTGAACTCATTCATGATTTTATATCACTCGGAACATAGTTCTTGATTTCTTGGAGACACACTTAAATCCTTGTTGTTTTTAGGATCGATTCGGATTCCGTTTAGTGTTATTGATTCGTGTTAGTGTTATTTTCGTAGTTCTCGTGGAGTTCTCGAGTTCTTGGTCGGTTTTGGAAGTTTGAGGGCTGCCCAACCTCATCCGTTCGTTGTCCGGTGGTTCGTGGTATCGAGGCCTTGTGATCCATCGTACTTGTTCGCTCGCGTATTCGAGGCAAGTATCTTTCCCATACGTTTCGTACTTCGTAAGCACAATTGTTGATAAATGATTTTACGTGAAATAGGAATGTTTAATGAATGTAAAAAAAGGATCGGTATGTTCTCGATAAAGGTTTCCTTCTAAATCTACTTGTGTGTTTGTGAACGAATGTGTTGTTTTGAAAATGTCTGTTAGTCTTGTACATGGAAATATCTTCCTTGCGTGTGGTACTGTTGTGCGTGATTGTGTCAAAGTGGACTTAAGGTTATGTCTTCTTAAAAGAAGAATATATATGTGTGGATGTGCGGGTCTATTGGTGAGCATATGTTGTTGTGTAGTTTTGGTTGTGGGTATGTGTCGGATATATCGGCCATTTCTAACAAGTACCTTGAATTATGTTTGATGTACTTCGGGAGAATGCGGTTTTGATGATTGTGATTTGTGCCATGTGGTTTTTGAGATTGTGTGAGCCGAGTAAAACCAGTGAGGGTCCCCTGGGGTCCGGTAGGCTGCGTATCCCTACGGATCACTCGGTTGGGATATACACCAGGGAGGGCCTGACGAGGTGTCTCTGGGGTCTGTATCTTGCTTGAGAGGTACAGGGCCAATATAGCTCGGGAGGTTGTTTTGTGATGATTATGGCACGTTGTTGTTTCGATAATTATGATATGTCCGGAATATCATAACGCTTCCATTCTCGGTGTGAGTTATGTCTTACGTAAGGTCTTGGTACTTGGCTAGAATGGCATCATTATAAGTGTCGTATATGATTTGTTTCTTGATGCTGAGGTTTTTGGCATAAGGATGCGGGCCCTAGTGATTGTCCCCGTACATTGTGATTTGGTTGTTTATCGGGTGTGACCTTTTGGACTTTCACTCGAGTATGTGATGAGGATGATCGGGTCGTGGACCCCGTATTTTGTGATCGGATTGGTATTTTGAACTTAAACAAGTCCTTGGCCCGTATCCCTATGTGGTTCTGTTAAGTTGAGGATTTATATATTCCAAATGTTTTCAAAACTCCTGAGATTTTTGATATCTTGTAAAATGCATATTGGGTTTATTCCCACCTGTCATGATTCGAGCAGTTTTGATTAAATGATTTATCTCGGGGAGTATGTTTTCAATTATCGGATATTGGAGTATGATACGTATGGCTTGTATTCATAATTTTTATACTTGCACTAGCAAAACAGTGGAGTTTTGCTAACCCCCGATTATTTTGTGGTGGATGTATGTATTGCGTCCAGGTACTTGCAGGTTGCTGGGGAGCAAATCATAAGATCGATACGAAGGATGATGGAAGACGATGATACTAATCCCATGAAGACCAGTTGTTGAGTATTTTGTTAGAGTCTCAGTGTTTGGCTCTCCATTGTATAATTTTCTCGTTTTATGGGAACGTTGATGTAATTCAACCCCTGTATGGGTATGAGTTTTGTATGTTTATTGTGTTGTTAGTGGTAAAATACCAAATCGGTCTAATGGTTCATTATTTAGCC
This sequence comes from Orobanche coerulescens, assembly GCA_033398695.1. Classification (NCBI taxonomy): domain Eukaryota; kingdom Viridiplantae; phylum Streptophyta; class Magnoliopsida; order Lamiales; family Orobanchaceae; genus Orobanche; species Orobanche coerulescens. The sequence goes on along the minus strand of CM065804.1, from coordinate 97,183,205 downwards.
ATATCGGCATTAAATGTGATGTATTGTTTTCGTATTTAGCCTGGTAGATCCTCATGGAGAGGGTCTGCGGCGCTGTAATATTCCCAAGTGGTTTGGGGGTGTTACACGAAGGGTATGTTCAATAGTCGGGACGTTTTCTTTGAGATTTAGTTTATATGAATTGTATAATGTCTGGAGAATCATTTATCATGTATATCTAACCTTGTGTTTTGGGCGAAATACTTGTGTTGTATTTTAGGTCAAGGGGTATGGTGACGGCAAAGTGTTCGAAGGATAGTAGTTCGGGGGGGCCAAAATCTTTTGTTGTCCGGTTATGCTTGAAAACCGTGTAATGTTATTTTCCGCTTCATTTAAACTATTGACCGATTGTATTGTTATTTGAAGTATATTCCATCTCCATATGGTTTATACTTGTATTTGGATCCTGTGTATGTTAAGGTCATTGGCCATACTATTTATAAACTCTTGATCGGAGTAATGACTATTTATTGTGGTACGGTATCACAAGGTAATATATATATTTAATCTGTATTTTGGTATCGCCTAGTGGGTCCCAGTGTGGAGTCCACAGGACTGTAATAGCCGCCTTTTGGCATGTTACAATCACAACGGTTAACATCAACGATCACTTATCACATCCTAATGCAACAATCAATTAACAACACGCTTGATAGAAATCAACAACCAATATAATCAATCAATCAAACTCAACGGTTTAACGATATCTCGATCATATACAAAACCAAACCGTTCAACTCATACAATTACGAATACAAGCCATAATTCGATAATCAATCAATTCTAACAAGTGTCTCAATATTCTTGATTCCGACTTTAATCTCATATTACGGATTAACAAAGTTCTTTCTTGTTCATATTCGTATATTCACTACTACAAAAACAAGCAAAGAGATCCAGACTAAAAGACCCGTTGATAAAGATAATGGGTCTCTTTAATATAGGAGACCTGATATTATAAACAACAGGTCTCTTATATGTCAAATGGGCCCACCATTTTTTTGTGATGGACTTAAGAGACCCGTTGTTTTTAGTGACGGATCTCTAATGTATAAGAAAGAAGAGACCCGTCGCTTTTGTTGACGGGTCTCTAAAGTGTAAAAACTTAAGAGACCTGTTGTTTAACCCAACCGGTCTCTTCTTTTATTCTTCAGATTAGGGCACTAAGTACTCTCTAATCTCTCCATCTCTCCATCTCTCTCCCGTCTGTAATCGATCCCTTGGCGGCGATCTTTGCCACTGCGGTTTTCTCCCCGTCTGTAATCGATCCCACTTTGCCATCTCAATTTCTTTTATCTCAATACTCATCACCGTGGTTTCTTCCAAATGGCAAAGAAGAAAACCATTCTTGAAAACCTAAAGGTCATTTGTGAGCTTGGATTATCTTCAAAACCCTTCTTTATTACCGTAGGTTCGTGATTTCTTCATCCTTGCGCTGTGATTACCGTAGGTTCGTGATTTCTTCATCTTCAAAAACCCTTCTTCAAAAACTACTCCTGACGCCTTATCTTCTTCGGTCATTCAAAACAAACATTGTGTCTCCGTTTCTTCTTGAATGCGTACAGATCATCTTCTTCGGTTTTCCTTCGATAATCTTCTCTTCTACCTAAGCGCTGTCCCAGCCTTTTCTTCAGGTCAAAACTCTGAATGTTTTCTTATGACTTTCCATTGGTTGGTTTTTTGATAATGTGTCAAAATTGGTTGAAAAATTGTCTGCTCGGGTTTTATGTGTTTTCAGTTTCATTGGTAATCTGCACAAAATAGTAAAAGCATCACACATTCCACACTAGGCGTCAAATTCATTGAATTTTGTGTTTCTTCTATGGTCCCTTTTGTCATTTATATTCGATTCTACATTTCTACACTGGTTTTGATTTTGTTACATGATTAAATTTTTGAATTGTAAGGTTTTTGATTCCGACTATGATGATTGAATTGATTGATAAATTCGTTGGCCTTGATTTGATTGAAATTTGAAATGCCAGGTTCTTCATTCTTCTGTGTATTTGGATTTTTTGAAAAGTTTTTGTGCTTTGTTCACTATTACAAAGATGAGATTCTTGGATAATCGATTTAATTTGACTTTGATTGACACTCCCAATCAATTAAAGAAATAAAAAGTGAGAGGTTAGTGACTTACTTGATGTTGTTTTCTTCATTCTTCGTGTCTTTCTTTTCTCTACAGCTCGATAAGTAGGTTGACACACGGTGTTTTCTGTGTTTCTCTGGTGATAGACATTGTCGGATTTTCAATATATTGATTCCATGGGAAAGACCAGAAACAATGTTAGAAAGAAATGTCGAGTCTTGTAGTTCGGTAAATGATAAGGAAAGAATACAGGAAGTTCGGCTGTAAGGTGCTGCTAATAGGGACAAGTAAGTGAGCATTACATTACGCCAACCGCAAACATCGTAGTATCTTTGCCGTTGATCTTGTAATTAACTTGTGAGTGTCGTGATTCATATAATCATTATCATAAATGAAAGCTGGGGTGCTGCCTTTACTACTTCTTTTGAAAGTTGGTGATTTCATCATGTTGCTTGAATATTACTTTTTTGTACATCAAGGTTCACTACGATTTTTATGCATAGGTTTGAAAGTTTAAAGCTGTGTTATTGATATATTCTGGGACGAATTACTTATGGTAATATATATAAACATTCACTCAGTTATGTGGCATTTATTTATTGGTGCTGAATTCCCTCATGGTTCAAGTGTCTTGGTCAGGGATTTATGGGAGCCGATGCAAGTGTAGTTTTCCTATGTCCTTTCAAGTAGACAATTCCTTTGTACTTTCGAGATCCTCAATGTTCATTACATTATTGAGTGTAATCTTTGGATAGTTTTGCCATTTTATGTCCAGTTGAGTAGAAAATTATAGCTAGTGGAATGAGTGCGCAACAAATTTATGGTAATATGTCGTGCTTTGATTAATTTCCACTGAAATAATCAATGAAACCTTTTCTGTTTTTTAATAATAAAAAGGCAATATATCATGATGATGGTTAGCTTTTCTTCTCTAGTACAAATTTTGTTAGATTTTGTGACTGTTTGGAAGCTGAAGCTATCATTTTGCAAAGCAATCTGCAATATGGTTGCCCAAGCACTTAGTAGTGGTGCTTGTAATAGTGGGCATGGCAATAATTATCTTAGGGAGTGTTTGCAAACACGTGCTTTTTCCAAAAGTTTTCAAGTACAAGTGGTTGAGAATCACAAGTGGAGAGTGTTGGCGGATAGAAGTTATAAGCTGATAAAAACAAAAGTTGAAGTATTTGGAGGAAAAGTTACTTTCAAAATTATCTCGTGAATATAATTAAATTTTTTTTTCTTGTTATAGGTAGGCAAAGAATTGAGGAAAAATGTAAGATTTATTTATCAAACACTGAAGCACCTATCCGTAACTTCTCAATTTGATAAAATAAAGAAGAAATCAAGCAAAGGTTGGTTCTTTCCTTGTTTTAATTTAAGAATGGTTCGGGTTCTTTAATAAAAGCCCTCAGTTTAGTGGTAAAACATTTAGATAATCCCGTAACTTAATTCTTTGAGAAATCTTTTTCCCATGTGAGCAGTGTTTCAAATACCGTTTTTTATGTGTAACATCTTTGTTTCCTCGTAGCCTAGCATAAAATGCGTAGCGCATAGCATAAGCTATTCCAGCATGTCAATTCTTATTTTAAAAATCAAATAAAAATATACTTATATTAGAAAATTAATGAGATAATGTACCGTAAGACCATAAAAGTAAAAACAAATATAGTTATTTTAGTAAATTATAGTGCAATACCAAGAGAGGCGCAGCTTTTTGAGTTCAGAGACGCACCAAAAACGTCACCTCTCAGTCTCACACCTTTTACGCGTGCGCCAGCCTTCTCCTAGGATTTCATTCCCTTTTTTTGGCAAGTTGATGTTTTTTCTGTTTCAGCCCAACAATGTGAAAGTTGATTATATTTGCTTGAGCGGGTTATTCAATGACTATTTTACCCTGAAAAATCAATGTTCTCAGGTCCTCTAGCGCAATTTTTGCTCAAATAGCATAATAGTGTACGCTATTGCCTAAATAGCGCACACTATTTGTGCAAAACGCGACCTAGGCTGCGCTATGGCACGCTGAAAGTCTGTAGCGCGCTATTAATCGCGCTATTTGACACCATTTAAAACAATGCATATAAGTAATTGAGGTCGCAAGCTCACTTAAGCTTCAAGAACTTCCATATTCGCCCATGTGGTGGTTTATAGTTTACTATGTTATCTCGCCATCGCTTTAAATGAGGGATTTTAGGTCCTCATGCCGAGTATAGTTCGTAGAATAGAAAGGTCTCAAATGCTAGGTATGCGTAGAAAATTGACTTTATATGACTAGTCTCATGGACATCCTCATATGTTTGTTCCGTCTTGTGTGTTTTCCTCACTTTCTTGAGATGGGCATTCTACATGGTTTCATATATTTTTGTTATTATATCTTGTTTCTAGATGATGATATATTTAATGCTTCCCAGTTTGCTTAGTTTTTGCAAGTACAAGAGTTTTGGTGATTAGCATTACCCAAACAAAATTATATGATTTTCTATGTATAAAGTTTAATTTTGTTTGATTAATGTCAAAAGGTACCGCGGCACCTGTTGGTGGTATGTATCGTCCCGGATCTCGGAGGGTATGGAGACAGATATGATGATGACAGATATTTAAACAGAGATGATGATGGGAACGGCTATGCGAGAGAAAGAGAATGGGGTCCCAGAGATGAGGATAGACATGGTCGGTATGGAGAATCATACGGTGTGATGGGGACAGTACAAAGAAAGATTATGAGGAGCGTCATGGCCGAGTTGGGTACAGGGATGATGACTACCGAGGAAGAGGTCAAAGCATTGATGAATATCGTTATGGGTCAAGAAGTAAAAGTGCTGATCGGGAAAGGAATCATTCAAATGAGGATGATGGCCACTACTCGTCCAGGTTCGTTGAATTCCTATATCCCCAAATCCAAATGAAATTCGGTGGTATATTTTTATTACCTAATTTCCGTTGGATGTTATATTATAGCCTTACTGATTAACAAAATAAGAATGAAAACTTATTGTGATTTAATAAGTATTCCGATTTATACTTACCAATTGTAGAACATATAAAGGGAATTTATGAATAGTATGTGGGGTTAGAGTGTGTAATATCCGCAATTTCGGATTTCCGGTAATTTTCATTTTTCGGCGGAGGTCCGTTTCTAAAACTCTCTTTTGACCGTTTCGTCATTCGGAGAATATTTAATTCTGCACTTTTTGTCATCCGAGTTCGTTTCGGTGCTGCTTTGTTGAGTTCCGTGCTTTTTAGCGACTTTTCCGCGCTTGAGTTCGGTTCTTGCGAATCTCGTTCGAAACTATCGTTTGGGGTTTTTCGTAAGTTCATTTAACGTTGTTATACCTGTTGTGAGCTTCGGGTTGATTATTCGTTGTCTTATGGTGATTTTCGGGCATTTGGGCCATTTTCGTAATTTCCCAAAGTTTGGGGTAATTACCTTCCGTTGTCGAATTTCGAGCCTTCGGGTGGTCGGAATCGTGTGTTCTACTATCTCTTAGATTCGTCTTTGTGAGTACTTCGTAACTGTATCTTCGGTTCGTATTCAGGTTCGGGTTTCGGTGTCGTTTTGTTGAGTTCAGGATTACTAAACGACTTTTCTAAGTATGAGTTCGGCTTTGTAAAAATCACCATAAATTCTTGGAAACTTCAAAAATTCTGAATCTTTGCAACGTTATAGAGAATCAAGTTAGCTTTCCAATGGTTCAAACGGTGAGTCAATCGGAGTCCATACGAAGGAGTTATGGTCGAAATAGCCAAGGCTGCACGGTGTGCCTTTTTGGTGTTGAAGGGGCTGTACCGTGTGCCGCGGCACACTCAGGCTGTGCTGCGGCACTAAGCTGATTCCTGGGCGTTTTTGGTGGCCCTGGGCCGCGGCACACTTGTCCTGTGCCGCGGCACACAGTGCAGATCAGCCTATTTAATGGCCTGGACTGAGTTATCCGGCCATTTCTCATTTTTCCTTCGTTCCTTCGCGATTTCTTCAGCATAAATGGATGGATTTGAGTAAGAGAATCATAGAACAACACGTTTTGGAAGTTTGATTCATGGATTAACATCATATTCCACCCGGATCGAAGGTAAGAACACCTAAACTCTTGGTTTTGGGAATTTTTGAGGTTTCTTGATGTTTTGGCCGATTTGATTCGTTTTAGTTTAGATTATTGTTAGAACATGGTTGTATAATCGAAATCATTCATTACCCCTGAAGTTTTGTGAAACGAATTTGAGTATTACCTTGAATAATCGATTGAATTGGACTATGCCCTCAAGGTGTCCGATAAAATGTTTCAATGAGTAGAACTTGGGAAGTTCCATACGTTTTCGTAGAATTGTGATTGAATTGACATCGTTGTGACTTAGGAGTGAATTCTTGTGAAGAACTCGAGTCGGAACCCTTCCGTTCGTTGCCTTCTTTGGGGTTCGAGCTTCCCGGTCGAACCGTGTTCTTCGGAGTGTTCGGTAGCGGTTATTAAGGCAAGTATCTTACTATACGACTTGTATCTTGCGACTAGTAATTACGTATGAGATGTATGATGACTTTGCTTGCCTTCGTAAATATGTTCCGTTTGAGTTGGTTGTGTTTTCCGCAATTTGAAGGCTTTGTGATAATAGTTTTATATCAGTATACGTGTTAGGCGTTGTGCCATTTGTGCAGGAATGCGACGTACATATGGGATGGTTGTACACTTGGTTGTGCAATGTATTGTGTACCGAATGTGTGTTATGTTGGTTAAATGTCGTTGATTGATGATAGTTGTTGCGAGTGTCGAGGTTGTGTTATGTGCGTGCAATGTACGATTTTGTGGTGATCAAGGTGATTGATTAATTGCACTCATTGTTGTATGTAATGTGAATGTGAATATGTGTGTGACCGCTAAGTTCACTCGTGTTGGTTCGACGGGACCTACGAGGATTTGTGGCAGTGGACTACGAGATCAGAACTTAGTGAGGTACTGAGGTCCAATCGTGCTGGTCTGACGAGGCCTACGGTAACGCATGGCAGTGGACCATGAGTTTCGGACACAGTGCGTCCAACCGGATGAGCTCGACGGGGCTTACGGTGACACGTGGCAGTGGACTACGGTGTCAGGACTGTGTGTGTGATTGTTGTGATTGATATAGTTCGTGCGGGTTGTTATGCCTACGGAGACACGTGACAGTGGATCACGGTGTCAGAATTGGTTATGTTTGGTTAATAGTCCGTGTGGGTTGTTGAACCTACGGAGACACGTGACAGTGGATCACGGTGCCGGAATTGATTATGTTTGTTTAATTGTGCGTGATGTAGTCCGTGCGGGTTGTTGAACCTACGGAGACACGTGACAGTGGATCACGGTGTCATGAGCATGATACTTTTCAAATCAAAGTCTTTAAAGGAAAAGTTTTAAGAAATAATGTTGGGCCGAGCCCCACGAGATTTATGGAAATGTTTCCGGTATTGTAAACTGTTGAATTATGAAATGAGTTTTGGGTTAAGGCCCTTAAGTTTTTCGAAAGGTTTTGTGAATCAGGACTTGAGGTCTTAAGGTTTTGAAATTCTAAAAATTCCCGAGATGATAATCTTATTTTCGAATGCTTCATAGCTTATCTTCCCTTATGAAAACCTCCCGGGAATATTTGATACTTGATTATTATATTTGATCACGATTATTAATTGCTTGTTACATTTCGTATGATTTGATACTTGCACTAGTAAAACAGTGGAGTTTTACTAACCCCCGAGTAATCGGGGGGTGGATGTCTGTTTTGCGTCCAGGTACATGCAGATTTAGGGGAGCGGTCACAGGATTGGCACAAGAGGATGACGAGCTACGATACTAATCATGAGTCGAGAGTTATTTTAATTTTTGTTGTGTGGTCAGAGTTGATTTCAGTCTTCCGCTGTATTGTATTTCGACCCCTGTGTGGGTAATGTTATTTAAGTCAGTTTTATCGATTGGTTTGTGTGACCTCATCGGTCTGTGTATTCACGTGTAAGTGACCATATCGGTCTGTATCATTTTATTGTTTGACCCTGGTCGGGCAAGCATTTGGTTGTTTATGGATGTTTAGCCTGGTAGATCCTTGTGGAAAGGGTCTACGGCATGTAATATTCCCATACGGTTTTGGGGATGTTACAATTATGGTATCGGAGCTTAGGTTTGCGGAAACCTAGGCCGTCGGGTCGTTTCAAGTCATGTTTGTCGAGTAATGTGTTGTCTTGTCGTTCGAGTCGTCAGGTGAGAAGTTTAGTTGTGCGTGGTCACAACGTGTTGGTTATGTTGTCGGACGAGATTAGTATCGTGGGCGACTGTCACCTCCGTGCGACCTGTGGATGTAAGTCTCCTCCTTTATGCGTAATACCTGTGTATCTCGATTTTATCATAGTGAGTTAATTGCGGTGCATGATTTTGTTTACACAGTATTGTGTGATGTAGTTGTGTTTAATACTTGTGGTACATGGTATGAGTATAGCTGGGCGTATTGTTGTTTTACTTTTGAACCACCGTGTGGGGTGGTATGGTGTGAAAGATGTAAACCTTGATGGGTTCTGTGAAGATATCAACGATAGAGTTTGTGAGAAACTCCGATGAATGATTTTGCTGTGTGTTTAAACTTGATACCACGAGATGCATTTGATTGAATTGGCGACCCTGGTTGCCATTTGAGTATGTGGTTTTAAATTATTGCTTTTGGAATGTTGTAATTTCGTCCGCTATGGGTAACTTTAAGAATATTTTCGAAGGACTTTACTGTTTGAGAATTTTTGTAGAAATCGATTTTTGGAAAATATTTTGGTGGTTCGCTCAAACCACGGTTTATATGGATTTTTAAAATTTGTAAATTTTGACAAATGGGCCGTGTATTTTCAAATGACACCATCGACGGTATTTGAAAAATGTGTTTTGAAGTACTTGGACATTGTAAAATATTACCGCTGCTTTGTTTATGAACTACGGATTTCGGGAAATCTTTATTTTGCGTAACGATTTTTGGGTTTTTGGGATTTTGAACTTCTTATGTCCATGTGTTGGGGCTAAGTGGTTGTAATAAGTTTGTAGTGTTGTTGTGCTCGCCGGAGAATGTTTTGGTGTTTTCTAAATGTTGAGATACATGGTTTTGATTAAATGACCGAGGTATTAAACAAAGTGCTTTCAAAATTTCACCCCAGCAAAATATTTCGAACTCGCGAATTTTTTTATATTATCATTCGAACAAGTACCTCGATAAACTTGTTTTTTTTTAAAATATTATCGGTGTTGGACCACAATGGTATGCTTAATGTTTTAACCATGTATGCTGAGGTATAGGTAGTTCATATTTGTCAATGTGAACGTTTGAATATTGCATTGTGCTGCTGATGGTGGGCTTATGTCGATTATGTGAGGTTTGTTCTATCTTGTTATTCTGATTGGTTGTCCGTTCAGTATGGTAAGGGGTCGAGGTCGAGGTCGTGGCCGTGGTCGTGGTCGTGGTCGTAATCGGGAGCAGGAGAGGGCGACTCCCTCCTTGCCGAGTACCAATCAGCTCAGTACAGATCAGGGACATTCGACTAGCGTTAATGTTGACGTTGGCGCCGCCACCATCCTTTGTCAGGTGGTTGACCAGTTAGTGCAGATGAATCAGGCCGTACGTCGGGATGAGAACCCAAATAGGGATAACGGAACTAGTAAGTGGTTGCGAGATGTGATGAAGATGCAGCCGCCCCGTTTTGTGGGTTCGTCCGACTTGTTAGGTTGGGAAAACTGGCTCTTCCAGTTGGACAAAATATTTGATCTCAGAATTTGTCCGATGATAGGAGGGTACCCATTGCTCAAGACCTACTCGACAAAGAAGTCGCAGACCGGTGGCACGCCGTAGTGCTGCAGATCGTACACCTACATGGGCTGAGTTTAAGACCGCCATGGAGGCAGTATTGCCCGTTGCTCGCTCGTGAACGCAGAATCGTTGAGTTTTTCTCGCTACGCCCGGGATGTGTCAATATCCTGCGATAGTCGATTATAATCGGCAGTTGGCGTATGTTCGTGATCAAGTGAGAAGTGAAGCGGACAAGGTCCGATACTTCAATATGCGCATGAAACCCCATATCCGTGAGAGTATGGCTCCGCTCATGTGTACCACCACGAAGGAATATCAGGACCGAGCTTTAGCCATTGAGATGGCCGTTTCGTGACGGAATGGTTCAGAGAGTAAGAGACAAGACCTCGAGAAATTTTTCAAGAGGCCGAGGAGTGAGATTCGTGAGCCCGTTGCTTCGCGGTTTCCTTCCGGAGCACTCCTCGTTCGGTTGACTGGGCCTAAGAACCTTACCCTGCAGGCGAGTAAGACGATCGGTGTGAAGACTCGCTTTAATCGGCAATGTAGGCCATGCGAGACAGAACTGTCGTTCGCCACCGGTTAATTTTTTTAAGTGCGGCCAACTGGGACACCAAGCGATGCATTGTGAGTCCGTTGCCAGGATGTTCGGGAATCGGGTTTTCGTTCCTACTCGGGGAGGGCCCGGTGGTGTCCAGTGATGTAGTTGTGTAACATACTTTGTGCTGTAATTCGTGTAGAGATTGATATTTGTTGCGTGAACTTTCTGGTTTTGTTTCTATTCTATCATGATGTTTTATTTTAAGTTTCGGGACGAAACTTAATTTTAATAGGATAGAATGTAATATCCGGTATTCTCGTTTTCCGTTATCTTGAATTGTTTGTGTTTTGACGTCAGACATTTTCTTGTTGATGAGAATCGGAATGATTTCTATCGTAATACTCTATTTGTTTCTGTCACATAGCCGTTTTAGTCGGGTGCGACTTGTTGTCGCGTACGTTTCTTTGATTAAATGTGTGCATATGATGTGGTATGTGATGCGTCGTTAATTGATTGTTATTGTTTTGAATCATTGCCGGTGGCTTTGTTATGGTCGTCGTGGGGCGTGTTTCCACGCTGTATATTCTTTCGCATTGCTTGTAACGTTTCGCCAATGGGCGAAAGTTATGCGTTCTTGTGTATCTCGTTGAGGTTTTCTGTTGGGATATTGCTTCTCCCTACTTATTTTAAGTTTCGGGACGAAACTTCTTTTAAGGAGGGTAGAATGTAATATCCGCAATTTCGGATTTCCGGTAATTTTCATTTTTCGGCGGAGGTCCGTTTCGAAAACTCTCTTTTGACCGTTTCGTCATTCGGAGAATATTTAATTCTGCACTTTTTGTCATCCGAGTTCGTTTCGGTGCTGCTTTGTTGAGTTCCGTGCTTTTTAGCGACTTTTCCGCGCTTGAGTTCGGTTCTTGCGAATCTCGTTCGAAACTATCGTTTGGGGTTTTTCGTAAGTTCATTTAACGTTGTTATACGTGTTTTGAGCTTCGGGTTGATTATTCGTTGTCGTATGGTGATTTTCGGGCATTTGGGCTATTTTCGTAATTTCCCAAAGTTTGGGGTAATTACCTTCCGTTGTCGAATTTCGAGCCTTCGGGTGGTCGGAATCGTGTGTTCTACTATCTCTTAGATTCGTCTTTGTGAGTACTTCGTAACCGTATCTTCGGTTCGTATTCAGGTTCGGGTTTCGGTGTCGTTTTGTTGAGTTCAGGATTACTAAACGACTTTTCTAAGTATGAGTTCGGCTTTGTAAAAATCACCATAGATTCTTGGAAACTTTAAAAATTCTGAATCTTTGCAACATTATAGAGCATCAAGTTAGCTTTCCAATGGTTCAAACGGTGAGTCAATCGGATCCAGACGAAGGAGTTATGGTCGAAATAGCCAAGGCTGCACGGTGTGCCTTTTTGGTGTTGAAGGGGTCACTGCCGTGTGCGCGGCACACTCAGCTATCTTTGCGGCACTAAGCTGATTCTGAGGCGTTTTGGTGGCCACAGGCGCGGCACACTTGTCTGTGCCGCGGCACACTGCGAATCGGCTATTTAATGGCACAGATGAGTTATCCGGCCATTTCTCATTTTTCCTTCGTTCCTTCGCGATTTCTTCAGCATAAATGGATGGATTTGAGTAAGAGAATCATAGAACAACACGTTTTGGAAGTTTGATTCATGGATTAACATCATATTCCACCCGGATCGAAGGTAAGAACACCTAAACTCTTGGTTTTGGGAATTTTTGAGGTTTCTTGATGTTTTGGCCGATTTGATTCGTTTTAGTTTAGATTATTGTTAGAACATGGTTGTATAATCGAAATCATTCATTACCCCTGAAGTTTTGTGAAACGAATTTGAGTATTACCTTGAATAATCGATTGAATTGGACTATGCCCTCAAGGTGTCCGATAAAATGTTTCAATGAGTAGAACTTGGGAAGTTCCATACGTTTTCGTAGAATTGTGATTGAATTGACATCGTTGTGACTTAGGAGTGAATTCTTGTGAAGAACTCGAGTCGGAACCCTTCCGTTCGTTGCCTTCTTTGGGGTTCGAGCTTCCCGGTCGAACCGTGTTCTTCGGAGTGTTCGGTAGCGGTTATTAAGGCAAGTATCTTACTATACGACTTGTATCTTGCGACTAGTAATTACGTATGAGATGTATGATGACTTTGCTTGCCTTCGTAAATATGTTCCGTTTGAGTTGGTTGTGTTTTCCGCAATTTGAAGGCTTTGTGATAATAGTTTTATATCAGTATACGTGTTAGGCGTTGTGCCATTTGTGCAGGAATGCGACGTACATATGGGATGGTTGTACACTTGGTTGTGCAATGTATTGTCTACCGAATGTGTGTTATGTTGGTTAAATGTCGTTGATTGATGATAGTTGTTGCGAGTGTCGAGGTTGTGTTATGTGCGTGCAATGTACGATTTTGTGGTGATCAAGGTGATTGATTAATTGCGCTCATTGTTGTATGTAATGTGAATGTGAATATGTGTGTGACCGCTAAGTTCACTCGTGTTGGTTCGACGGGACCTACGAGGATTTGTGGCAGTGGAATACGAGATCAGAACTTAGTGAGGTACTGAGGTCCAATCGTGCTGGTCTGACGAGGCCTACGGTAACGCATGGCAGTGGACCATGAGTTTCGGACACAGTGCGTCCAACCGGGTGAGCTCGACGGGGCTTACGGTGACACGTGGCAGTGGACTACGGTGTCAGGACTGTGTGTGTGATTGTTGTGATTGATATAGTCCGTGTGGGTTGTTATGCCTACGGAGACACGTGACAGTGGATCAGGGTGTCGGAATTGGTTATGTTTGGTTAATAGTCCGTGTGGGTTGTTGAACCTACGGAGACACGTGACAGTGGATCACGGTGTCGGAATTGATTATGTTTGTTTAATTGTGCGTGATGTAGTCCGTGCGGGTTGTTGAACCTACGGAGACACGTGACAGTGGATCACGGTGTCATGAGCATGATACTTTTCAAATCAAAGTCTTTAAAGGAAAAGTTTTAAGAAATAATGTTGGGCCGAGCCCCACGAGATTTATGGAAATGTTTCCGGTATTGTAAACTGTTGAATTATGAAACGAGTTTTGGGTTAAGGCCCTTAAGTTTTTCGAAAGGTTTTGTGAATCAGGACTTGAGGTCTTAAGGTTTTGAAATTCTAAAAATTCCCGAGATGATAATCTTATTTTCGAATGCTTCATAGCTTATCTTCCCTTATGAAAACCTCCCGGGAATATTTGATACTTGATTATTATATTTGATCACGATTATTAATTGCTTGTTACATTTCGTATGATTTGATACTTGCACTAGTAAAACAGTGGAGTTTTACTAACCCCCGAGTAATCGGGGGGTGGATGTCTGTTTTGCGTCCAGGTACATGCAGATTCAGGGGAGCGGTCACAGGATTGGCACAAGAGGATGACGAGCTACGATACTAATCATGAGTCGAGAGTTATTTTAATTTTTGTTGTGTTGTCAGAGTTGATTTCAGTCTTCCGCTGTATTGTATTTCGACCCCTGTGTGGGTAATGTAATTTAAGTCAGTTTTATCGATTGGTTTGTGTGACCTCATCGGTCTGTGTATTCACGTGTAAGTGACCATATCGGTCTGTATCATTTTATTGTTTGACCCTGGTCGGGCAAGCATTTGGTTGTTTATGGATGTTTAGCCTGGTAGATCCTTGTGGAAAGGGTCTACGGCGTGTAATATTCCCATACGGTTTTGGGGATGTTACAGAGTGGACCATTGCTCTTCCAGATTAGATGAATTCCTATCTCCTCAAATCCAAATCAAATTCAGTCATATATATTTCTTACCTAATTTCCCTATGATGTTATATTTTATCCTTACTGATAAGAGTAAAAAATAATGGTGGTTTAATAAATATTCAGGTTAATATTTACGAATTGTAGAACATAAAGGGACTTTATGAATAGTATACGGGGTTAGACTTTAATATTCAGGTTAATATTTTATCCTACCAAAGAATCTTACAGTTTTTTGCTGTAGAAACTTACTCATCGGAAGAAGTTGATGAGGTTAGAGATATTTGGGCTCAATATTTACTCAAGCAAGAGAATGAAGCGGACGAAGAAAACAAAGATGATGGTATGCAAGTTACTCAATGAATTTTAGTCCCAATTATTCTGAATGATTAGACTTCGGGGTACTATTTTTTCGTTTTTCCATTTGGATATTGCAATAGATGTAATGGTATTACGTTTTTGGAGATTGCAATAGATTTAAAGATATCATTATAGTGTTTGTGTTGTTTTATGTTTTTGGGAACGAGTAGGTTTATGATGTTTTTATGTAATGGTGAGTGTTGTTTTGTGTTTTATTTTTTGGTACGGCAGATTAATATGTTTTTTTAAATATGATAAAGAGACTGTTAAACTTGAAATCGGGTCTCTCAATATTAAAAAAATCAAAGAGACCGTTAGATATGAAATCGGCTCTCTCGGTTTCACGATTGGAAATATTAAAAATAAATAAAGAGATCCGGTGAGTATGAAATCGGATCTCTTAGGTTATACAAAAATATTTAAACAATCAAAGAGACCCGTTATGTATAAAACCGGCCTCTCGTGTTTAAAATAAAAATATTAAAAAAATCAAAGAGACCCGTTAGGTGTAAAATGGGCTCTCTTAGGTTAGACAAAAAAAAATATTAAAAAAATCAAAGAGACCCGTTTGGTGTAAAATGGGCTCTCTTAGGTTAGACAAAAAAAATATTAAAAAAATCAAAGAGACCCGTTAGGTGTAAAATGGGCTCTCTTAGGTTAGACAGAAAAAATATTAAAAAAATCAAAGAGACCCGTTAGGTGTGAAATGTGCTCTCTTAGGCTAGACAAAAAAAATATTAAAAAAATCAAAGAGACCTCATATCTCAGATAACAGGTCTCTTACCTGTTTAAATTAGTTTCCTCCCACTTGCATAACAGACCTGATTTCTTAGATATCAGGTCTCTTATATCTCAAAAATAGACCCCCCCATGAGGTGGTCTCTTTAACAAAGAGACCGCTGAGATAGAGACCCGTCCAGAGGCGGTCTCTTAGGCTTATTTGGACGGGTCTCTTTGCCTATTTTTGTAGTAGTGATTCATAGAAAAACAATTACCGGTTATTATCATTAATCTGAACTATCCATATAGCTCAATATCTAGAATAATTGTAATCCAAAATTAGTCATAACCCTTCCGGATTCAATGTCATATTATGATTCGTGTTTCGCCAAGAACATACAAGGTCTACTACTACTACAATGTCATCTTCCTCATCATACACTTCACATAACATCAAGAATCACAACTATATCACCATATTTACTTCAAGGAATTCTCAAGAACATGAATCAATCCATAACCACATTCAGGTAATATCAACATACTCTTAATCATCAAGACAACATAGTCCAATATGTTATCTAATCATATAATCCGTAACTTTAACACATAAACCGATTAGTGAAATATCATTATCATCTTTTTCAACACATACTTCACAAAACACCAAGAACCTTATCAGTACTTCAAGCATCCATCTCAAACGAAGTAATCATCATCACAACATCTTAAACTTAATAATAAATACAAAGTTAGCCACATACCTCTTGAAGAAGAATCACAACGATCAAACACTTCAAGAAACATCAAGGATTCCAAACCTCAAGCTTTTAGTCAAACCATCAAGGTCTTAACCAAGGTATAAGGGTCTGGAATAAGCTTCGAAGTGAAGAGGGATGAAGTTTGGGAGGAAATATCTGTTTTTTCTCGTGAACAAATGAAAGACCGATCCTTATTTTATAATCTGCACAGATCATTACGTGCGTTAACACCCACCACTAACGTACGTAAGACCTCCTAATGTACGCTACATGTCCTGTATAGCGTACGTAATCAGCATCCAGAGCTCACTGCCTCATTTAGTATCATGTATTACGTACGTAATGTCCATGCCATAGCGTACATAATATAGCTGTTAATTTGCTACAGTAACATACTCATTTAACGTACGTAATGGGCTATCCTTAACGTATGTAAATCTTTATGTTTACTCGCCTGTCCACATCTGTGCCGAAAGTTGCCGACACCGGGCCCATTTGTCGATCATAGCTCAGATCTGTCCGATTCTCTTCGTAATCTATGTTATGTACTCTACGTAACGTACGTCATGCTTGCATCTTTACGTACGTAAGCACCTACACTTAACGTACGTAATGGCTTTTATACTTAGCCATTTACAACTGCTCCTGCCTATCGTCTCAATATACCGAATATGTATACGTGACATACTGAATACATATACTCGTTCCAATAACATTCTCAAACGATACACCTAATACACAATATCCTCAAATGCAATTGTCAACCAAGTACGACAATTATTCCAACATAATTGTCTCAATCCTTAAATTATATCATCCATACTGTAATATCCTGCACTGTGCAATATAACTCGGGTAAAATATGTTAGGAATACTTTTTAGATTTTGATGATGTCATATTTATATATTCAAATTTATGTTTTAAATTACTTGGCGAAATGTAAGGAAGAACCAAATGAGTATCTTCCATAGGCCAAATTATGATAAGTTAGATACTTGGCAAAATGTAAAGAAGAACCAAATGAGTATCTTCTATAGGCCATTTAAGTTAGGCTCAAAATCGGCTAAGTACAAAAGTACAGATAAGTACTTCAGAGAAGTGTAAACCAAAAATTTCAGTAAAGCCGAAGTCACAGTGAAGTCTTTTTTTTTGACTCATCAAGGTCAATATTATTAAAAAAAAAAACGAGAAACAGAAAAGAGTTACAAAGAGAGGGCCATCCTAGACAACAAAATAAAATCTCAAGCTAATCCCACAGGCGGGTAGTCAAGAGAAATAGAGAGAAAAACACAAATGCAAAAGCAATCTATGAAAATAGAATAAAAGGACCTAAACCCCCATACCAGATGTATGGGGTTGCAACCGCAGGCCTCGTTAAAACCCTATTGTAGAAAAACCCAATGGGAAAAACCTACGATAGGGAAAAAGAGTACCTTGCGAGAAAACTAATGTCGGCTAAAATACATAGGAGACATATCCCTCAACAGAAGATCTCGGAGAGACTCTGGCGCTTTGCTAGACCACTCGTAAGAAACCAATCTTTTAGAAAGCGATGCCACCGCATTCCCTTCTCTATAGATATGAGAGACCCTGAAGTGCATGCCGTCAATAATACGCCAAATCCGCCTCAAATGACTGCGGTAGATCCAGGGAACAGCCGAACTACGATCCGAGAGAATGCTCACAACATAAGTAGAGTCAGACTCCAGCCACAAATAATCCCAACCATGATAAAAAGCAATCCAAGACAGAAGATGGTTGACCAGTGAAGTCTAAAATAGAGAAACAAATTCATCAGTGATGGTTGACCAGACTGCAGTTAAGTGATCAGCAGACCAAGACATATGAAGTCTGACCAACAGATAAGTGAAAATTCATCAAGACAGAAGACTTCAGACAAGTCATCTGATCAGGCAAGTCTCAACAGGACATCAGAGAAGTCATCGGCGAGAAGTCCAAACTGCAGAGAAGTTGACTGGACATCAGAAAGCTTGACTTATAAGAGATCATCCAAGTACTCCATGTCCACATCAGCATGCGTTGAATAGTCAATATTTACGGAAAGTCACATGCAAGCGTGAAGGGACAAATTGGAGGGATTCCCGCAAAGGATATGAATTAAATAATTTATCCAGACCTACCACTAAAGACTTTAATCTTATTATATTCAAAAGATTTGGCGCCTCACATGCAAGTCTTCACAACGGTCGAAAGATAGATTAAAATATGGGAATCCAGCCTTGCAACATTCAGAAAGAAAAAATAATGAAGTCTCTCTCCAACGGACGGATTTGTTACAAAATTTGCAATGGCTATGAAGTATGCTCAAGGATCGACACTTATATATATCCGAATATTTGAAGTTGAGCAGTACGATGCGATCAAAACTCTCAAGCGATCAAAGTTATCAAAGAAATTAAAGCAATCATATAGCATCGTGAAAAGAGCAGTACTCGAAGTTCTTATTTGAAGAAAGCTCTTAGTTGGAGAAGACAAACACTCTTATCTTAAAACCTGAGTTCGGGGTACTTCACTGGTTGAAGTTGCGAGACTGATAGGCATCCGAGGATTTGAAGAATCAAGTGGTGCTAGGCAGTCAAAAGAGGAGTTGCAACGACGGGATTTCCACTAGTTGGAAGTTGTTGTAGCTAAGTAAAAGAATCACTGTAATATTTATCACATGTTGAGAATTATAATGGATTCATCTCCAACTGGTTTGGAGAAAGTGGATTAGTAGAGGATTACCCCACCTCTGAGACCACTATAAATTGCCTGCGTGTTTTACTGTTTTTCTGCATCACTTAACTATTGCATTCATACTTTACTGTTCCATTGCTTAGTTTTGTTTTTGTCATCAGCTGATTTCCGCATACCTATCAGCTGAGAAACTCACTCTTTGAAGAAAAGAGTTTAAGAGTTTCAATAAGTCTATTCACCCCCCCCCCCTCTAGACTTATTCCTAGATGACTTGTGACCTACAAGTGGTATCAGAGCAGTTGGTTCAATATTTCTAGAACCAGATCCATATATCGAGGATATATTTTACACTCATCTTAGAAATGGAACACATGCATTCTAGATTACCTGTTTTTTCAGTTGACGAGTATGATCTTTGGAAGATAAGGATGCAGGCACACCTATCTTCAATCCATGATGACATGTGGTGCATCATAGAAGACGGTCCCTTCATCTTCGAGAAGGACAACATTCCTGAGGAGATTGCAGCCGGAAAGCCAGAGAAGATCCCAAAGAAGAGGACGGAGCTGACCATTGAAGAAATAAAGATGGCCAACCTTGACAACCGGGCCAGAGACGTGTTGTACCAAACTCTTGACAAATCAACAATGGTCAAGATCAAGAACTGCAAAAACGCCAAAGAAATATGGGACACATTAGCCTTAATGTGTGAGGGAATGGAGTTGATAAAAGAAAACAAGTTGTCAATTGCTACCCAAAAATTTGACAACTTCAAAATGAAGAATGGCAAATCCATAGTCCAAGTGGACACAAGGTTCACTGAAATCATCAATGAGATTAACTCCCTGGGAAAATCATATGGGAACAAGGAAATGGCGCTGAAGGTCTTAAGATCTCTCAATCCAGAATGGAGTATGACGGCAGAGGCCATGAGAGAATCCAAGGATCTTAACAAAATAAAGATCCAAGAGCTGTTCTCTGATCTAAAGGCTTATGAGTTTGAGCTTCCAAGTTCATCATCAACTGAGCCGGCAGAGAAGGGAATAGCCTTTGCAGCTGAGTCCCCCGCCAAGAGTCTATCTGATGTAAAACCTCCCAATCCACTTGATTTTGAGGAAGAAATGGCGTTCATAATGCAAAGGTTCAGCAACTTCAGAAAGAATTACTCCAAATACAAAAAGAATTATAAGGAGAACCCTAGGATAAATCAAAAGGCTGGAAGCTGGAGGGTGGAGTGTTATAATTGCCACAAGACAGGACACATCTAAACTGACTGTCCTGATCTCAAGAAGGACGAGAGCAAGAAGGAGGTGAGTAGAAAAGAAGACCGAAGGAAGGCCCTCATCGGAGAAGATCAAGAGCGAGTAGAATCAAGCAGCGAATTATTCTCTGATGATGATGAAGAATATGATTGTCTGATGGCCAACCTAGCTGATGAAGAGGTAACATCTAAACCCTCAGTTTCAAATTATAACAGCTTAGACATGTCACAAGACATGGACTTACACGAGTCTGTAAATCAGCTTCTCAAAGATTTTGAGAGATTAAAAATTGCACACCAAACTGTATCAGCCGAGAGGACCCTGCTGCAAGATGAGAATGGGCAGCTGAAAATGACTTTGAAAAACTCAGCCTAGAATTTAATAAAACCAAAGCTGATCTTGAAAAACAGGCTGCAGATAACTCTACAAACCAGGCTAATAATACCACAGCTGAGATAAAACGATTAACTGTTTTTAATAGTGAAAAATCAACTGCACTTGCTCATGTAAAAACTGAGTTTGTTAAACTGACTCAGCTAAGTAAAAATCAGTCTAAGGAAATAACCTCCCTGAAGGCATCTCTAACCCTAGACGAATTGTGTACAACTAAAAGGCCATTATATTCCAGATCAGGCCTTGGATATAACCCACACACTCCCTCTAGTTCTAAAACTACTTTCATCAAGGGAGAAACAACTGTCTCGACTGTTGAGTCAATATACAAACCTGTATTTCAAAATAGGCAACAGCCAAGTCATAGGTCTAGGCTGCAGCCAAGGTATACAAGGCAGCCATCCTACACATGAGACTAGGCAATGGCCAAGGCAGAAGCAGCAGTCAAGACAACATGCCCACTATTATCAAAGACTCCCCAAAAATAGATTTCAATCTGGGAGGGGCAAATGGAAACCTCAAGGTTATCCTAATTTTCAAAACAAACAGTGTGGAGACCTCAAAGATTTAATAAATAGTCTCAGCCAAGATTTAGGCATGGCCCATGTAATGCCCCGATTTCGCATATACATTTATCATGAATTATAGAAAACATGTTCAATTTTATTAAATTAATGCCCGAATAATTTTATCATTTAATTCATCTCATTCTCATGATCATGCAAATTCATTTCATTTCATTTTATTTTGATGCATATCAAATTAATTAATTCACTATCTCATTTCATGTCATATTAACTCTCGTCACTTTATTTCATTGTGTCTCATCTCGTCATTTCTAGGCCCGAGCCAAATTTTTTAAACAATATTAATTGTTACCAAAAGATTTTTTTTCAAGATAAATAATAATATTATTTATTATTATTATTATTATTATTACTGTTGTTAATATTATTATTATTATCATTATCACTTTCCGATATTATTATCATTATTGCCGAAATTATTATTTTTTATTCGTACTATTATACTACTATTATTATTATATCAATTATATTTAATCATGTATTTTAATTTAACTAACTATGATTAAACTTAATTAATCATAATTAAGAATTCCTCTTCCCATTGTTCTTTTCGGTTCTCTCACCTTCTTCAAACTCCTCAAAGTTTATCAACATACAAATTCTAATTCAACAGAAACACTTAAAAATCTTTACCTATAAATATACAAAATCCTACTGCAGAAATTCTTTACACAAATTCCTTATTAAAAAAAAAGAGAAAAAGTTTCTCTCAGCAAAATTCTTCACGGCAGTCACCATCTGCAAATATCTCTTTTGCCAAGAACATAGAACACTAAGGAGTTCGAACGATCTCTTCTGCCAAGAACATTGAACACTAAGGAGTCCGATCCGTTCATCATTTGATCACGTCTCATTCGATTTCCGTTCAATCTTTTGAGGTAAAACATAATTTCTCGGTCTTTTCATCACGCTACTGATTTCACTATATGGCCTAAAATTAATCGTACTCATATAAACCACCGATGATTCTTGTCCGGGAAATTATCCTCGACCCATCAGACCCGAATTCAAAACCATCAAACCCCGAACTAGAAATCGGATGTCTCAACCCCTGTATACACAAATCCAGATATCCCTGTTCAGGCCTTTGATTTTACAATGTCCATCGAACGAAATTCCAACCCAGAAGAAAAAAAAAGAAAAAAAAAGGTCTTACCTTCTTCCCAGCCAAGCATATTGCTGCAAATTCCAATCAGACTCCATAAAAATCTTATCATCTTCACCAATTATTTCCCCACCATCACAAATCCACCACTCTAGTTCCAAACAGAACCCAATCACCACCGCCATAGCCTGGAGCCCATCGCGGCTAGTCAAATCCGAGCTTGGGCGAGCCGGATAACATGTGTGTGTGGTCTGAATGTGTGTGTGTGTGTGTGTGTTTCAAACGTGTGAGTTAGAGAGCTTTTGTGTGTGTATCTTTCTGCCATTTTATTTCCGGTCGAGAAGAAATTGGAGAGGCCGAGAGGTGAAAAATCGGGAGAGAGAGAGAGAGAGAGAACACCGAGGGAGAGAGATAGGTTGGGAGGAAGAATGGGATGAGAATTGTGTCGGCCGATTTCTTGTGAGAATGAGGTTCTTATACCCAGTTTCTTTTAGGGTTCTTAAATTTAGTCCCCAAGTTCCAGACCTTCTCAAATTGACCCCAAATCATTTTCAGGGTATACTAATTTCAGCCCCTATTTTTCAGTTTCTTCATTCTTGCCCCAGTCTGGTTTATAATTATTTCAGTTAGCCCCAATCAGAATTATAATTTCTACAATTTCAGTCTCTTTCGGCCAAGCTTTTAACATGTTAACATTTTTTTATTTATATTATTATTCACTCATAATTTAATTCTCAGTCATATAATAATACTAATCTTCTATTATTACTAATTATAGATTATAACGAGAATTTACGGTCCTAGAATCGTCGAGTCAAGCATTTCATCACATTCAAGTCAAGAACTGCATTTTATCCAGGTGTGGGGATTTATTACGCTTTTGTACATTTTAATTGCTTTATATATTGTCTCGTATGTGCACGTGAAACCAGTCAGAAGCACTTAAATGTGCAATCAGTCAGAAGCACTTAAATGTGCAACCAGTCAGAAGCACTTAAATGTGCAATCAGTCAGAAGCACTTAAATGTGCAAATCAGTCAGAAGCACTTAATTGTGCATAAAGCCTTCGGGCTAGCCGACGGGCTTCAGAATTTACCAGTCATGTTATTTATACTTGCTAATACATTTAGTATTTAACGTAGACATATTGCGTACTCTCCACACTGAGCGAGTTGGAAGCTCACCCCACTATTTACCCCTTTCAGGTTGAGGAGCTCGATGTGGCAGGCGCTTGAGTGTGGGATGATCAAGGTGATGATCAAATATCTATTTGTTAAATGTTATTTCTCTAAGACTATATTTTTGAACAATGTTTGACTTGTTTTAATTTCACGTCGAAGTGTGTTTTTTTTTTGGTGATTTGGGATTATTACTTGCGATTATTAAGTTCGTCTTTTTAAAATGTATTTCCACTGCAAAATTTTTATTTATTCTTATTAAAATTAGAAGAATTATATTTTAGAAAAGTGGTCGCTACATAAGTGGTATCAGAGCGGGTCTACGGTTCTGTAGACTCGTTAAAATAGTTTCATTTTATAAACTGAAATTTTATTTTTGCAAGTAGTCAAATATTTTTAGCAATTATGATCATCCACCTCTGCCGCTCCACGTCGACTCCAAGGTACATTAAGTTATGATTATTCATTCTGTGATAAATGCAGTTTGCCAGATCAACGTTGATTCATGTATTACAGATGCATTGTCAGTCTATTTTGTACATAAGAATTTTATGATAAAGTATTTGGGCATGAAATTGTTTTCATATAAATTCATAAGTATATGTGTGATATGCGTAAATCATCATTGCTAGAAATCTCTGGTTCTCAACTTATAGATTCAGTGTAACTCCCCATTTTATTTTCTCCCTCTCGTTGGATAAGTACTGGAGGATCATTGCGTGTGCTATACCTTAGGATAATGGCAACTCGTGGACGTGGACGCCCAGCTAACCGAGGTACGGATAATCTCGGTGGTCAGAATGCCAACCTTGGTGGTGGTGACAGAGGTCAGGATAACCACAACAATGACGTGCCAGCTCCTACTCAGGCACAAGTTGTGCAACAGTGACGTTTCACACCACCATCATTCAACGGTCGAGAAGGACCAGCTTTTGTTGATGAATGGTTCATGTCGCTCGAGCGCACCTTTGAGCCGTTGGGTGCACTGATGCACAAAGAATTCTTTGCGGCCAATACCAAATGGTGGAGGATGCTGGACGCTGGTGGATAAGCTATTGGTGTTGGAGGCCGGCGGCCGAGCGTGCTACATTAACATGGGATCGGTTCAAGGAAATAATGATGGACTACCCACAACATTACCAAGAGAAAATGGAGAGAGAGTTTTGAAATCTCGAACGAGGAAGAGGATTTGATGCTAGCCTGTATTTGATTAGCTCTAAGGATTTTGACATGATCCTTGGTATGGATTGGCTCGATAGACATGATGCTGATATAAGGTGCCGTGAGAAGAAGGTGACATTGAGGTGTTCGGAAGGCGAGTCGATCACCTTTTATGGTACTAAGAGTAGGACAGTACCCAGAGTAATCAGTGCTATGAAAGCACTAAGAAGTCTAAGGAAGGAGCAATGTCAGGGTTATTTGGTGAGTTTGGTCGACACTCGTACTAATGAGGTGTCACCTACAGACGTACCTATAGTACGGGAGTTTTTGGATGTGTTTCTAGAAGATTTTCCGGGAGTCCCACTCGACCGAAAAGTGGAGTTTAGTATTGATTTCGTCCCTGGGGCGGCCCCAACATCCAAAGAGCCATAGAGAATGGCTCCGAGGGAACTTCAAGAATTGAAGGTCCAAATTCAAGAGTTATTGGAGCTCGGATTTGTTCGTCCTAGTGTGTCACCATGGGGTGCACCAGTGCTGTTTGTAAGAAAGAAGGATGGGTCACTTCGGATTACCGAGAGTTGAATCGACTCATGGTGAAGAATAAATACCCGCTGCCGAGAATCGAGGATTTATTCGATCAGTTGAGGGGAGCCGGAACATTTTCGAAGATCGATTTGCGGTCGGGGTACCACCAATTGAAGATTAGGGAGTGTGACATTCCCAAGATGGCTTTCAGGACCCGTTATGGACATTTTGAATTTGTAGTGATACCAGTTGGTTTGAGTAATGCACCAGCAGTCTTTATGGATTTTATGAACAGGGTGTTCCAACCTTACTTGGATAAGTTCGTGATCGTCTTCATAGATGACATCTTGGTGTATTCTAAGGACAAGGAACAACACCAAGAGCATTTGAGGGTTACATTGGGGACACTTCGCAAAGAGAAGTTGTATGCCAAGTTCAAGAAATATCAGTTTTGGTTAAACAGAGTTGGATTCCTTGGACATGTGGTGACCTCAAAAGTAATTGATGTAGATCCCGATAAGGTTGTGGCAGTGAGTAGTTGGGGAGTACCCAAGAATGCGAGCGAAGTTCGTAGCTTTCTGGGCCTAGCTGGCTATTATAGAAGATTTATCGAAGGATTTTATAAAATCGCCACTCTTATGACCCAGTTAACAAGGAAGGGCGTGAGGTTTGGATGGAGTGAGAGGTGCGAGGAAAGTTTTCAAGAGTTTAAAAGGAGACTAACCTCGGCACTAGTATTAACGATTCCTGATCCGACGGATGACTTTGTTATTTATAGTGATGCCTCAAAGCAGGGTTTGGGTTGTGTTTTGATGCAACATGGTAAAGTAGTAGCCTATGCATCGAGACAGCTTAAACCACATGAGTTGAACTATCCAACGCATGATCTGGAGTTGGCTGCTGTAGTTCATGCGCTGAAGATTTGGCGCCACTATCTCTAAGGAGGGCAGTGTGAGATATACACGGACCATAAATGTTTGAAATGTCTTTTCACACAGAAGGACCTTAACATGAGACAAAGGCGATGGTTAGAACTGGTAAAGGACTATGATTGTACCATCCATTACCATCCCGGTAAGGCTAATGTGGTAGCTGATGCCTTAAGTCGGAAGACTAGAGGTGAGTTAGCTTGCTTGACCGATCAGGAGAGTTTGATAAAGGAGTTCTCCGAGTTGAGGATTGAGGCAGTTGAGTCTTCAAAGGGTTCGAAGGCAATCCTATCATCATTGGTCTTGCAACCAAACTTGAGGGATAATATTAAGGAGGCTCAACCACGTGATAAGTTCTTGTGTAAGATGAAGGATCGAGCACAAAATAGGAGTATTGAGAAATTTGTCGTTGCCGCAGACGACGTTTTGACTTATGATGGGAGGTTATGTGTTCCTAAGGATCCATCACTTAGGAGGCAAATTCTTGAAAAAGCTCATAATGCACCATACTCCGCTCACCCGGGAGGTACAAAGATGTACCACGACCTGAAGAAGTTCTTTTGGTGGAGAGGAATGAAACGGGACATTGGTGTATTTGTAGAGAGGTGTATGATATGTCAGCAGGTGAAGGCAGAACATCAACGACCAGGAGGTTTACTCCAACTGTTGGAAATCCCAAAATGGAAATGGGAGCATATCACAATAGATTTCGTGGTTGGTCTGCCACGAACAGTGAGGAAGAACAATGCTATCTGGGTGATAGTAGATCGCTTGACGAAGTCATCTCACTTTCTACCTGTGAGGATGACTTAAAGTATGGAACAATATGCACGGATTTATATTCGGGAGATTTTGAGGCTACATGGTGTTCCAGTGTCAATCGTATCGGATAGAGATCCGCGATTTACGTCAAAATTTTGGAAGAGTCTTCAGAGTGCATTGGGCACTAAGTTGAATTTCAGTACTGCATATCATCCGCAGACCTATGGTCAATCTGAGCGGACTATCAAGACACTTGAAGATTTGTTGAGGGCGTGTGTTCTTGATACTAGTGAGAATTGGGAGAATATTTTGCCATTAGTAGAATTTGCTTATAACAATAGTTACCAAGCGACTATACAAATGGCCCCGTATGAGGCTCTGTACGGAAGGAAATGTCGATCGCCTCTTTATTGGAGTGAGGTTGGAGAAGGAAAGATTTTGAGTACAGAATTGATCGAGCAAACTGTAGAGAAGATAGCCGAGATCAGAAGCAGAATTAAGACTGCCCAGGATTGGCAGAAGTCTTATGCTGATAAGCGAAGGAAAGATATCCAATTTGAGATTGGAGAGAAGGTGTTCTTGAAGGTAGCCCCGATGAAGGGAGTGATACGATTCGGTAAAAAGGGAAAGCTACAGCCTCATTATTTCGGACCTTTTGAGATTTTGGGTCGTGTCGGTGACCTTGCTTATCGTTTGGCACTGCCGTTGGAGTTATCAAGAGTGCACAATGTCTTTCACGTCTCCATGCTGAGAAAGTACATACATGATCCTAGTCACGTATGCAATTTCAAAGAGTTACATGTAGCCAAGAACCTGACTTATGAGGAGGTGCCTACAGCTGTTTTGGAGCGTAAGGTACATCAGTTACGGAATAAAGAGGTTAAATTGGTAAAGGTTCAATGGAGCCGTCATGGACCAAATGAGGCAACTTGGGAACGTGAAGAGGAGTTCCGTTCTAAGTATCCAACATTCATTTTTCAAGGTACGTAACTTAATTTTCGAGGACGAAAATTTGTTAAAGGGGCGTAGGTTGTAATGCCCCGATTTCGCATATACATTTATTATGAATTATAGAAAACATGTTCAATTTTATTAAATTAATGCCCGAATAATTTTATCATTTAATTCATCCCATTCTCATGATCATGCAAATTCATTTCATTTTATTTTGACGCATGTCAAATTAATTACATCACTATCTCATTTCATGTCATATTAACTCTCGTCACTTTATTTCATTGTGTCTCATCTCGTCATTTCTAGGCCCGAGCCAAATTTTTAAAAAAATATTAATTGTTACCAAAAGATTTTTTTTCAATATAAATAATAATATTATTTATTATTATTATTATTACTGTTATTAATATTATTATTATTATCATTATCACTTTCCGATATTATTATCATTATTGCCGAAATTATTATTTTTTATTTGTACTATTATACTACTATTATCATTATATCAATTATATTTAATCATGTATTTTAATTTAACTAACTATGATTAAACTTAATTAATCATAATTAAGAATTCCTCTTCCCATCGTTCTTTTCGGTTCTCTCACCTTCTTCAAACTCCTCAAAGTTTATCAACATACAAATTCTAATTCAACAGAAACACTTAAAAATCTGTACCTTTAAATATACAAAATCCGCAGAAATTCTTTACACAAATTCCTTATAAAAAAAAGAGAAAAAGTTTCTCTCAGCAAAATTCTTCACGGCAGTCACCATCTGCAAATATCTCTTCTGCCAAGAACATAGAACACTAAGGAGTCCGAACGATCTCTTCTGCCAAGAACATAGAACACTAAGGAGTCCGATCCGTTCGTCGTTTGATCACGTCTCATTCGATTTCCGTTCAATCCTTTGAGGTAAAACATAATTTCTCGGTCTTTTCATCACGCTACTGATTTCACTATCTGGCTTTAAATTAATCGTACTCATATAAACCACCGATGATTCTTGTTCGGGAAATTATCCTCGACCCAATATCAGACCCGAATTCAAAACCATCAAACCCCGAACCAGAAATCGGATGTCTCAACCCCTGTATACACAAATCCAGATATCCCTGTTCAGGCCTTTGATTTTACCATGTCCATCGAACGAAATTCCAACCCAGAAGAAAAAAAAAAAGAAAAAAAAAGGGGGCTTACCTTCTTCCCAGCCAAGCATATTGCTGCAAATTCCAATCAGACTCCATAAAAATCCTATCATCTTCACCAATTGTTTCCCCACCATCACAAATCCACCACTCCAGTTCCAAACAGAACCCAATCACCGCCGCCATAGCCTGGAGCCCATCGCGGCTAGTCAAATCCGAGCTTGGGCGAGCCGGATAACATGTGTGTGTGGTTTGACTGTGTGTGTGTGTGTGTGTGTTTCGGGCGTGTGAGTTGGAGAGCTTTTGTGTGTGTGTCTTTCTGCCGTTTTATTTCCAACCGAGAAGAAATTGGAGAGGCCTAGAGGTGAAAAATCGGGAGAGAGAGAGAGAGAGAACACCGAGGGAGAGAGATAGGTTGGGAGGAAGAATGGGATGAGAATTGTGTCGGACGATTTCTTGTGAGAATGAGGTTCTTATACCCAGTTTCTTTTAGGGTTCTTCAATTTAGTCCCCAAGTTCCAGACCTTCTCAAATTGACCCCAAATCATTTTCAGGGTATACTAATTTCAGCCCCTATTTTTCAGTTTCTTCATTCTTGCCCGAATCTGGTTTATAATTATTTCAATTATCCCCAATCAGAATTATAATTTCTACAATTTCAGTCTCTTTCGGCCAAGCTTTTAACATGTTGACTTTTTTTTATTTATATTATTATTCACTCATAATTTAATTCTCAGTCATATAATAATAATAATTTTCTATTATTACTAATTATAGATAATAACGAGAATTTACGGGCCTAGAATCGTCGAGTCAAGCATTTCATCACATTCAAGTCAAGAACTGCATTTTATCCAGGTGTGAGGATTTATTACGCTTTTGTTTATTTTAATTGCTTTATTTATTGTCTTGTATGTGCACGTGAAACCAGTTAGAAGCACTTAAATGTGCAATCAGTCAGAAGCTCTTAAATGTGCAAT
This sequence comes from Orobanche coerulescens, assembly GCA_033398695.1. Lineage (NCBI taxonomy): Eukaryota > Viridiplantae > Streptophyta > Magnoliopsida > Lamiales > Orobanchaceae > Orobanche > Orobanche coerulescens. The sequence continues at coordinate 97,153,469 of CM065804.1, read as the reverse complement.
CAGTCAGAAGCACTTAAATGTGCAAATCAGTCAGAAGCACTTAATTGTGCATAAAGCCTTCGGAGCTGGCGACGGGCTTAATTTATCACCATGTTGTTTATACTTGCTAATATATTTAGTAATTAACGTAGACATATTGCGTACTCTCCACACTGAGCGAGTTGGAAGCTCACCCCACTATTTACCCCCTTTCAGGTTGAGGAGCTCGATGTGGCAAGCGCTTGAGTGTGGGATGATCAAGCTGATGATCAAATATCTATTTGTTAAATGTTATTTCTCTAAGACTATATTTTTGAACAATGTTCGACTTGTTTTAATTTCATGTCGAAGTGTTTTTTTTTTGGTGACTTAGGATTATTACTTGCGATTATTAAGTTCGTCTTTTTAAAATGTATTTCCGCTGCAAAAATTTTATTTATTCTTCTTAAAATTAGAAGAATTATATTTTAGAAAAGTGGTCGCTACAGCCCACACCATCAGTTTTATGAGGCATATCCGGTACACAATCCTAACAGAGGATATAGGCCCAGACCTTACACACCTTTTAGGGGTAATAATAATAACAACTTACACAATTCCAGGAGAAACCAGTTCTCCAGGAAACCAACTAACCCCCGAGGACCCACACAGATTTGGGTACCTTAATCTCTACTTGTCTTATTGCAGAAAAGATGGAAGGACTACTACCATATCTACACAAATTCAAACATTGGAGGTGAAGAATGGTTTGTAGATTCCGGATGCCCAAGACACATGACCGGGAACAAGAAGGTGCTGACTAAATATACCAAAGAAAGAGGTCTAGAAGTAACCTTTGGAGATAGCTCTAGAGACCAAACTAAAGGTTTTGGAGAGTTGCACCGAGGAAACATCACCATATCCAAAGTTCACTATGTCCAAGGACTCAAGTATAATCTCCTGAGCATAATTCAGTTTTGTGATGAGAAAAACCTAGTGGTCTTCACCATATGGAAATGTATGGTGATAGATATCCTATTTGGAGAGGTGAAGCTACAAGGATTCAGAAGGAGGGATGTCTATATGATAGATTGGAACACAGGAACTCTTAATACCTGTTTTCTATCTAAGACAATAGCTGAGAATGGATGGTTGTAGCACAAAAGATTATGTCATCTAAATTTCAAAGCCATCAACAAGAGTAGTTCTCAGAAGCTGGTCAGAGGACTTCCAGAAGAAGCATTCAAGAAGGAAGCTCTTTGTGATGCATGTCAGAAAGGAAAGCAGACCAGAGCATCATTCAAGCCAGTCCAGCCTACAACTCTCACATCAAGGATCTTAGATCTACTTCATATGGATCTATTTGACCCTATCAAGCCAAGGACTCTAAGTGGCAGAAAGCATGCTGTAGTAGTAGTGGATGACTACTCAAGGTTCACATGGATTATCTTTCTGTATAAAAAGAGTGAAACCTTGACCAAGTTATCTGAGCTGCTGAGAAGAATCGAAAATGAGAAATCCCTCTCAATCATCAAGATCAGATCAGATAGAGGAGGTGAATTTCTCAACAAGTCTATCACTGATTACAGCGATCAGAATGGAATCCGGCATGAGCTCTCTGCAGCCAGGACCCCCCAGCAGAATGGTCTTGCCGAAAGAAGAAACAGAACCTTAAAGAAAGCAGCCAGGTCCATGATTGCAGAAGCAGACCTGCCCAAGAGGTTCTGGGCTGAAGCTATCAACATAGCATGCCACACTCAGAACAGGAGTATGATAGTAGGGAGACATGGCAAAACTCCCTATGAGGTTTGGAATCACTACTACAAAAGTGGCCTTTAACAGCGCCATTTTAACAGCGGTTGTTCAAAAACAGCTGTTAAAATGATGCGGTGGCATACCTGTAAATATTATGTAATAAATTAACAGCGGTTCTTTAAAAAACCACTGTTAAACTGCACATTTAACAGCGGTTATAAAAAACCACTGTTAAAATATCAGTTAACAACGGTTATTAAATAACCGTTGTTAAAAGAAAAACACTTAACAGCGGTTGTTACAAACAACCGCTGTTAAACTGCATATTTAACAGCGGTTATAAAAAACCGCTGTTAAAAGATCAGTTAACAGCGGTTATTAAATGAGCGCTGTTAAAAGAAAAACACTTAACAGTGGTTGTTACAAACAACCGTTGTTAAGCTGCACATTTAACAGCGGATATTTGTAGAACCGTTGTTAAGTGTTTTTTTTTTCTTTTTTTTTTTCTTTTAACAATGGTTTTTTTGTACAATTTAATAATTTATATAATATATATAAGTTATAATTTTTCATATATAATTTAATATGTATGTATTATAATTTTTAATATATAATGCAATATATAATTTTTAATATTGATATATAATAAAATATATCGATATTCAATATTGGAGATTGCTGTTTAATTTTCATGATTAAATTTATTATATAATTATATGTATATATTTGATGTAGTGGATGAGATTCCTATTTGATAATTAGAGCGGGGGCATTTTTGAAATATTTGAAAAATATTTGTTTGTGATTTTTCGGATGAACTCAGCCTTTTCTTATCGGAATCAACTCACTGAGCAAGAGTCACCGCTTTGCGGTGAGGTACGTTGTTTTTTGGCCAAAAAATGATGTTTAGGCCCTCAATTTTGCGTTTTTTTGTTTTTCGGGAGCTAATTGCAAAATTTTAAAAGTTTGTGTGCTTTTTATTTAATTGTGTATTGTTAATCCTAGCTTTCCTAGGGTATATATATGCTTGTAAGACTATATTTAGATATTATTGAATGAATAAGTATTTTCTCTAATAGTGGTTATTTAAAACAACCGTTTTTAATTGTATATATAAAAAAAACGTTTAACATCATTTGTTTAAAACAACCGCTGTTAATGTAATAGAAAAAAAAAAGATTTAACATCGGTTGTTTAAAACAACCGCTGTTAATGTAATATAAAAAAAACATTTAACATCGGTTGTTTAAAAAAACCGCTGTTAATGTAACATTTAATATATAATGTAATATATAATTTTAAATATTGATTTATAATAATATATATATTCATATTCAATATATATTATAAATTTTAATGTACATTATAAAATTTAAATTTTCAGCATGGTTATATACAATATAAATTATAAATATGTAATATAATTTTTATTACATTATATTATTATTCAATAATAATATAATATCTTAATTAATAATATAAATCATAAAAGTTTAATAATCAGTTTCATTAAATTTTTATATAATATTCATCATACCTTTAATATATATATATAATATAATTCTGAAAATATTAATAAACAAATATATACAAATAAATGATTAATTGTACATTTATATAAAATAAAGCAACAAAAGTAAAAGAAATGACTTTGACTCGGTGGTTTGATACCAACTCCACAAAAGTGGAGGTCAGAGGTTCGAATCTCATGTGCAGCAAAAATGCACATTTATATGCATAAATGTGCGGGTCCCGAGCTGGCGGGCGAGGCAGGTAGGGATGTGCGGGCGGGCGGGGATCTGGGCAGTGTAGTTTAATTAATTTTTTTTATTTCAATAATTTTAACAGCGGTTGTAAAAGAACCGCTGTTAAAAAAAATAATTTCTAAAAAAAATACTTTTTTGAAAAAACAATTATTTAACAGCGGTTTTTACTAATAACCGCTGTTAAATTTAACATCGGTTATTAGTAAAAAAACGCTGTTAAATATAACAACGGTTTTTTAAAAAAATGCTGTTAAATTTACTATCAGCACCTTTAACAGCGGTTCGAGAATCGCTGTTAATATGGCTCCAGAACCGCTGTTAAAACCCTGTTTTTGTAGTAGTGAATGGCAGAACAACTACAGTTGCTTATTTTCATATTTTTGGTTGTAAGTGTTTCATCCACAACAATGGTAAAACCCAACTAAATGCCTTTGATGCTAAAATTGATAACGGTCTCTTTATGGGATATTCACAAAGAAGCAAGGCATATAGAGTTTTTAATAAAAGAACCTTAGTTGTGGAGGAAACACCTCATGTTGTATTTGATGAAACTACTGCTGAGTACAGGAAAAAGGTGGAGCTGATAGAGAATAAGCTCAAATCTGCAACCCTAGAAGAAGTCATTGTCCATGACACAGGAATGGTGGACTCACCTGCAGACGAGCCTGAAGACCCATCTGTAGCTGATGAAGACCCAACTGCAGATCAAACAGGACCACAAAACCTCCCTGATCCAGTTGCTGCTGATAAAGACCAATCCGTAGCTGATAAAGACTCACCTGCAGATCAGACCAGATCCCAACCTGCAGATGACAAGACGGTAGCTGATCCAGTTGCAGACCAAGAAGATCAGATCCAAGCTGATGCAGAGAGAGAAGAAATCCACCAAAGCAAATCTACAGAGGGAACAGACCCTGAAGAAGAAGACATTCCTAAGTGGCTCAAAGATCACCTTATCCAACAGATCATTGGGAAGCTAACTGATGGAGTCAAGACAAGACAGTCTACTCCACCCGTAAGAATGGCAATGTTTTCATGCTTTATGTCTCAGATAGAACCCAATACAACAGAGCAAGCCCTGGAAGACTACTCTTGGATCAATGCAATGCAAGAAGAGCTCAATCAGATGGAGAGAAACAATGTTTGGGAACTAACAGACAGATCAGATCATAAGAAGGTTATTGGCACCAAATGGGTGTACAAAAACAAATGCGACGAAGTTGGAGCTGTTGTTAGGAAAAAAGCCAGACTTGTTGCTAAAGGCTATGCACAGTGTGAAAGAATAGATTTTGATGAAACCTATGCACCTGTTGCAAGATTAGAAGCCATCAGACTATTCCTCGCATATGCTGCATTCAAGGATTTTAAAGTCTATCAGATGGATGTAAAGAGTGCTTTCCTTAATGGAATCCTAGAAGAAGAAGTCTATGTGGAGCAACCCCCAGGATTTGTCAAGGGAGACAAAGTCTACAAGCTATTGAAAGCTCTATATGGACTCAAGCAGGCACCAAGAGCTTGGTATGAAACCTTATCTGTATTTCTTGAGAAGAACGGTTTCTGCAAAGGGAAAGTGGATAAGACCCTATTCAGAGTGGAGCACGAAGGCCACATACTACTAGTTCAGATATATGTGGATGACATCATATTTGGCTCAAACAACCCAGAGATGTGTGAGAAATTCTCAAATCTCATGCAAGGAGAATTTGAGATGAGTATGATGGGAAAGCTTAACTTCTTTCTTGGATTACAAGTCAAGAAGATGGAAAATGGAATTTTCATCAATCAAGCCAAATATACCCAATATCTAATCAAGAGATTTGGAATGGAATCAGCCAAACCAGCAAGGATTCCTATGAGCACAAGCACTCATCTAGATGCAGATGATGTAGGCATATCAGTGGACTCAACCCACTACGGAGGACTTATTGGATCATTGCTATACCTCACTACAAGCAGACCAGATATATCTTATGCCGTAGGAGTATCCGCACGATTTCAATCCAAGCCAGAGTAGTCTCACCAAGATGCAGCCAAGAGAATAATCAAATACCTTAAGTCTACAGTCAATGTTGGACTATGGTACCCTAAGGATGATAACTTCGAGCTATCAGGATACTCAGATGCAGATTTCACAGGATGCAAAATAAATAGGAAAAGTACTAGTGGAACGTGCCAATTCCTAGGAACCAGACTGATATCTTGGTTTAGCAAGAAGCAGGTTTCTAACTTAATTTGGATCACAAGTGGAATAATACTATATGTTTAAAATACACGTGGCAACTACGCGTTCAATCGACCTCCACTATGACCAATTAAAATCCAACCATCCATTTTCAAATTTTCAAAAACTGGACCACCGATTACTAATTTGAATTTTAAAAAAAAAGCCCTCAAAAGGTGGACCACCGTTTAAAATAAATGAATATTTAATTGCAAATGTCGTTTCATTTTCTTTTTAAAGACGGGAAAAGCCTTTTCACTTTACCTTCTTCAACCTCGCAAAACCCTAATTCTTCAGAGCAAAAATTCGTACGAACTCTACATACACTCAGAAATCTTTTACTGTGCAGAAATGGAATCTTACTTTGACGGAGTGAACCTCAAGGCGGTGAAGGACCAGATCATCTTTTCACTGGTCGTCGATTTCGAAGGACTTCTTGAAGCAAATCTGGACAACAACGAAGTGTGCAACCTCATCAGAGCAATGAAGACAAATGGGATATGCCCATTTTTGGATATCAGCCCCAAACATCTATTCAAGGAGGCTGTTATTACCTTTTATCGAGAGGCCTGAGTGCTCGAATATGGGATAAGGAGTTCTATCTGTGGAATCCAAGTGGATATTACCCCAGAAACAATCGGAAAAATCTTCGGGATGAAATCCCGCGGCATGGCTGTCGAAGTAAAGGTGGTATCTGGGCCGATCGCAGAACATCCCGGCATGGCCCGACAGGCTTAAAAACTGGCCCGGATCGGCCCGTTTACTATTTGGCCCGGCCCGGCCCGTGTACATTTAGGTTATGTGGGCCTTAGGGGCCTTTGTTTTAGAGTCCCGGCCCGGATCGGCCCGAGCCCGCCTAAAACCGCTGGCCCGACATGGACCGGCCTGAGCCCGTGTTAGCCCGTGAACCGGGATGGCCCGATCCGTTTAGCCCGTCTAAAGACCATGAAGTGGGAATGCCCAATAGGTTTTTTTTTATTTCTTTCCTATCAATTTATAGCCTGAAAAAGGTACAAAATCCAGTTTTTATTTAGTAAATCACATCTTATTATGTCCAAGAGGCATGCAGTAGTGAGAGTACAATTCAGCATTCTATGTCCACTAACATTTCACACCCGACAATAGTCTGATGCACTATAGGAACACTTCGCAATTAACTTGAAGAGGAGTAAAATGAGAGAGAGAGACAGATAGAGAGGGGGAGATAGAGAGTTGTTCTTTCTTTATAATAAATTTCAAGTTCATTTTGTTGGTCTTTGTAATAAAATTTCTGTCTTACAATGAAGAAAAAAAATGGTCAACCCGGCCCGGCCCGGCCCGGCTCGTGAACAGCCCAGCCCGGCCCATGAACACAATGGGCTGTGGGCCGGTCCGGGCCTTATGTTTGTAAAAAAAGACCGACCCGGCCCGGCCCGCCAAAAAAGAAGGCCCGGCACGACCCGACCCTTAAATGGAGCGGGCTTTAGCAGCCCGACCCGGGCCGGCCGGGCCCGGCCCGAACGCCACCTCGACAGTCGAAGCCATGAAACAGAACGCAACCGACACGTGGCTGAGAATCAAAACCAACGAACAGCCCTCTAAATTGAAGCTGACTGCCAAAAGGAGCAAATTGAAAAAGGAATATCGATATGCGTTGGACATCACCAACAAAATAGTGATGGGGATGGCGGGCAGCTACGATCAGTTATCATCAGCCATGTTCATGGTGCTGGGAGCACTAATTGAAGCTGAGCCAATTGACTGTGCTGACTACATTTTCCGTCAATTGGTGCGGGAGGTGAATAAGGCCGAGTGGCTAGTCGAGGAGAAGAAGTTCAAATCAAAGCTTGCGTACGAGACGCAGATAAGTTGGATGCTGGAGAAGCTCGGTGTGTCAAAGGGAAGTGCAGACCCTTTCCACATCAATAAGAGACTTGGTCATTTGGACCAAAAAACCCTAAGGTGTTTGGGTGGAGAGCGGAAAGCGACTCAGCTATTAAGAGAAATGGCTGAGGAGCCGTATACCTACAGATACCCTGTGATCTCAGATGAGTCGGAGGATCACCAAGCTGCAGCCCGCAACTCACCTGCAGCCCAATCTGAAACTGAGTCAGACAACACCCCTATCGCGCTCCGTTTCAAATAAAGGGGACCTGCCCCTGGAGAACCATCAATAAGTCACTCCTCACCAGAACCCTCTCCCATGAGGCCCACGCGGTTGGAATTTGATGAAGAAGAGCAGCCTGAGTCCCTATCCTCTCCTGAACCTATTCATATGGAATACCAGCCTGCTCGTGCCAGCATGGAGACCCAGTTTGTCCCTCTTCTCACTCCCTATCTCATGTTAGAAGAAGAAGAAGCAGGGTTGATCATTCACACACCTGAAGCAAACTACACCTTCAACCTTCTTGACAACAATATCTTCAACCTGTCTATAGAGCAGCTCAAATTGGTAAAACCTCATGCTCTAAAACATTTCTTTGTACATATTTATGAGGAATGGAAATTTTAAAATCATTTTCATTCACTCAACTGAAATCTTACGTTGAGGTGAGTAGCTGGGAGTATCCCCAGGCTACTGAAGAAGCGCTGATGCAGTTTTACAACGAGTCAGACGTAATTTTGTTGCTTCAGGAAAATTGGTTCATGTCCAATTTTAAAACCCACATGGACCAATTTATCCATACTATTATGTACAGTATTTTGAATGGATCTATTGATGAAGAAGGAGTAGTTGAAGAGAAAGAGGTAAGGATAGAAGATTTAGTGGAGGAAGAAGTTGAAAAAGAAGAATTTATTATTGTTGAGGATGAAGAGGAGAGACAGGAAGAAAAAGAAGAAGAAAATATCTTAGTTGAAAAAAAATTTGGAGAAGAAGGAGTCGAAAAAACAGAGGAATTGGTGGATGAAGGAGAAGAAGAAGGAGAGGAAGTTGATCAAGATGAAGAAGAGGAAAAAGAAGATGATGATAAAAATAATGATAAAAAGGATGATGATGATGATAAAAAGGATGATGATGATGAAGACAAAAATAATGATGATGATGATGGTAAGGATGATTGTGGAGATAAGGAGGCTGAGAAAGAAAAACAGAATGAGTATGATGAAGAGGAAGAAAAACAAAAGGAAGAAGGAGTGAAGGGAAAAGAAGCAGAGGCAGAAAAAGTAGTCAGAGCTGAATCAGACAAGGCTGGGGCACCTGCCCGCTATACCAGCCTAGATGCAGACCTAGCTGAGGATGACAGATCGGGGACCCCAGAGCAGACCCCATATGGTAAGCCATCTGCAGACAGGAGGGTCATCCGCACACCTACCTGCAAGTGTCGAAGGCTCAGGAGAGCACTCTCCGCAGACATCACACATTTCACTTGTGATGACTGAGCTGATCCGACAAATTGTAAAAGACACTGTTGGAGAGCTGCTTTCCACACAAATCACTCCTGACCTGCAGTCCATTAATGCCAAGATAGATACCTTGCTGCAGCGGAATATCCCTCAAACACCTCCTCCTACAAACAACAGAATGCCCATTGGCATGTCTAACTGGATGCACAGAATGGAGCAACACTTAACTTTATTAGTTGATGCTGGCAAAAAGGGGTAAGAAAGGTTGAAGGGGTAAGGAAGCAGGTAGGGGGAAGTAAGAGAAGTTCAGGAGCTGAGGACGAAGAGGAACAAGATGTCCAATTAATTATAGCTGGGACATCATCTGCTAAGAGGAAGGAAGAAGCTGACCAAAAGCAGACTGATGATCAGCCTGCAGCCAAGAGAAGGAGGACCAGACTTGGGGACGAGCCTACACTAGAATGGGAAGGCAAAGAGTTGTGGTATGTTAAAGATTTCCTTCCTGTCGAAGCCGTACCAATTGTCTCAATCCTTAAGTTATATCATCCATACTGTAATATCCTGCACTGTGCAATATAACTCGGGTAAAATATGTTAGGAATACTTTTTAGATTTTGATGGTGTCATCTTTATATATTCAAATGTATGTTTTAAATTACTTGGCGAAATGTAAGGAAGAACCAAATGAGTATCTTCCATAGGCCAAATTATGATAAGTTAGATACTTGGCAAAATGTAAAGAAGAACCAAATGAGTATCTTCTATAGACCATTTAAGTTAGGCTCAAAATCGGCTAAGTACAAAAGTACAGATAAGTACTTCAGAGAAGTGTAAACCAAAAACTGCAGTAAAGCCGAAGTCACAGTGAAGTCTAAAACAGAGAAACAAATTCATCAGTGATGGTTGACCAGACTGCAGTCAAGTGATCAGCAGACCAAGACATCTAAAGTCTGACCAACAGATAAGTCAAAATTCATCAAGACAGAAGACTTCAGACAAGTCGTCTGATTAGGCAAGTCTCAACAAGACATTAGAGAAGTCATCGGCAGAGAAGTCCAAACTGCAGAAAAGTTGACTGGACATCAGAGAGCTTGACTTATAAGAGATCAGCCAAGTACTCCAAGTCCACGCCAACATGCGTTGAATAGTCAATATTTACGGAAAGGCACATGCAAGCGTGAAGGGACAAATTGGAGAGATTCCCGCAAAGGATATGAATTAAATAATTTATCCAGATCTACCACTGAAGACTTTAATCTTATTATATTCAAAATATTCGGTGCCTCACATGTAAGTCTTCACAACGGTCGAAAGATGGATTAAAATATGGGAATCCAGCCTTGCAACGTTCAGAAATAAAAAACAATGAAGTCTCTCTCTCCAACAGACGGATTTGTTACAAGATTTGCAACGACTATAAAGTATGCTCAAGGATCGACACTTATATATATCCGAAGATTTGAAGTTGAGCAGTATGATACGAACAAAACTCTCAAGCGATCAAAGTTATCAAAGCAATCAAAGCAATCATATAGCATCGTGAAAAGAGCAGTACTCGAAGTTCTTATTTGAAGAAAGCTCTTAGTTGGATAAGACAAATACTCTTGTCTTAAAACCTGAGTTTGGCGTACTTCACTGGTTGAAGTTGCGAGACTGATAGGCATCCGAGGATTTGAAGAATCAAGTGGTGCTAGGCAGTCAAAAGAGGAGTTGCAATGACGGGATTTTCACTGGTTGGGAGTTGTTGTAGCTGAGTAAAAGAATCACTGATTTATCACTGGTTGAGAATTATAGTGGATTCATCTCCAACTGGTTTGGAGAAAGTGGATTAGTAGAGGATTACCCCACCTCTGAGACCACAATAAATTGCCTGCGTGTTTTACTATTTTTCAGCATTACTTAACTGTTGCATTCATACTTTACTGTTCCATTTCTTAGTTTTGTTTTCGTCATCAGCTGATTTCCGCATATGTATCAGCTGAGAAACTCACTCTTCGAAGAAAAGAGTTTAAGAGTTTCAATAAGTCTATTCACCCCCCCCATCTAGACTTATTCGTGGATGACTTGTGACCTACAAAATAATGCGAAAAATTTATACTAAAATTTCAGAATATTACATACTACATCTCTTAAAATAAGTTCCGTCCTCGAAACTTGCAATCCTGTCGCACACAACATCTCAACCAAATATACAAACTTATCACGAAAGCAGTCAATCGTCACCACAAGCGAATAACCAAAACAATATACTTACATATGCATGAAGCCAATGATCTCCCGTGATACTAGCATATGACTCCCACACGAACCCTCAACACTGTAATACCCGTTATTTTTATCCCCGGAAATTTTCTATTTTTGGCGGAAGTCTATTTTGACGACTTTCTTGGGACCTTTTCGTCATCCTGAGAATGATTAATTCTACACTTTTTGTCATCCGAGTTCGTTTCGGTATCGTTCTGTTGAATTCCGTGTCCTTAATCGACTTTTTCACGTGGGAGTTCGACTTTGTTAGATCACCATTAATTTTTGGTAACTCCAAAAAAATTCTGAATCTTTGCAATATTATAGATCATCGAGTTAGCTTTCCAATGGTTCAAACGGTGAGTCAATCGGAGTCCGGACGAGAGAGTTATGGTCGTTTGAACTCACCCGCTCGTTATTGGCCGATCATCACGGCCGAACTCGGCCGTGTCGTCCGACACGGCCCGTGCCGTACTCGTCCGGAAATGCCGGAGTTTCGCCGACCAGACTCGGCCGTGTCGTCCGACACGGCCCGTGCCGTACTCTTCCGGATAAACCTCGAACGATCGCCGACACGCCCGACCGTGTCCTGTGACACGGCCGAGTCATGCCTGGCCTTGCCGGGCGGGTCGCCGTCGGAAGGCCTCGGCCGCGACCGTGTCGGGCAGACACGGTCGAGTCCCCGCCGCCAATCGTGCAACACGACCGTGCCGACCGCACGGCCGTGTCCGGCAGCGCCAACCCCTATAAAAGGCCCCGCAGACGCTTTTTCTTGCCATTTTTCACCTTCTTCTTCTCCTCTTCCGTAGCCGGGCGTGTTCTAAGCTTGAAGCCATGTTGTTTAGCAACATATCCATGGAGTTCCTTGGGTTATATCATCAATCATTCGTCCGATAACATCCTTTGATCGAGCGAATCAGTCGATTTTCTAGAAATCTAATTTTGGGGATTTTGGGTATTTTGTTCGATTTCGTCCGTTTAATCCGATTTAACTTAGGATTGTGAAGGATTGATGATTATTTAGATGTATTGTATCATTTCCTTGTTATCCCATGGTTGGATCGTATCGATTCGTTGTTTTGGTCGAGTTCTTGACCGACGCCTTGAAGGTGTCCTAGAAATGTCATAGAGTGGTTTTCGGGCGTTCTACGATTATTCTTCCTCGTATGATCGATGATTTATTGAATTTATGTTGTTAGGTCGAATTCTTGTGAAGAACTCGAGTTGAAACCCTTCCGCTCGTTGTCTTCCTCGTGGTTCAAACTTCCCGGTCGAACCGTGTTCTTCGGATCTTGATAACGCTTTATTAAGGCAAGTATACATTTATGATTGTACGCTCGACTTTGAAAGTATGAAATATTGATGATACGATGATTTCTAGCCACTCCGGACGGGCCTATGGTCCTCTCGAGGGTTTCGTAGCCTCCGGTGCGATTCCATGGTTGATATGAACGAACCGCTTTCTACGGCATTCATATGAAATAATGTTGGCATGCTTATTTATATCCACTCGGGACGGACCGACGGTCCTCCGAGGTTTCGTAGCCTCAGTGCGATTCCATGGATAATATGAATTAACCACTCGGGGACGGACCGACGGGTCCTACGAGGTTCCGTAGCCTCAGTGCGGTTCCACGGTATTCATATATGTATTGATGAGATGCTATGAGATTTAGTTATTAGGACTACTAGTCTTAAATTGATGAATTGACGGAAATTGATGAATTGACGGATATTGATGAATTGACGGATTACATTTACTTTATTGTCGAGAAGTATTATGTTTCATATTGTTATACTTGCACTAGCTATTCGACGGCTAACCCCTTTATGGGGGAAATACGTTTCATGTATTTGAGTTCCGGGGAGAGCGGATGAGGCGGTGCAGGTCGGCATGAAGATGATGGGCAAGTGTGATCGTGTCTTGTCTCGGTTATCTCTTTTGGTTTCCTCCATTCGGTGTTGTTGTCTTGGAATGGATTTTTAAATACTCGAGTATTGTATTTGATTTCCTTGATGTTCGGCTGTGTTGCCGAGGTATTGATTTGTGCAGTGATGTATATGGTTTCGTTGGTTATGGTTTGAATACCATTTGTATCGTCTTTCTTTCTATTGTATGTAGACCTTATCGGTCAAGTTTATAGTTCCGCGTATGTTTAGCCTTGTGGGTCCCACGGCGGGGCTCACGGCGCTGTAATATACCCTGAATAACTTGGGGGTGTTACAGAATATGGTATCAGAGCTTAGGTTTATGGATACCTAGGCTGTCGGTCTTTTGGGTCAATTGAGTCGGCATTTGCCCACAGTATCACTACTCTGCCATCATCACAGTGCGACCGGTACTTGTAAGTCCTCTCACTCTTCTTGTATTTTTCTTAATCGTTTCGTTTATAGCTTGGTATTCTTGGGAATTGGTCACTTCGGGAATGTGCGATTTGGATTATACTTACGCACGTATGTGCCTTTCCGAATGTTGGCTGAAAGTAGGAAGAATCGTGGCCGTGGTCACGGACGTGAACTCTTCCTTGAGATTTTGTTAAATTGCTAATTGCGATATTGGTGTGTAACGGTATTATGTTGAGACTTTGTTTAGGAGTCGCATGCTAGTATCACGGGAGATCTTCGACTTCACGACTGTAAGTATGTTGTTCGGATTATTCGATAATGCAGGTTATCTTGGTGATTTTGGATTTTCCGTTGAAATGTTTGTGCAGTGATTGCAAGTTTCGAGGACGAAACTTATTTTTAAGGGGGTAGAGTGTAATACCCGATTTTTCGGATATTTTTTTCGTTTATATATTGGATATCGTGGATGGTTAATTATGCTCGAGGACGTTGTGAACGTTGAAAATGTTATTGAATTGAGTATATGTATTGATTTTGCCGTATGCTCGTATTTGGTATGTCATGACTTTGGACAGAATTGTTGAAATTGGCTAAGTATGGAATTATTACGACGTTAATGAGGTGAGATTACGTACGTAAGATTGGCATGGTTACGCACGTCAAGGCTAAGGTATTAAGTAAGTAACGAAGGCATCTGACAGAACCGAGTCATGTGAGGCGGTGGGACCTGTTTCGGCAACTTTCGGCGGAGAATGTTGACAGGTGAGTCAACGACGTGTTACGACGTTATACGTAACGTGTTACGCACATAACACAACCATTGTCTGTAGCAAGTCAACTGGTATATTACGACGTTATATGGTATGGGTTACGACGTAATAGATCGCACGGAATGAGACAGTGAGATGGTTACGTACGTTATGGATTTTGGATTACGCACGTTAAAGTTGTTACGTACGTTAAGAAAGGACACCTACGTACGTAATGAGAGTGCAATTTATAGATGGAAGTGTTGCCTTTCATTTCTCTCACGATCCTTTGAGATATTTCTCTCCAAAACTCGTCCCTCTTCACTTTTAAGAGTGTTCTAAACACTTTTAACATGATTGTGAGCTTGGAATCATGGAATTAGAGCTTGGTTATGGAACTATTGTTGATTCTTGAAGTGATTTCTTGTGTTATCCATATTCTATGAGGTTTATGCCGAAGGAAGATAATGATATGCTTTGAATATGTTGATTATGATTATGGAATCATAGAGATCTTGATGTTCTTGAGGCCATATGATGACTATGATGATTTAATGATTCTTGGAATGGAGTTCAATTATTCTTTCTTCGTGGTTCGTCCATGCAAGGTAATCCTCATATCCCTTTTGAAAGTGGCTTATTTTTTTTTTTTCTTTTTGGGCTACTACTTGGGAGGGAGTACATTGGGAATCGTGTATTTTGATGTTCGTCTTATTTCAATGAAAATGCATAAATTGGACTGTACTTTTATCCGCTGCGTGAGTATTTTTGAAATGGATTTTTGGTATTTTGCCAATGAAATTTTATTTTGTAAAACCGATTCCCTAAAGCGAGTTTTGGCATTTTAACCTTGATCGTTTTGACGGTATTTGGAAAATGATTTTTTTAGTATTTGAAAAATATTACCGTCATCGGTCTTTTTAGCATTTTTGGAATGACGTGGAAATTGTGCTTAGCACAGTAAATCCTTGTGAGAAGGGTTTACGGCGTGTAATATTCCAGGAGGATGCAGGGTGTTACAATTATGGAATCATGTGATAATGTTATACGAGATTTGTTGGAATTGTAATAAGAGATTTCGGATGTTGATATGATCATTGAGATCTTCTTCATATGGTGATAAGGGTTTTGTTTCGATTCTTGAGATTGTATGAATGACATGATGAAGAAAATGGTAACATGGAGATATATACCTCAGAGATGTTGTTACGACGTGATTTCGGATATTTCATGTTCTTGAAGAACTCTTGAATTATACGAGGTGATGAAAATTTTTTTTTAGAAGTGTTGATGTTTTGAAAATGAATATGGAATATTCATATCTAGAGCTAAATTATGTGTTGGAAATAATATTCGTATAGGAATACGAATGTGATTATGAGTTTGATGAGACTATTATTCATCTCTGAATTTGAAAGCCCATACGTATGGAGTAAATATTCAAATCGAATGAATGGATTGTTTGATAACCTTTTTAATATGATTATCTATTGTTTTGAACCAGTCGGATGATTCGAATTGATGACGGTTATAAGTAAATTTTAACGATGGATTTACGAGAAGGGAACCTTGTAAATTCGTATTTAAGAATTGAGTTTGGAACATTTAGACCCTTATTATTGGTCCGAATTGGTTGCTGATATGATCATCATTTTTCGACTCGTATTGTGGACAGGATTTGTAAGTGTCTGAGTTGGATTGTTGATGTGATTAGTCGAGATATGGTAAAACGATTGAGTTCGTGGTTTGGTGGTATTGATATTGGTCGTCATCGAACCGGTTGATTATCAATCCTTCATTTTACAATAAGGTATGATATTTGATCGTGAATTATGACTGTTGTGTTGCGGTTAAGGTTGAAGGGTTCGTAGATTAACTTGGTCGAGATCGAGGGAATTCGTAAGACGAAATCAACCGAATTGGTAATGTACTTTGTATTGATATCGAGACAAGTTTTATACTCGTACTAATCAATGAGACTAATGTTATCGTGTAGGCGTACGATTGTGTGTATCATTTTGGGACTTGGCCTCTTTATGATTGTATTGATGTCAGGGGATTGGTTGACACGACGCCCGTCGGCAAATTATGCCAAATGTTACTATTGTTTGTAAAAGGCCGGTTCGAGGCATTGCGATACTTGTTGGTTAAGTCGCTGTCGATTGCCGGTTCGCGGTATCGACGTATCGATTGTGATTGTGATGGATTTTCCATTGAGATATTGTGGTAATCGTCGTCATTGACATCGGTGTTTTTCTATTAATATTATATTAACCAATGAGAGACGTTTGATATATCCTTTTATCATCTCCGTTTCGGTGGTCGGTTTAAGACACCGGGACATCTATTCTATCGTATCATTGATTATCGATTGACCGTTCTAAGGTAATCGAGGTATTGAATTGGGATTATCGAAGATAATTCCCATCCATTATCAAAGATAATTTCCGTCCGTTGTATAATTGTTATCGATTGGCCATCCTACGGTAATCGAAGTATTGAATTGGGATTATCAACGATAGTTCCCATCCGTTAAATTATTATTGTCGTGTTGACCGATTCAAGGCAGCACACTATTTTCTTGTGAACTCGGTAATTTTGTGATCTTTGAAGGTTGAGGATTTTACCGAACTGTTGTGTTGTGATCGTTGCTCGTGTTAATCGGTCCTTAAGGAAATTCTGATCCCATGATGGTTGTTTTGAATATCGTTGGTCGTGTCGATCTTTCATTATTCGTGTGTCATCGTTCACTTGGTGAGTCGTATGATCCATATTGGATGTTTTATCCCTTGAGTTTCGTTGTCATGTTGTATCGTGGCATATCCGGAATCATGTCTGCGTGCCGATTGGTTATGTGTAGGATTTTTAGCCAGGCACTCGATGGTCATGCGTGGGTATTTCCGCATTGGACCGTGCACACGAGACGTAGTTCTTGAGGCTAATTAGGTACATTGTCACACGTATATTCTGGATTCCGTATACGGGGTGGACATGTGCATGGACACATTTCGGATCGGGCGTCTTGTGATGTCCCTCTTGAGCTTTATTGATTGATCGTTCGTAGTCCATGTTGTATTGGATATGTCCGACGATTTCCGATCGGTTGTTCATACGCCGAGGGTATGTCCGACGATCGAGTTTGCTCCTTTGAGATCTGTATTGTGATGATTCTGACTTTGGTGTTCGGCTTTCAGCCATTGTGATGTATCGGTATTCCGTTGGAGCCTTCGGGCATTGTGAATTCGTATCTTTTCGGCATTGGTTTGGTTTGCCTTCGGGTAATGTATTGTGGTGTTCTATATTGATGATTCGCCGTTTGGGCGTAAGTTTGATTCTTGTGCATATCGTTGAGTTTTCTGGCGAAATATTTCTTCTCCTACTGTTTTAAGTTTGGGACGAAACTTCTTTTAAGGAGGGTAGAATGTAATACCGTTATTTTATCCCGGAAATTTTCTATTTTTGGCGGAAGTCTATTTTGACGACTTGCTTGGGACCATTTCGTCATCCCGAGAATGATTAATTCTACACTTTTTGTCACCCGAGTTCGTTTCGGTATCGTTACATTGAATTAGTGTCCTTAATCGACTTTTCACGTGGGAGTTCGACTTTGTTAGATCACCATTAATTTTTGGTAACTCCAAAAAATTCTGAATCTTTGCAATATTATAGAGCATCGAGTTAGCTTTCCAATGGTTCAAACGGTGAGTCAATCGAGTCGGACGAGAGAGTTATGGTCGTTTGAACTCACCCGCTCGTTATTGGCGATCCTGCCGGCCGAACTCGGCCGTGTCGTCCGACACGGCCCGTGCCGTACTCGTCCGGAAATGCCGGAGTTTCGTCGACTGGACTCGGCCGTGTCGTCCGACACGGCCGTGCCGTCTCTTAGGATAAACACTGGAGCAGCTGCCGACACGCCGGCCGTGTCCCGTGGACACGGCCGAGTCATGCCCGATCGGCCGTCGGGCGGGTCGCTGTCGGAAGGCCCTCGGCGCCGCGACCGTGTCAAGCGGGACATGGTCGAGTCCTGTCGGCCAAGCGTGCAACACGGCCGTGCCCGGCCGGCACGGGCCGTGTCCGGCGGCGATCAACCCTATAAAAGGCCACCGCACACGTTTTTCTTGCCATTTTTCACCTTCTTCTTCTCCTCTTCCGTAGCTGGGCGTGTTCTAAGCTTGGAGCCATGTTGTTTAGCAACATATCCATGGAGTTCCTTGGGTTATATCATCAATCATTCGTCCGATAACATCCTTTGATCGAGCGAATCAGGTCAGATTTTCTAGAAATCTAATTTTGGGGATTTTGGGTATTTTGTTCGATTTCGTCCGTTTAATCCGATTTAACTTAGGATTGTGAAGGATTGATGATTATTTAGATGTATTGTATCATTTACCTTGTTATCCCATGGTTGGATCGTATCGATTCGTTGTTTTGGTCGAGTTCTTGACCGACGCCTTGAAGGTGTCCGGTAAAATGTCATAGAGGGGTTTTCGGGCGTTCTACGATTATTCTTCCTCGTATGATCGATGATTTATTGAATTTATGTTGTTAGGGTCGAATTCTTGTGAAGAACTCGAGTTGAAACCCTTCCGTTCGTTGTCTTCCTCGTGGTTCAAACTTCCGGTCGAACCGTGTTCTTCGGGATCTTGATAACGTTTATTAAGGCAAGTATACATTTATGATTGTACGTTCTCGACTTTGAAAGTATGAAATATTGATGATACGATGATTTCTAGCCACTCCGGGACGGGCCTATGGTCCTCTGAGGGTTTCGTAGCCTCTGGTGCGATTCCATGGTTGATATGAACGAACCGTTTCTACGGCATTCATATGAAATAATGTTGGCATGCTTATTTATATCCACTCCGGGACGGACCGGAGTCCTCCGAGGTTTCGTAGCCTCAGTGCGATTCCATGGAATATATGAATAAACCACTCAGTGACGGACCGACGATTCCACTGAGGGGTCCGTAGCCTCTGGTGCGGTTCCACGGTATTCATATATGTATTGATGAGATGCTATGAGATTTAGTTATTCCGGAATACTAGTCTTAAATTGATGAATTGACGGAAATTGATGAATTGACGGATATTGATGAATTGACGGATTACATTTACTTTATTGTCGAGAAGTATTATGTTTCATATTGTTATACTTGCACTAGCTATTCGACGGCTAACCCCTTTATGGGGGAAATACGTTTCATGTATTTCAGGTTCCAGGAGAGCGGACAGACGGGTACCGGGTCGGCATGAAGATGATGGGCAAGTGTGATACTGTGTCTTGTCTCCGGTTATCTCTTTTGGTTTCCTCCATTCAGTGTTGTTGTACTGGAATGGATTTTTAAATACTCGAGTATTGTATTTCAGTTTCCTTGATGTTCCGGCCTGTGTTGCCGAGGTATTGATTTGTGCAGTGATGTATATGGTTTCATTGTTTATGGTTTCGAATACCATTTGTATCGTCTTTCTTTCTATTGTATGTAGACCTTATCGGTCAAGTTTATAGTTCCGCGTATGTTTAGCCTTGTGGGTCCCACGGCGGGGCTCACGGCGCTGTAATATACCCTGAATAACTTGGGGGTGTTACAAACACAATACCAACACACACCGGTATCGCAAATATAGCAATTTTGAAAATATTTCAATAATTTTGGAACCTCCAAAAATCAGTTTGACTAAAAATTTAGAAAAATTGTTTTCAAAAGTCGCGCTACTACCGCACCGGTAGAGCCACATAACACATATGCCCGGGTTTTATGAAACTAAAGCTCCAATACCATCTTCTGTATCACCCCCAAAACCAACCGAGGATATTACAGCACCGTGGGCCCCGCGCCGGAACCCACAAGGCTGAAAATAATTTTCACAAATGTTTCAACACGCCAAAGAGAGAAAGACGGTATTATTTTACGAATAATTAAATATTTTCCAAAATATAGTTCTCAAATGCCGTCATAAAATTTCATTTGAAAGTACAAGGCAAAAATACCAGGTTTCAACAGTTTCAAAATGTACGTTAAGTGATTACTTACACGCACCGATAATATTATTTGAGAAAGTTTTACAAAATAAACCCAAGTTTGCAATATACCAAAAAGGCCATTTCAGAAGTATACATGAGTTGGTAAAATACCGAAAAGCCATTTTAAAATACACAGCTGTGGATATAAACATAATAAAAATACATTTACAGCGGAATCATAACAATCTAGAAAATACTCAGTTCTCGAAAACATGCCATAGCCAGTATCACCCGAGAAGCTCATCCCTTCATGACTACTATCTCGATCTCCGAGTACCTACAAGATAAAGCCCACGACGGGGTAAGCCACAATACTCAACAATGATAGCGATCACATCATCATAAACAATTACATATCAATGTAATTACAAAGTAAGAATACTTTCAATGTAATCTTACCGTAATAACCTTACCAATTGGTGGTAATTCATATCAAATCAACCCTTACCTCAATCCACACTTCGCATTCTAAAGTGACAAATGAATTCAAAAATAACCATTTGAACTGTATTCAAACAATGCCAAGACTCTCAAATCATAATTATATCTCCAATATGTAATAATCCATCCATGTCCAATTCTGTCCGCTGGATCGCACAATCGAATCCCAATTCTAATAAAACCGATAATACACGATACATCTGTTGATCAACTGCCCCGAAACAATGACAAGTCCCGAATATCGATATAAAGTATGAACGCTCAAATAATTAATAATAATAAACAACCAATGCATCAAAATGAGAATATCATCGACATGATAAACTCCAATACTATCAACAATATATCAATGGTAAACGAGAATACCATTACATGATAAATTCCACACAAGATCAACAAAGGACCAACAACGGACGAGAATACCATCGATATGGTAAACTCCAACAAGATCAATAAAGGATCAACAATGATCGAGAATACAAACGATAAGGTAAACTCCAAACAAGATCACTAAAGGATCAACAACGACCGAGAATACCCATGATATGGTAATCTAAAAGCAAGACCAATAAAGGATCAACAACAAATGAGAATACCAATGATATGGTAATCTCCAAGCAAGATTAATAAAGGATCAACAACGATCGAGAATGCCAACGATATGGTAAACTCCAAGCAGGATCAATAAAGGACCACAGGGACAGATATACGAGAGAATAAAATGTAAAACATATACAAATCACATATATTGGATCTCGAAGACAAACCCGACTATCGAACATACCCAATCATGCATGGACTATGAACGACCAATCAATATAGCTCAAGATGGACGTCACTATACACTCGATCCGGAAATGTGTCCGTGCACAAGCCACCAACGGGTATCGATCGAATACACTTGTGGTCTTGTACCTAATCAGTCTCACAAAGTACGTATCGTGTGTACATCTCAATGTGACGTCGAAACCAACACATGATTACACGTGTCCATCCTGAAAATCCTACACATGACCGATCAGTACGTAGATATGACTCCAGATATGTCACGATGCAACATGGCAACAAAACTCGAAGAAACATATATCCAATAAGGATCAGAAGACTCCCCAAGTGAACAACGATATCTCGATAATAAAAGATCGACACGACAATAATATCGTATTTCCGTTGGACAACAGATCGTAGAATGCTCAACAATGTATATAATATTAACACATAAACTCCCAAGGTCGCAACCAAGGGTCATGGAAGCATCTACACAGGAATACTCCGGACGTGGGTATTATTCATGTTTTATCCCTCAACACAGTTCCATTAGCACATACACTCCCAAGGTCGCAACCAAGGGTCACAGAAGCATCTACACTGGAATACTCCGGACGTGGGTACCATTCAAGTTTTATCCCTCAACACATAGGCCCATTAAAATTACAGTTCTAAGAAACATAACACAAAAATACACCAAACAACGATGCACACTCATTACATTAAACATCAACATACAACATATATAACAATGCATCAGGATAATCATTCTCACAATTGAGCAATACTAAATTACCTCAAAGCCGGAGACAATAACCTTTCCACGAACAACATCCCTGAACAAGTACACAATTATACGAATAGTCCAGAATGAAGTACAGTTCATCACTATCAACAAACCACCATCTCGAGATCAATGTCGGCACGGTAAACTGTCCTCGATATCCAACATTTCATATTATAGACCATAGATAAATCACATCTCCATTTTCACCAGACATCTTTAAATCATATACATTATGATTTAATCCAATTCAAAGCATAATATACATACCATCATCCCAACAATTCATATTCATAATATCATTGCTATATGAATCATAAATGAAATGAAATCAAAACCATTTATTAAACATTATGAACTGAGCAAGTATAACTTACCTCGATACCGATACGACGTATCCATTACCAATCCCATCGTCTTCATCTACAAGCTTCTCAGCCCTGACCAAGGCAATCCATGAATTCTCTAATCTCAATCGCAGCACAGTGGTTAACATCAACGATCACTTATCACATCCTAATGCAACAATTATTTAACAACACGCGCGATATAAATCAACAACCAATATAACCAACCAATCTAACTCAACGGTTCAACTATATCTCGATCATATACAAAACCAAACCATTTAACTCATACAATTACGAATACAAACCACAATTCAATAATCAATCAATTCTAACAAGTGTCTCAACATTCTCGATTCCGACTTCAATCTCATATTATGGATTAACAAGGTTCCTTCTTGTTCATATTCGTGTATTCATAAAAAAACAATTACCGATTATTATCATTAATCCAAACTATCCAAATAGCTCAATATCAAGAATAATGGTAATCCAAGATTAGTCATAACCCTTACCGATTCAATCTCATATTATGATTCATGTTTTGTCAAGAACATACAAGGTCTACTACTACTACAATGTCATCTTCCTCATCATACACTTTACATAACATCAAGAATCACAACTATATCACCATATTTACTTCAAGAAATTCTCAAGAACATGAATCAATCCATAACCACGTTCAAGTAATATTAACATACTCTTAATCATCAAGACAATATAGTCCAATATGTTATCTAATCATATAATCCATAACTTTAACACATAAACCAATTAGTGAAATATCATTATCATCTTCTTCAACACATACTCCACAAAACATCAAGAACCTTATCAATACTTCAAGCATCCATCATCATATGAAGTAATCATCATCAACATCTTAAACTTAATAAGAAATACAAGGTTAACCACATACCTCTTGAAGAAGAACCACAACGATCAAACACTTCAAGAAACATCAATGATTCCAAACCCCAAGCTTTTAATCAAACCATCAAGGTATTAACCAAGTTATAAGGGTCTGGAATAATCTTAGAAGTGAAGAGGGACGAAGTTTGGGAGGAAATATCTCTTTCTTCTCGTGAAGAAATGAATCCTTATTTTATAATCTGCACAGATCGTTACGTACACTAACACCCACCACTAACGTACGTAAGACCTCCTAACATAGGATACATGTCCTGCATAGCATACGTAATCAGCATCCAGAACTCACTGCCTCACTTCGTATCATGTATTATGTACAAAATGTCCATGCCATAGCATACGTAATATAGATGTTGACTTGATACAGTAACATACTCGTTTAACGCACGTAATGGGTTATCCTTAACGTATGTAAATCTTTACGTTGACTCGCCTATCCACATCCGCACTGAAAGTTGCCGACACCGGGCCCATTTGTCAATCATACCTCAAACCTGTCTGATTCTCTTCATAACGTACGTTATGTACTCTATGTAACATACATTACGCTTGCATTTTTATGTACGTAAGCTCCCACACTTAACGTATGTAACGACTTTTATACTTAGCCATTTACAACTGCTCCTGCCTGTCGTCTCAATATACCGAATACACGCGACATACTGAATACATATACTTATTCCAATAACAATCTCATATGATACACTTAATACACAATATCCTCAAATGCAATTGTCAACCAAGTACGACAATTATTCCAGCACAATTTTCTCAGTCTTTAAATTATATCATCCATACTTTAATATCCTGCACTGTGCAATATAATTCGGTTAAAATAATGCGAAAATTTTATACTGAAATTCCAGGATATTACATCGGCAGCGTGCATAGTGTCGAGGCTACTGACATTGGATCACTTATGTTTGTATTTAGAATCCAATTTTATTATTATTTTGGATGATGTACTTGTTTTGCCCAAGGGCATAAAAATATTGTACCATTTCCGGTCATGAACCATAAGGAATTTCATTTGTTTATTGGTGATGGGTCATATCGTACTTATTTTAGAAAAAAATAGTTTGGTACTGCTACATTATTGAATGGTTTATAAGATTTGAATCTAAAGAATAAAACTACCGTGAACAATAAAACTATGAAGCGTGGTAGGGAGAAACAAACGAATTATTTTAGTGGCATCATAGACTTGGTCATGTTGGTTAGACCAAGGTTCATAAAATGACGAAAGATGGGCTTACAGACTCTTGGGATTGGATCCCTATCGAACTTGTGAATTTTATCTTCAAGACAAGATGACTAGATACCCTTTATAGGGACTTTGGAAAGAGCGGCTGAAACACTTGGATTGATCCATATCGATGTATGTGGCGCTTTTGAAGTGGCATGAGATGACTTTCAGTATTTCATTACATTCACAAATGACTATACTAGGTATGGGTTCGTGTACTTAATGAAACATAAATCCGAAGTCTTTGATAAATTCAAGGAATTTAAGGCCCTAGGTGAAAACCAAACAGGTCATCATATTAAAGCACTTCGATCGGACCTAGGTGGCGAGCATATAAATACAGAGCTTGATGAGTTCTTAAATGAACTAGGAATAGTGTCACAATTTACACCTCCACTTACTCCACAATTCAATGGTGTGTCAGAAACAAGGAATTGACCCTTGTTGGACATGGTTTGCTCCATGCTAAATTATACTAATATTTTAATTTACTTGTGGGGATATGTGCTCCTTACTCATGTATATATCTTGAACAGATGTCCTTCCAAATTCGTTCCTAATACTCCACATGAGATGTGGAGAGGTAGGAAGCCAAGTATTTGTAATATCCTGAATTTCAGAATAATATTTTATCATTGACTTTGTTGAAAGATTGGTAATGTGATTTTTTCAGTAATAGAGGTGATATTGAAGAGACAAGAGTAAGCTGTCGGGTAGTATTTTCTAATATCGTCGAATAATTATTAGTAAGAAGGTGACGGTGACAAACGTGTATTCTCCGATAAATTATTCAACGAAAATTAGAGAAATTATCAGGACTAAATATGAGCTTGTGAATTTACATGGATGTATTGGAGATGCATTTATAGTCTTGGATCATTTATAATAAGAAACTGAGCACCGAAAGTTTAAATAATAATAAATTCGATATTTTCGTGGAAGCATGGTGGACAAGTATAAACTTTGAAAAATCACCACGGGTTTTTGGGGTGTTCTAAAATTCTGAAAATATAAATTATTATAGAAAATTGAGTTATCTTTCCAACGGTTCAAACGGCGAGCAAATCGGTGTCCAAACGAAAAAGTTATGATCGAATTAGTAGAGACTGTCAGATGCCGAGCGCCGATCGAAGACCGCGCGCGTGAATCGCGCGTCAATGCCGGGCGGGCCCAACAGCGTGATGGGAAGGTCAGCAAGCGTGCGCCGAAAGTGTCCGGCAGACTTTTGCTTCACGCGTTTTGTCGACTGACTAGCGGATTTTGAACCCATAAAGCACGACTTTATCTCTAAGTTTGTCTAATACCGTTTATCCATATCTATATAAAATGTACTACTATTCCGTATAGTCCTTTTATATCATAGTCTTCAGATTTTCAAGTCCTCCAAAACGCTCAAACACCCAGCGAATCTGAGCAACCTAGTCTAGGAGACGTCCGGTAGATGTCTGACGAAATTCCCTAGAGAGTCTGTGAATTCCAGACTGGGTTGCCATCTCTAAACTCAATTATCTCACAATCGGTAAGTTATTTTACGAACATATCTCGAGTATTTTGTAAATAAAATACATATAAGTATAAATGATTTCTGGACCATAAGTATTGAGTCGGAATCCTTGGACAATACGAGTGTTTTTCTAGTGAGTCAGCCCTACTATTTACAGTCATTTTCCAGCAACATTTCCTTTAAACATTGATCGAGTTACCTTGAACATGTATAACTTTTCACCTTCGACTTATCATTCGATACCATTTTATTCTTTCATCGTTCTAATCGAGATAAGTTTTCCTAAAATCTTCGAAAATTTGTGGATTTTGAACGATGTTGTCCGTTTATTCCGAATTAGCTTAGATTATTGAATGAATATCAATAGTCTAGTTGTATTATACCATTTTCGTTATTTCCCACAATTTAATTGTTAGAAGTTTGTCGGTTTATTGAGTTCCTAATTGAGGCCTTCAATGTGTCCGGTAAAATATCATAGAGGGAATTCGGGGTGTTCTACGATGTTTTTCCTTGTGTGACCGTTTGATTAATCACAGGATATTAGGGTCGAGTTCCCTGCGAAGAGCCGGTGTTTAACCCTTCCGTTCGTCATTTTCATCGAGGTTTCGGAGTTTTCCGATCAACCGTCTTCTACGGAGTATTCGCGAGAGATTACCGAGGCAAGTACCTTGATATACAATTTATATCTTTGCAAAATCATAGTTGTCCGAAGCGGGTGCGTTGTTTTATATATATATATATATGTATTTGTGGTGCTTGTTATCTTTAAGCGATTGACGTTAATATTAATTTAATGTATATGAATTAGAGAAAAGTATAAGCTATAGTTATAATGATATCATAGTCAGTTTTGTATATTTATTGAATTAAGAGTGATGAATATATGTGGAGTCGGTTTGTTTATGCCTGAGGCGTATTTTGTCGAATTTTGATTAACGGCATATGTGGTATTAATTGCTGAGACATTTGGATGTGAAATTGTTGTTTGATAGGCAATTTGTGTGACGTTAGTATGTTAATTGTGATACTTGTTGTAATGATTGATCGTGCGCTTGATGGGTGAAACAGTGTGAATATTTGTTTGTGAGAGACGTCGTATACATAACCTCTAAGGGTGGGGCGTGTACTCGATCTGTGTATGCTGCAAGGAGCGGATCTTTTGGTTGGTGTATCGATGGTGTTGCCAGAGGCATGTGTCAAGGGGTGGCTCTTGCGGGAGTGACGCCAACGCGGTGACATGTACAAGGGGCGGCCACCATAGTGTAGTGAACGCAGGTGCACATGTGTGTCAAGAAAGGCACCTGACAGGCTTATTGGTTGCGGATATTCGAGTGACAACTAAGACCCTGATACCGAATATATATGTACTTTAAAAGTTATTTTCAACTCGTTTTTAAATGTTGGTATCGATAAAGGCTGAGATTTGTGCTTTTGGAAAGTCCGTTTCAACTTGTTTTTAAATGTTGGTATCTGGTTGGTATCGAGATTAATTAACCAAGGATATCTGACGAGATTTCCGAGGGTTAGTTAGTCATGAGGGTCTTGAGCAGGATTTGTCGCAAAGCCTGCATTGATGCAGGTACCCGAACCCCTTTTCCCTGTGAGGTTTTGAAATGACTGTGTGCGAAAGTGTTTTGTGAATTGGGTGGAGGACCCCGTGAGATGTTGAGATGATTTTTCTCGTCATAATATTTTGTGAACTGGGTCGAGGAACCCGTGTGATGTTAATATGTTTGTTCTTGTGATAGTGTTCTGTGAAATGGGTCGAGACCCCGAACGACGTAAAAATAATTTTCCCGTGAAATTGTTTTCCGTATATTAGGTCAAGGACCCGAGAAATTTTGAAGTTAGTTTTTTGAAGTATTTCCATTTTCAAAGCCTCTAAATCATTCAACCGGCCCAAATCAATTATGATGTTTCCAAGCTATATTATCAAAACGTTTTTCAAAATATTTCTTTCAAAAAGGGTTTTTGAATTAAACCTTTCGACTCATTGAGACTCGTCTAAGTTTCTTTGATTTTTATTTTTCGGGGAGAAAATGGGACAGTGTAAGTGAATGCTCTTATGTGCTGGTTGTGAGAATGTGTGATTCGTGTTAAGGCTTCGCGGTTGTTGAGTTTTGTGTTGATATTTTTTATATATCTTGCTCGTTATGTACTTGCACTAGCAAAATTTCAGTTTGCTAACCCCCGAGTAATCGTGGGTGGATGCCTGTTATGTATTCAGGTACAAACGATTCGGGAGCAATCACTGGTTTGGCTTAGAAGGAGCTGAAGGACAATAATACTAATCACACAAGAGTCGGGGTCTTTTATTTTATTTTATTTGACCAGTATTTCTCTTTTGGTCGAGTAATCACCCTTGCACAAGTGTGGTTTGTAATTGGGTTGCCATTCTTTTCTGTATTCAAGTTTAGCATTGTCGTTGAGTTGTGGACTGTGTCGGTGTTTGAATTGTTTAATGACCTTGTTGGGCTATTTTGTAAACAAGATTGACCCCGGTCGGTCAATAATTGAGCAGTCTTTTGGAGTTTAGCCTTGTAGATTCTTGTGAGAATGGTCTACAACGTGTGACATTCGTAGTTGAATTCTGGGGCTATTACATTTATGGTATCAGATCTTAGGTTTGCGAAAACCTAGGCGGTTGGATCAAGTCAATGTCCTGTGTAAGTTGCGTGCATCAGAGTTGTGATTAGTATCATGGTTCCAGCATCATCTTCAGGCAATCCGTGATTATAAGTCTCTCGATTGTAAGCCTCCTCATGTATGTGATATGATTGTGTTGTGCTAATTTGTTTAAATCAGTACGAAGGGCTGGAACTTGTTTGTGGCATTATTGCTTTGAATATAAATGCGTGTACGTGTATAGTCCGGGTGACAAAGGTTATGTTGTATATTTTGAAAATCGTGTATATTTTCGATTTCCCAATTTCATAAGAATAAATTCTTAAATATTAATTTTATACGCTACACGAACATTTTAAAGTGGTGCTTCGAAATTTTGAAACATTGTGAAGTCCTGCGATTTAAAATCTTCATATCAAATGGTCACGTATTTCAAATATCTTTAAAATTTTAAAAAAATTTGTTTTATGCATTTGTTCGAAAACAGTTTTAAAATCGACGTATGAAATAAAACTTTCTCTTCTAATAAAAAGAACAGTATTTACAACTTATGGGTGAATCGTGACTCACCGTCATATTTTCAAATGATTATTTTCACAAAGTACATGCATGATATTATGTCCTTGTCAGAAGACTAAAATTTGATTTTAAAAATTTGCACTCCGTGAGCTCTAGTTATTTCTGCAGCTCGTATAGTGTCGTTTTAAGATATTATAAGAACACTCGGACTCATATATATATATATATATGCATATTTCACGAATTCTTTTTTATTTTAGTGTTGCCTACTTTAAGCGTTCGGGGATGCTGACTGAATCATGTGTGGACAATTGTGGTGTTACTAAGTGGTCGTTTTCTTAGTTTGTTCTACTTTTAAGTTTAGAGGACGAAACTTATTTTAAGGGGGTAGTATGTAATATCCTGAATTTTAGAATAATATTTTATCATTGACTTTGTTGGAAGATTGGTAATGTGATTTTTACGGTAAGAAATATGATATTGAAGAGCCGAGAGTAAGGTGTCGGGTAGTATTTTCTAATATCGTCGAATAATTATTAGTAAGAAGGTGACGTTGACGAACGTGTATTCTCCGATGAATTATTTAACAAAAAGTAGAGAAATTATCGGGACAAAATATGAGCTTGTGAATTTGATTGGATGTATTGGAGATGCTTTTATAGTCTTGGGTCATTTACAGTAAGAAACTGAGCACCGAAACTTTAAATAATAATAAATTGGACATTTTCTTGGAAGTGTCGTGGATAAGTTTAAACTTTGAAAAATCACCACAGATTTTTGGGGTGTTAGAAAATTTTGAAAATTTACTGTACAGTAGAAAATTAAGTGTGCTTTCCATTGGTTCAAACAGCGAGCCAATCAAAGTCCGAACAAAAAAGTTATAATAAAATTAGTAGAGATTGTCAGATGTCGAGCGCCGACCGAAGACCGCGCGCGCGAATCGCGTGTCAATGACGGGCGGGCCCAACAGTGTGCTGGGTAGGTCAGCAGGCGGGCGCCAAAAGTGGCCGACAGACTTTTGCTCCATGCGTTTTGTTGACTGACTAGCGGAATTTGAACCCATAAAGCACGGCCTTATCTCTAAGTTTATCTAATACAGTTTATCTAATACAGTTTATCAATATATGTATAAAATGTACTCCTTTTACGTAAAGTCATTTTATATCCTAGTCTTATGATTTTTTAGTCCTCCAAAATGCTCAAACACCCAGTGAATCTGAGAATCCTAGTCCAGGAGACGTCCGGTAGATGTCTGACGAAATTCCCCAGAGTCTTAGACTTACAGACTGGGTTTCCATCTTTGAACAAGATTATATCACAATCGGTAAGTTATGTTACGAATGTAACTCGGGTATTTTGTAAATAAAATACGTATAAGTATAAATGTTATTTGGACCGTAACTATTAAGTCAGAATACTTGGAAAAATCAGTGTTTCTATAGTAAGTCAGTGATGCGAAATCTCTATCGGTACAGCAGAAGGCTATTTTAAAAGTGGGAGCGAACAACACTTAGCCAAAAGGAATCGAACAGCATAGTTAGGAACTGACAGGAACTGATAGCAACAGTTCGATACAGCAACAAGAATAGACTACGGCACGCGCACAAGACAGGAACTGGTAACAACAGTTCGATACAACAACAATGATATGCATCAAGACAGGAACTAGCCGAGTGGAAATGACTCGGAACAGGCAGCTCCAAACAACGGCACTCGAAAATAGCAAGTTTCGGTTGGATGCAGTGGAAACAGGAAGCAAGCTTCGGACAATCGAACAGCAATTGATGCGAACTCTCTATCAGTTACAACCCTATATCGAAAGCAAGAGGAAAGACTTTCGTGAACAGGGAACAAGTTTTTATCGAACTAGACCTATAATTCGATAAGGTGATTTCTTCTCAAGACATATTAAGAATCGATCAGGTTAACATTCGAAAACGCATCGAATAATAACCAAATTTTGGAAGGAAACTCGTCCAACACTTTAAACAATACAAAATGTATTTTTTTTATCATTCAATATTGAATCTCGATTACAACCAAAACATGACTACTTATAGGTAAGAGTAGTCTGACAAGATTACTTAAAATATTGAAAGATAAGCTAACATGATCTTAAAATAAAGGAAAAGACAATAAAAGGGGTACTCCACGCTACTATTAAACAAAAGGAATAAAGGATGGGTTTTGTCTCCAAGGTAATATTCTTCTCCACATGTAGGCCATGAATCCTACATCACTTTATTATAAAGAAATGGGATAAAATCTTTATTATCTTATCCTCACCAACGTGGACCCATGATGCATGTTGTCACGTTTAAGTTATTCCCAGTCCGATTACCAAGGTTACTCCAAGTTCCGAGCTCGTCTTCTCGCCTAGGTACGTGATTCGTTGTGCAAGTGCCTGGTGTCTATGGTCTTCTACGTCGATCACCAAATCATCTCCTCCACTAGCCCATATCGTATCATCTCTTCCTCCTTTAAAGGGAATTGTCATCAATTCAGAAATTCCGTCATCATCAAGATAAGGCGAAAGATCCCCAACATTAAAGGTTGCATGCACCCCATAATCTCCCGAAAGTTCTATCTCTTATGCATTGTCGTTCACCTTCGCAACTACTTTAAATGGTCCCTCAGCTCGCGGCATCAACTTGTTCTTATGCTTACTCGGAAATCCTTCTTTCCTCAAATGCACCCAAACCAAATCACCAACTTCGAATAATCTCGGCTTTCTTTGCTCGCTCGATTTTCTTTTGTAAGTTTCGTTTATCTCCTTGATTCGGTTACGTACTTGCTCATGTAATTTCATCATTGATTTCAGCTTCGACTCCGCATCCTTATGCACCAACTTGTCACTCGGCAATGCAATTAGATCTAACGGCATGTAAGGATTCAGCCCGTAAACTACTTCAAATGGAGAGTGTGCCGTGGCATGAGTAGTGTAATAACACCTGTATTAAATGCTGTTTCATGTTGAGCGATCACTTCTATTTCACCTATTTAATAAATAAATGTACTCCGTCACGATAAATGTATTTTGAATGATATGTTCGTACTGTATTATCATGAATGAAGCTTGTCCCTGCCTGTTATTCTTGTAATGTGATTGTATGATAATTGATGATTTTTTGGTGACATACCTTGATGTCGTTGGCCAATTATCGGTGCGAATATGACGGTGGCCAACGTCTTGTTCCCTGAGAGATTACTCGACAAGATTGAGAGGGAGTCGCATTATAAAGAATCAATGTGCTTATAACTTAGTGAATAAAACTGAACCTTACGTACGTTATAATATATGTATTACGTACGCTAAGAGTGTGTCGTTACGTACGCTAAAGATAACACCTTACATACGTAATGCGGTCGTCGGTCTTCGGATAGGGAATCTTCGTCGGATGGTGCATTGTCAGACCAACTTTCGGCGCGATAGCGACAGGCAAGTCAACGAGTGTTATATACGTAATCCGACTTTCGTTACGTACGTAACGATGTGTATGATTTAGTCCAGTTAGTTCTGAGTTTTCCTTACATACGTTACGCTTTCTACGATAACGTACGTAACATGACTTACGTACGTAAAGCTTCATGCCTAACGTACGTAAAGCCATTCCGGATTTATAAAAAGACTCCCTCCCTTTCATTTCTTCCGACCCAAAACTCACCTCTCACTCTTGCATACCATCCTATACCCTCTCTAAGTCAGTTTTTAGCTTCCCTAATCAAGTGTTATCCTATTGGGGTGAATTGATCAAGCTCCGGAGGAGGTTTTGAAGGTGCTACCCTCTCATTCTTCGTCGTCCTTAGTCGTTCTTCATCCTTTCCTGTAAATTAAGGTAAGTTTATCGAATCTTGAACTCTCTTCAGTGTTGATATATGAGTTATACTAAATTTCGGACGCCTTGGGTAGTTTAGAACTTCAAGAACAATCGGATGAAAACTATCACAAATTATTAATCGATGCCTATCTTGTTAAGTAGTTGGAATGGGGGTTGGCAGTACTCGTAATTGGATGGGAACTCATAACCGAATTGTTAATCACCAGCACCGTATAATCATCTTGTTGTAGATTCGATTATAATCCAATTACCATATCATAAAAACGTTTATAATTCCTTGATGAACTAACTAACGACTATCATTTCGGATAAGTAATCAAACATGTTAAGTTCGGGGAATTAGTGCTTAATCGTTCCATTCTAGTAATTTAGATTAAGATTAGTGATGTAATTTCGGTGGCCTTGAGCCATAATCACGATGTAGAGATGTTGTATTAGAACATTGATCAATGAAATGATAAATTGAAGAATGGTGAACCTAGGTAATTAGTAATAGGCATTATGGTCGAGAATAGAGAATTCCGATTTTGGCGACATGAACAATCATGTTTAGGATCCTAATGGGATAGGAGAAAATTGTTATTAATCATTATTATTAACATAAGATGTTAATCGACGAACATGTAATATGTTGAGGTTTCGGGTGTGGTCATTCGAGCCGTTGTGTTATCAAGGGAGTAACTCTCATCAGATTTTAGGCAAGTGAATCTTGCTCGGACCTTACGTATTAATATTTCATAATATTGCATGTGTTACTATCTATGGTAAGGTGCTCGTCTTATGTACCACACCCGGAGAATTCCTATGTAGATACTTCTGTGACCCTTGGCTGCGGCCTTGGGAGTTTATATGTTGATATATCATGCGGAACTGTGTTGAGGTATAAACCTGAATGGTACCCACGTCCGGAGTATTCTTATGTAGATACTTTCGTGGCCCTTGGTCGCGACCTTGGGTGTTTATGTGCTGATAAAAGGAATGATGTTGAAATTGAATAGTCGGTGATAACCTTATTTCTGAATTTATCTGATTCTATCATTGAAATTTGTTCGAATTGTCTGACCTCGGTTAACTAGCATGATACGTCGTGTCAGGCAAATTTGTTGAATATGTGCAGGACATTCCCGAGGTTCCGGTCAGGCCTAAGCAGTGTTGGGGAGAAGACTTCTTGTTTCTCAAAACTAAATTTGGACAATCAACGTTGTGTAATAACCGTATGAATGGATACTAATACCTTTTGTATTTCGGTTGTATGAATGCTTTCATTTGAACATTTCGGCAAATTACTTGTTAATTTAATTGTTTTTAAAACCTCTTTTAAAACTCGCCTTGTGGGTCCCACACGGGATTCACAGCACTGTAGCGTCCGATTTAATTTGGGACGTTACAGAAAATGGTATCAGAGCCGAAACTCACGTGGATAGTGTATCAAAATATTTTTGAAAACATTTTGCCTTTAAAATTCCAACACTCCTGGCGACCGTAATTCATCGAGGAATGTCGAGGAAAAATACACGTAAACTCTTGAGAATCAGGTATAATGTTTGAATTCAGTAATACTCAGAGACTATTGTACTAAACTAACCTTTTAGATCGAGCAATCATAACTAATGGCACATCGTGGAGCTAGAAGGAACGTAAACGCTACACAGGACGGTATTAGACACCTATCACCTGACAGTTTCCATTACAACTCCTGACGGTTCTCACATAATCAGAGGCCGAGAACACTTTAGTACTAAGGGGTCCCTCAGTCTCCTTACAGTAGGAGTATCTTGTAACAAACGGGAAACGTATTACTTGTGTTATATTCTTCAGGAGAACACATCACAATTGTCGGTTTCTAATATTCCCACGGTGAGCGAATTTCTGAACGTTTTCCCGATGAATTACCAGGATTGCCGCCATGACGGGAGGTCGATCTCTCGATTGAACTTGAACTAGGAACGAAGCCTATCTCCAAGGCACCGTACAGGATGGCACCAGCCGAGATGAAGGAATTGAAGTTACAACTCGAAGAATTGCTAAGGAAGGGGTTCGTTCGTCCAAGCACTTCGCCATGGGGTGCGCCGGTCCTTTTTGTTAAGAAGAAGGACAACTCCATATGCCTGTGTATCGATTACAGAGAACTATATAAAGTCAG
This sequence comes from Orobanche coerulescens, assembly GCA_033398695.1. Classification (NCBI taxonomy): domain Eukaryota; kingdom Viridiplantae; phylum Streptophyta; class Magnoliopsida; order Lamiales; family Orobanchaceae; genus Orobanche; species Orobanche coerulescens. The sequence goes on along the minus strand of CM065804.1, from coordinate 97,117,935 downwards.
TATTAGGAACCACTACCCACTTCCTAGGATTGATGATTTACTGGATCAACTACAGGGAGCGACTGTGTTTTCAAAGATCGATTTACGTTCTAGATATCACCAATTGAGAATTCGAGAGGAGGATATTCCAAAGACCGTATTTCAATCGAGATACGGACACTACGAGTACATGGTGGTGTCGTTTGGCTTGACTAATGCCCTAGTCATTTTTATGGAATTGATGAACAAGGTTCTGATAGAATTTCTCGACAAGTGTGTGGTAGTTTTTATTGACGACATTTTGTTCTATTCCCGGAGCCGACAAGAGCATGAGGAACACTTGAGGCAGGTGTTGAGTGTTTTGAGGCACCACCAACTTTATGCCAAACTTTCTAAATGCGAGTTCTAGATGCCGGAGGTGACCTTTTTGGGACATGTGATTTCAGCAGAAGGCGTTAAGGTAGATCCCCACAAGATCGAGACAGTTAGGAGTTGGGAACCACCAAGAAATGTCAAGGAAATGAAGAATTTTCTGGGATTGGCAGGATATTATCGACGGTTTGTCGAAGCTTTTTCTAGTATTGCCCGGCCATTGACGAATATACTAAAGAAAAGTACCAAGTTTGTCTGGACAACAGATTGTCAGGAGAGCTTCGACGAACTGAAAAGGAAGCTGACTACCGCGCTAGTACTGGTACTACCGCAGGGCACAGAAGGTTTCGTAATATACACCGATGCATCTAAGCATGTACTTGGATGTGTCTTCATGTAAAATGACAGAGTTATTGCATACGCATCTCGACAACTTAAACCATATGAGGTGAACTATCCGATGCACGTCTTGGAACTGGCTGCAGTGGTCCACGCCCTTAAGATTTGGAGACACTACCTTTATGGGGTTACCTGTAAAATTTTTACGGACCACAAGAGTTTAATATACATTTTCAACCAGAGGGAGTTAAACATGAGACAGAGGCGTTGGCTGGAGCTGATCAAGGATTACGATGTAGAGATTCTATATCACCATGGAAAGTCCAAAGTCGTAGCAGATGTACTGAGTCGGAAAACTGCACAGGAGATGGCACTATCCGGTTTAACAATACAGATGGAATTGCAGCTAGATCTAAGGAGAAATGGCATTGAAGTATGGATACAACACCGACAGTTGTGCTCAATTAACATTCATTCATCCTTGCTGGACGAGATACGCCTGGCACAAATGGAAGATCCGGAACATCGTGCAATCGGCGCAAGGGACGAAGGAGGGATTATTTCAGACTACAGGATCGAAGGGAACTTGGTGAGGTTTAAGAACAGAATTTGTATTCCACCGAATGACGAGCTTAAACAAACTATACTCAAGGAATATCATTCTACTCCCTATTCGGTACACCCCGGGGCAAGCAAAATGTTTAAGGATCTACGGAAGAGTTTCTGGTGGAAGGACATGAAACAGAAGGTAGCGAGGTTCGTTGCTCGATGTATGACATGTCAACAGGTGAAGATTGAGCACTGCAGGCCGGCCGGAATCATGCAGCCCTTACCCATTCCAGAATGGAAATGGGGGAGCATATCAATGGATTTTGTCACCAAGTTACCAGTGACGGCGGGAGGAAAAGACACGATATAGGTCATTGTAGACGACTGACGAAGTCGGCACATTTCATTCCAATTCAGGAGACCACTGGGACAGAGCAGCTGGCCGCCATCTTTATCCGGGAGGTAGTGAGACTACATGGCGTTCCCTCGGGAATCATATCAGATAGAGACACTCGATATGTGTCCCGCTTCTGGAAGGCTGTCCACAAGGCTATGGGTACTCAATTACATTTCAGCATGGCCTATCACCCTCAAACAGATGGACAGACAGAACGTACTATACAAACCCTGGAGGATATATTAAGAGCGTATGTACTCGATTGGGGTAAGGATTGGGCCAGACACCTCTGCTTGGCGGAATTTTCATACAACAGCTGGCATGCAAGCATAGGCATGGCACCCTTCGAGGCCTTGTATGGTAGGAGCTGCAAATCTCCTCTGTGTTGGGATGATGCGTCCGATGTCGTCGCTATCGAGTTGGATCTGATCCAGGAATCTATTAAAAAGATTTCCATCGTCCGAAAACACATGTTGGCAGCTCAGAGCCGCCAAAAGTCATATGCTACTGACCGCCAGCGATGGTTGGAATTTATGGCCGGGGACCACGTTTGGGTCAACGTATCACCGATGCGGCGCATTCGACGCTTCGGCCAGAAAGGAAAATTGAGCCCGAGATTTATTGTCCCATTCGAAATACTAGACCGAGTTGGTAAACTTTCTTATCGACTGGCGTTGCCACCTTCATTGGATGGAGTGCATAATGTCTTTCACGTTTCCCAGCTGAGTAAGTATGTGTACGACCCAAGCCACAAGATTAATTTCGAGGAGGTAGAGATTTCTAATGATGCTACCTTTAGAGAAGTCCCAACCGCAATTTTGGATCGACGAGTAAAGACACTAAGGAATAAGGACATACCTCTTGTGAAAGTTCAATGGTCGCAGCATGGCATACAAGAAGTGACTTGGAAAACCGAGTCGAGCATGAGGGAGAATCATCCCGAGTTATTGTATTAGTTTCGGGATGAAACTATTTTTAAGGGGGGCGGTATGTAATACCACCAGTATCACATGTTGTTTCACGTTGAGCGATCACTTCTATTTCACCTATTTAATAAATAAATGTACTCCGTCATGATAAATGTATTTTGAGTGATATGTTCGTACTGTATTATCATGAATGAAGCTTGTCCGCACCTGTTATTCTTCTAATGTGATTGTATGATAATTGATAATTTGTCGGTGACATACCTTGATGTTGTTGGGCAATTATCGGTGTGAATATGACGGTGGCCAACATCTTGTTCCTCGAGAGATTACTCGATGAGATTGAGAGGGAGTCACATTATAAAGAATCAATGTGCTTATAACTTATTGAACAAAAATAAACCTTACGTACGTTATAATATATGTATTACGTACACTAAGAGTGTGTCATTACGTATGCTAAAAATAACACCTTATGTACGTATGCGGTCGTCGGTCTTTGGATAGGGAATCTTCGTCGGATGGTGCATTGCCAGACCAACTTTCGGCGCGATAGCGACAGGCATGTCAATGAGTGTTACGTATGTAATCCGACTTTCGTTATGTACATAACGATGTGTGTGATTTAGTCCAGTTACTTCTGAGTTTTCCTTACGTACGTTAAGCTTTCTGCGATAACATACGTAACATGACTTACGTACGTAAAGCTTCATGCCTAACATACATAAAGCCATTCCGGATTTATAAAAAGACACCCTCCCTTTCAGTTCTTCCGACCCAAAACTCACCTCTCACTCTTACATACCATCCTATACCCTCTCTAAGTCGGTTTTTAGCTTCCCTAATCAAGTGTATCCTGTTGGGGTGAATTGATCAAGCTCTGGAGGAGGTTTTGAAGGTGCTACCCTCTCGTTCTTCGTCGTCCTTCGTCGTTCTTCATACTCTCTTGTCAATTAAGGTAAGTTTATCGAATCTTGAACTCACTTCAGTGTTGTTATATGAGTTATACTAAATTTCGAATGCCTTGGGTAGTTTAGAACTTCAACAATGATCGGAATAGTGAAAACTGTCACAAAATATTAATCGATGTCTATCTTGTTAAGTAGTTGGAATGGGGGTTGGTAGTACTCGTAATTGAATGGGAACTCATAACCGAATTGTTAATCACCAGCACCATAGAATCATCTTGTTGTAGATTCGATTATAATCCGATTACCATATCATAAAAACGTTAATAATTCCTTGATGAACTAACTAACGACTATCAATTCGGATAAGTAATCAAACATGTTAAGTTCGGGGAATTAGTGCTTAATCGTTCCATTCTAGTAATTTAGATTAAGATTAGTGATGTAATTACGGTGGCCTTGAGCCATAATCACGACGTAGAGATGTTGTATTAGAACATTGATCAACGAAATGATAAATTGAAGAATGGCGAACCTAGGAAACTAGTAATATGCATTATGGTCGAGAATAGAGAATTCCGATTTTGGCGACATGAACAATCAAGTTTAGGATCCTAACGGGATGGGGGAAAATTGTCAGTAATAATCATTATTACCATAAGATGTTAATCGATGAACATGTAATAGTTTGAGCTTTCGGGTGTGGTCGTTCGAGCCGTTATGTTATCAAGGGAGTAACTCTTGTCGGATTTGAGGTAATTGAATCTTGCTCGGACCTTACGTATTAATATTTCAGAATATTGCATGTGTTACTATCTATGGTAAGGTGCTCGTCTTATTTACCACGTCCGGAGTATTCCTGTGTAGATACTTCCATGACCCTTGGTTGTGGCCTTGGGAGTTTATATGTTGATATATCTTGCGGAACTGTGTTGAAGGATAAAACCTGAATGGTACCCACATCCAGAGTATTCCTGTGTAGATACTTCCGTGACCCTTGGTCACAACCTTAGGAGTTTATGTGCTGATAAAAGGAATGACGTTGAAATTGAATATTCGGTGATAGCCTTGTTTCTGAATTTATCTGATTCTATCATTGAAATTTGTTCGAATTGTCTAACCTGGGTTAACTGACACGATACGTCGTGTCAGGCAAATTTATTGAATATGTGCAGGACATTCCCGGAGGTTTCGGTCAGGCCTGAGCAGTGTTGGGGAGAAGACTTGTTATATCTCAAAACTAAATTTGGACAATCCACGTTGTGTAATAACCGTATGAACGGACACTAATACCTTTTGTATTTTGGTTGTATGAACGCTTTCATTAGAACATTTCTGCAAATTACTTGTTGATTTAATTGTTTTTAAAACCTCTTTTAAAACTCGCCTTGTGGGTCCCACACTGGATTCACGGCACTGTAGTGTCCGGTTTAATTTGGGGCGTTACAAGTAGGAGAATGATTATAAGCAAACTCCGCATGTGCATGCTTCAAATCCCAATCCTTTTGTGTCTTGCTCACAAGACCCCGTAATAAAGTGCCCAAGGTTCGACTGGTTACCTCGGTTTGGTCGTCCGTTTGCAGCTGATGCGACGTGCTAAATAGAAGCTTGGTTCCCACCTTTCTCCACAAGGTGTTCCAAAAATAGCTAAGGAATTTTGAATCCCGGTCCGAAACAATCGTCTTTGGGACCCCATGCAATCGTACGATCTCTCGGAAATACAAATCGGCGATGTTACTCACGTCGTTTGTCTTGTGACAAGCCGCAAAGTGAGCTATCTTCGAAAATCGATCTACAAAAACCATAATAGCATCCCTCTCTCGTTGAGTACGAGGTAAAGCAATAATGAAATCCATCGAGACATCTTCCCACAGCCCTTCCGGAATTGGCAAAGGCACATATACTCCTTGCTTGAACGAACTCTTCACCACGTGGCACGTCACGCAATTGCTAATTATGTCATTCACATCCCCTTGCATCTTTGGCTAATAAAAATGTTCCTTAAGTACCTCAAATGTCTTAGCCGAACCAAAGTGGCCAGCCAAGCCTCCACCGTGAGCTTCCCGAATCAACAATTCCGAAACCGCGTGTTTGGGCAAGCAAAGGCGATTTCCTTTGAAGAGGAAGCCTTCTTGTATCACAAATTCTCCCAACGGACCAAATTTGCAAAAAGCGAAAGTCTCACCAAAATCCGCATCACCATCATAATATTCTATCAATGTCTCGAACCCAAGCAAACGAACATCAAGAGTAGTGAGCAAGGCATACCGTCTAGACAACGCATCCGCTACAATGTTGCTCTTGCCATACTTATACTTCGATGAAAAATGGAACAATTGCAAGAACTCCACCTACTTGGCATGTCTCGGACTCAACTTCTGTTTCCCATTAATATACTTCAAAGACTCATGATCCGAATGTAGAATAAAGTGTTTCGGTCGAAGGTAATGACTCCAATGATCAAGAGCTCTCACAATGGCATAGAACTATGTCATAAGTATAATAGTTGGGTCGAGCCCCACTCAATTTCTCTGAGAAGTATGCGATCGGCCGTCTCTATTGGACGAGAACCGCCCCAATACCCACTCCACTCGCATTACATTCTACCTCGAACGGTTGTGAAAAATCGGGTAATGCCAAGATAGGTGCCTCATAAAGTTTTGTTTTCAACCTTTCAAACGCCCCTTGGGCAGCCCTGCTCCACACAAATGGACCCTTCTTCAAACACTCCGTTATCGGAGTCGTAATGGTGCTAAAGTCTCGAATAAACCTCCGATAAAAAGAGGCTAGCCCGTGGAATGATCTAACCTCCATCACGGACTTAGGCGTTGGCCATGCCTTGATCACTTCGATTTTGGTTTGATCAACCGGCACTCCATCCCTTGAAACAACATAGCCAAGAAAAGTTATGCTCTCGACCAGAAATGCACACTTTTCTTTCTTTCCATAAAGTCTTTGAGACCTAAGAGTCTCGAATACTTGCCGTAGATGACTGAGATGCTCCTCCACCGACCGAATATAAACCAAAATATCATCCAAGTAAACTACTACAAATCGTCCCAAAAATGGCTTAAGTACCTTGTTCATCAATCGCATAAAGGTACTCGGGGCGTTCGTAAGGCCAAATGGCATGATGACCCATTCGTACAACCCGTGCTTGGTTTTAAACGCCATCTTACACTCATCTCCTTCTCGCATGCGAATCTGATGATAACCGCTTCACAAGTCGATTTTCGAAAAGACCACTAAGTCATGTAGCTCGTCAAACATGTCATCCAGTCTCGGAATCGGGAACCGATACTTAATGGTAATATTATTCACGGCCCGACTATCGATACACATCCGCCAAGACCCATCCTTCTTAGGAACAAGCAAAATCGGAACCGCACAAGGACTCAAACTTTCTCGAACATACCCGCGGCTCATTAATTCTTCAATCTGTTTATGAAGTTCCTTCATTTCCTCGGGATTACACCGATAGGCAGCCTTATTCGGAAGAGGCACACCCGGTACACGGTCGATTTGATGCTCAATTCCACGAATTAGTGCAAACCCGACGGCAATTCTTCGGGGAAGACGTCCGCAAACTCATGTAATAAATCGGCCACTCCACCCTCGTTTTTCTCTACCACGAAATCATCTCTAGTCTCTTTTATCACCAGCACGTAAACATGCTCACCACCCTCAATAGCATGTTCAATTTCCCTCTCGCTAGCGAACATGGTTAGGTTCGGCTTTCCCCCTCGTTTGGCACTCATGGAACGAATGGCTTGAGGTGACATCGGCTTCAACATGATCTTCTTGCCCTTATCCCGCAACTCGTATTCATTACTCCTCCCCCGATGCAAAACATCCCTATCAAATAACCAAGGACGTCCCATAAGTATGTGACAAGCATCCATTGGAATCACATCACATAATATCTCGTCATAGTACGAACACATTGCCAATCAGAGCCAAACTTGCTTTGAAACCTTCACCTTACTCCCGTCATCAGGCCAATATAAAGCATATGGTTTAGGGTGACCCGTGGTGGTCAGCCCAAGCTTTGTCACCATCTCACTCGACGCTACGTTGGTGCAACTCCCTCCGTCGATAATCAAACTACACCACTTATCTCCAACTTGACACTTCGTATGGAATATTTTGTATCGTTGTTCTGACTCACTAGGAACCGACTTAGCTTGCAAAGTGCGAAGGACCAAGGTTGTGTCGTAATTCAGAGCATCGTATAAGCCTAACAATATTCCTCTTCTTCGCCTCCCAAATCAAATACATCACCCAACCTCTCTACTTCTTACTCGTCTAACAAATCCACTCGGGCCGTGAGAGCCTCTCTCAACGTCACGACTCGCTTATTCGGACAAGCGTTTTGATAATGGACAAAACCTTGACATTTAAAACAGCGCACCTTCAATAGACTCGTCTCTTTATGCACGTTGGGAGCCTTAGGAACCGGATTAGGGGCTGGAGTTGGCACGATTTTTGTAGCCGAACTAGAGCACCTACTCATGGTTCCGAATTTTGAGGGAAACTCGGGTTTAGCCCACCCGCTTGACTTGTTATGCTCCATATTCGAACCTCCAAACTTTGGTCTATTTTGAGCCTCAACCTTCAAACACAATCCACATAAGGTGACAAAATCGGCGTATGGATACAATTCCACCAGATTGGCTATGTTTCGATTCAAGCCACACAAAAAACGTGCCATCTTCTGTTCTTCATTCTCCTCCAATTCTCCCATCAAGGCCAAATTCTCGAACTCATCAATATATTCACTAACACTCATCTTTCCTTGCATGCAATCGGCAATCTTGCAATACAAGGTCAGCCTATGTGATGTGGGTACATATCTCTTGCGAAGTTTCCATTTCAATGAATCCCAAGAATTAATCTTTGTTTTTCCATCACGAGCTCCTTTTGATTTAACTCCTTCGAACCAAAGAGAAGCGCCTTTCCCTAACTTGAGAATTGCATACTTGCACCGTTTCTCATCGTTGAGGTCTTTAAACTCGAACATGCGATCAATTTTACGTTCCCATTCAAAGTAAACTTCAGGGCCTGTCACACCAACGAACTCCAGAAGCTCGTTAACTTTGAATTCTTCGACATGGCGTGAGGTCCGTTCATAGTCACCATGCCTAGGTTGCCAATGCTGGTCGCGTTGTTCTGGTATGTCACGCAATGCATCGCGAAGTCTTGCCAAGAAATCATTGTCGTTGAGATGCATAATGCCAATGATCAAGAACTTTGGCTCTGATGCCACTTATGATGCGAAATCTCTATCGGTACAGCGGAAGGCTATATTAAAAGCGGGAGCGAACAACACTTAGCCAAAAGGAATCGAACAGCACAATTAGGAACTGATAGGAACTGATAGCAACAGTTTGATACAACAACAAAGAATAGACAGCGGCACGCGCACAAGACAGGAACTGGTAACAACAGTTCGGTACAGCAACAATGATATGCGTAAAGACAGGAACTGGCTGAGTGGAAATGACTAAGAACAGGCAGCTCCAAACAACGGCACTCGAAAATAGCAAGTTTCGGTCGGATGCACTAGAAACAGGAAGCAAGCTTCGGATAATTGAACAACAATTGATGCAAACTCTCGATCAGTTACAACCCTGTATCGAAAGTAAGATGAAAGACTTTTGCGAATAGGGAACAAGTGTTTATCGAACAAGACCTATAATTCGATAAGGTGATTTCTTCTCAAGACCTATTGAGAATCGATAAGATTAACATTCGAAAACCAGTCGAATAATAACCAAATTTTGGAAGGAAACTCGTCCAACACTTTAAACAATACACAATGTATTTTTTTGATCATTCAATAATGAATCTTAAAATACTTAAAATATGACTACTTATAGGTAACAGTAGTCTGACAAGATTACTTAAAATATTGAAAGATAAGCTCACATGATCTTAAAATAAAGGAAAAGACAATAAAAAGGGGTATCCATTCTACTATCAAACAAAAGGAATAAAGGATGGGTTTTGTCTCCAAGGTGATATTCTTCTCCACATGCAGGCCGTGGATCCTACATCACTTAATTATAAAGAAATGGGATGAAATCTTTATTATCTTATCCTCACCAACTTGGACCCATGATGCATGTTGCCACGTTTAAGTTATCCCAGTCTGATCACCAAGGTTACTCCAAGTTCCAAGATCGTCTTCTCGCCTAGGTATGTGATTCGTTGTGCAAGTGCCTAGTGTGTATGGTCTTCTACGTCGATCATCAAATCGTCTCCTCCACTAGCCCATATCGTATTAGTCAGCCCTGCTATTTTCAGCCATTTTCCAGCAACATTTCCTTTAAACGTTGATCGAGTTACCTTGAACATGTATAACTTTTAACCTTCGACTTATCATATGATACTGTTTTATTCTTTCACCGTTGTAATCGAGATAAGTTTTCCTAAAAGCTTAGTTTTTGGAAATTTGGAGATTTTGAATGATGTTGTCCGTTTATTCCGAATTAGCTTAGATTATTGAATGATTATCAATAGTCTAGTTGTATTCTACCATTTTTGTTGTTTTTCCACGATTTAATTGCTAGAAATTTTTCGGTTTATTGAGTTCCTAATTGACGCCTTCAATGTGTCCGGTAAAATGTTGTAGAGGGACTTCAGGCATTTTATAATGTTTTTCCTTGTGTGATCGTTGTTTGATTGATAATAGGATATTAGGATCGAGTTGTTAGGAATACTTGTTAGATTTTGATGATGTCATCTTTATATTCAAATGTATGTTTATTACTTGGCAAAATGTAAGGAAGAACCAAATGAGTATCTTCCATAGGCCAAATTATGATAAGTTAGATACTTGGAAAAATGTAAAGAATAACCAAATGAGTATCTTGTATAGGCCACATAAGTTAGGCTTAAAAATCGGCTAAGTACATATCAGCCGAGTCTTGGTCAACTCACCTGTTCAGATAAGGTTGACCACAGACGAGTCACATCAGGCAATACTTATCAGAAGAGTTCTGGTCAACAATTTAATCAGCAAAGTTGGACCAGACTGCAGTCAAGAAGGGAAGTCAAGTCAGCTGTAGTCTGACCATCAGATCAGTCAAGTTCAAATCAGGTCAGAAGACTATAGATAAGTCGGCACGTCAGAGAAGTCGATACCAGAGAAGGTTGACTGCACATCAGCATACTTGACCACAGAAAGGTCAGCCAAGTAATCAGCCAAGAACTCCAGTTCACGTCAGCATGCGTTGAATAGTCAAGATTTACGGAAAGTCACATGCAAGCAATTAGAGACAGATTGGAGAGATTCCCGGAAAGGATATGAATTAAGTAATTCATCCAGACCCACCACTGGAGACTTTAATCTTATTATATTCAAAAGATTTAGCGCATCACATGGAAGTATTCACAACGGTCGGAATTGGATTAAAATATGGGAATCCAGCCTTGCAACGTTCAGAAAAATAAACAAAGAAGTCTATTTCTCCAACGGACAGATTTGTTAAAAGATTTGCAATGGCTATGAAGAAATGTTCAAGGATAGACACCTATATATATCTGAAGATTTGAAGATGAGCAGTACGATGTGAACAACACTTACAAGCAATCAAAATAAACAAAGCAATCAAACCGAACAATAGCATCGTGAAAGAGCAAGCGTTCTAAAGTTCTTATTTGAAGAAGCTCTTAGTTGGAGAAGACAATCACTCTTGTTTTTAAAACCTGAGTTCGGGCTACTTCACTGGTTGATGTTTAGAGACTGTAAAGGCATCCAAGGATCGTAGATCAAGAGGTGCAAGGCAGTCAAAGGGAGTTGCAACGGCAAGAAATTCCACTAGTTGGAAGCTGTTGTAATTAGTTGAATCACTGTAATATATATCACTGGTTGAGATTTGTAATGAATTCATCTCCAACTGGTTTGGAGAAAAGTGGATTAGTAGAGGATTAACCCATCTATGAGACCACTATAATTGCCTGCGTGTTTTACTGCTTTCATTATCATACTTACCTGCTGCATACATACTTAACTGTTCCATTGACTATTTCTGTATTCGTCATCAGCTGATTTCCGCACTTACACAGACGACTCTAAGTCATCTACTATCAGCTGAGAAACTCATCCTTTGTGGAAAAGTGTTCCAATAAGTCTATTCATCCCCCTCTAAACTTATTCCTGGACGACTTGTGACCTACAAGTGGTATCGGAGAGGTTGGTTCAATATTTCAAGAACCAGATCCCTATGTCGAGGATATATTTTAAGCTCCTTTTTAGAAATGGAACACATGCACTCTAGATTACCTATTTTTTCAGTTTACGAGTATGATGTTTGGAAGATAAGGATGCAGGCACACCTTTCTTCAATCCATGACGACATGTGGTGCATCATAGAAGACGGTCCCTTCATCTTCGAGAAGGACAACACTCCTGAGGAGATTGCAGCCGGAAAGCTAGAGAAGATTCCAATGAAGAGGACGGAGATGACCATTGAAGAAAGAAAGATGGCCAACCTTGACAACCGGTCCAGAGACGTGCTGTACCAAACTCTTGACAAATCAACAATGGTCAAGATCAAGAACTGCAAAAATGCCAAAGAAATCTGGGACACATTAGCCTTAATGTGTGAGGGAACGGAGCTGATAAAAGAAAACAAGTTGTCAATTGCTACCCAAAAATTTGACAACTTCAAAATGAAGAATGGAGAATCCATAGACCAAGTGGACACAAGGTTCACTGAAATCATAAATGAGATTAACTCCGTGGGAAAATCATATGGGAACCGGGAAATGACGCTGAAGGTCTTAAGATATCTCAATCCTGAATTAGTACGAAGGCAGTGGCCATGAGAGAATCTAAGGATCTTAAGAAAATAAAGAGCCAAGAGCTGTTCTCTAATCTAAAGGCTTATGAGTTTGAGCTTCCAAGTTCATCATCAACCGAGCCTGCAGAGAAGGGAATTGCCTTTGCATCCGAGTCCCCCGCCAAGAGCCTATCTGATGTAAAACCTCCAAATCCACTTGATTTTGAGGAAGAAATGTCGTTCATAATGCAAAGGTTCAGCAACTTCAGAAAGAAATACTCCAAATACAAAGAGAATTATAAGGAGAACCCCAAGAGAAATAAAAAACCTGGAAGCTGGAAGGTGGAGTGTTATAATTGCCACAAGACAGGACACATCCAAATTGATTGTCCTGACCTCAAGAAGAACGAGAGAAAGAAGGAGGTGAGTAGAAAAGAAGACCGAAGGAAGGCCCTCATAGGAGAAGACCAAGAGCGAGTAGAATCAAGCAGCGGATTCTTCTCTAATGATGATGAAGAATATGATTGCCTGATGGTCAACCTATCTGATGAAGAGGTAACATCTAAACCCCCAGTTTCTAATAATAACAGCTCAGACATGTCACAAGACATGGACTTACACGAGTCTGTAAATCAGCTTCTCAAAGATTTTGAGAGATTAAAAACTGCACACCAAACTGTATCAACCGAGAGGACCCAGCTGCAAGATGAGAATGGGCAGCTGAAAAATGACTTTGAAAAACTCAGTCTAGAATTTAATAAAACCAAATCTGATCTTGAAAAACATGCTACAGACAACTCTACAAACCTGGCTGATAATACCACATCTGAGATAAAACGACTAACTGTTTTGAATAGTGAAAAATCAGCTGCACTTGCTCATGTCAAAGTTGAGTTTGCAAAACTGACTCGGCTAAGTAAAACACAGGCGAAGGAAATAACCCCCCGAAGGCATCTCTAACCCTGGATGAATTGTGTACAAATAAAAGGCCATTATATTCCAGATCAGGCCTTGGATATGACCCACACACTCCCTCTAGTTCTAAAACCACTTTCATCAAGGGAGAAACAATTGTCTCGACTGCTGAGCCAATATACAAATCTATGTTTCAAAATAGGCAGCAGCCAAGTCATAGGTCTAGGCTGCAGCCAAGTTATACAAGGCAGTCACCTAGACATGAGACTAGGCAATGGCCAAGGCAGAAGCAGCAGCCCAGACAACATGCCCACTATTATCAAAGACTCCCCAAAAATAGATTTTCAAAATGGGAGGGGCAAATGGAAAACTTAAGGTTATCCTAATTTTGAAAACGAACAGGTGTGGAGACCTCAAAGATTTAATAAATGGTCTAAGCCAAGATTTAGACATGGACTACACCATCAGTTTTATGAGGCATATCCGGTACACAATCCTAACAGAGGATATAGGCCCAGACCTTACACACCTTTTAGGGGTAATAATAATAACTTACACAAACCCAGGAGAAACCAGTTCTCCAGGAAACCAACTAACCCCCGAGGATCCACACAGATTTGGGTACCTAAATCTCTGCTTGTCTGATTGCAGGAAAGGTGGAAGGACTACTACCACATCTCCACAAATTCAAACATTGGAGGTGAAGAATGGTTTGTAGATTCCGGATGCTCAAGGCACATGACCGGGAACAAGAAGGTGCTGACAAAATATACCAAAGAAAGAGGTCCAGATGTAACCTTTGGAGATAGCTCAAGAGGTCACACTAAAGGTTTTGGAGAGCTGCACAGAGGAAACATCACCATATACAAAGTCCACTATGTCAAAGGACTCAAGTATAATCTCCTGAGCATAAGTCAGTTTTGTGATGAGAATAATCTAGTTGTCTTCACCATTTGGAAATGCATGGTGATAGATATCCTATCTGGAGAAGTGAAGCTACAAGGATTCAGAAGGAGGGATGTATGATAGATTGGAACACAGGAACCCCTAATACCTATTTTCTATCTAAGACAATAGCTGAGAATGGATGGCTGTGGCACAAGAGACTATGTCATCTAAATTTCAAAGCCATCAACAAGATTAGTTCTCAGAAGCTGGTCAGAGGACTTCTAGAAGAAGTATTCAAGAAGGAAGCTCTCTGTGATGCATGTCAGAAAGGAAAACAAACAAGAGCATCATTCAAGCCAGTTCAACCTACCACTCTTACAACAAGGATCCTAGATCTTTTACACATGGATTTATTTGGTCCTATCAAGCCAAGGACCTTAAGTGGCAGAAAGCTCGCTCTAGTAGTTGTAGATGACTACTCAAGATACACATGGGTTGTTTTTCTCTATAAAAAGAGTGAAACACTAACCAAGTTACCTGAGCTGCTAAGGAGGATCCAGAATGAGAAATCTCTCTCAATCATCAAGATCAGATCGGATAGAGGAGGAGAATTTCTCAATAAGGCAATTACTAATTACAGCGATGAGAATGGGATCCAGCATGAAGTCTCTGCAGTGAGGACCCCTCAGCAGAATGGTGTTGCTGAAAGAAGAAACAGAACCTTGAAGGAAGCTGCTAGGTCCATGATTGCAGAAGCAGAACTGCCAAAGAGGTTCTAGGCTGAAGCTGTCAACGCAGCACAGTGTTCTAAAAATCCCCGCCTAAGCCGATTAATCCTCCGATTAATCCCTAGAAGGTCCTCGGCCGTTCCGATTATGGCCTAGGCGCTTGTACTAGGCGTTTGGGTAACGAATCGATCGTCTAGGCTGGCTGCTGGGACCTATGAAGGTAATATAAGATACTACGGACTATTTTATACCTATATCAACGTTTCAAATTTCCTAGCTACGTGGGCGACTAGGCGGATGCCTAGGCGGTTATACTTTTTTATTTTTTTTATTTTGTTCTAATAGTACTACAAATTTCTAAACTGAGATATTATGGATAATATGGACTCATTGATATCTATATCAGTATTTCAAATTTAATATATAATTGATTATATATCTGTTTAAATGGTTAAATTTTAATTATTTTTAATTATTTTACATATATATAATTTTTTATATATAAAAAAGATTAAAATAATAATAAAAAATAAATCCGCCTAGTCCGATTATTCCCCGATTAATCCCCGAGTAATCCTCTGGGCGCTAGGCGTCAGCAATCCGAACGCCTAACGCCTAGCGTTTTTTAGAACCATGACGCAGCATGTCACACTCAGAACAGGAGTATGATAGTAGGGAGACATGTCAAAACTCTCTATGAGGTTTGGAATGGCAGAACACCAACTATTACATATTTTCATATTTTTGGTTGTAAGTGTTTCATCCACAACAACGGTAAAACCTAACTAAATGCCTTTGATGCTAAAACTGATGATGGTCACAAAGAAGCAAGGCATATAGAGTTTTTAATAAAAGAACCTTAGTTGTGGAGGAAACACCTCATGTTGTATTTAATGAAACTACTGCTGAGTACAGGAAAAAGGTGGAGCTGATAGAGAATGACCTCAAATCTGCAACCCTAGAAGAAGTCATTATCCATGACACTGGAATGGTGGACTCACCTGCAGATGAGCTTGAAGACCCATCTGTAGCTGATGAAGACCCAACTGCAGATCAGACAGGACCACAAAACCTACCTGATCTAGTTGCTGCTGATAAAGACCAATCCATAGCTGATAAAGACTCATCTGCAGATCAGACCAGATCCCAACCTGCAGATGACAAGACGGTAGCTGATCCAGTTGCAGACCAAGGAGATCAGATCCAAGCTGATGCAGAGAGAGAAGAAATCTACTAAAGCAAATCTACAGGGGGAACAGGCCTGGAAGAAGAAGACATTCCTAAGTGGCTCAAAGATCACCCTATCCAATAGATCATTGGGAAGCTAACTGATAGAGTCAAGACAAGACAATCTACTATACCCATCAGAATGGCAATGTTTTCGTGCTTTATGTCTCAAATAGAACCCAAGACAACAGAGCAAGCCCTAGAAAACTACTCTTGGATAAATGCAATGCAAGAAGAGCTCAATCAGATGGAGAGAAACAATGTTTGGGAACTAACAAACTGACCAGATCATAAGAAGGTTATTGGCACCAAATGGGTGTACAAGAACAAATGCGATGAAGATGGAGCTGTTGTTAGGAGTAAAGCCACACTTGTTGCTAAAGGCTATGCACAATGCGAAGGGATAGATTTTGATGAAACTTATGCACCTATTGCACGATTAGAAGCCATCAGACTATTCCTTGCATATGCAGCATTCAAAGATTTCATAGTCTACCAGATGGATGTAAAGAGTGCTTTTCTAAATGGAATTCTAGAAGAAGAAGTCTATGTGGAGCAACCCCCTGGTTTTGTCAAAGGAGACAAAGCCTACAAGCTTTTGAAGGCTCTATATGGACTCAAGCAGGCCCCAAGAGCATGGTATGAAACATTATCCGTGTTTCTTGAGAAGAATAGATTCAGCAAAGGCAAGGTGGATAAGACCCTATTCAGAGTGGAGCATGAAGACCACATATTATTAGTCCAAATATATGTGGATGATATCATATTTGGCTCAACCAATCCAGAGCTATGTGAGAAGTTCTCAAATCTCATGCAAGGAGAATTTGGGATGAGTATGATGGGAAAGCTTAATTTATTTCTAGGACTGCAAGTTAAGCCAGTGGAAAATGGAATCTTCATCAATCAAGCCAAATACACCAGAGATCTAATCAAGAGATTTGGAATGGAATCAGCCAAGTCAGCAAAAATTCTTATGAGCACAAGTACACATCTTAAAGCAGATGAAGAAGGCATATCCGTGGACTCAATCCACTATAGAGGACTCATTGGATCACTTCTTTATCTAACTGCAAGGAGGTCAGATATTTCATATGCTGTAGGAGTATGTGCAAGATTCCGGTCTAAACCCAAGCAATCACATCTGGAAGCAGCTAAGAGAATCATCAAATATCTCAAGTCTACCATTAATGTCGGTTTATGGTATCCTAAAGATGACAACTTTGAGCTATCAGGATATTCAGATGTAGATTTCGCACGATGCAAGATTAATAGGAAAAGCACTAGTGGAACGTGCCAATTCCTAGGAACCAGAATGATATCTTGGTTTAGCAAGAAGCAGATATCTAACTCTATCTCAACAATAGAGTCAGAGTATCTAGCTGCAGGTAGCTGTTGTGCCCAGATTTTATGGATCAGACAACAGCTAAGAGATTACAATATAATTGCAAATGAAGTCCCAATTTGGTGCGACAACAATAGTGCAATTGCAATCACCAACAACCCGGTATTGCACTCAAGGACGAAGCACATTGATGTTAAGCATCACTTCATTAGAGATCACGTGCTTAATAAAAGAGTCAGAGTTGAAAGAGTCAGCACAGAATATCAAATTGCTGACATCTTCACCAAACCTTTACCAGAAGAAAGGTTTTTGGAGATGAGCAGGGAACTTGGACTACTAGATTGGGAATCTAGTACAGATGAGAAAGCTACCTGAAGACCAGATCAGACAAGTTACCTGATCAGACCAGATGAAGGACGAACTATGCTGACCACAGGCATCAGAACCTACCTGGAGCAGACAAGGAGAGTCACCTGATGCAGAGCAGTCAAACAGTCAACGGTCAACCAACTAAGTTTTCTAATTTTGACCGACTACTGAATAATTTATTATTATTTATTTATATGTGGCAATCCCACGTTCACGATTACACGATGACAAGCTAGCATGCTTACATGTGCACATGACCCCACTAACTCAAAATTTGAACCGACTCAAATTAAAATAATATTGAAATTAAAATAATTTAATATGCCAAACGTTGCTTCAATTTCCTTTTAAATACAGAAAGACGTTTCACTTTATCTTCTTCACGCCTACGAACCTTAATTTTCACAGAGCAAAAACCCATTTCGAATTTTCATACACTCAGAAGAATTTTTTCTTGCAGAAATGGAAGCATACTTTAACGGAGTTAACCTTAAGGCAGTGAAGGCCAGATCATCTTCTCTCTGGTCGTCGATTTAGAAGGATTACTCGAGGCAAATCTGGACAACAACGACGTGCTATATCGCATCAGAGCGATGAAGGCAAATGGGATCTACCCATTTTTGGACATCAGCCCCAAACATCTGTTCAAGGAGGCTGTTATTGCCTTTTACCGGGAGGCCCGAGTGCTCGAATCTGGGATAAGGAGTTCTATTTGTGGAATCCAAGTGGATATTACCCCAGAATCAGTCGGGAAAATCTTTGGGATGAAATCCCACCGCGTGGCTGTCTAAGCCCTCAAGCAGAACGCAGCAGACACATGGCTAAAAATCAAGGCTGTCGACCAGCCGGAAAAATTGAAGCTGACCAAAAGGAGCGAATTTAAGAAGGAATACCGCTATGCATTGGATATAACCAACAAAATAGTGATGGGGATGGTGGGCAGGTACGACCAATTGTCGTCAGCCAAGTTCATGGTGATGGGAGCACTTATTCAAGACAAACGAATTGACTGGGCTGATTACATTTTCAGGCAATTGGTGCCTGAGGTGAATAAAGCCGAGTGGCTTGTTGAAGAAAAGAGATTCAAATCCAAGCTGGCGTTCGGAACGCAGCTTAGCTGGATGTTGGAGAAGCTTGGTGTGGAAAAGGTAAAGAAAGGTTGAAGGGGGAAGGAAGCAGGCAGGGGGAAGTAAGAGAAGTTCAGGAGCTGAGGACGAAGAAGAAGCAGGATGTCCAATTTATTACAGCTGGGACATCAACTGCAAAGAGGAAGGAAGAAGCTGACCAAGAGCAGACTGATGATCAGCCTGCAGCCAAGAAAAGGAGGACCAGACTTGGGAACGATCCTACACTAGAATGGGATGGCAAAGAGTTGTGGTTTCATGCAGATTTCCTTCCTATCGAAGCTGCACCAATGTGGGGATCTACAAAGAAAAAGTTCATTAAAGATTTTTATATTTGGGAGCTACTCCAGGATATAAATTGCTCCCCACAATAGACTTTTATTAACTTTATGGAATCAACATATCCACAGCTCTGGGCCATCCTACTAAAACATGCAAAAAGATGGAATGCATACCCCATGATTCCTCCCTTCAGACCTAAAGATCCGCCCACTTTACCAAACAATGAATTGGATGAGTTAGCACTGCAAAGGAAGATAAAGAAGCTGTGTGCCGATCATAAGTTCTCTTTCCAAGAAGAACAAGATTTTGCTGCACTTGTTGTAAGGAGGAAATACGGCCTAGCCCCTATCAAGAAAAGGCCAATCGGAGCTAAGCCCTTTAGACCTGCCAAGCAAACTGTCCGCAGAGGCAGAGGCAGATAGCATTTATTTGTACTTGTATTGTTTTGTAATTTTTGAAGGAATTGTAAATTTTCTGTATTTGTTTGATTCAAAGCTAATGTGCTTGTAAACAAAACAGAAATTTAATATAAATAGTCATTTGAACGACAACCTCTAGTTGTCTCAAAAACAAGACTAGTTTTAGTTTGAGTCTTGCACCTATGTGCAGACCTGTTCATTTGAATAACTGCTTAAGTTTTGCCATCATCAAAATAGGGGGAATTTGTTAGGAATACTTGTTAGATTTTGATGATGTCATCTTTATATTCAAATGTATGTTTATTACTTGGAAAAATGTAAGGAAGAACCAAATGAGTATCTTCCATAGACCAAATTATGATAAGTTAGATACTTGGAAAAATGTATAGAAGAACCAAATGAGTATCTTCTATAGGCCACAGAAGTTAGGCTTAAAAATCGGCTAAGTACATATTAGCCGAGTCTTGGTCAACTCACCTATTCAGATAAGGTTGACCATAAACGAGTTACATCAGGCAATACTTATCAGAAGAGTTCTGGTCAACAATTTAATCAGCGAAGTTGGACCAGACTGCAGTCAAGAGAGGAAGTCAAGTCATCTATAGTCTGACCATCAGATCAGTCAAGTTCAAATCAGGTCAGAAGACTACAGACAAGTCGGCACATCCGAGAAGTCGATACTAGAGAAGGTTGACTGCACATCAGCCTACTTGACCACAGAGAGGTCAGCCAAGTAATCAGCCAAGTACTCCAGTCCACATCAGCATGCGTTGAATAGTCATGATTTACGGAAAGTCACATGCGAGTGATTAGAGACAGATTGGAGAGATTCCTGGAAAGGATATGAATTAAGTAATTCATCCAGACCCACCACTGGATACTTTAATCTTATTATATTCAAAAGATTCGGCGCATCACATAGAAGTCTTCACAATGGTCGGAATTGGATTAAAACATGGGAATCCAGCCTTGCAACGTTCAAAAAAATAAACAAAGAAGTTTATTTCTCCAACGGACGAATTTGTTAAGAGATTTGCAATGGCTATGAAGAAATGCTCAAGGATTGACACCTATATATATCTGAAGATTTGAAGATGAGCAGTACGATGTGAACAACACTAACAAGCAATCAAAACAAACAAAGCAATCAAAGCGAACAATAGCATCGTGAATGAGCAAGCGTTCTAAAGTTCTTATTTTAAGAAGCTCTTAGTTGGAGAAGACAATCACTCTTGTCCTTAAAACATGAGTTCGGGGTACTTCACTGGTTGAAGTTGAGAGACTATAAAGGCATGCAAGGATCGTAGATCAAGAGGTGCAAGGCAGTCAAAGGGATTTGCAACGGCAAGGAATTTCACTGGTTGGAAGCTGTTGTAATTAGTTGAATCACTGTAATATTTATCACTGGTTGAGAATTATAGTGAATTCAACTCCAACTGGTTTGTAGAAAAGTGGATTAGTAGAGGATTACCCCACCTCTGAGACCACTATAATTGCCTGCGTGTTTTACTGCTTTCATTATCATACTTACCTGTTGCATACATACTTAACTGTTCCATTGACCATTTCTGTATTCATCATCAGCTGATTTCCGCACTTACATAGACGACTCTAAGTCATCTACTATCAGCTGAGAAACTCATCCTTTGTGGAAAAGAGTTTCAATAAGTCTATTCACCCCCCCTCTAGACTTATTCCTGGACGACTTGTGACCTACAAGAGTTCCCTACGAAGAGCCGGTGTTTATCCCTTCCGTTCGTCATTTTCATCGAGGTTCTGGAGTTTTTCGATCGACCATGTTCTCAGGAGTATTCGCGATAAATTACCGAGGTAAGTACCTTGATATACAGTTTATATCTCTGCAAAATCACAGTTGTCCGAAGATTGTGCGTTGTTTTAAATCAATATATGTAAGTTATATATATATATATATATATATATATATATATATATATATGTGGTGCTTGTGAGCTTTAAGCGATTGCCGTTAATATTAATTTAATGTATATAAATTAGAGAAAAGTATAAGCTATAGTTGTAGTGATATCATAGTCGGTTGTGTATATTTATTGAATTACAATTGATGGATATATGTGGAGTCGGTTTGTTTATGACTGAGGCGTATTTTGTCGAATTTTGATTGACGGAATATGTGGTGTTAATTGCTGATACATTTGAATGTGAAATTGTTGATTGGCAGGCAATTTGTGTGACATTAGTTTGTTGACTGTGATATTTGTTGTGATGATTGATCGTGCGCTTGATGGGTGAAACAATGTGAATATTTATTTGTGAGAGACGTCGTATCCGTAGCCTCTGAGGGCGGGGCATATACTCCGGTCTGTGTATGCTGCAAGGAGTGGCTCTTGTGTTTGGTGGATCGACGGTGTTGCCAAAGGCGTGTGTCAAGGGGCGGCTCTTGCGGGAGTCACGCCGGCGCAGCGACATGTACTGTTGGGCTCTATGTGTATCTATTACAATAAACATGAGTAAACGCAACGGAATAAAATAATGAAAAACCCAGACGAGGATCTACAAGCAGTAATTTAATTGATTTATTAATGGTTCGTCGAGTTACCTTAATTCGAAGAACAGATCTGAACCCGGACTAAAAGCTGATTAAATCCTCTTCTCTTTCAGTGATCCACACACGAACAACTGGTACAAGCCGGATTGCTAGATCCTTATGAATAATGTTGATAAATAGTACAACAATTAATTCCTTGCTAGAAGGATTTGTAATGTTGATCAAAATCAACTAAGGGAAGAGGACGGAGATGGCCGAAACGAATGATCTGTTGGAGAAGGGGGCAATTTTTAGCTCTTGCAAAACTAGGATTGTGCAATTTTTCTTATGACAACTTCTTGTCCAGGACCTTATATTTATACTAAGTAAACCCTAGAGTCAAACTCTAGTATTTGCTTAGTTGCCCCTCAACTTATTAAATAATACAATACATATAATATCTTATATTATATATTACTTATTATTTAATCCTCTAATAAATATAATATCTAATATTATATTTAATTTTCCCAATATAATATATAATATCTTATATTATATATTACTCATTAATTATTTTCTTTAATAAATATAATATCCAATATTATATCTATTAGTTATTCTTGCTTGTCTTTAATTGTCGTATGTGTGACCCAAAATGCTTATTTTATGTTGGCAACTATTTAATACCTTATTAAATAATAAGTCATAAGCGGTCTCTAGCAAGACATTTAACATGTCTATTAAACCATTTAACATGTCAAATCTGTAACACCCCGAGATATTCGGAATAATTACAACGCTGTAAACCCTTTATATAAGAATGTACAAGGCTAAGTTAAAGGAAGAACTGATCAATACGAACAATAACACCAATAGTTTAGTAATTTAATAACCGAGTTAATCATCCAAAACAACCCATTAATCAAAGTTCTCAAATCACCATAAAGAACACACGTACTCGAGTACTTATTACAAAAACAGAATACCAAAATAGTTCAAACAGTTAACATCACTGTGCCCATTCGTCATCATGCCGACACTATGGTTGCTTCCCCGCTCCTCAGCTACCTGAACATTAAACAAATGTCTACCCCTGCAGGGGTTAGCAAAACAATGCTAGTATAACTACCAAAATTATACAAACTCAAATACGCATCAACAATGCATAGCAAAATCCAATGATGTGAATCCAACGATGCGAATCCACATGATTCCATCAACACAACACAGAGTAATCCAATGATCCAGCGCCCTCAGCATAGATTCCAAGATAATCCCGTCGAACCAACACGAGGTGGAAAAACCCGTCCAATGATCCAGCGCCCTCAGCATAGATCCCAAGATGATCCCGTCGGACCAACACGAGGTGGAAAACTGATACAGCACCCTCAGCATAGATCACACGATCCCATCGGATCGATACAACATATATAATACAACTATGCATACACATATGCAAACCACTATGTTCATCAACATGAACAATATATGAATCATAATATGATCGACATTATGACAAATCAACTTGGACAACCTCATGTTCAACAACATAAATGACAATATTCATGATCAAAATCATCATCATTAAACCAAAATCAAATCAAGGTACTAGTCTCAGAAATGACGACAAGGATCTATAGTTCCAATAATCTTCAACCTCCTCGAAGAACTCTTCATCGATCAATTCACAATACCCGAACCTTAATTATACAATAACACCAATATAACTAACGGGTCCAGATAATCGCTTCTAAATATTATAAGAACATGAAAAGACATAATTTATACGATTATGATAAACACACTAATATTCCCCAAGCCATACCGATCGAATCATCACTACGTTACTTATCCGGACAATAATCTCATAATATTCCAATCAAGACTAAACACATCTTTCGATTGAATTCTACAATTATACCTCATGATAGTTCGTCTTACAGGGATCCTAACCATACCCATTAACAATCCAACGCAAGATGATTTCGGAATTAACTTGAAGAACAACACAATCATCATATAAGACTCGTTACTAGGTTCAACATGATCATCATCTTCTTCTACAAGGGATAAACCCTAAGTTCCATCCATCTAGTTCCCCTATACGTGTTGTTCGATCGTATATTTCATAACAAGCTCAATAACCTCAGTAATCTACTCATGAACATTCCTAAAAACATGAATTTATGACGGTTAGAGTAATACATACCTTACTACGGAAGGAAACGACGAAATCACTTGATGAAAACCCAACTCCGGAAGCTTGAGTACCAATCCAAGATGCTTCCCAACTTCAACAACTAAGTAGAGATGATAAAATGAGGTTTATGAAGTGGGAGAAGCTCTATGGTCTTGCAGAAATCAGACAAAGGGTGAAAGACAACGAGGTGAAATAAAATGGGGTGTTGTCCCATTTATATTGTTCTGAACTTTATGTACGTTAACAACAAGGCCTTACGTACGTTATCTCCTTAGCGTACGCTATTTTCCATCCTTAGCGTACGTTAACATCCGGCAGTAGCTCACTGCCTTGTTTCTGGCTTCTCTTACATACATTAATGAATACCTTTCCGTACATAATCTGATCAACATAGCGTACATTATCGGCCATATATAGCGTACGTTAAGTCTCGTTGACTTGCTTTATCAAAAAGCTGTCCAGGTTCATGCGGGGAATCTCTGTCTGATCGTGACCCCAATTGGCCCATGTGCCGACCAACCTATCTGTCATTGACTACCGTATGTACGCTAAGATTCGTTCATAGAGTACGCTATCTATAGGTCTTAACGTACGTTATGCTCACCATATAGCGTACATTATGACGTAGCTGCATGAATGAATTTGAAAACTCTTCCTAATATGATCATGGATGTTGATACGAATACGGGAAAAACCACACTTCTATTATTGATACCACAAAGTCGAACATTACAAGGTTGAAATATAGATGAAGATACTCAACAATTAACTGGATATTACATTCTCTCCCTCTAAAAAGAAGTTTGTCCCGAAACTTAAGACGAAAACAATTTCGAGTATCTCGGCTTCATACTGTCCTCAGTCTCCCAAGTTGATTTTTCGACTCCATGTCGAGACCACTGAACTTTAAGCAAGGAGATTGGTTTATTCCTCAATTGCTTGACTCGACTCTCGAGTATCTTTATTGGCTTCTCTTCGAACGTGCCATCATTAGCTAACTCGATCTCACCAAAATCGACGACATGACTGGGATCCGGTATATATTTCCGTAATTGGGATACAAACACATTGTGAACATGACTCAGCGATGGCGGTAAGGCCAACCTGTACGCCAACTCCCCAACTCTTTCAAGAATCTCGAATGGCCCGATATATCTTGGGCTCAGCTTTCCTTTCCTTCTAAAACGAAAAATTCTTTGGGTAGGAGAAACCTTTAAAAGCACGTGGTCTCCAATTCCAAACTCTAACGGGCGACAGCGCACGTCTGCATAAGACTTCTGTCGACTCTGGGCAGTCAACAGCCTTTCACGAATCAGAGCTACCTTCTCTTGAGTCTGTACTATCAACTCCGGTTCCGTCCCGATCAATTCAGACGAATTATCACAACACAGGGGTGATATGCATCTTCTCCCGTATAACGCTTCAAAAGGTGCCATCTTAATAGAAGCGTGCCAACTATTGTTGTAAGTGAATTCAATAAACGGCAGATGAACTTCCCAATCAGTTGACCAATCTAAGGCACAAGCTCTAAGCATATATTATACTATCTGAATAGTCCTTTCGGACTGTCCGTCAGTCTGAGGGTGATAAGCTGTGCTAATGTTCAGCTCGGTTCCCAAGGCTTTATGAACCGACTCCAAAAGTGTGACACAAAGCGACCATCCTGATCTAAAATAATGGTCTTCGGCGTACCATGCAATCGGACTATCTCCGCAATAAAACACTCGTGCCAACTTCTCTGGTCCCCAAGTATCCTTAATGCATACAAAATGAGCCGAATCGGTTATACGATCAACTATCACCCAAATCATATTCATCCCCGTTCTAGTCCTTGGAATATTGGTGATAAAGTCTATCGATATAGCTTCCCATTTCCATTCAGGAATCAGCAGTGGCTTCAACATTTCGGCAGGTCGCTGATGTTCAATCTTAACCTGTTGACAAATTAAACACTTCGAGACGTATTCTGCTACGTCCTTCTTCATGTTTCGCCACCAGCAATTCTTCTTTAGATCCTTATACATCTTACTGGTGCATGGGTGAATAGAATAGGCGCACTGTGAGCTTCCTTCATGATTGTCTGCTTCAAAACATCATCATCGGGAATGCAACGTCGACTCTGGAATCTCAAGACTCCATCATCATAAATTACGAATCATAGGGCCTTTTCCTTGAACACTTCATCATGTAATTGAATCATCATGGGGTCATCTAACTGTTTAGATTTGATTTCATTGATCAATGATGAAGTTAAATCCATTACACATAATTGCCCTTGAACGCCTTATAACCGCACTTCAATTCCGTCACGAATCAACACCCGCTGAATGCTAGACTGAGACGTAAGCATTTCCAACATTCGAATAGAATTAGGTTTGTGGCTTAGTGCATCATCTACCGTGTTTGCTTTACCTGGATGATAAAGAATTTCCACGTCATAATCTTTAATCAATTCGAGCCATCTCCTCTGTCTCATGTTTAATTTCTTCTAACTGAAAATATATTTGAGACTCTTATGATCTGTGAAGATATGATAGTGAGTACCGTACAAATAATGTCGCCAAATCTTTAGAGCAAAGACAACGGCTGCTAACTCTAAATAATGTGTCGGGTAATTAACCTCATACGGTTTCAACTGTTGAGAAGCATAGGCAATCACCCTATCCTTCTGCATCAACACGCAACCCAGACCCTGATTTGAAGCATCACTGTAAACTACGAACCCTTCAGTTCCATCTGGCAGTGCTAATATTGGCGCCGTTGTCAGTCTCCTCTTGAGTTCATCAAAACTAAGCTGACATTTCTCATTCTACATGAATTTCTGAGTCTTCTGTAACAATTGAGTAGGCTGACGAGTAGTTTTGGAAAATCCTTCCACAAAACGACGATAATACCAGCAAGTCCTAATAAACTTCGGACTTCCTTCACGTTCTTAGGATATTCCCACTCCATGATTGCCTCAACTTTCTTCGGGTCTACATGAACTCCGTCGGCTGATATCACATGCCTAAGGAATGTTACTTCCTTGAGACAGAACTCACATTTGGAAAGATTTGCATAAAGCTGTTCTTTTCTCAAAATCTTCAAAATAATTTGCAAATATTCTGCATGCTCTCCTGGATTCTTTGAATAAATCAAGATGTCGTCAATGAAAATAACCACGAATTTATCCAAGTACTCTATAATACTCGATTCATCAAATGCATAAACACATCAGGAGCATTAGTAAGACCAAATGTCATTACTATAAACTCATAGTGCCCATACCGAGATCCGAATGCGGACTTCGGTATATCATATTCCTTAATCCTCAACTGATGATATCCTGATCTCAAATCGATCTTCGAGTATACCATTGCTCCCTGCAATTGATCAAACAAGTCATCAATCTGAGGCAATGGATATTTATTCTTGATTGTTACCTTATTCAGCTCCCAATCAATACACAATCGGAGTGATCCGTCCTCTTTCGAACAAAAAGAACGGGCGCACCCCAAGTAGAAACACTTGGTTAAATGTAACCCTTCTGCAACAATTCTTCAAGCTGTTTCTTTAGCTCATACATCTCTGTTGGCGCCATACGGTATGGTGCAATGGAAATAGGTGCGGCTCCTGATTCTAATTTAATATTAAACTCTATAGTTCTACACGGAGGTAATCCAGGTAGTTCGTCAGGGAACACATCTGAGAATTCGTTCACAACTGGAATAGATGAGAGCCCTACTTCTTCTTCCTTTTTCATGGCATAACAACAAAACCTGGTACAACCCTGTTTCAACAATTTAATCGCTTTCATGGCTTTGTTCACTTTCCCCGAGCTTCCTGGTCTCTATCCTTCGAATAAATGTTCAGATCCGTCATCAGCCATAATGGAGATAACTCTCATCCGATAATTCAAAATAGCCCCATAACGATTGAGACAATCATCTCCAACAATTAAATCGTCACCATGGATATCGACCACAATAAGATTTGATGTCCAATTACTCCCTCCTATTGACACTGGAAAATTTCTAGCTTCTAGATTTCCTACAATTATCACTCCACTCGGCAGACTCACAACATAAGGTCCACAATCATGCAAACACGATATTTTCAAACGATTAACATAGTCTAAAGATATGAAAGAATGTGTAGCTCCTGAATCGAATAAGACACTAACTGGTTGCAAAAGAATATAAATTATACCTGATGCCACAGCAGTGTTCTGATCATCTGACCTCCTCATCTCATAAAGGTGCGGAGGAACGGACCCAGCACTGGATACTTCTCTTTTTCCAAGATTCTGCTGTTGTAGACCACTCTACTGCATCAGGTTCACACTCGCCTCTTTCGGAACTTTCACTGAAGTACGAGCTCCAAATGATCTAGTCACATTCCCACAAATGTCGCACGATGCCCTTCTTGCCCACATTCAAAATAGGTCACAGAAGGAGCGGAACAATCACGCCGAACATGTCCTGGTCGTCCACAGTTATAACACTTCTTCGCTGCATCTGTTACTGTTGATGTCGTTATGAACTTCTTTCCACCTCGAAAAGGATATGAAGGCCTCTTGGATGAATGGAATGAGGACTGGACTTTACGGGGCCCACTACCCTTACTCTAAGTGAAGTTGCCAGACACTCTCTGCTTCTTCGATTCCACAAATTTCTCCACTTCTATCTCATTCATCTCATAAGCCAGGGCTTTACCCTGATACTATCGAAGAGTAGTACATTCGAATCCCGACATATATTGTTGGATATCCGGCTTCATCCTCATGTCGAAGTGAAAAATCTTTTCTGCCTCAGTTCTGACCAGATGTCGTACGAAGGTCAGTTGGTGATTAAAAGTCTTAATCATATCTGTCACAGATGCCTCCAGATTTTGTGGTGAGAAAAACTCTCGGACTCTAGCTCTCTAATTGGACGAGGACAATATTGTGCTTCCATCATTAATTTGAATTCTGTCCAGTCAGTATTATGATCCTCCGGTTGAATAGATTCCCACCTGTCAGAACTTCCCAGTCAGAAAATACTGAGCGATCGAAACTTTTCGGTCATTGGGATAACTAATTCCCACAAATACCTTCTCCAGTTCTTTCATCCAGTGGTCCCATGTAGGCATCTCTGAAGAACCATCAAATTTTGGTGGATGTAACTTGAACACTTCTGAAAGCCACTTGTCCCCTCGATTTACTTCGTCACGCTGTTGGCCCATCGTCATTTGCATGCTGTCAACCACTTGAGCAAATTAGGTCATCTGAGTGACCACTTGCTGGAGCACATCAGGCATGTTAGGGTTTGCATCTGCCTCCTTAGTTCGTGCTCGGTCATTATTAACTAATTCATGTTGTTCGCCATGTTAGGTTGGTATCGCCACTAGAAGGGGGGTTGAATAGTGCGGATAAGAGTATTGAACTCTTTTTGTCTGGAAGCAAAATATCGGAGTAATTAAAATGCGGAAAAGAAAGAACACAAGAATTTGTTCGAGAGGTTCGGCTATTAACGAAGCCTACGTCCACTACCTAGTTTTATCGACTAGGACTTTTCTTAGAACTTAGAATTTCACTTTCTAGTTTAGTGCCAACTTCTTACAATCTCTTGATTTCCGGGCTCAAGAACATGCTCACTAAAACACTCTTGTTTTTCTGGGTACAAGATAACATTCACAAAAAATCAAATGCGAGTAGGAACTCGACTTTCACGATATATCGCTCTTCGATACAAGAATCAAGATTGGAAATTATAGAACAAATCTTCTCGTATCACAATCTATAATAAGTATATCTCTCAAAATGTTTGTTTGATATTGCTTGAGTATGCAAGTAGGATCAGAATGCTTGTGTATCTCCTATCTCTATGAAGTGGGCTATTTATAGCCTTCTTGAGCTCATATTCCCGTTGAAACAGATTATCTGATTACGTACGTTACGTGCTGATGGTTACGTACGTTATGAACATTACGTACGTTATATGCTACGAATTGTGATGCCCAAAAACTCTCACACACAAGGTCTAGTCAATAATAACATATTAATCTTAAAACATGCAAGACTTCATGCTTAATCGTATAAAAATGTGACAGTATGACATGAAACTGCTATTATTTGAATAATATGATTCATGCATTACTTGTTATTAAGTATTATTTGTCATTTCATGATTCACCTTATTTGATAGTTAAGTTAACGGCATTGAAGTGGCTAAGCATTGAACATAACCCCAAGTTCAAGTGGTAAGCCTATTAGCAGTAAGTAATATCAGTGACGTGTCTATCGGTTGGTCTCAGGGCTATAGTCGGCAGGTATGCTGAGTCAATTTGGATTGATGATTCAAGTAAATAACCCTTTCTTATTCCGATAACACGTGTCAAACATCTTGATACTGGTGAATACCATCAATGATGAAATTCAGGGCCTCAGTGAGAACCTTTGTTAAGTCATTTGATTTGTAAGTACCTTATTCGTCCCAAATGCGGTCGGGTAGAATAGAATTTGTCCTTTAGTTCATTATCCAATAATGTCATATTTCTAAGTGAGTACTCGGACTCTTATTTCTATGGTTCAGTTATATAAAATTTCATAAAGATAATAACAAACTCAGTTTCTACCACTTTCGAAGGTATTCGCAAAAGTAGCTGAGTTTAAACAATAAAAATACATATTAAACTTTATCAAAAACCTTGGACCATACATCCATACCCTAAACATGATCAATACCTCCTAAGAACCGGTTTAAAACATCCAAGAACCGGATTATAACAACTTCAAATGGTCCATTCTTCTAAACCTGACTTCTGGAGGCCATTGAGGTGCATTTTAGAACTTTCACCCTTATAAACCGACTCTTTCACTTAGATAAGGGAGGAAACTGATTCTAAACTCTTCTAGACACTCTGAAATCGATCCATAAGCTCCACACTTCGAAAATCCATCAAAAAAATTGAGGAGAAATCACAAAAAAAAACATCAACACCTCAATTCAGTTCACAATCAAGGTGAGTTATCTTCGTTTTACTCTTGTTCTAGCTATGGTTCTTGTATGATATGAAGTTGTGAGAGCTGGTTTAGGTGCTTATGTACATTCTAATGATGTTTAGAACTCATACATAGCCTAAACTTGTGTTTAAGGTGGATTTATAGGGCTTAAAACTCACTAAGACAACAAAAGAGACAATTCTGCCACCTTTTGAAAATATGTGTGGATGGTATTGAATTCGTGTGAGTAAGGGGAAGAAGTTTCTATATACATGTTCTTAAGTATATTAGGTATACTATATCAAAAATTCATGCAAATCAGACTTATAATTAAGTGGATATGCGCGGGACAAATTCAGTGATTTCAAGATCTTGATAAATTCCCCTAAACCATTGTCTTGTTGTAGAATCCTAGAATTGTGGCCTATATGAGTTATATAACAATATGAACAGAAAGTAATAGGCTTCATAATGAGTTAGGAGTGCAAAAAGGATAGAGTATTATGCTCGTATATAACGAAAGGCGCACATAAAATTTGTAGAATACTAATTATGTGAAATTGGTAAAACCCTTCGGATACGCAGTGAGTTAAACCTTGTGTACACCATATAGATTCTTTAAAGGCACTCCTTGAAACCGGATTTGAATATATATCATCACAACCAACTCTTATTGGTATAAAAGCAAAGGTATCACCTGATCAAGGTAAGTAGTAACTGATTGCAAAACTGTATCACAAGAGCATTTTGTCTGAAATATGTGCTAATGATTGATGTTTTGGATATTGCTTATACCTTGTGTATATGTGGATAACATATTGCTCTATTCTTATTATGTGACATGTCCCATAGAGCATTTATACATGTGGTATTATCACGATGCATATGATCATAGCATAGCATTGGAGGTTGTCGCATGCATTGATCATAGTACAAGCGTTCTAAAGGTGATCAGAACAAACTGTTTTGGTTATGTGCATCGCGGGCTACTGGTACGGGGCTATTTTGTGGCGGAGTCTAGGGCACGTCATAGTGATCCATGTGTTACGCTTGGACACTTTGTGTGATGTTTTGCGGTGGAGTCTGGGACACACCGTGGTGACTCATGTGTATGATTGGGCAACTTATAGCCATGATCCTGGTGGAGTCTGGGACACGCCAGGCTAACCCATGTGTTATGATTGGGCAGTTCGTTCTGGCTATGATTGGACATGCACACTTTTGGCCCGGGCCAGGAACTCGAGGTGTACATAGCAGCGCGCTATAAAAGAGTTTTTGAATGTTAAAGGAAAATGAAACTGCATTTCACAAACTCATTCATAAATGCATTCGTGCATTGTGTGTCACTACTTACTGAGCTTTCGCTCATTTAGTTGAATTCTTGTGATACAGGTAATAATTCGGGGTATCAGGCATAGGGTGACATATGGGACGCTTCTCTACACCAACGAGCCGTTGTATATGAACATCAGACCTGTGGAGTGTTCACTGTGTGTGTTAAGTCTAAGTTTGCTTATAAACCTATACATCCGATGTTTTCTTTTGGTTGTAATATGATAGTCGGCTGATGTGTAAAAGTGACTTTTGGTGTGTAAAAAGAGTTTCCTCTTAAAGGTTTTAAGTTTTCCGCTGTGCTGTAATATATAATAAGGATATTTTTAATATCCGGTATCTGATAGTAAACTTCAAGGGGGTGTGACAGATTTGGTATCGGAGCAAAGGTTTAAAGCGTTTCTGAAGACCGTTCATATACAACAATCGCTTGGCGGAGAGGAGCAACCCATCAGTCAATGGTTTTATTTATTTATTTTACTTGCTATTTGCGTGTTTATATTAATATTGGCTAATAAAAGATCCTTGTGTGAGAAGTGAAGGCTACTAAGAGATCATGGAAGAGAATAGAATGCAAGGTAGTGCTGAAGGAGCGAGGGATAACCGTATCGACCGACTGACGGATCTTGTGGAAAGGCTTATAGAACGAGATGTTAGACGTGAAGCCGAGGCTCGTCGTTCTCCACCTCCTCGAACTGATGCCATTGATCTGGTTAGTGAGAGGTTCCAGAAACTAAAACCTCCCACATTTGAAGGTGGGCTCAATACAAGCGTCTCTGAGAATTGGCTCCGAACTATGGAAAGGATGTTCAGCTACGGCAGAATCCTTGATGAGGCCAAGGTTTCATGTGCGGTATTTTACCTCCGTAATGATGCTAGTTACTGGTGGGACACCATGATGGGTATATATGATGTTCGTA
This sequence comes from Orobanche coerulescens, assembly GCA_033398695.1. NCBI lineage: Eukaryota > Viridiplantae > Streptophyta > Magnoliopsida > Lamiales > Orobanchaceae > Orobanche > Orobanche coerulescens. The sequence goes on along the minus strand of CM065804.1, from coordinate 97,084,463 downwards.
GACTGACATGGGAGGAATTTAAAGAGCTTTTCGAGGCGAAATACCTTACAAAAGCTGCACGAGCTGCAAAACGGAAGGAATTTTCAAACTTGAAGCAAGGTGACATGTCAGTGGATGAATATGTCAGAAAATTTGAGGAGCTTTCAAGGTATGCGCCACACATGGTAAGCACGAATGAGCTAAAGGTCGAGCAATTCATCGAGGGTCTGAAACCAGAGATATATAGAGATGTGCAAGTCGGGGAAACTGGAGGCTCAAAATATGTGGCAGTGGTTCAGCGAGCTCTAAATGCAGAAATGGCTCAAAGGAAAATCATGGAGGAACGAAAGGAGAAAGAGGCTAAAGAAAAGCAGAACCACCAATTATCAGCAGGGCCAAGGCAAGTGGCAGCACTCAAACAAGGGTAACAAGAGGCAAGGCCAGTTCTACAAAGGTAATGGCCAGAAACGGTTTAAGGACAACAACGGAGGACAACCATCCACTGGAGGTAAAAAAAAACCAAAATGTGCAAAATGTGGAAGATATCACTTTGGCGTCTGCATGGAAGGACCCGGAGCCTGCTACAAATGTGGAAAAATGGGTCATTTTGCGAAGGAGTGTACCTGTAATGACTCCGAGCAGAAGAAAGTACAAGGAAGAGTATTTGCAATCACGCAGGCAGAGGCTGATGCCAACCCTGCAGTCGTCTCAGGTAACATACTAATTTGTGGTATTCCTGCATATGCATTGTTAGATCCAGGAGCAACACATTCATTTGCATCGACCAAGTATGTGAGAAGGTTGGGCAAACCACTGGAAGAGTTTGGTGGGCAGTTTAATGTGTCTACCCCTTCAGGAGAACTCTTGACCTCGGACAAAGTTCTCCGATCCTGTAGTGTAGTAATCAATAATCGGGAACTGGATGCTGATCTCATTGTGCTCAACATGTCGGATTATGAAGTAATTCTAGGGATGGATTGGTTATCCAAGCATCATGCTACCATGGATTGTAAAAAGAAGATTGTTACATTCCAACCACCAAATGAAGAGGAGTTTGTGTTTGTTGGGAGTAGCAGCAAATTGAGAACAAGAATAATTTCAGCAATGATGGCACAAAAATTACTTAGAAATGGATGTGTCGGTTATTTAGCCAGTGTGGTGGACAAACAGAAGGAGCAGATCCACAAACCCGAAGATGTACCTGTGGTACAGGAATTTCTAGAAGTATTCCCAGAGGATTTACCAGGGCTACCTCCAGACAGAGAAATTGAATTCAACATTGAGCTGATTCCAGGAGTGGCCCCAATATCGAAAACACCGTACAGAATGGCTCCTATAGAATTGAAAGAATTAAAAATTCAGTTGCAGGAATTGCTTGATAAAGGATTCATACGACCCAGTTTTTCACCATGGGGAGCCCCAAGATTTTCGTCAAGAAGAAGGATGGTACCATGAGACTCAGATCGATTATAGAGAATTGATTAGGGTTACCATCAAGAATAAATATCCTTTACCAAGGATTAACGATTTATTCGACCGACTGTGGAGCTGCAATGTTTTCAAAGATTGATTTAAGGTCGGGTTACCATCAATTGAAGATCAAAGAAGATGACATACCAAAGACGGCATTTCGAACCAGGTATGGACACTATGAATTTCTGGTGATGCCTTTTGGTCTAACAAATGCCCCTGCTGCTTTCGTGGATTTAATGAATCGAGTCTTTAGAGAGTACTTGGATAAGTTTGTCATTGTCTTTATTGATGACATCCTTATCTACTCTCGATCATTGGATCAGCACAAAGAACATCTAAGAATAGTGTTGGGTATCCTAAAGGATAAACGGCTATATTCTAAGTTTAAGAAATGCGAATTCTGGAGGGAACAAGTGGCATTCCTTGGGCATGTAGTGTCGAAGGAAGGAATTTCAGTTGACCCAGGGAAAGTGGAAGCCGTGAGTAAGTGGCCCAGCATCAAGAATGTTCATGAGGTATGCGCTTTCTTGGGGTTAGCGAGTTATTATAGACGATTCGTTGAAGGATTCTCCAAGATAGCCTCACCGCTTACTCAATTGACGAGAAAGAACGTTAAGTTTCAGTGGTCTGACGCATGTGAAAAGAGCTTTGAAGAACTGAAACAGAGGTTAACATCTGCACCGATCCTTTCAATTCCAACAACTGCGGGAAGATTTGTTGTTTATAGCGATGCGTCAAAGTCAGGATTGGGAGCTGTGCTTATGCAAGAGGGAAGAGTAATTGCTTATGCTTCATGACAAGTGAAGGATTATGAGAAAAACTATCCAACTCATGATCTTGAATTAGCAGCCGTAGTATTTGCCTTGAAAATATGGCGACATTACCTCTATGGAGAAAGATGTGAAATCTACACGGATCATAAGAGCTTGAAGTATTATTTCACACAGAAGGAACTTAATATGCGGCAAAGGCGATGGCTGGAATTGGTTAAGGATTATGATTGCACAATAAACTATCATCCAGGTAAGGCAAATGTTGTTGCAGATGCTTTAAGTAGAAAGTCTAATGCTAGCGTATCGGCATTAATAGGGACTCAGAAACCATTATTACGAGAGTTGGAGAAGTGGGGATTGCATATTGTGCAAGAAGGGCATGTCAGAAAACTATTTTCAATGACGCTGCAACCTACCATACTTGAGACCATTAAACAGGATCAACTTACGGACCCCTATATGTCTCATTTGAAGAAACAAGTTGAGACAGGCAAATCCAAGGATTTCTGAATTACACCAGATGGAGTTATCAATTTCAAGGGGAGGCTATGTGTACCGGACAATAGTAATCTGAAGAAGGAGATACTGTCAGAAGCTCACAAAACGCTCCATATACAGTACATCCTGGAACCACCAAGATGTACAAGGACCTAAAGATGCACTATTGGTGGCCTGGGATTAAGAACGATGTGGTTAAATTTGTGGCTCAGTGCCTAACTTGTCAACAAGTAAAGGCAGAACATCAAAGACCCGCAGGGACATTACAATCACTGGATGTTCCTAAATGGAAATGGGAAGACATCACTATGGACTTTGTAGTTGGACTTCCAAGAACCAGAGAAGGTCACGATGCCATATGGGTTATAATTGATCGCCTTACAAAATCAGCTCACTTTCTTCCAGTACATACTACGTATTCCATGGATAAGTTGGCGGATCTATACGTTAGAGAAATTATAAGATTGCATGGCGTGCCTTTATCAATTGTATCAGACAGAGATCTCGTTTTACTTCATCATTCTGGAAGAGCTTACACAAAGCTCTGGGAACAAAGTTGGCGTTCAGTACAACGTTTCACCCACAGCATCGATGGTCACGGAGAGAACTATCCACTGGAGGACATGTTAAGAGCGTGCGTACTGGATTTCCAAGGGTCGTGGAATACCTACCTGCCTTTGATAGAGTTTGCGTATAACAATAGCTTCCACTCTACTATTGGCATGGCGCCTTACGAAGCTCTTTATGGCAGAAAGTGCAGATCACCGATTCATTGGGATGAGTGGGTGAGAGGAAGTTTCTTGGACCAATGGTGCGAGAAAACCAAAGAAGCCATTGAGAAAATTAGAAAAAGAATGCTAATAGCTCGAGTCGGCGTAAGAGCTACGCGGACAACCGACGATTTAATGCTTGAGTTTGATGTCGGGAACAAAGTGTTTCTCAAGGTGGCACCAATGAAGGGCGTCATGAGATTCAGAAAGAAAGGGAAATTAAATCCAAGATACATAGGCCCATTTGAGGTACTGGAAAGAATTGGAGAAGTGGCATACAGGTTAGCACTTCCGCCATCACTAACAAATGTTAACGATGTCTTTCACGTTTCAATGTTGAAGAGGTATGTCTTGGATCCATCACATATATTGAGCTATGAGCAATTGCCGTTAAGTGAGGACTTGAATTATGAAGAGACACCGGTCAAGATCCTGGATAGTAAGCAAACAGAATTGAGGAACAAAAAGATATCATTTGTTAAGGTGTTGTGGAAGAATCACTCAGTTGAAGAAGCCACGTGGGAAAAGGAAGATGAAATGAGGCATACATATCCGGCTCTATTCGGTAAGTAAATTTCGAGGACGAAATTTCTATAAGGAGGGAAGATTGTGATGCCCAAAAACTCTCACACACAAGGTCTAGTCAATAATAACATATTAATCTTAAAACATGCAAGACTTCATGCTTAATCGTATAAAAATGTGACAGTGTGACATGAAACTGCTATTATTTGAATAATATGATTCATGCATTACTTGTTATTAAGAATTATTTGGCATTTCATGATTCACCATATTTGATAGTTAAGTTAACGGCATTGAAGTGGCTAAGCATTGAACATATCCCCAAGTTCAAGTGGTAAGCCTATTAGCAGTAAGTAATATGAGTGACGTGTCTATCGGTTGGTCTCAGGGCTATAGTCGGCGGGTATGCTGAGTCAATTTGGATTGATGATTCAAGTAAAGAACCCTTTCTTATTCCGAAAACACGTGTCAAACATCTTGATACTGGTGAATACCATCAATGATGAAATTCAGGGCCTCAGTGAGAACCTTTGTTAAGTCATTCGATTTGTAAGTACCTTATTCGTCCCAAATGCGGTCGGGTAGAATAGAATTTGTCCTTTAGTTCATTATCCAATAATGTCATATTTCTAAGTGAGTACTCGGACTCCTATTTCTATGGTTTAGTTATATAAAATTTCATAAAGATAATAACAAACTCAGTTTCTACCACTTTCGAAGGTATTCGCAAAAGTAGCTGAGTTTAAACAATAAAAATACATATTAAACTTTATCAAAAACCTTGGACCATACATCCATACCCTAAACATGATCAGTACCTCCTAAGAACCGGTTTAAAACATCCAAGAACCGGATTATAACAACTTCAACCGGTCCATTCTTCTAAACCTGACTTCTGGAGGCCATTGAGGGGCATTTTAGAACTTTCACCCTTATAAACCGACTCTTTCACTTAGATAAGGGAGGAAACTGATTCTAAACTCTTATAGACACACTGAACTCGATCCATAAGCTCCACACTTCGAAAATCCATTAAAAAAATTGAGGAGAAATCACAAAAAAAACATCAACACCTCAATTCAGTTCACAATCAAGGTGAGTTATCTTCGTTTTACTCTTGTTCTAGCTATGGTTCTTGTATGATATGAAGTTGTGAGAGCTGGTTTAGGTGCTTATGTACATTCTAATGATGTTTAGAACTCATACATAGCCTAAACTTGTGTTTAAGGTGGATTTATAGGGCTTAAAACTCACTAAGACAACAAAAGAGACAATTCTGCCACCTTTTGAAAATATGTGTGGATGGTATTGAATTCGTGTGAGTAAGGGGAAGAAGTTTCTATATACATGTTCTTAAGTATATTAGGTATACTATATCAAAAATTCATGCAAATCAGACTTATAATTAAGTGGATATGCGCGGGACAAATTCAGTGATTTCAAGATCTTGATAAATTCCCCTAAACCATTGTCTTGTTGTAGAATCCTAGAATTGTGGCCTATAAGAGTTATCTAACAATATGAACAGAAAGTAATAGGCTTCATAATGAGTTAGGAGTGTAAAAAGGATAGAGTATTATGCTTGTATATAACGAAAGGCGCAAATAAAATTTGTAGAATACTAATTATGTGAAATTGGTAAAACCCTTCGGATACGCAGTGAGTTAAACCTTGTGTACACCATATAGATTCTATAAAGGCACTCCTTGAAACAGGATTTGAAGATATATCATCACAACCAACTCTTATTGGTATAAAAGCAAAGGTATCACCTGATCAAGGTAAGTAGTAACTGATTGCAAAACTGTATCACAAGAGCATTTTGTCTGAAATATGTGCTAATGATTGATGTTTTGGATATTGCTTATACCTTGTGTATATGTGGATAACATATTGCTCTATTCTTATTATGTGACATGTCCCATAGAGCATTTATACATGTGGTATTATCACGATGCATATGATCATAACATAGCATTGGAGGTTGTCGCATGCATTGATCATAGTACAGGCGTTCTAAAGGTGATCAGAACAAACTGTTTTGGTAATGTGCATCGCGGGCTACTAGTAAGGGGCTATTTTGTGGCGGAGTCTGGGGCACGTCATAGTGATCCATGTGTTACGATTGGACACTTTGTGTGATGTTTTGCGGTGAAGTCTGGGACACACCGTGGTGACTCATGTGTATGATTGGGCACCTTATAGCCATGATCCTGGTGGAGTCTGGGACACGCCAGGCTGACCCATGTGTTATGATTGGGCAGTTTGTTCTGGCTATGATTGGACATGCACACTTTTGGCCCGGGCCAGGAACTCGAGGTGTACATAGCAGCGCGCTATAAAAGAGTTTTTGAAAGTTAAAGGAAAATGAAACTGCATTTCACAAACTCATTCATAAATGCATTCATGCATTGTGTGTCACTACTTACTGAGCTTTCGCTCATTTAGTTGAATTCTTGTGATACAGGTAATAATTCGGGGTATCAGGCATAGGGTGACATATGGGACGCTTCTCTACACCAACGAGCCGTTGTATATGAACATCAGACCTGTGGAGTGTTCTCTGTGTGTGTTAAGTCTAAGTTTGCTTATAAACCTATACAGCCGATGTTTTCTTTTGGTTGTAATATGATAGTCGGCTGATGTGTAAAAGTGACTTTTGGTGTGTAAAAAGAGTTTCCTCTTAAAGGTTTTAAGTTTTCTGCTGTGCTGTAATATATAATAAGGATATTTTTAATATCCGGTATCTGATAGTAAACTTCAAGGGGGTGTGACACGAATAGCGGCCGTAACGAACAGTGAAGAACTGGTCCAGTGAGGTATGATAATACGTTACGTACGTTATGAACTGCATGGTTACGTACGTACTATTCCGGTCAGAGATCCATTGAGTGTGACGACTTGTTGCAACGGCTAGTGACTTTTCCAACGGTCAGACTAATTCAAGCATTACGTACGTTAGATAACTCTGGTTACGTACGTTACCTGTACAGAAAAACTTACGAAAACAATGAGTGTTATGTACGTTATGATAGACGAGTTACGTACGTTAACTGTACTGAAAATCTTGCAGACAACTGTGAAAGTTACGTACGTTAAGATGGTTTGCGTTACGTACATTAAGTGAAGGAAAAATATGTTTTAAGTAAATTTTGGTTTTAATAACACATCATCAAAATGATCTAAGAGATATTGTTCCAACAATCTCCCCCTTTTTGATGATGACAAAATTTAAGTATGGGAGTTTTTGAAAACATGATTTTAAGGAAGATTTAAAAATTTAATAAGGCTCCCCCTGAAAACGAGCACGGGTTATTTCAAAAGATGATTTCAAAAACGAATACATATTTTTCTCCCCCTTTTTGTCATTAACAAAAAGTTGAGAGATCCTGCAAAAAAAATCAACATTACGCAATATAATCAATAGAATCCAAAGCAACGATTAACCAAAATAATGCATAAAAACAAAGATAGTTATTACAGACGAAACATATCCAAAATAAAACACTAATAGAGTTTATGCATGAGAATGAAATGTTTGGTCTTTAATAAAACAGGAAACATCATCATAAGAAGGATAGCCCGACTAGTCAAGGTCCGCGTCCGGAGGTGTCGGCGGTATCCCAAAGTGCGTGCAGATGCTCTTGACCATGATTTTGATTTCGCTCATATCTTTCTCGAGCCTATCCATCCGAGAAGCCATCTGAGATGAAGAGGATTCCGGACGAGGTCGGGAGGAACCAAGCTGAGATGAAGGACGAGGTCTAGTATGCTCAATCCCCCTAGATGTGATCCTCTCCTCCGGTTTCGGAAGAGCACCCCCTTCTACAAGCCGATCATCATCCTTGATATAAGCAAAGTATACCCATCCACGATTTCTCGTGCGTAGATACCTCATCGTCCGTATGGTCCCCTCGGTGACCAAACTCCCCCTAGGAATCGGAACCCCATGAACCCCAGATAAATCAACTCCTGCTTTCTCAAATATTTCTGTTAAGATTGACCCAAAAGACATTCCTGATTTTCTTTGCCGATCAACTTTCGCGTAACTCTTTTTGTGGAAAATTTGACCTTTTTCCACGAACTATTTTAGCACAATAGACGCGAAGTTGACTTGGTGATCTTTCAAAACGTGATATATGATCTCCATATCGATATTCACAAGACGAAGCTGAGCATTCACTTTTGGCAATAAACCACGGGTAATGGCATCATGAAGCAAGCGGATGTTTATCCCAAAGTCATTGTTCTCAAAACGCCCTGAATAAACATTTAGTACGGCTTTGTCCGTCAAGAAATCACGGACCTTGGACTCATGAACACTATAGCTTTCATCGTCAGAGAAGTTGTCAATGACGTCATCTGGAGAGGCAAACTCTCCTTTACAACTAAATCCCTCATTAGGGATACCAAAAAGTTCAGAAAGCTTTGCGGCATCAAATGATATAGGTTTACCACGCACAAGAGAGTTAACCACAGCAAGTCCATCGGCATCATACGTGACAAAATTTTTTTCATAAAACTCTTTTACACAGTCCACATATATTGGTCGAGCAAGGCTAACAAAACGATTTATCCCAAGCATATCGAAGAATTCTTCGATAGCAACACCAACAGAGTTCAGAGATTCAAAATCAAAGTGGTGACTCGGAGTTACCTCTTCGTCAATAAGGATTTCTTTGAATATTTTCATAGCCTGAGCATTCCGAAAGGTTGGTTCGCCGGAAGCCGTGGAAGATGATTGGGAGGTTTCTCCTCTTCTCTTCTTTCCATTTCTGGAAGCCATCTTGAGTGAAATGGTCGGAAAAGTGATGATTAATGGATGAGAGTAATGTTTCGGTCAATTTTGTGGAGATTTCTTTTGCCGTCGATGCTAGGGATTTGAGATGGAATGAAACATACGGTCGAAAAGGGTTTATATATGTTAGGGTCAAATGCGGATTACGTACGTTATATCCCTTCTGTAACGTACGTAACGTGAAAACCTGAACTCTCTGGACTGAATCCTGCGATTTGTTACGTACGTAACGTAACATCTTGTAACGTACGTAAGGTCCTATTACGTACGTAATGGACCGCCCTTACCGTACGTAAGCAGGACCAAATGAATAGTCTTTTCCTTTCGATGATGTCCCGATTTAGATGACCACTTAATGTGACTATGATGAGTATGCAACATTTAAAAATGATCAACATGTCCCATTCCTAAATATATGCGAATAAAATTGAAAGCCTCTTCGGGTAATGGTTTTGTAAAAATATCCGCCAATTGTTCATTAGTACCAACAAATTGGAGACGAACATTCCCGTTTTGGACATGGTGACGAATAAAATGGTGACGAATTTCGATGTGTTTTGTCCTACTATGCAAAATGGGGTTTTTGCTTAAATTAGTGGCACTCGTATTGTCACAAAAGATAGGAGTATTTTTAAGTTTGATGCCATAATCAAGTAATTGATTTTTGATCCAAAGGATTTGTGCACATGCACTTCCCGCAGCAACATATTCTACTTCAGCTGTGGAAGTAGCGACACTAGTCTGTCTCTTACTTCCCCATGAAATTAAACATGAACTCATAAAATGACAAGTTCCGATGGTGCTTTTCTATCAATTTTACATCCACCGCAGTCGGCATCACTATATACAAAAAGTTGAAAATCAATGCTAGATGGATACCACAGGCCTAAACCAGCAGTATATTTTAAATATCGAAAAATACTTTTACATGCAATGAGATGAGATTCTTTAGGATTTGCTTGAAAACGAGCACATAGACAAGTAGCAAACATTATATCAGGTCTAGATGCAGTTAAGTAAAGTAAAGATCAGATCATACCTCGATACTGTTTTTGGTCAACAGATTTACCTTTTTCATCTTTGTCGATTTTAAGAGTGGAACACATAGGAGTGGATATTTCTTTGCAATCTTCCATCTTAAATTTCTTTAGAAGCTCATTGACGTACTTGGATTGGTTAATGAATATTCCGTCATTGAGTTGCCTAATTTGGAGTCCGAGAAAGTTTTTCAACTCTCCCATCATGCTCATTTCGAACTCTCCCTTCATAAGATTTGAAAATTCTTTGGACAGAGTTTCGTTAGTTGCACTAAAAACAATATCGTCCACATAAATTTGACAAATTAACATATCATCACTTAAAACCTTAATGAATAGGGTATTATCAACATTACCTCTTTTATACCCATTAGAAATAAGAAAAGAGCTTAGGCGATCATACCATGCTCTCGGAGCTTGTTTTAATCCATAGAGAGCTTTATGGAGCTTGTACACATGATCTGGATGATCATAATCTTCAAAACCCGGCAGTTGCTTGACATACACTTCCTCCTGGATGATTCCATTTAGGAACGCACTTTTTACATCCATTTGATGGAGTTTGATCTTCTTGCATGCGGAAAAGGCACAGAGAAGACGAATAGCTTCAAGACGAGCAACAGGAGCGAATGTTTCTTCATAATCCAAGCCTTCTTCTTGATTATAGCCTTGGGAGACCAACCTTGATTTATTTTTAATTGGGAGACCATCATCATTGGTTTTGATTTTATGAATCCATTTGGTGCCAATGATTGATTTGTCTACCGGTGCCGGAACTAATTCCCAAACATTATTTCTTTCGAATTGGTTTAGCTCTTCTTGCATAGCAATAGCCCAATTCTCATCATTTAGGGCCTCATCGATACTCTTTGGTTCTGTAAGAGAAATAAATGCAATATTGTTAATACAATCATTTATATTCCTCCTAGTTCGTACACCTTCATCGATTTTTCCGAGAATTTGTTCCATCGGATGGTCTTTCACGTTTGCCCAATCTTTAGGAAGGTTGTAAGTATTTTCCTCCTGTTTGTCCGAGCTTACGTCGAGCTTCTCCAACTCCTTTGATACATCGGATACTTCGTTAGCTGGAACCATACCTGCATCATCATCAAAAACAACCTTTCTCGGGGGTAAAACTGTATCATCGAATTTTACATGAATAGATTCTTCTACCGAGCCTCTTCTACAATTAAATACACGATACGCTTTACTATTAGTAGAGTAACCAAGAAATATACCAATATCTGATTTTAAATCGAATTTACCCAAATTATCCTTACCATTATTATGAATAAACACTTTACAACCAAATGGATGAAAGTAAGATAAATTGGGCTTTTTACCTTTAAAAATCTCATAAGGAGTCATCATTTTGTTTCTCCTGAGATGGACACGATTAATAACTTAACAAGCGGTGTTAACGGCTTCGGCCCAAAAATATTTAGGGAGACCATACTCATTGATCATTGTCCGGCACATTTCTTCTAGAGAGCGATCCTTCCTCTCGACAACTCCATTTTGTTGGGGTGTCTGAGATGCTGAAAAGTTGTGCCCAATACCATATTTATCGCAGCAATCTTCAAAGAGATTAAAATCAAATTATCCACCATGATCTGTTCGTATGGCGATAACTGGTAATTCTTTTTCCTTCTGGGTAACCTTACACCACTTAACAAACTCGTTAAAAGCATCATCTTTACTAGCTAAGAATTTAACCCAAGTAAATCTTGAAAAATCATCGACAAGAACTAAAGTGTAAAGTTTACCTGTTAGGCTGGCATGTCGAGACGGACCAATTAAATCCATATGAATTAATTCAAGAATGCGACTAGTGGAAATTTCTATTTTTGATTTAAACGAGCCTCTTGCATGTTTACCTTTAATACAGGCCTCACATATGTGGTCTTTTCTAAAATTTAATTTTGGTAGACCACGAACAATATCATTTTTGGCCATTTTTGAAAGAAGTGGTAAAGAGGCATGTCCCAATTTTCGGTGCCAAACAACGGCATTTTCATCGTACGAAAGTAGACATTTTTCATTGAAGGAAGATTCATCTTGGAGATCAACAATTTAAATATTTCCATAACGCAATCCAATAAAAATGATTTGGTCTTTTCTCATTGCCGTGCAATGCGTAATTTCAAAAATCAATTTAAGACCAGTGTCACAAAGTTGGGAAACACTCAGAAGATTATGGCAAATTCCATCAACAAATAGAACATTTTCAATAGTAGGCAAAGGTTTCTTACCAATTTTACCTGTCCCTTTTATTTGGCCCTTTTTATTATCGCCAAAGGTAACACAGCCACGATCTTCCTTTTTCAGCTCCGTGAAGAGATGTTCATTTCCACTCATGTGATTTGAGCATCCACTATCAACATACCATTTATTTGATAATGTTGTTTTCCTTCCTTGTACCTACAAAAATAATTTTCTTCCGTTTTATAGGTACCCAGGCTAATTTAGGTCCTGAGGAGTTAGATACAAAAACTTGATTTTTAACAATGGTCCCTTTTGGTACCCAAATTTGCTTAACCCTTATAGTACATCTAGAATTACGACAGTAAGTTTCGGTATGTCCAGGTTTTAAACATTTTGGACATGATGGAATTTCCGTTTTTAAAGTGTCCGAATCTTTTGTGGTAATTTCTAAAGACTTTTTCATTGGAAATGAGTTATACCCAAGTCCTTGTTTTGAAAGAGAAAATTTTTGACCAAATAATAGTTTCTCGAATTTGTCATTACCACATGAGAATTTTCTAACATAAAGTTTTAATTCTTTCTGAGTCTTGTGCAATTCATCTCTCAGAATTTTCTGGGTTTCCAAACAATTTGTATGATCAAACGAAACTTCCTTGTTTTTCAATAATTTAGCATTTTCATTTTCAAGGAGTTTTATTTTCTTTTTCAAATCTTTATTACTATTGCAAGCCTTTTCGTATTCATTATTTAGGGATTCAATGGCATCAAGTAGTTCTTCATGAGAATCACTAACCTCGACTTCTTCGTCACTATCTTCGGATGCGCGGGCCATTAGAGCAAGATTGGTTTGGACTTGTGGTTCATCATCCTCATCATCATCGCTCCATGTGGCGACATAAACTTTCTTCTTTTTAAACTTTTCGTGAGGTGGTTTTGATGAACTTATTGGAGCAGCAGCACGACAGTCTTTCGCAAAATGGCCTGGAACGTCGCACCTTCGACAAGTGTTGTCGAACTTTTTGTTTTGAGGGAAGTGAGTCTTTTTGGATTCATCCCTTGATTCTTGCTTGATATCTCTCCGGAGCCTTTGTAGAAGATTTTTGAATTTCTTTATGTTTTTGGCATAAAAGGCGGTTTCTTCGTCCTCTTCTTCGATAGGTTCATCCTCTAGATCGCTTTCTTCTTTGGCTTTGAAAGAGATTGTCCTTTATCTCTCCTTAGGTTTTGGTTTCGAACATCGAGATTTAATGACAATCTCATAATTAATGAGAGATCCGATGAGAGCGCTGAATTCTATGGTATTGAGGTCTTTCGACTCCATGATAGCCGTAACAGTAGCGTCCCATTCTCTTGGTAGAGACCGAAGGATTTTCTTGGCTTTATCACTGCTTGATATCGGTTTCCCGAATGAAGCTAGTCCATTAGTGATTGCCGAGAAACGGTCAAGTGTAGTGGTAATGCTTTCTTCTTCTTTCATAGTGAAGAGTTCATAATCGTGAAGAAGCATATTGATTTTGGTTTCCTTAACTTGACTCGTACATTCATGGGTGATCTCTAACATTTTCCAGATTTCTTTTGCCGTCTCGCAGGAAGAAATTCTATTGTGATCTTCTGGATTGAGAGCATAGTAAAGCAATTGAGTGGCTTTACTGTTGAAGTGATCGTTCTTCCAGTCGACATCGTCGTACTCTTCGAAACTTGTGAGAGAGCCATCCGTCTTCTTAGGAATGGTAGGTCCAAGGGCAATGACCTTCCATATTTCAATATCGTGAGCTCGGATGAAGATGGACATCTTCTTCTTCCATGTCATAAAGTTCGAACCATCGAAGAAGGGTGGGCGATTGAGAGCGTTACCTTCAACGGAGGAGTGGATAAAGGCCATTTCTGGATCTTTTCTCTAGCGGGTGTTAATCCGGTGATAAACAGACCGCTCTGATACCAATTGTTAGGTTGGTACCGCCACTAGAAGGGGGGTGAATAGTGCGGATAAGAGTATTGAACTCTTTTTGTGTGGAAGCAAAATATCGGAGTAATTAAAATGCGGAAAAGAAAGAACATAAGAATTTGTTCGAGAGGTTCGGCTATTAACGAAGCCTACATCCCCTACCTAGTTTTATCGACTAGGACTTTTCTTAGAACTTAGAATTGCACTTTCTAGTTTAGTGCCAACTTCTTACAATCTCTTGATTTCCAGGCTCAAGAACAACCTCACTAAAACACTCTTGTTTTTCTGGGTACAATATAACCTTTACAAAAAATCAAATGCGAGTAGGAACTTGACTTTCACGATATATCGCTCTTCGATACAAGAATGAAGATTGGAAATAATAGAACAAATCTTCTCGTATCACAATCTAGAATAAGTATATCTCTCAAAATGTTTGCTTGATATTGCTTGAGTATGCAAGTAGGCTCAGAATGCTTGTGTATCTCCTATCTCCATGAAGTGGGCTATTTATAGCCTTCTTGAGCTCATATTCCCGATGAAACAGTTTAATTGATTACGTACGTTACGTGCTGATGGTTACGTATGTTATGAACGTTACGCACGTTATATGCTACGAATAGCGGCCGTAACGAACAGTGAAGAACTGGTCCAGTGAGATATGATAATATACGTTACGTACGTTATGAACTGCATGGTTACGTACGTAATATTCCGGTCAGAGATCCGTTGAGTGTGACGACTTGTTGCAACGGCTAGTGACTTTTCCAACGGTCAGAATAATTCAAGCATTACGTACGTTAGATAACTCTGGTTACGTACGTTACTTGTACAGAAAAACTTACGAAAACAATGAGTGTTACGTACGTTATGATAGACGAGTTACGTACGTTAACTGTACTGAAAATCTTGCAGACAACTGTGAATGTTACGTACGTTAAGATGGTTTGCGTTACATACGTTAACTGAAGGAAAAATATGTTTCAAGTAAATTTTGGTTTTAATAACACATCATCAAAATGATCTAAGAGATATTGTTCCAACACGCCAGAACTGAAATCAGCTTGATTAGACAACGAATTCGGGACAGCCGACGAATCTTCTTGTCTAGCATTGCCAGGTCCGCGTCCATGACCGCGTCCGCATATACGTCTTCCTCTCAACATAATGTAAACACAAATACTCAATACCCAGAGCAAAATCTCTCAAACTTTCGTCAATATCCACAAAATGCGCAAAAATTAAAAGGATAGTATTTGAGATTAGGAAACTTACAACTATGGTTTACATGATGACGCTGGCTGTACAGTGATGTTATGCGCGACCGACAAATCAAACGACATAAATAGACTCAACTAAACCCAACTTCCAAGATATCCATAAATCTTAGCTCTGATACCATATTCTGTAACACCCCAAGATATTCAGAATAATTACAGTGCCGTAAACTCTTTATATTAGAAATTACTAGGTTAAATTAAAAGAAGAACTGATCAATACGAACAATACCACCAATAGTTGAGTAATTTAATAACTGAGTTAATCCTCCAAAACAACCCATTAATACAAAGTACTCAAATCACCATAAAGAACACACGTACTCGAGTACTTATTACAAAATCAGAATACCAAAACAATTCAGACCGTTAGCATCACTGTGCCCCTTCGTCATCATGCAGACACTGTGGTTGCTTCCCTGCTCCTCGGCTACCTGAACATTAAACAAATGTCCACCCCCATAGAGGTTAGCAAAACGATGCTATTACAAGTACCAAAATTATACAAAATCAAATACGCATCAACAATGCATAGCAAAACAAAAAGCAGAGACTTCCTCTACCGGAATCCAACGATGCGAATCCACATGATTCCATCAACACAACACAGAGTCATACAATGATCCAGCGCCCTCAGCATAGATCCCAAGATGATCCTGTCGAACCAACATGAGGTGGAAAAACCCATCCAATGATCCAGCGCCCTCAGCATAGATCCCAACATGATCTTATCAGACCAACACGAGGTAGACAACTGATCCACCACCCTCAGCATAGATCACACGATCCCATCGGATCAAGACAACATATATAATACAACTATGTATACACATATGCAAACCACTATGTTCATCAACATGAGCAACATATGAATCATAATATGATCGACATTATGACAAATCAACTTGGACGACCTCATGTTCAACAACATAAATGACAATATGCATGATCAAAATCATCAACATTAAACCAAAATCAAATCAAGGTACTTGCCTCATAAATGACGACAAGGATCGATTCTTCCAATAACCTTCAACCCACTCGAAGAACTCTCCCTCAACCAATTCACAATACCTGAACCTTAATTCTACAATAACACCAATATAACTAACGGTTCCGGATAATCGCTTCTAAATATTATACGAACATCAAAAGACATAATCTATATGATTATGATAAACACACTAATCTTCCCCAAGCCATACTGGTCGAATCATCACTACGTTACTTACCCGGACAATAATCTCATAATATTCCAATCAAGACTAAACACAAATTATACCTCATGATAGTTCGTCTTACAAGGATACCAACCATACCCATCAACAATCCAACGCAACATGATTTTGGAATTAACTTGAAGAACAACACAATCATCATATAAGACTCGTTACTAGGTTCGACATGATCATCATCTTCTTCTACAAGGGATAAACCCTAAGTTGCATCCATCTAGTTCCCCTATACGTGTTGTTCGATTGTATAGTTCATAACAAGCTCAATAACCTCAGTAATCTACTAATGAACATTCCTAAGAACATGAATTACTGATAGTTAGAGTAATACATATCTTACTACGGAAGGAAACGTCGAAATCACTTGATGAAAACTCAACTCTGGAAGCTTGAATACCAATCCAAGATGCTTCCCAACTTCAAAAACTAAGTACATATGATAAAATGAGGTTTATAAGGTGGGAGAAGCTCTCTGGTCTTGCAGAAATCGGACAAGGGGTAAAAGACAACGAGGTGAAATGAAATTGGGTCCTGTCCCATTTATAATGTTCTACACTTTATGTACGTTAACAAAAAGGCCTTACATACATTATCACCTTAGCGTACGCTATTTGCCATCCTTAGTGTACGTTAACGTCCAGAAGTAGCTCACTGCCTCATTTCTGGCTTCTCTTACCTACGTTAACAAATACCTATATGTATGTAATCTAATCAACGTAGCATACGTTATCAGCCATATATAGCGTACGTTAAGTCTCATTGACTTGCTTTATCAAAAATTCATCCAAGTTCACGCAAGAAATCTCTGTCTGATCGTGACCCCAAGTGGCCCATGTTCTGACCAAGCTATCTGTCATTGACTACCTTACGTACGCGAAGCTTCGTTCATAGCGTATGCTATCTATAGGTCTTAACGTATGTTACGCTCACCGTATAACGTACATTATGACGTAGCTGCATGCATGAATTTGAAAACTCTTCCTAATATGATCATGGATGTCGATACGAATACGGGAAAAATCACACTTCGATTATTGATACCATAAAGTAGAACATTACAAGGTTCAAATACAGATGAAAATACTCAACAATTATCCGGATATTACAAAATCCCTTTGTCGTGCGATATCATATTTAAACTAAGTCATAGATATTGTCATACTTATTATGTTCAAATGCTATATCGATCTTAAGTAGACTGATTGAATCAAATGACTCTTGATTTGAGCATGGACATGCATTTACTTCAGTCCTACTTATCGAGGGACAAAGAGAGGAAATACATGTCTTTTAGTCCTATCGCTATAGCATGCTGATAAGTGGTAATTTTACCACATTTTTCTAGGATTTTATACTAGGTTTTTATCTCGTTTCGTGATTAATGTGCTCGTATTTGGCTTAATTATGATTAGTCGAGCCGTATTACGCATTTGGGTTGGTTTTAGTGTGTTTGCAGGTTTTTAGAGCCAAAAGGACCCAAAACGAGACAAAGGACCGAGAGTCGAGTCAAACGGACAGAAGAAACGGATTTTTGCAAAAGTCAGACCACCTATCGGGCCAGCCTATCGGCCGATAGGTGCGTCCGACAGGTGTTCCGAGCCCTATCGAGTGAAGTTGACCGACGAACCAACTATCGGGCCATCCTATCGGCCGATAGGTGCATCCGATAGGCTGCTCCGCGGGTTCTCGAATTTTGACGGATTGTGACTCTTTTGGATAGATTTTGTTTCCTAGATTAGGGCTAATCGGGAATTTAACTCCCATAGGCTATATAGACCTCCTTCTAGACCTAGTTTATCATCTTTCATCATCTTTCATCATATTTTTATCATCTTTAGCACACTTTTACATTATTGGGCAAGATTAATTCCTTGGAGATTAGAACTTTTTGGAAGGCAGCAATTATTATTGTTTTTCTACTTTTTCGGAGATTGAAGACTCAGAGTTCATCCGGAAGGGTTGTAATCTCTCTTTTCATATTAATAATATGCATTCTCCATCTATTTCTTGTTTAATTTTAATTATGTCTGGCTAAATCCATTGATTGATTCTAGGGTTAGTAATTTTAATTGATGTTCACATGATGTTCCTTTGATTACCTTTTTACCTTTCATCCTAGGCTTGTGATCAAGATGTGTTAAATCTCATGCTAGATTAAAGGGCCCTTAATCGATGCATGTTAGCTAATTGATTTTGCCCGGAAGGATTAATTTATTAGTGGAAATACTTGATGCAGAATATGATTTGATCTTAAGACCTGAGTGGAGTAAGATAAATCATAGATAAATAAGTTGACGCTTTTTAAGTGATTTAAATTCTTTGAGCCTTGCGGGAAAAGGGTTTAAATTAACTATCTTTCTAGGTTACCTTGATCGGAATTCTAGATCGGCTGAGTGATTATTTCTAGGATTGAATTAAAATTTGGGGAAAAGGAATCAAGTGAATGGATTGTGTGAACTCAATTAGACGATACTACCCTAGGATCAATTAGTTTTCAACTTGTGACTTTATCTTGCTAATTTGCTTTATTTGCTTGATTTAGATAATTCATCTTTTATTTAATTTTTATTTTTCGATTTTTAAAGTTAGATAATTAGAAACAAACCAAATTTTCGGATTCCTAAATAGCAGTCAAATTTTGAGTAGAGTTATTTCCTTTATTTTCGACATATCAATTCCCTTGGGTTCGACACCTTGGAAATACTTCGAGGTTTTACAAATTTTAAAATTGATCGGATTTGAAAACCATACTACGCGAATTTCAGCGATCAATTTTTGGCGCCGTTGCCGGGGAGTTGATAGAAAACTTAAAGGGATAATTCGAAAAAGAAGAGATTGTTACTTTAGGTTGTATACTATTATTATTAATATTCGATCTTGTTTCCTCACATCCTGTTTTCTCTTCCTTGTAGGCGGTGCATGATCACAAGATCCCAAGGAAAGGACTTATTTTCTTTGGATCCGGAAATCGAGAAGTCTTTGAGGAGGAAGAAGCAAGAAGCGAGAACCGAGACTATTTCTATACCTATCGTTGATACCATGGCCGGCATTGTTGACCCACCATGAGAACTCGCTCGTCCCGAGAAGATCCCTTTGAATGCCCGCTTTCGACCTAAGCTGGACGATTATCAAGAAGGAGGTTGGGGGAAGATTGATGCCAACAACTTCGAGCTTAAGCCGTCCCTCATCGCTACGGTGAAGTCTCAAACATACGGAGGAGGAGTTAATGAAGATCCAAACGCTCATCTTGAGTCGTTTTTGGACATATGTGCCACCATCAAGCAAAACGGAGTGCCAACGGATGTCATTAAGCTCCGCCTATTCCGGTTCTCCTTAGAAGACGATGCGCTAGATTGGTACAAGAGTCTAGATCGGAAGGAAATTGGTACTTGGAGAGAGATGACTCGGTTGTTCTTAGCACAGTTCTATCCTCCCTCGAAGGTGCAAAAACAAATCAATGATATCTTGCAATTCGAGCAATATGAGGATGAATACTTATACGAGGCATGGATCCGATTTAAGAAGCTACTTCGCAAATGCCCACAGCATGTAATTGACAAGGAGGAAATCTACATTCGGTTTTATCGGGGTTTGACGAGGAAGGCTAGAAGAGAGTTGGACTATTCCTCGAAAGGGGGATTTCTTGCTAACGATTATGAAGAGGCCAAGAATCTCATCGAGCTAGCGGTCAACAATGATTACGAGGAGGTAACCGATAGGAAAATGACGAGAAGAAAGGTCCCATCCGGTGACGAGGATGCCTACGGTGATTTGAAGGCGAAATTTGAAAGACAACAAAAAGAGCTTGAGATGCTAAGAAAGAAGACTTTGGGAGTCAATGCAGTTTTTGAAGAGCTAAACGAGCCTATTGCAATTGAGGAGGATGTAAATTACGTGCAAGGAGGAAACTTCGGCAAGGGGGAAATAGGGGAACTATTATCCGAACAATCGAAACCACCCTAATTTCTCCTATGCCAACCCGAACAATGCTCTTCAGCCACCACCGGGATTTAACGTGAAAAACGGGGTTATTCAAGAGCCGATTGCTAAGACACCGATGGAAGAGATGTTGGAACGGTTAGAGGCGAGTCAAAAAGATTTTATTTATAAAGCAGACAAGAGGTTTGGGGCTCTCGAGCATAGTGTGACATCTATTGGAAACTCAGTGATAGCCTTGACAAAGCAGATGTCGATGGTGGAGACCCAAATGGGTCAAATGGCGAACGCCCAAGCCGGAATTCATAAGCCGGGCCATTTTCCGAGCAGTACCGAGACCAACCCGAAGACGCAACAATGCAACGCAATCGATCTTCGGAGTGGGACAAGGTACAGTAATCATGGGGCTGAAGTTGAGGAATCTGGAAACGAGGATGTACTAGAAACGGAACCGAGAACGAGAAGGAAGATGAAATGCAGCATGCCTCTCTGCCAAGACTATCGGCCGATAGGCCCACCCGATACCTAGACAGAATTGCAGAAATTGAGCCTATCGACCCCCCTATCGGTCGAAAGGCTCCTTTAGGTTCGAATGTGAAGGATTTTGAGGTAAAAGCTCCATTTCCACAGCGATTGGCCAAGTCGAGACATGATGAAAAGCTTCAACGATTTATCGACATGTTTCAAAAGGTGAATATCAACATTCCACTTCTAGACGCTTTGAGAGACATGCCGGGGTACGTTAAATTCTTGAAAGACGCTGTGGCAAGAAAGAGGAAGTTGGCGAAGTTTGAAACAATAAATTTGACAGAGGAGTGTAGCGCTATCATTCAAAACAAGCTCCCGCTCAGCAAGGTATGATCCGGACGTTTTACTTTTACATGCATGATTAGCGACCAAACGTTCCGTAATGTGTTGTGTGATCTCGGGGCAAGCATCAATCTTATGCCTCTATCCATCTTTAAGAGGTTGAAGATTGGGGAGATGAAGCCGACTACCATTTCTCTACTCATGGCGGACCGGTCGATCTCTTATCCGAGGGGAGTTGTGGAGGATGTGTTCATTAGAGTCCAACACTTAGTCTTCCCGGCCGATTTCGTAGTTCTTGATCGTCAACCATTGATCTTTGGGAGACCGTTTCTAGCGACGGGGAGAGCACTTATCGACGTCCAAGAGGGTGATCTTACCTTCCGGGTTAATGATCAAAATCTGAAAATTTCCATCTATGACGCGATGAAGAAGCCCGAGGATGCGCCCGAGGAATGTTATGCAATTGAGTCTATTATGCCACCCCCGACCGACTTGTTGGAGCATTGCATTTCACAATCCATTTACTCACATTCCGATGTTGAAGAAATTTCCGAGGATTTGCCAAAGTATGTTCGAATGTTGGAGGCGAACGAGTTTCGATCTAATGAGAGGGACGTATGCTATCTTGATGTCAACAAACCCGTTCAAGGGGGAGTTGTCGCTGAGGACCGATCGATCGAGGTGCCGAAGTTAGAACTTAAGCCGTTGCCGGATCACTTACAATATTGCTTCTTGGGCGAGAACGAGTCCTATCCCGTGATAGTTTCTTCTTCTCTAGGACCTACTAACTTGGAGAAGCTATTACGGGTGCTGCGAAAACACAAAGGGGCGATTGGATGGACGATTTCGGACATTAAGGGAATAATCCCTCATATTTGTATGCACCGGATTTTGCTAGAAGACGATCATAAGCCGAGGGTGCAACCGCAACGAAGATTAAATCCGGCAATGCAAGAGGTTGTGAGAAAAGAGGTGCTCAAATTGTTAGATGCCGGGATGATATATGCGATTTCCGATAATGAGTGAGTGAGTCCTACTCAAGTCGTCTCTAAGAAAGGGGGTATGACCGTGATCAAGGACGAGAAAGATGAATTAATCGCGACAAGGCTAGTCACGGGATGGAGAGTTTGTATCGACTACCGGCTACTTAATGCGGCGACGAGGAAGGATCATTTTCCACTTCCATTTATTGATCAAATGCTAGATCGTTTGGCCGGATACGAGTATATTGCTTTTTGGACGGGTATTCGGGGTACAATCAAATTGCTATCGCTCCGGAAGACCAACACAAGACCGCTTTCACGTGACCTTATGGGGTATTCGCTTACCGGAGGATGCCGTTTGGCTTGTGCAACGCACCCGCAACTTTTCAAAGGTGCATGATGGCCATATTTCACGGATTAGTCGAGAACATAATGGAGGTATTTATGGATGATTTTTCAGTTTTTGGTTCATCTTTCGACCATTGCTTGAAAAATTTATCTTTGGTACTTGCCCGGTGTGAGGAGACGAACCTTGTTCTAAATTGGGAGAAATGTCACTTCATGGTGCAAGAGGGAGTAGTGCTGGGGCATAAAGTATCTTCGGAAGGATTGGAGGTTGATCGAGCGAAGGTGGTTGCTATCGAGAAATTACCGCCTCCAACCAATGTTAAATCAGTACGAAGCTTCCTAGGCCATGCGGGGTTCTATAGACGGTTCATTAAGGATTTCTCAAAAATCACGAAGCCGTTATGTTCCTTGCTCGAGAAAGACGTGAAATATGAGTTTGATGATGATTGCTTGAGGGCTTTTGAGACATTGAAATGAGCCTTAATTTCGACGCCGGTCTTGATCACTCTGGATTGGGGTGCACCATTCGAGTTGATGTGCGACGCGAGCGATTGGGCCGTTGGGGCCGTTTTGGGTCAAAAAAGGGATAAGCTTTTCCGGGTAATTTATTATGCGAGTAAGACGATGGATTCGGCCCAAATGAACTACACCACGACGGAAAAAGAGTTGCTCGCTGTGGTCTATGCATTCGACAAATTCCGACCTTACCTAGTGGGCACTCACACTATTGTTCATACCGATCACGCAGCGATTCGCTATCTATTTGCCAAGAAGGATTCGAAGCCGAGATTAGTGAGATGGATACTCCTTCTACAAGAGTTCGACATGGAGATCCGGGATAGGAAGGGGTGCGAGAATGTTGTTGCCGATCACCTTTCCCGTCTCGAGAAGCCGGTTGAGGGAGAAGATTCGAGGGTCGAAATAAAGGATAACTTTCCGGACGAGCATATCCTAGCCTTGGCCGACGATACACCATGGTACGCGGACTATGTTAATTTCCTTGCTATCAAGCATGTTCCAACGGGTCTTTCTTCTCATCAAAGAAAGAAATTCTTCCATGACGTTAAATTCTACTATTGGGAAGACCCTATTCTTTATCGGAGGTGCGCGGACGGGATTATTCGCATGTGTGTTCGACAAAGCGAATGGCAAAGGATAATTGAAGAATGCCATAGTGCACCGAGTGGGGGTCATTTTGCATTGAATCGAACGTCCATGAAGGTGTTCCAATTTGGCTTCTATTGGCCTTCTATTCTTTAAGATTGCCAAGCTTTTGTGAAACATTGCGATAGATGCCAACGATTGGGGAACATAGCAAAAAGAGACGAGATGCCGCAGCACGCTATTATGGAAGTAGAGTTGTTTGACGTGTGGGGTATCGATTTTATGGGTCCGTTTGCAAAATCACGAGGCTATTCGTATATTTTACTTGCAGTCGACTACGTGTCGAGATGGGTTGAGGCGATGCCGACGATTACGAACGATTCGAAAGTGGTGATTAAATTTCTTAATAAGAACATTTTGACTCGTTTCGGGACTCCACGAGCTTTGTTGAGTGACGGGGGGAGCCACTTTAATAATAGGTGGTTAGGAACCCTTCTTGCTAAATATGGAGTTAAACATAAGATTACGTCTGCCTATCATCCGCAAGCTAATGGACAAGCCGAGCTCGCCAATCGGGAGATCAAACAAATTTTAGAGAAGACGGTCACGAACAAGAAGGACTGGGCAAAATATCTAGATGATGCACTTTGGGCTTATCGGACCGCGTATAAGACTCCAATTGGAATGTCTCCATACCACTGCCTTTGGGAAATCCTGTCATTTACCGGTGGAGCTGGAAGTTAAAGCGTATTGGGCCACTAGACGGATTAATTTCGAATTTCTTGAGGCTAGTGGATCGAGAAGAGAGAAGCTGCTGGAAATCGACGAGTGGAGAAACGAGGCTTTCGAAAATGCGAGGATTTACAAGGAAAGAGCGAAAAAGTTTCACGATGATCGCATTCGGAAGAAGGACTTCGTCCCGGGAGACGAAGTGCTCGTTTTCAATTCTCGGCTTCGTCTATTTCCGGGGAAGTTGATGTCAAAGTGGACTGGTCCATACACCGTCTTTCAAGTAAATCAAAACGGATCATGTGTCGTGATGAAAGAAGATGGGAACAAGTTTATTGTGAATGGACATCGGATGAAGCACTATTTCACGTCGTTGCACCACGAAGAGAAGTATGTTACTTAACTCGAAGACCCGGAATGAATGAGGTATCGTCTAGCTAAAGACGTTAAACGTAGCACTTGTTGGGAGGTAACCCAACGTATGTATATTAGTTCGTTTTATTCGTTTGTTTTCGATTGTTCGTTTGAGTGATTTTTTGGTAGTTTCTAGTTTCGTAGTAGCTTTGTTAGTTTTGTTAAGTTCTAATCCATGCACGCCGAGTTTTGGATACTTGCAGGTCTTTAATCGCCATATCCAAGCGAAAACGGGACCAAGTATGCGAAATAGAAAAAGTTGAAATTTTTTTTGAAAACAGACGAACCTATCGGGGGAGCCTATCGGCCGATAGGCCCGGCCGATAGGCTGAGGAAAATTAAAAAAATTAAATGATTACAAGCAGTGGTCGATAGGCAGACCCTATCGACCGATAGGTCACGCCCGATAGTCAGGTACGTAACTTTCTGTCTATCCTATCGGCCCAGCCTATCAGCCGATAGGCCAGCCCATTAGGACATACCCGGTCCAGTATCCGCTTCGACCCGGTTGATTAATAACCCCTTTTATACACTTCTCCCACCCGTTTTTCTCACACACACACACATATCGGCCGAATAGAACATAAGGGGCGATTTTCGCATCTGTTCTTCCTTCAAACTTCGATCAAGGTACTTAATTTCGACACTTAATCCTCTTGTTTTTCAATTCTATACATGTTTTGAAGCACTTTGACGGATTCTTTTTGGAGTTTTGATGAAATTCGAATTGGGGATCCACTTTTTGGGGGCTTTTGTTAGACTTTGATGTTCTTTGAATTTTATGCCCGATTGTTGATAGAATCTTGATGGAAACATGTTATCTATGCTTGATTGTTCATGGGTACTTCGAATTGGGGGATTAATTGATGAAATTGAACGAATTTTGAAAAAACCCCCTAAATTGGAAGAACCCTAATTTCGAATTTGTTGAATTGAATTGTTAATTGGGATTGATATGAGTTGAATTGTTGATGATGATTCGAATTTTGAATGAATTAGATTGGATTGGAGAGAATTTGTCCTAATATGATCGTAGTGTGTAGTTTTGTTATTGTGGGTTGTGATTTTGATCCTTTGAATATGAAATGGGGGAGTCGAAGTTTGGGGGAGGTTGTGTGATTTGTTGATCGTAGTATATGGCTGTCGGGTCTATGATTTTGATGTTTATTGGACATTATAGGGCTCTTAGTTGATATTGAGGGATTATTGGATTATGTCGACACTCGTTGAATGTTTGCTTTATGAGTCGCTTATTGGATATTGATTGGACGGTTGTTTTGTAGGAACTTTGAAATGGCTGGAAATCAAAGCAAGAAGTCGAAGCCGCGTAAGGCCGGAAAGTCTAAGGCAACCACAGAGAAGGAAAGGGCTCCGACGAAGGTAGTGCCAGCTATTCCGATCCATTGCGCTCGACCAAGAAGTTCAAGCTAAGATTGTGGATTCGAGTCTAAAAGAAGGTGGTCGCACCTTATCGGAATGCCACACAAACATTGCCGATTTTTGCATGAGGAGACGGCTCGGGGTATGGGGATATACGATGATATTATGTTACTAGCAAGACAGTGCGGGTTTGAGCACATTTTTCGGGCAAACTATCTCGCTTACCACGTGCTCACCGTGGAGTTTCTGTCCACGCTTAAGGTTTTTAGGGAGCACGGGACTCCGGCATCTATTCGCTTCAACCTCGACAACACAGAAAGGGAGCTCTCGGCCGACGAAGTTAACGCCATTATCAACGGGGCCGAGGACGGGTCATTCCATCAGGGCGATCATGCCAAAGAAAACATAGAGCTGTGGTCCAAGATGATTTACCCCAGGTAGGAGACGCTTCTCATTTACAATCCGACGTATGCCAAGGCCTCCTCGATCAGGAACCTAGTTCTCCGTTATGTCCACCGTCTGTTCACCTCGATGATTTTGAGCCGTACCGACTCGGGGATGTGCTTGTCCACTGATCTTCACCTTTTACGGTCGGCCTTGAACGGTAGGCGGAAGCACGCTGGATGTTTTCTGATTGAGCACATGGAGAAACAAGCCCGGCTGACCGGGAAGCAGAGGATTGGGATTGGGGCGTTCGTGACCCCTATCGCGGAGCATCTCGGGGTGCGCATTAGAGTAGAGCCGGTGTCCCGAGACATCTATTTGGATAAAACGACACTACAGAGGCAAGAGATGCTTGCCTTCACCGAGGGGTTCGACTGGAAATTGCACGGTCAGAACAAAACCGTGTCTCTCTTCCGACTCCACTCTCCGACCTTGACCTCTGTGATGGGCGACGCGTCCGATGTATATGCGAGGTGGAGTATGAGCTCTGAGGCTCATTTGGCACTTATCCGACCGTTGGATGCGTCTCGTACGAGGCAACGCCGGTAGGTGACCATTGATGAGCCGTTCTTGGAGGGAGCCGAGGAGGAGCTGGATGATATACCCGAGGGGGGTAGCCGTGACGAGATTCCCACCGGTGGAGGTAGTAGTTTTCAGATGAGAGCTCCAGATTTTGAGGCTTTTGAGTCGAGATTTTTTGAGAGAGAGAGAGATGCACGAGGAGAGTATGCAGGCGCAAGACAATTATCATTTGGCGAGTATGCGTTCTTTGACAACCGAGTTTGGTTCTTTGGGAACTCGGCTGGGCGAGGTTGAGACTCGGGTGGGTGATGTTGCCACTCGGGTCAATCAGTTGTACGAGCTCGTGGAGAAACGAGCCGAAGAGGACAGAGTGTGGCGACAAGAGGAGATTGCTTGGAGGGAGCAAGAGAGGAAGAGGCAGGAAGATAGGTGGGCCCAGGAGGACCACTACAACCGAATGGTACACGAGATGTACCACTTTGCTCCTTTCCCCGATTCACATGCCCGCTATGATCCGAGCTCGCCGACAAACCCGCCATTTCCGCCACAGTGATCAGGTACTCCGTTAACAAAGCCACTCCTTTCTCTTTTCAAACTTATTCCTCCTTTGGGATGCGAAATAAGTTTGGGGGGGGGGAGAAGTGCGGCTTTGTTAATTTCGGCACGTGTGAGTACCTTGTATGCCTTGTATCACTATTTGCTTGTGTTGGTGCCCGTTGTTTTTATTTGTGCTTCTCATATTGGTGTTGAGTGGATTTGGCTTTTGTTGCTTAGTTTTTAGATTTTTATGTTCATTTTCGTTTGGTGTGTTTGCTAGTTTTTTTTTTTAGGTCGTAGTAGTTTTTTGCTTTCGTGTTTGCTTTTATTTGCTTTTCGTTATTTTTTTAGATAGCCTTGCTTGTCTTAGTTTTTCTTTATTCGTGAATTTTTCGTGCTTCTATTTGTGTGATACCGATGTTACGACACTGTTTTTCTCTCTGAAGAAACGGTCGAGTTTTAGTCGAGTTGTAGTCAGTTATTTCTGTTTTGCATAGTATTCATTTAGGTCCAAAATTTTTCGTGATTGTAGAGGTCTTGGCAGATAAGAGACGATACATACTTGTTTTAAAATCGCCGTCAATACGTTTGGTTAAATCTTCCGGATAGTGAGTCTTACTGTTTCTTTAGTCGTGTTGGCACTTAGATTGAGTTTAGAGTCGGTCAGTTTTTCCCAAAAGTCGAGATAATGTTGTTCTATGAAGGGAAGTCTAGTAACCGGGGGCATTCGCGTGACCCGTTGTTTACCCTCGCGTAAAACGACGACTCTGATTAGACTAGTGATTTAGATATTTCACATATGCCAATGATAGGGAGCCTAGTAACCGGGGGTATTCGCGTGACCCGCTGTTTACTCTCGCGCAAAACGGCAACCTTGATTCGGACATGCGGAAATTATATATTCGAGTTGTTTCTCCGTTGTAGACGGGAACTTAGTAACTAGAAGCATCCATGTGCCCCATGAGTGTCTTTTACGTCAAACGGTTTCCTAATACATGAGAATGGAAGTTCCACCCTAGGATTACCCCGATGAAACATCCCGAGATCCTAACCTAGTGGTCAACTCGAATCAAATTCTTGAACATATATATAAGGGAATACTGTCCGAGGTTTATTTGTTTTGAAACTCGTGAAAATTGTGCCACTAGACTGTGTAACGGGACGAACTAGCTTGTTTATTTTAGCCTTTCATATTGACGGTCGATTTGACTCACGTTTTGTTAATCTTTGAGCTGGATTTTCTTCATGAACGAGTGATTAGGACTGAACTTGACTACTTTGCGGAATCATTATTCTGAGTGCAGCTCGCTTTTACGACACTCGGATTATTTAGAGAGAATTACAGGATAGTATTGATTAGGTTGAACACTATGAGTTGCACGATGATTCACGACATTCTTTTTCTTTTCTTTTTGTTGTTCGGGACGAACAATGCTCAAGTTTGGGGGGGTTTGATAAGTGGTAATTTTACCACATTTTTCTAGGATTTTATACTAGGTTTTTATCTCGTTTCGTGATTAATGTGCTCGTATTTGGCTTAATTATGATTAGTCGAGCCGTATTACGCGTTTGGGTTGGTTTTAGTGTGTTTGCAGGTTTTTAGAGCCAAAAGGACCCAAAACGAGACAAAGGACCGAGAGTCGAGTCAAACGGACGGAAGAAACGGATTTTTGCAAAAGTCAGACCACCTATCGGGCCAGCCTATCGGCCGATAGGTGCGTCCGACAGGTGTTCTGAGCCCTATCGAGTGAAGTCGACCGACGAACCAACTATCGGGCCAGCCTATCGGCCGATAGGTGCGTCCGATAGGCTACTCCGCGGGTTCTCGAATTTTGACGGATTGTGACTCTTTTGGATAGATTTTGTTTCCTAGATTAGGGCTAATCGGGAATTTAACTCCCATAGGCTATATAGACCTCCTTCTAGACCTAGTTTATCATCTTTCATCATCTTTCATCATCTTTTTATCATCTTTAGCACAGTTTTACATTATTGGGCAAGATTAATTCCTTGGAGATTAGAACTTTTTGGAAGGCAGCAATTATTATTGTTTTTCTACTTTTTCGGAGATTGAAGACTCAGAGTTCATCCGGAAGGGTTGTAATCTCTCTTTTCATATTAATAATATGCATTCTCCATCTATTTCTTGTTTAATTTCAATTATGTCTGGCTAAATCCATTGATTGATTCTAGGGTTAGTAATTTTAATTGATGTTCACATGATGTTCCTTTGATTACCTTTTTACCTTTCATCCTAGGCTTGTGATCAAGATGTGTTAAATCTCATGCTAGATTAAAGGGCCCTTAATCGATGCATGTTAGCTAATTGATTTTGCCCGGAAGGATTAATTAATTAGTGGAAATACTTGATGCACAATGTGATTTGATCTTAAGACCTGAGTGGAGTAAGATAAATCATAGATAAATAAGTTGACGCTTTTTAAGTGATTTAAATTCTTTGAGCCTTGCGGGAAAAGGGTTTAAATTA
Source organism: Orobanche coerulescens (assembly GCA_033398695.1). Classification (NCBI taxonomy): domain Eukaryota; kingdom Viridiplantae; phylum Streptophyta; class Magnoliopsida; order Lamiales; family Orobanchaceae; genus Orobanche; species Orobanche coerulescens. The sequence continues at coordinate 97,054,253 of CM065804.1, read as the reverse complement.
ACTATCTTTCTAGGTTGCCTTGATCGGAATTCTAGATCGGCTGAGTGATTATTTCTAGGATTGAATTAAAATTTGGGGAAAAGGAATCAAGTGAATGGATTGTGTGAACTCAATTAGACGATACTACCCTAGGATCAATTAGTTTTCAACTTGTGATTTTATCTTGCTAATTTGCTTTATTTGCTTGATTTAGATAATTCATCTTTTATTTAATTTTTATTTTTCGATTTTTAAAGTTAGATATTAGAAACAAACCAAATTTTCGGATTCCTAAATAGCAGTCAAATTTTGAGTAGAGTTATTTCCTTTATTTTCGACATATCAATTCCCTTGGGTTCGACACCTTGGAAATACTTCGAGGTTTTACAAATTTTAAAATTGATCGGATTTGAAAACCATACTACGCGAATTTCAGCGATCACATGCTCAACATGTTTTCCTTGTGAGAGAAGCTTGGTAAGGGTATCTACAACATTCTCTTCCGTTGCTACTTTGCATATTGAAATATCTCCTCGTCGATGATCTCTCTGACTAGGTGATATTTTCTGAGTGTATGTTTGGAATTTTGATGTGATCTAGGATCTTTAGCTTGTTCAATAGCACCATTATTGTCACAATAAAGGCTTATGGGACCCTGGATGGTCGGTACCACTCCTAGTTCGGTAACGAACTTCTTGATCCATACGATTTCCTTAGCTGCATCCGATGCTTCCAGGTACTCAACTTCTGTTACAGAATCCGCAACCGTGATTTGCTGGGAACTCTTCCAACTCAAAGCACCTCCATTCACTACAAACACATAATGAGTTTTTGATTTAGGATCATCTCTGTCGGTTTCGAAACTCGCATCGGCGTAACCATTTATAGCTAGCTCGTTTCTCACCTCTCCATAAATTAGGAAAGCATCCTTAGTTCTTCTTAAGTACTTTAGGATGGTTTTCACTACTGTTCAGTGACTTTCAGCTGGATTTGATTGGTATCGACTTGTCATGCTAAGGGCGAATGATGTATACGGTCGAGTACAAATCATGGCATACATGATCGATCCAATGGACGAATCATATGGAATATTGCTCATGCAGGCTCGCTCATCAGGAGTCGAAGGACTCTGAATATCACTCAGATGAATGCCATGTGACATTTGCCAATAGTCCTCTCGCATATTGAACCTCTTCAATATTTTATTAATGTAGGTACATTGACTCAGACCAATCATTCTCTTTGATCTGTCTCTATAGATTTTTATCCCAATAATGTAAGCAGTTTCTCCCAAGTATTTCATTGAGAAACAACTTCCCAACCAAGTCTTCACTGTCTGCAAGGTGGGTATATCATTCCCAATGAGCAATATGTCATCTACATATAAGACTACGAAAACAACTATGCTCCCACTAACCTTCTTGTACACACATGGTTCATATTCATTTTGAATAAACCCAAACTATTTGACAGTTACATCAAAGCAAAGATTCCAGCTCCAAGAAGCCTGCTTCAACTCATAAATGTATCTTTGAAGCTTGCAAACCTTTTTAGAATTTTATGGATGAACAAAACCCTCAAGTAGTGTCGTGTACACATCCTCGAGTAAGTTTCCATTAAGGAATGTTGTTTTGACATCCATTTTCCATATTTCATAATCATAGTATGCAGCAATGACAAATAAAATTCTAATTGATTTAAGCATGACTATTGGCGAAAAAGTCTCATCATAGTCAACACCATGAATCTGTTCATAACCTTTTGCCACTAGTCTAGATTTATAGGCTTGCGGATTATCGTCCATGTCTTTATTCTTTTTGTAGACCCAATTGCACCCAATGGTTTTAACACACTCAGGTGGATCTATTAAGTTCCAAACTTGATTGTACATGGACTGCATCTCTGACTTCATAGCTTCTAGCCATTCCTCAGACTCTGGTCCTGAAGCAGCTTCTATATAGGTACTAGGCTCATCATCTATTAGCGATGCATCATCATCCTCTATTACGAGATACCCATATCTCTCAGGTTCATGTCGCATCCCATCAGATCTGCGAGGGACTTGTGTACTTTGAACTGGCTCTTCAACGGATTGTTGAGTCTATTCAATTTCCATCGGTGAAGCAATGCCTTCTTGTGGTTGTCGAGTTTCCTCGAGAATTACTCTTCTCCCACTGTTTCTGTTTTGGAAATAAATTCCCTTTCTAAGAATACAACATTTCGAGCAACAAACACTTTGTTCTCTTCGGGTTTATAAAAGTAATATCCTTTAGTTTCCTTAGGATATCCCACAAATAAATATTTTTCAGATCTAGCTGCCAGTTTGTCAAACACTTGGCACCTTATGAACGCTTTGCAACCCCAGATCTTTAGAAAATACAAGTTTGGTCGCTTACCAGTCCATTTCTCAAATGGTGTCTTTTCAACTGCTTTAGATAGATCACGATTAAGGGTGAATGCTACTGTTTCTGAGGCGTGGCCCCAAAATGATAATGGAAGATCTGTTCGACTCATCATGGATCAAACCATATCGAATAAAGTTCGATTCCTCCTCTCGAACACTCCGTTATGCTGACGTGTTCCGTGAGGAGTAAGTTGTGAAACAATTCCACAACTCCTAAGATGATCATCGAATTCTTGGTTCAATTATTCGCCACCTTGATCCGATCGAAGGGCTTCAATTGTCTTGCCAAGTTGATTCTGTACTTCTCTCTAGAATATTTTGAACATTTCAAAAGATTCATGTTTATACTTCATAAGATAAACATATCCATTCCGGCTAAAATCATCAGTAAATGTAATGAAGTATTGGTATCCGCCTTTGGCATAAGTGCTAAGAGGTCCACGCACATTAGTATGTATTAGGCCTAATAGATCACTAGCCCTTTCTCCATGACCGGTGAAAGGATTCTTCGTCATCTTGCCCAATAAACAAGATCCGCGTGTCCCATATGATTCATAGTCAAATGAGTCTAAAAGTCCATCATTATAGAGTTTAGAAATGCGTTTCTCGTTTATGTGGCCAAGTCGACAATGCCATAAGTAAGTCGGATAAGAATCATTGAGCTTAGGTTTCTTGGATGCAATGTTATAGACTTCCAAAGTGTCGGACTCATCTAGTTCAATATTGTAAATGCCAGTATATAACATTGCAGTACCATAAAGCAAGTCATCAAAGAAAATACGAATAATCATATTCTTAATAAGAAAACTGTAACCTTCACAATCTAATGTTGAAACTGAAATAATATTCCTATTCATAGCAGGAACATAAAAGTAATTGTTCAAAACTAACAAAAGCCCATTGGCTTAAACTAGATCATAAGTTCCTACGGCTAGTGCAGCAACTCTTGCTCCATTGCCGACTCTTAGATCCACTTCCCCTTTCTTCAGCTCTCTTCTGTTTCTCAACCCATGCACATTTGTACAAATGTGAGATCCACATCCAGTATCCAATACCCGGGAGTTAGAAGTAGATAAGTTAACTTCTATAACAATTATACATGTGGCAGTCTCACTACCCTTGGTACGCTTTAGCTCTTCCAAGTAAACCTTGCAATTTCTTTTTCAATGTCCTGGTTTATTTCAATGATGGCAATTTCCATCTTTGAGAGCTTTAGCCTTAAAAACTAGCTTAGTAGAGTCTTTAGATTTGGCAACTTTTGCCTTACCCTTGCCCTTGACTTTGTTCTTGAAGGACTTCCCTTTGCTGACCATCAACATGTGGCCTGGTTTCTTCTTGATATTCTGCTTAATCGTTTTAAGCATCCCATGCAGCTCAGCAATGGACTTCTGCATATCATTCAATGAACTGATCGGAACTATCGGGCAATGAGTTTCGGATCACCTTCGTGGAGTGCTCCTTAGAAAGTGGAAAACCAAGCCTATCAAGATGATCAATATATCCTTTCATCTTGAGTACATGAGCACTCACATATGTCTCCTCAACCATCTTGCAAGCATATAAGGCTTGAAAGGTCTCATACCTCTCTTGCCTAGCATGATTCGAGAAAGTTTCCTTTAGGTGAGCACTAAGCTCATAAGATTCCATTTCTTCCAGATTCTTCTGAAGTTCTGGAAAAATGGTAGCCAACATAAGACAACTGACCTCAACGGAATCATCACAATGTTTCTTCCATTTATATTTTGTTGCTTTGTTTGCATTGTCAGCAGGCTCATCGGGAATTTCTTCCTCAAGAACGTACAACTTTCTTTTTTGCTTGAGAACTATTCTCAAGCTCCGGATCCAATCCAGATAGTTGTTGCCGTTTTCTTTGAGCTTGTCCTTCTCAAGGATGGATTGCAATGAAATGGTGGACGTGTTGTTTGAAGCCATTCTACAATCTACAAAATTCAATATGCAAAGTATTTAGTCACATTATTTTATTTATCGAAAAATACTCCCACTAAAACAAAGTACCCTCAATATTAAAACATTTGTAATTTTAGTGGGTTAAGACCCCATTTGCACAATTCTAAACTCAGCTTTGACATGACACCTAGAATTGAGCTACTTTAGGTAGATATTACATCATATGTAACTTTTAGATTATATTTATGGGATTTGGCATCTTATGCCCAAGCATGTTATAATCCCATCTTATGCCTTAAGGTTCAAAACTATTTTGAATTCTTAGTTCATTAAAACAAATAGGTATCACCATTACCCATCCCACCTTACTAAGATAATTCGAGTACCCAGTTTTGACATGACTTGCTCAAGATGATCGAAGCCTTGATAGGTGTTTTACTTGAACGGCATTTAAAAAAAATTCACGATGGATTTTATCCTATGTATCATGTTTATGTTGGCTAACATACATCACATCACATACATGCATAAATTTAAACATACATAGCATCACATGACATAATAAACATAGGACCGTATATAGCATGACCATAATCCTAACATGATTTTCATGATCCACCATGAAAATCACAAAGGTCAATCTAAAGGGTGAAATTGGTCTTCATTGATCTTCCAACTCCTTGAAACGTCATACACGATCAATTGGCCCTTTGAGTCCGTCATTCGTCTCCTTCTTGTCTTCATTACACTAATGAAAAATACTACACTAGTAAAATTAAATTACAAGAGGGCAAACGACACACAAGCCGTGAATTATAACAATAAATTCAAGACGACTCGGAGGCCGTAAAAATCAATTAATATTATACAACATGCAGGCCATAAAAACAACCCGAAATTAAATTAAAACATCCAATCACATTGGTCAATTTATGGTCATGCCACACACCAAACATATACTAAAATTAATCATCACATAATCATTTAATTATACTATTAAAATTAATTATCAAATAATTAATTAAACACAATATCAATCTCTTGACTGTCAGGTATAAGACTAGCAGGCGATCAGGAATCAAAAAACTGGATCAGTAGCCCAGACGGTCGAGCGCCTCTCACCCGCACATGGCCGCCCGGGTTCAAAATCCGCCGGCCGCAAAAAAAATTATTTTTTTATTTATAAAAACAGGAGGTTAAAAGAAGTATCAGCTAATTAAATCACAAGAAAGGTGATGGCTGAGAATGTCTGGGCGGGGCCGCGTGTCTTAATCGGCGCGGGATCGAATCCTCCAGTGTGACTATATTTTGCTTATTTTTCACAGCCCGCGAGTCCTGGTCCGACCCGGACCCGACCGACCTGAATCTGCCCGACCTGCCCGAACTTGCCCGAATTGCTGTGTTTGTAACACCGAAAAAAATGGCGGCTATTACAGTACTGTGGACCCCACATTGGGACCCACCAGACGATACCCAAATATAACTTGAACCATTTGAGTCCCAATTTATGGTACCGAACCACAAAATAATATTCGATAACTCGATGAGAGGTTTAAACATCTCACGACTAGAATGTCATAGTACACAGGATTCGGAAAATTAGTATAAACCATGCGAAGATGGAATATACTTAAAGTAAAAATACAATTAACGAGAGTTGCATAAAAACGGAATAAATACCAAATACATGGTTTAAAGTAAAACTGGATAAAAGTAGACTTAGGGCCCCTGAACTAGTATCCTTCAAACCCTTCGCCGCCACCGTGTTCTCCCTGCGCCTTGGCGTTGCCTCGACCTACAATATAACACAAGTATTTCACCCAAAACCACACGGTCAGATATACATGATAATAATTCTCAAGATGTTATACAATTCATGTGCATTTGGATCTCAAATAAACAACTCGACTGTCTAACATACCTCTCTGGCGTATGAACAACCGGTCGCCAAACCGTCGAACATAACCAATCAAACATGGAGTATAACAACCAATCATTATGGCTCAAGACGGACATCACCGTACGCCCGATCCAGAAATGTGTCTGTGCACATGTCCACCCCGTATACGGAATCCAGGATATACATGGGACATGTACCTAATTAGCCTCACGAACTAACTTCTCGTGTGCATGGTCTAAATGCGGAAACATCAATGCACGACCATATGTGCCTGGCTAAAAATCCTACACAATAACCAACCGGCACACAAATATGATTCTAGATATGTCATGATACAATATGACAATGAAACTCAACGAGTTATATATTCAGTGAGGATCGACTCACCAAAGTGATAAACAATAATCAACGAGACCAACGACATCAAAGGTAACGAACTTGGGAATACAATCCCACAACGGACGATAGACACGATCAACGACAATACCTCATTATGAACCGTAGATTCATAAAACAATATATATACATGAAATGTATAACATTCACCAGAATTCCAATCATCATTATAACCAAGAAAAATAACTTGCCTCAATATGGAGACGTGAATAATCCTTCCTCGACGAACGAACGGACGGACGGTCCTCGACTAACAATAATTACCTAAACAATCGACCTTGAATGAAATACAATTCATTTAATAATACATTCATAAAATCATCTATATCGAATTCGTAGGAAATGACATCCGTAAATTAATCCGAAGGTTCAACTATTACAAAAAGGTATTATGGTTCTATTTCAAGAACTCTATAATTCCCTCATTCATTCTTATGATTGAATTCTCACCTTCATAAAGTTCGTAATAAGTTATGAAGTTCTATCAACCAATAATCTAACAAGAATATTACTTATTGATAAACTTATCTCATCAAAACCCCCCTTTTTAGAACATTAACAACATTCCAATATGATCTTCTAAACAATCCTACTTCAGGAATCAATAAAGTTTATTTTGATCATAACAAAATCACAAGGGTTATTCAACAAATCATGGAAAACCCTTTCTTTAACAAGGTTATAACATCTAACAATTTATAAATGGTGAAGAATAGACTTATCTAAATGTTCCTAGTCATATCTTCCTAAGAATCAATAGCAATCATGTTATCTTTCAACATTACAATCATTTAAGAAGGTTTTGTCTTCAAAATTATCATGCTCTTATTTAGTTGCTCAAGATTTTAATAACTAACATGATATGCTTGATTATTCAACAATGAATGAAAGAAAATTCATAACAGTTCAGAATTGATATGAGTTAAAACAACCAACCTTTGAGAATGGGTATAAACTCCAAACCCTTCAAGAACACACTCAAATCCTTAATCTTAATGCTTCAATCCAAGATATAATGCTCCAATGCAAGATAGAATGCTCCAATGCAAGATAGATGAGGCTAAAATCTATATGGGGAGGTAGGAGGACGATTTCCAAAGAGAAAAACGAAGTATGTCTCGTTTTAAGAATGAAAGGCAAGACATGATTATATAACCTGCATACTTCATTACGTACGTTAACATGCCAAAATTACGTACGTAATGAACTTTACGTACACTAACACTTTCAGTGTTACGTACGCAATATACCATCAAACCCCACTGCCTCAAAACTCAGCCTCCATTACGTACGTTAAATGATTTACGTACGTAAGGCTCACATGCATTACGTACGTTAAAACACACATGTTACATATGTAATGCGCGTTGACCTGCTGTCCTAATTGAGCCGAGAATCCAGGCCACACACACGGCCCCACACACCAAAAGTCTAGATATGATCTGATACTCTCTATTACGTACGTAAGGCACATGACTTAATGTACATAACTATCCACGAATAATGTACGTTATGGTCTCAACATAGCATACGTAAGTGCACTAAGGATAGCGTCCAGAATGCAACTCACCAAGGATGTCTACACTCAAGATGATACGAACATCTACAATTAAGATGATACGGTTATAGTAAATCTCAACATCATAAACATCACATTAATTCTAATTATGACATGACGATACTCGAATCATCCGAATAATACATCGGTAAAAAATGCAACAGTAAAATAAAGTTACAGCGGGATATTACATACTGATACTACCCCTCTTAAAAAGAGTTTCGTCCTTGAAACTAAGGGTAAACAATACGGAATATCACATATTCTCCCCCTTAAAAGAGTTTCAACCTCGAAACTAAAGGATAAATAACTCGGGATATCGCTCCCGCATGCTATATTCGGTCTCCCATGTGGCCTCCTCGACACCATGTCGCGGCCACTGTACTTTTAGCAGGGGAATCGTCTTGTTCCTCAGTTGTTTAATCCTTCTCTCAAGTATCTTTACAGGACGCTCCTTGTACGAATGATCATCAGCTAACTCGATCTCTTCGAACTGAAGTATGTGACTAGGATGGGCAACATACTTCCTCAACTGAGAAACATGAAACACATTATGAATCCGACTCAAAGCTGGTGGCAACGCCAGACGATAGTCTAGATCGCCTACATGTTCCAATATCTCAAATAGTCCAATACACCTCGGACTCAGTTTGCCTCTCTTCCCAAAACGATAGACACCTCGAGTAGGGGACACCTTCAATAGCACATGGTCACCAACCTCGAACTCAAGCAGTCGTCGACGGTTGTCTGTATAAGATTTCTGTCGGCTCTGAGCTGTTAACAAACGGCTTCTAATCAGAGCAATCTTCTCACGAGAAGCTAACAACATATTGGGTTCTGTACCCATAGATTCAGATAGGTCGTCCTAACATAAAGGGAATCTACAACGATGGTCATATAGCGCCTCATACGGTGCCATCTTGATCGAAGCGTGCCAACTATTATTATAGGTGAATTCCACTAAATGTAGTTGGGCCTCCCAATCATCCTTCCAACCGAGAGCACACACCATCAACATATCTTCTAGAGTTTGGATAGTCTGCTCCAACTGGCCATAAGTTTGAGGATGAAATATAGTACTGAAGTTCAACTGAGTACCAATTGCACGATGAACTGCTTTCCAAAAATGCAACACGAACTGTCCGTCACGGTCCGATATGATACTCTTAGGGGTACCATGTAGCCTTATAATTTCTCGAATGAACAACTGGGCCAAACTCTCGGGTCCTCATGTATCCTTGATTTCCAAAAAGTGGGATGATTTGGTCAGACGATCCATGATCACCCAAATCGTATTCATACCTCGACGACTCATCGGCAAGCTAGTGATAAAATCCATCGATATGTCCTCCCATTTCCATTTCGGAATTGGGAGTGGTTTCAGCATACCTGTTGGTCGCTGATGCTCAATCTTAACCTGCTAACAGGTTAAACATCTCGAAACTAATTCTACAACTTCTCATTTCATATTGCCCCACCAATAACATTGCTTCAAATCCTTGTACATCTTGCTAGACCCTAGGTGAATAGAATAAGGGGGAGCATGAGCTTATCTCAGAATAGATTTTCTCAACTATTCATCTGCCGGTACACATACTCGATTCTTGAAATGTATCATTCCATCCTCATGGATCACAAATCTAGGGGCCATCCCCTGAGTTACTTTATTCCGAACACGAGATAAGAATGGGTCCATAATTATACGAAACCAACTACTCCAAGCGCTGAAGACGAAGTGAGGATTGACGTAAAGCACCTTGAACATACTCTTATGTACTTAGGTGAGAAAACGAATACGGGACCTGGAGTAACCTTGGTGATCGGACTGGGAATAACTTAAACGTGGAAACTTGCATTATGTTGTGACCAAGTTGGTGAAGATAAGATAATAAAGGAATGCCTGATTCACGGCCTGCATGTGTAGAAGAAGAGTACCTTGGAGACAAAACCCACCCTTTATTCCTTTTTGTTTGCAAGTGGCGTGGAGTACCTCTTTTATTGCCTTTTCCTTTATTTTAAGATCATGTGATTTATCTTTTAATATTTTAAGTAATCTTGTTAGGCGACTCTTACCTATAAATAGTCATGTTTGGGTTGTAATCAAGGAGATTATTGAATCATCAAGAATACACATTGTGTATTGTTTAAAAGAGTTGGACACGTTTCCTTCCAAAATTTGGTTATTATTCGACGCGTTTTCGAATTTTAATCAGATCGATTCTCAATAGGTCTTGAGAAGAAATCACCTTATCGAATTATAGGTCTAATTCGATAAACAACTGTTTCCTGTCCTGTTTCGACATTCCTTTTGCTTTCGATACAGGATTGTAACTGATCGGAAGTTCACATCAATTGTTGTTCGATTGTCTAAAGCTTGCTTCCTATTTCCATTGGCATCCGACTAAAACCTGCTGTTTTCAAGTGCTGCTATTTGGAGTTGCCTGTTCCGAGTTATTTCCACTCGGCTAGTTCGTGTCTTGTTGTTGTATCGAACTGTTGTTATCAGTTCCTATCTCGTGCGCGTGCCGCTATCCATTATTGTTGCTGTATCGAACTGTTGCTATCAGTTCCTGTCAGTTTCTAACCATATTGTTCGATTCCTTTTTGGCTAAGTGCTGATGACTTCTGCTCGTCAAAACAGCCTTCCGCTGTACCGATAGAGATTTCGCATCATAAGTGGCATCGAAGCCCAAGTTCTTGATCTTTGGCATTATGGATCTCAACGACGCTGATTTCTTGGCAAAACACCGCGACGCATTGCGTGACGTACCAGAACAACGCGACCAGCATTGGCAACCTAGACATGGTGACTATGAATGACCCTCATGCCATGTCGAAGAATTCAATGTTAACGAGCTTCCGGAGTTCATTGGCGGGACAGACCCTGAAGTTTACTTGGAATGGGAACATAAAATTGATCGCATGTTCGAGTTTAAAGACCTCGAAGATGAGAAATGGTGCAAGTATGCAATTCTCAAGTTGGGGAAAGGCGCTTCACTTTGGTACGAAGGAGTTAAAACACGAAGAGCTCGTGCGGGGAAAGAAAAGATCCGTTTGTGGGATTCATTAAAAAGAAAACTTCGTAAAAGATATGTACCAACATCACATCGGCTGTCCTTATACCATAAGATTGCCGACCTCATGCAAGTAAAGTTGATTGTCAGTGAATACATTGAGGAGTTTGAAAATCTGACCTTAATGGGAGAAATAGAGGAGAATGAGGAGCAGAAGATGTCGCGTTTCTTGCGTGGCTTGAACCGAAGCATAGCTAACTCGGTGGAACTATACCCATACGAAGACTTCGATACATTATGTGGACTATGTGTGAAGTTGGAAACTCAAAACAAGATGAAGCTTTATAAACCCGAGTTTCCATCCATATTTGGGAACCCAAGTATTGGTTCCAGTTCAGCTACTAAAATGACTGTACCGACTCCTACCCCTATTATGGTTCCTAAAGCCCCCTACGTGCCGAAGGAGACGAGTTTGACTAAAGTACGATGTTTCAAATGTCAAGGGTTCAGTCATTATCAAAATTCTTGTCCGAACAAACGAGTGGTGACACTAAGAGAAGCTGTCACGATCCGAGACGAGTTGTTGGTCGAGGACGAAAGGGAAAGACTGGGTGATGTGTTTGATTTCAACGTGGAGGATGAATAAGGAGAAGAATGTGAGACTTATGATGCTCCAAACTATGACACGACTTTAGTTCTTCGTACTTTACAAGCCAAATCTGTTTCGAATGATTCGGAATAGCGAGATCAAATATTTCACACGAAGTGTCAAGTCGGGAATAAATGGTGTAGTTTGATCATTGATGGAGGAAGTTGCAGCAACGTAGCTTCGAGTGAGATGGTGACTAAACTCGGGCTGACCACTACAACTCATCCGAAACCTTACACTTTACATTGACTCGATGATGGGAGCAAAATAAAGGTGGAAAAACAAGTACGGGTCGGTTTAACTATGGGTTCATATGGTGACGACGTGTTATGTGATGTACTCCCGATGGATGCATGCCATATACTCTTGGGACGACCATTGCTATTTGATAGAGATGTTTTACATCGAGAGAGAAGTAACGAATATGAATTATGGGATAAAGGCAAGAAGATTGTGCTTAAACCAATGTCACCGCAAGCTATTCGTTCGATGAGTTCTAGCTAGATGGGAAAACCGAAACTTACTAGGCTTGCTAGTGAGAAAGAGTTGAAAGACTATTGATGATGGCGAGCGTGTGTATTTGGTGATGATTAAAGAAACATGAGACATTGACATGGTTGTGCAAGACAAAGGGGAGATCAATGCCTTGTTACGCGAATTTGCGGATGTTTTTCTGGAAGACTTACTGTCGGGTTTGCCACCCTTATGTGGGATTGAACACCAAGTCGATCTTATACCGGGTGCATCACTCCCTAACAAAGACGCCTATTGATGTAATCCCGAGGATACGAAGGAGTTACAAAACCAAATCGAGGAACTAATAAACCGCGGGTACGTTCGAGAAAGTTTGAGTCCTTGTGCGGTTCCAGTTTTGCTTGTCCCGAAGAAAGATGGATCATGGCGAATGTACATAGATAGTAGAGCCGTGAATAACATAACCATCAAGTATCGATTCCCAATTCTGAGACTTGATGATATGTTGGATGAATTGCATGGTTCGGTGGTTTTTTCGAAGGTTGATTTGAGAAGCGGCTACCATCAAATTCGCATGCAAGAAGGTGATGAATGGAAGACGGCTTTAAGACAAAACATGGATTGTACGAGTGGCTCGTCATGCCCTTTGGCCTTACGAATGCGCCAAGTACTTTCATGCGATTAATGAATGAGGTACTTAAACCATTTTTGGGAAAGTTTGTCGTCGTATATTTGGATGACATTTTGATTTATAGTCGATCATTGCAAGAACATACTGCGCACTTGAGGCAAATCTTTGAGACCCTTAGGGACCAAAAGCTTTATGGGAAGAAGGAGAAGTGCTCGTTTCTAGTCGAGAGTGTAGCGTTTCTTGGATACATCGTTTCAATGTAAGGAGTGTCGGTTGATCAATCCAAGATCGAGGCGATTAAATCTTGGCCTACTCCTAAAACCATCACGGAAGTTCGATCCTTTCACGAACTTGCTTCATTTTATCGGAGGTTCATCCGAGACTTTAGCACCATTTCAAGTCCGAGAACTGAATGCTTGAAAAAAGGACCATTTGTGTGGAACGGGGCTACCCAATGGGTGTTTGAAAAATTGAAAACAAAAATGTGCGAGGCACCTATTTTGGCATTACCCGATTTTTCACAACCATTCAAGGTAGAATGTGACGTGAGTGGAGTGGGTATTGGGCGGTTCTCGTCCAAGGGAAATGACCGATTGCATACTTCTCAGAGAAATTGGGTGGGGCTCGACTCAACTATTGTACTTATGACAAGGAGTTCTATGCCATTGTGAGAGCCCTTGATCATTGGAGTCATTACTTTCGGCCGAAAAACTTTATTCTACATTCGGATCATGAGTCCTTGAAGTATATTAATGGGCATCAAAAGTTGAGTCTGAGACATGCTAAATGGGTGTAATTCTTGCAATCGTTCCACTTTTCATCGAAGTATAAGGATGGCAAGAGGAACATTATAGCGGATGCGTTGTCTAGGCGGTATACCTTGCGCTCTACTCTTGATGTTCATTTGCTTGGGTTCGAGACGTTGAAGGAATATTATGATGGTGATGCGGATTTTGGTGAGACTTTCACTCATTGTGAATCTGGTCCGTTTGGAGAATTTACGATATAGGAAGGCTTCCTCTTCAAAGTAAATCGTCTTTTCTTGCCCAAACATGCGGTTCGGGACTTGTTGGTTCGGGAAGTTCACGGTGGAGGCTTGGCTGTCCACTTTGGTTCGGCTAAGACATTAAAGGTACTTAAGGAACATTTTTATTGGCCAAGACTGCAGGGGTATGTGAATGACATAATTAGTAAGTGTGTGACATGCCATATTGTGAAGAATTCGTTCAAGCCAGGAGTTTACACACCTTTATGGATTTCGGAAAGGCCGTGGGAGGATGTCTCGATGGATTTCATTATTTCTTTACCTCGTACTCAATGAGGGAGGGATGCTATTATGGTTTTTATCGATCGATTTTCGAAGATGGATAACTTTGTGGCTTGTCACAAGACAGAAGACGCGAGTAACGTCGCCGATTTATATTTCCGAGAGATTGTACGATTACATGTTGTTCCGAAGATGATTGTTTCGGATCGAGACTCAAAATTCCTTAGCTATTTTTGGAACACCTTGTGGAGAAAGGTGTGAACCAAGCTTTTATTTAGCACATCGCATCATCCGCAAACAGATGGCCAAACTGAGGTAACAAATCGAACTTTGGGCACTTTATTACGTGGTCTTGTGACCAAGACACAAAATGATTGGGATTTGATGTTTACACATGCGGCGTTTGCTTATAATCGTTCTCCTACTCATGCCACGGCGCACTCTCCATTTGAAGTAGTTTACGGGTTGAATCCTTACATGTCGTTAGATCTAATTCCATTACCAAGTGACGAATTGGTGCATAAGGATGCGGAGTCAAAGCTGAAGTCAATGATAAAATTACACGAGCAAGTACGTAATCGAATCAAGGAGATAAACGAGACTTACAAAAGAAAGTCGAACAAACAAAGAAAACCGAGATTATTTAAAGTTGGGGATTTAGTTTGGGTGCATTTGAGGAAAGAGTGATTTCCGATTAAGCGTAAGAACAAGTTAATGCCACGACCTGAGGGACCATTTAAAGTAGTAGCGAAAGTGAACGACAATGCATACAAGTTAGAACTTCCGGGTGATTATGGAGTACATGCTACTTTTAACATAGGTGATCTATCTCCATATCTCGATGACAATGGAATTGCAGAATTGAGGAAAATTCCTTTTAAAGAAGGAGGGAATGATACGAAACAAACTACACCAAGTGATGAAGACGAAGTGTGGATTGACGTAAAGCACCTTGAACATACTCCTACATACTTAGGCGAGAAAATGGATACGAGACCTGGAGTAACCTTGGTGATGGGACTGGGAATAACTTAAATGTGGCAACTTGCATCATGTTGGGACCAAGCTGGTGAAGATAAGATAATAATGAAATACCTGATTCATGGCCTGCATGTGGAGAAGAAGAGTACTTTGGAGACAAAACCCACCCTCTATTCCTTTTTGTTTGCAAGAGGCGTGGAGTACCTCTTTTATTGCCTTTTCCATTATTTTAAGATCATGTGATCTTATCTTTTAATATTTTAAGTAATCTTGTCAGGCTACTCTTACCTATAAGTAGTCATGTGTAGGTTGTAATTAAGGAGATTATTGGATCATCAAGAAAACACATTGTGTATTGTTTAAAAGAGTTGGACGAGTTTCCTTCCAAAATTTGGTTATTATTCCATGCGTTTTCGAATTTTAATCCGATCGATTCTCAATAGGTCTTGAGAAGAAATCACCTTATCAAATTATAGGTTTATTTCGATAAACACCTGTTTCCTGTCCTGTTTCGACATTCCTTTTGCTTTCGATACAGGATTGTGTAACACCCCGATAAGGCGGTCATTACAGTGCCGTGGACCCCACACTGGGACCCACCAGGCGATACCCGAAATACAGATTAAATACACAATACAGGTGATACCGAACCACAAAACATAGTACTTACTCCGATTTGGAGTTTACAGTGGTATGGCCAACGGCCTTATTATACACAGGATCCTAAACATAAGTATAATCCATATGAAGATGGAATATACCTTAAACAACAATACAATTTGATCATACTTAAAATAAAGCGGAAAGATAACATTACACGGTACGAACATGACCGGACACAAAAGACTTGGGCCCCCCCGAACTAGTATTCCTCGAACCCTTCGTCATCACCCTGATCTTCCCGTGCCTTGCCCTTTCCTCGACCTAAAATACAACACAAGTATTTCGCCCAACACAGGGTCAGATATACATGATAAATGATTCTCAAGATATTATACAGTTCACATATATAAGATTTCAAGGATAAAAACCCGGCTAACGAACATACCCCTCGGGCGTATGAACGCTTAGTCACAAAACGTCGAACACATCCAAATATAAGAATGGACTATGAACGACTAAGATAGTACAGCTCAAGAGGGACATCACAGTACGCCCGATCCGAATATGTGTCAGTTCACATGTCCACCCCGTATACGGAATCCAGGATATACGTGGGACAATGTACCTAATTAGCCTCAACGAACTACGTCTCGTGTGCACAGCCTTTCACGGAAAATATTCACGCATGACTACATATGTGCCCGGATAAAAATCTTACACAATATCCAATCAGAACGTAGATATGACTCCGAATATGTCACGATGCAACATGACAACGAATTCAATAATTCACAAATCCAATCAAGGATCGAGGACTCACCGAAATGACGACAAGATCAACAATATCAAGGGTTCGAAAGTGACAAACTTGGGAATACAATCCCATGATGAAAACGGGACATCATTAAGAACAACCTCAAATCACAAGACACAAGTTTATAAGTGTTTCATATACACGAAATGCATAATCAACATAAGAATCCACACATCATTATAACCAAGCAAGATAACTTGCCTCAATACGGAGGCGAGAATAGTCCTTCTTTGTCGAACGAACAGACGGCCCTCGATTCAAAATCGGTTACTCGGACAATAAACCTTGAATGAAGTATATTTTACTCAATAATATGTTCATATGATCATCTATACCAAACTTCAACGAGACAACATCCTAATTCTCATTTGAGTAGTTCAACTTTTCAAGATATAGAAGTGTTACTCCAAGAACCTTATTCAATACCATTCTATTCTTACAATTGATTACAAGATGTTACCAAATGTTTGTTGGAATAAGAATCGTTCCATAATGTGTTAAACATTAATATCCTATCCTTTAAATTTATCAAGAACATCTCAATTGATTAAAAGTAAAATCTGCACTACAATCAATTACTTATGTTGAGTTAACTAGTTACAAATTCAGATTATAATCATGAAGACTACCTCAAGTTTAACACCATCTTTATAATCTTCTAATTAACTAGGAGATTCAAATATTATTCCTCTGAATTCACTTAGCTTAGGTTCAAGAAGGTCATTTCATTCTTCTAATGATCAACAAGGGTTTCTTAAAACATTTTATGGTAATTACTCCAACAAGTTATTTACATTACAATGAAACAAGGACTATTATTATTCCAATGGTGTTATTAGTCTAGCAAGGAAAGTGTGGTTTCACTAAACATGATCATCATTATTTAAAACACCAAGAACACATCATTACAAATCCCCTAATCATCATATTCATCATCAACTATGTTGGAAGCTTAACTACAAACATGTTTATTTTGATTAATTCATCACTAGGTGGAATATACTTAATCACTATCATTATAATTACGAGATTATAGGGTTAAATCGTATAACATACCTTCAGAAATGAAGAACAATACACCAAAACCACAGGAACACAATCTAGGCTTCAAGAATGACTCCAACTCCTAATCAACAAGCTCCAAAATCAAAATGTAAAGCTCAAACACAAGTTGGAAGGAGGTAATTTTGATCTAGGGATGAAGGGGGATGATTATATGGGTGAAAAATTAGAGGTTGGACCTGCAAAATGAAAGACACAAGCTGTCTTTTTATAATAAAGATTAAATGACGTTATCACAAGAGGATAACGTACGTTAACAGCTTTACGTACGCTATGCAAAAAGTGTTACGTACGTAAGCTAAGTCCAGAGGCTGCTGGACTGAAATACGAACATCATTACGTACGTTACCTCCTGAAGCTTTACGTACGTAATGTAGGTCAACTAGGTTGCCTCCAAAAGATCAGATATTCGAATCCCATCCGGCCCCACACGCCGAAAGTTGAGATCGGATACGATTATACTAGTTACGTACGTAACAGGTGCTTCTTTACGTACGTAAAGGCCTTAAAATAACGTACGTTATGACTGAGGATTAACGTACGTTAGGCTCAGGTTTAATAGCTCAAAAATGTACTTATCTATACAACGTTGAGAATTCAATCATAGTGCGAGTGATCATTATTATTATGTCTATTTATGATATATTCTAACATCAATAAACATTACACAAATGCAACAAGACTATAACAGTATTGAATTATCCGAATAATACAACAGTAAGTAAGAATTTCCGTCGGATATTACAGATTGTACCTGATCGGGAGTTCACATCAATTGTTGTTCTATTGTCTAAAGATTGCCCTATTTCCATTGGCATTAGACCGAAACCTACTTTTTTCAAGTGCCGCTGTTTGGAGTTTCCTATTTCAAGTCATTTCCAATCGGCCAGTTCCTGTATCGAACTGTTGTTATCAGTTCCTGTCTCGTGCACGTGCCGCTATCCATTATTGTTGTTGTATCGAACGGTTGCTATCAGTTCCTGTCAGTTTCTAACCATACTGTTCGATTCCTTTTTGGATGAGTGTTGTTGGCTTCCGCTCGTCAAAACAGCCTTCTGCTGTACACATATAGATTTCACATCACGTAATCTGCTTTGTTCTGATTTCATCATCAAGGGACGACGAAATCTCAAGCGTGCAAAGTTGACCCTGAACACGTTGTAGCCAAACTTGAATCTCCAGCCTCATAAGATCTAACTGCAATTCTCTTTGAGCTATCAAATGGCCAAACATATGCTCCTGTACTGTCTTACGACTCAAGGCATTGGCAACCACATTTGCTTTGCCCGGAGGATAAAGGATCTCGATATCATAGTCTTTGATTAGCTCTAGCCACCTTCTCTGTCTCATATTCAATTCCTTCTGAGTAAAAATGTACTTCAGGCTCTTGTGATCAGTAAAAATCTGACAGGTAACTCCATACAAATAGTAACGCCAGATTTTTAAAGTAAACACCATGGCTGCTAGCTCCAAATCATGAGTCAAATAATTGACCTCGTAAGGTCGCAAATGTCTCGATGCATAGGCAATCGATTTCCCATTCTATACACACATCCGAGACCCTGCCTTGATGCGTCACTCTACACCATGAATCCTTCCGTTCCTTTTGGTAAAACCAAAAATGGTGCTGAAATCAATCGACTCTTGAGTTCGTCAAAATTCTGTTAGCATGCTCCTGACCACAAATACTTATTGTCCTTCCTCAACAGATTAGTCAGCGGTTGAGCAATCTTGGAAAAACCTTCCACAAACCGTCGGTAATAACCTACTAGGCCCAGGAAACTGCGAACTTCCTTCACATTCTTCAGAGGTAGACAATCTCGAATAGCCTCTGTCTTCTGCGGGTCTACTCTCACTCCATCGATCTATATCACATGCCCAAGAAAAGTAACCTCCGACATCCAGAACTCACATTTGAAAATTTTTCCATAAAGGTGCTCTTTCATCAACACCCCGAGAACCTGATGGAGATGACGCTCATGCTCTTCGTAGTCACGAGAGTAAATCAGAATGTCGTCAATAAAAACAAATACAAAATGATCCAGATAGTCAATAAAAACTCGATTCATCAACTCCATGAATACCGCTGGTGCATTAGTCAGTCCAAATGGCATCACCACGAACTCATAATGCCCATAGCGAGTACGAAAAGCTGTCTTTAAAATGTCAGACTCTCGAATCCTCAATTGATGATATCCAGATCTCAAGCCAATCATAGGAAGCATAGAAGCTCCCTGTAGTTGATCTAATAAATCATCAATACGAGGCAACGGATATTTGTTCTTGATCGTTACCCTGTTCAGCTCACGATAATCAATACACAAACGCATAGATACATCTTTACTCCGTAAAAATAAGACGGGTGCCACCCAAGGGGATGCACTAGGTCGAATATAGCCCTTCTCAGTCAACTCCTCAAGCTGGATCTTCAACTCCTGCATCTAAGTCGGTGCCATATGATACGGTTATTTCAAAAGCGAGGACGTACCTCGCTCTAACTTAATAGTAAACTCTACCTCACGATGTTGAGGTAAGCCTGGAAACTCATCCAGGAATGCATCTAGGTAGTCTCGAACTACCGGAATATTGGCCAATTCAACTGGTCGATCTGCTCTTTTGGTCATGTAACACCAATAACCAATACACCATCGATTAAGCAGTTTCACTGCTTTCATAGCGCTAATGACTCTCCCGGAACGGTTGGGATTATCACCCTGGAAAATGCACTCGAAACCATCATTAAAAGTGACGGTCATCATCCGCTTACGGACACTAAGTATGGCATCATGACGATCCATCCAGTCTATACATCGTCCTTAGGTAAATTAACCACAATTAAATCTGACATCCACTCTCCGTCATTCAAATAAATTGGACAGTTTTGTACTTTATGATTCCCAATTATTTTTCTACCATCGGGTAGACCAATCACATTAGGTTCACAATCGATAACATGGTCTAATTGCAACCGACTCAAACAAGAAGCAGATATAAAGGAGTGTGAAGCACCAGTATAAAAAAGAATGCATACAGGCTGAGAATGGATCTTGAGTGTGCCTGCGATCATGCTAGCTTCGGGGTCGTCAGCTCTCTTCATCTCGTAGATTCTGGGTTTTGCTGCCCCAGTACCAGATGTACCCACTTGATTTCCTCGACCTACTCCGCTATTCGCCTCGGTAGTTTGGTGGGAAGCGGATGGAGGTGAACGGTCCTGGACTGATGATTGAACTGGAGCATATGAATCCACTGGAGTACGCCCTGGTCCACTCCTGCAAAAAGAGCACGATGTCCAGAAACCCCACAAGTAAGGCATGTAATAGCCGGCTCAGAGCATTTGGTGCGGATGTGTGTCTACTCTCCACAGTTAAAACATACAACAGACAAGCTATCCACTCGGGAAAATGATCCTACCGGTTTTGACGCCGCATGATGCCGCTCAAAGAAAGTCAGTCTGGATTGAGGCTTCTTGAATGTCCCATGGTTACCCTAGATTGGTTCCGTTTCCTCAATCTCTTGTTAGAAGACCGAGGATGCTTCTTAG
This sequence comes from Orobanche coerulescens, assembly GCA_033398695.1. Lineage (NCBI taxonomy): Eukaryota > Viridiplantae > Streptophyta > Magnoliopsida > Lamiales > Orobanchaceae > Orobanche > Orobanche coerulescens. The sequence continues at coordinate 97,033,072 of CM065804.1, read as the reverse complement.
AGATCTCCTTCAAAGTAAGTTCATAATCAAGGGTTCTCTCAATAAACTCCGGTAGAGTCGTACAGTGGTGATTAAGCAACTACATCCTCATCCGCGGTTTCAATCTCTTCAGGAATACTTGATCTTATCAACTTCCGTTCGAACAATGGATATGGCGAATGGAAGAAGCTCTTAGAATTTCTCTGCAATCGATGACACATCATCGTCCTCATACGTGTCTGGATTCAGCAACTCTGACAGTTTGGCTTCACGGAGCGGAGCTGGATAGTAACGGTCCAACATGAGATTCTTGAATTCATCCCAGTTGCACAAACCATCGGCCGGTCTCACAGATAGCCACCAGGTGTGGGCGCTCTTACTAAGGTAGTAAGCCGCCACATATACTCGGTTCTCTTCTGGACACTCCACCATCTCAAATAACTTCTCGAAGTGCTCGATCCAGTGGACAATATCGGTAGGCTCATATGAGCCTTCAAAAGTTGGAGGTCGCTGGCGAGAGATGTCACTGACGATCTGACTCACTACCCCACCGTACATAGGAGGTGGCGGCTAGGGTCCCTGCTGCTGGCCAGTAGTAGCAGCCCTTTGCATAGTTTCCATTATTTGACCCATTTGGGTCATCTAGGCCATCATGCCCTGTATAATTACATAAGGGTCTACATGCGCGCCCTCGTGCCATTCGGTGTGGTGTGACTGGTTCCCTATAGGCGAGTCACTACCTGCTGATCTTTGTCCCACACTCGAACATGTATTAGCTCATGGTCTCGGGATTCGGCCCCTACCGCAGCCTCGGCCCTACCGCGGCCTCGGCCCCCTCTACCACGGCCTCTCACATTTCTTTCCATACTGAAAGAATAAAACAATAATCATAAGCACAGTTCAATATACGTCTCTAAGGCCAAATCACAAATTTACGCTAAGTTAATAGCAACAATCACAATTATACGTTCACAATTTTGATTCATCACGAATTATAGCTTCACGAGTGTTACACAGAATATCATGTTGACATTACGTCGAAACAATTTCAATCACAAAATTTTATCCCAAATTTCCCTCGGAATATCAATAAGATAAATTCCGTCACAAATCCCTCGGAACATCAAGATCAACAGAAGGATCAATTCCGCCACAAATCATCCTACCAGTAATTAAATAACGGCACATAAATAACATACTGTATTTGGCTCGTACGGTCAGGCACTTGCATAGGTCACACGTTACACGAAGGTTTCTTGATACTAGTTCGATCAACAATGACTCATAAAAATTTACTCTTCGATACCATCTTCTGTAACACCCCGAAAAATGGCGGCTATTCCAGTATCGTGGACCCCATATTGGGACCCACCAGGCAATACCCAAGTACAACTTGAACCAATCAAATCCCAATTTGTGCTACCGAACTACAAAATAATATTCGATACCTCGATGAGAGGTTTAAACATCTCACGACTAGAATGTCATAGTACACAAGATTCAGAAAATTAGTATAAACCATGTGAAGATGGAATATATTTAAAGTAAAAATACAAATAACGAGAGTTACATAAAAACGGAATAAATACCAATACATGGTTTAAAGTACAACTGGATAAAAGTAGACTTGGCCCCCCTGAACTAGTATCCTTCAAACCCTTCGCCGCCACCATGTTCTCCCTATGCCTTTGATATGGATTCTCTATCGATACAGCGGCAAGCTGTTTTGACGAGCGGAAGCAAACAACAAGAAACTGTCATGAACTGATAACAGTTCGCTACAGCAATAACATTGGCTAGCGGTATGCGCACGCGATAGGAAATGATGATGGCAGCTCGATACAGTAACAAGACAGGAACTGGTCAAATGGAAATGATTCGAAACAGGCAACCTCCAAACAGCGTCACTCGAAACAGCAAGTTTCGGTCGGATGCTAATTGAAAACAAGAAACAAGTTCGAACGATCGAACAACACTTGATGCGAAATCTCAATCAAGTATAACCCTGTATCGAAAACAAGAAGAATATCGAAACAGGACAGGAAACAGTTGTTTTATCGAACTAAACCTATAATTCGATAAAGTGATTTCTTCTCAAGACCTATTGAGAATCAATCAGATTAAGATTCGAAAACACATCGAATAATAATCAAAGTTTTGAAGGAAACTCGTCCAACGCTTAAACAATACGCAAGGTATGTCATTTTATCATTCAAGAATCTCCTCATTACATGTCCATCGCCACTATTTATACGCAAAAGTAGCCTGACAAGATAATCTAAACTATTACAAGTTGGTCTTAAAATAAGGAAAAGAAAATACTAGGTTCCCCACGTCACTTGCAAACAAGAGTAAAAGATGGGTTTTGTCTCCAAGGTGATAGCCACCTTTCACAATGCATGCAGCCGAGATTCCTGCTGCTTTTATAATAAACAAAGTGCTGAAATTCTTTTATTGTTTTGCCTTTACCACTTGGACCCCTTCCCCAAGATGAAAGTTGTCTATTTTTAAGTTACTCCAAGTCCGGTTATCAAGGTAACTCCGGGCCTCGTATCCGTTTTCTCGCCTAAGTATGTTGGAGTATGGTCGATGTGTTTTACGTCAATCCTAATTTAGTCTTCTTCGCTTGGAGTAGTCGGTTTCGTATCAGCCTTGGCCTTGCCTCGACCAAAAATACAACACAAGTATTTCGCCCAAAACCACAGGGTCAGATGTACGTGATAATAATTCTCAAGATGTTATACAATTCATGTGAATTGGATCTCAATTAAACAACTCAACTGTCGAATGTACCCCTCGGGCATATGAACAACCAGTCTTTAAAACGTTGAACATACACAATCAAACATGGAGTATAACGACCAATCATATGGCTCAAGACGGACATCACAGTACGCCCGATCTGAAAATATGTCCGTGCACATATCCACCCCGTATACGGAATCCAGGATATACGTGGGATATGTACCTAATTAGTCTCATAAACTAACTTCTCGTGTGCACGGTCCAAATGCAGAAACATCAACGCACAAACATATGTGCCTGGGTAAAAATCCTACACAATAACCAATCGGCACGCAGATATGATTCCAGATATGTCACGATACAACATGATAATGAAACTCAACAAATTACAAATTCAACGAGGATCAGGACTCACCAAAGTGATAAACAATAATCAACGAGACCAACGACATCAAAGGTAACGAACTTGGGAATACAATCCCACAACGGACGATAGACACGATCAACAACAATACCCCATTATGAACCGTAGATTCATAAAAAAATACATATACACGAAATGTATAACATTCACAAGAATTCCAATCATCATTGTAACCAATCAAGGTAACTTGCCTCAATACGGAGACGTGTACAATCCTTCCTCGATGAACGAACGGACAGACGGTCCTCGACTAACGATAATTACCTGAACAATCGACATTGAATGAAATACAATTCATTTAATAATACATTCATAAAATCATCTATATCGAATTCGTAGGAAACGACATCCGTAAATTAATCTGAAGGTTCAACTATTACAAAAAGGTATTGTGGTTCTAATTCAAGAACTCTATAATTCCCTCATTCATTCATATGATTGAATTCTCACCTTCATCAAGTTCTTAATAAGTTATGAAGTTCTATCAACCAATAATCTAACAAAAATATTACTTATTGATAAACTTATCTCATCAAAACCCACCTTTTTAGAACATTAACAACATTCCAATATGATCTTCTAAACAATCCTATTTCATGAATCAATAAATTTTATTTTGATCATAACAAAATCACAAGGGTTATTCAACAATTCATTAAGTTTATACTTGAATATATCATAATTGTGATGATTATCTAATAATTCATGGAAAAAACTTTCTTTAACAATGTTATAACATCTAACAATTTATAAATGGTGAAGAATAGACTTATCTAAATGTTCTTAGTCATATATTCCTAAGAATCAATAGCAATCATGTTATCTTTCAACATTACAATAATTTAAGAAGGTTTTATCTTCAATATTATCGTGCTCTTATTTAGTTGCTCAAGATTCTAATAATTAACATGATATACTTGATTATTCAACTATGAATGAAAAGAAAATTCATAACAGTTCAAAATTGATATGAGTTAAAACAACCAACCTTTGAGAATGGGGGATAAACTCCAAACCCTTCAAGAACACACTCAAATCCTTAATCTTAATGCTTCAATTCAAGATACAATGCTGCAATGCAAGATAGAATGCTCCAATGCAAGATAGATGAGGCTAAAATCTATGTGGGGAGGTAGGAGTACGATTTCTAGAGAGAAAAATGAAGTATGGTTCGTTTTAAGAATGAATGGCAAGACATGATTATATAACCTGCATACTTCATTACGTACGTTAACATGACAAAATTGCGTACATAATGAACTTTATGTATATTAACACTTTTAGTATTACGTACACAATATACCGTCAAACCTCACTGCCTCAAAACTCAGCCTCCATTACGTACGTTAAAGGATTTACGTACGTAAGGCTCACATACATTACGTACGTTAAAACACAAATGTTACGTACGTAATGCGTGTTGACCTGCTGTCCTAATCGATCCGAGAATTTAAGCCACACACACAACCCTATATGCCGAAAGTCGAGATATGATCTGATACTCTCTATTACGTATGTAAGGCACAGGACTCAACGTACATAACTATCCACGAATAATGTACGTTATGGTCTCAACATAGCATACGTAAGTGCACTAAGGATAGCGCCCGGAATGCAACTCACCAAGAATGTCTACACTCAAGATGATACGAACATCTACAATTAAGATGATACAGTTATAGTAAATCTCAACATCATAAACATCACATTAATTCTAATTATGACACGACGATACTCAAATCGAGGTTTTCTATGGTGTCGTTTTCTATTGATTTTGTGTTATTGAATGGATTGTATTTCATTCAAGATTGTTCGAGTACTTGTGATCATCGGAGGACGCCGTTCGTCATTTGTTGGATGATTTCATCGCCTTCGGTTTCAGGCAAGTTTTATACTTGTACTGGTCAATGAGATTAATGTTATCATGTATGTGTATGAATGTGTTGTATCATTTTGAGACGTAGTCTCTTCATGATTTTCGTTGATATCAGGGAATTGATTGATGTGATACCCTTCAGTTATTATGCCAAATGTTATTGTTGATCATCTTGTTGTTATTGTTGTTGTTGGTAGCCGGTTCGCGGTATCAATATATTGATTGATATTGTTGATATTGATGTTCGATTAAGACATCACTATGAGTGTTGCTATTGTAGTTGGTGTTTTTCTATCGATGTTGTATTGGCCGATTAAAGGAATTGGCGTATTTGATTATCATTGCTGTCGTCGGTAACCAACTAAAGGTACTGAGGCATCCGTTGAGTCGTTGTTATCGATTGGTCATTCTAAGACAATCGAAGTATTGAATTGGGACTGTCGAGGATAGTTCCCATCCGTTGATTCGTTGTTATCGATTGGTCATTTTAAGACAATCGAGGTATTGAATTGGGACTGTCGAGGATAGTTCCCATCCATGGATTCGTTGTTATCGATTGGTCATTCTAAGACAATCGAGGTATTGAATTCGGACTGTCGAGGATAGTTCCCATCTGTGGATTCGTTGTTATCGATTTGTCATTCTAAGACAATCGAGGTATTGAATTGGGATTGTCGAGGATAATTGACATCCGTTGAGTCGTTGTTATTGGTTGGCCATTCTAAGGCAATCGAGGTATTTGAATTGGGACTGCCGAGGACGGTGCCCATCCATGAGTTATTGTTGTCGTGTTGGCCGACTCGAGGCAGAACACTATTATTCTTGTAAATTCAGTAATCTTGTGATCATTGCCGTTTATGATTAATTGTGTTTTGGAGGCTAGTCTCGGCTAGTGCTTGATGGGTAAGTTTGGGGCTTGAACATTCACGGTTAGTTCCCCAACACCTACAGTTCAGTAGGTCACGGTCACTGGGTGATCTCATTATGAGTAAGTCTGGGCCTCCAAAGGGGCTTGAAGCTTCGTGTGTGTGGCTTCGGACCCTCATTGTGATACAGCTTCGTGCTGTGTGGCTTCGGCCCCGTATTTGATACTGCTTCAGGCTGTTTGGCTTTAGGCTATTGTGATGATTTGCAGCTTCGGCTGAGGGCTTTTATGTCATTGTGATATTTTGCATCTTCAGATAAGGGCTTTTAGGCCATGTGTGATGTATTGGCATTTCCGTTGAAGCCTTCGGGCATTGTGGATCGTATCCATTTCAGATTTGGTTTGGTTTACCTTAGAGTAATTCGTTGTTGTGCTCTATATTGATTATTGGTCTTTGGGCACTTGTGTTCTAACCTGTTGAGCATGTATTGATCGTATGCCGTGGGCATAGTGTTTCATGAATGCTCGGTTCTTATCTTGGTTTGTGAGCATCTCGTATTATCATTGTTCTACCATTTATTTTCTCTTTGGATGCATATTATGTTGTACATGTATTTGATATTCATTATGTGGATGACTGACCCCGTGGGGCGAAACATGTTCTCATGTTTTTGGTGTTCGCGATGAGAAAGTTGAGACACTGGGGCATGACACTGGCGATGAGGCATTCGCGCCATACTAGTCCAGAGTTGTTTCGTTGTTCATGTTGGACAGTCAGTTTGGAGTGTTCTCGAGTTTGTCAGTTGTTGTCATTTCGTGTTATTCGAGCAAGACTTGTGGATGTTGTATTTTTATTTTGGCCATGTAGGCCCATCATTGTCATTGAAATTCCACATCGGAACATTGTGTCGGATATCATAGTAGGGACTGTGATTTTTCTTTTTGGTCAGTTTGTTGTATGTTAGTCGTGTTCGCCTGGTGGATTTCCTGATGTGGGGTCCACGATACTATAATAACCAAATGGGATTTTGGGGGTGTTACATAAGATGGTCTCAGAGCAATGGGTTGTAAGATACCCTAATATGTGAGTTATGTGGCTCTACCGACACGGTACTAGTGGGGCTGTTAGGTTATGACAATCTGGACAGCCGGGTTATGTGAGTCGTGATAGTTGGACGATGGTATGAGTCATTCTTTCATCGAGTCGTTGTTAGTGAAGACTAGTATCGCAACTTGGAAGCTTCGTATGACCTATGTAATGACTCGATCCTCTTTTATGTTCATACATTCATTATGTCATTGATTATACATGTTTTGTTGAAACCTGTGTGTGACATTTATGTTACGATTGATTCATGATTATTTGTTTTGGAGCATGTGGGCTCTGTATTGGCTATTATTAACATGATTGATGTGATTGTTTTTGTGATGTAATTATATGATGTTGATGATATGTCAGTGACATACCTTGATGTCATTGAGCAATTATCGGTCCAAATATGACGGTGGCCAACGTCTTGTTCCCCGAGAAATTGCTGGACGAGTCTAAAGGAAAGTCGCGTTATAAGGATTAAATGTGATAATATAACTTAGTGAATTAAAACGAACCTTACATATGTTATTCGTAGAGCATTACATATGCTAGTCTCATTGCATTACGTACGTTAAAGCTTAGGCCTTACGTACGTAACGAAGTCTTCACTCTTCGGACAAGAATCTTGATCCCGCGTGGTGAGGAAAACTTTCGGCGCGATAACGACAGGCAGGTCAACTGATATTAACGTACGTTATATCGGCCAACATTACGTACGTTACACGGGGAATGTTACATATGCTAGTACACCATTACGTACGTAATGTTGGGAGTCATTTCGGGCAGATAGTTTTGGGCATGCCTTACGTACGTTAACTTGTTTTCTATAACATATGTAAGAAGCCTTACATACGTAAACCTTCAGATATAACGTACGTAAGGAACATCCTGCTATCAACACTTCCCCTTTTATTTTGCACGAAGCAAAAATCATCTTTCTCTCTCTAAAATTATCCTCCAGCCTCCTCAATCAAGTTCTAGCCTTCCTAGCCTCATATTATCGTAGTAGAAAGGATAATTCAAGTTCCGGAGAAGGTTTTGAAGGTGTTGTCTCCCGGTATTCATTGTTCTTCATTGTTCTTCCTCGTGCCTCGTCAAGTAAGGTAAGTTTATCAAGTCTTTGAATCCATTTTGATGATGATAGTATGTTGTACCAGATTTTGGGTGTTTTGGGGTAATTTAAAACTCTTGACGATAATCGAACCATGGAAAACTAGCACTAACCTTAATCTAAGCCTATCTCGGACTAGCCTTCGTATATCTTGTTTTTGAGATTTTATACTGGACTGTAACCTTATGAGTAAACCTACCCTGTCAATGATATTGGTTTAGTTACGTAATAGATTGTGTTTAGTTTTTCGATTTTCATTTGTTAAACTCATTGGGACTGTTAAGATGAATTAGTTATGAAAATACGAATTAGATAAACAATCACATATATTAGGATTTCGCCGGAAATGTAGTTGTCTATTCTACCCTAGGGTTGTGGAATTTCGAATTTGAGTAATTAGCGAATTTACAAGTAGATATAGTTGTAGTCGGATCGTAGAAATATTGTATAAGAACATTGTGGTTAAAATGATGTGATAAAGTGATAATCGATGGAAAGAGTATTTAAGTAATTCGCATTGTTATTAAACATAGAATTTTGGTTTCAATATTATGAATCGAACTAGGTTTAGAATCCTATCGGTACGGGGGTAATTACTAGTATAATAAACATCAAAGACATCGGTACGTCTCACTTCGGGAATATATATATTAGCAAAGTAAAAACAAACAACAACTTTGCTTTTCAATTTACTGAAGTAAATAACACACATAGACTTCAGTAAATGGTACCAAACAAAAAAGTAGGAGCTAGTTAGAAATTTTAAGTTACAAGAACTTCGCTAATTTTATAATTACTGAAGTAAAAAGTGTGAAATTTTATTTTTTACCAAATTTTTCTTACAATAGTGAAGTGTATATTTAAGCCTCAATTTTTTTCATTTGGCCCCAAAAAACACTCGGCCTTGATAGTGTTTGCCACGATTTTCTCCCCAAACTTTTTCCCACCGCTCCATTTCTTCCCACCCTGCTCCATTTGGGATATTTCATGTTTGACGAGCGGACAGGTAAGGGCTTGCCTCCTTACTTTTAAGATTGAAGCTTTTCATTTCTTCTTTCATCCTCCGCCGCAATTACCACTGTCAAACCAAAAACCCCTTTCTCTACCATTCAATTTAGCTCAGTTTAGGGTTTGAGGTTTTTCAGTTTCAATTTGGGGTTTGCTAGGTTGAAGACGCTGGTTTACGAGGTATTTGGTAGATTTTAATTTCGATTTGCTAGGTCGAAGATGCCAGTGATGTTAATTGGGGATTATTGTTTCTGTATATTGTCTTTGTTCACAGTGTTGGTGGTGATTCTGTTTGAGTTTGTTTAGTGTGTATGTATGTGAGTATTGTGCAAGATAAGATGCAAGGTTTAGTGTGTTTGTTAATTGGCAAGATTGTTGGCAAGATTTGATGCATGAGCTGTAGATACTTGGTTGATGTGATAAAATTTTATATTTAGTTGTCAATGTATGAGATGAAGAGTATTGCATGATCAGATTGAAGTGAGTGTATCATTGATTATCATAAATGTGTCCCTTGGAGCTAAGTGGATTATTTACTAATATTAAGTTTGGTTCAATCTAACTCGTTTCAAAATTTATTTATGTAGATTTTCTCCCTTGCTGAAAGAAAGATCTCTGACTACTTTGCAGAAAACAAGTTCAGTGGTAAGAGCACATAATCTGCCGAGCTGTTGTTAGAATTCAGTAGTTAGTAATGGATAGATCTTGGATTAAATCAGATAGGAGGAGTGCAGTATATGGGGAAGGTGTCGAAAAGTTCATTAGAGATTGTTTAGAGAATTCAGAAATTGATCAGAACTTGATTCCTTATCCATGTTTCAAGTGCAATAATATGAAAAAGGGTCGGTGAAGATGTTGCGAGAGCATCTTTATTTCAATGGTTTTAGTCCAATTTACACCAATTGGATTTGGCATGGGGATCAGAGCATGAATGATTGTGAGAGTGTCAACCAAGATCCATTTTATGGTGATATGAATGAAGAAGTGTGTGATATGTGTGAGGCAGCCTTTGAGAAGTACTCAGAAGATCCTGAAGAGTTTGTCAAACTTGTCGAGGAAGCAGAAAAACCCTCGTATAAAGGCTGTCGACATTATACAAAGTTGATTGTGCTTGTAAAACTCTACAATACAAAAGCAAGACATAGGATGAGAGATGCACTTTTTTCAGATCTACTAGCCGATTTCGGGGATATGTTACCAGATAACCACAACCTACCATCATCAATGTACAAAGCTAAGAAGACTTTGAGTTGTTTGGGGTTGAAGCACGAGAAAATACATGCGTGCTCCAACGATTGTATCCTATATAGGAACCAATATGCAGATCATACCCACTGCCCAAAATATGATGTGTCCAGGTAGAAACTAACTAACAACAAGAAGGAGAAGATCGGCGTCTCGACTAAGGTTGTTTGGTATTTTCCTCCCATTCAAGGATTCAAAATAATGTTCAAGTCTTTGGAGACTTCAAAGAAACTAACCTGGCATGTTGATACTCCAAAAGTTGCTGGTCAATTACGACATCCATGCGATTCTCCCACGTGGAATTTGGTTGACCATATGCGGAATGATTTTGAGGAACAGTCAAGAAATCTTCGTCTGGCACTTGCTACTGATGGTATTAATCCTCACAGTACTATGAGCACTACACAGAGCTGTTGGCCTGTAATGTTAGTCACGTATAAATCGCCTCCAGAGATGTGCATGAAGAGGAAATTGATCATGTTAACAATGCTTATATCTGGTCCAAAGCAGCCGAGAAATGATATAGATGTCTACCTTGAGTTGTTAGTTGAGGACTTACAGTTGTTGTAGGAGGGAGTTGATGGAGTGTATGATGCATATAGAGACCAACTTTTCATATTGAGAGCAGTTCTTCTATGGACAATTAACGACTTCCCTGCATATGGAAATCTTAGTGGATGTGCAACACATGGCTACTTCGCATGTCTAATATGTGGAGCAAATACAAATGAAAAGCACTTGAACAATGGGAAGAAAATGTCCTTTGCTGGCCATAGACAGATTCTTAAAAAGTCTCATCCATATCAAAGACTGACGAAGGAGTTTAATGACATGGAAGAACTTGAAGAAGCACCCAAACCATTATTTGGAATAAAATTGTTCGAGAAACTTTCGCACATCAAGTTTCAGTCTGGTAAGAAGGTGAATGTGGGAGCTAAAAGATATAAAAAAAAAAGAAGTGAGCAGATAGAGGAAGACGACGAGCAGACTGTGGAAGATGGAAAGTTCAAAAAAATACTGGAATAAGAAGTCTGTCTTTTTCGATCTTCCTTACTATAAGCACTTGCACGTGAGGCACTGTTTGGATGTTATACATATTGCGGATGCCCTAGGAGAAGCACCCAAACCATTCTTATAGCGAATTGTCGCTATTCGTCATTATTGCCATGAGGTATTAATCGTCGAATATGTAATAGGTTGAGCTCTCGATTGTGGGAATTCAAACCGCTGTGTCATCAAGGGACTCTCGTCGAAATTAAGGCAAGTGATACCTTGCTCAGACTATGTTATGTTAAATTCCAAAATTTAAAGTGTCACTAGTTGTGGATTTGTGTTCGTTTTACTTATCTACGTCCGAAGTATTCCTGTGTAGATACTTCCGTGACCCTTGATTGCGACATTGGGAATTTATGTGTTGATATACCATACGGAACCATGTTTAGGGATAAAACCTGAATGGTACCAACATCCAGAGTATTCCTGTGTAGATGCTTCCGTAACCCTTGGTTGCAACCTTGGGATTTTATGTATTGATAGAAAAGATAATGTTGAGTATCATGTGATCTATTGCTAAACCAAATAATAATATTGTACTGCAGATTTATCTTATTCTATCAATGAACTTTTGATCGTATTATCTGACCGAGATTGTCTGGCAAGATTCGTCGTGCCAGATTGTTGAATATATGCAGGACATTCCCGAAGGATCCGGTCAGGCTTGAGCAGTGTTGGGAAAAAGCCTTGTTATCTCTTTTCTTTAAATTGAATTCTGAAATATCCCACGTTTATGTAATAGTCGTGTTTGCGAACTTGTTTTTCTAAGTATTTCGTTTCGCACTTATACCATCATGGAACTATTTTCACACAAATTGTTTAATGGAGAAATCTTAAAGTCTTAATTAAAAAACTGCCTTGTGGGTCCCACACGGGATTCACGGGACTGTAACATTCCGGTTAATTTTGGGGGCATTACAGAAAATGGTATCGGAGCTGGAACATCCATGTTGGAAGTTATATTAAAATGTTTCAAAAATGTTTAAGGCTTTTGAAAGTCCAATGCCCCAAGCGGCCGTAACTCCTCGGGGAATGTCAAAATAAGGAACACGTATGTTTCTTGAGAAACATGTATGGTGTTTGAACTCAGTAGAAGTCTAAGGATAATTGTACTGAATTGGACCTCTAGATCAAACATTTATCACAGTGGCATGTCGTGGCGCTAGGAGAATCATGAACGACGCTCAAGGCAGCAGGAAGACAGGAACACTGTGGAAACCGTTCCAGCGGGAAACCATCCACCGTCCTGTAATCATGAGCAGGAGGCAAAAACCCGAAAAACGGGGGAATAGATCCAGCTTTCATTCATACTCTCGCAGAGACCATTGCAATAGGAATCGCTCAGGTCAACTGAGCAGAGCGGTTACCAGTCATTAACGCGGAAGAGAACGCTGGAAAGGATCTATGGCTGGGAGAGATGCTGAAGGCTAGATCCCCAAATTCGACGGTTTGGCGGACAAACAAGTGGATGACTGGATCTTCGAAATGGAGACTGCCTTCAATCTAATCGGTTGCATAGGGAACCAAAAGGTACCACTAGGAATCAATCAGCTCCGCGACACTGCAGCCCAATCATGGAGGACCTATAAGCCGGAGGATAGGGTTGTCGGGTGAACTGAGTTTTCCAAAATGTTGAGAGATGAGTACTGCCCCAGGTCAGCTCAAACTGCTCGTGCATGGAGTTTCTTCTGTGCTGGACCACAGAACTTGCCGGTGCCAGAAATCATTCCAGCCTATAGGACCGAACTAAGCTATGTCTTGCAGATGGTTCCATCCGAAGATCAGTGAATCTGTCACATTGCACAACGGTTGCCAGAATATGTTCAACGTTATGCAGATGGATTTCACTGACAACTATGAGGGAAAAAGAGGACGTAGTCACGACATATGCCGGAACTGTTGTTAGTTCTGACACCGGGCGTAATTAGAAGAAGCAAAAGATGTCTAACCAGTCTGGGAGCACCAATAGAATGAACTCGGGAACTGGGTTCTCCTCTAAATTAGTAGTTTCGTACGAACAGAAGGGCACATCCAACCGGTCCCTCCGCCGGAGCTGTTTCAATTGTGGCATAGATGGACATACCATGAGTCAGTGTCGTAATGTGGCTACGAAGTGTTTTTCATGTGGAAAAAGTGGGCACATGTCTTAATACTATTCACGGGTCAATTCTACACCAAATCCAGCTTCTCAGAGTCAGCAAGGTTCAGTACAGACATCCAAGGCACCCGCCATATCCAACTATCAAGCTCCACCTTACCAAACTCAACCCTCACCATACGGTTCCGGAAGAGGACGTGGGGGCGGGGGAGGCACTTCACCCTCTTCGGGGACACTACCATCCCGCGTGTTCGAATTAAGGGCTACTGATGATCAAACCGTAACTGCTGTCTTAGGTACTCTTCTTGTTAACTCCTAGCCTGTCCATGTACTGTTTGATACTGGAGTGACACACTCGTTTATATATGTGGAATGTGTTAATTGTCTGAACCTTCCTTGTGTACCTTGTGAATCTTTTACTGTTAAGCTACCCAAGGGTAGCAGAGTTGGGGGTAATTTAGAAGATCGAAATTGTCCGATCCGCATTGATGATCGGGGCTGGATAGCGAATCTCATGGTTTCCCCACTTCAGAACGAGGATATCATTTTGGGTATGGATTGGATTACCATGCATAGGATGATATTAGATACCTATCACCTGACCGTTTCCATTATGACTTGTGACGGTGCCACTCACATAATCACGAGTCAAGAACACTTCAGTACTAAAGGGTCTCTCAGCTTCCTTACAACGGAGTTATCTTATGACACTCGAGGAACGTATTAGTGGTGTTATGTTCTTCAGGAGGACACATCACAGCTATTGGTTGTCAACATTCCCGCGGTGAGCGAATTTCCAGACATTTTTCCCGATGAATTTCCAGGTTTGCCACCACGGCGAGAGGTTGATATCTAAATTGAACTTGAGCCGGGGACGATGCCTATCTCCAAAGCACCATACACGATGGCACCATCTATGATGAAGGAATTAAAGTTACAACTCGAAGAATGGTTAAAAAAGGGACTGATCAGTCTGAGTACTTCGCCACGGGGTTCGCCGGTCCTTTTTGTGAAGAAAAAGGACAACTCCCTACGCCTGTGTCTCGATTACAGAGAGCTAAACAAAGTCACTATCAAGAACCGTTATCCACTTCCAAGGATTTATGATCTACTGGATCAATTACAGGGGGCGACTGTGTTCTCAAAAATTGATCTACAGTCCAGATATCATCAATTGTGGATTCGGGAGGCGGATATCCCCAAGACTGCAATTCGATCAAGATATGGACACTACGAGTACATGGTGGTGTCGTTCGGCTTGACTAATGCCCCAGCCATTTTTATGGAATTGATGAACAAAGTTCTGATAGATCTTCTCGATAAGTGTGTGGTGGTTTTTATTGACGACATTTTACTCTATTCCCGGAGTCGACAGGAGCATGAGGAACATTTGACGCAGGTATTAAGTGTTTTGAGGCAACACCAACTTTATGCAAAACTTTCTAAATGCGAGTTCTGAATGCCGGAGGTGACCCTTCTTGGACAGGTTATTTCTGTAGAAGGCTTCAAGGTGGATCCGCAAAATATCGAGACAGTGATGAGTTGGGAACCACCAAAGAACGTCAAAGAAGTAAGGACTTTCCTGGGAATGATAGGTTATTATCGATGGTCCGTCGAGGCTTTTTCTTGTATCGCTCGGCCGTTGACGAACCTACTATGGAAGAGTACTAAGTTTCTCTGGACAACGGATTGTCAGGAGAGCTTCGACGAGCTAAAGAGGAGACTGACTACCACTCCAGTTTTAGTACTACCGCAAGGCACGAAAGGATTCGTAATACACACAAATGCATCTAAGCATGGACTAAGATGTGTCTTCATGCAAAATGACAGAGTTATTGCATACGCCTCTCGACAACTAAGCCGTACGAGGTGAACTACGCAACACATAACTTGGAACTGGATGCAGCGGTCCACGCTCTGAAGATCTGGAGACACTACCATTACGGGGTTACCTATAAGATTTTTATGGAGCACAAGAGATTAAAATATATTTTCACCCAAAGGGAGTTAAACATGAGGAAAAGGCGTTGGCTGGAACTAATCAAGTATTATGATGTGGAGATTTTCTATCATCCTGGGAAGGCCAATGTCATAGCAGATGCACTTAGTCAGAAGACTGCATAAGAGGCGACACTATCCGTTTTAATGGTACAACCGGAATTGCAACAGGACCTCGGGAGGAATGGTATTGAAGTATGGATATAGAACCGCCAGGGACAATTGTGCTCAATTAATATTCTCATTCATCCTTGCTGAATGAGTTACGCCTAGCACATATGGAAGAGCCCGAACTGCGTGCGATCGGCACAAGAGCCGAGAGGGGAATTATTTTAGACTACAGGATCCAAGGAGGCTTGGTGAGATTTAATAACAGGATCTGTATCCTGCCAAATGACGAGCTAAAGGAAACTATACTGAAGGAAGCTCATTCTACTCAATATTCTGTTCATCCCGGGGCGAGCAAAATGTATAAGGATCTGCGGAAGAGCTTTTGGTGGAAAAACATGAAACAGGAAGTAGCAAGATTCATTGCTCGATGTATGACATGTCAATAAGTGAAGATCGAGCACTGCACACCGGCCGGAATCATGCAGCCCTTACCCATTCCGGAATGGAAATGGGAGAGCATATCAATGGATTTTGCCACTAAGTTGCCAGTGACAAGGGGAGGAAAGGATACGATGTCGGTCATTGTAGACCGATTGATGAAGTTGGCACATTTCATCCCGGTCTAGGAGACTACCATAATATAGCAATTGGCCATCATCTTTATCGGGGAAGTCGTGAAACTACATGGTGTTCCCTCATCGATCATATCGGATAGAGACACCAAGTACGTGTCCCGCTTCTGGAAAGCTATCCACAAGGCTATGTATACTCAACTACATTTTAGCACACCCTATTGTAACACCCCCAAGACGTTTAGGGCATAT
Organism: Orobanche coerulescens; assembly: GCA_033398695.1. Taxonomy (NCBI): domain Eukaryota; kingdom Viridiplantae; phylum Streptophyta; class Magnoliopsida; order Lamiales; family Orobanchaceae; genus Orobanche; species Orobanche coerulescens. Next base: position 97,016,642 of record CM065804.1, on the reverse strand, counting down.
TACAGCACCGTGGACCCAAACCTTTGGAATCCACCAGGCTAACGCACCAACTCGACATCACGACCAATGACAAACATCATCAACATACAAGCGATTCCACAATTTAAGACATTCAAAACAAATAGACCGAACCCAACAGTAATAAATAAAATCTTTCCCAAACTGGGTCCAAAAATAAATACAAGTCCAAAAGAAGAAAGTACTCGAGTACGGAAACAAATGACATAATTAATAAAATTAAAAGACAAGATGCAAACAAACGACCATTAAATAGAATCACCCTTGCCCATCATCCTCATACATGTACCTGAAATACAAAGGTATTTCCCATATTTAAGGGGTTAGCGACAACACCTAGTGCAAGTATAATACATTTGAACTACCATTCTAATAAGATGAATTATCCGCCAAAAATCAATTTATAAAATATTTATACTCCGGAATATGAAGGTGCACATGCACACAACATATTTCTCCAACAAAATATTTCGAAGGTTAACCGTTGGTACGAGACTGACGGCCACCGCACCCCGCAGAGGCCCCGTCGGACCATCCCTGGGTGGTTAACACCAGTTCACGATATGCATCCACACGACACTACGTATCCCCAGAGGCCCCGTCAGACCATTCCTGGGTGAACATATGCATTCACATCCACAACATACTTGGGAAGCCATAAATCCAATACTAGAATATGCATACAAATGTAAAGTACTTGCCTTTGAGACATCTTGAACAAGACGGAAAATAAACGCCGACTAGGAATGACCCGAGTGAATACGTCCGCTCCTAAATGAGAGATTAACACGAATCAGTCCTAAACGACATCAATAACCGAACGGAATCTGCCCACAACCCTGATTACCAACCATAACAATACACGTACGATCCATACGGGCGAGGGTTTTCACAAAACCTCCTCGAACCAACGGTTCATGAACTTAAACCAACGGAAATGGATTCGGAATCACCCAATAACAATAATCAATAAGAAATATCACAACATAAACGAACAACACGAGTTTAAATAGACAAATCCCAACCCCCCCCCCCCAAAAAAATGACAAAACTAGGGTTCTAAGCTAAAGTACCTTGAATTCGGGTGAAACAGGAGGATTAGGATGATGGTAACTTTATTTAGAGTACTACAATCGATATTCTAAGGAACTCCATGGAATAATCTTCACAAATCACCTAAAGTTGCAGGAAATCGCCCAAGGGATGAGAAGAGATGAAAAATGATGGAAAGGGTATTGTTGAGTCCTATTTATACTAAGTATAATTAGCGTGCGCTAATTCTTGAAAATAACGCGCGCTAACGGGATCGTTAGTAGTCCAGTAGCTTCTGCCCAGTGTCGTTAGCGTGCAATATTACAGCTTAGCGCACGCTACCTGCTAGTCGTTAGCATGCGCTACGAAAGCTTAGCGCGTGCTACCTACTAGTAAGAACCCAGAATTCCGAGTCCAGAACCTACTGTCCTCTGCAATACCCAGACATTGGCGTGCGCTACTGAGATGCAAGCGTGTGCTACTAAAGTACATCTAGCATGCGCAATAAATCATGAATAGCGTATGCTATTCATGCAGTAGTTTAGTACTGCTGAGTGCAGCCCACTGCTGAGGAAGGCGCGAAAACGAACACAACAAAAACTTGGAATTTAAAGGCACATTTACGAAGTATTCGCAACAATGTATCTAAGCGTTATAAGAAGGCACGATTCCAGCCACTCAACGGCTCGGGATACAGAAATGGAAGTAAGTTCCCTAAACTTTAGGCAATTACAAAATGGCCCAAAACGTTTGGAAATCAAGATACAACGTCGGATTATAAAACCAAAACTCACAGCACAAATAACTCAATCATACGGACTCATGGGAACAAAGAAAGAATGAAATCGAACGAGTTTTACGAGAATCGAACGTACATGCGACAAGTGTTAGATGTATTTTTATGCGCTATACCCATTTTTAGTTTAAATCTGCGTAAACGAGCTTTTAATGCATGATGTTTATATGTTTTGAAGGAAACTAGAGTCCAGGAGCTTAAACGGATAAAAACCGGCCAAAATGACAATTTTTGGTGAAGAGCCGCGGCACATACAGAGTGGGCCGCGGCACAGGAGGCGCCCAGCTAGAACTGGTACAAACTGTACCGGGGGCCGCAGCACACTCGTTCTGAGCCGCGGCCCGTATGGAGAAATTGCGCCCATGCCTGGCCGCATGAAGACAGGGGCCGCGGCACACTAATGCCGGGCCGCGGCCCGCCGTGCGGGATTTGTGGCTGCAGCCCGCTATTTTTAGCTGTTTCGGAGGCCGTCTTGACCTAATTTTTGGATGCGTTTTAGAGGCTGAAGAAATATTATAAATAGGCATTGAAGGTCAGAAAATAGGAGGATCGAATAGAAGGAGAAAATACCTAGGAGCAGAGAGCAGAAGCGAGAGAACGGAGGAATTCCAGTCTTCAATCGTGTTTGCTTTTCTTTCTTATGTTTTTTTTCAATTCTTTGTGTATTATTTTCTAGCATGTCGGGCTAGAACCCTTTTCTAGGATTGTGATGAAACTAAGATTTTGACGGATTAACTTTTGAATTTTCATTATTAATATATTTTCCTTTTCTATTGAGTTTTCCCCAATTGTTTTTAATGCGTTCAATTATGTGGCCTATGATTGAATTATTTTGATTACGCAACTCGAATCGGGAGAGGAGAGTTAGTAGGAAAAATTGGTGAGAAACGTTTTATCTTGTGAGATAGGAATATACTCATAGGAATTACGTGGCCCGTCTGAAGATTTTGTACTTTTTGCCTATTGTTGAATTAATTCACTTAGGAATAGAGTGATTTATTCACCTTAGAAAATTCTACTGACCTCGGGAGAGGCATTAGAGTATCTTTGAAATCTTCGCCTTCAATAAATTGGGAAATTACCTAATTTATGTAAATCAAGAGTAATTCGAATTTATCGAGGCGGATTCTCAATCCTATATTCTTCTCTTATTTGATCTTCTTTATTCGAACTATTGATTTCATTAGTTACTTTTAGTTTATTGCTTTATTAGTTTTATTTAAAAATCCTTCCACCACCAAATTCAATCGTTCAAATAAAATTAGAATACAAATAAATTGGTAATTAGTACGTCAGTCCTGTGTGGGAACGATATCTTTCTTATCACTTTATTACTTGCTTACGACAACGTGCACTTGCGTTCACTAAAATACGTAACAAGTTTTTGGCGCCATTGCCGGGGACTGATTTTTTACTAATATCGATTTCAGTATTTCTAGTCTTAATCTGAACATTATTTTATTTTTGTGTAAATTTGTTTTTTTTTTTTCGTTTTTCTTTCAGGAGTTTCGTTTAGTGCATGAGAAAATTCAGTGACGAAGGTCTATTACCTTTGGATACTGAACTCGAGCGCACTTTGCGGAAAAACAAGAAGGAAAGGCGTGAGCTGGCAACAAAAGATACCATGGCCGACAACACATGAAATCACGGGGTTGACAACCTTATTTAGCAAGCTCAACCGGCATTGGCACTCCGGGATTATGCATTGCCTCAAATCAACGTGAATTTTTCGGGGATTCGGCGTCCAACAAGCCAGCTATAATCCAGATGGTACAAGCAAGCCAATTATGCGGACTAGCGAATGACGACCCTAATGCTCATATTGCATCCTTTCTCGAGATATGCGATACATTAAAAAATAATGGAGTTTTTGATGACATCATTCGTCTACGGCTTTTTCCATTTTCTTTGAGGGATAAAGCCAAGTTTTGGTTGAATTCACTTCCGCCGGGCTCTATCACGACTTGGGCGGAGTTAGCACAAGCCTTTTTGGATAAGTTCTTTCCACCGGCAAAGACAGCGAGACTTCGGAATGAAATAACGATCTTCGGGCAATTTGAGATGGAATCGCTTCATGAAGCTTGGGAGCGATACAAGGATTTACTAAGGAGATTCCCACACCATGGCCTACCGGATTGGCTACAAATTCAAACATTCTATAATGGACTGAGTGCTTCTACACGCATTCTTGTTGATGCAGCCGCTGGAGGAGCTTTAATGGGCAAGACAATGGCTGAAGCTCATTCTCTATTGGAAGATATGACGGCCAATGCATATCAGTGGCCTTCAGAGCGTCTGAATCTGAAACAAGTCATGGGAATTTCCGATAATGATCCAATACCTATGCTATCAGTGTTGCTTCCTTGACTCAACAACTTCAAGTTTTATCACACGCTCCTTCTACCGTTACCACGGAATCATGTAATTGGTGCAACGGGTCTCACCCTAGTGCGGAATGCCAAGTTGGAAATCTTTTCGAGCAATATCCGATGGAACAAGCTCAGTTTGTAGGGAACGGAAATCGGCAGAACAACCCATATTCCAACACTTACAATCAAGGGTGGCGAAATCACCCAATTCTTTCGTGGAGGAATGGGCAAGCTTTAAATAAACCTCCACAAGCTCAATTTACGCAGCCCCCACAGCAGCCCCCTCAACCACCGAAGGTATCTTTGGAAGATGCTCTTGCTCAAATGGCGGCAAATACGAGCCAATTCATGACTCGCACGGAGACTACTCTACAAAATCATTCCGCTTCTATTCGAAACTTGGAAGTACAAATGGGGCAGATCGCAAATTTATTGTCCTCTCAACCTCAAGGTGTATTACCCAGCGCCACCGAGATGAACCCCAAGGAAAATATGCAAGCAATTAAGCTGCAAAGTGGAAAGGAGCTACAAGAACAGCCCAAGAATAGCAAGGACAAGAGTAACCATAGTCAGAAAACAAAGGACGAGGAGCCCAAGCCAAAAGCAGTGTCGACCACTCATCCCATTCCATCAATTCCATTCCTAGAATGCCTGCAAAAGCAAAAATTGGACAATCAATTCTCCAAGTTTCTTGACGTCTTCAAGAAACTACATATCAACATTCTATTTACCGACGCCTTGGAACAAATGCCGAGCTATGTGAAGTTCATGAAGGAGATCTTATCGAACAAAAGGAAGCTTGAAGAGTATGAGATAGTGGCATTGACGGAAGAGTGCATTGCTATTCTACAGAAGAAGCTCCCACCTAAATTGAGGGATCCGGGAAGCTTTACTATTCCATGCACTATTGGAAATTCGTCATTTGACAGAGCCTTATGTGATCTAGTAGCCAGCATAAATCTTATGCCCTTTTCCATTTTTAATAAGATGGGTATTGGGGAAGCCAAGCCGACGACGGTCTCTTTGCAATTAGCTGACAGATCTATCAAGTATTCGAGGGGGGTAATAGAAGACGTTTTGGTCAAGGTCGATAAATTCATCTTTCCGGCCGATTTTATTGTGGTCGATATGGAGGAGGACCATGACATCCCAATTATCTTGGGAAGACCATTCTTAGCAACCAGACGAACTTTAATTGATGTGGAAAATGGGAAGCTTACTCTACGAGTTCAAGAGGAGCAAGTTACTTTCAATATATTTCGATCCTTGCAATATCCTAGTGATGTTGAGAATTGCTTTCCAATTGATGTCATTAACTCGTGTGTCAGTAGAGATTTTCGGGAGAGCTATCCATCATATCCATTGGAGTCCATTTTAGTTGAGTCCGCTTCCGAATTGAATTCAGAGCATGTAGCCTATTTACGACACTTGGATGCTTCCCCACCATTTTTCACTCGTCGATCATGTGAGGAGCTTGGAAGTTCACCAACTCGACCCATCCCATCAATCTAGAAACCCCCAAAGCTAGATCTCACGCAGCTACCGAATCATTTAAAATATGCAATGTTGGGACCCGACGATTCCCTGCCAGTCATTCTTTCGGCCACTTTGGCGGGGGATCAAGAGGAGAAATTGTTGAGGGTTTTGAGGGAGTACAAATCTGCCCTTGGGTGGTCTATTGCGGATATCAAGGGAATCAGCCCATCCATTTGTATGCATAGAATTCTGATGGAGGAAGACTACAACCCATCTGTGGAGCATCAACGCCGTTTAAATCCAAATACGAAAGAGGTGGTCAAAGTCGAGGTTTTAAAACTCCTCGATGCAGGTATGATTTTTCCTATTTCTGATAGCAAGTGGGTAAGTCCGGTTCAAGTTGTGTCAAAGAAGGGTGGGATAACAATTATCCAAAATGATAATAATGAATTAATTCCCACTAGAATTGTTACAGGGTGGCGTATATGCATAGATTATAGGAAATTAAATAAAGCCACTAGAAAAGACCACTTTCCTTTACCATTTATTGATCAAATGTTGGATAGATTAGCCGTACACAATTTCTATTGTTTTCTTGATGGTTATTGTGGGTATAATCAGAGTTATATAGCCCCAGAAGACCAAGAAAAGACGACATTTACATGTCATTATGGCATTTTCGCTTATAGGCGCATGCCTTTTGGTTTATGTAATGCGCCGGCCACTTTTCAACGGTGTATGATGGCTATTTTCTCTGACATGGTAGAGCATTGCATTGAAATTTTTATGGATGATTTATCTGTTTTCGGTGATTCGTTTGATATATGTTTGCAGAATTTGCAGAAAGTCCTCAAAAGATGCGAAGAAACAAATTTGGTCTTAAACTGGGAGAAGTGCCATTTTATGGTCCACGAGGGCATTGTACTAGGCCACCGCATATCCTCCCATGGAATTGAAGTCGACCGGGCAAAAATTGAAACAATCGAGAAGATGCCTCCGCCTACTTCGGTGAAGGGGGTAAGGAGCTTTTTGGGGACAAGCTGGTTTTTACCGCCGGTTTATTAAAGATTTTTCGAAGATCACGAAGCCGTTGTGCAATTTGCTCATGAAGGATGTTCCGTTTAATTTTGACGAGTCTTGTAAAGAAAGTTTCGACCTATTGAAGAAATCTCTAAGCACCGCCCCAGTCATAGTTGCTCCAGATTGGGGCCTTCCATTCGAGTTGATATGTGATGCTAGCGATTTTGCCATTGGGGCTGTTTTGGGACAGAGACAAGGGAAAGTTTTCCACATCGTGTATTATGCAAGCCGAACTCTTGACGATGCCCAAAGAATTGTGCCACAACAGAAAAAGAATTGTTGGCTGTGATCTTTGCTTTTGATAAATTTCAGGCGTATTTATTGGGGACGAAAGTAGTGGTGTGGACTGACCATTTGGAGATCAAATACCTTTTGGAGAAGAAGAATGCTAAACCAAGGTTGATTAGGTGGGTGCTTCTCCTACAAGAATTCAACTTGGAAATTCACGACAAAAAGGGGACTGAGAATGTTATTGCCGACCACCTTTCACGTTTAGAGAATCTCCTTGAGAAGGGGGAGAGTCATCCACAAATTGTGGGAAACTTCCCCCATGAATAGCTCTACAAGTTGGGTTCGCAACACGCACCTTGGTACGCTGATCTAGTGAACTATCTGGCGAGCAAAATAATTCCGAATGATCTCTCGCATCATCAAAAGAAGAAGTTGATTTTAGACGCTAAGCATTAATTGTGGGACGATCCTTTTCTGTTTAAAGAATGCCCTGATCGAATCATTCGCAGATGTGTTCCGGATGAGGAAATCCGCAGTGTGCTGAATCATTGCCATGCATCACCCTACGGAGGGCATTTTAGCGGAAATAGAACAGCGACAAAGGTCTTGCAATCGGGTTTCTATTGGCCATCGTTACTCAAAGATGCTCATTCCTTTGTGTCCACGTGTGATCGGTGACAACGGACGGGAAACATATCAAAACGACATGAAATGCCGTTGAACACAATACTTGAGGTTGAATTGTTCGACGTATGGGGGATCGACTTCATGGGTCCATTTCCTGCATCAAATAAGAACCTCTATATTCTAGTAGCAGTCGACTACGTCTCGAAGTGAGTTGAAGCGGTGGCACTACCAACAAATGGGTCTAATGTCGTGATCAGATTTATAAAAAAATATATTTTCACGCGATTTGGGACTCCACATTCTATTATCAGTGATGGTGGTTCATACTTTGACAACAAATTCCTTGATGCGGTCTTAAGGAAATATGGAGTCACTCATCGTGTTGCCACAGCCTACCATCCCCAAACGAGTGGTCAAGTTGAGATATCAAATCGAGAGCTAAAGTGGATCATATAAAAAATAGTCAGCTCGTCCGAAAAGATTGGTCCTTTAAACTCGATAATGCACTTTGGGCATACCATACTGCGTACAAAACACCTATCGGCATGTCACCGTACATATTGGTTTTTGGGAAAAGTTGTCATTTGCCAGTATAGATAGAGCATCGTGCATATTGGGCAATAAAGAAATTAAATTTTTATCTTAAATCGGCTGGTGAAAAGCGCTGTTTGCAGTAGAACGAGCTAGAGGAAATTCGTCATGATGCGTACGAGAATGCGAAGCTTTATAAGGAGCGGACAAAGATTTGGCACGATAAGCACATTACACATCGAGAGTTTGTTCCGGCTCAAGAGGTGTTATTGTTTAATTCTCGCTTGAGGTTGTTTCCTGGGAAATTAAGTTCACGATGGTCGGGACCCTTTACTGTAGTTCAAGTATTCCCACACGGAGCAGTGGAAAGCGGTTGAAGGCCTACACGGGTAATCCAATAGACTTGCAGAAGACGAGCGTCATCCTATCCACCGTAGAGTGAATGCTAGAAAAGTACGGCTGAAGACTATAAACCTAGCGCTTATCGGGAGGCAACCCGAGTATTAGTTGTAGATGTTAATTTTTCGTTGATTTCATTCATTCTAAGAGTCTAATTTTTTCTTCATCTTTGCTTTGATATGCTTTTCTCTCACATTCTATGTGTTTTCGCTTTAAAAATTTTTGTGCAGGAACATTCCAGGCCAGAGGCCGCGGCACATACAGAGGGGGCCGCAGCACACAGGTGTCTAAAATATTGGCAAACTTTCTGTCCTCTGTGCCGCGGCACACTTGCCCCAAGAGCCGCGGCACGTTGACAACGAGTTGCGGCACGCCGAGACCCATAAAATGCATCCAGGAACCTGTACTACGTGCCGCGTCATGCAAGCTCTGAGCCACGACACACTAACGTTGCATGCCGCGGCACCCGTACAATGAGCCGCGGCACACGTCGAAACTCTCCAACACCCAAAAACTCACTGTACTATGGGCCGCGGCTCACTTGATACGTTTTGCGGCCCCTGCCGAGAATTTAAATAGCCTACACACAGCTCATAAGCCATTCGGCCGAAACACCAGGTATCTCTCAAACTTCTTCTTCTTCGCGCGGTGCAAGGATTTCATCTTCCAACTTCTTCTTCTCACCTTAAGTTTCAATGTAACATGAATTACTGATTGGGGGTAATATTCTTTTATGAACTTGTGTTTATTTTCTAATTTTTTATCAAAATTTATATCGGATTATGCTAATATTTTTGATTGACTGATGGTGTTTCGTTATTTTGTTGTGAATTGCTGTGATTGTCGATTGAAATTGTTGTTGTTGAGGATTGAATTGAGCAATTATTGTTTTTGCTCTTCATTTAAGCTAACGCATGCAAAGTGTTTGATAAAATGCACCAATGAAATTTTTTTTGAACTAAACATCTCCGATTTGTCTGCAACGAATTCAATTATCGGATTAATTTGTTCCCCCAACCCTTACGTCAAGTTTGAGTTTAAATCTCTGCCTCATATCCCTTATACGGAAGTGCGAGTTCATTCGACGCTATATCTATTTTCCGCACGTTATACGTTGAGAGTGGTGTAGTGATTTTTAAAGTTGTCTAAGTTATCCTGTGTTTATTTTCAGGACTTCGTCATGGATCGGAAAAGGAAGTTGAGCACAAGGGCTAGGACGCGATCATCCCCCACAAGAGGGGAAACGTCACAAAACCGACCGGATATGGGATCCGACCAATTCTTTGAACCTGACATCCATCGAATATTCAACAAGAAAATCCATCCTCATCCAATAATTCCGCAGCGAGGATTCACTCCAGCCCCCAAAGACGGCGAGATATTGGCAATGATCAATGAAATGGGATGGACTCGATTCACTGCGCCACCCAAGCCGGCGGTGATTTTTATTGTCCAAGAGTTCTACGCCAGTTCTCTATTGCGACAAATCCAGGCGGGGCAGATGATGGGACGACCAGATACACGGACTGAGGTCGTCGTCCGAGGCCAAACAGTGGACTTCTCGGTGGCCACCATTCGGAGGCTGTACGAGCTACCGGAGGTAGACGAATCGGCGTACACACGGACTATGAGTAGCCTCACGAGGGAGGCTTTGCTGGAGGCACTTGCTCAGCTGGGTTCCATCTGGGAAACGCACGTCCCGGGTTCCACAGCTTTCTGTTTCAAGAGTTCCCGCCTCAGTCAGCTCGGGCGAGCCTGGCATTATTTCCTCTGTGCACGAGTCGACCCTACATCGTAGATCCGCTCGGACTTGCTTCCTCGTGCCCGATTATCGTATGCCATCACGATGGGGCTCCGATATGATGTGGCCCCACATCCGTCCCATTCTATATTTCAGTGCATCCAGGGAGGGGCAAAGACGGGATTAAAACATCCCTCGCTGATTTGTGCCCTATGCCGCCAGTCGGGCGTGACTTGGTCCGACGACGAGCCTTCTATAGCACCCCAGGGTCTGATCGACCGCCGTATTATCTCCCATTTCGACCAGTGGGGTGGCGCGATGGCACACAAGCGGGGGTGAGGATTTCTTATCGAAGAGCCACACGAGCACTCTCTCGAGCCACTACTTCTAACTCATAAGCCGGCGACAGATGCTGAGGATCAGACTGAGTCCACTGCACCGCTAGCGAGAGAGCACCTTCAGGCGATGTTTGACAGCCTGAGGGAGGAGATGCGGGCAGAGAGAGACAGCCTCCTCGCAGCTATTCGAGAGGAGATGCGCGAGCAGGTCCACCGGGCCAATCGACGTGCGGAGAGGCGCTGAGCAGTGAGGGATGCTTATCATCAGGACTATTTAGCTGCGTGGATGAGGACGGACCCTTCATTCCACTAGTCAGGCCATCTACACCACCCTCCTCGCCGGATGAGGCCGGCACCAGTTCCTGAGCTGATATTAGGGGAGTACTTGAACTTTCTAATATTGCATATTATTATTTGTGTCCATTGAGGTCAATGACGTCTTAAGTTTGGGGGGGTTACTATTAGTTGTTATTTACTTTTTCGTTGCTATTTTTCGTTGTTATTGATTCTAGCCTTGCTTGTCTTCTAAAATATTCTGGATTGTATTTGCATTCGTGAATTTTTCGTGCAGCATTGTGTAAGACTGATGATATGATACTGATTTATTTTTGAAGAAACGGTTGAGTTTTGGTCGAGTTTGCATTCTGTGATATTTGTTTTCCCTTGAGTATTCATTTAGGTCTGATTTTTTGCGTCATTGTAGAAATCCTATCATATAAGAAATCAGACATACGTCTTTACGAACCGCCATCTATACGTTTGGTTACACTTTTCACGTAGCTAGTTGTCCAGTAACATGAGTCTTCTTGGCATTTAATTTGAGTTTAGGCATTGAGTCGGACAATTTTTCCCAAAAATTCGAGAAATTATACATGTTCTATGATGGGAAGTCTAGTAACCGGGGGAATTCACATGACCCGTCGTTTACTATCGCGTAAAACGACAACCCTGAATAGACTAATGGTTCAAAAAAAAATCGCATGATGATGAAAGGAAGCCAAGTAACTGGATGTATTCACGTGACCCGTCGTTTACATTCGCGTAAAACAGCAACTTTGAATCGGACATGCGGGAATAGCCATTCGAGTTTTTTCTCCGCTGTAGAAGGAGACTTAGTAACTAGAAGCACTCATGAGCCCCATGAGTGTCTTTTATGTCAAACGGTTCCCCAATACATGAGAATGGATTTCCACCCTAGGGTCATTTCAGGAAAAAAACTGGCAGTCGGAACCTAGTGGTTAACTCGAATCATTATAATGATTATATATAAGGGAATGCTGTCCGAGGATTATTATTTACGATGAAACTCTTGCATTTTTGCCAGGAGACTGTGGGACTGGGTGAGTTGGCTTGTTTAATCTAAGCCTTCATATTGGCGGTCAGCTAAATTCACGCTTGTTAATCTTTGAGCCTTGATTTTCCTCATGACCGATAGATCAGCACTAAAAATGATTGCTTTGTGGAATCATTGTCCGTGATGTGACCCACTAATACGATACTTGTATTTTTCTTTGAGATTTTCAGGTTAGTATTAATCAGGTAAACACTATGGATTTGCACGTTTACCTACGATACTTGTCATCTCATTTGAAATTAATTTTTTCTTGAGGACAAGCAAAGGCTTTAAGTTTGGGAGTATTTGTTAGATTTATTTTTATGCGCTTAATTATCATTATTTTATACCCATTTTTAGTTTAAATATGCGTAAATGAGCTTTTAATGCATGATGGTTATATGGTTTGAAGGAAATTAGAGTCCAGGAGCTTAAACGGAGGGCCAAAACGACAATATTTGGTGAAGAGCCGCGGCACATACAGAGTGGGCCGCGACACAGGAGGCGCCCAGCTAGAACCGGTATAAACTGTACCGGGGGCCGTGGCACACTCGTTCTGAGCCATGGCCCGTATGGAGAAATTGCGCACAGGCCTGCCCGCATGAAGACAGGGGCCGCGGCACACTAATGCCGGGATGAGGCCCGCCGCGCGGGAATTGTGACTGCAGCCCGCGATTTTTAGCTGTTTCGGAGGCCGTCTTGACCTAATTTTTGGACGCGTTTTAGAGGCTGAAGAAATATTATAAATATACATTGAAGGTCAGAAAATAGGAGGATCGAACAGAAGGAGAAATACCTAGGAGCAGAGAGCAAAAGCGAGAGAACGGAGGAATTCCAGTCTTCAATCGTGTTTGATTTTCTTTCTTATTTTTTTTTCAATTCTTTGTGTATTATTTTCTAGCATGTCGGGCTAGAACCCTTTTCTAGGATTGTGATGAAACCAAGATTTTGACAGATTAAATTTTGATTTTGCATTATTAATATATTTCCCTTTTCTATAGAGTTTTTCCAAATTGTTCTTAATGCGTTCAATTATGTGGCCTATGATTGAATTGTTTTGATTACGCAACTCGAATCGGGAGAGGAGAGTTAGTAGGAAAAATTGGTGAGAAACGTTTTATCTTGTGAGATAGGAATATACTCATAGGAATTACGTGGCCCGTCTGAAGATTTTGTACTTTTTGCCTATTGTTGAATTTATTCACCTAGGAATAGAGTGATTTATTCACCTTAGAAAATTCTACTGACCTCGGGAGAGGCATTAGAGTATCTTAGAAATCTTCCCTTTCAATAAATTCGGAAATTACTTAATTTATATAAATCAAGAGTAATTCGAATTAATCGAGGCGGATTGTCAATCCTAGATTATTCTCTTATTTGATCTTCTTTATTCGAACTATTGATTTCATTAGTTACTTTTAGTTTATTGCTTTATTAGTTTTATTTAAAAATCCTTCCACCACCAAATTCGATCGTTCAAATAAAATTAGAATACAAATAAACTCGGGGGAACGATATCTTTCTTATCACTTTATTACTTGCATACGACAACGTGCACTTGCGTTCACTAAAATACGTAACAACAAGATCATAACATATAGCATATTACGTAAAAACACCTCCGAAATCGTCCAAATGGAAAAATATCATGAACAAAATAGATTCAAAATGTCGAAATAGTTACAAGCGAGTCGTTAAAATAGACAAGCACCGAAAAATAGAAACGGATAAAAATAAAAAGTAAGGATATTACATTCTCCCCCTCTAAAAAGAAGTTTCGTCCCGAAACTTAAGGATCAAAAAGCTCAGGGTATCTCCACGCATATCCTCCTCCAATTCCCATGTCGCTTCCTCCACTCCATGTCTCGACCATTGCACCTTAACCAAAGGAATGGTTTTGTGCCTTAACTGTTTATCCCGACGTTCCAAAATCCTCACTGGCCTCTCCTCAAACGTAACATCCTTCTTGATTTCCACGTCTACAAAATCGATAACGTGAGTCGGGTCTGGAACATACTCTCTCAACTGAAAAACATGAAATACACTATGCATATGGCTCAACGACGAGGGTAATGCCAAACGGTAAGCCAACTCGCCAACTCTCTCCAATATCTCGAAAGGTCAAATATACCTTGGACTAAGCTTTCCCTTTTTCCCAAAATGGAAAACTCCCTTCGACGGATATAGTCTTAACAAGACATGATCCCCTACCTCAAACTCCAAGGGTGGACGCGTAACATCTGGATAGGACTTTTGTCGACTCCGAGCCGCCAACATCCTCTCTCGAATAAACTCGACTTTCCTTCTAGTTTCCAACCCAGGATCCTACTCGCTGCCAACTAAATCGGATGGCTGATTCCAACATATCGGTGATCGACACAGTCGGCCATAAAGCGCCTCATACGGTGCCATCTTAATCGACGCATGCCAGTTATTATTATAAGTGAACTCGGTCATGGCCAGATGTTCTTCCCAATCACTACTCTAGTCTAGCGCACACGCGTGCATCATATCCTCGAACGTCAGAATGGTATGCTCGGACTGTCCGTCGGTCTGAGGATGGAAAGATGTGCTCAAACGCAAATGTGTCCCCAAAGCCTTATGTACCGCCTGGCATAAATGCGATACAAACCGACCATACCTGTCGGAAATAATAGTTTTCGGCGTGCCATAAAGCCTCATGATCTGTGCAATAAATATACCAGCCAATTTCTCTAGAACCCAAGTGTCCTTGATTCCCAGAAAATGGGCCGACTTAGTTAGTCGATCCACGATCACCCACACCATGTTCATTCCCATCTTTGTCCTCGGAAAATTCATGACAAAATACATAGAGACGTCCTCCCACTTCCATTCCGGGCATATTACAGCGTCGTGGACCCAACCCTTTAGAATCCACCAGGATAACGCACCAACTCGACATCACGACCAATGACAAACATCATCAATATACAAACGATTCCACAATTGAAGACATTCAAAACAAATAGACCGAACCCAACAATAATAAATAAAATCTTTTCCAAACTGGGTCCACAAACAAATACAAGTCCAAAAGAAGAAAGTACTCGAGTACGGAAACAAATGACATAATTAATAAATTTATAAGGCAAGATGCCAAACAAACGACCATTGAACAGAATCACCCTTGCCCATCATCTCCGTACTGTCCGCATGCTTGTTCGCCTCCATGCCCTGTAGCTGAAATGCAAAAGTATTTCCCCCATTTATGGGGTTAGCGACAACAGCTAGTGCAAGTACAATCCATTTGAACTACCATTATAATCAGATGAATTATGCACCAAAAATCATTTTAGAAAACATTTATATTCCAGAATATGAAGTTGCACAAGCACAAAACCTAGTTCTCCAACAAAACATTTCAAAGGTTAACCGCTGGTATGAGACTCACGGCCACCGCACCCCGCAGAGGCCCCATCGGACCATTCCTTGGTGGTTAACCCCAGTTCATGATACGCATACACATGGCGCTACGTATCCCTAGAGGCCCCGTCAGACCATCCCTGGGTGAACATACGCATTCACATCAACAACATACACGGGAAGCCATAAATCAAATACTAAGTATAATTAGCGTGCGCCAATTCTTGAAAATAATGCACGCTAATGGGATCATCATTAGTCCAATAGATTCTGCTCGGTGTCGTTAGCGTGTGATATTACAGCTTAGCGCATGCTACCTGCTAGTCATTAGCATGCGCTACGAAAGCTTAGCGCGCGCTACCTGCTAGTAAGAACCCATAATTCCGAGTCCATAACCTAATATCACCTGCAATACCCGGACATTGGCGCACGGTATTGAGATGATAGTGTGCGCTATTAGATACATCTAGCATGCACAAGAAATCATGAATAGCGTATGCTATTCATGCAGCAGTTCAGTACTGCTAAGTGCAGCCAACTGCAGAGGAAGGCGCGAAACCGAACACAACTAATATATCTAATTCAAAGGAACATTTACGAAGTTTTCGCAAAGACGGATCTAAGTGCCATAAAATGGCACAATTCCGATCACTTAATGGCTCGGGATAAAGTAATGGAAGTAAGTTCCCTAAACTTTAGGTAATTACAAAACGGCCCAAAACATCCGAAAATTAAGATACGAAGTCGGATTATAAAAGCGAAACTCACAACACGAATAACTCAATCATACGGACTCATGGAACAAAGAAACAACGAAATCGAATGAGTTTTACGAGAATAGAACGTACATGCGACAAGATCATAACTTAGAGCATATTACATAAAGCACCTCCGAAACTCATCCAAATGGAAAAATATCAAGAACAAAATAGACTCAAAATGTCGAAAAGGTTACAAGCGAGTCGTTAAAATAGACATGCGCCCAAAAATATAAATGACTAAAAATATAAAGTAAGGATATTACACCTATCACCCTCAAAAAAATGGACAGACAGAACGTATGTTACAGACTCTGGAGGATATGTTGAGAGCGTGTGTACTTGATTGGGGCAAAGACTGGGTTATACATCTATGTTTAGCAGAGTTTTCATACAACAACAGCAGGCATGCAAGCATATGCATGGTACCCTTTGAAGCCTTGTACGGTAGGAGATGCAAGTCTCCCCTATGTTGGGATGATGATTCTGTTGTCATCGCTACCGAGTAAGATCTGATCCAGGAATCTATTAAGAAAATTTCTATTGTTCAAAAGCACATGTTAGCAGCATAGAGCCACCAGAAGTCATATGCTATGGATCACCAGGGACCGTTGTAATTTCTAGTCGTGGACGACGTTTGGGTGAAAGTATCGCCAATGTGGGGCATTCGACGTTTCAGCCAGAACGGCAAATTGAGCCCGAGATTCATGCCGTTCGAGATATTAGACCGGGTTGGTAGACTAGCTTATCGGTTAGCATTGCCGCCATCGTTAGATGGAGTGCATAATGTCTTCCACGTCTCCCAACTGAGGAAGTACCTGTATGACCCAAGCCACAAGATCTATTTCGAAGAAGTAGACATTTCTAATGATGCTACCTTTAGAGAAGTGCCAATCGCAATTTTATACCAATGCATAAAGACACTAAGGAATAAAGCGATAAATCTTGTAAAAATTCAATGGTCACATCATGGCATTGAAGAAGCAACTTGGGAGACCGAGTCGAGCATGAGGGAGAGTAATCCCGAGTTATTTTCTTAGTTTTGGGACGAAACTATGTTAAGGAGGGTGGTATGTAATACCACGAGTATTCCATGGTGTTTAATTTTGCGTACCTCGTTTTTAATGATTAATAATGTGCTCCATCGCGATGCATGTACTTTTATACGTTATGTTTAGACCGTTTTGTCACGTATAAAATCTTGACCGCACTTATTTGTTTTTGTGATGTAATTGTATGATGTTGATGATATGTCAGTGACATACCTTGATGTCGTTGAGCAATTATCGGTGCGAATATGACAGTGGCCAACATACTGTTCCCCGAGAAATTACTGGATGAGTCCAAAGGGAAGTCACGTTATAAGGATTAAATGTGATAATATAACTTAGTGAATCAAAACGAACTTTACATACGTTATTCGTAGAGCATTACGTACGTTAAAGCTTAGGCCATACGTACGTAATGAAGTCTTCAGTCTTCGGACAAGAATCTTGATCCTGCGTGGTCAGAACAACTTTTGGCGTGATAACGACAGACAGGTCAACTGATATTTGTTGGGATTCGGTGCCTAAAACGAAGGCCCAGCGGAAGCGGTAAAACGAAAATTAATTCGATCCGAATCCCTACGAGGATCGATCGAGCTACGTATATACGAATATATAATCGAAAAGCAAGAGTCGTAAGAAACTAACCCTCGAAGTCCGTTGATTAAATGGAAACCTTCTCTTGAGCTATTCCCCAAGCTTTAGTTTGATCTCTACGAGTTCAATCCGCTCCAAGCCCTTGAACGATCCAACGCCGAAAACACCGCGTCTCTACTTGCCACGCGCCGGAAAAACGACCGGAACAACAACACTTGATTAACCTCTAAGGTTACGGCTAGAATCAAGTGGTGAAGCTTTTGTTATTACACTCTAAGTGTATAACATATCTCTCTTAATGTATCTTGAATTTTCTCCAAGAAAACTCAAGAATAAAAGTGAAGAAGAAGATCAAGATGAAGACTTGAGAAAATGATTTTTCTCTCTCTCTCTCACTACTCACGGTTGGAAGCCTTTTCTAAAAGTTGAGTGAAGTGAGATCATTTTCCTCTTGCCATTCTTATTCAACCCACATAAATCAAATCATATCACATGAGATTCCCCCACCAAGTCATAATCATCTATTAATAAAATGGAATTGAAGACTTGGTGGAAAGTAGGTGGAAGGAGGGCAGCCATCTAGAAGGTATCGGACGAGTTCGATCCGTTTCGAACTCTGTGAGTCTAAACAGATAAACTCCAATTCCGTTCCAATGTATTTATATCGATTAATTAATCCAATTAATTAATCATATCAAATACATAATAACATAATTAATTTCTCCAAGAAATAATTATATTTATGAATTAAATTAATCACCCAGTAATTTATTTAATTCATTAGGCCGTAAATCAATTTATCCAATAAATCGATTTAGACATCCAATGTCCCAAATTAGATATCCAATATCTAATATTTATAATGAGAGATTAAGCTCGATTCATTCCGTCGTCAATCCTAATGCGCGACTCGGTAGGTCCGTCTCAGTCAGCAATGGGAGGAACCAAAGAGTAGTAGCACCACCTAGCCAGCCTGGCGGCCTACACTGTACCCCAACTGAGAACGAATGATTGGGATCATTCAAGAACCATTCTGTCGTGAATACCAGTATACGTATAAACCCTTCTTTCAAATGTCCCGATCAAGTTATAGGGTCACGGTCAGTCAAACCTTATCTGTACTTGACGCTATGCATGCGTTAATGCAAATCGAGATCATCGAGCTGTCGTGTATCTAATACAACTAGCTCCAATGCTTTGGCCAAAGACTTATGATCTCATCTGCCAATAACCGCATAGGACATATAACCCGCTCACTAACGGGAGAAAGAATTCTATCTTGGTATTCAGTAGGACCTGCTACTTGCCCGTTAAGATGCACGTCGAGGTTGCCCCTGCCTTCCGGTTTACAGGGTCGAACTACTCTAATGAAAATCTTGACGTCACAAGCACATCCCTACTAAATCCTCAAGTCGAAGGTTCACGAATACCTATCACAACCTTTCGATTCCGTCATTGACTGTCCCGGAGTGAAATCCATGTGACGAATCGAGGGTGAGTCGGTTCGAGTACACTAATCTAATTAGCATACCTATAACGTGTGCTCCCACTAACTATTAGTGTTCGACAGGCACTCTCCATGTCAAAGAACACGTCATACAAGTCTTTACATAAACTTAACGCCCAGTCAAGTTTCATCGACTTGCGAACGATTAAGTATTTGAGCTATAAACCTTTCCAGTGCCGACCCCCTTATCCAATAAGGAGTAGAACGTTTTGCTCTCAAATACACGGACTAGTTTCTATATGTTTATTTACGAGTTAGGAATGCCAGTAACTACCAGTAAATAAAGAAACAATCATTTGCCTTATATAAATAGTTTACATAATTACAAGTACAATGCCCTCACTCAACAACCTCTGAGTGGCATTCGAGGGCATACTCCTAACAATCTCCCACTTGCACTCAATGCCACACACTATGGTATCTAATACCCATGTTCTCCAGATGACGCTCCAAGCTAGTCTGAGATAGTGGCTTGTCGGTGGATCGGCGTTGTCGGCCGAGTCTACTCTATGCGGCACAATGTATCCCTTGCGAACAAATTCTCTTACGAGATGATACTTCCTCTCAATATGTTTGGTCTGTTGTGAAACCTCGGCTCCTTGGCTGCGCTCTGACTCCGTCGTTGTCGTGATGCAATGAACAAATGACTCGGCACATGGTATCACTTGAAGTTCTCCCAGAAACTTCTTAATCCAGAACCCTTCCTTGGAAGCCTCCGAGGCTGCTTGATACTCAGCCTGACAGGTGGAATCAGCAGTCGCGCTTTGCTTGGCACTACGCCAAGATACTGCTCCTCCATTAAGAGTAAATATGTAGCCAGAAGTGGACATCGAGTCGTCCTTCAGTCCTTGGAACTCCGAATCAGTGAATCCCACCACATCCAATTCTCCACCACCATACATCAGAACCATATCTCTAGTTCTTCTCAAGTACTTGAGAACGTTCTTTACGGCAGTCCAATGTTCCCTACCTGGGTTTGCCTGAAACCTACTCACCACGCTTACAGCATGCGCAATGTCAGGTCTTGTACACAACATAGCATACATAAGGCTACCCACGGCCGAAGCATATGGTATATTACTCATTTCCTTTCGTTGTTCCTCACTTTGAGGACACATCTTCAAGGTGAGTTTTATTCCATGTTGCATCGGTAGGAACCCTCTTTTAGAATCATCCATCTTAAATCGCTTTAAGATCTTATCTATATAGAGGGCTTGGGAAAGGCCTATTGTTCTCTTCGCTCTATCCCGGTAGAGCCGAATACCAAGAATATAGGTTGCTTCTCCCAAGTCTTTCATGGAGAAATTACTCGAAAGCCAAGCTTTTACGTAATCGAGCATTCCCACACCATTTCCTATTAGTAGAATATCATCCACATATAGTACTAAGAATGCGATCTTGCTCCCACTAACCTTCTTGTATACACAAGGTTCCTCTTCATTTTGCACGAAGTCAAACTCTTTGACCGCCTCGTCAAAACGAAGGTTCCAACTACGCGACGCTTGCTTCAGTCCATAAATGGAACGCTGAAGCTTGCACACTTTCTGAATATCGACTTCAGACACAAAGCCTTTAGGCTGCTCCATATAGATTTCCTCCTCGAGGAATCCATTAAGGAAAGCCGTCTTTACGTCCATTTGCCATATCTCATAATCGTGGTAGGCAGCTATAGCAAGCATCATGCGAATAGACTTGATCATGGCTACGGGCGAGAAGGTATCGTGGTAATCGATTCCTTCCTTCTGGGTATAACCCTTTGCCACTAGCCTGGCCTTATAGGCGTCAACCTTGCCATCACCATCAGTCTTTCTCTTGTAGATCCACTTGTTCCCAATAGGCACTATACCCTTGGGGCGGTCTACTAGAGTCCAGACCTGATTGACATGCATCGAGTCTATCTCTGCTTCCATAGCTTCACGCCATTTCGCGGAGTCTACATCCACCATCGCTTGGTCATAGGTCGTTGGGTCGGTCTCTTGGCTATCACTTGGAACCTCATGGAGACCCAGCTCCTCCAAGTGCACAAGCCCATACCTCTCAGGTAAATGAGACACCCTACTAGACCTACGAGGTGGTTGTACTTGTGTTTGAAAGTTCGGTTCCAGTTTCTTGCAGTGTCTCTCGAGGAGTTTCATTGTATTCTTCCAAAGAAATACTTCTACTGCTCCGCCTTCTGAATGAACTCATCTTCCGGGAAGTGTGCTTGTAAAGCAACAACGATCCTTCGATCTTCGGGCATGTAGAATAGATATCCCATCGTCCCAGGCACGGGAATCCTATGAAACGTCCCTTCGAGACCTAGCTTCCAACTTTTCCACCTTAGTCTTCTTGACATAGGCGGGACATCCCCAAATCCTAATGTGATTAAGACTTGGTTTCCTTCCTTCCCACATCTCATGTGGAGTTTTAGGAAACGGATTTGGAAGGACATCTGTTCAAGATATACGCGGCGATCGAGTGCATACCCCCACAGTAAATCGGCAAGTCAAGTATAGCCCGGCATGGAACGGACCATGTTCAACGGGGTCCGGTTCCTTCTTTCGACACACCATTTAACCGAGGAGTACACGGAGGTGTTAGTTGTGAAACTATTCCATGTTCCTTAAGGAACTCGTCAAACTCCGTACTCATATACTCGCCACCTCGGTCCGACCGAAGTGCTTTGATATGATTACCGGTTTGTTTCTCGACTAGGGCCTTGAATTCTGGAATTTCTCAAAGGCCTCGGATTTATGTTTCATTAAGTATACATAACCATACCTAGTATGATCATCTGTAACGTAATGAAATATTGATATCCGTCACGTCTCGCTTCTAAAGCACCACATACGTCGGTATGGATTAATCCCGATTTATCGGCGGCTCTTTCAAAAGTCCTGTGAAGGGGACTTAGTCATTTTGCCTTTAAGGCAAGATTCACAAGTAGGAAAGGGATCCGATCCCAATGGACCCATAAGTCCATCTTTTTCCATCTTGTAAACCTTGGTCGACCAACATGACCAAGTCTAAGATGCCATTTCAAAACTTGATTGGTTTCATCCCTACCACGTTTTCTAGTCATAGTATTCACAACTACTTTGTTCCGAGATTTAGATGATACAATCCATTCAACAATGTAGCGTACCACTAGTTTATTTCTAAAATAAATTTTGCAGAACCATCACCAATGAAAAATGAAAAGCCTTTTTGGTCCATGACCGGAATGGATACAATGTTTTTGTGCCCCTTGGGCAAAACAAGTACATCTTCTAAAGTCAAAACAAAGCCGGATTCTAAACCCAAAAGAAGTGATCCTATGTCGGTCGCCTCGACACTATGCCCGCTTCCGACCGTGATCATAACTTCTCCGGCTCAAGCTTCCTACTTTGTTCCAGATCCCGATTCACGGTACAAATATGAGAACTAGCACGAGAATCCAGTATCCAGGAAGTAGAAAATACGGTAGAGCGTAACAATTTGTTTCCAAAACTAAAAGTTCAGACTGAATTGCCATGAAGAATCGGACAGTCTCTAGCCCAGTGGCCCACTCACCGCACTTGAGACAAGTATCCTTTTCTTCTTGTTCTTGAACCATTGGGGCCTTGCCCTTACCCTTAAGGTCCTTATCTTGTGGTCCACCGCTTCTTGGTCTTTTTCTTCTTATTCTTAGACCTCCGAGGTCCGGAAGAAATCACAAGAGCAGACTCCTTCATCCGCGAGTCTTCATTTGAGACCGAGCGGTCACAAGTTTGTTCATTAGCCCGGCTAAATTACATGCAATCTCATTGCGGTTGAAGTTCATAACAAGCTGTGAGAAGGAATCGGGAGAGGCGTAGGATAAGGTCGGTTTGGAGAGAAGTATCCATTTTAAAATCAAGAGCCTCCAATCTCTCGATCATGGATATCATTTTGAGGACGTGTTCCCCAACCTTCTCACCTTCCTTCATCCTTGCACCGAGCGATTGCTTGGATATCTCATATCTAGCGATTACTGTGCTCACCATAAAGCTCGGTTAAGTGAGATAGAATCGCCTAGCGTGAAGTCATTTTCTCATGAGCTCTCTGAAGCTCATTAGACATGGAAGCCATCATATAAGCACGGACTTTCACGTCATCCTTAACCCACTTTTCGTGGTTTTCAATATCTTCCTGATTGGCTCGAGTCCGCATAGGAGGCGCCGGAATGTCCGTCTCCAAGACGTATCCCAGTGCCTCTATACTGAGGACAATCATCAGATTGCGGAGCCAATCCACAAAGTTAGGTCCCATTAAGGTGTTCTTTTCGAGTAGAATTGCGAGTGGATTCATTGTCATATTGAGTTATGTCCGCATTAAGTATAGCAGTTAATTAGTGACTCATTCAATTATGTTACGAGTGTAGAATTAAGGTCTTTTCTATTCTTCTTACCCGGCTCCCACTATTTTTATCTAATAACACACTCCCATGTGATATCCGAAAGTATCGTCGCTCTACTTCATAGTGGTGATCGAGTTCTTTATAAATCTTAATAGAGGGCAACCGAACAGGTTTCTAGTCTATTAATTTTCATAAAGTGGTGTCCAACACCAACCCATCTAATGGATGATTCGATCTTCTTTTTCCCCTTGTTCACTCCCCTCAACCTATACGATTTCTATGGTTCGTGAACAAGTTAAGTTTATACCATCGACGCAAATCGGTTTCACAATTGAATCTTATCCGGCAACCTATCGTGTTTCTAGGGATAAAATTTGCTCCAACCGAAGGCATCCAATGCGCTCTCGGTAATTTATCCGTCCTCCCGAACGACTACCCGATAACTCGGAAGCATAGCACATCCGGTTTGGATTTCAATTTCGAAAACTCGATGGAGGAAGGAAAACCTTGAAACCTTATAAACTTAATTATTTATAGTGGGAGAATTTTCGCGATTAACGTTACACTTTGCACATTAATCATATTAGCGCGTTTGAGGCATTCATACAATATGAAACAACCATTCACAACCTAGTTGCTACCAACATGTGGTTCATGGACCGTTCCTAGAAAACAAAAACTTCGTAATCTAATTACAAGTCTTCGTCTTGAATCTTCGTCTTATCGAAAAGGATCTTCCTCGGTCTTCGTCATTACATAAAAATTTTACATCGAAAATTGCATCCTAGATACAAACATTTCTAGTAAAATAAATAGGCTCAAAACGGCCTTTACAACCCAATCGAATAAAACGAACGATTCAAATCTAAGTCCACGAACCACATCCCCATTCAAAAAGCATTCGTCCAATAAATACTATATAAATGGAAAGCGTAGAGATACATTGATCCAATCAACAATACGAACCGATCCAATCGATTCACACAATCGGTAATGTAATAACGTTCAAAATAATTCGGTCGACCATAAATATTCCAATTAATCAAATTTCCCTTATAAAATGAAATACCATAAATCATTTTAATCATATTAAATCCAATTTAACATGCGGGAGATTAATTTTTAAGAATACGGAAAAATCGAGCCGGGTGAAAACGGGCGGCATGACCAGTCACCCTCGGCGACTTACCGGCGATCACTCCGGCTTGGCGAGTCACCCTCGGAAGATGCCGGCAGGACACGACCGAGTCACCCAGGACACGGTCGGGTCGCTCAGCGATGACTTGGCAGATCGGACACGACCGTGTCACCCAGGACACGGTCGAGTCACTCGGCGGACACGCCCGTGTCTCGACACGGCCGGGTCTCAGCGATGCTGGCCACCTTTGCGGACACGACCGTGTCACCCAGGACACGGTCGAGTCACTCTCGGCCAAATTACCCTTTTTGTCCAAAAAATCGTCCGACGATTCGGGGCTAGATTTTCGAAAGGATGTCCTATATCTATATTTTCCGACTTTCATATCTTCCATATAAATCATATTTCCCGAAATTTAAGATTTATATTTAGACATAAACTTACGAAAAATACAATTATTACGAACGAAATACATATACCACGATTATGACTAAAATGATTCGAAATCATTCACCATTTAATCGAGCATTCGAAATGCCATTATCGTATATACGATCGCAAGACCTACGCTCCGATACCCTTTGTTGGGATTCGGTGCCTAAAGCGAAGGCCAATGGAGCGGTAAAACGAAAATTAATTCGATCCGAATCCCTACGAGGATCGATCGAGCTACGTATATACGAATATATAATCGAAAAGCAAGAGTCGTAAGAAACTAACCCTCAAGTCCGTTGATTAAATGGAAACCTTCTCTTGAGCTATTCCCCAAGCTTTAGTTTGATCTCTACGAGTTCAATCCGCTCCAAGCCCTTGAACGATCCAACGCCGAAAACACCGCGTCTCTACTTGCCACGCGCCGGAAAAACGACCGGAACAACAACACTTGATTAACCTCTAAGGTTACGGCTAGAATCAAGTGGTGAAGCTTTTGTTATTACACTCTAAGTGTATAACATATCTCTCTTAATGTATCTTGAATTTTCTCCAAGAAAACTCAAGAATAAAAGTGAAGAAGAAGATCAAGATGAAGACTTGAGAAAATGATTTTTCTCTCTCTCTCTCACTACTCACGGTTGGAAGCCTTTTCTAAAAGTTGAGTGAAGTGAGATCATTTTCCTCTTGCCATTCTTATTCAACCCACATAAATCAAATCATATCACATGAGATTCCCCCACCAAGTCATAATCATCTATTAATAAAATGGAATTGAAGACTTGGTGGAAAGTAGGTGGAAGGAGGGCAGCCATCTAGAAGGTATCGGACGAGTTCGATCCGTTTGAACTCTGTGAGTCTAAACAGATAAACTCCAATTCCGTTCCAATGTATTTATATCGATTAATTAATCCAATTAATTAATCATATCAAATACATAATAACATAATTAATTTCTCCAAGAAATAATTATATTTATGAATTAAATTAATCACCCAGTAATTTATTTAATTCATTAGGCCGTAAATCAATTTATCCAATAAATCGATTTAGACATCCAATGTCCCAAATTAGATATCCAATATCTAATATTTATAATGAGAGATTAAGCTCGATTCATTCCGTCGTCAATCCTAATGCGCGACTCGGTAGGTCCGTCTCGATCGGCAATGGGAGGAACCAAAGAGTAGTAGCACCACCTAGCCGGCTGGCGGCCTGTACCCCAACCGAGAACGAATGATTGGGATCATTCAAGAACCATTCTGTCGTGAATACCAGTATACGTATAAACCCTTCTTTCAAATGTCCCGATCAAGTTATAGGGTCACGGTCAGTCAAACCTTATATGTACTTGACGCTATGCATGCGTTAATGCAAATCGAGATCATCGGTATCGTGTATCTAATACAACTAGCTCCAATGCTTTGGCCAAAGACTTATGATCTCATCCGCCAATAACCGCATAGGACATATAACCCGCTCACTAACGGGAGAAAGAATTCTATCTTGGTATTGATAGGACTGCTACTTGCCCGTTAAGATGCACGTCGAGGTTGACCCCGCCTTAGGTTTACGTGGTCGAACTACTCTAATGAAAATCTTGACGTCACAAGCACATCCCTACTAAATCCTCAAGTCGAAGGTTCACGAATACCTATCACAACCTTTCGATTCCGTCATTGATCTGTCCTGAGTGAAATCCATGTGACGAATCGAGGGTGAGTCGGTTCGAGTACACTAATCTAATTAGCATACCTATAACGTGTGCTCCCACTAACTATTAGTGTTCGACAGGCACTCTCCATGTCAAAGAACACGTCATACAAGTCTTTACATAAACTTAACGCCCAGTCAAGTTTCATCGACTTGCGAACGATTAAGTATTTGAGATATAAACCTTTCCAGTGCCGACCCCCTTATCCAATAAGGAGTGGAACGTTTTGCTCTCAAATACACGGACTAGTTTCTATATGTTTATTTACGAGTTAGGAATGCCAGTAACTACCAGTAAATAAAGAAACAATCATTTGCCTTATATAAATAGTTTACATAATTACAAGTACAATGCCCTCACTCAACAACCTCTGAGTGGCATTCGAGGGCATACTCCTAACAATATTAACATACGTTATATTGGCCAACATTATTTACATTACACGGGGAATGTTACGTATGCTACTACACCATTACATACGTAATGTTGGGAGTCATTTCGGGCAGAGAGTTCTGGGCATGCCTTCCGTACGTTAACGTGTTTCCTGTAACAAATGTAAGAATCCTTACGTACGTAAACCTTTAGATATAACGTACGTAAAGAACATACTGCTATTATAAATCAACACTTCCCCTTTCATTTTGCATGAAGCAAAAATCGTCTCTCTCTCTCTCTCTCTCTCTCTAAAATCATCCTCCAGCCTCCTCACTCAAGTTCTAGCCTTCTTAGCCTCACATTATCGTAGTAGAAAGCATTGTTCAAGTTCCGGAGAAGGTTTTGAAGGTTTTGTCTCCCGATATTCATTGTTCTTCCTAGTCCCTCATCAAGTAAGGTAATTTTATCAAGTCTGTAAATCCATTTTGACGATGATAGTATGTTGTACCAGATTTTGGGTGTTTTGGGGTAGTTTAGAACTCTTGACGATAATCGAACCGTGGAAAACTAGCACTAACCTTAATCTAAGCCTATCTCAGACTAGCATTCGTATATCTTGTTGTTGAGATTTTATACTAAACTATAACCTTATGAGTAAACCTACCCTGCCAATGCTATTGGTTTAGTTACGTAATAGATTTTGTTTAGTTGTTCGATTTTCATTTGTTAAATTCGTTGGGATTTTTAAGATGAATTAGTTATCAAAATACGAATTAGATAAACAATCAAATATATTAGGATTTCGGCGGAATTGTACTTGTCCGTTCTACCCTAGGGTTGTGGAATCTCGAATTTGAGTAATTAGCGAATTTTCAAGTGGATATAGTTGTAGTCGCATCGTAGAAATATTGTATAAGAACATTGTGGTTAAAATGATGTGATAAAGTGATAATCGATGGAATGAGTATTTAAGTAATTTGCATTGTTATTAAATATAGAATTTTGGTTTCAACATTATGAATCGAACTAGGTTTAGAATCCTATCGGGACGGGGGTAGTTATCGCAATTCGTCATTATCGCCATGAGGTATTAATTGTCCAATATGTAATAGGTTGAGCTCTGGATTATGGGCATTCGAGCCGTTGTGTCATCAAGGGACTCTCGTCATAATTAAGGCAAGTGATACCTTGCTCAGATTACATTAGGTTATATTCCAAAATTTAAAGTGTGTCACTAGTTGTGGAATTTGTGTTCGTTTTACATACCTACGTCCGAAGTATTCCTGTGTAGATACTTCCGTGACCCTTGGTTGCAACCTTGGGAGTTTATGTATTGACATACCATACGAAACCATGTTGAGGGATAAAACCCGAATGGTACCCACGTCCGGTGTATTCCTGTGTAGATGCTACCATGACCCTTGGTTGTGACCTTGGGAGTATATGTGTTGATAGAAAAGATAATGTTGAGTATCATGTGATCTATTTCTAAACCAAATAATAATATTGTACTGCGGATTTATCTTATTCTATCAATGAACTTTTGATCGTATTGTCTGACCGAGATTGGCTGGCACGATTCGGCGTGCCACGCAAATATGTTGAATATGTGCAGGACTTTCTCGAAGGTTCCGGTCAGGCTTGAGCAGTGTTGGGAAAAATCCTTGTTATCTTGTTTCTTTAAATTAAATTCTGAAATATCCCACGTTTATGTAATAGTCGTGTTTGCGAACTTGTTTTCTAAGTATTTTGTTTCGCACTTATACCATCATGGAACTATTTTCACACAAATTATTTAATGGAGAAATCTTAAAGTCTTAATAAAAAATGCCTTGTGGGTCCCACACGGGATTCACGGCATAGTAACATTCCAGTTAATTTTGGGGCCGTTACATTGGATTTGCCATTGAGGCATATTTGAGATACAATCATGATCGAACATTATTCTTTTAGTATGTAAAGAGGAATACGAGGACGTGGCAGAGGGGGTAAAGGCTGCAGAGCGGGCCGGAACCCAAAACCTCATGTTTATTCTCGTACGGATGCTGAGATGGATCAGAGTTCGGCCGGTGGTGTTACCTACGTGACTGATTCCCCTTCAGGATGTCATACTCGAGAACCCGCCAATCGTGATTGTGTTTGGAGCGAGTTTAAGACTCATGTTATAGAGGTATTATTCGGCTCCACTTCGTGAAGCCAAACTATCAGAGGTTTTGAACCCCGAATCCATCGAGAACGAGGGTGTTATTGTCATTGCTGTGAAGTTTCATGGACTTCTTCAGTTTTCTTCGTCTATTATCCGCACTGAGGCTGATAAGATCAAGTATTTTACCAAGAGGCTAAACCCGTAGTTGAGGATGCAATTGTTTAACCATAATGGTAACTCACTTTGTGAATTCATTGAGAAGGATTTTGGAGCAGAGCATTTGATCAAGGAGCTTTCTCGGAAGAACCCTTCAGTTTCTTCTGGTGAGAGGACTAGAATACCAGTTCATTCAGAGGGACATCGGGCTCCAACGTCCAAGAGGTCGTTTTCTAGTCGCCTTCGTGCTGGGAAAGCATCTTCTTCTCAAACGACTAGTTCAGCTGTTGTTTGCTTTAACTGTGATTCAGCGGGGCACATTAGCACTCGATGTACGGTGCCAGCTTTTGCTTATTTTCTATGTGGGAGGCATGGACACCTCCTGAAATACTGCAGGAGTTCTAGTGCCAGTAAATCTCGAGAGAGCTCACGGGCCTCGAGAGATTTTGTTACTCCATACCGTATTTCATCCAAGGGGTCCTATCAGGCTTCGGGAGCCAAATGTAAGGACAGTCTAGGAGGAGTAGCAAGCTCATATTTAGGTCTTCCTTGAATCAATGAGATGGAGGAGATCGATGATTTGTAGGATATCGATGTTGGGTACACTTGAGATGTAGCCTTGATTTGTGTTTTCCTTTCTTCGATTTTCGGATTAATGTTTAACTTAATATGTAATAATATATTGTGGTTGTGAACCGTTTATTGTCGATCTATCCTGTAACAATAATATTTAAGGATCTTGAGATTTGAGATGGTTTGTTGTGATTTTATTTTCTTTCAGTATTGTACCTGAGATTTTGTGATAATCTGGGTAAATCTTTGTTGTGATTTGAGATGTCAAGTAGTGAGGACTTGAGCGTGCAATTGATATGGTAACGAGGACTATATGTGTGTTTTTATTTTCCTTTTATGACATGAGTCAGTGATTGCATGGGCGTCCGATGCCGAAGAGAATGGGGAAGTGTACACCGATGATTGTAGACATGTAAAATGAGTGGCTCCCTCGGGGTGTACGCCGGTGTTACAAGTCATGCGGTCGGTATGACTTTCTGGCTGGTCTCTAGCGGAGGAGTCATGATTCGACTGATCTCGGATGTGGTTGAGTGTTTTATCACTTGGTTTTCACCTTCTTCAGGCAGAGGAGACATGGGGACCCGAGGGGTTAGCCCAGTTGCTCAAGCGAAGTGGTTCACATTGAGGAGTATTCCTGGAGATGTTGTTTTCAGATCCTGATGGATAGTTCACATCCGGGGTTGTGTACCCTTAGTTTTGGGGACGAAAATCTTTTTAAGGGGGGAGTATGTAATATCCAGGGATATTTTTTTTCGTTTTTACTGTTGTGTTGTACGTATTCATTTGGAATTGTACAAGTGTTGTTATAGTTGAGTGATACAATGTATATTGTATTTGGATATTTCTGAATCGAAATATTTATACTTGTCATCGGTATTGTATTTGCCATTTGGATGTTGCTTGGTGAGTTTGGATTTTTGTCTGTGTACTAGCCATAGCGTACGTTATACGTCCAGTATTACATACGCTACAGATGGTGTGTTACGTACGTTAAACCATGCTGGTTACCTACGCAACCCAGGGTATCAGATCAGATCTATCTTTCGGCGTGTGGGACAGGGCTAGGCTGGATTCCCGTGGTTCGATTGGGACAGGCAGGTCAACGCACATTACATACGCTATACCTAGTGGCTAACATACGTAATGGTGAGTTTGGTTACGTACGTAAATGTCGTTAATGTACGTAATGAACACCCCGTTTTGAGGCAGTGAGTTTTGGACTACGTAGCGTACGCTACGTAGAGGTGATAACGTACGTTATATTCATAATGTACGTTAAGGTGGGAGGATAGCGGTCGTAATGCGATGTGCATATTATAAAGGCATGTTTTGTCTTTCATTTTCTCACGATCTATTTTCGATTTCTCTCTCTAGAAATCATCCATCTACATCCCTTAGTGTATTCCAGCCTCTTCCAACTTGATTTGGAGCTTCGTAACTTGGATTGGAGATTAGGAACTTGAAGATTGGAGTGGATTCTTGAGGTTTTGAGGTTGTTCATCATTTTTCAGGAGGTATGTTGATTAATCTTGTGTTTAACTCGATATTATGTTGATGTTGTTGTCGTTTATTTCGTGTATTGATGAGTTGTTGGAGGATAGTATAATTCTTCATAGTTTTTATGAACTTAAGATGACGAACATGATGATATGGCTTGAGTTTGATTGTGTTCTTGATGTTTAAGAATACTTGGGTGTTATAATCATGTCTATGAAGAGTTATGTTAAGATCGTTAGATAATTAACATAGCCTTGATATGATTATTGTTGTTGGTTGTGTTCTTGAGAGATTATAACCATTTTAGTAAGGGGTTATGATGAATTAGGAGATGATTATCATAATCTTGAAATGGTTAAGTTAGTCTTGTTGATTAATTCGAAATTCTTGAGGAATTGATTATTGATATTGGTGGAGACATCATGTTTGTTGTGATGATGATGTTCTTGAGGGATTGATGATGATACTGGTGATATTATCATTTTGGGATGATTAATTTGATGTTGTTCTTGATAATCCTTGTTGAATTATTTTTCACAAGTGTCAAGAACATAATGATCATGTTAATTGATCATTGGAGTGATTGAAGGATGTTAGAATTCATAGTTGAGGACTATGATATTCGTTTGTGTGGCTTGATCAATTCGTGTTTGAATCGAGGTTCTCTATGGTGTTGTTTTCTGTTGATTTTGTGTTATTGAATGAACTGTATTTAATTCAAAGTTGTTCGAGTGCTTGTGATCGTCGGAGGACCCCATTCGTCATTCGTTTGAGGATTTCATCGCCTTCGGTTTGAGGCAAGTTTTATATTTGTACTGGTCAATGAGATTAATACTATCATGTATGTGTATGAATGTGTTGTATCATTTCAAGACGTAGGCTCTTCGTGATTTTCGTTGATATCAGGGAATTGTTTGCCAAGTGTTATTGTTGATTGTCTTGTTGTTATTATTGTTGTCGATAACCGGTTTGCGGTATCGATATATCGATTGATATTGTTGATATTGATGTTCGATTAAGACATCGCTATGAGTGTTTCTATTGCAGTTGGTGTTTTGCTATCGATGTTGTACTGGACGATTGAAGGCATTGACGTATTTGATTATCATTCCCATCGTATGTAACCAATTATAGGTAATGAGGCATCCATTGAGTCGTTGTTATCGATAGGTCATTCTAAGAAAATCGAAGTATTGAATTGGGACTGTCGAGGATAGTCCCCATACGTTGATTCGTTGTTATCGAATGGTCATTCTAAGACAATGGAGGTACTGAATTGGGACTGTCGAGGATAGTTCCCATCCGTAGATTCGTTGTTATCGATTGGTCGTTCTAAGACAATCGAGGTATTGAACTGGGACTATCGAGGATAGTTCTCATCTGTGGATTCATTGTTATCGATTTGTCATTGTAACACAATCGAGGTATTGAATTGGGATTGTCGAGGATAATTCCCATCTGTTGTGTCGTTGTTATCGGTTGGCCATTCTAAGGCAATCTAGGTATTTAAATTTGGGACAGCCGAGGACGGTGCCCATCCGTGAGTTATTGTTGTCGTGTTGAACGACTCAAGGCAGCACACTATTATTTTTGTGAATTCAGTAATCTTGTGATCGTTGCCATTTGTGATTAATTGTGTTTTGGAGGCTAGTCTCGGCTAGTGCTCGATGGGTAAGTTTTGGGCTTGAACCTTCTCGGTTGGTTTCCCAACACCTACAGTTCAGTAGGTCACGGTCACTGGGTGATCTCATTATGGGTAAGTCTGGGGCTTGAACATTCACGGTTGGTTTCCCAGCACCTGCAATTCAGCAGGTCACGGTCATTGGATGACCTCATTGTGATACAGCTTCGTGCTGTGTTGCTTCGGCCCCTCATTGTGATACAGCTTCGTGCTGTGTGGCTTCAGCCCCTCATTTTGATACAGCTTTGTGTTGTGTGGCTTCGGCCCCTCATTATGATACAGCTTCGTGCTGTGTGGCTTCAGCCCCTCATTGTGATACAGCTTCGTGGTGTGTGACTTCGGCCCCTTATTGTGATACATCTTCGTGCTGTGTGGCTTCGGCCCCTATTGTGATACAGCTTCGTGCTATGTGGCTTCGGCCCCTCATTGTGATACAGCTTCGTGCTGTGTGGCTTCAGTCCCTCATTGTGATACAGCTTCATGATGTATGGCTTTGAACCCTCATGTGATACAGCTTCAAGCTATTTGGCTTCAGGCTATTGTGATGATTTGCAGCTTCGGCTGAGGGCTTTCAGGCCATTGTGATATTTTGCAGCTTCGGGTGAGGGTGTTTAGGCCATGTGTGATGTATTTATGTTTCCATTGAAGCCTTCGGGCATTGTAGATCGTATCCATTTCAGCTTTGGTTTGGTTTACCTTCGGGTAATTCGTTGTTGTGCTCTTTATTGATGATTCGATGTTGGGCACTTGTGTTCTAACCAGTTGAGCAGGTATTGATCATATGTCATGGGCATATTGTTTCACGAATGCTCTGTTCTTACCTTGGTTTGTGAGCATCTCGTATTATCATTGTTGTACCGTTTATTTTGCCTTTGGATGCATATCATGTTGTACATGTATTTGATATTCATTATTTGTATGACTGACCCC
Source organism: Orobanche coerulescens (assembly GCA_033398695.1). Classification (NCBI taxonomy): domain Eukaryota; kingdom Viridiplantae; phylum Streptophyta; class Magnoliopsida; order Lamiales; family Orobanchaceae; genus Orobanche; species Orobanche coerulescens. The sequence continues at coordinate 96,982,401 of CM065804.1, read as the reverse complement.
GTAGGGGCGGAACATGTTCTCATGTTCCAGGTGTTTGCGAGGAGAGAGTTGAGACACAGGGGCATGACGATGGCGACGAACGCATTCGAGCAATACTAGTCCCGAGTTGTTTCATTGTTCATGTTGGACAGTCAGTTTGGAGTGTTCTCCAGTTTTTCAGTTGTTGTCATTTTGTGTTATCCGAGCAAGGATCGTGGATGTTGTATTTTTATTTTGGCCATGTAGGCCCATCGTTGCCATTGAAATTCCACATCGGAACACTGTGGCGGATATCAAAGAGGATTGTGATTTTCCTTTTTGGTCAGTTTGTTGTATTTTAGCGGTGTTCGCCTGGTGAATTTCCTGTTGTGGGGTCCACGGAACTATAATAACCCAATGGGATTTTGATGGTGTTACAATATATATATATATATATATATATATATATATATATGCATATTTCACGAACTCTTTTTCATTTTAGTATTGCCTACTTTATGCATTCGGGGATGCTGACTAAATCATGTGTGGACGATTGTGGTGTTACTAAGCGGTTGTTTTCTTAGTTTGTTCTGCTACTCTTTTGTTTTAAGTTTCGAGGGCGAAACTTATTTTAAGGGGGTGGTATGCAATATCCTGAATGTTAGAATAATATTTTATCATTGACTTTGTTGGAATATTGGTAATGTGATTTTTTTTGGTAGAAGAGAGTAAGGTTTCGGGTAGTGTTTTCTAATATCGTCGAATAATTATTAGTTAGAAGGTGACGGTGACGAACGTGTATTCTCCGATAAATTATTCAATGAAAATTAGAGAAATTATCTGGAATAAATATGAGCTTGTGAATTTAATTGGATGTATTGGAGATGCATTTATAGTCTTGGATCATTTACAATAAGAAATTGAGCATGTCGTGGACAAGTATAAACTTTGAAAAATCACCACGGATTTTTGGGGTGTTCGAAAATTATAAAAATTTAAAGTTATGATCGAATTAGTAGAGACTGTCAGATGCCGAGCGCCGACCGAAGACCGTGCACATGAATCGCCTGTCAATGCCGGGTGAGCCCATCAGCGTGTTGGGCAGGTCAGCAAGCAGGCGCCGAAAGTGGCCAACACACTTTTGCTTCACGCGTTTTGTTGACTGACTAGCGGATTTTGAACCCATAAAGCACGGCCTTACCTCTAAGTTTCTTTAATACCATTTATCAATATCTGTAGAAAATGTACTCCTCTTCCATAAAGTCCTTTCATATACTAGTCTTAAATATTTAAGTCCTCAAAAACGCTCAAACACCCAGCGAATCTGAGCAATCTAGTCCAGGAGACATCCGATAGATGTCTGGCAAAATTCCCCCGAGAGTCTGTAAGTTCCAGACTGAGTTGCCATCTTTGAACGCAATTATCTCATAATCGGCAAGTTATGTTACGAATATATCTCGAGTATTTTGTCACTAAAATACATATAAATATAAATGTTATTTGGGCCGTAGGTATTGAGTCAGAATACTTGGACAATACCAGTGTTTTTCTAGTGAGTCAGCCCTGCTATTTTCAGTCATTTTTCAGCAACATTTCCTTTAAACGTTGATCGAGTTACCTTGAACATGTATAACTTTTAATCTTCGACTTATCATTCGATACCGTTTTATTCTTTCACCGTTCCAATCGAGATAAGTTTTCCTAAAATCTTAGTGCTCGGAAATTTGAGGATTTTAAACGATGTTGTCCGTTTATTCCGAATTAGCTTAGATTATTGAATGATTATCAATAGTCTAGTTGTATTCTACCATTTTCGTTGTTTTTCCATGATTTAATTGCTAGAAATTTGTCGATTTATTGAGTTCCTAATTGACTCCTTCAATTTGTTCGGTAAAATATCGTAGAGGGAATTCGGGCGGTCTACGATGTTTTCCTCGTGTGATTGTTGCTTGATTGGTGATAGGATATTAGGATCGAGTTCCCCATGAAGAGCCATTGTTTAACCCTTCCGTTCGTCGTTTTCATCAAGGTTCCAGAGTTTTCCGATTGACCATGTTCTCCGCAGTATTCGTGAGAGATTACGGAGGCAAGTACCTAGATATACGATTTATATCTTTGCAAAATCACAGTTGTTCGAAGCTAGCGTTGTTTTATATCAATATATGTAAGTTATATATATATATATATATATATATTTGTGCTGCTTGTGAGCTTTAAGCGATTGACGTTAATATTAATTTAATGTATATGAATTATAGAAAACTATAAGCTATAATACCCGAGTTTTGTTGAGTTTTTCTATAGGTTATCGGATTGGCGTTGTCCATGTCCTTGTAATGTTGTGCCATGTTTGGGTGTGTCATGAGTAGACACTTGTTTGATTTCGTCTTAGACCGTTGCATGAGTTTTCGGTTCATGGTCATGTAGCGCACGCTAACGCTACATTGTTGTAGTTAGTGCATGCTATAGGGTGTGCAGCGCGCACTAACTGGCAGCTCAGAGGCAGTCCGAGAGCTACTGGACTGGGACTGGAGTCTCGATAGCGCACGGTAAGTTTAGTAGTTAGAGCACGCTATCGTCCGTATTAACGCACGTTATTGTTGGCTTTGCGCACACTACCTGGCAGGTGCGGTATTGTCTAGAAGCCACTGGACTGGTCACATGGCTCGTTAGCGCGCGCTATGTTTCTTGGCTAGCGCACGCTAATAGTTGTTGCGGGCAGAATGTTCTGGAGCATTGATCCCGTTAGCACGCGCGAATGCAGTATGTTTAGCGCACGCTAATAACTGTCCAGTATAAATGCTGGACATCAGCCTTTATTTCGTCATTTCTCATCTTTCTTCGTCTCTTTCCATCGGGAGCGAGCTCTAGGGGCGATTTGGGGCAATCTTCATCATCAAGTTTCATCTTGGAGTGGATTTGTGTATTTCAACATCATCTAATCATCTTCTTTGTTCGGATCAAGGTATTCTCTTCTTAGAATCCTAGTTTCTAGAATTTGGGGGTTTTCCTTGTTTCATGATTCTTACTCGATCTTATCCAGTCAGTTGTGTATTCTTGTTGTCCTGGTTGCGATCTTTGGATTGGCGACTCGTTTATTGATTTTATTTCACCTGGAGCATTATTTCGATTTCTTTGAGTAACATTTGGGTCCTTGTTGTTCTTATTGTCAATTCGGATTTCGATTGATGTTGTTGACCCGTGATGGTATTGTTCTTATAGTATTTGTGGGATTGTCGAGTTCTTGCTCGTTCTTGTAAGTGCATGGGCTACCCAACCTTGTCCGTGCGTTGCTCCGTTGCTCGTGGTATCTAGGCAAGTATCTTGCCCATACACTTCTTGTTTCGTAGACGTGATACTTGGTAATTGATTTTATGTGGAACATGAATGTTTTAAGGAACATTAAAAAAGAATCGGTATATTTCGATAAAAGGTTTTCCTTCAAAGATAACTCGTATGCTTCATGAACAAATGTGTTTTCAGAATATGTGTGTTAGTGTCGTATGTTGGAGGATGTTATAATCATATTCGTATATATAGTAGACCATAATCACTTATCGAGGATGGTGTATCGATACGTGTACTTGTTCGGTGAATATGTGACGTGGTGTGATATTAGTTGTTACTCCCTTGAAAGGAGGTTGTGATGCTTAGTGTTGTTTGGGTTGGTATTTGTTTATTGTTGTGTGATTGTTGTAAGTGTTGTGCCACCGGGTAAGATTGTTGAATCTCCGGGATCCGTCCTTGCTAGTATGGATCGGGCATGACCGTGGAGTTATCTAATCAGATATGTCTTGTGGGGACTCCGAGGTTCGTGGCTTGCTAGCCGGTGCTGAGATAACTCGTAGGGTTATCCAATCAGAGTATGTCTTGCGGGGACTCTGAGGTTCATAGCTTGTTAGTGCGATACCGCGATAACTTATGGTTGTGGTTTGGTTGTGTGACATACGTGTCATGGGTTGTCCAATTGGGTATGTCTCATGGAGGATCTGAGGTTCGTGGATTGCTAGCCCGGTACTGGGATAACTATGAACGTAAGTGTGGATGTGGTTACGTGACTGTTGTCACGGTTACATGTGATATTGTGTGGGTTCTCATTGGGTTATTCACTCGCGTATGTTCTGTGGGAGCATCTGAGGTTCGTGGCTTGTTAGTACGGGACACGAATAATCCTTGGGAATATGTTGATATGGATGATTGGGTCGTAGACCCCATCTTTGGTTATCGGAATTGTATTTTGGAAAATGATCTTTGGGCTGTGTCCCTAAGTGGTTTCGAAAGGCTTGAGAATTCTTAAATCCCAAATGTTTTCAAAACTCCCGAGATCGTAAAATGTTTTGTAAGATGTATATTGGGTTTATTCCTACCTTTCATGATTGAACTGTTTTGGTCAAGTTATTTATCTCGGGAAGTATGTTCATGAATATTATATTCTTGGAGCTTGTTGTGTATGGCTTGTATTTGTATTTTATACTTACACTTGCAAAATAGTGGAGTTTGCTAACCCCAGAGTAATCGGGGGTGGATGTCTGAATTACGTCCAGGTACTTGCAGGTTCTTGGGGTGCTGATCACAGGATCGGTACGAAGGATGATGGAAGACAACGATAATCACATGTAGATCAGTATGGAGTATTTTAGGCAAGTCTTGTGGTATTGTCTTTTCCGTCGTGGTGTTATTCCCGTCTTATGGGAGTGTTGATGTATCCCGACCCCTGCGTGGGTATGAGTTGTGAGGTAGAGTTATGTATGTTTGATGTGTATGTTGTGGCGAAAGACCAAATTGGTATAATGGTTCGTTATTTAGCCAGTTCGGCATGTATTGTGTTGTTGCGTTTTCTGTATTTAGCCTGGTAGATCCTCACGGAGAGGGTCTGCGGTGCTGCAATATTCCCGAGTGGCTTCGGGGTGTTACAAAATATGGTGTCAGAGCTTAGATTGTGGAAACCTAGGCTGTCGGGTCGAGCTGTGTGTTGTCGAGTCTTGTCTTGTCAGATTTTGTCTGAGTGAGTTGTGTCGCGACGCGTCGTTTGAGATGTCGGTCGCGATTAGTATCAAGGTGCAGCCATCATCTTCGTGCGACATGTGAATGTAAGTCTCCCTACTATATTGTGCCTTGTATTATACGAGCTTGTGTGATTTTACGTTATGAGGTGGAGTCTGAATGTGAATTGTGAATACGTATTCAATACTTGTTTGGTTCTCGTATTGTGCTGGGATGAAGAGTGGTGTCGGTGTATATTTACATATATTGTGTAAATCGTTTTTACATTGGTAATAGTTTTGGTGTGGTAATGCAAGGAAATTTTATCACGCGATATTTTAAAGATCTAAATCTTTTTGAGGAGTCACGTAAACTTTATTTTAAAACATCCTTCAAGGGAGGAAAAAGTTGATTTTCGTATGATGACCTGAAGACCGATTTTTTTTTGAGAATTCAAACTATTAATATATCAATTTTCATCTTGTATTATAAGTTTTCAAAACGCATTTTTTAAAAACTCAAATGAGGTCTACAAAATTTAATCAAGACGTGACTCTCGCTTTTAACTTTTCAGTTTCATGATTGTAAATCGGAAGTTAGGTGGGGATGATGTTATAGTTGTTTGGGTAACAGTGCTCAGACATGTGATTATAATGAGGTGTGAACGCTGAGTCATTCGGTATGTACTCATTGTGTTAGTCCTCTTTACTGAGAGGTGGAATTTCGGTTTTGAATGATGTAATCATGTGAATCGACGGCGTTTGGATTTGTATGTTATTGTTTATTTATAACCTTCGATTTTGGTATTGTTTGGTATATGTGTTGGAATATAAAACGCAGTGGAAGCGAGATTGAATATTTGAATATATTTAGTTTTATAAACTAACCAACAAAATTGCGGATCTATTTAGGCTTGTCAATTAATTAATTAAACAGACTAATTAACAATTTAAATATACGTATTTATGTAGTAGAATTGGTAATTCATACCTTTGAAGCGAAGTGGTAGAAAGATCCCTATTTGGTTGATCGAACTCCTCCATATATTCCTCCTTGATCTTCTTGTATTTCTACCTCAAGATCTTCTAGAGTAAATCCCATCTATATCCCGATGTCGTGTCGGTAACAATCTATCGGACTGCTTGGACTGCAATATGGATCGGCCGAAATTTTTCCCAAGAAATACCTTACGAATTTTTCTCTCTATTTTTCTTGAATATTTTAGAATTTATAAAAATATTGTGTTAGCTAAATTGTGGAATCCAAGACACAAGTAAAGATCCACAATTAAACACAAAATATGAAAAAATCGAAATTTCTTGTTCAATAATAGTGAAAAAATCGGCCACGCCTTATGTCCTATTTATAGGTGTTTTAGGCTACTCTAGGGACCTTAAGGAGGATAAGGTAAGGACTCCCAATAGATTTCATTTACCAATATTAGGACTCTTCCTAATATAATGAATCTATTAATATCAACTTAGTCCACTAAAAGATTGATATTGCACTTCCTACCAAAATCCCAAATTACGAAATTGGGCTCCCTTTTGAATTAATTATTTCCCATATATTCAATGTCCATTAATTAATTTAAGCTACTGACAACTTTTAATTAATTAATATGTTATACATGAGTATACCACTCGAGCTTTATTATTATATCGAAAAATTTATTCCACCTGCAGGGTTTAATATAATAATCATTTCGAGTGCCTCAAGGGACATGATCAATCCGACTGGTCGGGACACGATTTCTAGCTATAATATTAATTATCATATAAATAATAATATTGCCCAAAATATCGAGCATATTGAGTCAATCATTTTGGCTCTCACCCATGATAAATCAAAACAATAAATATTAAATATATATAATTAAATATTAATCACTAGAATTAAAAAATAATAATTGTCCAAGATGTACATTCTTCGTAAGGTCAGTATAGAAGAATCTATCTCACCTCGATCCTGTTCAACGTATACCGAATGCGCTAATATATGCTCAAGACTAACCAATCTCAAGCATGTATTATAACCTCTCACATAACGGTGTAATGTTATATAGGTTGTGAACTAATTATTACTATATAAGGGACTGATAATATGATCTTCTGTGTGACTCGACACACCACATAATCTATAATATAAAGTAATTTAGACAATATTTGCATAACCATAGCGTGAATAAATGTGCAAAACATGTGATAAAATGAATTAAATATTCTCATAGATAAAGACCGGGAAATTAGGTAATACAAGCATAAAGTATACTTTGATGTATATAACCCTAACAATCTCCCAACTCAAAGCATGCTTTTGAAATATACTATCTAGACTATATCTATCTATCTCCCACTTATACTCAAAGCAATGCTGCCATACATCTCAACCCCATTCCTTCCACATGCCCTTCAAATGACTTTGAGGGCAACCCTTTCATGAAAGGATCAGCTAGGTCGTCTTCAGATGCTATCTTGGAGACAATAATCTTTCATCTGTTCAAAAAATCTCGAATGAGATGATATTTGCGCTTGATATGTTTGCTTGCTTTGTAGGCCCGTGGTTCATTCGAATTTGCAACAGCACCTGTATTATCACAATAAAGTGTAATACTCCTAGACAAATTAGGAATCACACCCAAATCCTTTAGGAAGTACTTGAGCCATACCGCCTCTTTAGCTGTCTCTGAGGCTGCTATATATTCGGCTTCCATGGTAGAGTCCACTATGCATTTCTACTTCACAATCCTCCAACTGATGGCTCCACCACCCAAAGTGAAAACATATCCGGAAGTTGACTTCGACTTTTCTTTGTTGGAACTGAAATCTGAGTTAGTGTAACCCAAAGGACAAAGTGTATCCGATTAATATACAAGCATATGCTCCATAATCCTTCTTAGGTACTTGAGTATAAGCTTGATAGCAATCTAATGTCCCGGTCTTGGGTTCGACTGATATCTCGCCACCATGCCTACATCATGACAGATATTAGGCCTAGTGCAAAGCATAGTATACATGAGGCTTCCCACTGCCGAAGCATAAGGGACCAGCTTCATGTCATCTATCTCCTTCTAAGTCCTAGGACACATAGCCTTAGATAGATGAATTCCATGTCTGTAAGGTACGAAACCTTTCTTGGAATTCTCAATACTAAACCATTTTAGCACCGTATCAATATAGAATGCTTGAGATAATCACAACATCCTTTTCTTGCAATCTCGAATGATCTTAATACCAAGGATGTGCTCGGCTTCTCCCAAATCCTTCATATTGAACTACTTAGATAGCCATACCCTTACGTCTGATTATACCTTCACATTGTTTCCAATTAGAAATATACCATCTATGTATAATACAAGAAACACTAGCACGTTTCCATCACACTTTTTGTATACACAAACCTCACTAGGACACTGTTCCAAACCATACGATTGAATGACCTCATCAAATCGCATGTTTCAAGACCTTAAATGCTTGATGCTTGCTTGAGACCATAAATGGCTCTCTTAAGCTTGCACACTAAGTGCTCCTCTCCTTCAGCAATGAATCCCTCAGGTTGGCGCATATAGATTTTCTTATCAAGACTCCCGTTCAATAATTCAGTCTTGACATCCATCTGCCAATTCTCCATATCCAAATGCGCAGCAATAGCTAAGAGAATCTGGATCGATTTAAGCATGGCTACCGGCGAAAAGGTCTCATCGTAGTTGATGCCCTCCTTCTAAGTGTAACCTTTCGCAACAAGTCTTGATTTGAAGATTTCAACCTTCCATTTTGATCCTCTCTTGCACTTGTAGACCCACTTACTTCTAATGGGTTTTACCCTATTGGGTAGCTCTACTAGCTCCCACACTTGATTAGAGTCCATAGATCCCATTTCGGATTCCATTGTCATTTGCCAGGATTCAACATCCTTGTCTTGAACTACCTGCCTATACGTACATGTATCCATTTCATCCTAGTCCGGGGAGTGGTCCGAAGATGCTCCCACACCGATGAAATGATCAGGTTGACGAACAACCCACCCACTATAATGAGGTGTGTCTTTGGTTTGTGTATCCACAATAGTGTCGATACGTGGTACACTAGGCGTTTGTACAATTGGTATTGTCGAAATCTCACCCCTAAGTTCCTCTAGAATCACCTCACTGCTAGGCTTATGGATTATTACATAGTCCTCCTCTAAGAACCGGGAATTGGTGCTAATAATGACCTTCTGATCTTTAGGACTGTTTAATAAGACACCCTTCGTTCCCTTCAGATATCCTACAAATACTCGTACTTCTGTATGAGATGCCAACTTATCAGCTTCCTTATTCAGCACGTGTGCTGGTGAACCCCAAATCCGAATATGTCCCAGACCTGGTTTGCACCCATTCCACAGTTCTGTGGGTGTTTTTGGAACTGATTTCGAAGGAACCAAGTTTAGAATGTATGCCATTGTTTCCAAGGTGTATCATCAAAACGAAATAGGCAAATCAAAATAACTCGGCATTGACCTAACCATCTCTAATAAAGTATGATTCCTTTGTTCAAAAACACCATTTTGTTGTGGTGTACCAGGTGTAGTGAGCTAGGAAGTAATCTCCTCATGTACCAAGAAATCCAAAAACTCTCCACTAAGATATTCGCCACCACGATAAGATCGTAGTGACTTGATACTCTGTCCATGACGCTTCTCCATTTTAGCCTTGAATTCTTAGAACTTATCAAAAGATTCAGACTTACGTCGCATCAAATAGATGTATCCATATCTCGAATAATCATCTATAAACGTGATGAATTATTCGAAACCAACCTTAGCCTGGTTGTTCATTGGACCACATACATCGGTGTGTACCAATTCCAATACATTTTGTGCTCGATTTCCTTTGATTTGGTAAGCTCTTTTAGTCATTTTGACTTCCAGATAGGATTTGCTGATTGGAAATGACTCAACTTGGAGTGAATCTAATGGGCCATCGTTTACCAATCTTTGAATCCTTCTAAGGTTAATATGACCCAATCGTAAATGCCATAAATATGTCTGATTTGTGCTTAAAGGTTCTTTTCTTTGTTAGTATTAGTCAAAGAATTAATCGATTTATAATTATGCAAGGGAGTTGGTGCAGCATTAATGATATAAAGTCCTTCATTATAAGTACTCGTGCAAACATATTCACCATTTCTTTTAATAATTGCATTATCTCCAAAAGAAACTGAATATCCATCATAACACAATTTAGAAATTGAAATTAAATTCATTCTAAAATTAGGCACTAATAATACATTATTTAGGATTAGAATCCTATCATTAACTTTTAACTGCATGACTCCCACTGCAACAGCCTTCAGCCTGGAATAGTCACCCCAGCTAATAGTAATCTCATCCGCACTAAGTACTTTGGTTACTTAGAACCCCTGCGAGTCACAACAAACATGATCAGTGGAGCCCGAATCTACTATCCACGAAGTGATAGAACAGGCACCCAAACATGTTTTGACTACCAGCGCATGAGACGTACCTTTCTTAGGGCAGTCACTCTTGAAATGCCCCTGGAGACCACACTTATAGCATTTGCCCTTTGGCTTTTTGTTTGCCTCGGACTGAGGAGCCTTGGACTGAGGAGCGTTGCCCTTAGCTTTGAAAGTTGCCACTTGCTTCTGGCCAACCTGCTTTTTCTTCTTTCCCCATTTGAGTTTTGAAGAAGTAGAACAGGTTGCCGCAAGAACTTGATGATAACCTTGTTTGAAGAGACCTTCAGCAGATTGAAGCTCTGTTAGAAGTTCCGCCAAAGTGTATGTCCTACGATTCATATTGTAGTTAAGGTAGAACTGCTCAAAGATTCTTGGTAAACTTCCCAAGATAATATCGACCTGCCACTCTACATCGATAGTAGCCCCCAGTATGCTTAGTTCGTTCAAATGAGACATCATTTTCAGCACATGATCCCTTACTGGAGTCCCTTCAGACATTTGGGTTGTTATCAACACCCTCATTGCATTTTGCCTAGCCGCCCGGTTCTGATGACCAAACATCTTGGTGAGATTTTGAATCATCTCCGCGGCTGAGCCCATCATCTGATGATGATGCTGCAATACATTTGTCAGTGAAGCCAAAATGTAACAGCGAGCCATCTTGTCAGACTTCTCCCATTTTCGGAATTCATCCAACTCTCCAGGAGTGGCATTGGGTTCTGGTTCAAGAGGGCTTTCCTCAGCTAACACAAATTTATGCCCCTCGGTAGTCAGGACAATGTCAAGATTTCTTTTCTAGTAGGCAAAGTTAGTGCCATCAAGTTTATTTTCTTTGAGAATAACAACTAGTGGATTGAAAGACATCTGAGAATAAAGTTAAAAACACCATTCCTCACATAATTCGACACAAAATATATTGAAAAACCTTAAAACACAATATATATGCAGTCAACCAACACCTCAAAAAAAACGCACATGCAAATCACGTTAGTGTGGACGTTTACATATACATTTCTCAAGTAGATTTTAACGTCTTTAATTTTACTATCTAGTCAAGATGCGTTTTGACAAGTAAAGTTAATAGTTGGTTCCTCTTGGCCATGTATTAAATTAACATAGACTCCGATGGGAGCTTATTAATTAATACACCTAAGTGAACACAATAATTTAACAAATCTTAGAATATTATTTAATGATAATAATCCTACAAATGGAGAGGTCCTATCATAAAAAATAACATTCACCTTTTTGTTATCTAATTGAAATTTAAAAACTAGTGAGCTAATACACAGCAAATCCGATGTGGAGGAAGACTCTAATATCAATGCGCATGCTAATTATTTCACAATTTAAACCAATTATGGAGGCCAACTTGATTTTGAAAAATCAATTATTAAAATCACTTAGTTATTTTGTAAAAATAAGGTTTTTAATTTTCTCATCCTAATATGTAAGAAACATATCACGCATACATCCATACATATCATACATCAAAACAGTAAAACCAACAAATAATTAAAACTGGATAATTAAATACAATTATCATGGCTTTTATTGCTCGTTTTGAATAACGAGAAAATTCTTGGCTCTTTTGCTCCCACTGCTTCAAGCATCTCGTCACCTTCTCCCGGTTGGGGCACAAAAATTGCCAAATTTAGAAACTTTCTTCCATGCAAAATTAATTGCACAAGAAACTTCCAAAAAAATTATTGTGCTCCAACACACACAACGAACGGTGGATAAACCAAGAGGACCATACAGCGAACGAACCTTCCCGCACAAGCCCGACCCACTGCCCGACCCGACCCGCGACTGCCCGGCCCATACTGTCTGACCTGCGGCCCTGTACAGCCAGACCCGACCTGTTGGACTCAGTTCTGCCCGACCCGAGGCGCCCGCGGCCGAGACAGCATATGCTGGACGAGTCCCGATCGGCAGCAGGCTGGTCTCGGTCGGTTCGTCCGATCGGGACTCCTTTTCGTGCTGGACTTATTTTCCTTCATACTTTGTGTATCCAACTCGATTACAATTTTACACTTAATAAAATACATCGAATTTTACAACAAAAATTACAAGGAAAAATAAAATCCTATTCTATCCATGGATTTTCTCATGGGAAAAACTTATACATGCCTCAAAATCGGTCCAAATTACCAAGAAAAATTCATAAATAAATAAAAATATCACATAGTCATGATAATTGGACCATATTTACCCGCAAGACAATTTTTAGAAAAATATTCTAAACATCATATCATATGAATATATTAAATTGCTATCAAATTAATCAAAAAATTAATTAAATTGAACAGAACCTAAGCATCGGCTCTGATACCAATTATTGGAATATAAAACGCCGCGGAAGCGAGATTGAATATTTGAATATATTTGGTCTTATAAACTAACCAACAAAATTGCGGATCTATTTAGGCTTGTCAATTAATTAATTAATTAAACAAACTAATTAACAATTTAAATATACGTATTTACGCAGTAGAATTGCTAATTCATACCTTTGAAGTGAAGTGGTAGAAAGATCCCTATTTGGTCGATCGAACTCCTCCTTGTACTCCTCCTTGATCTTCTTATATTTCTACCTCATTATCTTTTAGAGCATATCCCGCCTATATCCGGATGTCGTGTGGGCAACAATCTACCGGACTGCTTGGACTGCAATATGGATCAACCGAAAATTTAGAAAAATATTCTGTTACCTAAATTGTGGAATCCAAGACACAAGTCAAGATACATAATTAAACACAAAGTATGAAAAAATCGAAATTTCTTGTTTAATAATGGTGAAAAAATCGGCCACCCCTTGTGTCCTATTTATAGATGTTTTGGGCTAGTCTAGGGACCTTAAGGAGGACAAGGTAAGGACTCCCAATAGATTTCATCTTACCAATATTATTACTCTTCCTAATATAATGAATCTATTAATGTTAGCTTAGTCCACTAAAAGGTTGATATTGCACTTCCTACCAAAATCCCAAATTATGAAACTGGGCTCCCTTTTGAATTAATTATTTCCCATGTTTAAGATATTCCATGTCCATTAATTAATTTAAGCTACTGATAGCTTTTAATTAGTTAATATGTTATACATGAGTATACCACTTGATCTATATTATTATATCGAAAAATTAATTCCACCTGCCGGGTTTAATATAATAATCCTTTTGAGTGCCTCAACGGACATGATCAACCAGACTGGTAGGGACACGATTTCTAGCTATAATATTAATTATCATATAAGTAATAATATTGCCCAAAATATCGAGCATATTGAGTCAATCATTTTGGCTCTAGCAATAAATATTAAATATATTATTAAATATTAATCACTAGAATTAAGAAATAATAATTGTCTGCGATGTATGTTCTTCTTATAGTCAGTACAGAAGAATCTATCTCACCTCGATCCTGTTCAACGTGTACCGAATACGCTAATATATGCTAATGGTCAAGACCAACCAATATCATGCATATATTACAACCTCTCACATAATGGTCTAATGTTATATAGGTTGTGAACTAATTATTACTATATAATGGACCGATAATGTGATCTTACAGTGACTTGACACACCATATTATCTACAATATAAAGTAATTTAGACAACATTTGCATAACCATAGCGTAAATAAATGTGCAAAACATGTGATAAAATGAATTAAATATTCTCATAGATAAAGACCGGGAAATTAGGTAATACAAGCATAGAGTATGCTTTGATGTATACAACCCTAACAATATATTCATAACGTGTTGCTGAATTAGAGCAGTTAGCGCACGCCAAGTGTGCAGCTAGCGCGCGCTAATGTGGCACGGCTAGCGCACGCTAAGTCTCTGTTGTAGCGCGCGCTAATCAGTCTGAATAGAAGTTATGGAACTGCATACTGTCCGTTAGGTCTTACTTTTGCAATTGTTAGACCGATCATCTGTGACCGTATTCTATGTGTGTTGTCTAGTGATGACAATTGTTGTGTGTGATTTTGTGTAATGATTTTTCATCGCACTAGGTGGTTACTTGTTAGTATGTCGAGGGCAGAGGTCGAGGTCGTAACCGTGGTACAGATGGCCATGGGGATCAGATGCGGGATCAAGAGAAAATTGCCGGGAATGATATTGGTATGGGTGTTACTACTATATTGCAACAAGTAGCAGCACAGATGACTCAGTTGACCCAGGCGGTTCAACGCAACACTGACGCGACTCAGAACGTCAGTGTAAATCAATGGCTTCGAGAGGTAGTTCGTATGAATCCCCCTCGATTAGCCAGTACTGCGGATGTGTTGGGCTGGGATGGTTGGCTTTTCCAATTAGGAAAGATATTCGAGGCAGTTGATTGCCCCGAAGAGCGGAAGGTGCTTATCACTGAGTACCTTCTTGATAGATATTCCGCTAATTGGTGGGAAGCTGTTAAATCTCGTGACCGTGTTGTCACGTGGGCAGAGTTCCAAGAATTTATGGAAACTGACTTTTGCCCGAAACTAATTAGGGATCAGAGGATTCGTGATTTTTGCTTGGCAGAACCGTAAGATATATTGGTGTCGCAGGCTATCATCGATTATAGCAAACAACTCAGTTATGTGCGAGATCAGGTGAGGACTGAAGAAGAGAAGATTTGTCACTTCGACATGCGGATGAAGCTAGAGATTCATTAGTATATGGCGGGATTCACTTCCAATTCGTTGAGAGATTATCAGGATCGAGCCTTAGCTTACGAGCTAGCTTCGTTATCAATGGAACGTGTGCCCGAGTCAAAGGAACAGAGGAAAATTGTTGATCTTATGGGAGGTACAGAAGTTGGTGTTTCTAGATTACAATGTCGTGGTCTTTCTGTTGTGAAGATCTATTACCCGATGAGTGGGACTAAGAGTTCCAAGTCGCCAACTTTGACTCCTGGTAAAGCCAGGAGGTGTTTTAACTGTAATACATCGGGACATGTACGTGCACATTGTCCTTCTCCGCCAGTAACATGTTACAAGTGCGGACTCAAGGGACATCGGATTCAGTTTTGTGAGTTGATCACCTAGTCTTCCTAGGCACGGACTTGAGCACCAATGTCAGGATCGACCCTGAGAGGTTCCTGAGAGGTGTAGTCTACCAGTGCTTGTTATGTTTTTCCTTGTTTCGTTGTTTAAGATTTCGGGGGTAACCTTATTTATTTAGAAGCGGATCGAATTTTTGAACTTCTGTATTTTCAATCTTATCGACTCATTTTTGTTCGTTGGTATTTTCTGAATTTGTTCTGTTCTTGTCTTTGTCGTTCGAGCGAGATCTGATACTGTTCGGATTAATCCATTTATCATTGTAACTTTTTCTGAGTTCGGTTCAATTTCCGTGAACCTTATATAAATTGAGCATCTTGTAGTTCTTGCAAGATAATTTAACGTCTTGAGTTTAGGTGTAACTTCGGAGTGGTTGTTCGATCGTTTTTGTTTTGATCGTTGCCGCTCAATCATTATTCTTCGATTGTTATTGTCCGATTGTTTTTGTTTGGTATTGTGTAGTGATTCTTGAGCGTCTGAGCCATTCCGTAATTTTCCATAGTTTTAAATGATTGTCTTTGTATAGATCTTCCAAATCTTTGGAGCTACCAGAATTTCATTCTTGTTCAGCATTAGACTTGTGTTTTGATCGTGGTGCTCTTCGGATTAATATACCATAGTGACTTGTGTTCATTGCATTTTGTTATCGTTCTAGCATAGCGAATCGTATTGTAGCAGTTCTGTACTGCTCTAACGTGCGTCATCTGAGATTGCCTTGCGTAGTCTGTATCAGGTTTTAAGTTTTGGGACGAAACTTATTTTTAGGGGGGTAGAATGTAATACCTGAGATCTTCCCTCCAGTTTCGTTGAGTTTTTCTGCGGGTTATCGGATTGGCATTGTCCATGTCCTTGTAATGTTGTGCCATGTTTTGGTGTGTCATGAGTAGACACTTGATGGATTTCGTTTCATATCGTTGCATGAGTTTTCGGTTCATTATGGTGTAGCGCACGCTAACACTTGTGGTGTAGCGCGCACTACGGTGTTGCAGTTAGCGCACGCTATAGGGTGTGCAGCGCGCGCTAACTGGCAGTCCAGGAGCTACTGGACTGGGGCTGGAGTCTCGATAGCGCACACTAAGTTTAGTAGTTACTGCACGCTATCGTCTGTATTAGCGCACGTTATTGTTGGCTTTGCCCACGCTGCCTGTCGGTGCGGTATTGTCCAGAAGCCACTGGACTGGTCACATGCCTCGTTAGCGCACGCTATGTTTCTTGGCTAGCGCACGCTAATAGTTGTTGCGGGCAGAATGTTCTGGAGCATTGACCCCGTTAGAACGCGCTAATGCAGTATGTTTAGCGCACGCTAATAACTGTCCAGTATAAATACTGGACAGCAGATCGGTTGTGTATTCTTGTTGTCCTGGTTGCGATCTTCGGATTAGCGGCTCATTTATTGATTTCATTTCACCCGGAGCATGATTTCGATTTATTTGAGTAACCTTTGGGTCCTTGTTGTTCTTAGTGTCGATTCGGATTCCGATTGATGTTTTTGACCCATGATGGTATTGTTCTCGTAGTATTCGTGGGATTGTCGAGTTCTTGGTCATTCTTGGAAGTACAAGGGCTACCCGACTGTTTCCATGCATTGCTCTATTGATCGTAGTATCGAGGCAAGTATCTTACTCATATACTTCGTATTTCGTAGACGTGATAGTTGATAATTGATTTTATGTGGAACTTGAATGTTTTAAGGAACTTTCAAAAAGGATCGGTATATTCTCGGTAAAAGTTTTTCCTTCAAAGATAACTCGTATGCTTCGTGAACAAATGTGTTTTTGGAATATGTGTGTTAGTGTCGTTTGTTGGAGGATGTTATAATCATATTTCGTGTATATAGTAGACCGTAATCACTTATCGAGGATGGTGTATCGATATGTGTACTTGTTCGGTGAATATGTGACGTGGTGTGATATTAGTTTTTACTCCCTTGAAAGGAGATTGTGATGCTTAGTGTTGTTTGGCTTGGTATTTGCTTATTGTTGTGTGATTGTTGTAAGTGTTTTGCCACCGGGTAAGATTGTTGAATCTCCGGGATTCGTCCTTACTAGTATAGATCGGGCGTGACCGTGGGGTTATCCAATCGGGTATATCTTGCGGGGACTCCGAGGTTCGTGGCTTGCTAGCCTGATGCCGGGATAACTTGTAGGGTTATCCAATCCGGGTACGTCTTGCAGGGACTCCGAGGTTCGTAGCTTGTTAGCGCAATGCCGAGATAACTTATGGTTGTGGTTTAGTTGTGTGACGTACGTGTCATGGGTAGTCTAATCGGGTACGTCTCGTGGAGGTTCTTAGGTTCGTGGCTTGCCATCCCGGTACCGGGATAACTATGAACGTATGTATGGAAGTGTTTACGTGTCTGTTGTCACGGTAATATGTGATATTGTGTGGCTTCTCATTGGGTTATTCACTCGGGTATGTTCTGTGGGAGCGTCTGAGGTCCGTGGCTTGTTAGTACTGGACACGAATAATCCTTGGGAATATGTTAATATGGATGATTGGGTCGTAGCCCCCGTGTTTGGTTATCGAAATTGTATTTTGGAAAATGATCTTTGAGCTGTGTCCCTAAGTTGTTTCGAAAGGATTGAGAATTTTAAATCCCAAATGTTTTCAAAACTCCCGAGATCGTAAAATGTTTTGTAAGACGTATATTGGGTTTATTCCTACCTTTCATGATTTGAACTGTTTTGATGAAGTGATTCATGATTATTATATTCTTGTAGTTTGTTGTGTATGGCTTAGTATTTGTATTTTATACTTGCACTAGCAAAACAGTGGAGTTTTGCTAACCCCCGAGTAATCGGGGGTGGATGTCTGTATTGCGTCCAGGTACTTGCAGGTTCTTGGGGAGCTGATCACAGGATCGGTATGAAGGATGATGGAAGATAACGATACTAATCACATGCATATCATTATGGAGTCTATTGGGCAAGTCTTGTGGTATTATCTTTTCCATTGTGGTGTTTTTCCCGTCTTAGGGGAGTGTTGATGTATCCCGACCCCTGCGTGGGTATGAGTTGTGATGAAGAGTTATGTATGTTTGATGTGTATGTTGAGGCAAAAGACCGAATCGGTCTAATGGTTTGTTATTTAGCCAGCTTGGCATCTATTGTGTTGTTGCGTTTTCGGTATTTAGCTTGGTAGATCCTCACGGAGAGGGTATGCGGTGCTGTAATATTCCCCAGTGTCTTGGGGGTCTTACAGAATATGGTACCAGAGCTTAAGTTGCGTAAACGTAGGCTGTCGGGTCGAGTTGTGTGTTTTCGAGTCTTGTCTTGTCAAATTTTGTCTGACAGAGTCGTGTCGCGACGCGTCATCTGAGATATCGGTCGTGATTAGTATCAAGGTGCAGCCATCATCTTAGTGCGACCTGTGAATGTAAGTCTCCGTACTATATTGTGCCTTGTGGTATACGAGCTTGTGTGATTTTAAGTTATGAGGTGGAGTTTAAATGTGAATTGTGAATACGTATTCCATACTTGTTTGGTTCTCCTATTGTGCAGGGATGAAGAGTGGTGCTGGTATATATATATATATATATATTTCTTGTTTAATTCGTTTTTACATGGGTGATGGTTTTGGTGTGGTTACGCAAGGAAAGTTTATCAATGCGATATTTTAGAGCTCTAAATGTTTGTGGGGAGTAACGTAAACCTTATTTTAAAACATCCTTCAAGGAAGGAAAAAGTTGATTTTCGTATGAGACCTCAAGACCGAATCTTTTTTTTGAGAATTCAACATATTAATATTTCAATTTTCATTGTGTATTATATAATTTCAAAAAGCATTTTTTTTAAACTCAAATGAGGTCTACAAAATTTACTCAAGACATGACTCTCGCTTTTATCTTTTTGGTTTCATGATTGTTAGTCAGAAGGTAGGTGGTGATGATGTTATAGTTGTTTGGGCAATAGTGCTCAGACATGTGATTATAATGAGGTGTGAATGCTGAGTCGTTCGGTATGTACTCGTTGTGTTAGTCCTCTTTACTGAGAGGTGGAATTTGGGGTTTGAATGTAAGTTGTCTTTTGAGGGTTATTCGCGGGATGATGTAATCATGTGAATCGACCGCGTTTCGATTCGTATGTTTTTGTATATTTGTAACCTTCGATTTTGGTATTGTTTGGTATATGTTCATAACATGTTGCTGAATTATAGCAGTTAGCGCACGCCAAGCGTGCAGCTAGCGCGCGCTAATGTGGCATGGCTAGCGCACGCTAAGTCTCTGTTGTAGCGTGCGCTAATCAGTCTAAACAGAATCTATGGAACTGCATACTGTCCGTTAGGTCTAACTGTTGCGATCACTAGACCGATTATCTGTGACCATATTCTATGTGTGTTGTCTAGTGATGACAATTGTTGTGTGTGATTTTATGTTATGATTTTTCGTTGCACTAGGTGGTTACTTGTTAGTATGCCGAGGGGTAGAGGTTGTGGTCGTAACTGTGGTACAGATGGCCATGGGGATCAGACGTGGGATCGAGAGAATATTGCCGGGAACGATATTGGTATGGGTGTTGCTACTATATTGCAACAAGTAGCAGCACAGATGACTCAGTTGACCTAAGCGGTTCAATGCAACACTAATGAGACTCATAACGTCGGGGTAAATCAATGGCTTCGAGAGGTAGTTCGTATGAATCCCCCTCCATTTGCCGGTGCTGAGGATGTGTTGGGCTGGGATGGTTGGCTTTTCCAATTACGAAAGATATTCGAGGCAGTTGATTGCCCCGAAGAGCGGAAGGTGCCTATCGCTCAGTACCTTCTTGATAGAGATGCCGCTAATTCGTGGGAAGGTGTTAAACCTCGTGACCACGTTGTCACGTGGGCGGAGTTCTAGGAATTTATGGAAGCTGAGTTTTGTCCAAAACCGAGTAGGGATCAGATGATTTGTGATTTTTACTTGGCAGAATCGCAGAATATATCGGTGTCGCAGGCTATCATCGATTATAGCAAACAACTCAGTTATGTGCTAGATCAGGTGAGGACTGAAGAAGAGAAGATCTGTCACTTCGAC
Organism: Orobanche coerulescens; assembly: GCA_033398695.1. Lineage (NCBI taxonomy): Eukaryota > Viridiplantae > Streptophyta > Magnoliopsida > Lamiales > Orobanchaceae > Orobanche > Orobanche coerulescens. The sequence continues at coordinate 96,961,932 of CM065804.1, read as the reverse complement.
ATGCGGATGAATTGGGAGATTAGCCAGTATATGGCGGGATTCACTTGCACTTCCTTGAGAGATTATCAGGATCGAGCCTTAACTTACGAGCTAGCTTCGTTATCATCGGAACGTGTGCCCGAGTCGAAGGAATAGAGGAAATCGGATGATCTTATGGGCAGTACAGAAGTTGTTGTTTCTAGATTACAATGTCGTGGTCTTTCTTCTGTGAAGCTCCATCGCCCGATGAGTGGGACTAAGAGTTCCAAGTCCTCAGCTTTGACTCCTGGTAAAGCCAGAAGGTGTTTTAACTGTAATGCATCGGGACATGTATGTGCACATTATCCTTCTCCGCCAATAATGTGTTACAAGTGCGTACTCGAGGGACATCGGATTTAGTTTTGAGGTGTAACTTCGGAGTGGTTGTTCGATCGTTGTTGTTTTGATCGTTGCCGCTCGATCATTGTTGTTCGACCGTTGTTGTTTGATTGTTATCATTTGGTATTGTGCAGTGATTCTTGAGCATCTGAGCCATTCTGTAATTTTCCAGAGTTTCAAAAGATTGTCTTTGTATCAGATCTTCGAAATCTTTGGGGCTACCAGAATTTCATTCTTGTTCTGATCGTGGTGCTCTTCGGATTAATATACTGTAGTGACTTCTGTTCATTGCATTTTGTTATCTCTCTAGCAAAGCGAATTATATTGCAGCAGTTCTGTACTGCTTGGGGTTCGTTGTGTATTGTCGGGAACAGATAACATGCGTCATCTGGGATTGCCTTGCGTATACTGTATCGTGTTTTAAGTTTCGGGACGAAACTTATGTTTAGGGGGTAGAATGTAATACCCGAGATTTCGCTCCAGTGTCGTTGAGTTTTTCTACGGGTTATCGGATTGGCGTTGTCCATGTCCTTGTAATGTTGTGCCATGTTTGGGTGTGTCATGAGTAGAAACTTGTTTGATTTCGTTTCAGATCGTTGCATGAGTTTTCAGTTCATTGTGGTGTAGCGTACGCTAACGCTTGTGGTGTAGAGCGCGCTACAGTGTTGCAGTTAGTGCATGCTATAGGGTGTGCAGCGAGCGCTAACTGGCAGTTTAGAGGTAGTCCAGGAGCTACTGGACTGGGACCGGAGTCTCGATAGTGCACGCTAAGTTTAGTAGTTAGCGCACGTTATCGTCCGTATTAGCGCACGTTATTGTTGGCTTTGCATACGGTACCTGGTAGGTGTGGTATTATCCAGAAGCCACTGGACTGGTCACATGCCTCGTTACCGCGCGCTATGTTTCTTGGTTAGCAAACGCTAACAGTTGTTGCGGGAAGAATGTTCTTGAGCGTTGACCCCGTTAGCACGCTCTAATGCAGTATGTTTAGCGCATGCTAATAACTGTCCAGTATAAATACTGGACAACAACCTTTATTTCGTCATTTCTCATCTTTCTTCATCTCTTTCCATCGGGAGCGAGCTCTTGGGGTGATTTTGGGCAAGCTTCATCATCAAGTTTCATCTTGGAGTGGATTTGTGTATGTTCAACATCATCTAATCATCTTCTTTGTTCGAATCAAGGTATTCTCTTCTTAGAACCCTAGTTTCTAGAATTTGGGGGTTTTCCTTTGTTTCATGATTCTTACCTGATCTCATCCGATCGGTTGTCTATTCTTGTTGTCCTGGTTGTGATCTTCGGATTGGCGACTCGTTTATTGATTTTATTTCACCCGGAGCATGATTTTGATTTCTTTGAGTAACCTTTGGGTCCTTGTTGTTCTTAGTGTCGATTCGGATTCCGATTGATGTTGTTGACCCGTGATGGTATTGTTCTTGTAGCATTCATGGGATTTTCAAGTTCTTGGTCGTTCTTGGAAGTGCAAGGGCTACCCGACCATGTCTGTGCGATGCTCCGTTGCTCGTGGTATCGAGGCAAGTATCTTGCCCATACACTTTTTGTTTGGTAGACGTGATAGTTGGCAATTGATTTTATATGTAGAACTTGAATGTTTTAAGGAACTTTAAAAAGGATCGGTATTGTTTTATTGTGAACAAATGTGTTTTTGGAATATGTGTGTTAGTGTCGTATGTTGGAGGATGTTATAATCATATTTCGTGTATATAGTAGACCGTAATCACTTATCTAGGATGGTGTATCGATACGTGTACTTGTTCGGTGAATATGTGATGTGGTGTGATATTAGTTGTTACTCCCTTGAAAGGAGGTTGTGATGGTTAGTGCTGTTTGGCTTGGTATTTGCTTATTGTTGTGTGATTGTTGTAAGTGTTGTGCCACCGGTTAAGATTGTTGAATCTCCAGGATCCATCCTTGCTAGTACGGATCGGGCGTGACCGTGGGGTTATCCAATCAGGTTTGTCTTGCGGGGACTCCGAGGTTCGTGGCTTGCTAGCCCGATGTCGGGATAACTTGTAGGGTTATTCAATCTGGGTATGTCTTGCAGGGACTCTGAGGTTCGTAGCTTGTTAGCGTGATACCGGGATTACTTATGGTTATGGTTTGGTTGTGTGACGTAAGTGTCATGGGTTGTCCAATCGGGTATGTCTCGTGGAGGCTCCGAGGTTTGTGGATTACTATCCCGGTACCGGGATAACTATGAACGTATGTATGGATGTGGTTAGGTGATTGTTGTCATGGTAACATGTGAGATTGTGTGGTTTCTTATTGGGTTATTCACTCGGGTATGTTCTATGGGAGCATCTGAGGTTCGTGGATTGTTAGTACGGGACACGAATAATCCTTGGGATTATGCTGATATAGATGATTGGGTCGTAGACCCGTGTTTTGTTATCGGAATTGTATTTTGGAAAATGATCTTTGGGCTGTGTCCCTAAGTGGTTTCGAAAGGCTTGAGAATTCTTAAATCCCAAATGTTTTCAAAACTCCCGAGATCGTAAAATGTTTTGTAAGATGTATATTGGGTTTATTCCTACGTTTCATGATTTCAGCTATTTTGATCAAGTGATTTATCTCGGGAAGTATGTTTATGATTATTATGTTCTTGGAGTTTGTTGTGTATGGCTTGTATTTGTATTTTATACTTGCACTAGCAAAACAGTGGAGTTTTGCTAAGACCAATGTAATCAGGGGGTGGATGTCTGTATTGCGTCCAGGTACTTGCAGGTTCTTGGGGAGCTTATCACAGGATCGGTATGAAAGATGATGGAAGACAACGATACTAATCACATGCAGATCAGTGTGGAGTATTTTGGGTAAGTCTCGTGGTATTGTCTTTTCAGTTGTGGTGTTTTTCCCATCTCACGGGAGTGTTAATATATCCCGACCCCTGCATGGGTATGAGCTGTGAGGAAGAGTTATGCATGTTTGATGTGTATGTTGTGGCGAAAGACCAAATCGGTCTAATGGTTCATTATGTAGCTAGTTCGGCATGTATTGTGTTGTTGCGTTTTCTGTATTTAGCCTGGTATCCTTATGGATAAGGTCTGTGGCACTGTAATATTCCCGAGTGGATTGGGGGTATTACAGAATATGGTATCACAGCTTAGGTTGTGGAAAACTAGGTTGTCGGGTCGAGTTGTGTGTTGTCGAGTCTTCTCTTGTCAGATTTCGTCTGACTGAGTCATGTCGCGATGCGACGTCTGAGATCTCGGTGGTGATTAGTATCAAGGTGCAGCCTTCATCTTCGTGCGACCTGTGGATGTGAGTTTCCCTACTATATTGTGCCTTGTGTTATACGAGCTTGTGTGATTTTACGTTATGATGTGGAGTTTAAATGTGAATTGTGAATACGTATTCCATACTTGTTTGGTTCTCGTATTGTGATGGGATGAAGAGTGGTGCCGGTATATATTTATGTATATATCTTGTGTAAATCGTTTTTACAGGGGTAATGGTTTTGGTGTGGTTACGCAAGGAAAGTTCATCAATGTGATATTTTAAAGCTCTAAATGTTTTTGGGGAGTTACGTATACTTTATTTTAAAACATCCTTCAAGGGAGGAAAGAGTTGATTTTCGTATGATAACCTCAAGACCGAATTTTTTTTTTTTTTGAGAATTCAAACTATTAATATTTCAACTTTCATCTTATATTATAAGTTTTCAAAATGTGGTTTTTTTAAAACTCAAATGAGGTCTACAAAATTTACTCAAGACGTGACTCTCGCTTTTAACTTTTCAGTTTCATGATTGTCAATCAGAAGGTAGGTGGTGATGATTTTATTGTTGTTTGGGCAATAGTCCTCAGACATGTGATTATAATGAGGTATGAATGATGAGTCATTCGGTATGTACTCATTGTGTTAGTCCTCTTTACTGAGAGGTGGAATTTGGGGTTTCAATGTAAGTTGTCTTTTGAGGGTTGCTCGCGGGATGATGTAATCATGTGAATCGGCCGCGTTTGGATTCGTATGTTTTTGTTTATTTGTAACCTTCGATTTTGGTATTGTTTGGTATATGTTCATAATATGTTGCAGAATTAGAGCAGTTAGCGCACTCCAAGTGTGCAGCTAGCGCGCGCTAATGTGTCACGGCTAGCACGCGCTAAGTCTCTGTTGTAGCGCACGCTAATCAGTCTGAACAATAGCTATGGAACTGCATACTCTCCATTAGGTCTAACTTTTGCGATCATTAGACCGATCATCTTTGACGGTATTCTATGTGTGTTGTCTAGTGATGACAATTGTTATGTGTGATTTTGTGTTATGATTTTTCGTTGCGCTGGGTGGTTACTTGTTAGTATGCCGAAGGGCAGAGGTCGTGGTTGTAACCGTGGTAAAAATGGCCATGGGGATCAAATGCGGGATCGAGAGAATATTGCCAGGAATGATATTGGTATGGGTGTTGCTACTATATTGCAATAAGTAGCAGCACAGATGACTCAGTTGACCCAAGCGGTTCAACGCAACACTGACGCGACTCAGAACGTCGGTGTAAATCAATGGCTTCGAGAGGTATTTCGTATGAATCCCCCTCGATTCGCCGGTGCTGCGGATGGGTTGGGATGGGATGGTTGGCTTTTCCAATTAGGAAAGATATTCGAGGCAGTTGATTGCCCCGAAGAGCAGAAGGTGCATATCGCTCAGTACCTTTTTGATAGAGATGCCGCTAATTGGTGGAAAGCTGTTAAACCACGTGACTGTGTTGTCACGTGGGTCGAGTTCCTGGAATTTATGGAAGCTGAGTTTTGTCCGAAACCGATTAGGGATCATAGGATTCGTGATTTTTACGTGGCAGAACTGCAGGATATATTGGTGTCGCGGGCTATCATCGATTATAGCAAACAACTCAGTTATGTTCGAGATCAGGTGAGGACTGAAGAAGAGAAGATCTATCACTTCGACATATGGATGAAGCCGGAGATTCGCCATTATATGGCGGGATTCACTTGCACTTCATTAAGAGATTATCAGGATCGAGCCTTAGCTTACGAGCTAGCTTCGTTATCATCGGAACGTGTGCCCGAGTCGAAGGAATAGAGAAAATCTGATGATCTAGGGGCAGTACAGAAGTTGGTGTTTCTAGATTACAATGACGTGGTCTTTCTGCTGTGAAGCTCCATCGCCTGATGAGTGGGACTAAGAGTCCCAAGTCGTCAGCTTTGACTCCTGGTAAATCCAGAAGGTGTTTTAACTGTAATGCGTCGGGACATGTATGTGCACTTGTCCTTCTCCGCCAGTAACGTGTTACAGGTGCGGACTCAAGGGACACTGGATTCAGTTTTGTGAGTTGATCACAGAGTCTTCCGAGGCATGGACTTGAGCACCGATGTCAGGATCGATCCTGAGAGGTTCGTGAGAGGTGTAGTCTACCAGTGCTTGTTATGTTTTTCCTTGTTTTGTTGTTTCGGATTTCGGGGGCAAACTTCTTTATTTAGAAGTGGGTCGAATTTTTGAACTTCTGTATTTTCAATCTTATCGACTCATTTTTGTTCGTTGGTATTTTCTGAATTTGTTCTGTTCTTGTCTTTGTTGTTCGAGCGAGATCTGATACTGTTCGGATTAATCCGTTTATCATTGTGACTTTTTCGAGTTCGGTTCAATTTCTGGGAACCTTATATAAATTGAGCATCTTGTAGTCATTTCAAGATCATTTAATGTCTTGAGTTGAAGTGTAACATCGGAGTGGTTGTTCGATCGTTGTTGTTTTGATCATTGTCGCTCGATCATTGTTGTTCGACCATTGTTGTTCGATTGTTATTGTCCGATTGTTATCGTTTGGTATTGTGTAGTGATTCTTGAGCATCTGAGCCATTCCGTAAGTTTCCAGAGTTTCAAATGATTACCTTTCTATCAGATCTTACAAATCTTTGGGGCTACCAGAATTTCATTCTTGTTCCGCGTTAGACTTGTGTTTTGATCGTGGTGCTCTTCGGAATAATATACCGTAGTGACTTCTGTTCATTGGGTTTTGTTATCGCTAGCATTACGAATCATATTGTAGCAGTTCTGTACTGCTTGGGGTTCGTTGTGCACTGTCGGCAACAGATAACGTGCGTCATCTGAGATTACCTTGTGTAGAATATATCCTGTTTTAAGTTTCTGCACGAAACTTATTTTTAGGGGGTAGAATGTAATATCCGATATCTTCGCTCCAGTTTCGTTGAGTTTTTCTGCGGGTTATTAGATTGGGTGTGTCGACACTTATTTGATTTCGTTTCAGATCGCTGCATGAGTTTTAGGTTCATTGTGGTGTAGCGCATGCTAACGCTTGTGGTGTAGCGCGCGCTACGGTGTTGCAGTTAGCGCATGCTACAGGGTGTGCAGCACGCTAACTGGCAGTTCAAAGGCAATCCAGGATCTACTGAACTAGGACTGGGGTCTCGATAGCGCACGCTAAGTTTAGTAGTTAGCACACGCTATCGTCCATATTAACGCATGTTATTGTTGGCTTTGTGCATGCTACCTGGTAGGTGCGGTATTGTCCAGAAGCCACTGGAATGCTCACATGCCTCGTTAGCACACGCTATGTTTCTTGGCTAGTGCACGCTAACAGTTGTTGCGGGTAGAATGTTCTGGAGCGTTGACCCCATTAGCACGCGCTAATGCGGTATGTTTAGCGCACGCTAATAACTGTCTAGTATAAATACTATACAACATCCTTTATTTCGTCATTTCACATCTTTCTTCGTCTCTTTCCATCGGGAGTGAGCTCTTGGGGCGATTTTGGGCGATCTTCATCAACAAGTTTCATCTTGGAGTGGATTTGTGTATGTTCAACATCATCAAATCATCTTCTTTGTTCGAATCAAGGTATTCTCTTCTTAGAACCCTAGTTTCTAGAATTTGGGTGTTTTCCTTTATTTCGTGATTCTTACCCGATCTCATCCGATCGGTTGTGTATTCTTGTTGTCCTGATTGCGATATTCGGATTGGCGACTTGATTTCTTTGAGTAACCTTAGGGTCCTTGTTGTTCTTACTATCGATTCGAATTCCGATTGATGTTGTTGACCCATGATGGTATTGTTCTCTTAGTATTCGTGGGATTGTCGAGTTCTTGGTCGTTCTTGGAAGTGCAAGGGCTACCCGACCGTGTCCGTGTGTTGCTCCGTTGCTCGTGGTATCGAGGCAAGTATCCTGCCCATACACTTCGTGTTTCGTAGACATGATAGTTGGCAATTGATTTTATGTGGAACTTGAATGTTTTAAGGAACTTTTAAATTGGATCGGTATATTCTCGATAAAAGGTTTTCCTTCAAAGACAACTCGTATGCTTCATGAACAAATGTGTTTTCGGAATATGTGTGTTAGTGTCGTATGTTGGAGGATGTTATAATCCTATTTCGTGTATATAGTAGACCGGAATAACTTATCGAGGATGGTGCATCTAAACATGTACTTCCTCGGTGAATATGTGACGTGGTGTGATATTAGTTGTTACTCCCTTGAAAGGAGGTTGTGATGCTTAATGTTGATTGGCTTGATATTTGCTTATTGTTGTGTGATTGTTGTAAGTGTTGTACCATCGGGTAAGGTTGTTGAATCTTCGGGATCCATCCTTGATAGTACGGGTCGGGCGTGACCATGGGGTTATCCAATCGGGTATGTCTCGCGGGGACTCCGAGGTTCGTGGCTTGCTAGCCCGATGCCGGGATAACTTGTAGGGTTATCTAATTCCGGTATGTCTTGCAGGGACCCCGAGGTTCGTAGCTTGTGGTTTGGTTGTGTGACGTACGTGTCATGGGTTGTCCAATCGGGTATGTCTCGTGGAGGCTCCGAGGTTCGTGGCTTGCTAGCCCGGTACCGGGATAACTATGAACGTAGGTATGGATGTGGTTACGTGACTGTTGTCATGATAACATATGATATTGTGTGGTTTCTCATTGGGTTATTCACTCGGGTATGTTTAGTGGGAGCATCTGAGGTTCGTGGGTTGTTAGTACGGGACAATGAATAATCCTTGGGAATATGTTGATATGGATGATTGGTTCGTAGACCCCGTGTTTTGTTATCGGAATTGTATTTTGGAAAAAGATCTTTGGGCTGTGTAGTGATTTCGAAAGGCTTAAGAATTCTTAAATCCCAAATGTTTTCAAAACTCCCGAGATCGTAAAATATTTTATAAGATGTATATTGGGTTTATTCCCACCTTTCATGATTTGAACTGTTTTGATCAAGTGATTTATCTCGGGAAGTATGTTCATGATTATTATGTTCTTGGAGTTTGTTGTGTATGGCTTGTATTTATATTTTATACTTGCACTAGCAAAACAGTGGAGTTTTGCTAACCTCCTAGTAATCGGCGTGTGGATGCCTGTATTGCGGCCAGGTACTTGTAGGTTCTTAGGGAGCTGATCACAGGATCGGTACGAAGGATGATGGAAGACAACGATACTAATCACATGCAGATCAGTATGGAGTATTTTGGGCAAATCTTGTGGTATAGTCTTTTCCGTTGTGGTGTTTTCCCGTCTTATGGGAGTGTTGATGTATCCCGACCCCTACATGGGTATGAGTTGTGAGGAAGAGTTATGTATGTTTGATGTGTATGTTGTGGCGAAAGACCAAATCGGTCTAATGGTTCATTATTTAGCCATTTTGGCATGTATTGTGTTGTTGCGTTTTCTGTATTTAGCCTGGTAGATTCTCACGGAGAGCGTCTGCGGCGCTGTAATATTCTCGAGTGGCTTGGGGGTGTTACAGAATATGGTATCCCAAGATACCGCCTCGAGTTGTGTGTTGTCGAGTCTTGTCTTGTCAGATTTTATCTGACTGAGTCATGTCGCGACGCATCGTCTGAGATATCGGTCGTGATTAGTATCAAGGTGCAGCCATCATCTTCGTGCGACCTATGATTGTGAGTCACCCTACTATATTGTGCCTTGTGTTATACGAGCTTGTGTGATTTTACGTTATGAGGTGGAGTTTAAATGTGAATTGTGAATACGTATTCCATACTTATTTGGTTCTCAAATTGTGAATACGTATTCCATACGTATGAGATAAAGTGGTGCCGGTGTATATATATATATATATATATATATATATATATATATATATATATATATATATATATATATATAGATACTGTGTAAATTGCTTTTACAGGGGTAATGGTTTTGGTGTGGTTACGCAATGAAAGTTTATCAATGCGATATTTTAAAGCTCTAAATGTTTTTGGGGAGTCACATAAACTTTATTTTAAAACATCCTTCAAGGGAGGAAAAAGTTGATTCTCGTATGATGACCTCAAGACCGAATTTTTTTTTTGAGAATTCAAACTATTAATATTTCAATTTTCATCTTGTATTATAAGTTTGGTATGATTCTCGTATGTTATTGTCCGATTGTTATCGTTTGGTATTGTGTAGTGATTCTTGAGCGTCTGAGCCATTCCGTAATTTTCCAGAGTTTCAAATGATTGTCTTTGTATCAGATCTTCCAAATCTTTGGGGCTACCAGAAATTCATTCTTATTCAGCATTAGACTTGTGTTTTGATCGTGGTGCTCTTCGGATTAATATACCGTTGTGACTTCTATTCATTGCATTTTGTCATCGCTCTAGCATAGCGAATCGTATTGTAGCAATTCTGTACTGCTTGGGGTTCGTTGTGTACTATCAGCAACAGATAACGTGCGTCATCTGAGATTTCCTTACGTAGACTGTTTCATGTTTTAAGTTTCGGGACGAAACTTATTTTTAGGGGGTAGAATGTAATACCCGAGATCTTCGCTCCAGTTTCGTTGAGTTTTTCTGCGGGTTATCGGATTGGCGTTGTCCATGTCCTTGTAATGTTGTGCCATGTTTGGGTGTGTCATGAGTAGACACTTGTTTGATTTCGTTTCAGATCGTTGCATGAGTTTTCAGTTCATTGTGGTGTAGCGCACGCTAATGCTTGTGGTGTAGCGCCCGCTACGGTGTTGCAATTAGCGCACGCTACAGGGTTTGCAGCGTGTGCTAACTGGCAGTTCAGAGGCAGTCCAGAAGCTACTGCACTAGGACGTTAGCGCACGTTATTGCTGGCTTTGCGCATGCTACCTGGTAGGTGCGATATTGTCCAAAAGCCACTGAACTGGTCACATGCTGTAATATCCGTGTATTTTAGTATTCGTGTGTGTGTTGTTTCGGACGTATTTAGTTGAGAATTTATTCGTAATTTCCATGTTGAATTTTGGTTATTTGGAACCGTGTGTTTTGACGATCGGAATTGGAATGTTTATGGTTGGTAATTGTCAAGTTTTGTGATTTCCGGAGTATGTTTGCTTTGGACGGAATGTAGAAGTGGTGACTCGAGAGTTATGGCCGTAAGATATGAATGTATTACCAAAAGGGTGTTAATAGAATAAGAGTAGATATTTCCGAATTGTGATTTACACAAGGGCTGAATTCGATCGATCACCATAAATTCTACAAAAATCAAAAAATTATAAAATTTTACAGGATTGTAGATAATTGAGTTAGCTTTTCAATGGTTCAAACGGTGAGTCAATCGGAGTCCGGACGAAGGAGTTATGGTCGAAATAGAGGACCCTGGTGCAGTGACACGGCCGTGTCATTTGACGCGGGCGTGTTGAGCTATTACGGTTAAGCAAATTCTGGATGGGTGACACGACCCCTGACTCGACCCTGTCATTTGACACGACCGGAAGTGCAAAAATGATGAAAAACCCATTTCGGGAGCTATATATATCCTTTGGTCGATTTTTTGGGCATTCTAGCACCTTCCCTTCATCCTCCACCTAGAATCCTCCATCTTAAACTCCAAAATCAAGCCATAAACATGTTCCAAACACTATAGAATCAAGATATCAAGTTCATTATTGAAGAATTATCCATCTCTTGGTTGAATTAAGGTATGTGGTTGAAGTGCTTCAAGTTATTTGAAAGAATTTTGGGGTTTGTTGGGAATTCTTGATTCAAGTTCGTTTTGGATTTGGATTATGTTAGATAATGATATTGTAATCATGTTCCTTTGTTTTCCCTCAAAGTTTATAGATTAAATTCCGAGTTTTTAATCCGTTCTTGGGTTTGACCTTTGTCGCCTCCGTAGTGTTCGATTAAATGTCTCTAAGGGTAGAACTTAGGGTGAATCTTTCCATTTCCGTGGTGTTGTGTTTTGATTAGGTATTTCGATGTGTTAGGATCGAATCGTTGAAGGAAATTCGGACCGTACATTCATCCGTTCGCCGTTTCTCGTGTCGTTCAAATTGAGGCAAGTACTTTGATTGTGTTTAATGTACTTCGTGTGAATATGTAAAAATGGAATTTGTGCCAATTGTTGATCGAGTGTGTGTGAGCCGAGTAAAACCAGTGAGGGTCCCTGGGGTCCGGTAGGTGCGTATCCCTACGGATCACTCGGTTGGGCTATACACCAGGGAGGGCCTGACGAGGTGTCTCAGGGTGTGTATCTTGCTTGAGAGGTACAGGCCGGTATAGCTCGGGAGGTTGTTTTGTGATGATAAGCGTGATGTGGTATTAGGAATATACGTGATGGCACTATTATTTCGTGATTTTTGTTGATTATTCACTTGTTGTACATATTCTAGAATCATTGTACTTGCACGGCTTCTTCTTGACCCCTTAAGGGTGGATATACTTTTGTGTATTCAGGTACAGGTCCAGTGGGAGGACTAGCACAGGACGAACACGAGCTTGGTGGGCAACATTGATATCGTACATCATTTTGAGTTGGTGGTCGTATGGTCATGGTCAAAGTCGTGTTTTAGTTTTGTACTCGCGCGGGTACTGTCCAGTGTTGTATGTCATGTCATTATTAATGGTTAATGATGTTGTTGTATTCCCGTGGTGAACGGTCATATTGGTTATGATTCCTCGGGATGATATGTTGTTTGGTATTGTGCTGTATGTCATGTTGAAATTGAAGTTGGTTTTGAATGTATGAACATTTATGTTTGTCGTATTTAATGTGTTTTATTTGGGTCTAAGCACAGTAGGTTCTCCAAAAAGGATCTACGGCGCCGTAATATCTCCGTAAATCATGGGGTGTTACGAATATGGTATCGAGCCTAGGTTTATGGATACCTAGGTGTCGGTGTTTTGGGTGCATTAAATTGAGTCGGCTTGTTGTCTACGATATCATTAGCATGCTACCACCCCGTGTTACTGTCTTTGGAAGACTCTTCGGATGTTGGTTATTTCTTCCCTTCGGAAATAATTACCTTAATATTGTGCAATCTATTATTGTAATCGTTTCCTTGTTGAACCATTCTTATTCTTCAGTATGCCGAGAGGTAGAGCTTTCCGTCAACGCGGTCGTGGTCGAGGTCGTGGCAGAGTAGTAGTGTCCGAGTCCGAGAGGTCCGTTTCAGAATCGGCATCTCGTTCTGCGACTAGGTCGGACCCAATCCCTTCGTGAGGTTCAGATGGAGACTCGGAGGCCGAAGTGCCTAACGTTCTTCAACAAGTTGTAACACAAGTGCACCAACTGGCACAAGTGGTGCAGAATATTAATACTGGCAGAACGGTTGAGGATCGATGGCTTCAAGAGGTTATGAAAATGAACCCTCCTGCATTCGATGGTTCGGTGATGCGAACAATTGGGATCATTGGTTAGTTGAGTGGAGAAGATCTTTGACGGTATTGGTTGTCCTGAAGCCAAGAGAGTCCCGATTGCTCAATATCGGCGATTGATGATGCTTGGATGGTGGCGGTGTTAAGCCCAAGGACCGTGATGTCACTTGGGAAGAATTTAAAGAATTGATGGAAGCTCAATATTGTCCAGCGCAGTCAGCTTAGCAAGAGTCGGTGAGTTCTTGAGCCCAACCCGAAGATGTTCCTATTTCTGAAGCAATCAAGACATACAACAAGCAGTTAGTGTATGTCCAAGATCGAGTTAAGGATGAGATAGACAAAATACTTCATTTCGATGCAAGGATGAAACCGGAGGTCCGAAAGTATATGGCGGGCCTTGGGTGTACTACTTTGAGAGAATACCAGGATAGAGCACTTGCTTATGAGATGGTGTCAGTTCCGGTTCCTGCAGCTTTGAGCTCGAAGAAACCAAAATTTTCCGGTAGTTTCGAGGCGGTGGATCGCGTAGGCCTCAATCTTACGTGCAATCTTCTGTTGGTTCCCCTAAACCTTGTGGAGTAGTGAAGAGAGTTTGTTTTTATTGTGGATATCCGGGACATGTCAGTTGTGGTTGCACTTCTCGCCCCATTTTTTGTTTTAAGTTTGGGATGATGTGTGATCGCGCATTATATTGTGAGTCGGTGGGCAAAATCTTCTCTAAACAGTCCCTACTCCGGTGGCACGATTCTGGGTCAGCCCAACTCCGAGTGTTGGACGTGGCGGCAGAGGTAAAAGCGAGCATAAGGATGCATCTAGCATTGGATCAGCCCCACCCGATTGTATGAGATGAGGAGGACCGATGACGTAGGGGCGCCACTACGTCGGGTATTGTTTATATTTCGATGCACCGGTAGATGTATTGTTTGATTCTGGAGCTACTCATTCTTTTATATCATTATCTTGTGTGAATCGTTTGGGCCTAGACGGTCTCTCTTCATGTGAACCTTTTATTGTTGGGCTGCCAAGTGGGGCAAGGATAGTTGGGGATCAAGAGATTGCCAATTGTCCTGTAACCATTGGCAGTAAAGATTGGTCATCCGATTTGATTGTGATCGATATGATAGGAGAGGATTTAATCCTCGGTGATGATTGGTTAAATCGGCATGGAGCGATAGTAGATTATCGTCGGAAAATAATTTCGATAGTCGCGCCGGATGGTACTGAACACGTTTTTGAAGGGCAGAAACCTGGTACTTCTGGGAAGATTATTCGAGTCATGAAAGCGATGAAATTATTGCGACAAGGTTGTACCAGTTATTGGTGTTACGCGTTGAAGTCGGAAGTTAGCGAGGTACAATTATCCTCTGTTCCAGTTGTGAATGAATATCGGGCGTATTTCGGATGATTTGCGGGATTGCCACCACATCGTGAAGTAGAGTTCGTCATCGAACTAGAGCCCAATGCGGCGCCAATATCCAAGGCACGGATGCAGAATGGCCCCATCGGAAATGTTAGAATTGAAGAAACAATTGGGTGAATTGTTGGACAAAGGTTATATTCGGCCTAGTGTGTCTCCATGGGGTGCACCGGTATTGTTTGTACGAAAGAAAGATGGGTCCTTACGGCTATGTATTGACTATCGTGAGTTGAATAAACTCACTATTAAGAACAAGTATCCGTTGCCAAGAATCGATGATCTATTTGATCAATTACAAGGGGCTACGGTTTTCTCCAAGATTGATTTGAGGTCAGGATATTACCACTGCGAATTCGAGATTCGGATATCCCAGTCGGCATTTCGAGCGAGGTATGGGCATTACGAATTCGTAGTTATGCCATTCGGTTTAACAAATGCTCCGTGGCCTTTATGCAGCTTATGAACAAAACTTTTATCGAATATCTCGATAAATTTGTAGTGGTGTTTATCGACGATATATTAATCTATTCCAAAAGTGAGACGGAACATGCCGAACACTTGAGGATCGCGTTGAGTATTTTGAGGGCTAATAAGCTTTATGCTAAATTTTCTAAGTGCGAGTTCTGGCTTAGAGAGGTCTCTTTTCTGGGACACATCATCTCAGCCGATGGTATTCGAGTAGACCCTCAAAAGGTTGAAGCAGTCTTAGCTTGGGAGCCTCCACGGAATGTTAAGGAAGTTCGGAGTTTTCTAGGATTAGCGGGCTATTATCGTCGATTTGTTGAAGGATTCTCGAAAATTGCTCGACCGCTCACCTTATTATTGCAGAAGACACAGAAATTTGAGTGGAGTGATGAGTGTCAGAAGAGTTTTGACGAGTTGAAAAAAACGTTTGACTACGTCTCCGATCCTAGCCTTACCACAAGGAATGGAAGGTTTCGTTATTTATAGTGATGCTTCTAAACAAGGATTGGGATGTGTATTGATGCAAAATGAGAGAGTAGTGGCTTATGCGTCTCGACAATTAAAGCCATACGAGATGAATTATCCTACTCATGATCTTGAGTTAGCCGCTGTGGTGTTTGCGTTGAAAATTTGGAGCCATTACTTGTATGGTTCTTCTTATCGAGTGTATACGGATCATAAGAGATTGAAGTACATATTTACGCGAAGGAGCTAAATATGCGTCGGCGATGGTTGGGCGCTTAAAGATTATGATCTTGACATTCTTTACCATCCGTAAAGCGAACGTCGTTGCCGATCGTTAAGCCGCAAGTCGATCGTCTTTGCGAAGTTGGAACTACTTAACATTCAACCGAAGCTTAGACGAGTTGATTGATATGGAAATTGAAGTTTGGCCTCACAGAACTCAAGGACAGTTGCGTTTCCTTGAGATTACGTCCTCCGTGATGGAAGATATTAAGTCCAAACAATTAGATGATCTCTCAATTGTGCAGCTTCGGGAAGACAGTGCTAGAGGAAAAGCTCCTGGATTCTTAATCGATGAAGACGGAGTTCTTCAATTCCGAGGTAGAACTTGTGTACCTAATCGGGATGATCTCAAACATGTAATTTTGAATGAAGCACATTCTACTCCGTACTCGATTCATCCGGGTATGAGTAAAATGTATAAGGACTTGAAGAAAATTTTTTGGTGGCCGAACATGAAGAAAGATGTAACGGAATTCGTGTCAAAATGCTTGACTTGTCAGCGGATTAAAGCGGAGCATCACAGACCTGCGGGTAAATTGCAACCGCTACCAATTCCGGAATGGAAGTGGGAAGATATAGCGATGGATTTTATTGTGGGAATGCCAACGACGCGAACTGGAGTGAATATGATTTGGGTAATCGTTGATCGGCTAACCAAATCCGCACATTTTCTGGGCATTAGAGATACTTGGGGACCAGAGAGGTTGGCTCGGTTATTTATTGCGGAAATTGTGAAACTCCATGGTACCCCGAAAAGTATAGTGTCTGATCGCGATGGGCGTTTTGTGTCGCATTTCTGGCAAGCAGTACATTGAGCACTCGGTACCAAATTGAATTTCAGCACCGCTTATCATCCCTGCAGACGGACAATCGGAGAGGACGATCCAAACACCGGAAGATATGTTGAGGGCTTGTGCGTTAGATCGGAAAGAAGATTGGGAGACTCATTTACCATTGATTGAATTTGCGTACAATAACAGATTGCCATAGTTCGATTGGGATGGCTCCGCTTGAAGCATTATATGGAAGACGGTGTAGATCGCCAACTGTTGGGACGAGCCGCACGAGTTACTTGGAGTAGAACCGGACTTGGTGGTTCAAACACGGAAAAAGTCGCAATTATTCGGCAAAGGTTGTTGATCGCCGTAGTCGACAAAAGTCATATGTCGACGTCATTGCCGACTGCTAGAGTTCCAAAGTGAGACCATGTGTTGTTGAAAGTATCGCCGACTCGTGGAGTTCTTCGGTTTGGTAAGAAGGGGAAGCTTAGTCCTCGTTATATTGGCCCCTTCGAGATCCTGGACAAGGTAAGCGATGTAGCTTATCGACTTGCGTTGCCTCCAACGCTTAGCCATGTTCATGATGTATTCCATGTTTCGCAACTACGCAAGTATGTTCCCGATCCCAGCCATGTTATTGACTATCAAGAGATTGAAGTTAATTAAGATGTTACGTATGAAGAACAACCGGTAACCATACTAGAGCGACGAGTGAAACAATTGCGACGGAAAGTGATTCCGTTAGTAAAGGTCCAATGGTCTAAGCATGGAATTGAGGAGGCCACGTGGGAGACCGAGGATAGTATGCGTGCCCGATACCCCGAACTTTTTGTATCTTAAGTTTCGGGACGAAACTTCTTTTTAGGTGGTAAGGGTGTAATATCCGTGTATTTTAGTATTCGTGTGTGTGTTGTTTCGGACGTATTTAGTTGAGAATTTATTCGTAATTTCCATGTTGAATTATGGTTATTTGGAACCGTGTGTTTTGACGATCGGAATTGGAATGTTTATGGTTGGTAATTGTCAAGTTTTGTGATTTCCGGAGTATGTTTGCTTTGGACGGAATGTAGAAGTGGTGACTTGAGAGTTATGGCCGTAAGATATGAATGTATTACCAAAAGGGTGTTAATAGAATAAGAGTAGATATTTCCGAATTGTGATTTACACAAGGGCTGAATTCGATCGATCACCATAAATTCTACAAAAATCAAAAAATTATAAAATTTTACAGGATTGTAGATAATTGAGTTATCTTTCCAATGGTTCAAACGGTGAGTCAATCGGATTCCGGGCGATGGAGTTATGGTCGAAATAGCGGACCCTGGTGCAGTGACACGGCCGTGTCATTTGACGCGGGCGTGTCGAGCTATTACGGTTAAGCCAAAACGTTCTGGATGGGTGACACGAGCCCTGACTCGACCGTGTCATTTGACACGAGCGGAAGTGCAGAAATGATGAAAAACCCATTTCGGGAGCTATATATATCCTTCGGTCGATTTTTGGGCATTCTAGCACCTTCCCTTCATCCTCCACCTAGAATCCTCCATCTTAAACTCCAAAATCAAGCCATAAACATGTTCCAAACACTATAGAATCAAGATATCAAGTTCATTATTGAAGAATTATCCATCTCTTGGTTGAATTAAGGTATGTGGTTGAAGTGCTTCAAGTTATTTGAAAGAATTTTGGGGTTTGTTGGGAATTCTTGATTCAAGTTCGTTTTGGATTTGGATTATGTTAGATAATGATATTGTAATCATGTTCCTTTGTTTTCCCTCAAAGTTTATAGATTAAATTCCGAGTTTTTAATCCGTTCTTGGGTTTGACCTTTGTCGCCTCCGTAGTGTTCGATTAAATGTCTCTAAGGGTAGAACTTAGGGTGAATCTTTCCATTTCCGTGGTGTTGTGTTTTGATTCGGTATTTCGATGTGTTAGGATCGAATCGTTGAAGGAAATTCGGACCGTACATTCATCCGTTCGCCGTTTCTCGTGTCGTTCAAATTGAGGCAAGTACTTTGATTGTGTTTAATGTACTTCGTGTGAATATGTAAAAATGGAATTTGTGCCAATTGTTGATCGAGTGTGTGTGAGCCGAGTAAATCCAGTGAGGGTCCCCTGGGGTCCGGTAGGCTGCGTATCCCTACGGATCACTCGGTTGGGCTATACACCAGGGAGGGCCTGACGAGGTGTCTCTGGGGTGTGTATCTTGCTTGAGAGGTACAGGGCCAGTATAGCTCGGGAGGTTGTTTTGTGATGATAACTGTGATGTGGTATTCCGGAATATCTATGATGGCACTATGATTTCTGTGATTTTTGTTGATTATTCACTTGTTGTACATATTCTAGAATCATTGTACTTGCACCGGCTTCTTGCTGACCCCTTCTAGGGTGGATATACTTTTGTGTATTCAGGTACAGGTCCAGTGGGAGGACTAGCACAGGACGAACACGAGCTTGGTGGGCAACATTGATATCGTACATCATTTTGAGTTGGTGGTCGTATGGTCATGGTCAAAGTCGTGTGTGAGTTTTGTACTCGCGCGGGTACTGTCCAGTGTTGTATGTCATGTCATTATTAATGATTAATGATGTTGTTGTATTCCCGTGGTGAACGGTCATATTGGTTATGATTCCTCAGGATGATATGTTGTTTGGTATTGTGTTGTATGTCATGTTGAAATTGAAGTTGGTTTTGAATGTATGAACATTTATGTTTGTCGTATTTAATGTGTTTTATTTGGGTCTAAGCCTGGTAGGTTCTCCAAAAAGGATCTACGGCGCTGTAATATCTCCGTAAATCATGGGGGTGTTACAGAATATGGTATCAGAGCCTAGGTTTATGGATACCTAGGCTGTCGGTGTTTTGGGTCTGTTAAATTGAGTCAGTTGTTGTCTACGATATCATTAGCATGCTACCACCCCGTGTTGCCTGTGCTGGAAGACTCTTCGGATGTTGGTTATTTCTTCCCTTCGGAAATAATTACCTTAATATTGTGCAATCTATTATTGTAATTGTTTCCTTGTTGAACCATTCTTATTCTTCAGTATGCCGAGAGGTAGAGCTTTCCGTCAACGCGGTCGTGGTCGAGGTCGTGGCAGAGTAGTAGTGTCCGAGTCCGAGAGGTCCGTTTCAGAATCGGCATCTCGTTCTGCGACTAGGTCGGACCCGATCCCTTCGGGAGGTTCAGATGGAGACTCGGAGGCCGAAGTGCCTAACGTTCTTCAACAAGTTGTAACACAAGTGCACCAACTGGCACAAGTGGTGCAGAATATTAATACTGGCAGAACGGTTGAGGATCGATGGCTTCAAGAGGTTATGAAAATGAACCCTCCCAGATTCGATGGTTCCGGTGATGCGAACAATTGGGATCATTGGTTAGTTGAGCTGGAGAAGATCTTTGACGGTATTGGTTGTCCTGAAGCCAAGAGAGTCCCGATTGCTCAATATCTGACAGTTGATGATGCTTCGGACTGGTGGCGAGCTGTTAAGCCCAAGGACCGTGATGTCACTTGGGAAGAATTTAAAGAATTGATGGAAGCTCAATATTGTCCAGCGCCGGTACAGTTAGCAAGAGTCAGTGAGTTCTTCAGAGCCCAACCCGAAGATGTTCCTATTTCTGAAGCAATCAAGACATACAACAAGCAGTTAGTGTATGTCCAAGATCGAGTTAAGGATGAGATAGACAAAATACTTCATTTCGATGCAAGGATGAAACCGGAGGTCCGAAAGTATATGGCGGGCCTTGGGTGTACTACTTTGAGAGAATACCAGGATAGAGCACTTGCTTATGAGATGGTGTCAGTTTCGGTTCCTGCAGTTTCGAGCTCGAAGAAACCAAAATTTTCTGGTAGTTTCCGAGGCAGTGGATCGCGTAGGCCTCAATCTTCTGTGCAATCTTCTGTTGGTTCCCCTCAACCTAGTGGAGGAGTGCCGAGAGTTTGTTTTAATTGTGGAAATCCGGGACATGTCGGCTCGTTGCACTTCTCGCCCCATTGATTGTTTTAAGTGTGGGAAGGTGGTCATCGCGCATTATATTGTGAGTCGATGGGCAAAATATTCTCTAAAGTCCCTACTCCTACCGGGCATACGATGGGTCAGCCAACTCCGAGTGTTGGACGTGGCGGGCAGAGGTAAAACCGAGCATAAGGATGCATCTAGCATTGGATCAGCCCCACCCCGATTGTATGAGATGAGGACGACTGATGACGTAGGGACTGCCACTACGTCAGGTATTGTTTATATTTCGATGCACCCGGTAGATGTATTGTTTGATTCTGGAGCTACTCATTCTTTTATATCATTATCTTGTGTGAATCGTTTGGGCCTAGACGGTCTCTCTTCATGTGAACCTTTTATTGTTGGGCTGCCAAGTGGGGCAAGGATAGTTGGGGATCAAGAGATTGCCAATTGTCCTGTAACCATTGGCAGTAAAGATTGGTCATCCGATTTGATTGTGATCGATATGATAGGAGAGGATTTGATCCTCGGTGATGATTGGTTAAATCGGCATGGAGCGATAGTAGATTATCGTCGGAAAATAATTTCGATAGTCGCGCCGGATGGTACTGAACACGTTTTTGAAGGGCAGAAACCTGGTACTTCTGGGAAGATTATTCGAGTCATGAAAGCGATGAAATTATTGCGACAAGGTTGTACCAGTTATTGGTGTTACGCGTTGAAGTCGGAAGTTAGCGAGGTACAATTATCCTCTGTTCCATTGTGAATGAATTTCGACGTATTTAGGATGATTTGCCGGGATTGCCACCACATCGTGAAGTAGAGTTCGTCATCGAACTACAGCCCAATGCGGCGCCAATATCCAAGGCACCGTACAGAATGGCCCCATCGGAAATGTTAGAATTGAAGAAACAATTGGGTGAATTGTTGGACAAAGGTTATATTCGGCCTAGTGTGTCTCCATGGGGTGCACCGGTATTGTTTGTACGAAAGAAAGATGGGTCCTTACGGCTATGTATTGACTATGGTGAGTTGAATAAACTCACTATTAAGAACAAGTATCCGTTGCCAAGAATCGATGATCTATTTGATCAATTACAAGGGGCTACGGTTTTCTCCAAGATTGTTTTGATGTCAGGATTTTACCATCTGCGTATTCGAGATTCGGATATACCCATGTGATCATTTCTAACGAGGTATGTGCATTACGAATTCGTAGTTATGCCATTCGGTTTAACAAATGCTCCGGCGGCCTTTATGCAGCTTATGAACAAAACTTTTATCGAATATCTCGATAAATTTGTAGTGGTGTTTATCGACGATATATTAATCTATTCCAAAAGTGAGACGGAACATGCCGAACACTTGAGGATCGCGTTGAGTATTTTGAGGGCTAATAAGCTTTATGCTAAATTTTCTAAGTGTGAGTTCTGGCTTAGAGAGGTCTCTTTTCTGGGACACATCATCTCAGCCGATGGTATTCGAGTAGACCCTCAAAAGGTTGAAGCAGTCTTAGCTTGGGAGCCTCCACGGAATGTTAAGGAAGTTCGGAGTTTTCTAGGATTAGCGGGCTATTATCGTCGATTTGTTGAAGGATTCTCGAAAATTGCTCGACCGCTCACCTTATTATTGCGTAAGACACGTAAATTTGAGTGGAGTGATGAGTGTCAAGAGTTTTGACGAGTTGAAAAAGCGTTTGACTACGTCTCCGATCCTAGCCTTACCACAAGGAATGGAAGGTTTCGTTATTTATAGTGATGCTTCTAAACAAGGATTGGGATGTGTATTGATGCAAATGAGAGAGTAGTGGCTTATGCGTCTCGACAATTAAAGCCATACGAGATGAATTATCCTACTCATGATCTTGAGTTAGTCTTTGTGGTGTTTGCGTTGAAAATTTGGACACATTACTTGTATGGTTCTTCTAGTCGAGTGTATAAGGATCATAAGAGCTATAAGTACAAATTTACGAAGAAGCATCTAAATATGCGTCGCCGCGATGGTTGGAATCGCTAAAGATTATGATCTTGACATTCTTTACCATCCAGGTAAAGCGAACGTCGTTGCCGATGCGTTAAGCCGCAAGTCAGTCGTGCTGCAGAAGTTGGAACTACTTACCATTCAACCGAAGCTTAGACGAGAGTTGATTGATATGGAAATTGAAGTTTGGCCTCACAGAACTCAAGGACAGTTGCGTTTCCTTGAGATTACGTCCTCCGTGATGGAAGATATTAAGTCCAAACAATTAGATGATCTCTCAATTGTGCAGCTTCGGGAAGACAGTGCTAGAGGAAAAGCTCCTGGATTCTTAATCGATGAAGACGGAGTTCTTCAATTCCGAGGTAGAACTTGTGTACCTAATCGGGATGATCTCAAACATGTAATTTTGAATGAAGCACATTCTACTCCGTACTCGATTCATCCGGGTATGAGTAAAATGTATAAGGACTTGAAGAAAAATTTTTGGTGGCCGAACATGAAGAAAGATGTAACGGAATTCGTGTCAAAATGCTTGACTTGTCAGCGGATTAAAGCGGAGCATCACAGACCTGCTGGTAAATTGCAACCGCTACCAATTCCGGAATGGAAGTGGGAAGATATAGCGATGGATTTTATTGTGGGAATGCCAAAGACGCGAACTGGAGTGAATATGATTTGGGTAATCGTTGATCGGCTAACCAAATCCGCACATTTTCTGGGCATTAGAGATACTTGGGGACCAGAGAGGTTGGCTCGGTTATTTATTGCGGAAATTGTGAAACTCCATGGTACCACGAAAAGTATAGTGTCTGATCGCGATGGGCGTTTTGTGTCGCATTTCTGGCAAGCAGTACATCGAGCACTCGGTACCAAATTGAATTTCAGCACCGCTTATCATCCCCAGACAGACGGACAGTCGGAGAGGACGATCCAAACACTGGAAGATATGTTGAGGGCTTGTGCGTTAGACTGGAAAGAAGATTGGGAGACTCATTTACCATTGATTGAATTTGCGTACAATAACAGTTGGCATAGTTCGATTGGGATGGCTCCGTTTGAAGCATTATATGGAAGACGGTGTAGATCGCCAATCTGTTGGGACGAGCCGTACGAGTTACTTGGAGTAGAACCGGACTTGGTGGTTCAAACACGGGAAAAATTCGCAATTATTCGGCAAAGGTTGTTGACTGTTCAGAGTCGACAAAAGTCATATGCCGTTCGTCGTCGACCGTTAGAGTTCCAGGCGGGAGACCATGTGTTGTTGAAAGTATCGCCGACTCGTGGAGTTCTTAGGTTTGGTAAGAAGGGGAAGCTTAGTCCTCGTTATATTGGCCCCTTCGAGATCCTGGACAAGGTAAGCGATGTAGCTTATCGACTAGCGTTGCCTCCAACGCTTAGCCATGTTCATGATGTATTCCATGTTTCGCAACTACGCAAGTATGTTCCCGATCCCAGCCATGTTATTGACTATCAAGAGATTGAAGTTAATGAAGATGTTACGTATGAAGAACAACCGGTAACCATACTAGAGCGACGAGTGAAACAATTGCGACGGAAAGTGATTCCGTTAGTAAAGGTCCAATGGTCTAAGCATGGAATTGAGGAGGCCACGTGGGAGACCGAGGATAGTATGCGTGCCCGATACCCCGAACTTTTTGTATCTTAAGTTTCGGGACGAAACTTCTTTTTAGGGGGTAAGGGTGTAATATCCGTGTATTTTAGTATTCGTGTGTGTGTTGTTTCGGACGTATTTAGTTGAGAATTTATTCGTAATTTCCATGTTGAATTATGGTTATTTGGAACCGTGTGTTTTGACGATCGGAATTGGAATGTTTATGGTTGGTAATTGTCAAGTTTTGTGATTTCCGGAGTATGTTTGCTTTGGACGGAATGTAGAAGTGGTGACTCGAGAGTTATGGCCGTAAGATATGAATGTATTACCAAAAGGGTGTTAATAGAATAAGAGTAGATATTTTCGAATTGTGATTTACACAAGGGCTGAATTCGATCGATCACCATAAATTCTACAAAAATCAAA
Organism: Orobanche coerulescens; assembly: GCA_033398695.1. Classification (NCBI taxonomy): domain Eukaryota; kingdom Viridiplantae; phylum Streptophyta; class Magnoliopsida; order Lamiales; family Orobanchaceae; genus Orobanche; species Orobanche coerulescens. The sequence goes on along the minus strand of CM065804.1, from coordinate 96,937,640 downwards.
AAATTATAAAATTTCACAGGATTGTAGATAATTGAGTTTGCTTTCCAATGGTTCAAACGGTGAGTCAATCGGAGTCCGGACGAAGGAGTTATGGTCGAAATAGCGGACCCTGGTACAGTGACACGGCCGTGTCATTTGACGCGGGCGTGTCGAGCTATTACGGTTAAGCAAAACGCTCGGATGGGTGACACGACCCCTGACTCGACCGTGTCATTTGACACGACCGGAAGTGCAGAAATGATGAAAAACCCATTTCGGGAGCTATATATATCCTTTGGTCGATTTTTTGGGCATTCTAGCACCTTCCCTTCATCCTCCACCTAGAATCCTCCATCTTAAACTCCAAAATCAAGCCATAAACATGTTCCAAACACTATAGAATCAAGATATCAAGTTCATTATTGAAGAATTATCCATCTCTTGGTTGAATTAAGGTATGTGGTTGAGGTGCTTCAAGTTATTTGAAAGAATTTTGGGGTTTGTTGGGAATTCTTGATTCAAGTTCGTTTTGGATTTGGATTATGTTAGATAATGATATTGTAATCATGTTCCTTTGTTTTCCCTCAAAGTTTATAGATTAAATTCCGAGTTTTTAATCCGTTCTTGGGTTTGACCTTTGTCGCCTCCGTAGTGTTCGATTAAATGTCTCTATGGGTAGAACTTAGGGTGAATCTTTCCATTTCCGTGGTGTTGTGTTTTGATTCGGTATTTCGATGTGTTAGGATCGAATCGTTGAAGGAAATTCGGACCGTACATTCATCCGTTCGCCGTTTCTCGTGTCGTTCAAATTGAGGCAAGTACTTTGATTGTGTTTAATGTACTTCGTGTGAATATGTAAAAATGGAATTTGTGCCAATTGTTGATCGAGTGTGTGTGAGCCGAGTAAAACCAGTGAGGGTCCCCTCGGGGTCCTAGAGGCTGCGTATCCCTATGGATCACTCGGTTGGGCTATACACTGGGAGGGCCCGACGAGGTGTCTGCGGGGTGTGTATCTTGCTTGAGAGGTACAGGCCGGTATAGCTCGGGAGGTTGTTTTGTGATGATAACTGTGATGTGGTATTAGGAATATCCGTGATGGCACTATGATTTCGTGATTTTTGTTGATTATTCACTTGTTGTACATATTCTAGAATCATTGTACTTGCAGGCTTCTTGACCCCTTCCGGGGTGGATATACTTTTGTGTATTCAGTGCGAGGTCCAGTGGGAGGACTAGCACAGGACGAACACGAGCTTGGTGGGCAACATTGATATCGTACATCATTTTGAGTTGGTGGTCGTATGGTCATGGTCAAAGTCGTGTTTTAGTTTTGTACTCGCGCGGGTCCTGTCCAGTGTTGTATGTCATGTCATTATTAATGGTTAAGGCTGTTGGTGTATTCCCGTGGTGAACGGTCATATTGGTTATGATTCCTCGGGATGATATGTTGTTTGGTATTGTGCTGTATGTCATGTTGAAATTGAAGTTGGTTTTGAATGTATGAACATTTATGTTTGTCGTATTTAATGTGTTTTATTTGGGTCTAAGCCTGGTAGGTTCTCCAAAAAGGATCTACGGCGCTGTAATATCTCCGTAAATCATGGGGGTGTTACACATGCCTCGTTAGCGCGCGCTATGTTCGCTAACAGTTGTTGCGGGCAGAATGTTCTAGAGCATTGACCCCATTAGCACGCGCTAATGCAGTATGTTTAGCGCAAGCTAATAACTGTCCAGTATAAATACTGGACAACATCCTTTATTTCATCATTTCTCATCTTTCTTCATTTCTTTTTGTCGGGAGCGAGCTCTTGGGGCGACTTTGGGCGAGCTTCATCATCAAGTTTCATCTTGGAGTGGATTTGTGTATGCTCAACATCATCTAATCCTCTTCTTTGTTCGAATCAAGGTATTCTCTTCTTAGAACCCTAGTTTCTAAACGCCAACAGTATAAAAAACACACCATATCAACATGTCATGTAGCAACATCAACAAAATCACTATAAATACCAACGTTAACGAACAGGAGTCTAAATAAAAAAACATTTAGCATTAATAATATGTTTATATAGCAAAAGAACTACTACAATGACAATTAAAATCCTCAAAGATCCATCGAATTCTTAAACATAGAAGAAGGATTACTACTGTCTTGCATGTTGTCGTCCCGAGGATGTGAAGAAGGGGGGTGTTTGTGAATCGAAGAATTGACGTGGTGGTGGTACCGGAATTCCCGACTGAGCCACGGTCTGACTCAATGACATCATATACAACATCATGGCTTGTTGAACCTTCCTTTGTTCCTCTTGGAATTTCTGGAACTCCCCTTGAGACTTCCTTTGCTCCTCAGCTCGGAGCTCCCTCTCGATCCTCAATTTCTCCTCCAGATAGGCCCTTTAAGTGTCGCCCCTTTGATTGCTCTGAAACCCTATAGTATTCTTCAATAATCGGTTGCCTTCAGATCCTATTATCGGCGTCCGGTGATGACTCCCTTTAGGAGGGTAAATGTTAGCCTACACCTTTGCCTTAATGTAGGGATCGGCCTGATCGATCTCTCGGCATGCTAACTCGAGGTCAGTCTCGTCCAAATCTAGATGCTCCTCCCTTGCCATCTCTGAACATCCTCTCAGACTCCTCAATCACTCTCTCCTAATTAAGTGGGAACACAAAAATTAACTGAATATTAATAAAGTTCAGAGGTAAAGACTGACAGCAGTATTAAAATGGTTAGGATACATTTACAACTTACAAGTCTATCCGGATAGTTCGGATATGCCTTCTGAGTCACGTAGATGTTAGATGTATTTTTGTGCACTTAATTATCATTATTTTATCTCTATTTTGGGTTTAAATCTGCATAAATGAGTTTTTAATGCATTATGTTTATATGTTTTGAAGGAAATTAGGGTCCGGAAGCTTAAACGAAGAAAAACGGGCCAAAATGACATTTTTTGGTCAAGGGCCGCGTCACATCGAGCCAGAGCCGCGGCACAGGCACACCCAGAAGTAACCCGTACGAACTGTACCGGGGGCCGCAGCACGTTCATCCTGAGCCGCGGCCCGTAAGGAAAAAATCGCCCAGGCCTGGCAGCACACGGACAAGGGCCGCGTCACACATAAGCCAGGCCGCGGCGCGCGGCGCGGGATTTCTGATGTCAGCCCGCGATTTGGACTGTTTTGGAGGCCGTTTTCGACCTAATCCTCGGACACATTTTTGGAGACGGAAAGAAGGTTACAAAAAGACGGGGAAGGTCAGAAAAGAAATCATCGAAGAAGAGGAGAAAAAAATACCTAGCAGCAGAAAGCAAAGGCCAGAGAACGGAAGAGATTCGCTTCTTCAATTGTGTTTGAATTTCTTTCTTATGTTTTATTCAATTCTTTGTGTATTAATTTCTAGCATGTCGGGCTAGACCCTTTATTTCTAGGATTGTGATGAAACCGAGATTTTGATGAATTAATTCTTGAGTTTACATTATTAATATATTTCCCTTTTCTATTGAGTTTTTCCAATTGTTCTTAATGCTTTCAATTGTGTGGCTTATAATTGAATTGTTATTATTACGTAACTTGAATCGGGAGAGGAGAGTTAGTAGTGAAAATTGGGTGAAACCGTTTTGTCTTCTGAGATAGGAATATACTCATAAGAATTACGTAGCTTGTTTGAAGATTTTAGAACTGTTTGACTAATTGTTGAATTAACTCACCTAGGAATAGAGTGAATTATTCACCTTAGAAAATTCTTCTGACCTCGGGAGAGGCATTAGATTATATTAGAATCTTCGCTTTCAATAAATTGGGAAATTACATAAATTATATTAATTAAGATTAATTCGGATTAATCGAGGCGAATTCTCAATCCTAGATTCTTCTCTTATTTGATCTCCTTTCTTCGGACTATTGATTTTGTTATTTGTTTCTAGTTTATCGCATTATTTAGTTTTTAATAATTCTTCAACCACAAAATTCGGTCGTTCAAATAAAATTAGAAATACGAATAAATTGGTAATTAGTGCATCAGTCCTCGAGGGAACGATATCTTTCTCATCACTTTATTACATGATTACGACAACGTGCACTTGCATTCATAAAAGTACATAACAAGTTTTTGGCGCCGTTGCCGGGGACTGATTGTTTTTACTAATATCAATTTCATTATTTTTAGTCTTAATTTGAACATTATTTTATTTTTGTGTAAATTTGTTTTTATTTGCTTTCCTTTCAGGAGTTCGTTTAGTGCATGAGAAAATTTGGTGACGAAGTCTATTCCCTTTAGATACCGAACTCGAGCGCACTTTGCGAAAAATAGGAAGGAAAGACGTGAGTTGTCAACTACGGATACCATGGCTGACAACATCGGAAATCAAGGGATCGACAATCCTATTTAGTAAGCTCAACCGGCATTGGCACTCCGTGATTATGCGCTTCCACAAATTCACGCGAATTTTTCGGGGATTCGGCATCCAACCATTCAAGCGAATAATTTCGAGATTAAGCCGGCCATCATCCAAATGGTGCAAGCGAGCCAATTTTGCGTACTGGCGAATGACGACCCCAATTCTCACATTGCTTCATTTCTCGAGATTTGTGACACATTTAAAAATAATGGAGTTTCTGATGATGCCATTCGTCTACGGCTTTTCCCATTCTCTCTGAGGGACAAAGCCAAGTTCTGGCTGAATTCACCCCCGCCTGAATCTATCACAATGTGGGCGGAATTGACACAAGCTTTTGTGGCGAAGTTCTTTCCACCAGCGAAAACAGCACGACTCAGAAATGAGATAACTACTTTCGGACAATTTGAGATGGAATCACTGCATGAGGCATGGGAGCGATACAAGGATTTGCTAAGGAGATACCCACATCATGGTATACCGGATTAGCTGTAGATTCAGACATTCTATAATGGACTGAGTGCTTCTACATGCACTCTTGTTGATGCAGCCGCTGGAGGAGCTTTAATGGGCAAGACGATGGCTGAAGCTCATTCTTTATTGGAAGCTATGGCTGAAAATGCTTATCAGTGGCCTTCTGAACGGGTGAACCCAAAGCGAGTTATGGGAATTTCCGACAACGATCCAATCCCTACACTATCAGCCCAAGTTGCAGCGTTAACTCAACAATTGCAATCTTTTTCACATGCCCCTTCTACCAATACCATGGAAACATGTAATTGGTGCAACGGGTCTCATCCTAGTGCTGAATGTCAAGTCGGTAACCCTTTCGAGCAATCTCATATGGAACAAGCTCAATTTATGGGAAATGGAAATCGCGAGAACAACCCGTATTCCAACACTTACAACCAAGGGTGGCGAAATCATCCAAATCTTTCGTGGAGGAACGGGCAAGCTTTAAATAAACCTCCGCAAGCTCAATTCACTCAGCCCCCACAACAGCCCCCTCAACCACCAAAGATCTCTTTGGAAGATGCTCTTGCTCAAATGGCGGCTAGCACGAGCCAATTCATGACTCGCACGGAGACTACTCTACAAAATCATTCCACTTCTATTTGGAACTTGGAAGTCCAAATGGGGCAGATTGCAAATTTATTATCGTCTCGACCTCAAGGTGTATTACCAAGCGCTACCGAGATGAACCCCAAGGAAAATGTGCAAGCTATTGAGCTACGAAGTGGAAAGGAGCTACACGAGCAGCCGAAGAGTAGCAAGAAAAAGAGCAGCCCCATTGAGAAAACAAAGGACGACGAGCCCAAGTCAAAAGCAGTATCGACCACTCATCCTACACCACCAATCCCATTCCCACAATGCCTACATATGCAAAAATTGGACAAGCAATTCTCCAAGTTTCTTGACGTCTTCAAGTAATTACATATCAATATTCCATTTGTCGACGCCTTAGAACAAATGTCGAGCTATGTGAAGTTTATGAAGGAGATCTTATCTAACAAAAGAAAGATCAAAGAGTATGAGATAGTGGCATTGACTGAAGAGTGCAGCGCTATTTTACAGATAAAGCTCCCGACTAAATTGAGGGATCCGGGAAGTTTCAGTATACCATGCACTATTGGAAATTCGTCCTTTGATAGAGCCTTATGTGATCTCGGAGCCAGCATTAATATTATGCCCCTTTCCATTTTTAAGAAGCTAGGTATTGGGGAGGCCAAGCCGACTACGGTCTCTTTGCAACTAGCTGACAGATCCATCAAGTATCCGAGGGGGGTAATAGAAGACGTCCTGGTCAAGGTCGATAAATTCATCTTTCCTGCTGATTTCATTGTGCTTGATATGGAGGAGGACCATGATATCCCAATTATCTTGGGAAGACCATTTTTAGCAACTAGCCGAACTCTCATTGATGTGGAGAAAGGGAAACTCACTTTACGAGTTGAAGAGGAGCAATTTACATGTAATATATTTCGATCTATGCAACATCCTAGTGATGTTGAGAATTGCTTTCAAATTGACGTCATTGACTCGTGTGTAAGAAGAGCTTTTTGGGAGATCTATCCATCAGATCCACTGGAGTCCATTTTATTCTGGTCCGCTACCGAGTTGAATTCAGAACATGTAGCCTATCTATGACACATGGATGCGTCACCACCATTTTTCACTCGTAGAACAAGTGAGGAGCTCGGAAGTTCACCAACTCGACCCGTCCCATCAATTGAGAAGCCCCCAAAGCTAGAGCTCAAGCAACTACTGAATCATTTGAAATATGCATTTTGGGGCCCGACGATTCCCTGCCTGTCATTCTTTCTGCCACTTTGGCGGGTGATCAAGAGGAGAAATTATTGAGAGTATTGAGAGAGTACAAATTTGCCCTTGGATGGTCTATTGCGGATATCAAGGGAATCAGCCCGTCCATTTGTATGCATAGGATTTTGAATGGAGGAAGACTACAAACCCTATGTGGAGCATCAACGTCGTTTAAATCCAAATATGAAAGAGGTGGTAAAAGTCGAGGTTTTAAAACTCCTTGACGCAGGTATGATCTTTCCTATTTCTGATAGCAAGTGGGTAAGTCCGGTTCAAGTTGTGTCAAAGAAGGGTGGGATAATGGTTATTCAAAATGATAATAATGAATTAATTCCCACTAGAATTATTACGGGGTGGCGTATGTGCATAGATTATAGAAAATTAAATAAAGCCACTAGAAAATACCACTTTCCTTTACCGTTTATTGATCAAATGTTGGATAGATTAGCCGGACACGATTTTTACTGTTTTCTTGATGGTTATTCTGGGTATAATCAGATTTATATAGCCCCAGAAGACCAAGAAAAGACGACGTTTACATGTCCTTACGGCATTTTCGCTTATAGGCGCATGCCTTTTGGTTTATGTAATGCATCGGCCACTTTTCAAACGTGTATGATGGCTATTTTTTCTGACATGGTAGAGCATTGTATTGAAATTTTTATGGATGATTTTTTTTTTTGTTTTTGATGATTCGTTTGATTTATGTTTGCAGAATTTGCAGAAAGTCCTAAAAAGATGCGAAGAAACAAATCTGTTGTCGAATTGGGAGAAGTGCCATTTTATGGTCCAGGAGGGCATTGTACTAGGCCATCGCATATCTGCCTATGGGATTGAAGTCGACCGTCCTAAAATTGAAACAATTGAGAAGATGCCTCCGCCTACTTCTGTAAAGGGGGTGAGGAGTTTTATGGGACACGCCGGTTTTTACCGCCGTTTTATTAAAGATTTTTCGAAGATCGCGAAGCTGTTGTGCAATTTGCTCATGAAAGATGTCCCGTTTGATTTTGATGAGTCTTGTAAAGAAAGCTTCAACCTCTTGAAGAAGGCTCTAAGCACCGCTCCTGTCATAGTCGCTCCAGACTGGAGCCTTCCATTCGAGTTGATGTGTGATGCTAGCGATTTTGCCATTGGGGCTGTTTTGGGACAGCGACGAGGGAAAGTGTTTCACCTCGTGTATTATGCAAGCCGAACTCTTGACGATTCCCAAAGAAATTATGCCATGACAGAAAAAGAATTATTAGCCGTGATTTTTGCTTTTGATAAATTCTGGGCTTATTTATTGGGAACAAAAGTAGTTGTGTGGATTGACCATTCGACGATCAAATACCTTTTGGAGAAGAAAGATGCTAAACCAAGGTTGATTAGGTGGGTGCTTCCACTACAAGAATTCAATTTGCAGATTCGAGACAAGAAAGACCAAGAATGTCATTGCAGATCAACTTTCATGCTTAGAAAATCCCCTCGAGAAGGCGGAGAGTCGTCCACCAATTGTGGAAAATTTCCCCGATGAACAGCTCTACAAGGTGGATTCGCAACAAGCACCTTGGTACGCTGACCTAGTGAACTATCTTGCAAGCAAAATAATTCCGAATGATCTCTCGCGTCATCAAAAGAAGAAGCTGATTTCAGATGCAAAGTATTACTTGTGGGACGACCATTTTCTTTTTAAAAGATGTCCTGATCGAATTATTCATAGATGTATTCTGGACGAGGAAATTCACAGCGTGTTGAGTTATTGCCATGCATCACCTTACGGAGGGCATTTTGGTGGCAATAGGACAACGCTAAAAGTTTTGCAGTCAGGTTTCTACTGGCCATCATTATTCAAGGATGCTCACTCCTTCGTGTCCACGTGTGACCGGTGTCAACGGACGGGAAACATCTCAAAACGACATGAAATTCCATTGAAAACCATACTTGAGGTTGAATTATTGGACGTATGGGGGGTCGACTTTATGGATCCATTCCCTCCATAAAATAAAAACCTTTATATTCTAGTAGCAGTGGACTACGTCTCGAAGTGGGTCGAAGCGGTGGCACTACCAACAAATGGGTCCAATGTCGTGATCAAATTCATAAAAAAATATATTTTCACGCGTTTTAGGACTCCACGTGCTATTATCAGTGATGGTGGCTCACACTTTGACAACAAGTTCCTTGATGCGGTCTTAAAGAAATACGGAGTCACTCATCGTGTTGCTACAGCCTACCATCCCTAGACGAGTGGTCAAGTCGAAATATACAATCGAGAGCTAAAGTGGATCTTAGAAAAAACAGTGAACTCGTCTCGAAAAGATTGGTCTCTTAAACTCGATGATGCACTTTGGGCATACCGTACTGCGTACAAGACACCTATCGGCATGTCACCGTATAGATTAGTTTTTGGGAAAGGTTGTCATTTGCCGGTAGAGATGGAGCATCGTGCATATTGGGCGATCAAGAAACTTAATTTTGATCTTAAATCGGCCGGTGAAAAGCACTACTTGCAGTTGAATGAGAGGAGATACATCATGATGCCTACGAGAATGCGAAACTTTATAAGGAGCGGACCAAGAATTGGCATGATAAGCACATCATACATCGAGAGTTCGTTCCAGGTCAAGAGGTGTTATTATTTAATTCTCCCTTGAGGTTGTTTTCTAGGAAATTACGTTCACGATGGTCGGGATCGTTCAGTGTAGTTTAAGTATTTCCACACGGAGCAGTGGAAGTACAAAAAGAGGATCGAAAATTTAAAGTAAATGGGCAGCGGTTGAAGGTATACACGGGTAATTCAATAGACGTGCAGAAGTCGACAGTCGTCCTATCCGCCGCAGAGTGAATTCTAGCAAAGTCCGGCTGAAGACTATAAACTTAGCGCTTCTCAGGAGGCAACCCGAGCATTAATTGTAGATTTTAGTTTTTCGTTGTTTTCCTTCATTTTAGGAGTCTTTTCTTTCGGTATTTTTGCTTTGTGTTGCTTCTCTCTCATGTTCTATGTGTTTTCATTTGAAAAATCTGGGCAGGAACTCTCCATAGGAAATTTTAAGCTTAGGGCCGCGGCACATAAATAGCAGACCGCGGCACACCGAAGACCCAGAAATCAGCCCAACATCCTGTACTCTGTGCCGCGGCACGAAAGTGCTGAGCCGTGGCACACTAACCCTGGAAGCCGCGGCACCTGTGCAATGAGCCGCGGCACACTGCGAGACTCCCCAACGCCCAAAGCAAACTGTACTACGGGACGCGGCTCACTTGCTACGTGTCGCGGCCCTTGCCAATATTTTAAAAGGGGCTGGGCTGCTCAGAATCCAATCGGCTGAAACAAAGGTATTGTATCACTTCACAAATTCTTTCTTCTTTCGCGCGGCGCAAGGTCACCTTCTCCGAAGTTCTTCTTCTTCTCATCTTCTTTAATCCAATACAAGGTAATCCTTATTCCTTGATCTTAATTGCAACATGGATTGAGAAGTGGGGTAATGTTCTTCATTCATTGATGATTTTTTTTTTATTTCCTAAAGTTATATCATATTTTTTTATCAAAATATGTTGAGATTATCGATTGATTGATTGTGTTTCGTTGATTTGTCATGAATTATTGCTATTTTGTTTGTTGTTGGGGATTGAATTCACCAATGATTATTCTTGTTCTTCATTTAAGTTTACGCACACAAAGTGTTTGATGAAATACCCCAATGAAATTTTTTGATCTAAACATCTCCAATTTATCTGCAACGAATACGATTATCGGAATAATATGCCCCCCCAACCCTTACGTCAAGTTTGAGTTAAAATTTTTGCATCATATCCCTCATACGGAAGTGCAAGTCTTAGACGCTACATTCGTTTCCCGCACATTATAAGTTGTGAGTGGTGTATTGTTATTTAAAGTTGTCTAATATCCTGTGTTTATTTTCCAGGAATTCGCTATGGCACGGAAGAGAAAGTTGAGCACAAGGACGAGGACTCGATCATCCCCCATGAGAGGGGAAACCTCGCAAAACCGAACAGAAGGGCAATCCCAATAATTTTCCGATCCCGAGATCCATCGAATTTTTAATGAGAGAATCCGTCCTCGTCCTATAATTCCTGAGTAGGGTGATGAGTCGATTTTTTATCGTCTCATTCTGTTCTATCGAGTCGCACTTTCATTTGTTTTCGAGTGTTTTTGCCCATTTTACGCGTGGTATGTTGTGTTTTTGTTTTGTAGGTATCCGGACGAATATTGTGGTGAAATATGCGCTTTCATAGCTAATATTGGAGTTTATGACGATCAAAAGCTAAAACGGGGCCTAAAACGACGAAAGATTTAAGCAGTATCGGTCAAATCTCCTAAATACCAGAATCTCCACTCCGAATTGAGATGTATTCTCTTTTGATATAAATTCCTCGTGAAATTAGCTTCGAAACGATATATCATATGCCAAAATCCGAGGTGAATTGATACAAGAACGAAGGATCAAGCCGAAGAAGACCAAAAACCGGACTTGGCTGCACCAGGCAACCGGACTAGGCTGCACCAGGCGACTCAACTAGGCTGCGACAGGCGCTCGGCTTCATCAGGTAACTCGGCCGTGCCATGGGACACGGCCGGGTCTCATTCCAGCGCGAACTGCTATTTTCAGAAGGGTACGACATGGCCGTGCCTTTTGGGACACGGCCGAGTCACTATCGGCCATTTTGCCTTTCCCGCATAGTGCTGCACGGCCTTGTCAAGGGACACGGCCGAGCCCCTTGACAGACTACCTTTTCTTTATTCAGCGCAGTGCGACACGGCCGTGTCCCAGGACACGGGCCGTGCCACTTTTCGGTTCATGTCACTTTCCTTGACATTTTTGCACAACTTTAAGCCTTTGTCTTGATTTCTTTGGATAAACAAAGGGTAGTGACCCCTTGAGAGGTGTACTTATCTTGTGAAGAAGATATTTTGTGGAAAACACAAGATTAGGGAGGAAAAACACAAAAAGAGTGGGAAAGAGAGAGATTTTCATCATCTTCCTTGTATGTTCTTGGAGTGAGAAAAATACTTTTGTGAGATATAATAATTCCTTGTATAAATTTGTTGTGAGTTCTTGTAAGAAGATCATCAAACCTTCATCGGGAATTCGATTTCGGCATTTTCAAGGGAAGTTTTTACCATGTTTTGTTCTTCAATTTCCATTATTGTTGTTGAATTAATCATGTGTGGCTAAACACTTCATATGGGTTTTTAGATATAGCCACACACATGTTTTTGATTGTTAGTTCCTTTTGATTTTCCGGATAAAAGTTTGGGATTGTTCCTCTTGTTCGTTCTTCGTTTAAGAAATTTTGAATTAGATCATCAAACCTTTTTCATTGTTGTTATTATTATTCGAATCGAGGGTTTTTATCGGTGTTCGCCATCAAACGACCCGAAAGAAACGATTGAGAATGTTCTCGAGCTTTTTCGCGCGATCTTTTAACGATTTACCTCATCAAAAGTAGTCGGTTAATTGATTGTTAGCTAGGGTTTCGTCCCCATCAAAAGAGTAACCCTTAATTTTCGTTGAGAACAATCGCGATTTTTAGAATTACCGCCATCAAACGGATTTCTTTTAATCGTGAGCAATCGATAATTCCTAACCTTATTTATTTGAGTATCCGAACTAATAATTGATTACGTGTGTGTCGGTGACTCTAAATTCCCATATTAATCTCATTATTGTTATCTCTCATTTATCCGACTATCAAATTGGTGTTGTTATCACTTAGTTCAATTTAATTTTGTGCATTAGTAATTATAATCATAATCAACCAATGATGTATTTTAATTTAATTTACTTTTGTTCATTCGACTATTTGCCGAACATTATCGAATTTTAAACCGTTTCCAATTCCTCGAGAGATCGACCTCAGAGTTACTTGCCGCTTACTACAAGAGCGATTCGTACACTTGCGAGTATTTAATTTGAATCCATCAAGTTTTTGGCGCCGTTGCCGGGGAGTTGGCATTTAATTTTTGATCTTGTTTTAATAATAGTTGAATTGTTTTTCTTGATTATTTTTCCGTTTTCATTATTTTCGATAAAGTCTAAAAATTCGCTCTAACTTCTCTTGTTTATGCTTGGTAGGGGATTGTTGGGAAACCCGATTCTTCCACCCATAGATGAGGTTCAAAGAATTAGAGCACCAAAAATAATAGCGCAATCATCAATGGCAAACGACGAGAATAATCCGAATCTTAAAGAGCACCAATTGCTTGATGAGGAAGAAATTCGTCAACCAAGGTTTCCGAGATATGATAATGTTGGGCGCAATCAATGGATACTGGAAGCTCAACAAGGGAGGTACTTTTATCCGAGACAACCACCTGTCGGAATGCAATATGGAGCGAATTATTATCCCGGACCTCAATATGGGATGGAGGCGAACTATAACAGGCCGCAACAACCTCCGGTCGAACATCTAATGTGGGACTATGCAAAACCCGTGGTGAACACCGCCATTTCATGCATCCAATTAGCACCGGCTGCAAGGAACTACCACATAAGCGGATTTCACATCGAGCAATTGCCCTCATTTCACGGATTAGCACGAGAGGATCCATTATCATTCATCCGAGATTTCTATGTTGCGATTGATAACTTCCCATTGAACGGGTTGAGCAAGGATCAACTAAGAATGAAGTGATTACCTTATACACTCAAGGATGGGGCGAAACAATGGTTGATGACTTTGGTGCCGGGCTCACTGAAAACGTGGGATGAATTTTACGACAAATTCATTACCAAGTACTTCTCTTATTCGAAGACTAAGCAATTGAGAGCCCAAATCTCAACATTCGGACAACAAGACGGAGAGGCATTTCATGAAGCATGGGACCGATTCAAGATGCTCCTCATTCAATGCCCACATCATCACTATCCGCTTCAACTACTCAATCAATTCTTCTATGACGGATTGACTCAATATTGCCAAGGAGCGGTGGATAACGCCGCCGGTGGTTCGTTTTGGGGGTTAACGGAGAGACAAGCTTATGACATATTTGAATTATTGGGGGCTAATTCTCAACAAAAAAATGTGCGTGTTCGTAGAGGAGTTGTGAACCAAGTAAGCGAGAAGGACGAGATGCAATCTAAAATCGATGAGTTAATGAAGGAACTAAGACAACTCAAGATTCAAAATAAATCTTCGAGCTCACGAGTTTGCGAAATTTGTTGGGGACCCGGTCATCATGCTAATTCTTGCCCTTATATTTTTCCGGGAGAACAAACCGAACAAGTTAATTGGGTTATGGGACAAAGCACGGGAAGGCCCGAGTGGGAGGAGAGGAGAAATAATTATGACGGAAACGCAAGAAATGAACCTCTCCCAAATACTTATCATCATGGGCTAAGAAACCATTAGAATTTCTCATGGAGAAACAACAACCCGATGGCATACGACGCAAATGCCCAAGCTCAATACAACGGAGGAAACCGAGCCCAACAAACAACACAAAGTGAACCACCTCCACAACAAAGGAACTCTCTTGAGGAGAGTATTGTGTCATTCATTAAGGAGAGCAGGGAAAACCGAGGGGAGAACAATAAAAGGTTCGAATCTTTAGAAGTTTCGATGAAGAAAATGGAGATTCAAATTGGGCAACTTACTACCGAGGCATGCAAACAAGAAACGGGTAAACTACCAAGTCAACCCGAGCAAGTTCAAGCTATTACCACCATCCGAAGTGGTAAAGTGATAAATAAAGAGACAATTTCCGAAGCGAAAGAGAGGGGCGGTGAGAAAGAAGAATTGCCGAGTCAATCAGAGAAATCTATGGTGATTGAAGAGGATGAGTTTAACGATGAAGAAATCCGAGTAACTGCTACCCAATCTTGCGAGACTCGAATTCCTTGGGACAAATCTAAAGATCCAATCGAGAAGCCAATTGAAGAGAATAAGAGCGAACCAGTCAAATCAATGCATCAAAAGGAGGACCTAGAAAGCTTTGATATGGAAGTTCTTTTCGTGTAGAAAGAAGTTCCCATTGTGAACTTAGGAGCGAGTATTAATTTAACACAAAAATCAATATACTCGCCACTAGATTTGGGGGAGGTGATAGCCCCGATGGATTTCGTGATACCAAACATAGAAGAAACATCACCAACAAAAATCACGTCACTTATTCTTCAAGGAAGACATTTCATGGTGACGATGATAATGAAAATTGAAATGGTGACAAAAGCGCTCACAATGGAAATCCATGGAACCACTCTCCACATCCTTACAAAGGAAAACGAGCGAAAAATGACGAGCTATATGGATGGACCTGGCATATTTCCATTTAATCCCGGATATAAGAATCCAAAGAAGTCGAGCTAAAGACTATAAAAAAGCGTTGCTTGGGAGGCAACCCAAGGGAGTTTTAATTTTTATCGCTTTTATTATTATTATTATTGCATTAATTTTGTTTTTGTCTATGGCATGTGTAGGTAATCTAATAAAGGAGGTATTTATGGGAGGAAGAAGCCTAGCTTATTGAAAGTTGAGACCCGAGCACAAAGGATGGTGCCCCGAAAAAAAAAACCACACTTCTTAATCCGGTAGTTTTATTTTCTTTCTTTTTAATTTGCATTTTCGCATTTTTCCTGACTCAATCTTTCTGCTTGGGGACAAGCAAAGGTTTAGGTTTGGGGGGTGCAACTTCTTCAATTTTTATTTATTTGCGTGATGTTTCTTTCCTTTCTTTATTTTTTTTCTTGCGTGATGTTGTAGTTGGATTGCAATAACCTTGTTAACTGTTGGGTATATGGATGATTAATCGTGTTTGTATTTGGCTCGTAGAGTTTAATAAATCTAATTGATTGCTTGACCTTGCGTGTGAATGTATAGTTTTTGGTTACTTGATTTGACGTATAAGGAATGAGTATGGTAGTCCAAAAGCCGTGAGTCCTTGTGCCTAATTGAACCATTCACTTTTAGCGGTGAAATTCTTTCATGAGTGATTTCTCTTCTTATGGATTGTATTCTTTAGAACTTGCATGATTCTGTCAGATGACGTGTTGATATTTACATACACGAGAAATGATTAGGGCTGCCCATTTTTTTGTCTTGAACCTACTTATCTAAAAATATCCACCAATTCATATCAATATCCTTTGCTAGCCTCGTTGAGCCTTTAGCCGTAATTTTGTTCGAAAAACCCGCATCTTATTGCTCCATATCCAAAAGCCATAACTTACCCAAGTATTGGTCCACGTAAGAGCATGAGAGGGTATATTTGAAAAACTAAGGTGTGCAAAGTTTGTGGTGTATAGAGGCAAAAATCTTCTCTCCCGTTCCCCTGAAAATAATAAGCCCCACAAAAAAAAAAGAAGGGTGATCCTAATAATAATAGTGGGATAGAAAAAATAGGGGAGGAGAGGAGTGAGCCTAAGAAAAACAAAAGGGAAGTCGATGGGTTGTGAGAAATAGGCCAATATCATAAGAATTGCACTTAACAAGGCCTAGAAAAAAAGAGATATATATATCCGGGAGAATTGAAGTAGAATGATCGATCTTGCTTTGAGTGTTTATTTCATATATGTGAGGATCGTATATGCTCTACTTAGACTGAACTTGTAACTACTAGCCAAATTTTCCCAACCTGAGCCACAGCCCCATTACAACCCAAAGTAAGACCCTATGACTCGTGTTTTGTGAATATTGATGCGTTTGATGAAGAGAAGAAGTGCAAGCATATAGTAGAACTTTCCATTCGAATCGAGTTGAGCGTATTGACCTATCTAAACACTTGAGAGATGAGTGAAACGATATAATTCAGTGAGGGATTATTAAGACTTGTTTTCTTGCATGTTCGATCTAGTGCCATTGCTTTCCACTCATTTGTGAGTTTAGGCTTCCATGATGAATTACGAGACTTTACGATACTTTTACATCCCCGGTTGATTGTATGTATACCCGATGATTAACTTGATTATTCAATCCTTCTCGTTTTCTTTGTCGTGTGTTTTATTTATTTTTGCTTGAGGACAAGCAAAGTTTAGGTTTGGGGGGATTTGATGAGTCGATTTTTGATCGTCTCATTCTGTTCTATCGAGTCGCACTTTCATTTGTTTTCGAGTGTTTTTGCCCTTTTTACGCGTGGTATGTTGTGTTTTTGTTTTGTAGGTATCCGGACGAAGATTGTGGTGAAATATGCGCTTTCATAGCTAATATTGGAGTTTATGACGATCAAAAGCTAAAACGGGGCCTAAAACGACGAAAGATTTAAGCAGTATCGGTTAAATCTCCTAAATACCAGAATCTCCACTCCGAATTGAGATGTATTCTCTTTTGATATAAATTCCTCGTGAAATTAGCTTCGAAACGGTATATCATATGCTAAAATCCGAGGTGAATTGATACAAGAACGAACGATCAAGCCGAAGAAGACCAAAAACCGGACTTGGCTGCACCAGGCAACCGGACTAGGCTGCACCAGGCGACTCAACTAGGCTGCGACAGGCTCTCGGCTGCATCAGGTAACTCAGCCGTGCCATGGGACACGGCCGGGTCTCATTCCAGCGCGAACTGCTATTTTCAGAAGGGTACGACACGGCCGTGCCTTTTGGGACACGGCCGAGTCACTATCGGCCATTTTGCCTTTCCCGCATAGTGCTGCACGGCCGTGTCAAGGGACACGGCCGAGCCCCTTGACAGACTACCTTTTCGTTATTCAGCGCAGTGCGACACGGCCGTGTCCCAAGACACGGGCCGTGCCACTTTTCGGTTCATGTCACTTTTCTTGACAATTTTGCACAACTTTAAGCCTTTGTCTTGATTTCTTTGGATATAAAACAAAGGGTAGTGACCCCTTGAGAGGTGTACTTATCTTGTGAAGAAGATATTTTGTGGAAAAACACAAGATTAGGGAGGAAAAACACCAAAAGAGTGGGAAAGAGAGAGATTTTCAGCATCTTCCTTGTATGTTCTTGGAGTGAGAAAAATACTTTTGTGAGATATAATAATTCCTTGTATAAATTTGTTGTGAGTTCTTGTAAGAAGATCATCAAACCTTCATCGGGAATTCGATTTCGGCATTTTCAAGGGAAGTTTTTACCATGTTTTGTTCTTCAATTTCCATTATTGTTGTTGAATTAATCATGTGTGGCTAAACACTTCATATGGGTTTTTAGATATAGCCACACACATGTTTTTGATTGTTAGTTCCTTTTGATTTTCCGGATAAAAGTTTGGGATTGTTCCTCTTGTTCGTTCTTCGTTTAAGAACTTTTGAATTAGATCATCAAACCTTTTTCATTGTTATTATTATTCGAATCGAGGTTTTTATCGGTGTTCGCCATCAAACGACCCGAAAGAAACGATTGAGAATGTTCTCGAGCTTTTTCGCGCGATCTTTTAACGATTTACCTCATCAAAAGTAGTCGGTTAATTGATTGTTAGCTAGGGTTTCATCCCCATCAAAAGAGTAACCCTTAATTTTCGTTGAGAACAATCGCGATTTTTAGAATTACCGCCATCAAACGGATTTCTTTTAATCGTGAGCAATCGATAATTCCTAACCTTATTTATTTGAGTATCGGAACTAATAATTGATTACGTGTGTGTCGGTGACTCTAAATTCCCATATTAATCTCATTATTGTTATCTCTCATTTATCCGACTATCAAATTGGTGTTGTTATCACTTAGTTCAATTTAATTTTGTGCATTAGTAATTGTAATCATAATCAACCAATGATGTATTTTAATTTAATTTACTTTTGTTCATTCGATTATTTGCCGAACATTATCGAATTTTAAACCGTTTCCAATTCCTCGAGAGATCGACCTCGGAGTTACTTGCCGCTTACTACAAGAACGATTCGTACACTTGCGAGTATTTAATTTGAATCCATCATAGGGATTCACTCTTGCCCCCCAAGACGGCGAGCTTTTAACGATGATTACTGAAATGGGATGGACTCGATTCGCTGCACCACCCGAGCCGAAAGTAATTTCTATCGTCCAATAATTCTACGCCAGTGCGTTATTACTACATATCCAGGAAGGGCAGATGATGGGACGAATGGATATACGTACTGAGTTCGTCGTCCGTGGCCAGACAGTGGACTTCTCGGTAACTGCGATACGGATCTTATACGAGATTCCCGGGGTTGACGAATCGGCATACACGTGGACAGTGAGTAGGCTCTCAATGGAAGTTTTGCTAGCGATTCTTGCTCAGCCGGATTCCATTTAGGAAACGCGCGTCCCGGGGTCCACATCCTTTTTCTTCAAGAGTTCCCGTCTCAGTCACCTCGGGCGAGCTAGGCTTTATTTTCTCTGCTCGCGAGTTGACCTGACTTCGCAGATCCGCTCTGTCCTGTTTCCTCATGCCACACTGTTATATATTATTACGGCCGGACTTCGATTTGATGTGGCCCCACAGCTGGTCCGGTCTATTCTCCAGTGCATTCAAGGAGGGGCCAAGACAGGGCTAAAACATCCTTCTCTCATTTGTGCCTTATGCCGCCATTCGGGCGTGACTTGGTCGGATGACGAGCCGACTATAGCACCCCAGGGTCCGATCGATCATCACATTATCTCTCACTTCGACAAGTGGAGTTGCACGCGGGCACACCTGCGGGGACGAGGATTTCTTCTAGATGAGCCACATGAGCACTCCCCCGAACCACTTCTTCTGACTCATGAGCCGGCGGCAGATACTGAGGAGCAGACCGAGTCCACTCCACCGCCAGCGAGAGATCACCTTCTTCAGGCGATGTTTGACGGCTTGAGGGAGGATATGCGAGCAGAGAGAGATAGCGTGATCGCTACCGTTTGAGAGGAGATGTACGAGCACGTCCGCCGGGCCAATCGGCGTGCGGAGAGGCTCTTAGCTGCGAGAGACGCCTACCATCGGGACTACCTAGCTGTTTGGACGGACCATATCCTTCGCCCGGACGGACCTTTCATTCCTCCGGTCAGACCACCTATACCACCCACTTCACCGGACGAGGCCGATGCCAGCGCCTGAGCTTACCTTAGGGGAGTACTTGACCTTTCTCTTATTGCGTATTATTATTTGTTGTCCATTGAGGTCAATGTACATCTCAAGTTTGGGGGGGGGGTACTTTTTAGTTGTTATTTATTTTTCGTTGTTATTGATTCTAGCCTTGCTTGTCTTCTATGATATTCTGGACTTTGTTTGCATTCGTGAATATTTCGTGCAGCCTTGGGTAAGACTGATTATATGATACTGATTTCTTTTTGAAAAACGGATGAGTATTGCTCGAGTTCGCATTATGTGATTTTTGTTTCCCTCGAGTATTCATTTCGGTCTGATTTTTTTTGCGTTATTGTGGTAGTCTAGGCATATAAGAAATGAGACATATGTGTTTGTAGTGTCCGCATTACATGAGCCATCGTCTATAAGTTTGGTTGCGCTTTTCACTTAGCTAGTCGTCCAGTAACATTAGTCTTGTTGGCATTCAATTAAGTACCTAAGTTTAGGCATTGAGTCGGGCAGTTGTAATTCCCAAAATTTGAGAAATTTTGCATGTTCTATGATGGGAAGTCTAGTAACCGGGGGTATTCACGTGACCCGTTGTTTACTCTCACGTAAAACGACAACCCTGAATAGACTAATGGTTCAAAAAAATCGCATCTCCGATGATAGGAAGCCAAGTAACCGGGGGTATTCACGTGACCCGTTGTTTACTCTCGCGTAAAACAACAACCCTGAATCGGACGTGCAGGAGTTGCTATTCGAGTTTTTTCTCCGCTGTAGAGGGAGACTTAGTAACTAGAAGCATTCATGAGCCCCATGAGTGTCTTTTACGTCAAACGGTTCCCCAATACATGAGAATGGAAATCCACCCTAAGGTTCTTCCGATGAAACATCCCGAGAGTCGAAACCTAGTGGTTAACTCGAATCATTATAATGAGTATATATAAGGGAGTACTGTCCGAGGAATATTATGAGACTCTTGTGTTTTTGCCACGAGACTGTGGGACTGGGTGAGTTTATTATACTCTCAACATTTATATTGGCGGTCGGCTCAATTCACGTTTGTTAATCTTTGAGCCTTGATTTTCTTCATGAGCTATTGATTTGCACTAGAAATGTTTACCTTGTGGAATCATTGTCCGTACTGTGACTCACTGGTACGATATCCATATTATTCTTTAAGATTTTCAGGGTAGTATTAATTAGTTTAGCACTATGGATTTGCACGATCGTCCACGATACTTGTCGTCTTATTTGAAATTGATTTTTGCTTGAGGACAAGCAAAGGCTTAAGTTTGGGGGTATTTGTTAGATGTATTTTTGTGCGCTTGATTATCATTATTTTATCTCCATTTTTGGTTTAAATATGCATAAATGAGTTTTTAATGCATTATATTTATATGTTTTGAAGGAAATTAGAGTCCGGAAGCTTAAACAAAGAAAAATGCCAAAACGACATTTTTTGGTCAAGGGTCGCGTCACATCGAGCCAGAGCCGGGGGGCACACCCAGAAGTAATCGGTACGAACTGTACCGGGGGCCGTAGCATGCTCATCCTGAGCCGCGGCCCATAAGGAAAAAATCGCCACGCCTGGCAGCACACGGACAAGGGTCGCGGCACACTTAAGCCAGGCCGCAGCCCGCGGTGCGGGATTTCTGATGTCAGCCCTCGATTTGGACTGTTTTGGAGGCCGTTTTCGACCTAATCCTCGGATGCGCTTTTGGAGGCGGAAAGAAGGTTATAAAAAGACAGGGAAGGTCAGAAAAGAAATCATCGAAGAAGAGGAGAAAAAAATACCTAGCAGCAGAAAGCAAAGGCCAGAGAACGGAAGAGATTCGGTTCTTCAATTGTGTTTGAATTTCTTTCCTATGTTTTATTCAATTCTTTGTGTATTAATTTCTAGCATGTCGGGATAGACCCTTTATTTCTAGGATTGTGATGAAACCGAGATGTTTTCATGAATTAATTCTTGAGTTTACATTATTAATATATTTCCTTTTTCTATTGAGTTTTACCAATTGTTCTTAATGCTTTCAATTGTGTGGCCTATAATTAAATTGTTATAATTACATAACTTGAATTGGGAGAGGAGAGTTAGTAGTGAAAATTGGGTGAAACTGTTTTGTCTTGTGAGATAGGAATATACTCATAAGAATTACATAGCTTGTTTGAAGATTTTAGAACTGTTTGACTATTGTTGAATTAACTCACCTAGGAATAGAGTGAATTATTCACCTTAGAAAATTCTTCTGACCTGGGGAGAGGCATTAGATTATATTAGAATCTTCGCTTTCAATAAATTGAGAAATTACATAAATTATATTAATCAAGATTAATTCGGATTAATCGAGGCGAATTCTCAATCCTAGATTCTTCTCTTATTTGATCTCCTTTCTTCGGATTATTGATTTTTTTATTTGTTTCTAGTTTATCGCATTTTTAGTTTTTAATAATTCTTCAACCACAAAATTCGGTGATTCAAATAAAATTAGGAATACGAATAAATTGGTAATTAGTGCATCAGTCCTCGAGGGAACGATATCTTTCTCATCACGTTATTACATGATTATGACAACATGCACTTGCGTTCACAAAAATACGTAACAGTAGAGAAAGGTATTTGCCACATTTTCATCAGAAGTGGCCTCATGCGAAACTCTCGCCAACGACCGCGAACCTAAGTTGTGGTGCTCCATCAAACCCTTACGGTTAACAGTGTTTGTTGAATTGCTCGCCTACACATAAAAACATGTAATTTTCATTTAACAAGGAACAAAATTACCACAAGTTTCATATACGTACATATCTTTAAACAACAATAACATTACGACAATATTTAGAGCTCGATTACATATAATATAGTCCGGGTCGCTAAAATGTGCATAGCCACCTCCACTCGTACTCCCGATACTTGAACTCCTCGGGAGTAGCCTCGCGGGAATTACCCCTAGCTGACCAAAACATGTGTAGCTCATTTTTCCAAGATTTGTACCTGTAACAGATATTTACAAATAATAATCAAACATTAGTCAAATATATTTGTAAAGTATTTTGTAAATTTTATGTATTTATTTACTGTGATTTTGTGTTATTGTTTTATTCTTATTCATAATGTTATGTGTTTGTTATGTTATTCATAAATAACCTCTTGTGTGTATACAGTTGTTATTATGCAGGTGAATGTTAATATTTAAGTTTAGTGGTTATGTTACATGTCATTTTATATTTGTTGTTTGTGTATGATTATGGAATGTTAATGTGTTAGTTTTATTATTTTATGTATAATTAATATTATAATATTTTATGTAATTCTAAAAGTGTATGTTATATTACTCATAATTACAAGTAAATTAGAATGTTTACCAAGTTTAAATTTATCAATCAAATTACCTTATATTTTTACAAGTTGTGAATTTTTTATTACAAATTATTTTGTATTAATAAATAAATTATTAAAACATTTGACAAATACATATTTTTAACAATAACTAAAATGATGCAAAAATTTCTCGAGTAATTACTCAACTACGTATTGTGAAAATTACTTACTTGATTGTTTGCACCTCATCAAACCAAGTATGTAGTAGGAAAGAAGGAACCTCAAACCAAACCTAAAATTAGCATATAATATATATTACTAAATTTTTCCGAATTTAAATACACAAAGTAGCTTTCGAAAGTGAGATAAACTTACCGACATAGCATTGTTCAATGCATCCTTCACACATTGTGGCACATCCTTCCACTCAGCCCACAGTACCAGAACTCTATCGCGTATCACAAACCCAATATTACGATAATATGCCGTACAAACATCCGAAGCCAAAATGGGTCGTCGATACTTTTAATCTACTGCTATCTTGTGACGGCCATTTTTTGAAACATATACGTCAAGTGATAGACCCTTCGATGGGCCACGAGTCTTCTTCGTCTTTTCGGTTCGGATTCAGTACGACCCTCGTAATTCTCAAGCTCCGCAAGCGCCGCGTACAACTTCGTCTTAGATATCCGACCGTCCGCCGATCATTTTCTCAGGACATGCCTGCAACACATTCACCTCCATTGGGTTAACCAAGCAATATGGCTGGCGGACTCCTTTCGCATCGACCCCTGGAATCGACGGTACCATAGTGGACATAAATAGAGTCGACGGTGGACCGGAAGGCACCTCGGATGACATGCTCAGTGTATATCGGCCGCTCCTAGATGTAGTAGGGGGAAGGGAATGCGGTATATAGGAGGCATACGAGGTTGAGTTGTCTCGACAGTAGTGGGGGTCGTCCGAGATCTGGGAGTCTGATACGATAAGCGCCTCGCAATAGTATGTGCATCATCCGCCGTATACGAGTTTCCATCCTTAAACTTCAGTCCATTATTCTGTACTACCCCACGTATGCGACTGTTACTCTCATCCAAATATTTACCCACAGGATCTGCACGATTGGAAGCTGCGGAACTATCCCCCGGCTCCGGAGTCTTCGATTTTTTCTTACCACACGCTAGTCTCTTAATTTGATCCATTTAACCGGTACAAATTCAAAAACAGAAATCTATTATTTTTATACATAAACCCTAAACAGAAACCCTAGGGATTAAGAAAACCAGTCAAATATCATAAACCCTAAACAGAAATCAATTCTTATACACAAACCCTAAAACCATATTTTCCATTCTTATACATAAACCCTAAAATTTCCTTTATTTTATAATTTTCTATGGCCGTAATAAGGTAATCTCAATTTCAGTGACCTTATTACAACCGAAGGTAATGTCAATTTCATTCGGTTTACAATCTTTGCAGGTTTTAATTTTCTTAATTTGTCACAACCCAAATTAGTCTAGAAATCTCAAAATTCAAACCTAAATCCTTCAGTCCTAATCGGCCAAAACAAATTAATACCTGCAAAATTCCTACACGGAAAATTCAAGCTAAATTTCAAGGGAGCAATACAGAAATGTATTTAAAAAAAATGAAAGAAATTTTGCAGTCACTGAGAATGTATTTCCTGCCAAGTATCTGAAATTCCAAAAAAGAAAAGGGAAAATATTCATAAAAGATTATATGTAAGGGCAAACTGATAGACGGTGGAAGGCGGGTTACCTTCCAAATCAGTCTGGAAGGTTAGGATTATGTTCAGAAAAGGAAAAATATTCATAAAATATTCACAACATTAGAAAACGGATACCTTCAAAATTAGTTTGGCGGACGGTGGAAGGCGAAACAACGGAAAACGGGCCAAACTCACGCCTGATGATGGACGGATGAAGGCGAAAACAGGGATGAAGCTGGACGGAGGACAACAGATGACAGACGACGGACGGCTTACGGAGGAGCGGATGCCTGGTGCTGGGTGCAGCGGTCGGCTTCGGATTTTTCGGCGGTGGGATTCCAGGAAGAAGGAATTAAAGTGAAGAAAGTAAAAAATAACAGTAGTCTCATTTTTTTTATATGTAAGGGCACTTCAGCCGACAACATAAGTCGTCATCGGCTAAACTATAAATGCTACGGACTTTAGCCGACGGCTGTCGTCGTCTAAACTAAATCCCAACAAGAAAAACATGACCCAGTGGTAGCCGGGGTTCGAACCCGGGCAATTTGGATAAGTGGTATGGCATTTTGCCACTGAGTCATGTTTATCATTCGTACATTAAACACAGTTTTTTGATTTATACATATACTGATATTTTATATTCTTTGAACTTAATTATAAATAATATATTTATAAATATATATATAAATATATAATGATTAAATATTTGTATATATTTATACAATTTTTATATAATGATATTTTATATATTTAAATTTAATTATAAATATATTTAATAAAAAATAAAATATCAATACTTTAGCCGACAACTGTCGTCGGCGAAATCCGACTCGGCGGTGTCAAATATGACAAGACCTTGTCCACGGACAGGGACTTCCGCGTGTTCCATACAAGTGCGACCCGACCGTGTCGAGTGATGTAACGCCCCCAAAATCATCTGGGGATATTACAGCGCCGTGGGCCCCGCGTTGGAACCCACCAGGCTAAAAACCATTTTCACAAACATTTAAAAACGCCAAAAAGTTAATGACGGTAATATTTTAAATACCCAAAACATTTACCAAAACATAGTTCTCAAATACCATCATCAAATACTATTTGAAAATACAAGGTGAAATGCCAAATCTCGACAGTTTCAAAATGTATGCTAAGCCACCACTTAAACGTACCGACAAAATAGTTTAGGAAAAAGGGTTTAACGAAGTAACCCAAATTTGCAAAATACCAAAAGCCCATTTTGAAATATACATGAGTTGGTAAAAATACCGAAAAGCCATTTTAAAACACGCAACGGATAAAAACACAATTCAAAATACACATTTGCAGCGGAATAAAACAACCAGAAAAGAATATTCAATTCTCAAATACATGCCACAACCAGTATCACCCGGGAAGCTCATCCCTTCACGGCCGCTACTAGCTCGATCTCCGAGTACCTAAAAATAAAGCCCACGACGGGGTCAGCCACAATACTCAACAATGATAACGATCAGATCATCATAAATAATTACATACCAATATAATTACAAATAAGAATACTACCAATATAATCTTACCGTCATAACCTCACCAACCTATAACAATCCATAACAGATCAATCCTTACCATAATCCACATTTCGCATTCTCAAATGACGAAATGAACTCAACTACAACCATTTGTACTGTATCAAAATAATACTGAAAAATCCTCAAAAACATCATCATAACTCATAAGCATGAAATAATTCATCCGTGCCAAATCCTGTCCGTCGGATTACACAATCAAATCTCAACTTGGATAAACCAGTAGCACACAACATATATGTAGATCAACTACCACAAAACAATGATAACAACTCCCGAAACTTCAATGTACAGTCATACGATCAATAATAGATCAACCAAATAATCAACTGAGAATATCATCAACATGATAAGCTCCAATATGACCAACCAAATGCCAACCACAACCAAGAATATCATCAACATAATAAACCCCAATACTACCAACGAAGAATCAATAATAATCGAGAATACCATCAACATGGTAAATTCTAACACGATCAACAGAGAATCAATAGCAACCGAGAATGCCCTCAACAAGGTAAACTCCAAACACGATCAACAAAGGATCAACAACGACCGAGAATAACATCAACAAGGTAAAATCCAAACGATCAACAATGACCGAGAATACCATCAACAAGGTAAACTCCAAACAATCAACAAAGGAAGAATCAACGACCGAGAATACCATCAACAAGGTAAACTCCAAACGATCAACAATAATGGATCTCAAAGAAATAACCCCGACTGTCGAACATACCCCTCGGGCGTATGAACAACCAGTCGCAAACCGTCGAACATACCCAACAATAAATGGAGGATGAACGACCAAACAATATGGCTCAAAGATGGACGTCACAGTACGCCCGATCCAGAAATGTGTCCATGCACATGTCCACCCCGTATACGGAATCCAGGATATACGTGGGACATGTACCTAATTAGCCTCATGAACTACGTCTCGTGTGCACGGTCCAATGTGGAAATATCAACACATGATCATAGTGTGCCCAGCTAAAAATCCTACACAATAACTAATCGGCACGCAGATATGACTCCAGATATGTCACGATGCAACATGACAACGAAACTCAAAGAATCATATGTCCAATAAGGATCAAGAAACTCACCGAAGTGAACAAAGACACATGGATAATGAAATATCGACACGACCGACAATATCCGAAACCACCCTCCTGGGATCACAATCCCCAAAGAATGATCAAAACGATCAACAACCTCAACACTACAGCCCTGGGATCATCATCCCTCAACGATCGATGAACACAACCATTAATACCAAACAATAGTCCTGGGATCCACATCCCTCAACGAGCAACTAATACGAATCTCAATATATGAAACCTCAACGTACAATATATACAACAACTCAACATAATAATTATCTTCATAATTGAATAATACTTAAATTACCTCAAAGCCGAAGGCAATATTCTTTCCACGAACCAACATCCCTGAACGAATACACAGTTATACGAATAATCCCGAAATAAGTATAGTCCATTTATAACAACAAACCACCGTCCCTACATCAATGTCGACACAGTAAACTATCCTCGATATATGACATTCCATATCAATGACCAAAGATAACTCACATCTCTGTCCTTACTAAACACATTTAAACCATATACACTATGATTTAATCCATACCAACGCATAGTATACAAACCATCATCCCGACAAGTTACATTCATAATATCTTTGCTATATGAATTATAAATGAAATGAAACCGAACCCATTCATTAAATATTATAAACTGAACAAGTATAACTTGCCTCGATACCGATACCACGAATTCGTTACCAAAATCCATTGCCTTCGGCCACGAGCTACTCAGCCCTGACCAAATCTACGAACTCTTCAACCTCAACCGCAACACAATGGTCATAATCCACAATCAAACATATCAACCTATTGAAGTAATCTATCAACAACAGTCCGATAACAATCAATAACCGAGATAGCCAACCAATCAAACTCAACGGCTCAACAATACCTCGATCATATACAAAACCGAACAATACAACTCAAACAATTACGAACTCATATCCACAATACAAACCGCAACTCGACAACTCATAAATAACAATCAGTATAACCGATCAACAAACCCAACAGTTCCACAATATCCCGATTAAACACAACTCCAAACAACCCAAACCAATCAATCATGAATTCAAGATCTCAGCACGATTTATAATCCGATAATCATATCAAAAATCAAATTAAACCAATAACAAGGGTCTAAACGTTATCGATTCTAAATTCAATCTTAAATACGAATTCAAGTTTCCTCCTTGTAAATTCATAATTAAAACCAATTACTGATTATCATCATTAATCCGGACAATCCGATTAGTTCAACATATAGATGATCATATTCCAAGGGTGTCAAATAAATCAATCATTCGATTTGAACACTTGCTCAATATGTATGAACTTCCCAACTAAAAGATGCATAATAATCTCATCCAACTCGAAATCATATTCGTATTCCTATATGAATATTGTACCAAAACACATAACTTAGTTCGAGATATGAATATTCCATATTCATATCGAAAACACCAACACCTCTTAAACACATTCATCATATCAATGATCAATTCGTCTCGATATTAAAGATTTCATAACATATTCGATTCCAACTTCAACTTTAAACACGAGTCAACAAGATTCCTTCTTGTTCATACTTGTAAATTTCATAGTAAAACAATATTATCGGCACAATAGACAATCCGAACTACCCAAATAGTTCAATACCATTGATAATCATGTTCTAAGATTAACCATAATCTTTCCGGATTCAAACATGTTATTAGGATTCATATTTCGTCAAGAACATACGAATTCTACCACTACAGTCAACATAGTATTGGTTTCAATCATCAAATCCATGACTATACTTAAAAACCATTATGTATCCTATCACATATTCCTCTTTGATGTGATATATATATCAAGAATACTAAGAACACCAAGAACACTATGATTCCACAATCATAAACAACATAATCAAAGACATATCATTATATAATCATCCTCCTTAACAAAATTTTCATAAATACCAAGAATCATCACAACAACTCCATAAACTATCATCATACGAACTAATCATCAATAACAACATCAAAAATCCGGATTTAAAGAGGGGATTATCCAACATACCTCTTTGAAGATGAAATACACAAGTAGCCTCCTCAAGAATCATCAATATCTTCATATCCAAGCCTCAAATCCATGCCCTCAAGATCATAATCGACTTAGAAGGACGAAAACGCCATCTCTTAGTGTTGAAGGCGAAAAATGAAGTGATGTTCGGAAGAAAAACGAAGTGACAGGCATCCCACATATATAAATTCTCGGATCATTATGTACGTAACATGCATAAGTTAACGTACGTAACACACCTTTACGTACGTTATCTGTCCTTGATAGCGTACGTAACAATGGTCCAGAGGCTCCTGTCTTAATTCCATAACACGATTATGTACGTAAGGCCATGCAATAGCGTACGTAATATAGGAGTTGACTTACTACAGTATCTCAGTTTACGTACGTAATGTCCACTCTTTACGTACGTAACAATCCATTAGCGTACGTAATCACCTAAGACTAGCGTACGTTATCCTCAATCCAGAAACAACTGCTCTTAACAACTGATACTATTAGGTATGTAATACAATGGGTATAACGTACGTAATCTTCATACACTATTAACGTACGTAACACCGTCTACATAGCGTATGCTAAACCATCCATTGACTCACCTGTCCACATCCGTGCCGAAAGCTGCCGACCACGGGCCCACTGTCGGCCACAGCCTGGATCATGTCTGATTCTCCTCATAACGTACGTAATGCATAACACAAACGTACGTTATGCTTACCAGTTTAGCGTACGTAAGTCCTTAAGCTTAGCGTACGTAATGGCTTTCTGTACTTAGCCAAAATCCAACTGTTCCTGTCTGTCTCGACATACTAGATACGTATACTCACATACTAAATACATATACTCATCCTGAAAATATTCTCATACGATACCTCTGATATATGATATTCTCATATACAATCGTCGACCAAGTACGACAATTATACAAATACAACTGTCTCAGTCTTCAATTTATTTTATCCATACTGTATAGACACCAAGCTACGCAGTATATCTCAGATAAAATAACGCGAAAAATTTATACGGAAAATCCGGATATTACATACTACCCCCCTTAAAATAAGTTTCGTCCTCGAAACTTGCAATCCTATCACAAACAACAGATTAACCAAAAATTTCCAAACTCATCACAAAAGCAATCAATCGTCGCCACAAGCGAATAACCAAACCAACATACTTATAGGTGTGTGAAGCCGATGATATCCCGTGATACTAGCACACGACTCCCATACGAAGTCTCAACACAACACCAACACACACTAATATCACAAATAGCAATTTGAAAAGATCTCAAAAATTTTGGAATCTCCAAAAATCGATTTGACTCGAAGGTCAGAAAAATTATTTTCAAAAGCCACGCTACTACCGAACTGGTAGAGCCACATAACACACACGCCCGGATTTTAAAAAACCCAAGCTCCGATACCATCTTCTGTAACGCCCCCAAAACCATCCGGGGATATTACAGCGCCGTGGGACCCGCACCAGAACCCACTAGGCTAAAACCCATTTTCACAAACATTTAAAAATGCCAAAAGGCCGATGACGGTAATATTTTAAATACCGAAAACATTTACCAAAACATAGTTCTCAAATACCATCATCAAATACTATTTGAAAATACAAGGCGAAATGCCAAATCTCGACAGTTTCAAAATATCTGCTAAGCCACCACTTAAATGTACCCACAAAATAGTTTAGGAAAAAGAGTTTAATGAAGTAACCCAAATTTGTAAAATACCAAAAATCCATTTTGAAATATACATGAGTTGGTAAAAATACCGAAAATCCATTTTAAAAT
The DNA here is from genome assembly GCA_033398695.1 of Orobanche coerulescens. Lineage (NCBI taxonomy): Eukaryota > Viridiplantae > Streptophyta > Magnoliopsida > Lamiales > Orobanchaceae > Orobanche > Orobanche coerulescens. The sequence continues at coordinate 96,906,438 of CM065804.1, read as the reverse complement.
ACACACGCAGTGGATAAAAACACAGTTCAAAATAAACATTTGCAGCGGAATAAAACAACCAGAAAAGAATACTCAATTCTCAAATACATGCCATAGCCAGTATCACCTGGGAAGCTCATCCCTTCACGACCGCTACTAGATCGATCTCTGAGTACCTAAAAATAAAGTCCACGATGGGGTCAGCCACAATACTCAACAATGATAACGATCACATCATCATAAATAATTACATACCAATGTAATTTCAAGTAAGAATACTACCAATATAATCTTACTGTCATAACCTCACCAACCCATAACAATCTATAACAGATCAATCCTTACCATAATCCACATTTCGCATTCTCAAATGACGAAATGAACTCAACTACAACCATCTGTACTGTATCAAAACAATACTCAAAACTCCTCAAAAACATCATCATAACTCATAAGCATGAAATAATCCATCCGTGCCAAATCCTGTCCATCGGATTACACAATCAAATTTCAACCTGGATAAACCAATAACACACAACATATCTGCAGATCAACTACCACAAAATAATGATAACAACTCACGAAACTTTGACGTATAGTCATACGATAAATAACAGATCAACCAAATAATCAACTGAGAATATCATCGACATGATAAGCTCCAATACGACCAACGAAAGCCCAACCACAACCAAGAATATCATCAACATAATAAACCCCAATACTATCAATAAAGAATCAACAATAATCAAGAATACCAATAACATGGTAAACTCTAACACGATAAATAGAGAATCAATAGAAACCGATACCCGATTGTAAATTCATTCATTATCATTCAGTTAATTTTCATTCAGTAATATTTCACTCAGCAATAATCATTCACCATTTATGTTTGTTCATCGTGTTCACTGTTTGACGAACTCAGAATCTTGGATCAGCTATCATTCGTCTTTCTACCTTGTTTGAGATTTGAGCCGAGTTTATCTTCATCATCATTTTTGTGGTGAACTGTGCGTGAGGAGTAGCGCATGCTACGTACTCTTATTAGCGTGCGCTAATTGAGTATAGGTAGCGCACGCTAACCTCTTAGTACTACCGCACGCTAATGCAATTGGGCAGACAATCCAGAAGGCACTGGACTAGTGGGACTCATAATGTACGCTACAGTTGGAGTACAATGTACGTTAATGATGTGTGTAGTGCACGCTATCGAGATCCATCAGCGTGCGCTAGCGTATTGGAACAGACAGTCCAGTGGGAACTGGACTGGGTTGAAATAATTCGTAGTGTACGCTAAGAGTGTGCATAGCGTACGCAAGGGTCACTTGGTAGCGCATGCTAATAATCGGGTAGCGTGCGCTAAGGCTCAATCAGGCCAGAGGACAGTAGGTTCTGGACTTTAGTTACTCGGTATCAGACATCAGTTAGCGCACGCTAATATATTGGTTTAACGCACGCTATCGGGAAGACGTTAGCGCACGCTACCAAGTTCGTAGCGTACGCTAACGAGGCAGTCAGCGCTCACTGAACTATCCGGTTAACCCGCTAGCGCATGCTACATATCAGTACATAGCGTGCGCTAAACTGGATCAGTATAAATTGGACAGTCCAGTCAAGTTTTTTCATTTTCACTCCTCACTTTGTTTTTCGGCGTTTTCGGGCGATTTCGGGTGATTTAAAGAGATATTTTCGAGCTGAACTCACCTATCATCATCTTTAAGCTTCTAAGTTTGATTAATCATCATCTAATCCTCTCCAACACATCAAATCATGGTAATCATTCTTAAATCTAGAATTTCAGAGTTCGAGTGTTTATCTTCCGATATCTTCGTGTGAGCTTGCTATGATGTTGTATTATGTTAGATATGGATTATCTACCTTGAATACATGTATTCCTACGGATTAATTGGTGTATATAGCGGATTTGATGAAAATTTGGGGAATTATTCAAGAAACCTTGGGGTTTGACTTTGGATTTTGGGGGGTTTCCAATTGATGTTGTCGTAACCTTAAGTTGTGGTTTCCTTCTGGACCATTGATGTCGTTAATGAAGTTTTGATGGATTGATTTGCTTGTGGAGGTTTGTTCGATATATTTTTGGGGGATAGTTGTAACCAACGAGAGAATGTTTTCAACGTATCCGTTAAAATGCCCCAATGAGTTTTGGTTATTGTTGTAACGACGTTTGAGTTGGTAATAATCGTGTTTAGTACTTTTATTGAGCGTTTGTTGGTAATTATGTTATTCAAGGTTGTTCGAGTGACCGGTATCTCCATTAGAGATGTTTGTTCGGGAGGAGACCTTTCATCACTTATATTGGGTAAGTAAATTCTTAGTCGGTTAAAGGGATATTCATTCCTTACGTTGTTGTTCATTCATACATCATAATATATCATTCATGTCGAGACTTATAATCATCAACTAATCATGTAACTCACGAGGAACGACGGTTCCAAATCATTTCGTTGAAGCTATCACTCGTTGTATCATCATGTCATCTCGTTGAGTCGTTCTTCATCCTTGTCGGATTTTACGCATTATCTCTCATCTTGGTCGCCTTTGTTCTTGTGACCTTCCAGGATTGTATTGCGTGGCGGGTGGCGGATATGTGGAATTTTTAGTCGGGCACACTATGGTCATGTGTATATGCGGGACTCCGGACACATTTGGACTGTGCACACGGTAAAGTACCTCCGTGAGAATAATTAGGCCAAGTTGCGGGTGTATATGCGGGACTCCGGACACTCGGCTACTTGTGCACTCACACATTCCATTCGGGCGTACTATGATGCTCATCATTCAACTCTATTCCTTAATTCATTCATGTGATTGTTGTATATTCACTACAACAAAAAACCCTACTTACAACGGTGCGCGGACATTGTAGAAGGGTTTTAACAGCGTTTTCAATCTCGTTGTATAATAAGGCATTGTTAAAAGTATGACTTTTTTTTACAACGCCCATGTGGCGTCGTACACCCCATTGTAAATACATATTTTCAGTATGCACATATGTTTTTACAACATTCTATTGAAATTGTATTTCTTACATCAACAATGGTACAAAGATACTGTATGTAATTCTATTACAATGTTTTGTAGAAGTGGTGCATAACTATTTACAACTTCATCACATAATTATTTTTTCCATGATCAACAACGTTGTGATTATGTTGTAGGTAAATCTATTACAACATCTTTCGGTAATTGCGTTTCTTACATCAACAACTACGCAAATACGTTGTGGGTAACTCTTTAACAATGTCCTTTAAAAGATGTAAACAATAACTTACAACATTTATACAGTAGTGTCTTTCAACCATCAACAAGATCTGGAGGTCGTTGTGGTTAAATCTTTTAAAATGGGTTCATTACGTGCTGTTAAGATATATTTACAATATCATAAAAACGTTGTGGAAAACTCCTGTAACAAAAAAAAATTCAGATGCATACTAGCTGCAGTAGCAATCCCTGTGAATCAACAAGCGCTCAACTTTATAAAGTGGAAGAAGCTTTGATATAATACTTTCCTTGTTACATATATACTTCAACCTATCATTAAACAGTACGCAATTAGCTTAAAAAGTGGAAGAAGCTTTGATATAATACTTTATATAGGTGAATACAATCTTCTGTAACACCCCAAAAGGCGGCTATTATAGTGCCGTGGATCCCACACTGGGACCCACCAGGCGATAACCAAAACAGATTAAATGAATATTATTTGTGATACCGAATCACCACGAATAGTCATTACTCCAATTAGGAGTTTATCAAAAATATGGCCAACGGCCTTATAATACACAGGATCCGAAAAACAAGTATAAACCATATGGAGATGGAAAATACTTCAAATGTCAATACAACCAGATAGTAATTTAAATGAAGCAGAAAATAAAATAACATAACACGGTTTAACATAACCGGACAACAAATGATGTGGGGCCCCCGAACTAGTATCCTTCGAACCCTTCGTCGTCAACATGCTCTTCCCGTGCCTTGCCTTTGCCTCGACCTAAAATACAATACAAGTATTTCGCCCAAAACACAGGGTCAGATATACATGATAATTAATTCTTCCGACATTATACAATTCACATATATATAGATCTCAAGGAAATCATTCCGACTATTAATCATACCCCTCGGGCGTATGAAACAATCAGTCACAAACCGTCGAACACATCCAATACTATGAACGATTAACAATATGGCTCAAGATGGACATCACAGTACGCCAGATCCGGAAATGTCTCCGTGTATATGTCCGCCCCGTATACGGAATCCAGAATATATGTGGGACAATGTACCTAATTAGCCTCACGAAACTACGTCTCGTGTGCACAGTCCAATGCAGAATAATATCCACGCATGACTATATACGTTCCTGGCTAAAAATCCTACACAATGACCAATCGGAACGCAGATATGATTTCGGATATGTCACGATACAACATGACAACGAATTCAATAAATCACATATCCGATTAAGGATCAAGAAAAACTCACCAAAGTGAAAATAAGACCAATGAGATCAACGATTCAAAGCGACGTACTTGGGAATGCAACCCCATGAAGAAACAAAATAATGTCAAGGACAATGTCAAATCACGACAAACATTACATGAACAATTCATACATATGAAATATATAACCATCACAAGAATCTAATCATCATTATAACCAAGCAAGATAACTTGCCTCAATACGGAGACGAGAATAGTCATCTTCTTGTCGGAATGAACGAACGGCCCTCGACTAATATTGTGTACTCGAACAATCAACCTTGAATGAAGTATATTTTGCTCATTAGTACGTTTATATGATCATCTATACCGAATTTTAACGAGATAACATCTTAATTCCCGATTGAGTAGTTCAACTTTTGAAGTGTTACTTCAAGAACCTTATTCATACCATTCAATTCTTACAATTGATTACAAGATGATACCAAATGTTTGTTGGATTAAGAATCATTCCATAGTGTGTTAAACAATAATCTCCTATCCTTTAATCTTATCAATAACATCTCAAATGATTAAAAGTAAAATCTGCACTACACACAATTACTTATGTTGAGTTAATTAGTTGTAAATCCATATCATGATTATGAAGACTATCTCAAGTTTAGCACCACCCTTATACTCTTCCAACTAACTTGGAGATTCAAACATCATACCTCTGAATTCACTTAGCCTAGGTTCAAGAAGATCATTTCATTCTTCTAATGATCAACGAGGGTTTCTTAAAACATTTATGGTAATTATTCCAACAAGTCATTTACATTACAATGAAACAAGGATTATTATTATACCAATTGTGTTATTAGTCTAGCAAGGAGGGTGTGGTTAAACTAAACATGATCCTTACCATTTTAAAACACCAAGAACACACCATTACAAATCCCCTAATCATCATGTTCATCATTAAGTTTGTTGAAAGCTTAACTACAACATGTTTATTTTGATTAATTCATCACTAGGTGAAATATACTTAATCACTATCATTATCATTACGAGATTATAGGGTTAAATCGTAGAACATACCTTCAGAAATGAAGAACAATACACCAAACCACAAGAACACAATATAAGCTTCAAGAATGTCTCCAACTTCCAATCAACAAGCTCCAAAATCAAAATGTAAATCTCCAACACAAGTTGGAAGAAGGTAAACTTGATCTAGGGATGAAGGGGGATGATTATAAGGGTGAAAATCGGAGTTTGGATGTGCAAAATGAAAGACACAAGTTGTCTTTTTATAACAGCACAGTTCGTTACGTACGTTATCACAAGAGGATAACGTACGTTAACATCTTTACGTACGCTACACAAAAAGTGTTACGTACGTAAGCTAAGTCCAGAGGCTACTGGACTGAAATACGAACTTCATTACGTACGTTACCTCTATAAGCATTACGTACGTAATGTAGGTCAACTAGGTTGCCTCCAAAAGATCAGATATTCGAATCCCGTCCGGCCCCACACGCCGAAAGTTGAGATCGGATACGATTGCACTGGTTACGTACGTAACATGTACCACTTTACGTACGTAAAGGCCTCAAAATAGCGTACGCTATGCCTAATGATTAGCGTACGTTAGGCTCAGATTTTCATAGTACAATATGTACTTATCTATACAACGCTGAAAATTCAAACATAGTGCGAGTGATCATTTTTATTAAGTCTATTATGATATATTCTAACATCAATATTCATTTCACAATGCGACAAGACTACAACAGTATGGAATTATTCGAATAGTACAACAGTAAGTAAGAATTTCCGTCGGATATTACATTGCATCTCTAAAGAAGTGACTAAAACATGTAAATCCAGTAAAAATATAGTGATTATGAAGTGAAATACCACAAATAATGATGTGGCGTGAACCTTTAACAGAATATATACTTCAATAGTCAAGAGTCAAGACAATAGACTTTGCAAGAAAAGTAGCTGAGTGCAACAATAATTTGTTTTTCATAAGAAACACAATATCATTAGTAGAAAGAAAAAGATGATACCAATGTAAAAGGAAACGCAAGTTTCATGCAGATAAATTTAAGAAGATTTGTATCCCAATCAACAAATTCAATACTGTAGAACCCATATTCCGGCTAGTTGAATGTAAAAACCAGATACACATGATATTAATGATTATATTCTTCCAGATAGAAAAGGTCACTCAAGAGAGTAAAATTCCTACACAAAACATCCATTATAGATGAATCCGGCCATAATACTGTTAGAAAGGCAATGAATTATTGAACTAAGTGAATAATTCTTACCTATTTACAACACGACTCACACTCGGTCGGACAAAGATGTGAACCCTGCAATTGAAGGAAAAACTTCATGTGATGTGATCTAGTATTATTAAGCTCAGCTGCAAAAGTAACAGCCTTGCGTAAAGAAACGGGGAATTCAAGAATATGCATGACAAGGTCTCTCGTAATTGCTCTCTCCATGTCTTGCAAAAAAGAACAAACCATAAATGAGGGGAAAGAAGGCATCACACACAAAGAACACTTGGAGTCTCCAACTTCATCAGGGAACTATTCATTGTAATAATCACATGCTTATCATATAAGAATATACCCCTTGTAGCACAAATAATGCACATTAAGTAGAATGATCTCAAACTCCAGCCACGTTCAAAGATTGATTCCTCCATTGATTCCTCCCCATCTATATCAACTTATAGGGGCCCTGAAAAAAAAAAGAGTTCCATACAAGCTTCATCATATAGAGTGCAAATAGATTTGTATTGCGACATTAAGATTCAAAAATTCAAAAGTATTGTACATTGATACGACACAAGAATCTAAAGACCATATTACTGTATAACAGCAAACGAAATAGTCAAACACAAACAAATCTGAAACGCCTCCGGAACGCCTCGATCGGGTGAGGCATTCGCCTCAAGCCTGAATGAAATTATAGTGCCTCAAGGCATTTTCGGCGCGCCTCGCCTTGAGGCGTATGCCTCTTGCGTTTTTTAAAATATTGCTTCAAATTTCATAATAACTCTTAGACAAGAGATTGCATATCCCTCTTATTCCAGTGCATTTCAGAAAAGCTTAATTTCAGTTTATAACACATTCACTATATATCACAGTTCAAAGATGAAAAAGTCAAAAAAAATATCACCACATGAAACAAATCACCACATAATAAGCAATAACAGCCCTGAATTCAAACAATCCAGATTTAAAAACACCACATATTTAAGCGATAACAACCAAACATACACAAAAAATCTAAGCAACTGCTACACAGATCTAAACCATGAGTAATATTACGAACAACAGAGACCCAATCCAAAATAGCCCACATCAAATAACACCACATAACAAATCAGAAACAACCCCAAGCATTGTAACACCGCAAACTCTAAAATAAACAACCTCGACACACTACGCCACAAATCTGAACACCACCGACCTAATCCAATATAACCCAAATCAAAAAAACACCTAATAATAAACAGCCCAAATCAAAATAACATCACAAAACAAACAATAAACGTAACAAACCAGTATAAAACCGCACAACTAATCATTAACACCACATCTCTATAAGAACAACCCAGACTAAAAACACCATGTACTTAATCTAGAATAGCCCAACATACAGAGTAAGAGGTGTATAAAAAAGAGAGGAATACAATATTCAAATGAAAGATGGATTAAGATTGAAGAAATTGGAAATCATACGACTGAATTAGAGGACTTGATATGAAAACAAAACCAAGAAAAATTGTTTCGCAGCTTCACTATTTCTAGATTTCCCTCACTTGTCGTGAATTTCGAGCTGAAATTTAGATATTAAGAGTTGAATAAAAAAAACGATTAAGTTCACCAGCGTCGCTTTCAAAAGCTGATAACAGAACATGTTAGAGGACCCCCCAAAAAGATTCTGAAAAAGACAACAATACCCAGTGGAGGACCAATGTAGATGCTTGGCATCACAGTGATCTTTATGCAGGAATTATATCCTAAACATGTTGGACGACATGATTTACAATGTGTATAGTTCAATCAAAACGGCCAAGGAATTGTGAAATTCTTTGGAGAAAGAAGTACAAGATCGAAGATGCAGGCATAAAGAAAATCCTTAATTTTAAGATGATTGACACCAAGTCGGTGATCAGCCAACTGCAGAAAATTAATATCATGTTGGTAAAGTTTAAACCACAAGTTGTAAAGTCTAAACCAAGAATTAAGAAACCAGCTGAATATGGTATTTGCTCCAGGCTACTGTTGACCCTTCAGCTTGCCCAATGACAGTTGCCTCATCTGTACTCTTGTATAGTTCAGCATCAGGAACCAAGGCAACTTCGACCCAAACATTCCAAGCATCCAATCCAAGGCATCTACAGTGGACTTTGGCATTAAGATCTGTATTTGCTATTGACCCTTCAGCAATAATCTCTCCCTTATTGTACCAGCTCAGAATTTTGCATTCCTGTCCTAACAGAGGCTCATTGGTGGTGCTATCGTGTTGTGACTGTTGTTCATAAACGCAAATAATATATATAGTTAAATATGATAAATGAGATGTTCTAAAGGTCGAAATATTATACATTTGTCGAAAATTCACCTCAGTCGTATTAACTTGTGTTAGCTGCACATTTTCTGATCCACTTCTATTTTCTCCTACCTGACCACTTTTGTTACCTCCTTGTTGGTTACCATACATTAAGAATCATGTAAGTTCATACAATGACAATATTTACCTGAAGTATATGAATTTTTACAATAACAAATACCTACCTGAATGATTTTATCAATCTTCTCCTCCAATGCTTCATACTTTATTTGGAGTGCATGCATCATCTTTGTTGCATGTGCTTGGGCTTTCAATTTACCTGGTGTAACTCCAAAACCAAGTCCTACTACTGTTTTTCTAGGTTTGTCTTCACGCAATATTTGTGAGAGACCATTTGAGAAGTTCATACCATTTGTGAGTGCATACCACCTACGGTTTTAAGAAGTTCATCAAAACAAACCTTTGATAGACCATTTGAACTTTTTATTTTGTGCAAAGCTATTGTGGCCTCCAATCTTGTTTGATTTCTACAACCTGGGTACAATGGGGTTTCAACATCTTTCGGGACTTAAACAGAATTTCCTATTACATCACTACCACTATCGATAATCCTTTCATGTTGAGGTACTGGATCAGCATACATCTGATAAATATCAGGTGATATTGTATTTTGATGTGCACTTGCAGACTTTTCCCCATGTAATACCCAAACAGTGTAGAACAGATCCATTCCATGGATCACTATGTGCTCATGCTGGCCAGGCCAATAAAATGATCCAAGTTCTTACAAATCTTACAAGGACAAGAAAGTTTCTCTGGGTATCCTAAATTCCTCAATGCATCAGTTACAAAATTCAATGCTCCATCTCGGTATTCAATGGTATTTCTACATACTTAAAAGTGAAAAATTAACAAATATCAGAATTTTATCAATCAAAACAAGTAAAAAATTTGGAAGCCCTAAGTCATCAGAAGTAACAGCAAAACCTTTCACAAGACAACCAAGCTTTGTCCATTTTCAGAAACAGCCGCACACTAGCATAAAAAAATATCAACACTTTCTAGATTAGGGCAAGTACCAATGTCATCAATCACACAAATCAAGCAAATTAAAGAGTAACAACCAAGCTCATTATTATATTAAGTGAATCAATAAAATTACAAGCAAATTAAAGAGTAAAATCATCTCATTATATGAATGATTATAAAGGATCAAATAAGATGGTCAAACCATTGTTTAGGGCCTAGAAATTTAACTTATGAAAAGAATACCAAGGGAAAGCAAGTTATTGATCAAGGACAAAGAGATGTAGATGAAATATGTAATCAGCCTATTAAAATTTCTTTTATTGATTTATTTTCTTTTATTAAAATAAAGTGTATCTTACGATACATTACGATACACGATACTATTTTTTGCAAAATGACACACATCCAATATACGATATGACTACCTTGCCTCCAGCTCTTCCAAAACCAGCTGAATGTGAATTAAACATTGTGATAGAGCAAAGGAACCCAATTCAAGGCTCAGACCCAACTTGTCACTACACTGGTAAGAGAAAGATGATATTAGTATGTTAGTATGCATAGAACGACATATTATGAAAATAAGTAAATTTAGGGAGAATTAATTAAAAGTTTTAAAAACAGTAATATCTAAGAATTTCTATTCAAATTACAGAAGCTGCAAAATACTTGAACAAACAACAATCCGAGAATTTATTATAGCAGCTTAATGACATAATTAGGAAGTCAGGAAACAAACCCAAGCAACTAGCAAGCGACGGCGGATGCCAATTGATAGAGTTCATTAGTCCGCAAATATTAGAGGACCAAAGTCAAATACGGAACAAAGAACACGTATTCGCTCAAACACAAAATCACTGTGAAGATCCGAACTTTGTTCTTCTATTAAAATAGTGAATTTTGTTCTTCTACTCTGAAAAACCCTAAAATCAGTTCTTAAAAATCCCACCAAACAAAAACGTTAAAATCTAACCTGTTAAAATCCGTTGTTGTTCTTCATCAGCATCTTCTCTTCTTATCCTTCTTCTTCATCTGTTAACAACTCTGTTCGCCTCCCGTCCCTCAAAAGAAGAAGGGGTTTAAAATAAAAGAAGAGGATTAAAGGAAAATGGGTAATCCCCGGCGGCCAGAGAAGAAGGAGATTAGAAGAAAATAAATTAAAGGGTAATCCCGTCGGCCAGAGAAGAAGGAGATTAGAAGAAAATGAATCAAAGGGTTTATCGGGACATGGGAAATAAATCTCCCAAAAAAATTTCCCCCCGATTTTTCCCATGAAATCTCCCCCCTAAAATGGCTTATAGCGCCAAAATCTCCCCCCAGTTTTTCCCATAAAATTTCTCCCCTAAAATTCTCCCACTAATTAAGCTCGATAGATTTGAAGTACACCTGGCAATTCGTTCGTGTCGTGTACTTTCATATATCATAAGTCCAAACCCATACACGACACTAAATGAATTCGTGACATGTCGTGTCGTGTACCGCATAAATTCGTGTCGTTTCATGTCGTGTTTTCGTGTCAGGCACATAATATAAAATAAATATTAAAATATTATAAAGGATAATAATTTTAATATTACAATATTATTTTTATAGGTTTTAGTAGACGAAATGAAACGAATGACAATGAAAACACGAATGTTTACACGAAATTTATGAAAGTTCACATTATATTTTCAAATTTTAAAGTTTAGTATAAACATAATTAATAAAATATATATTTTTATTAAATTAAATATACAATATTATATATATATATATATATTTATTTATTTATTTATTTATTTATTTATTTCGTGTACCTCGTGTCTGTAATATCCGCATTTTTCTTCCCCTTGTATTTTTCTTTTTCGGCGTATTTCTCGATAGTAGTGACCCTCGTGTATCTTTCAGTGTATCTTTTCTATTATCTATGGATTTTATCCCCGTTATTGTTGTGCGGAACCGCTGTTTCGGGGTTGCTGTGGATCCATTCTATGTTATGATGCCCGTTGAGATGTTCCGTTGGATGTTTCGTTCATCTTCCGGTGTTTTGAACCGTACATATTTCATACCTAGCGCACGCTATTTTTCTGCATAGCGCACGCTAGGGGTCCCTTAGTAGCGCACGCTACGTTTGTTTCGTAGCGCGCGCTAGCGAGTAGCCCTGGGAGTGGCAGTGCGGTTTTTCCAGCCTTCTGGACTAGCGTATTAGTGTATGCTACGTATACTAGCGCACGCTAATGTCGAGAGGCTAGCGCACGCTGATGATGCCCGGTAGCGTGCGCTAGCGTGGGTGTCCAGTACTGGACAGTTTATTTCTGGAATCGGTTAGCGCACGCTACGCTCGTATGGTAGCGCACGCTAACGGGTCAGGTGAGTTTTGGGTAGTTAGCTTCTGGACTCGGCTGATGTCCAGGTAGCGCACGCTATTGGTCGATAGCGCGCGCTACCGATAGGTTGTTAGCGCACGCTACGCTTGGAGTAGCGCACGCTAACGGCCAGAAATCGCTCTTTGGGTCGACGCTAATTATTTTAGCCTGTAATTTTACCCCGTTAGCGCACGCTAACCTTGAGGATTAGCGCGCGCTAACACTCCCTGGCTATATAAACCAGGGAGTTGACCCAGATAAAGGCATCATCTTCATTTCTTCTCTCCCCGCGACGCAGAACACCTCCAGGTGAATTCCGAGCGATTCTTCCCTTCAACTATTTCAGGCATCCTCTACCTTGAGTTTTTGAAGTAGATTAACAACACCTACTTGTGTTCTTCATCATCAATCCAAGGTAAATCTCTTAGAACCCTACTTTTCGATAAATTGGGGGTTTTGGGATTTTCTTCCGATCCGTTTCGTTTTGTCGATGGATTCATGATGAATATGATTAATCTTGTTGGTATTCTTAGTTTCCCTACGGATTCATGGTATATTTTCATAGTTTTGCGAAATCGAAAGGGTTTGGTTGTGGTCCGCCCTCGTTGTCATTTTTGTGCGAATATACATGAATCGTAGGCGGGTTTTCGGGTGTATTCCATTTCCGTATTCGTCTAGAGTTGGTTGTAATTATGTTCTTCGAATCGTTAGGTTCAGTTCCGTTGATTCCTAGTGTTCGTCGGTGATTATCCTTTCCGTTCGTTGCATCGTCAATTATTCAAGGCAATTATTTTTGGAAACCTTTATGCTTAACGTGAAATGGTAATGTATATTGTGTGTGATTGCTCACCTCGGGAGGGTCCGACGGGATCACGGAGGGAATCCAATGGTATAGCCCTGGATTCACGAGTTTGTTTCGCTAGCCAGCTCGGGAGGGTCCTTAGGGATCACGGAGCGGGATCAATGGTATAGCCTTGTTCCCAAGGCGATGCATGTGCGTGACTTGTTTTATAATATGGCCAGCTCGGGAGGGTCCTTAGGGATCACGGAGCGGGATCAATGGTATAGCCCTGTTCCCACGGCAAATTGTTTGACTGTTTATTTCCGGAAAAGACATGTCTGGTTTTGGTTTTCGAAATGATATTGGTGCATGTACTATGAAATGTGTAAGCGATTGGTTTGCCTTGATTACTTGTACTAGCGTAATTGCTAACCCCTTTGGGGGACCCGTTTTGGGGAAATTCTTGTTATGGATTTCAGGTTATGATCATCCGGACGAGCGAGCGCTGGGACAGTACGAGGATGCTGGCCAGGGTCGTTGACATGTGCACTTGGGTTTACTTATTTCTTTTGTCCACTTCGATTTGGTTGTTTTCTATATTTATAAACTGATAGACTGTACTCGCGAGTACTTAGGCTTTTCAATTCAAACCCCGTGTTGTATTATTTTAAATTGCTACATTGTCGATGGTTGCTCATTTCGTCGGTTGCTTCGGGTGTATTTTTCACATGATGTATTGTTTGATTGTGTATCCTCGCTAACCGAGATGGTTAGTCGAGGGGTACCCGCTTGTTGTAGCCTGGTGGGTCCCATGTAGGGGTCCACGGCGCTGTAACATACTCCGAATATCTTGGGGTGTTACAGAAAATGGTATCAGAGCACTAGGTTTATGGATACCTAGGCTTGTCGGTTATTTGGGTCTAGTCGTGTTTTGTTTTGCACATTGTCACACCGATGCCGGCATCTCAGTACTTCCAGTGCTCGTAAGTTTCCTTACCCGATTGTTTACTTTCTCATAGTGTATTTCGTTTCTTGAACTGTGGTTATTCTCCCTCTTTTGCTTATCATCGTAGTTGTTTTTTTTTCCTTCCTTACTCATCCTCGACATGCTCCTGTTATCTTTTAACACCAGTATGGATGCCGGAGAAAACCGTGGTCGTGGTCGTGGTCGTGGTCGTGGGCGCGGCCGAGGACGTGGGGCAGCCGGTGGGGCAGCCACATCGCATTCTTCGAGGCCGCGATCTGGCGGCCGTCACGATCACGCTTCTTCTCGGGAGCGCGCCGATCTTGGAATTGCGGGCATTATGCGGCAAATGGTTAACCAAATGGCGGCTATAGCTCGGGTGGTCAGGAACCCCGATCGTGGCCCATGCTAATCGGGCGGAGCAGATCGGCAGCCAGGATGTCATCAAGATGCATCCTCCTCAGTTTTCGGGAGCTTCGGACCCGATCGGCTGGGAAGGGTGGATCAAGAAGATATCTAAAGTCTTCACTACTACCAACTGCCCCGAGGACCGTAAGGTCCCTATTGCTCAATACTTTCTCACGGGAGATGCCACGGATTGGTGGGAGGCCGTTGGTCCCAAAGATCATGTTGCTTCTTGGGCCGAGTTTCAGGAGTTGATGGAGACTGAGTATTGTCCGTGGCCGATCAGACAGGCTCGAGTGCATGCTTTCTTTGATGCTCAACCAAGGGATATTCCCGTATCCCAAGCTATTGCCGATTTTAACAAGGAGTTGGGTTATGTGAAGACCCAAGTTGTCGCTGAGAGCGACAAAATTTTCCATTTTTCCAGGAGAATGAAGCTGCCCATTCGGGACTATATGTCTGGGCTCGTCTGCACTACCTTGAAGGATTATCAGAGTAGGGCCCTCGCTTATGATATGTCAGTGACGGCGAGTGATTTGGCTCGTGAGAGCAAGAAGCAGAAGTCGGTCGGAAACTTTTGGTCCCAAGAGTGGAGGCGGCGAAATCTCGAGTGCGAATATTTCTACGGGCGGTTATTTCGTTTCTCTGGGAGCTTTGGGTGCCGCCGGAACCCCACTCGTGAACCCACATGCTTTATTGTGGCTTTAGTCATAAGAACCGGAGGTGTCCTCGTCGCCTTTAACTTGTCATACTTGTGGTCGGTCGGGCCACAAGGCTTCTTTGTGATCGGCTCGAGACGGCTTCGCGGTGCCGTTCTTCTCACCCAAAGACCTATGGAGCCGAGTGTGAACCGGGGCTCATTTGCTCCGCCGCCTCCACCGAGTGCCGCCCGAGGTAGGGGTCGGGGTCGCCTGCTAGGGGTGGAGCTTCCAGTGTCGGCTCTGCTCGGCCGCGTATCTATGAGATGAGGAGGGCCGATGATCCAGCAGCTCTGTGGCGGCAGTACCGTTCACATTCATTTCCATCTGTCAGTGTGCTTTTCGATTCGGGTGCTCCGCATTCATTCATTTCTCTAGAGTGTGTACGCCGTTTGAGTCTCGATTGTTTGTCACCTTGTGAGCCTTTCATCGTTAAACTTCCTAGCGGTGATAGAATTGTCGGTGATCGAGAGGTCCGAGACTGCTCTGTGTTTATTTGTGAGAGAGCTTGGCTCTCTAATCTTATTGTCGTTAATATTGAGGGTGAGGATTTGATTCTCGGGGATGATTGGCTCGAGCGGCATGGCGCAATCATGAACTACCGCACGAGGATCATCACCATGTTAGCCGAGGATGGCAAGGCACTCCTTCGCGGGCGAAGGAGGAAATCAGAATTCGTCATTAATGCCTTGAAGGCGATGAGTCTCCTGCGAAAGGGGTGTACTGGTTATTGGTGCTATGCCTTGAAGGCGGAGGATGGTGGAGTCGAGCTTTCGTCGATTCCAGTCGTTAATGAGTTTCCTGATGTATTTCCTGACGAGTTACCGGGATTGCCACCGGATCGTGAGGTTGAGTTTGCTATAGAGTTAGAGCCGGGCGCGGCTCCAATTTCGAAGGCGCCGTATCGCATGGCACCTTCAGAGATGGCAGAGTTGAAGAAGCAGTTGAGTGAGCTTCTTGAGTCGGGGTATGTTCGACCGAGTGCCTCGCCTTGGGGCGCACCAGTCCTGTTTGTGCGTAAGAAGGATGGCTCACTACGTTTGTGTATCGACTATTGCGAACTAAACAAGGTGACCATCAAGAACAAGTATCCTTTGCCGAGGATCGATGACCTGTTTGACCAGTTGCAGGGAGATGCGGTATTCTCGAAGATTGATTTGAAATCGGGGTACTATCAGCTTCGGGTGAGAGAGTCCAACGTGCCGAAAACAGCTTTTCGGACGAGATACGGACATTACGAGTTTGTAGTTATGCCTTTCGGGTTAACTAATGCGCCGGCGGTGTTCATGCAATTGATGAACAAAGTCTTTATCGAGTATTTGGATAAGTGTGTCGTCGTCTTCATTGACGATATTCTTATCTATTCAAGGAATGAGGAAGAGCATGCCCATCATTTGCGAATAGTGTTAGACATTTTGAGGACCGAGCAACTCTATGCGAAGTTATCGAAATGTGAGTTCTGGCTGAAGGAAGTGATGTTTTTGGGTCACGTGATTTCAGCCGAGGGAGTTCATGTGGATCCGCAGAAAATTGAGGCAGTGTTGGATTGGGCACCGCCCACAAATGTGAAGAAGGTCCGTAGTTTCTTGGGTTTGGCTGGCTACTATCGTAGGTTCGTCTAGGGTTTCTCAAAACTAGCTCGGCCACTTACACAGTTGCTCCAGAAATCCGAGAAGTTCGTCTGGAATGTCGAGAGACAGTCGAGTTTTGAGGAACTGAAGAAGCGTTTGACTTCAGCTACGGTTTTGGCGTTGCCATGTGGCAACGAGGGATTCGCCGTTTATAGCGATGCTTCGGGTCAGGGTCTTGGGTGCGTATTGATGCAGCACGGCAAGACCATTGCTTATGCATCGAGACAGTTGCGGCCGTATGAGCTGAACTACCCTACCTATGATTTGGAGTTAGCGGCCGTTGTGTTCGCACTCAAGATCTGGCGTCACTATCTTTTCGGCTCTGCATGTCAGATTTTTACCGATCATAAGAGCCTGAAATACATATTTACTCAGCGGGAGTTGAATATGAGGCAGAGGAGGTGGTTAGAGCTGATTAAGGATTACGACCTCGAAATCCTTTATCATCCGGGCAAGGCGAACGTCGCGGCCGACGCCTTGAGTCGGAAACCGATTGCGTTGCGAACGGTTGAGGTCCTTACGCCTCAGTCTGAGCTTCGGTGGGCTTTGATCGGGTTAGTTGTTGAGGTTTTGTTGCCTGGAGCTGTCGGGCAACTTTGTGCTTTGGAGATTTCGTCGTCTTTGATCGATGAAATTAAGCTGAAGCAATTAGAGGATCCGATGATTACTCAAATCCGAGAGAACGTTCTTAAGGGAAAGTCTCCTGGGTTTGTGATTCACGAGGATGGTGTTCTGAGATTCCAGAGTCGGCTTTGTGTGCGAGCGATCGAGTTGCGACAGTATTTTGCGTGAGGCCCATGCTACACCTTATTCCATTCATCCTGGTTCAAGTAAGATGTACAAGGACCTGAGGAGGAATTTCTGGTGGAATGATATGAAGGAGGAGGTCGCACAGTTTGTAGCGAGATGTTTGACTTGTCAGCAGGTCAAAATCGAGCATCGGCCATTTGAGTTATTGCGATCACTTCCCATTCGGAATGGAAATGGGAAGATATATCGATGGATTTTGTTACGAGTTTGCCGAGATCGGGTCGGGCATGAATATGGTATGGGTGGTTGTTGATCGTCGACCAAGTCGGCACATTTTCGGGCGGGCATCAAGGACACTTGGGTCCGGAGAAGTTGGCTCGTGTGTTTATCGCGCAGATTGTGAGACTTCATGGTACTCAAGTCTATTGTTTGAATCGTGATGGCCGTTTTGTATCGCACTTTTGGCGGCGGTGCATAAGGCGTTAGGTACCCGTTTGCATTTGAGTACCTCTTTTCATCCCGATCGGATGGACGGTCGGACGCACTATCCAGACATTCGAGGACATGTTGCGTGCTTGTGCCCTCGATTGGAGTAGCGACTGGGAGGAGCATTTGCCATTGATCGAATTCACGTACAACAATAGTTGGCACGCGTCGATTCGGATGGCACCGTATGAGGCACTTTATGGGCGACGTTGTCGATCGCCGATTTGTTGGAATGACGCGTACGATTTGGTCGGGACCGAAGCGGATGTCGTTTTAGAAACGAGGCGGAAGATAGAATTGATTCGAGAACGGATGTTGACTGCCCAGAGTCGACAGAAGTCATATGCCGATGTCCGTCGTCGACCTTTAGAATTCGAGGTGGGAGACCACGTTTTGCTGAAGGTGTCGCCGACGAGAGGAGTTTTTCCGTTTCGGGAAGAAGGGGAAGTTGAGTCCGAGATTTATTGGACCCTTCAAGATTCACGAGCGAGTCGGTGGGTTAGCATACCGTTTGGCGTTACCCCCGGCCCTGAGTCATGTTCATAGCGTTTTTCATGTTTCCCAGCTGAGGAAATATGTCCCGGATCCTAGTCACATCATCGACTATGGGGAGATTGACGTTGCCGAGGATATTACTTTTGAGGAGCGTCCTTTGAAGATTTTAGAGCATCGGGAGAAACGAATGAGGCATAAGACCATCCCTTTGGTCAAGGTGCAGTGGTCGAGACACGGTGTCGAGGAGGCAACTTGGGAAACCGAGGAGAGCATGCGTGCTAGGTACCCTGAGTTGTTTGTTTCTTAAGTTTTGGGACGAAACTTGTTTTTAGAGGGGTAGAATGTAATATCCGCATTTTTCTTCCCCTTGTATTTTTCTTTTTCGGCGTATTTCCCGATAGTAGTGACCCTCGTGTATCTTTCAGTGTATCTTTTCTATTATCTATGGATTTTATCCCCGTTATTGTTGTGCGGAACCGCCGTTTCGGGGTTGCCGTAGATCCATTCTATGTTATGATGCCCGTTGAGATGTTCCGTTGGATGTTTCGTTCACCTTCCGGTGTTTTGAACCATTCATATTTCATACCTAGCGCACGCTATTTTTCTGCATAGCGCACGCTAGAGGTCCCTTAGTAGCGCACGCTACGTTTGTTTCGTAGCGCGCGCTAGCGAGTAGCCCTGGGAGTCGCAGTGCGGTTTTTCCAGCCTTCTGGACTAGCGTATTAGCGTACGCTACGTATACTAGCGCACGCTAATGTCGAGAGGCTAGCGCACGCTGATGATGCCCGGTAGCGTGCGCTAGCGTGGGTGTCTAGTACTGGACAGTTTATTTCTGGAATCGGTCAGGTGCCAGTTAGCGCACGCTACGCTCGTATGGTAGCGCACGCTAATGGGTCAGGTGAGTTTTAGGCAGTTAGCTTCTGGACTCGGCTGATGTCCAGGTAGCGCACGCTATTGGTCGATAGCTCGCGCTACCGATAGGTTGTTAGCGCACGCTACGCTTGGAGTAGCGCACACTAACGGCCAGAAATCTGGCTACTGGACTGGACGCTAATTATTTTAGCCTGTAATTTTACCCCGTTAGCGCACGCTAACCTTGAGGATTAGCGCGCGCTAACACTCCCTGGCTATATAAACCAGGGAGTTGACCCAGATAAACGCATCATCTTCATTTCTTCTCTCCCCGCGACGCAGAACACCTCCAGGCGAATTCCGAGCGATTCTTCCCTTCAACTATTTCAGGCATCCTCTACCTTGAGTTTTTGAAGTAGATTAACAACACCTACTTGTGTTCTTCATCATCAATCCAAGGTAAATCTCTTAGAACCCTACTTTTCGATAAATTAGGGGTTTTGGGATTTTCTTCCGATCCGTTCCGTTTTGTCGATGGATTCATGATGAATATGATTAATCTTGTTGGAATTCTTAGTTTCCCTACGGATTCAAGGTATATTTTCATAGTTTTGCGAAATCGAGAGGGTTTGGTTGTGGTCCGCCCTCGTTGTCATTTTTGTGCGAATGTACATGAATCGTAGGCGGGTTTTCGGGTGTATTCCATTTTCGTATTCGTCTAGAGTTGGTTGTAATTATGTTCTTCGAATCGTTAGGTTCGGTTCCGTTGATTCCTAGTGTTCGTCGGTGATTATCCTTTCCGTTCGTTGCGTCGTCAATTATTCAAGGCAAGTATTTTTGGAAACCTTTATGCTTAACGTGAAATGGTAATGTATATTGTGTATGATTGCTCACCTCGGGATGGTCCGACGGGATAACGGAGGGAATCCAATGGTATAGCCCTGGATTTACGAGTTTGTTTCGCTAGCCAGCTCGGGAGGGTCCTTAGGGATCACGGAGCGGGATCAATGGTATAGCCATGTTCCCAAGGTGATGCGTGTGCGTGACTTGTTTTATAATATGGCCAGCTCGGGAGGGTCCTTAGGGATCATGGAGCGGGATCAATGGTATAGCCCTGTTCCCACGGCAAATTGTTTGACTGTTTATTTCCGGAAAAGACATGTCTGGTTTTGGTTTTCGAAATGATATTGGTGCATATACTATGAAATGTGTAAGCGATTGGTTTGCCTTGATTACTTGTACTAGCGTAATTGCTAACCCCTTTGGGGGACCCGTTTTGGGGAAATTCTTGTTATGGATTTCAGGTTATGATCATCCGGACGAGCGAGCGCTGGGACAGTATGAGGATGTTGGCCAGGGTCGTTGACATGTGCACTTGGGTTTACTTATTTCTTTTGTCCACTTCGATTTGGTTGTTTTCTATATTTATAAACTGATAGACTGTACTCGCGAGTACTTAGGCTTTTCAATTCAAACCCCGTGTTGTATTATTTTAAATTGATACATTGTCGATGGTTGCTCATTTCGTCGGTTGCTTCGGGTGTATTTTTCACATGATGTATTGTTTGATTGTGTATCCTCGCTAACCGAGATGGTTAGTCGAGGGGTACCCGCTTGTTGTAGCCTGGTGGGTCCCATGTAGGGGTCCACAGCGCTGTAACATACTCCGAATATCTTGGGGTGTTACAGTGTCGTGTCGTGTACCCAAAGGGTAAACACAAAACCGACACTAAATCTCGGTCGTGTACTTTCGTGTTCGTGTGTTTTCCTGTCGTGTTTTCGTGTAGTATGGTAAATTTCCGGGTCTAGTTTGAAGACTATTTTATGTTAGTCCCCCAAAAACGAAACTCAAAACATATCGGTAATGCCAAAAATATCGTAGTTTTCCCTAATGAGATACAATGTAATTTGTACATTTTTTATCAAGGGCTCAGTCGAGTAGTTACCACAAGCCAGTTTTTTTTAAGAGATCCAAACTAGATCAACAGTTTCTTTCATTCATAGAAATAGAGTCAATACAAATAGTGACAAAATCAGTCCAAGCATTACATGAGCATGTTAACGAAACATGCCTTGCAAGCCAGTTATTGTGCTATGCATTTAATTCCCATGTCACCGAGCCATTTACCCTTATGGCTTATTCTTATGTCACGTCACTAGTCACAATGATAATAACATAATACTAAGCAAATAATCACTGCACAACCGAAGTATTGCAGAAAAAAAGTTCTTTATCATATAGCATTACTTTGCACATATTATTCGATATAACGTTGTTCCAAGTTTACAATGTTATATGAACGTGGCAAGTACATTATATAACTAATTAAGGAATATAGTGAAAGTTGTATAATATAACACTTACATAATACTACCTCCGTTCTCTTATAACTGCAACATCTGGACTTTCACGTTTGCCAATGCACAATTTTGATTATTAATATCTTCAATTTTTTACTTTTAAAAATTATAAGAAGTTGATATTTTGAAAGTATAATTCGAGATGAACCTAACAAAATCCCACATGACTATATTTTTTCTTATGTATAAATCACAAAAGATGGTCAAAAGAGAGTATATGAATAGTGTAATAGTCAACACGTTACAATAATAAAAGAACGGAGGAAGTATGTGTATCACCATCACTTTTATTTATAATATTTTCTTACGCGGATTTGAGATGTAATTTTATTTCTAATATAATGTGGCATGGTATAACTAAGGTATATGTACAGTAACCCTTACCACAACGGGACATATAGATTGTAGATAAACCTTACAACAACGTGGTGTCTAAGTTGTATAAGTATGATTAATTTATACTAATTTACAACGTCATGATGGCATTGTCGATTATGATTTAGACAGATTAATTACAACGTATATATATATATGTGGTCAAATGGTGCGATTACAATGTTAAAAAGTCATTGTATAATATTGAAAATTCACAACTGTGTCTACACATTGTCAAAAATAATTATTTGACAGCAACTAAAGTACTGAAGTTAAAGGTCGAATTTACATCATTTCTTCTCATCATTGTAAAAAATATGAAGTCCAACAACATTTTAATGAAAAAAACATTTTACAACATACCATCTACAACGTTATTTTTACAAAAGTTGTAGAAGGTATAACTTTTTACAACATTTCAAAATATCATTGTAGATTGTACGTTGTAAAAGGGGTTTTTTGTTGTAGTGATTGTTCAACTCTTGAGGATTGTTGTTCTGTGTAACTAACCCCGTTGGGAATATTGTTTTTAGGTCATGGCAAGGCAAAAGCACGGGAAGAGAACGTTGACGGCGAGGAGTCCCAGTGATACTAGTAGGGAGGCCCAGTCTCTTCATTTCATTCATGTTTCTTGTTATGTATTTTCCGCTGCACTTCCTTTTGAATTGTCAATTGTTCAGTATTGTATATTTTATCTTCATATAAAATATACATATCTTCAGTATTCCCTGGGTATGTTGTATTTGAAACTCCTCATCGGAGTAATTGATGACGTAATGTGGTGTGGTACTACATTTGTATTGTGTAATTCATTAATTTTCATTCGCCTGGTGGGTCCCAGTTGGGGGTCCACGGCACTGTAATATCTGTCTAGTTTGGGGTGTTACAGAGTTGGTATCAGAGCGTGGTTTTGAACACTACCTTCCAAGTCATGTCTCATTTAAAATCATCGTTCATGAGACTATTATCATTAGACTTTCGCGTCACGTGTGACCCGTGCAGATGCAAAGCCCATTAGACCGAAAGAACTGTAAGATTTCTGATGCCATGGTATAATTTCTGGCAATAAGAATCATTCATACATCATTCATCAGTCAACAATCTTAAATCATCATCTTCATTATGATCATGTCGATCATGTTAATGTAATACCCAGTTGTAATTCAGTATTTATCATTCAGTAATTGTCATTCAGTAATTTCACTCATTAATGATCATTTGTCACTCATATTCAATCATGGTATTCATCATTCAGAGTAATTGTATCGTGTATCAATCGTCATTCATCATCAATCTAATTGGAAATCGTGCGGTGTTTACCATCATTGTCATTTCTTAGTGTGCTGTGTGTGAGGAGTAGCGCATGCTACGTACTCTTTTTAGCGTGCGCTAATTCAGTACTGGTAGCGCACGCCACCGCTCACCACTAGCGCACGCTAGTGTAGTTGAACAGCGATCAGAAGGCACCTGGATCGGTTGAATGTAGGTAGCGCACGCTACGAAGGGTAAGTAGCGCGCTAGTGAGCCGGAGTAGCGCACGCTATGCGATCGGTGTAGCGCGCTAAGGACGGATCGAGTTGAGTCCGGTGGCTCTGGTGAATTGAATTATTCATAGCGCACGCTAGGAGTGCTTTTACGGTACGTAAGCGATGTAGTAGCGCACGCTAATCGTTGGTTGTAGCGCACGCTACGAGATCGAATCGGAGGACGAAGGTTTCGGACTCGATCGGGCATCAGATAATTCGTTAGCGCACGCTAACCATGGGTATTAACGCACGCTAATGGTATGGCCGTAGCGCACGCTACAAAAAGGTACATAACGCGCGCTACCGTTTTCGGACAGTGGGTACTGGACTACCCAAAATACCCGTTAGCGCACGCTACGCACAAGAGCTAGCGCGCGCTAAACTGGAGTGACTATAAATAGGACAGTGCAGTCCATTTCGTCATTTATTCATCTCATTTCACTCCTTCGGTAGTTTTGGGCGATTTCGGGCGTTTCGGAGAGGATTCTTCGAGGTTTAATCATCAATCTTCATCTTCAAGCTCATCTTTCGGATTAATCATCATTTCATCATCTCCATCACATCAAATCAAAGGTATTAATCTCTTGGATCTCGAATCTCGGATTTTTGGGTTTTCTTTCCGATTTTCGTCGTGTAAGCTTGGATTGTTGTTGGAATATGTTAGATATGGATTATCTATCTTGGATAAATATATTCCTACGGATTTAATGGCTATTTTGGGGATTTATATCAAGAACCCTTGGGGTTGACTTCGGTTAATTTGGGGATTTCCGATTGTCGTTGTTGTAATCTTGGATTGTGGATTCCTATGGGATTATTGATATCATTGTAAGTGTTTTGATAGTTCGAAATACTCATATTGGAGTTGGTTTCGATATATTCGAGTTCGAATATTGTTGTATCGACGTTTGAGTTGATTATGATCGTTTTTGATTTGTGTAATGATCGGATTATTGGTAATTGTGTTATTCAAGGTTGTTCGAGCGACCGACATTTCATTTAGGACGTTGTTCGTGGATGGACATTCTTCATCGGTTCTATAAGTTAATTCTTACTCGGTTAAAAGGATATTCATTCCTTTTGTTGTTGTTCATTCATAATCATAATTCATTCATAAGGTGCTAACCGTTTCAAAACTTGTAATTGTCACTTAATTACTTCATTCACGAGGAACGACGGTTCTAATTATTTCATTGAGCTGTCATTCATTTCACCATCATTTAAATCTTGGTGAGTCATTATTCATTTTCGTTGTCACTTTTGTCATATTGTGGCATTCCGGGTCATACTGGCGTCCCGGTTGGTATGTGTAGGATTTTCATGTCGGGCACATTATAGTCGTGTGTTGGTTGGTGGCCTCACATTGGACTGTGCACACGAGTTGATGGCTTCGTGAGACTGATTAGGTACAAGACCACACGTGTATTCGATCGATACTCGTTGGTGGCTTGTGCACGGACACATTTCCATCCCGGACGTAGTGTGGCGCCATTCCTTTGAGCCGTATCATTAGTTGATTCATATAGCATGTTTGATTGCGTATGTTTCGACAGGATATTTCATAACTATAAATAACTCATGATTGTGTATTTTCAACTCTTGAGGATTGTTGTTACGTATGCTGACCCGTTGGGATATTGTTTTAGTCATGGCAAGGCTAAAGCACGGGAGAGCACGGTGGCGGCGAGTCCCAGTGATACTAGTAGGGGCCCCAGTCTTTTGATCATTTATGTTTTCTTCATTTATTCAGCTGCAGACATTCCGCTTGAATACTCATTTCACTCGGTGTTGTATATTTTATCTCCATATAAAATATACATGTATTGTATTATCTGGATGTGTTGTATGAAACTCCTCATCGGAGTAATTGATGTTGTAATGTGGTTGATCGCATTTACCTGTGTAATTCATTCATTTTCATTCGCCTGGTGGGTCCCAGTTGGGGGTCCACGGCACTATAATATCCGCCTAGTTTGGGGTGTTACAGAGTTGGTATCGGAGCGTGGTTTTGAATACTACCTTCCGAGTCATGTCTCATTTGAAATCATCGTCATCGGACTAGTATCATTGGACTTTCGCGTCACGTGTGACCTGTGCAAATGCCGAGCCAATCAGACCAAGGACTGTAAGATTTTTTTTAACGCCATGGTATAGTTTCTGGCAATAATCATTCATTCATAATTTATCAGTTAACAATCCTCAATCATCATTTTCATTTTGACCAGGACGGTCATGTTAACTCATTAATCACTCAATTCATTTCATTACTCAGTTGTTGATCTGGAAGATCATATCATTAATCTTGTTAACTTGTTCAAGATAATCATTTCAATAATTTAATCAGATAATCATGTCACCTCAGTTAATCATTCATGTAACCACTGCGTTAGAGCATATGCTCATTTTCATCATCTCATGTCATAGTCATAACGTGATATTCATGCGGGAAATATAATCATCATGTAACTTTCCTACTTCAGTATGGAAAGAGCAAGAAGAGGACGTGGAGGACGAGGCCGTGGAGTGGGCCGAATCCCGAGAACTCGTGTGAATACACGTGCAAACGCGAGAAGTAATGCTAATTCATCGAGCAGCGACGCTGCCACTCATTCACCTGGACGCGATCATTCACTATCGGGGAGTCGTACCCAGGACACGGCTCAGTCAGAAGGTGTCCTGGTTGACCCACTGGCTTTTATGCAGGGCATGATGGCCCAAATGACTCAAATGGCACAGCTGATGGAGACGATGCATAACTCCGTCAATCAAAATCAGCAGGCTCCTCCGCCGCCACCTCAGAGGCAAGAGAGGAATGTGAGCAATATCATCGGCGACATCTCTCGCCAGAGGCCACCTACTTTTGAGGGCTCGTCTGAGCCGGCGGATATTATTCATTGGCTCGAGCATTTTGAGAAGTTATTTGCTATGGTAGAGTGTCCCGAAGGACACAAAGTTTCTGTTGCGGCTTACTACCTGGGTAAGAGCGCACATTCTTGGTGGTTGTCGTTGAAACCCACAGATGGATCATGTACTTGGGATCAGTTCAAAACTCTCATGATGGAGAGGTACTATCCGGCCCCACTCAGGGAGGCCAAGTTGTCAGAATTACTCACTCCCGACCTTTCGGCGGATGATGATGTTCTCGCCATCGCCGAAAAATTTCAGGAACTTCTTCCGTTCGCCTCGTCTATCATTCACTCTGAGGCGGACAAGATCAAGTATTTCATGAAGAGGCTGAAACCCCGTATGAGACTACAGCTGCTTAATCATAATTGCACCACGTTGGCCGAATTCATTGAGAAAGCTCTTACCTATGAGCTTACTGCTAAGGAGATTGCTAAGCAGCAACCTTCGTCTGCTAGCAAAAAGTCCAAGAACCATAATCAGTCTGACGGGAGTCAGGCCACTTTCAAGAAACCACGTGCGGGCTCTACTTTTTCTGAGCGACCTCCTATGGCGTCTAAACCCGCGGAATCTCAGTCACGAGCGGCCAGTTCGGCCATCACCTGTTTCAACTGTGAGGAATAGGGTCGTTTCAGCACCAAATGTCAAGCGATCATCACGTGCCACAACCGTGGGATTCTTGGGAATAGGGCCCGTTTTTGCGAAGGGACTCTAAACCCACTCCGGCGTCATCTCGGGCCCAGTCATCCGGTGGTGCGAGAATCAAAGCCACTCGGTCGGCGTCGTTCAAGACGACAGGAGCTAAAGGCGGAGCAGAGCTATCGACGGAGCGTCGGTTCGGGCAGCAAGCCCGAATTTATGAGATGAAAAGGACCGACGATCCAGAGGCCCGGATGATCTCAGGTACACTCGATATTCTATCTCAACCTGTATGTACCCTTTTTGATACTGGTGCATCGCATTCATTCATTTCCGAGTCATGCTTGAGTAGACTACGTCTGAGTAGTGCTACTAGTTGTGAGCCTTATGTCATTGGTCTACCTGACGGTAGAAGAATTATCGGTAATCATGAGATTAAGGATTGTCCGATTCAGCTTCATGGCCGTGTATGGCTAGCAGACCTAATCGTAGTAGATTTGCCGAGAGACGACGTCATTCTAGGTATTGATTGGATGGATCATCACGATGCCATCATTAGTGTCCGTAAGCATATGGTCACTATCATTTCAGACGATGGGGTTGAATGTGTTTTTCAGGGAGGTAATCCCGGCTGTTCTGGTAAGGTCATTAACTTAATGAAAGCAGTGAGATTACTCAGTCAGGGGTGTGTTGGTTATTGGTGCTATATGACCAAGACCGAGAAATCATCAGTAATGTTGACGGATATTCCGGTAGTGAGGGAATATGCCGATGTTTTTCCAGACGAGTTACCTGGTTTGCCTCCACAGAGAGATGTGGAATTCACGATTGAGTTGGAGCCCAGTACGTCCCCGATATCGAAGGCACCGTACCGGATGGCCCCGACCGAAATGCAGGAATTAAAGAACCAACTTGAGGAGTTGTTCGAGAAAGGTTATATCCGATCGAGTGCGTCCCCGTGGGGAGCACCAGTTTTATTTGTCAAGAAGAAGGATGGTTCGTTCCGCTTATGTATTGATTATCGAGAGTTGAACAGGGTGACGATCAAGAATAAGTATCCTTTACCCCGTATTGATGATCTCTTAGATCAACTTCAGGGAGCTTCAGTATTTTCCAAGATCGACTTAAGATCTGGATATCATCAGTTGCGGATTCGAGAGTCGGATATCGCGAGGACGGCGTTTCGAACACGCTATGGTCATTATGAGTTTGTGGTTATGCCGTTTGGGTTGACTAATGCACCTGCGGTATTCATGGAGTTAATGAATCGGGTTTTCATCAACTATCTGGATCGGTTCGTAGTTGTCTTCATTGATGACATTTTGATTTATTCTCGTGACCGGGAGGAACACGAGTCTCACCTTCATCAAGTTCTCGACGTGTTGAGACGAGAACAACTTTATGGGAAGCTTTCCAAATGTGATTTCTGGATGTCCGAAGTGACGTTTCTCGGACACGTAATTTCATCAGACGGAGTTCGTGTCGATCCTCAGAAGACGGAGGCTATTTGAGATTGGCTACCTCCGAAGAATGTTAAGGAAATCCGAAGTTTCCTCGGATTAGAGGGTTATTATCGGCGATTTGTGGAGGGATTTTCTAAAATCGCTCAACCCATGACGAATCTTTTACAGAAAGATAATAAATACACGTGGTCCGACGCGTGCTAGCAGAGTTTTGAGGAACTCAAGAGCCGGTTAACTTCAGCACCTGTTCTTTCCTTGCCGCAAGGGACGGAAGGATTTGTGGTTTATAGTGATGCATCCGGACAGGGTCTCGGATGTGTGCTCATGCAGAATGGAAAGGTTATTGCCTATGCTTCACGGCAATTGAGACCTTACGAGGTTAATTATCCGACACACGACCTGGAGCTAGCATCCGTGGTGTTCGCTTTGAAAATCTGGCGTCATTACCTTTATGGCGTCACCTGTCAAATTTTCACCGATCACAAGAGTTTGAAGTATATATTTACTCAAAAGGAGTTAAATATGCGACAGAGACGGTGGTTGGAACTAATCAAAGATTACGATATCGAGATCCTTTACCACCCGGGCAAGGCGAACGTTGTCGCCGACGCCTTGAGTCGTAAGTCCGTTCAGGAGCAGATGCTTGCTCGTTTAAGATCCGAGAAGGAGCTTCAGGAATTCCTTAGACCGAGATCGAGGTCAGCTTCAACGAGTTCAGGGACAACTTTGTATGTTAGAGATTTCTTCGTCACTCGAGGAGGCAATCCGAGAGCATCAGAGTTCAGACCCTTCATTGTTGCGCATCCGTGAGGATGTCACTCAGGGGAAAGCCCCTGGATTTGTGGTCCACGAGGATGGGCTTTTGAGGTTTAAGAATCGGTTGTGCGTACCGGTGAATGACGAGTTGAAAAACTCTATTTTGAGAGAAGCTCATGCTACCCCTTATTCTGTTCATCCGGGGTCCAGCAAGATGTACAAGGACTTGAAACAAAATTACTGGTGGAGTAATATGAAGCGAGAAGTCGCAGAATTTGTTACGAGATGCTTAACCTGTCAACAAGTCAAGATTGAACATCAGCGGCCGGCGGGTATGCTGAAACCTCTTCCTATTCCCGAATGAAAGTGGGAAGGCATTTCTATGGATTTCATCACGAGTTTGCCGACGAGTCGTCGTGGCATGAATACAATCTGGGTGATCGTGGACCGCTTAACTAAATCAGCTCATTTCCTTGAGATCAAGGAGACGTGGGGTCCCGAGAGACTTGCTCAACTGTTCATCAAAGAGATAGTGAGACTGCACGGTACTCCTAAAAGTATCGTTTCCGATCGTGACGGACGATTCGTGTCTCATTTTTGGAAATCAGTTCATCGTGCTATGGGAACTCAACTTAATCTCAGTACCGCTTTTCATCCTCAGTCCGACGGGCAATCAGAGAGGACTATTCAGACATTAGAGGACATGTTGAGGGCATGTGTCCTCGATTGGAAAGACGATTGGGGAGCCCAACTACCATTGATCGAGTTCACGTATAATAATAGTTGGCATTCTTCGATTAAGATAGCACCTTACGAGGCCTTGTACGGTCGTCGTTGTCGATCTCCTTTATGTTGGGATGACTTATAAGAATCAATCGGTACCGAGCCCGATATGCTTATAGCCGCCCGTGAGAAGGTAGCTTTGATCAGGAGTCGTTTGTTGACCGCTCAGAGTCGACAGAAATCTTATGCAGACAATCGTCGTCGACCACTAGAGTTCGAGACGGGTGACCACGTTTTGGTCAAAGTATCCCCGAGTCGAGGTATCTTCCGTTTTGGGAAGAGGGGGAAGTTGAGTCCGAGATTCATTGGACCGTTTGAGATTTTGGATCGAGTAGGCGAGTTAGCTTATCGACTGGCTCTACCTCCGGCATTGAGCCGAATTCATAATGTGTTTCATGTCTCACAGTTGCGGAAGTATATTGCCGACCCGATCCACATACTTCAGTTTGACGAAATTGAAATCGCCGATGATCATTCATATGAGGAGCGTCCTATACGAGTTTTAGAGCGGCGAATCAAACAGTTGAGGAATAAGACGATTCCTTTAGTGAAAATTCAGTGGTCTAGACACGGGATCGAAGAGGCTACTTGGGAAACCGAGGATAGTATGCGGGAGAGTTATCCCGAGTTGTTTGACCCTTAGTTTCGGGGACGAAACTCTTTTAAGGGGGAGTGTATGTTATACCCGGTTGTAATTCATTTATTATCATTCAGTATTTATCATTCAGTAATTGTCATTCAGTAATTTCACTCATTAATGATCATTTGTCACTCATATTCAATCATGGTATTCATCATTCAGAGTAATTGTATCGTGTATCAATCGTCATTCATCATCAATCTAATTGGAAATAGTGCGGTGTTTACCATCATTGTCATTTCTTAGTGTGCTGTGTGCGAGGAGTAGCGCATGCTACGTACTCTTTTTAGCGTGCGCTAATTGAGTACTGGTAGCGCACGCCACCTCTCACCACTAGCGCACGCTAGTGTAGTTGAACAGGCAGTCCAGAAGGCACTGGACTGCAGTTGGGATTGTAGGTAGCGCACGCTACGAAGGGTAAGTAGCGCGCGCTAGTGAGCCGGAGTAGCGCACGCTATGCAGTCGGTGTAGCGCGCGCTAAGGACGGATCAGGTTGAGTCCAGTGGCTACTGGACTGAATTGAATTTATTCATAGCGCACGCTAGGAGTGCTTTTCAGCGTACGCAAGCGATGTAGTAGCGCACGCTAATCGTTGGTTGTAGCGCACGCTACCGAGATCAGATCAGAGAACAGAAGGTTTCTGGACTCCAGTACTGGGCATCAGATAATTCGTTAGCGCACGCTAACCATGGGTATTAACGCACGCTAATGGTATGGCCGTAGCGCAGGCTACAAAAAGGTACGTAACGCGCGCTACCGTTTCCGGACAGTGGATACTGGACTACCCAAAATACCCGTTAGCGCACGCTACGCACAAGAGCTAGCGCGCGCTGAACTGGAGTGACTATAAATAGGACAGTGCAGTCCATTTCGTCATTTATTCATCTCATTTCACTCCTTCGGTAGTTTTGGGCGATTTCGGGCGTTTCGGAGAGGATTCTTCGAGGTATAATCATCA
The DNA here is from genome assembly GCA_033398695.1 of Orobanche coerulescens. NCBI lineage: Eukaryota > Viridiplantae > Streptophyta > Magnoliopsida > Lamiales > Orobanchaceae > Orobanche > Orobanche coerulescens. Next base: position 96,874,562 of record CM065804.1, on the reverse strand, counting down.
ATCATCATCTTCAAGCTCATCTTTCGGATTAATCATCATTTCATCATCTCCATCACATCAAATCAAAGGTATTAATCTCTTGGATCTCGAATCTCGGATTTTTGGGTTTTCTTTCCGATTTTCTTCGTGTAAGCTTGGATTGTTGTTGGAATATGTTAGATATGGATTATCTATCTTGGATAAATATATTCCTATGGATTTAATGGCTATTTTGGGGATTTATATCAAGAACCCTTGGGGTTGACTTCGATTAATTTGGGGATTTCCGATTGTCGTTGTTGTAATCTTGGATTGTGGATTCCTATGGGATTATTGATATCATTGTAAGTGTTTTGATAGTTCGAAATACTCATCTTGGAGTTGGTTTCGATATATTCGAGTTCGAATATTGTTGTATCGACGTTTGAGTCGATTATGATCGTTTTTGATTTGCGTAATGATCGGATTATTGGTAATTGTGTTATTCAAGGTTGTTCGAGCGACCGACATTTCATTTAGGACGTTGTTCGTGGACGGACATTATTCATCGGTTGTGTAAGTTAATTCTTACTCGGTTAAAAGGATATTCATTCCTTTTGTTGTTGTTCATTCATAATCATAATTCATTCATAAGGTGCTAACCGTTTCAAAACTTGTAATTGTCACTTAATTACTTCATTCACGAGCAGCGGTTCCAATCATTTCATTGATTGTCATTCATTTCACCATCATTTAAATCTTGGTGAGTCATTATTCATTTTCGTTGTCACTTTTGTCATATTGTGGCATTAGGGTCATCTTGGCGTGCCGGTTGGTATGTGTAGGATTTTCATGTCGGGCACATTATAGTCGTGTGTTGGTTGGTGGCCTCACATTGGACTGTGCACACGAGTTGATGGCTTCGTGAGACTGATTAGGTACAAGACCACACGTGTATTCGATCGATACTCGTTGGTGGCTTGTGCACGGACACATTTCCATCTCGGACGTAGTGTGGCGCCATTCCTTTGAGCCGTATCATTAGTTGATTCATATAGCATGTTTGATTGCGTATGTTTCGACAGGATATTTCATAACTATAAATAACTCATGATTGTGTATTTTCAACTCTTGAGGATTGTTGTTCTGTGTAACTGACCCCGTTGGGGGATATTGTTTTTCAGGTCATGGCAAGGCTAAAGCACGGGGAGAGCACGGTGACGGCGAGGAGTCCCAGTGATACTAGTAGGGGGCCCCAGTCTTTTCAGTCATTTGTGTTTTCTTCATTTATTCCGCTGCAGACATTCCGCTTGAATACTCATTTCACTCAGTGGTGTATATTTTATCTCCATATAAAATATACATGTATTCTGTATTATCCTGGATGTGTTGTATGAAACTCCTCATCGGAGTAATTGATGTTGTAATGTGGTTCGGTACTGCATTTACCTGTGTTATTCATTCATTTTCATTCGCCTGGTGGGTCCCAGTCGGGGGTCCACGACACTGTAATATCCGCCTAGTTTGGGGTGTTACAGTTAACTCATTAATCACTCAATTTATTTCATCATTTAGTTGTTGATATTGAAGATCGTATCATTAATCATGTTAACTTGTTCAAGATAATCATTTCAAGAATTTCACCAGATAATCAAGTCACCTCAGTTGACCATTCATGGAATCATTGTGTTAGAGCGCGTATGCTCATTATTATCATTTCATGACGTAATCATAATGCAGTATTCATGCGAGATCTATAACTATCATGTGACTTTCCTACTTCAGTATGGAGAGAGCTGGCAGAGAACGCAGGGGAAGAGGCCGCGGTGCGGGCCGAAACCTGGGAGCTCGAATGAATACTCGTGCGAACGCGACGAATAATGTTAACTCATCAAGCAGCGACGCTGCCACACATTCACCTAGAAATAATCCTTCACTGTCAGGGAATCGTACTCGGGACACAGCTCAATCAGAGGGTGTTCGAGTTGACCCTTTCCCTTTTATGCAGGGCATGATGGCCCAAATGACTCAGATGGCACGTCTGATAGAGACGATGCAGAATTCAATGGCTCAGAATCAGCAGGCTACTCCTTTGCCACCTCAGAGGCAAGAGAGGAGTGTGAGTAGCATCATCAACGACATTTCTCGCCAGAGGCCGCCTACCTTAGAGGGCTCATCTGAGCCGGCGGACATCATTCACTGGATGGCACATTTCGAGAAACTGTTTGCTATGGTGGAGTGTCCCGAAGGACACAAAGTTTCAGTCGCGGCTTACTACCTGGGTAAGAGCGCTCATTCATGGTGGCTATCTCTGAAGCCCAGCGACGGAGCTTACACGTGGGACCAGTTCAAAACTTTCATGATGGAAAGATTATCCGGCCCCACTCAGAGAGGCCAAATTGTCGGAGTTACTCAGTCCCGACCCCTCAACGGAATATGATGTTCTCGCCATTACCGAGAAATTTCAGGAGCTGCTGCCTTTCGCCTCATCTATTATCCACTCGGAGGCGGATAAAATGAAGTATTTCAGTAAGAGGTTGAAACCTCATATGAGGCTTCAATTGCTTAATCATCATTGCACCACTCTAGCTTAATTCATTGAGAAAGCTCTTGCTTATGATCTTACTGCTAAGGAAATTTCTAAGAATCAAACTTCATCTTCTGGCAAAAAATCGAAGAAGCATAATCAGTTCGAAGGCAGCCTAGCCACTTTCAAGATGCCTCGTACGGGCTCTACTTTTTCGGAGCGACCTCCTATGTTGCCTAAGCCTTCGGAATCCCAGTGCCGAGCGGCCATCTCGGCCATCACATGTTACAACTGTGGTGAACAGGGCCATTTCAGCACGAAATGTCTGAGGCAGACTGTCACGTGTAATAACTGTGGGATTGCTGGGCATAAGGCCCATTTCTGCCGAAGAGACTCCAGGCCTACTCCGGCGACATCTCAGGCCCCGAAGCAGTCAGCTACTCAGAATCAGGCTACTCAGTCAGCGTCGTTTAAAACGAGGGGAGCAAACAAAGGCGGAGGCCATAGCTATCAGACAGAAGCATCCGGTTCCGGTGCTGGCAAGCCCCGAATATATGAGATGAAGAGAGTCGACGATCCGGAGGCCCTAATGATCTCAGGTACACTCGAAATTTTATCTCAACCTGTGTGTACCCTTTTTGATACTGGTGCATCGCATTCATTCATTTTCGAGTCACGCTTGAGTAGACTTCACCTGGATAGTGCTACTAGTTGTGAACCTTATATCATTGGTCTACCTGACGGTAGAAGAATTATCGGAGATCGTGAGATTAAGAATTGTCCGATTCAGCTTAATGGCCGTGTGTGGTTGGCAGACCTGATCGTAGTAGATTTACCCAAAGACGATGTTATTTTGGGTATTGATTAGATGGATCGTCATGATGCCGTCCTCAGTGTTCGTAAGCGTATGGTCACTGTAATTTCAGACGATGGGGTCGAGTGTGTTTTTCAGGGGGTAACCCCAGCCATTCCGGAAAAGTTATCAATATGTGAAAGCGGTTAGATTACTCAATCAAGGGTGTGTTGGTTATTGGTGCTATATGACCAAGACCGAGAAATCATCAGTGTCATTGGCGGACATTCCGGTAGTGAGGGAGTACGCCGAAGTTTTTCCAGACAAGTTACCTGGTTTGCCTCCACAGAGAGATGTGGAATTCACGATTGAGTTGGAGCCTGGTACATCTCCAATATCGAAGGCACCATATCGAATGGCCCCGATAGAAATGCAGGAATTGAAGAACCAACTTGAGGAATTGTCCAAGAAAGGTTATATCCGACCGAATGCGTCCCCGTGGGGAGCACCTGTATTATTTGTCAAGAAGAAGGATGGTTCATTTCGCTTGTGTGTTGATTATCGAGAGTTGAACAGGCGATCAAGAATAAATATCCCCTACTCCACATCGATGATCTTTTGGATCAACTTCAGGGAGGTTCAGTATTTTCCAAGATAGATTTAAGATCTGGGTATCATCAGTTGCGAATTCGAGAGTCGGATATCGCAAGGACGACATTTCGAACGCGCTATGGACATTAAGAGTTTGTAGTGATGTCGTTTGGGTTAACTAATGCACCTGCGGTATTCATGGAATTAATAAATCGAGTTTTCATCAACTATTTGGATCAGTTCGTGGTTGTCTTCATTGATGACATTTTGATTTATTCTCGTGACCGAGAGGAGCACGAATTTCACCTTCATCAGGTTCTCGACGTGTTGAGACGAGAGCAGCTCTATGGGAAGTTTTCCAAGTGTGAATTTTGGATGTCCGAGGTGACGTTTCTCGGACATGTAATTTCATCAGACGAAGTATGTGTCAACCCTCAGAAGACGAAGGCTATCCGGGATTGGCAATCTCCGAAGAATGTTCAGGAAATCCGAAGCTTTCTCGGATTAGCTGGCTATTATCGGCGATTTGTGGAGGAATTTTCTAAAATCGCTCAACCTATGACAAACCTTTTGGAAGGATAAGAAATACACGTGGACTGACGCGTGTCAGCGGAGTTTTGAGGAACTCAAGAGCCGGTTAATTTCAGCGCCTGTCCTTTCCTTACCGCAAGGGACGTAGGGATTCATAGTTTATAGTGACGCGTCCGGGCAGGGTCTCAAATGTGTACTAATGCAGAACGGAAAAGTAATTGCTTATGCCTTGCGACAACTGAGGCCTTATAAGGTCAATTATCCGACCCACGACCTGGAGCTAGCGGCCGTGGTATTCGAATTGAAGATTTGGTGTCATTATATTTATGGTGTCACCTGTCAGAAGGAGTTAAATATGCGTCAGAGACGGTGGTTAGAACTGATTAAGGATTATGATATTGAGATTCGGTATCACCCGGTTAAGGCGAATGTTGTCATCGATGCCTTGATCCGTAAGTCCGTTCAGGAGCAGATGCTTGCTTGCTTGAATGTTCAGATGGCACTTCAGCGGGAATTCCGTAGGCATGATATTGAGGTTTGGTTACAGCGTGTGCAAGGACAGCTTTGCATGCTGGAGATTTCATCTCCACTTGAGGAGGCGATCAGACTTAAACAGGGTTCAGACTCATTTTTATTGCGCATTCGAGATGATTTGACTCAGGGGAAAGCCCCTGGATTTGTGGTCCACGAGGATGGACTTTTGCGATTTAAGAACCGGTTATGTGTTCCGGCAGATGACGAGTTGAAAAAATCAATTTTGAGAGAGGCCCATGCTACCCCTTATTTTATTCATCTGGGGTCTAGCAAGATGTACAAAGACAATGCCCTCACACAACATCCTCTGAGTCGCATTTGAGGGCATACTCCTAACAATATCCCACTTGCACTCAATGCCACACACTATGGTATCTAATACCTATGTTCTCCAGATGACGCTCCAAGCTAGTCTGAGAAAGTGGCTTGGTCAGTGGATCGGCGACGTTGTCGGCCGAGTCTACTCTGTGCAGCACAATATATCCCTTGCGAACAAATTCTCTTACGAGATGATACTTCCTCTCAATATGTTTGGTGCTGTTGTGAAACCTCGGCTCCTTGGCCTGCGCTACAGCTCTGTCGTTGTCGCGATGCAGTAGAGCAGGCATTTCGGACATGGTATAACTTGAAGTTCTCCCAGAAACTTATTAATCCAGAACCCTTCCTTGGAAGCCTCCGAGGCTGCTTGATACTCAGCCTGACAGGTAGAATCAGTAGTCGCGCTTTGCTTGGCGCTACGCCAAGATACTGCTCCTCCATTAAGAGTAAATATGTAGCCATAAGTAGACATCGAGTCGTCCTTCAGTCCTTGGAAATCTGAATCAGTGAATCCTACCACATCCAATTCTCCACCGCCATACATCAGAACCATATCTCTAGTCCTTCTTAAGTACTTGAGAACGTTCTTTACGGCAGTCCAATGTTCTCTACATGGGTTTGCCTGAAACCTACTCACCACGCTTACAGCATGCGCGATTTCAGGTCTTGTACACAACATAGTATACATAAGGCTACCCACGGCCGAAGCATACGATATATTACTCATTTCCTTTCGTTGTTCCTCACTTTGAGGACACATCTTCAAGGAGAGTTTTATTCCATGTCGCATCGGTAGGAACCCTATTTTAGAATCATCCATCTTAAATCGCTTTAAGATTTTATCTATATAGAGGGCTTGGGAAAGACCTATTGTTCTCTCCGCTCTATCCTGGTAGAGCCGAATACCAAGAATATAGGTTGCTTCTCCCAAGTCTTTCATGGAGAAATTACTCGAAAGCCAAGATTTCACAGAACTGAACATTCTCACATCATTTCCTATTAGTATAATGTCATCTACATATAGTACTAAGAATGCGATCTTGCTCCCACTAACCCTATTGTATACACAAGGTTCCTCTTCATTTTTCACGAAGTCAAACTCTTTGACCGCCTCGTCAAAACGAAGGTTCCAACTATGCGACGCTTGCTTCAGTCCATAAATGGAATGCTGAAGTTTGCACACTTTCTGAATATCGACTTCGGACACAAAGCCTTTAGGCTGCTCCATATAGATTTCCTCATCGAGGAATCCATTAAGGAAAGCCGTCTTTATATCCATTTGCCATATCTCATAATCGTGGTAGGCAGCTATAGCAAGCATCATGCGAATAGACTTGATCATGGCTATGGGCGAGAAGGTATCATGGTAATCGATCCCTTCTTTCTCGGTATAACCCTTTGCCACAAGCCTGGCCTTATAGGCGTCAACCTTGCCATCACCATCAGTCTTTCTCTTGTAGATCCACTTGTTCCCAATAGGCACTATGCCCTTGGGGCGGTCTACTAGAGTTCAGACCTGATTGACATGTATCGAGTCTATCTCAGCTTCCATAGCTTCACGCCCTTTCGCGGAGTCTACATCCACCATAGCTTGGTCGTAGGTCGTTGGGTCAGTCTCTTGGCTATCACTTGGAACCTCATGGAGACCTAGTTCCTCCAAGTGCACAAGCCCATACCTATCAGGTAAATGAGACACCCTACTAGACCTACGAGGTGGTTGTACTTGTGTTTCAGAAGGTTCGGTTCCAGTTTCTTGCACAGGTGTGTCCTGAGGAGTTTCATTGTATTCTTCTAAAGAAATACTTCTACCTGTTCCGCCTTCCTGAATGAACTCATCTTCCATGAAGTGTGCTTGTAAAGCAACAACGATCTTTCGATCTTCGGGCATGTAGAATAGATATCCCATCATCCCAGATGGGAATCCAATGAAATGTCCCTTCGCGGACCTAGCTTCCAACTTCTCCACCTTAGTCTTCTCGACATAGGCGGGACATCCCCAAATCCTAATATGATTAAGACTTGGTTTCCTGCCCTCCCACATCTCATGTGGAGTTTTAGGAACGTATTTGGAAGGACATCTGTTCAAGATGTAAGCGGTAGTCAGGAGTGTATATCCCCACAAGTAAATTGGTAAGTCAGTATAGCCCAGCATGGAACGGACCATGTTCAACAAGGTCCGGTTCCTTCTTTCTGACACACAATTTAACTGAGGAGTACCTGGAGGTGTTAGTTGTGAAACTATTCCATGTTCCTTAAGGAACTCATCAAACTTCGTATTCATATACTCGCCACCTCGGTCTGACCGAAGTGCTTTGATATGATTACCAGTTTGTTTCTCGACTAGGGCCTTGAATTCCTGGAATTTCTCAAAGGTCTCGAATTTATGTTTTATTAAGTATACATAACCATACCTAGTATGATCATCTGTAAACGTAATGAAATATTGATATCCATCACGTGCTGCTTCCAAAGCACCACATACGTCGGTATGGATTAATCCCAGTTTATCAGCGGCTCTTTCAAAAGTCCCTGTGAAGGGGGATTTAGTCATTTTGCCTTTAAGGCAAGATTCACAAGTAGGAAAGAGATCCGATCCCAATAGACCCATAAGTCCATCTTTTTCCATCTTGTAAACCTTGGTCTGACCTGTTGGGATTCGGTGCCTAAAACGAAGGCCCATCGGAAGCGGTAAAACGAAAATTAATTCGATCCGAATCCCTACGAGGATCGATCGAGCTACGTATATACGAATATATAAACGAAACACAAGAGTTACGAGAAAACATACCCTTGTAGTCCGTTGATTAAATGGTATCCTTCTCTTGAGCTATTCCCCAAGCTTTAGGCGATCTCCCTGCAATTCAATCTGCTCCAAGCTCTTGAATGATCCAATGCCGAAAGCACCGCGTCTCTACTTGCCACGCGCCGGAGAAATGACCGGAACGACGATCACCTTATTATCCTCGGAGGATACAGCTAGAGCTAAGTGATGAAGCTTCCAATATGAAATTATAACACTCTAAGTGTATAATTCACTTTCTTTCTTTGATTTCTAGATTTTTTCTCCAAGAACAACATTCATTGTAACACCCCCAGATTTAACCGGGAATATTACAGCGCCATGGGTCCCGGAGTGGAACCCACAAGGCTAAAGCAAATTTTCGCAAACAATTACAAATGCCCAAGAGGCCAACGATGGTACTATATTTAAAACATTTAAAGACTATATAAAATCTGTTTATCAAAACCGTCATAAAATCTTGTTTGAAAGGACATGGCCTGAAATGCCAGAACTCAACAGTTTAAAAACATACGTTAAGTTATCACTTACACGTACCGACAAAATAGTTTAGAAAACGGTTGCCAAAGTAGCCTAAGTTACCAGATACCAAAAGGTCATTTAAAAATACTCATGCAGCGGAAAAGACAAACAATTAAAAATACTCTAGCAGCGGAATGCAACACTGAACAGGAAACTCAATTCACAATTAGATGCCCTAGCCAGTATCCTCTGGGAAGCTCATCTCTACACGACCGCTACAAGCTCGATATCCCAAGGACCTAAAGAGAAAGCCCATGACGGGGTCACCCATAATATCCAACAATGATAACTGCCATCACATTAATAATTACATACCAATGAGAATATAAAATAAGAATACGACCAATGTTATCTTATCGTAGTAACTTTACTTACTCAAATAATTCTCATCAGATTAACCATCATCACAAAGCACATCTCGTAATCTCGATTAATCAATAAACTCAAACACAACATCATACGGTACCTCAAGCAATACGGAAATATACCAGTTCTGACCAATACGATCCATCGGGTAGCATCATCAAATTCCAAGACGATAACCGATTGTCCATCAAAAGAGAAATACTAAAGGAAATACGGAACATACCTCAAGATATTAAATGCCACGACAATCATGTCAGTATAATGCGAGGTCAGATCAATACCACACACGGACATGGTCCTAACACAAGACCTACAACTGCACACTCATATGACAACGTCAATATGCTCACATCAATAACAATGTATACCTATGTCAAACCCATAATATACATATGCACAATAACAACACATAATAAAATCAATGATGCGAATCCACATGATTCCATCAACACAATACTGGGTAATCCAACGATCCAGCGCCCTCAGCATAGATCCCCATGATGATCCCGTCGGACCAACGCATGGTGGAAAACCTATCCAACGATCCATCGCCCTTAGCATAGATCCCTATGATGATCTCGTCGGACCAACGTATAGTGAACATCCGATCCAGCGCCCTCAAGATAGATCACATGATCTCACAGGATCAACACAACATAAACAATACAATTATGCATACACATATGCAACTCAATATGTTCATCAACATGAACAACATATGAATCAAAACATGAACGACACTATGATGAAACAACTAGGACGACTTCATGTTCAGCAACATGAATGACAACCTGCACGTTCAACAACATCAACACTAAACCGAATCAAGCTAATATACTTATCCCGAGTCCTTCAGGAGAAATCTCGATGTCCAATCATCACCGACGATTATCCTCAACGCTCGGCGATCCCAACATGTCATGGACTACAGATACTCATATCCTCGTCTTTATCGCAATGTAACCTTGATACCCGAATATGCCAATAACCGTGACAAAGCATATACATTATGATTTAACTCCCAGAATCAACATATAATCCAAATCTCCGGAATTTGCAGTAATAATCATTGCTATATGCATTATAAACGAAATGAGACTGAAACCATTCATTAAACATTATAACTGAGCAAGTAATAACTTGCCTCGATACCGATACGACGATGATGAAGCCGCTACCAATCTCATTGCCTTCGTCTACGAGCTCCTCGGCCCTGACCCATGCAATTCACGAACATACTCAAACACGACCGCAACATACGGTTATAATCACCGATCAATAATCTCAACCTATTGAAGTAATCAAATAGCAACGATTCGATAACAATCAATAACCGACATAGCCAACCAATCAAACTCAACGGGTCAACGATACCTCGATCATATGTAAAACCAAATAATATACTCAAGCCATTTTACGAATTCATATCCATCATATGAACCGATATCCGATAATTACTAATCAATATAACCAATCGACAAACTCAATGATTTCATAATATCTCGATTAAACATAAGTCCGAACCGATTACGGATACGAATGTAAAGAAAATCATATTCGGTGATCAATCACAATCTTTCCGGATTCCAAATTGATATCATGAGTCGTATTTCCTCAAGAACATACAAATTCTACCACTACAATCAACAAACATTCGATCTTCATACCTAAAAATACAGATAATTCAACATACGATCGTCTTGCTATGTTAAATTCATCAAGGAGTTTCTCAAGAACACTAAATGATTCGAAACCTTGTTCATAGCCATCAAAAGAACGTAATTCGATATCTTCTAACATTTAAACAATCCTCATTCATAATTCAAGGTGTATATTATCATATTTTTCCAATATATGATCCTTATAACATCAAGAATCGAAAAAATTCTACCAAGAACACCAAGAATACTATGATTCTATAATCATAACCAACATAATCAAGACATAAACCAACATATCCTTCAACATATAATTCATATAGCCTCAAGAATCGTAACAGCAATACCATAATCATCTCCATACGAATTATTCATCAACAATAACATTAAAATCCGAATTCAAGGTGTAGAGTTCATCAACATACCTCAAGAACATGAATAACCCAATCAAACTCTTCAAGAACCATTGATATCTTCACATCCAAGCCTCTAATCCATGCTTTCAAGCTTATAATCAAGTTAGAAGAAGTTTATCTCACTAACACCCTCAGAAGGACGAACTTTGGAGGAAGAAATGATTTTCTGTCGTGAAGAAATGAAAGACTGATCTTCATTTTATAAACTACATCGATCATTACGTACGTTATCCATCAGCATTAGCGTACGTAATGCCGCCTAGCGTACGTTAAGTGTCCTTCATAGCGTACGTAACATCATTCCAGGACTTACTGACCTGTTTCGTTCACTCGCTTACGTATGTAATGTTTCCTCCATAACGTATGTAATACGTACGCTGACTTTCTCTAGTAACATACTCGTTAACGTAAGTAATGATCCGTCCTTAGCGTACATAATGGTCGGGGTTGACTCGCCTGTCCACATCCGCTGCCGACACCGGGTCCCACCTGCCGACCATGACTCGGTCCTGTCTGATTCCTCTTGTTACGTACGTAATGCCTCGGCCATAACATATGTAACATTAGCAACTTAGCGTACGTAAGTCCTTAAGCTTACCGTACGTTAAGGTCTCTATACTTAGCCAAATCCAACTGTTCCGGTCCTTCTCGACATACCGGATACGTATACTGACTACGTATACTCAACACATTATATACTCAAATGCAATTATCCACCAAATACGACAATTATACCAATACTGACATCTCAGTCCTTAATTTATTTTATCCCTACTGTACAAATTCTACACTGCACAATATCACCCGGATAAAATAATATTAAACAACTGTAGTAGAAATTTCGGATATTACATTCATATGCTTGCAGGGCAAGATGGCCCAGATGACTCAGATGACGCATCTGACGGAGACCATGCAGACCTCGATGGTTCGTGGTCCACCACAGCAGGGATTCCTGGTGCCGTTTCATGGACAGACTGGAGAAGTGAGTCAAATTATTGGCGATATCTCTCGTCAGAGGCCGCCTACTTTTGAGGGTTCGTCGGAACCAGCTGATATTGTTCATTGGATAGAGCATTTTGATAAACTCTTCGACATGGTTCAGTGTCTGGAAGAGAGTAAAGCGGCGGTAGCGGCTTACTACTTGAGTAAAGGCGCTTATTCGTGGTGGCTTTCTGTGAAACCCACCGATCGCGATTGTGTATGGAGTGAGTTCAAGACTCTCATATTTGAGAGGTATTATCCAGCTCCACTTCGTGAAGCCAAGTTATCAGAGGTTTTGAACCCCGAACCCGTCGAGGACGAGGGTGTTATTGTCATTGCTGAGAAGTTTTAGGGACTACTTCAGTTTGCTTCGTCAGTTATCCGTACTGAGGCGGATAAGATCAAATTTTTAGCAAGAGGCTAAATCCGCAGTTGAAGATGCAGTTTTTCATTGAGAAGGCTCTTGGAGCAGTGCTTTGGATTAGGGAGCTTGCTCGGAAGCACCCTTCAGTTTCTTCTGGTGGGAGGACTAGGATGCCGGTTCGTTCTGAGGGACATCGAGCTCTGACGTCCAAGAGGTCGTTTTCTAGTCGTCTTCATGCTAAGAAAGCATCTTCATCTCAGATGACGAGTTCGACTGTTGTTTGCTTTAACTGTGATACAATAGGACATCGCAGTACCCAGTGCTCGAAGCAGGCCGTAGTTTGTTTTATGTGTGGAAGGCAGGGATACCTTCAGAAATACTGCAGGAGCTCTAATGTCGGTAGATCTCGAGAGAGCTCGCAAATCTCGAGAGATTTTGTCACTCCAGCCCGTGCATCACCCAAGGGGTCCTATCAGGATTCGAGAGCCCGAGGTAAGGACATTCATCACCGGTTTTGAGCAAGTTAATTCTTGCTCGGTAATAGGATAATCATTCATTTCATTTGTCTTTCATTCATTCATATAATTCATTCATCATATATCAATCACGTTGAGACTTATAACTATCAAACTAATCATTCACTTCACGGGGAACAATGGTTTCAATCATTTCATTTGAGGTATCACTCATTACGTTATCATTTCACCCCGGTGAGTCATTCTTGATCCTTGTTGGATTTCGATTCATTATCATTCATTGTGATCATTCTTGTTCTTGTGACCTCCCGGGATCATATTGAGTAATGAGTTCAGATTTGGGTCTCCTTAAATCGATGATATCTAGGAGATCGATTATCTGGAGGATATCGGTGTTGGGTACATTTGAGATGTAGCCTTAATTTTTGTATTTTCCTTTCTCTGTTTTCGGATTAATGTGTAACTAAATCTATAATAATGTATCGTAGTTGTGGAGAATTATTGTTGATCTATTTTATAATGATCGTATTTAAGAATCTTGAGATTTGGGTCATTTGATGTATTTTCTTTCTTTGTGTTGTACCCGAGATTTCGTGATAGTCTGTGTAATTGTTCATTGTGATTCGAGACGTCAAGTCATGAGAACTTGGGCGTCCGATGCCGATGAGAAGTGAGTTTTCGGTTCTTGTGTATCTCATTGATTTTTCCTGGCGGGATATTGCTTCTCCCTACTTGTTTTAAGTTTCAGGACAAAACTTCTTTTAAGGAGGGTAGTATGTAATATCCGCATTTTCGATTTCCGGTAAAAAAATTTTCGGTAGTGACTCTATTGTGACCATTTAGTCATTCCCAGAATGATTAATTCTACACTTTTTGTCATTCTAGTTCATCTCGGTGTCGTTCTGTAGAGTTCCGTGTTCGTAAACGACTTTTCCACGTATGAGTTCGACTTTGTAAAATCACCGTTAATTCTTGTAAACTCCAAACTCTGAATCTTTTTAATATTATAGAGCATCAAGTTATCTTTCCAATGGTTCAAACGGTGAGTCAATCGGAGTCCGGATGAAGGAGTTATGGTCGAAATAGCTAAGACTGTACCATGTGCCTTTTGGTGTTGGAGCGGGCTGTATCACGGGCCGCGGCCCGCGGCCCGAGGCACACTCAGCCTGTGCCGCGGAACACAGTGCAGTTTATCTTATTTCAGCAGATTTTGTGAGATGAATGCTCATTTAATCATTATCCTTCGTTATCCTCTCCTTGGGCGATCTTGTGGGCAATTTTTGGGCGTTTATCATTATCAATCTCAGATATTTCATCCTCCTTGCATTCTTGCTGTGGATTAACAATATCTTTTTGGATTCTTCATCCTAATTCAAGATAATTTCGTCAATCCTAGGTTTGATTTTGAGTTGGAGCATGATGATTTGGATGATGTAATCATGATATGTGAATGGATATACGTATGATTATGAGATTTTATGAACTATCATTGGATTGTTGGAGGATTATTCAAGAACATGTTGGATGTTGATTTTGGTTGGGGGTTTCGATTAGATGTTGTTGGAATCTCATTTTGTGTCTTCCTTTTGTATTGTTAAGTGTATTGAGGATGTTTTGTTGGATTGAATCATTCTTTAGAGGCTTGGTATCGATATCTTTGAGACTAGTTGTAAACAATTAAAGATTGTTTACAATATGTTTGTTAAATTGCCCCAATGAGTTGGGTAGTGTTGTATCAACCTTTCCATTTGGTTATGACTATACATGGATATGTATATTAAGTGAATCATTGGTAATTGTGTTATTCAAGGTTGTTCAAGTGACCGATAATTCCATAAAGGATGTTGATCGTGGAAGGATTTTCTCGCCGTCGGTTTGAGGCAAGTTTTATACTTGTACTAGTCAATGAGATTAATGTTATCATATATCTGTATGAATGTGTTGTATCATTCCGAGACTTAGTCTCTTCATAAGTTTATTGATATTAGGGGATCGTTCGATACGATACTCTTCGGCAACTATGCCAAATGTTTATTATTATTCATTAATGGCCGGGTCAAGGCATTGGGATACTCGTTGTTAATGTTATTGTCGATAGTCGGTTCGCGGTATCGATGTATCGATTGTTGTTGTTATTATTGATGTCGATCTAAGATATTGTTGTAATTATTGTTATTAATGTTGGCGTCCTGTCATTCATATTATATCGGCCGGTTGAAGGCATTGGCGTATTCGTTCTCATCTTCGTTGTCGGTAACCGATTAAAGGTGCCGAGGCATTCATTGTATCATTATTATCAATTGGCCATTCTAAGGCAATCGAGGTATTGAGTCATTCATTGTATCATTGTTATCGATTGGCCATTCTAAGGCAATCGAGGTATTGAGTCATTCATTGTATCATTGTTATCGATTGGCCGTTCTAAGGCAATCGAGTTACTATATCATCCACTGCATCATTGTTATCAGTTGGCCATTCTAAAGCAATCGAGGTATTGAATTGGGACTGTCGAGGATAGTTCCCATGTGAGTTACTGTCGTCGTTGTTGTGCGGCAATTTATACGCCTCGACGGCGATCGGTATGAGGGCCGAGCGACCGAGTTCACGACCAAAGGAGCTATGGCGAACTTGTCAAAACGAAGGTAACAGTCCACCTTCGAATATCTAGCGATCGACTCTCAAGGCGATCGCCTTTTGGCACCTAGCGATCGACTCTGGCGCCAGACCTAGGACGACTGTCCTATGCCACGAACAACGCCTTCGTCTGTCAAAGTCTGCGAAGACCGGATCACGAAGCAAGCACCCATGTGCATATCCGTGAAAGGCGCCGCAGAACATGGATCGTTGACTCCAGCCCATAGGCAGCTGTCAGTGACAAGGACGACCTCACCTACCGACAGACCCGCCGAAAGGTCCTAAGTAGGGCCTCCCAAGACGGAGACATAGACGCGTGTTGGCCTCTCATTGGTTCGCACGTCTGGCAGCCAGCAACTTCTGCGGACTTCAGGGAGACCAACCCATGTGCTAAAGACGATCGCCCGCTTATTATAATACAGCAGAGGTGATCGCCCAGTGACTCCCATTCCTATAAATAAAGAACCTCCAGCAACTGGAGAAAGGGTCCTCTCGGGAAAAAGCAGGTTGAAAAATACGTTCACAAAAGTTCACAACTCTCTCCTCTCGGGCTTTCTCTCTGGAACCCATTTAGGATTTCTCTCTCAGCACCTCTTCACCAAAAGACGGTCGGCAGAGGCAAGAACTCCCTACAGTTCAGGTTTGAAGAGATTCACAAGTCCTGGAGCTCAGACATTTAGCTAATACACACTGTGAGAGACCGTCGATTTCTCACAGTCGTCACAGCACTCCATCATTGTTACAATAACTCACAGAGCATCATATCTGGTTCTTCTGGCAATCTTCACGCTCAATAGCTAAGATAACTAAGGTCTTTACACTCATTGTAATTATACCCTAACATTAATATTTGTATTCCCAAGTATTTATATTAATAATATCTCCCGAGAGCATTCAAGCCCGGGACTAACAACCCCGGCAAATCTTATGTTATTTACTTTCCCCACGGACGTGCTCTCGTATTTTGTTTGCTACTCATCCATTCCAGCAATATCATCTCCGGATAATATTTTGGGTAGCAACAATTGGCGCTAGAGGAAGGGGGATCTTAACCTTCATTTTCATTCCGACCGTTCCGAAGAATACTCACTGTTCTCCGGGGCATATACTTGAAGAAACACTCACTGTTCTTCAAAGAAAAACCTACAGAATAATGGTGTCTGTCACCACAGCAAAGAGAACCGCTCTCCGAACCGCCGGACATCATATTCCGGCTTGATCTGAGCCCCAGCCGACGGAAGAGGGTAGCCGCGGCGACGCGAGACCCTCGATCCCGCACCTGAGTGACGGCCCCAGCCTTTCGCTCGACCAGTTCCAAACCGCGGAACAAATCGAGGAGGCTATGGCCATCCTAAGGGAGCAACGGAAGGCATGCGCAGCGCCCGCTGTAACTTTCTCGGCCATCCGCAGTGCGGGCAAACGAAAGTTCAAAGGGTTACTGGCCGAGTGATCGTCAGAAAGCCCCGATTCGCGAGAAAAGGCTCTCGCAAGGTGGGACGGTTCCATCTTCAGCCGCTTAGGGAGCGATCCATCATGACGACCGGGGCATTCTGGCCCCATCCACGAGACGATGGATTATGAGTCCGTCACCAGGAGTTCGTCCTACCCAACTCCGAACCAATTACAGGTCAGCCGTCTGGCCCCCATCCAGCAAAGAATCGAGCCACGCGGCAAGGAAATCATCGACAGCGGAGACAGAGGGTCAGTACTTGATCGCCTCGGCTCCCGCTCCGAGTGTCTAGCCACGAGTAGCCAGGCCGCGGCGATGGCCGCTATGCAGCGCCATCTCGACGAGATGAAAGCGCTCTTGGACACTGGGGCAAGCTCCAGTAGAAAGATCATCGGACCGACTGAGCCACTCGCATTCCACATCGATCTTTCCCCCGTGCAACCAACGATCGCGCCTCCCAAAACACCTCTATACGAAGGGAGATCGGACCCCGAGACCCACCTAAGCATGTTCCGGATTTACATGACCGGGTGTGGGGCATCAGACGCGACCAAGTGCCGAATCTTCCCATTAACATTGGGCGAGCTGGCGCACAGGTGGTACGTCTCACTACCACCGCGATCGATCATCTCCTTTGAGAAACTGGCGAGTGACTTCACGTCATACTTCGCCACCAAGGTCGCCAGACCAGAAGGCCCCCACCACATGATGAAAATCAGGCAGGGGAAGACGAATCCGACGCAGATTACATCGACCGGGTGGATGAAATAGTCCTCACCGGCGAGCCCATCAGCGATGACCTCGCTCTCTACTCGGTCTTAGGGGTATTCTATGGTCATTTGCCAATGTTTATGCACCTCACGAAGGACATCCCCCCAACCTACGCGATCTTCCGCGCTAAGGCTACCGACTTTCTGGCCAGACAGAGGCTGCTCACCCTCCGCCTAGGCGAGGGAACGCCACCTCCCGTCCGAAAGAGGGCGATCGCCAAAACCAAAAAGGCGGTCGCCATGCCACCCGGCGATCTCAAGGCATTCGAGGATGTGGAAGCCCATCTTCTCCACAAGTTCAACCGAACTCCGGCCCACATCTTTTATGCCATCAAGTGGCGCGAACCGCTAAACAAGCCAAAGGCAATAAGGGACCACGGTCATCTGGACCACAATCAATATTGTGCTTACCACAAGAGTCCCGGACACAGCACCAACCAATGCCGCAACCTCCTCAGACAACTCTGGAGATTGTTCGAGGAGGGCAAGTTGGACAGCTTATTGGCTTAGCCAGCCCCATCGATCTCCCGATACGGTCGCCAGAGTCGAACGCGAACAGGCCGGAAAGCTCATACGAGCCGACCCCTTGATCAACCTCGGCGACCGGATCTATATGCTTCAATCAAGAGGGGGGAACTTCGGAAGTCTCTCCCCGATTCCCGCCTCCTCAAACCAAAGGCTACTGCCTGAGCAAACGCTTCGAAAAATAGGATGACTCGCTCGCCCTCTAAAGATCGTCATCAACATGATGGACCCAAGCAGCGATCGCCTCTCCTAGCACAACGTATACCATCGAGGATCGTCATCTGATATGATGGTCTGAGGTAGAAAAGTGCCGCCATGGTCGTGAAAATCGATGAAACCGATGATCCGTCCATGCAAGTTTCCTTTGGGCTTCGATTGCTCGCCCTTCATTTAAATACGAGGAGGGCGTAGCCGAAGGACCCTCCAAAAGACAAATCAGAGGATTACTCGCTCGCCCTCTAAAGTTCATCATCAACATGAAGAGCCTAGGCAAGCGATCGCCTCTCCTTACACAACGTATACCGTCGATGATCATCATCTGTCATGATGGTCCGAGGTAGAAGAGTGTCGGCATGGTTTTGGAGGACGATGGAACCATTCTATGTGCCCGTGCAAGGTCCCTTTGGGCCACGATCGCTCGCCCTTCGTTTAAATACGAGGCGGGCGTAGCCAAAGGGCCCTCCAAAACAGATCTGTGGACACGTTTGCCCACCCTCAAAGGTCCATCACTTAACGTAGTGGATCCGGACAATGCAACGCGTCCCTCCCCCCGTCACAACGTATACCGTCGAGGATTGCCATCTAACATGGCAGTCCGAGGTAGAAAAGTGCTAACAAGCCGCGGTCGTGGAGTCAATTAATCCGATGATGCCCTCCCGCAAGGACTCCTCCAGACCAAGACCGCACGCCCTTCGTTTAAATACGAGGTGTGTGTAGCCTACGGAGGACCCTCACAATTAAGTGAGTCGCGAGAACTTAGCCATCAGACGGAATGTCGCTCGCGCACAAGACATGATCGTGGAGGTCGGTTCCATCGATCTCCACGATCGTGCACGGTTCCTTTAGACCGAGATGGACGGCCTTCCTCGAGGAATCTGCAAAATTGAAGACCGCTCACTCAACGATTTATTTTCATCCCCTTACTTTCACTAAGTAAACAAAAACAAGGGGGAAGGGCGGAGCTATATATTCAACGATCGTCCCTATTCAATTACATATGGAGATCAGCATTTTTCAGATGTACGTGCAGCGATCGATTTTGTTGTAAAAGTTATCAATATTAGTTTATCAATTCACTTAAAGTTGTACACGCAACAATCTCTCCTCACACATTTGTATAAAGTTATGCAAAGACTCAGAAAACTATCATTCAAGAAATACATCAAAGAAGCAAACTTTCATTTCATTACTTGGAATATCAAAGTACAAACATGGTCGCCCGAAGGCTAAAGTACAACAAAACTACAAAAATTACAAGCCAAAACAAAAACAAACAGCAAAAAGGACAGAACCTCAGACTGCCCCTGACTGGCCTTCACCTTCGACCGCTGGATCGGCCCGCGCTCCCTCGCCGGCCTCCGGAGCTGCCTCCCTGTCCTCCGGGGCATCTGGATGAACGAGATTTTTGGGAGTCGGGTACCAGCTCAGGTCTACGCCAATATCCGAGAGGTCCAAGATCGGCATGGAGAAGGCAGGATGAAGAGAATACTCCAGCGCGTATGCCTTGAAGTTTTCAGCCAAAGGGCCAACCTCCAGTCTTCCCTTCTTAGCGGCGCGGAGCGAATCAGCGAACGCCATGTAGTAGGCAAACTCGCTGACGAACTCCACGTTGAGAAAGGGATCGGCCTCGGTCGCCTCCAGCTTTCCTTTCAACTCCGCAACCGCCTGTTACGCACTCTGAAGCTCGAACTCCTTAGCAGTCGTCTCTCTCCTCGACGATGCCAGCTCGCTAGTCAGTCGAGCGACAGTCACCTTCAGCTGATCGGCTTCCTGCTGGGCAGCCGCGTATGACCGACGGGCCTCTGTCATTTGATCCCGAAGCCGGTCGACCGTCGCCCGGGCTCGCTCAAGATCCTGACTTGCCCGTTTAGCCGCATCCAAGGAGTCCTTCTCCATAGCCACGATCCTATCGGCAAACTCGGAGTTCTTTTTCCGAGCAGCCTCGAGGTCCGAATGGAGACGGGCAGTAGAGGGCCGCCCCTCATAGTCCTTTACAGCTTGAGCGGCCATCGTTGCCGCTTGGAGGGTCAGGGCAAGAGTCGCCTGCATTACGTCTCCGGACCTCCGACGCGCGATCGCATCCAGGTCGGTTGTCTAAGCCTTCGGTAGGGAAGAGATAGCCCGAGAGACGTAGTGAGGGACGTCGCAAGACTCGCGGGGAGACCTGCTCGCCAGGAAGTCTAACAGCATCAACGAGGTGTTCGGTTCGGCAAAGTGGACCCTGCAACAAGAACCAAGGGGTCAGTACATCTCCTACGCAAGTGACAAAACTCAACAGATGAACCAAGCTTACCTTTCGACCTTCTCGGGGTCGCAGACAAAGAACGGTTTTCCACGAGGGGTCTCGGCCTCGGTGATCGCAATGGTTTGCAGATAAGCCGATGAAGGCGTAGGCTCATCCACCAAGGGGACCGCGGTAAGCGGAGGCGCGGCGATCGACGGCTCACTAGCAGGGGCAGAGACTAGGGATTCCCCCGACCTCTGTTGATTGCGGTTCAGCCGGAGCCCCTCGTCCCGAACCACCTCCTCCGCTACGATTGGCTCTACATGAGGTCTCACCTCCGGAATAAGAGGTAGCTCCACCGGAGGAACTCTACTCAACTTCTTCTGGTGCAGGCGACTCAAAACTCTGGGGTTCGACATAGCAATCTCCGGCGGAGGCTCCAAGAAGCAAGGAAAGCGGACCTCTGTAATAAGAAACAATCAAACAACGGTTAGATGCATTCTTTAAACATGACGATCGTCAAGCAAAAGGAGATCGTAGAAATTCATACCTGGGACCGAAAGGTGTCGCGGAAAGTGGAATAACCGAGCAGACAGCCAACGGCTCTCTTTGTTAATCCGGCGAGCATCTAAATCGTCGTCCGGAAGACTACGTATCCGTTCCCAGATGACCAGAAAATCAAAAGGTAGCTCGTCAGCTGCCGGAATATGGAAACCTACAAAAGGAAGACCAAATTAGATCAGTTCAGAACATATCCGAACAAAGGGAGAGTCAGAACCCTTACCCGGATTCCTCTCCCGAAAGCTAGTGGGAATATCCAGCTCGCCGGTGGGATTGTCGCTCGCTGATGCCTTCCATGCACCGCCGACCCAGAACCATTTCGCCAGATCGCCCCGCACCTTGTTCGGAACCCCAAGGATCACCCAACCGGAACGGCCTTAGATATGATAGCCGCCGACAGACCCCTTCTGAACCATCAGTTTGAATAAGTGGTTCATCTCCAATGGCGAGGGAAGGCGGTACAGTCGGTGACCGCCGAACAAGGTGAGGGCACAGACGATCTGGAGCCAAGCGTTCGGCGTTAGCTGAAGCGGCGCCACGTTCCAAGCGGCCAGCAAATGGGAGACGGAAAACGACTGAGGGAACCGCAGCCCGGCCTCCATTATCGCCTCATTCACGGCGACCATACCCTCCGGGGGTTGGTCAGCTTGCTCGTTCTCGGCCGGCGTGAAAAGATCCACATCTGAAGGGATATGGTACCTCGCCCTCCAGACGGCCAGGTCCTTCCTGGTCGCCGAGCTCCTGATCTGGCTGAGGGACCACTGAGAGCGCAGCGCGGCCTAGAACAGCGATCGCTTCGCGGACTGATAGGGGTGGGCGATCGAGTACTCCCGATAATTGAACTGGGGGCACGGACCGGCCAACCTCTCCATGATTTCTGCGAAGGCCAAAGAGGCTTGGCCAAAGGCACTATGCTGCTGCCAATACACTCTCACTACCAAATCCTTCTCCGCAAGCAAACGTTTCTTCTCAGCCGCCGCCTCCCTGGCAGCATCGGCCTCGTTGAACAGTGCCTCGACTTCTGCGGGATTAATACCGGCGCGGATAGCCTCAGCAGCCGTCTCCATATGGAATTCCGCATAGGAGCCTCCCCAGACAGTCGAAGTCCCGGCGGAAGAGGCGATGTCCATTCCAGATGATGGAGGTACCCCAGACATTCTCGTAAAAAGAAGAGGAGAAAAGGAGTGTTTCTTACCGAACGGTTGAGTCGATCGACGATCGGCAGGCAAAAGCTTCAGAAAATTTTTGACTATCTTCTTCTCCAGTGAAATCGCATAAGGTTCTTAACACTGCAACCCAGCCCTTTTTATAAGAGAAGGCAGGGTCTTCCGTGCAAATAAGGAGAATCTTGTGGGCCGAAGTGCAACCATCGCAATTAACGTCTCCCTTGAAACCCGCGTACGCGTCATTTCAAGGACACGCCAAACGAGGAGTCATAACTAACCGTCGGTCTCCCCCAACAGGAACCCGACACGTGCCCCAGAGACTTTTTCACGACCGCTATCACTTCCCGCTCATTTCAGCGACCGACCTGGTCGTCCGTATTCAAAACCAATCCGCTCAAAGACGATCGCCTGTTCCGTAAAATTCTAGGTCACTCGTCAAAGTTAAGCGATCGCCAGTAGAACCACCTCACCCCACGTTTCCGACATCGGAGCTAGCTGGGGGGAAATTCTTGTGCAGTAATTTATACGCCTCGACGGCGATCGGTATGAGGGTCGAGCGACCGAGTTCACGACCAAAGGAGCTACGGCGAACTTATCAAAACGAAGGTAACAGTCCACCTTCGAATATCTAGCGATCGACTCCCAAGGCAATCGATTTTTGGCACCTAGCGATCGACACTGGCGCCCGACCTAGGACGACCGTCCTGTGCCGCGAACAATGCCTTCGTCCGTCAAAGTCTGTGAAGACCGGATCACGAAGCAAGCACTCATGTGCAGATCCGCGAAAGGCACCGCAGAACATGGATCATTGACTCCAGCCCATAGGCAGCTTTCAGTGAAAAGGACGGCCTCACCTACCGACAGACCCTCCGAAAGGTCCTAAGTAGGGCCTCCCAAGACGGCGACATAGACACGTGTTGGCCTCTCATTGGTTCGCACGTCTGGCAGCCAGAAACTTTTGCGGACTTCAGGGAGACCAACCCATGTGCTAAAGACGATCGCCCGCTTACTATAATACAGCAGAGGCGATCGTCCAGCGACTCCCAGTTCTGTAAATAAAGAACCTCCAGCAACTGTAGAAAGGGTCCTCTCGGGAAAAAACAGGTTGAAAAATACGTTCACGAAAGTTCACAACTCTCTCATCTCAGGCTTTCTCTCTGGAACCCATTTAGGATTTCTCTCTCAGCACCTCTTCACCAAAAGACGATCGGCAGAGGCAAGAATTCCCCACAGTTCAGGTTTGAAGAGATTCACAAGTCCTGGAGCTCAGACATTCAGCTAATACACACTGTGAGAGACCGTCGATTTCTCACAGTCGTCACAGCACTCCATCGTTGTTACAAGAACTCACAGAGCATCATATCTAGTTCTTCTGGCAATCTTCACGCTCAATAGCTAAGATAACTAGGGTCTTTATACTCATTGTAATTTTACCCTAACATTAATATTTGTACTCCCAAGTATTTGTATAAATAATATCTCGCGAGAGCATTCAAGCCCGGGACTAACAACCCCGGCAAATCTTGTGTTATTTACTTTCCCCACGGACGTGCTCTCGCATTTTGTTTGCTACTCATCTATTCCAGCAATATCATCTCCGGATAATATTTTGGGTAGCAACAGTCATGTTGGCCGACTTAAGGCTGCACACTATCATTTCTGTGAATTCGGTAATCTTTGAATCATTGCCGTTTGTGGTTAATTGTATTTTGGAGGCTAGTCTCGGCTAGTGTTCGTTGGGTAAGCTTGGGGCTTGATCCTTCGCGGTTCGTTTCCCAACACCTACAGCTCAGTAGGTCACGGTCATGGTTATGATCTCATTATGGGTAAATCTGGGGCTTGAACCTTCGCGGTTGGTTTCCGAACACCTGCAATTCAGCAGATCACGGTCACTGGATGATCTCATTATGGGTAAGTCTGGGGCTTGAACCTTCGCGGTTGGTTTCCCAGCACCTGCAACTCAGTAGGTCACGGTCACTAGGTTATCTCATTATGGGTAGGCTTGGGGCTTGAACCTTCGCGGTTGGTTTCCCAACACCTACAACTCAGTATGTCACGGTCATGTTTATGATCTCATTATGGGTTAGTTTGGGGCTTGAACCTTCGTAGTTGGTTTCCCAACACCTACAATTCAGTAGGTCACGGCCATTGGATGGTCTCATTGTGATACGACTTTGTGCCGTGGCTTCGACCCTCATTGATACAGCTTCGGGCTGTTTTGGCTTTAGGTGATTGTGATATTTGACAGCTTCGGCTGAGTGGCTTTCAGGCCTTTGTGATGTCATGGTAATTTCATTGGAACCTTCATGTAACACCCCCAAGTTATTCAAGGTATATTACAGAGCCGTGAGCCCCGCCGTGGGACCCACAAGGCTAAACAAATGCGGAACTATAAAACTTGACCGAGAAGGTCTACATACAATGGAAAGAAAGACGATACAAATGGTATTCAAAACCATAACCAATGAAACCATATACATCACTATACAAATCAATACCTCGGCAACACAGGCCGGAACATCAAGGAAATTGAAATACAATACTCGAGTATTTAAAATCCATTCCAGTACAACAACACTGAATGGAGGAATCCAAAAAGATAACCGGAGACAAGACACAATATCACACTTGCCCATCTTCTTCATGCCGACCCGATACCCGCCTGTCCGCTCTCCTGTAACCTGAAATACATGAAACGTATTTCCCCCATAAAGGGGTTAGCCTTCGAATAGCTAGTACAAGTACATCAATATGAAACGCAATACTCCTTGACAATAAAGTAAATGTAACCGTCAATTCATCAATTCAAGACTAGTATTCCGGAATAACTAAACTCTCATAGTGCCACATCAAGACGTATATGAATACCGTAGAAACAGTTCGTTCATATCATTCGTCAATACATATATGAATGCCGTAGAAACGGTTCGTTCATATCATGCCATCAATTCATATATGAATGCCGTAGAAACGATTCGTTCATATCATGCCATCAATATATCTATGAATGCCGTAGAAACGGTTCGTTCATATCATACCATCAATATTTCTTACTTTCAAAGTCGAGAACGCACAATCATAAATATATACTTGCCTTGAATAGTCGACGACGCAACGAACGGAATGGAAGGTCACCGACGAATGCTAGGAACCATCAAAACCGAACCTAACGATTCGAAGAATACAATCACAACCGATTCTAAATGAATACGGAATTGGAATACACCCGGAAATCCACCTACGATTCATGTATATTTGTATAAAAACGATAACGAGGGCGGACCACAACCAAACCCTCTCGATTTCGTAAAAATCACGAAATATCCCATGAATCCATAGGGAAACTAAGAATACCAACAAGATTAATCATATTCATCATGAATTACTCAGCAAAACCGAATGAATCGGACAAAACCGCGAAAATCCCCAAATCTCCCCAAAAGTAGGGTTCTAGAGATCTAACCTTGATTATTTGGATCGAAGGATGTTATACGATGATCGATCCATGATATGAACTCAGAACTTCATGGATTTGTTGTTTAACAACATCACTTCATATCCTCCGAAGCTCCGGCTGCATCAAGAGAAAGGAAATGAAAAATGGATGAAAAAGTCGCTCTGTCATTTATATATATCGGGCGGAACTAGCGTGCGCTAGCCTTCCCGGACTAACGCCGCTATCGGCGATGCTCGCCCAAAGACTCTCGGCCATGGCCCGCATGACCCGGCACCACCGACCACCTCGCGACCATGACTCGTCCGCCCGACTCTGCTAGCGTGCGCTACGGCCGGAAGCTGCGCGCTAGCCGACTGTCCGATAGCCTGCGGACTAGCAATCTCATCCGTGCGTACGCTAGTCGGCCGACGCTGCACCCTACCCTGCCCGGTCGGCGTGCGCAACGACCGCGCAGAGCATGCGCTATCTCGCCGATCCTACCCGAGTCGAACCTCGAAACCCTCCGCCTGTGCCCGATAGCGTGCGCTGGCTGACTCGGCACAGCGGCGCTACAACTGTCGAGCTAACGCGCAGCAAGGCGTCCGGCCAGAAGCGTGCGCTACGCCGGTTCTCGCCGTGCTCGCTCGGTCGGTGCGCCATCGTCCGGCTGTAACTCGCGGCCGTCCGGTCCTCGCAATCGTCCGGCCGATTGCGACCACTGTGGCTCGGCGACTCGATTTCAAAACGCATTTTAACGAAACACGACGAGAAGTTCGCGGATGATGTCAACGACTCGAGATGAAAACGTAATGCGATAATTAATCATACGCGGCCGAGAAAAGAGTCGAGACAACGAATACAGATACGAATACCCATAACTTTGGGTAAATTACAAAATGGCCCAAAACGCCCGAAAATCACGATACGTGATCAAATAACCAAACCGAAGTTCACAACACTTCTAACAAAGTTAAACGGACTTACGGAAAACTCGAAACAGCAGTTTAGAACGAGATTCGCAAGAATCGAACTCAAATGCGGAAAAGTCGCTAAAAGGCACGGAACTCAACAAAACGACACCGAAACGAACTCAGATGTCAAAAAGTGTATAATTAATCATTCTCAGGGTGACGAAACGGTCCCAAGAGAGTTGTCAAAATGGACTTCCGCCAAAAATAGAAAATTACCGGGAATCAAAATTACGGGTATTACATTCTACCCTCCTTAAAAGAAGTTTCGTCCCGAAACTTAAAACAGGTAGGGAGAAGAAATATTCCGCCAGGAAAAACTCAACGAGATACACAAGAACCGAAAACTTATGCCCAAACGGCGAGTCATCAATATAGAACACAACAATACATTACCCGAAGGTAAACCAAACCAATGCCGAAAAAGATACGAATTCACAATGCCCGAAGGCTCCAACGGAAATACCCATACATCACAATCCTGAAACAAGCCAGCATGTGTAAATCATCACAAAATATATCTCAAAGGAACCAACCTGACTGTCGGACATACCCCTCGGCGTATGAAAAACCAGTCGCAAATCGTCGGACATATCCAATACAACATGGACTACGAACGATCAAACAATAAAGCTCAAGAGGGACATCACAGTACGCCCGATCTGGAAATGTGTCCGTGCACATGTCCACCCCGTATACGGAATCCAGAATATACGTGTGACAATGTACCTAATTAGCCTCAAGAACTACATCTCGTGTGCACGGTCCAATGCGGAAACATCCACGCATGACCATCGAGTGCCTGGCTAAAAATCCTACACATAACCAATCGGCACGCAGACATGATTCCAGATATGCCACAATACAACATGAAAACGAAACTCAAGGGATAAAACATCCAATACGGATCATACGACTCACCAAGTGAACGATGACACACGAATAATGAAAGATCGACACGACCAACGATATTCAAAACAACCATCCTGGGATCAAAATCCCTAAGGACCGATTAACACGAGCAACGATCACAACACAACAGTTCGGAAAATCCTCAAGCTTCAACGATCACAAAATTACCGAGTTCACAAGAATAATAGTGTGCTGCCTTGAATCGGTCAACACGACAATAATAATTCAACGGATGGGAATTATCGTTGATAATCCCAATTCAATATATCTATTACCGTTAGAGCGGACAATCGATAACAACGGTACAACGGATATCTCGGCACACTTAAATCAGTTACCGATAACGAAGATGAAATTCGAATACATCAATGCCTTCAATCGGCCGTTTACGAACAACAATAATATTTGGCATAATTTGTCGACGGGTGTCGTATCAAACAATCCCCTGATATCAATATAATCATAATGAGGCCAAGTCCTGAAATGGTACACACATTCGTACACCTACATGATAACATTAGTCTCATTGATTAGTACGAGTATAAAACTTGCCTCGATATCAATGCCACGAACTGTTACCAATTCAGTTGCTTTCGTCTACGAGTTCCTCAGTCCCGACCAAAGTAATCTATGAACTCTTCAACCTCAACCGCAACACAACAGTTATAATCCATGATCAAACATCATATCTTATTGTAAAACGGAGGATTAATAATCAACAGGTTCGATGACGACCAATATCAATACCACCAAACCACAAACTCAATCGTTTCACCATATCTCGACTAATCATAGTCTGAACAATCCAACTCCAACACTTACACATCCTGTCCACAATACGAGTTGAAATATGATGATCATATCAGCAACAAATGAAGACCAATAATAAGGGTCTAAATGTTCCAAACTCAATTCTCAAGTACGAATTGATAAGGTTCCCTTCTCGTAAATCCATCGTTAAAATTTACTTATGACCGTCATCATTTCGAATCATCCGACTGGTTCAAACAATAGATAATCCTACTAAAAAGGTTATCAAATAGTCCAATCATTCGACTTGAACTTTTGCTCCATACGTATGGGCTTCCAAATTCAGAGATGAATAATATTCTCGTCAAGCTCATAATCACATTCGTATTCCTATACGAATATTATTTCAAACACATAGTTCAGCTCTAGATATGAATATTTCATATTCATTTTCAAAACATCAACACTTCTTAAAAAAAATTCATCACCTCGTATAATTCAAGAGTTCTTCAAGAACACAAAATATCCGAAATCCCGTTCAGAACAACATATCCGAGGTATATATATCTCCATGCTACCATTTTCTTCATCATGCTATTCATACAACCTTAAGAATCGCAACAATACCGTTATCATCATATGAAGAAGATCTCAATAATCATATCAACATCCGAAGTCTCTTATTACAATTCCAATAAATCTCGTATAACATTATCACATGATACCATAATTGTAATATTCCCAGATACCATATTTGTAACACCCCAAAAATCTTACGGGAGTATTACACGTCGTAAACCCTTCTCACAAGAATTTACCAGGCTCAGCACAATTTCCCACGTCATCACAAAAATGCTAAAAAGGCCGATGACGGTAATATTTTTCAAATATTAAGAAAAATCATTTTCCAAATACTGTCAAAACGATCAAGGCCAAAATGCCAAAAAAAATCAGTTTAGGGAATCGGTTTTACAAAATAAAATTCAGTTGGCAAAATACCAAAAGCCATTTCAAAATACTCACGCAGCTGATAAAAGTACAGTCCAATTTATGCATTTTCATTGAAATAAGACGAACATCAAAATACACGATTCCCAACATACTCCCTCCCAAGTAGTAATCCTTAAAGAAATGAACCACTAACAAAGGGATACGTGGACTACCATGTATGGACGAACCACGAAGAAGAATAATTTGAACTCCATTCCAAGAATCATCAAAAACTTCATGAATAATACTTAAATCCGAGCTCCCCATCTTAATCTTGTTTGAGAGAATCATCTCTCAATGTTTAGGAACTTCAAGTACTTCCCAAGATTCTCTCCATTGACTGAATGAAGGAGAATGGACAAAATGCCTCTCAGCACTCGTCTATCCTCTCTATAAAACACATCACTAGCGCGCGCTAGACCTTATATTTAGCGTGCGCTACATGACTAGCGTGCGCTATCCTTCCTTGATAGCGTGCGCTATTGGGCAGTCCAGAAGCTACTACATTGCTTCGAAATTCATCTAACGTACGTAATGCCCATGCATTAGCGTACGCTAACAGGCGTTGACTTGATACAGTGAAATGCTCAGTAGCGAGCGCTATTCTTCGACCTTAACGCGCGCTAATCGTCGTTGACTTGCTACAGTATCGTGCCCCACATGCCGAAAGCATCTGCGATTATCGGGATTCCTTTGACCGATATGGAATTAGCGTGCGCTAATCATACGGTTTTAGCGTGCGCTAGCTCTACACGACAAGAACTCGTTGACCTTATCTGGACAGGCGTCGAACATGGCCGGGTCCACCCGCCGAAAGCTAAGATTCCATTATTGGCGATCTGGTGTTAGCGTGCGCTAACCAACATGCGTTAGCGTGCGCTAACTGAATATAAAAATCACCCTGGGCCTACCTGTCGGCCACCTTCCGAAACTAACCCAGCAAGTCGTTACGTACGTTAGGGGTCCTCCTTAGCGTACGTAACCGAATCTCTTAGCGTGCGCTAAGTATGCACCCTAGCGTACGCTAAGTATATATCTTAGCGCGCGCTAGGCATACCTTGTAGCGTGCGCTAACGTAGCTATACTTAGCTATTTTCCGCTATTCTCTACCAACATCTCGACATACCAAACGATCATACGGCACAATGAATACATATACGCATTCAACAACATTGTCATACGTTCACACCATCCTCAAGCACAATTATCCATCAACGATATCCAACATATAAATCTAAAATCACCAAAATAACCAAGAATTGTCGAATAATCCAAACAACATACTTACAGGTCTGTGAAGTCGATGATCTCCCGTGGTACTAGCATGCGAATCCCAAACAAAGTCTCAACACAATACCGATACATGCTAATATCAAAATTAGCAATTTAACAAAATCTCAAGGAAGAGTTCACGTCCGTGACCACGGTCACGATTCTTCTCCTTACATCTAACATTCTAAAGGGCACACACGTGCGGAAGTATAATCCAAATCGCACCTTCTCGGAGTGACCAATTCCCAAGAATATCAAGTTAAAAACAAAATGGTCAAGAAAATACAAGAAGAGTGAGAGGACTTACAAGTACCGGTCGCACTGTGATGATGGCAGAGTAGTGATACTGTGGGCAAATGACGACTCAATCGACCCAAAAGACGGACAGCCTAGGTATCCATAAACCTAAGCTCTGATACCATAATCTGTAACACCCCCAAGTTATTCAGGGTATATTACAGCGCCGTGAGCCCCGCCGTGGGACCCACAAGGCTAAACAAATGCGGAACTATAAAACTTGACCGAGAAGGTCTACATACAATGGAAAGAAAGACGATACAAATGGTATTCAAAACCATAACCAATGAAACCATATACATCACTGTACAAATCAATACCTCGGCAACACAGGCCAGAACATCAAGGAAACTGAAATACAATACTCGAGTATTTAAAATCCATTCCAGTACAACAACACTGAATGGAGGAATCCAAAAAGATAACCGGAGACAAGACACAATATCACACTTGCCCATCATCTTCATGCCGACCCGATACCCGCCTGTCCGCTCTCCTGTAACCTGAAATACATGAAACGTATTTCCCCCATAAAGGGGTTAGCCTTCGAATAGCTAGTACAAGTACATCAATATGAAACGCAATACTCCTTGACAATAAAGTAAATGTAACCGTCAATTCATCAATTCAAAACTAGTATTCCAGAATAACTAAACTCTCATAGTGCCACATCAAGACGTATATGAATACCGTAGAAACAGTTCGTTCATATCATTCGTCAATACATGTATGAATGCCGTGGAAACGGTTCGTTCATATCATGCCATCAATTCATATATGAATGCCGTAGAAACGGTTCGTTCATATCATGCCATCAATATATCTACGAATGCCGTAGAAACGGTTCGTTCATATCATACCATCAATATTTCTTACTTTCAAAGTCGAGAACGCACAATCATAAATATATACTTGCCTTGAATAGTCGACGACGCAACGAACGGAATGGAAGGTCACCGACGAATGCTAGGAACCATCAAAACCGAACCTAACGATTCGAAGAATACAATCACAACCGATTCTAAACGAATACGGAATTGGAATACACCCGGAAATCCACCTACGATTCATGTATATTTGTATAAAAACGATAACGAGGGTGGACCACAACCAAACCCTCTCGATTTCGTAAAAATCACGAAATATCCCATGAATCCATAGGGAAACTAAGAATACCAACAAGATTAATCATATTCATCATGAATTACTCAGCAAAACCGAATGAATCGGACAAAACCGCGAAAATCCCCAAATCTCCCCAAAAGTAGGGTTCTAGAGATCTAACCTTGATTCGCTGGATCGAAGGATGTTATACGATGATCGATCCATGATATGAACTCAGGAACTTCATGGATTTGTTGTTTAACAACATCACTTCATATCCTCCGAAGCTCCAGCCGCGTACCGAAGAGAAAGGAAATGAAAAATGGATGAAAAAGTCGTTGCTCTGTCATTTATATACTGGGCCGGAACTAGCGTGCGCTAGCCTTCCTGGACTAGCGTGCGCTATCGGCCATTATCGGCCCAGCACTCTCGGTCATGGCCCGCATGACCCGGCACCACCGACCAATTCTGCCGACCATGACTCGTCCGCCCGACTCCCGCTAGCGTGCGCTACGGCGGAAGCTCGCGCGCTAGCCGACTCCCAAAGAGCCTGCGGACTAGCAATCTCATCCCGGTAACGCACGCTAGTCGGCCGACAGCGTACCCTACCCCTGCCGGTCAGCGTGCGCAACGACCGGCAGTAGCGTGCGCTATCTTCCGATCCTACTCGAGTCCAGAACCTCAGAAACCCTCTGCCCAGGCCCGATAGCGTGCGGCTGGCCGACTCGGCACTTGCGCTACAACTGCCAGCTAGCGCGCAGGCGTCCGGCCGTGGCGTGCGCTACGCGGTTCCTTACTGCTCGGTCGGTGCGGCCATCGTCCGGCGAGCTGCGGCCGTCCGGTCGATCCTGTCGTCGGCCCGATGCGACCACCGTGGCTCGGCGACTCGATTTAAAACGTTTTAACGAAACACGAAGAGAAGTTCGCGGATGATGTCAACGACTCGAGATGAAAACGTAATGCGATAATTAATCATACGCGGCCGAGAAAAGAGTCGAGACAACGAATACAGATACGAATACCCATAACTTTGGGTAAATTACAAAATGGCCCAAAACGCCCGAAAATCACGATACGTGATCAAATAACCAAACCGAAGTTCACAACACTTCTAACAAAGTTAAACGGACTTACGGAAAACTCGAAACAGCAGTTTAGAACGAGATTCGCAAGAATCGAACTCAAATGCGGAAAAGTCGCTAAAAGGCACGGAACTCAACAAAACGACACCGAAACGAACTCGGATGTCAAAAAGTGTAGAATTAATCATTCTTAGGGTGACGAAACGGTCCCAAGCGAGTTGTCAAAATGGACTTCCGCCAAAAATAGAAAATTACCGGGAATCAAAATTACGGGTATTACACTTCGGGCATTGTGATTCATAATTAATTTAGTTCTGGTTTGGTTCATGTCGTGTAATTCATTTTGGTACTCTATGATTATGATTCGCCGTTGGGAACTTATGTTCTAACCTGTTGAACAGGTATTAATAGTATGCCGTGGGCATAGTGTTTTAGAAATGCTTGGTTCTTACCTTGGTTTGTGAGCATCTCGTATTATTATTATCATTGTACCGTTTCATTCTGCCTTTGAATGCATATCATGTTATACATGTATTTGATATTCATTATCTGGATGACTGACCCCGTGGGGGCGGGACATGTTTTCATGTTTTAGGTGCTTGCGAGGAGAGAGTTGAGACATAGGGGCATGATGATGGCGACGAGGCATTCGAGCGATACTAGTCCGAGTTGTTCATGTTGGTCAGTCAGTTGGAGTGTTCTCCAGTTTTGTCAGTCATTGTCATTATGTATTACCCGAGCAGATGCTCGTGGATGTTATTGTATTTTTATTTTGGCCATGTAGGTCCATCGTTGTCGTTGAAATTCCTTATCAGAATATTATGTCGGATATCATAGCAGGGACTGTGATCTCACTTGTTGGTTAATTTTAATGTATTTTTGTCATGTTCGCCTGGTGGATCTCCGGGTGTGGGGTCCACGGCACTGTAATAACCCAATGGGATTTAGGGGTGTTACATTTAATTTAACTGTCCTGATCCAAAAAGAGAGGATGAAAATAAGGTTATATGCAAAAAGGATGGTAAAGGAACAACTCTCATTAAAGAAGATCATCCAAAAACATTAGAATCAAAAGCTGGCTTCTACTCCCAAGAAGAAGATGACTATGACCGCCTAATTACTTATCAAGCTGATGAAGAGGTAAAATCTAAACCTAAATCTTCTAAATGTTGCAGTTCAGGCATCTCTGAAGACCTTGATCTACATAAATCTCTAAATCAAATGTTTAAAGATTTTGAAATTTTAAGAACCGCATATCAAGTTATGTCAGCTGCGAATACAATTATGAAAAATGAGAAAGAATAGCTAAAAAATAATTTAGGCAAATTCAGCCAATATATAGCCAAGTTCGAACACAATAAGGCTGAACTCGAAAAACTTTCAAAAAAAGATTCAAAAAACTCATCTAATATTGAAACTGCGTAGCTGAGATAAACCAGCTAATAAAATATTAAACATTGAAAGATCAGTTGTACTCACTCATAAAAAGACCGAACTTCCAAATCTAACACACATGAATAGTGTGCAAGCTAAGGAAATAACATCTTGTATGAGCCGTTTGTAAACAACAGGCCACTATATTTAAAATCAGGCCTTGGATATGATCCAAATACTCCGTCAATTTCAAAAACCACATTTTTAAAGGGAGAAACTTGTATACAACCAACTTAGCCGACTAAACAACCTGGATTATAAAATAGGCAGCGGTCCAGTCAAATGACTCAGCAGCAATCGATATAGTTTAGGTAGAGACAATTTAGACATCCACCGAGACAGTTTATACAGCAGTCAAGATAGTCTAGGCAGCAGCAGAGATAAATACTAGGCAATGGACAAATCAGCATCAGCATCTGATACTCTACCAGCAATCTTTTAACTACCAGCAAATATCTATCTCCCGAAAGAGAGCGACAAATTATATCAATTCTGAATAGTACATATAGTGTTAGATATTATATTTATTACTAGATTGAATAATAAGTATTATACATAATATGTGATACTATATATATTGTATTATTTAATAAACTGAATGGTAACTAATTATATACTGAAGTTTTGACTCTAGGATTTACTTAGCATAAAAAGGGGATCTATGACAATGAGTTGTCATAATAAAGAGATTACACAGCCCTAACTGGTGTGGTAAAAATCGACCTCTCCCCTTAATAATCGGTCGCTCCCCCTTCTACTATATAAATCCCGGTTCGAAAATCCCATATTCTTCCCTTAGATGATCTTGATCGATAGTGCAATCCTTCTAGCAAGGAATTATTTATTGCACTATTAATCAATATTTTTCTTAAGGATTTAGGAGTCCAGATTGTGCAATTGTTCGTGTGCGGATCACCGAAAGAGGAACATGACTTTCATTAGCTTCTGGTCTGAATCTAGATCTTTTCACTGGATTAAAGTAATTCGATGAACCCTTTTAATTAAATAATTAAATTTCTGCATGACATCCTCATCTTGGATTTTTCCTTTAATTATTCCGCAGCATTTTACTCTTATTTGATGTATTACGATAAATGAAAACCCAATAGTATGATGGAGAACTATTTGATGCTTATACAAAGATACAATCATTCAAAACTGCAGAACTCCCGCTGGATGATGAAGAAAATCTGGATGATGATGCTTTACATAAGGAGATTCAGAAAATTTGCATTGAGAATAAGTATATCTCTGCTGAACATCAAGAATTTGCCACCCAGTGGTAAAGAAGAGATATGGGCTCATTCCTGTTTTGGAAAGGCCTATTGGAGCCAAGCCAGGAGGTAGAGGAAGAGGACATGGAAGAAATTAGTTTTTTTTTGTAATTTAACTTTATTTTTGTCTTCAACTTCTGGATTGTAATGTATTTAACTGAAATTTGAAGGTATATACAGTTCAGTTGAATGACAATTTCTAGTTGTCTCAAATGAATTAAGTTTCAATTTTGTTTAATTATTTATCTGTTTGTGATGATTTTACATTTGAAAAAGCATTAAGTTTTGTCATCATCAAAATAGGGAGAATTTGTTAGTAATACACTTAAGATTTTGATGATGTCATACATGTGATAAGTTAAGATTCGAATGTACGTTCTAAGTACTTGACATTGTAAAGAAGAATCAAATGAACATCTTTTTTCTTTGAACAAAGATAGCTTTTTTTATTTCAAGTAAACGTTGAAGTACATCGTCTCAATACAAAATCCCATAAAACTCCAACGTAGCAACAAATCAAACCTACACAACAAGCCCAGAATAGATTATAAACAACTGGATAACTTACATAAGTATCACAAAGGGGTACCATCTTTTCATTACACATACATCTACAAAAAGCTGTGTACCACTTCTTGAACTAAAAGCTGCAGATCCACATCTTGACCTTGAAAGACTTGTCTATTTCTCTTCAGCCAAATAGCATAAATATATTCCGTGAATAGAGCTTTGAGAACTCGTGAACCAGCCTTCTTGCCTTTTGTGATGCTGCTCATATGACAGACCTCTGTATCCCAAGAATTGACCTTTTTTAACTACATCACAATAAAAAAAGATGTGATCCACAGACTGATTTTCTAACTTGCACAGCACACACAATTCATCTGAAATGACAACAAACTTGAACAATCTGTCCTTTGTTGCAAGTCTTCTCCTCAAAGTCGGCCAAAGTATAAATTTTGCTTTTGGTGAGGCTATATTATTCAAAACCAATTCACGCCAAGCAACTTTAGGAACACCAGGATGAATTAGCCCATAGGCTTTGCGCATATCAAATGCTTCTGCTACAAGAAAATTCTCCCAATCCTGCTCATTTTCAACCAATCTTTGACACTTCACAATTTTCTTAAACAAGAAAGAAAATTGTAGTGGCGCATCCATAGTCAGAATAGCAGCTTGTTTTATGTAGTCTCATGTGGATCCATTTTATCCATAATTTATCATGTTTCTTATGAACGGACCAAAGAAGCTTAACCATAAAAGCCTTATTCCAGGATGGAAGATAGACTAGGTTCAAACCACCTTCGATCTTGGTCGACAAACATCTAACCAAGCAACAAGAGCTTTCTTCGAATTCCCAACATCTCCAGACCAAAGGAATTGTCTACAAATGGCCTCAATAGCAAGCATGATCTTTTTGGAAATAGGAACAAATGAGTAATAGTTCTGAACCGCATATAAAACACTCTATACTAATTGTAACCTCCCGCCATAACTCAAAAACTTTGTGGTCCAATGTATAACTTTACTAACCATCTTCTCAAGTAGAGGCTGGAAATTAACAATTGACAGACGTTTTGCGTTCAGGGGTATTCCTAAGTACCTGAATGGAAGACTCCCTTCTTGCAGCTGAACCTGATGGATTATATGCAATCTTTTCTGAAGGCTAACTTCTGCAAGATAAATCTCACTTTTTCATAAATTAGCAACCAAACCTGACGTTTTACTGAACTGATCAAACACACTCAAAAGAGCAGAAATTGAATTGAGTGTACCCTTTGAGAAGAACAGCAAAAGTTAAGTGACTAATTTTCAAACTTGCACACCTTTGATGATATTTAAAAGAAGGACGTAACTGCAGACCATGCATCAATCTGCTGAGATATTCCATACATAAAACTAAGAGGTATGGCGACATAGGATCACCTTGACGCAACCCCTTCTTCCCCGCAAAAGGCTCCAACAACTGCCCGTTTAGACAAATTTGGTAAGAGACTGTTGTGAGGCATCCCATAATCCAATCTACAAACTTATGAGGAAAACCAAAAGCTCTTAGCAAATGCATAATAAAATCTCAATGGATAGAATCATACGCCTTTGGTAGATCCATTTTGATCATACAACCAGAAGAAATTTGTTTATGACCATAGCCCCTAATGAGTTCTTGTGCAAGTAAGGTGTTGTCATGTATGAACCGGCTAGGTACAAATGCTGCCTGTTCTTCATTAACCAATTGGCTCATGACCTTGCTCATCCTTGCATTCATAACTTTTCTTTCTAGTTTTGAGGCTAGCATGAAAATATTTATTCTTACCATCTCCGCAGTTTAACCAATGGATTTTCGCTTGTTGTTTGAGAATTTGTTCTTCTACACCCATCCAATTCTCATACTCCAACAAAGCTTTCTTCTCAACTTAAAAAAGCTGCTTGTTCAGAGGATCCTGATTTAGAGCATTTTGTGCAGAATCTACTTGGGCTTTAGCATTAGTAACCTTAAGTTGAGTTTGAGCATAATGTTTACTCAAAGTCCTCAACTTCTCTCTCAAAAGTTTCAACTTAGACCATCCATGGAACATCTTTACTCCCTTCACATCTATCTGCCAACTACTCTGCACAGTACTTAGAAAGCTTGGAATACCGAGTATAAAT
Source organism: Orobanche coerulescens (assembly GCA_033398695.1). Lineage (NCBI taxonomy): Eukaryota > Viridiplantae > Streptophyta > Magnoliopsida > Lamiales > Orobanchaceae > Orobanche > Orobanche coerulescens. The sequence goes on along the minus strand of CM065804.1, from coordinate 96,836,007 downwards.
GAGATTTCCCGCCTGTTGGTTACCCCAAGTGTAAGCCCAACCTATATAAGATAAATATTGAAGCTGAGCTGCTCCAATAGCCTCTCTAAAATCCACACACTCTACATCAGTGACTGGAAGCCCCCCAATCCTATCTTCAGTAAACAACACATTATTAAAGTCACCAAACATTAACCAAGGCTCCTGAACCAACATACCCAAGTTCCTGATTTCTTGCCAAAAGAGGGGACCTTCCTTCCAAGTCATTAAAAGCATAAACATAAGTAACAAAACTACTAAAACACCCATTAACACTAGTGACATAGCCATGGATGTATTGAGCCGTAATGGAGATAGTTTGAAACTGAATTACACTATTATTCCAGACAGCCCAAATTCTGCCATTTGCCGCCTCACTATAGTTATCAACAATCTCCTATTGTGGACTAAACATCTTCCTGATATGAGTAGCTTTATGTTGCTTAATCCTTGTCTCTAAAATACCAAGAACTACTACTTTATTTCTCTTTAATATGTTGGGATTCGATGCCAAAAATAAAGGCGCAGCGGAAATAAAACAATAATAAACCGAACCCCAAAACCGGATCGATCATGCATCATATATACGAATATAAAAAAAGGACAAGAGTAAAGTAATCGAAAAACTTACCTTTGTAGTCCTTTGATTAAATGTTGGTGAAGTGCTTTTCCACAAACCGAATTTTGCAAGCCTTCTTGAAAAAATCCCTGAGCACCGAAAACACCATGCCTCCACTAGTCACGCGCCGGAAGATGACCGAAAAAATTCTATACTTTCTTGTTCTCTCATAACACGGTTAGAATAAAATATATTGAGCTTATTTATAATTTTACAAATACTCTAAGTAATGTAATTAATTTTCTCTCAATTTTTCTTTCACTTTTCTCTAAGAAAATGATGAAGAAATGAAGAACCAAAAGAAAACTTCTCTCCTCTCCCTCTTTTGCTTCAGCCGTATGATCTCTCCAAGGTGGTGGAATGATGAAAGTTATACAATATATAATACAAGATTCCAGCTAATGATAAGATTACATCTTATCTCATTTTGTCCTTAAGTGAGGAAAACACCACACACATGCACTAAAGGGGCAAAAAAGATCATCCCTCATAAATAATTAGAAGGGGAGGCCAAGGCAATAATGGAGGAGTTTGGTTCGTTTCGGTTCGTGAAACGGACCGTCGTGTATCTAGTCCGACAGATACACCTTGATACGTTTCAGAAAAAATTAATACAATTAATTAATCTAATTAATCAATTATATTAAAATATTATTTCTCTAAGAAATAATTATTATGAATTAAATTAATTACTCAGTAATTTATTTAATTCACCGAACCGATTTAATTTATCCAATAAATTAATTTAGACATCTAATGGCTAAAATTTAATTAAGAGAGAATAAGCTCAAATTAATCCGTCATCTCCCTAATGCGCGACTCGGTAGGTCCGTCTCAGTAAGCAATGGGAAGAACCAAAGAGTTATAGCACTACCTAGCCAGCCTGGCAACCTACACTGTAACCTTACTGAGAACGAATGATAGGGATTATTCCAAAACCTTTCTGTCGTGAATACTAGTATACGTATAAACCCTTGTTTCAAATGTCCCGATCAAGTTATAGGGTCACGGTCAGTCAAACCCTATCTGTACTTGACGCTATGCATGAGTTAATGCAAATCGAAATCATCGAGCTCTCATGTATCCAATACAACCAGCTCCAATGCTTTGGCCAAAGACTTATGATCTCATCTGCCAATAACCGCATAGGGCATATAATCGGTTCACTAACGGGTGAAAGAATCCCATCTTGGTATTTAGTAGAACCTACTACTTGCCCGTCAAGATACACGTCGAGGTTGACCCCCACCTTCCGGTTTTCTGGGTCAAGCTACTCTAATGAAAATCACGTCACAAACACATCCCTACTAAATCCTCAAGTCGAAGCTTCACGAATACTTATCACAACCTTTCGATTTCGTCATTGACTGTCCCAGAGTGAAATCTGTATGATGAATCGAGGGTGAGCCAGTTCGAGTTTACTAATCTAATTAGCATACCTATAACGTGTGCTCCCACTAACTATTAGTGTTCGACAGGCACTCAATAAAGAAAGAAACACACAATTGCCTACTGAGAATGATTTACATAATAACAAGTACAATGTCCTCACTCAACATCCTATGAGTGGCATTCGAGGGCATACTCCTAACAACCTCTCACTTGCACTCAATGCCATACACTATGGTATCTAATACCCATGTTCTCCAAATGACGCTCCAAGCTAATCTGACAAAGTGGATTGATCAGTGGATCAGCGACGTTGTCGGCTGAGTCTACTCTATGCAGCACAATGTATCTCTTGCGAACAAATTCTCTTACGAGATGATACTTACTCTCAATGTGTTTGGTACTATTGTGAAACCTGGGCTCCTTGGCCTGCGCTACAGCTCCATTATTGTCGTAGAAAAGCGGAACAAGTAGCTCAGCACATGGTATCACTTGAAGTTCTCCCATAAAATTCTTAATCCAGAACCCTTCCTTAGAAGCCTCCGAGGCTGCTTGATACTCAGCCAGACTGGTGGAAACAACAGTCGCACTTTGCTTGGCGCTACGCCAAGATACTGCTCCTCCATTAAGAGTAAATATGTAACCAGAAGTAGACATCGAATCGTCTTCCTGTCCTTGGAAATCTGAATCAGTGAAGCCCATCACATCAAGTTCTCTATCGCAATACATTAGAACCAGATCTCTAGTCCTTCTTAAGTACTTGAGAACGTTTTTTATGGCAATCCAATATTCTTTGCCTGGGTTTGCCTGAAACCTACTTACCATGCTCATAGCGTGTGCAATGTCAGGTCTCGTACACAACATTGCATACATAAGGCTACTCACGGCCGAAACATATGGTACATTACTCATTTCATTTCGTTGTTCCTCACATTGAGGACACATCTTTGAGGAGAGTTTTATTCCATGTCGCATCGGTAGGAACCCTCTTTTAGAATCATCCATCTTAAATCGCTTTAAGATTTTATCTATATAGAGGGCTTGGAAAAGACCTATCATTCTTTTCGCTCTATCCCTGTAGAGCCGAATACCAAGAATATAGGTTGCTTCTCCCAAGTCTTTCATGGAGAAATTACTCGAAAGCCAAGCTTTCACAGTGGAAAGCCAAGCTTCCTCTTGTAGATCCACTTGTTCCCAATAGGCACTATGCCCTTGGGGCGGTCCACTTGTAACACCCCCGATATATTCAGGAATATTACAGCACCGTAAATCCTTTACATAAGGATTTACAAGGCTGAAGAAATGAAAAGGCAATAACAGATACCAACGTATGAAAGTAACTGAAATAAAATACAATAGTTCTGACCAATACTGAAAATACAAATGTCCAAAGGAAAAGTATTAATACATCACCAAATCCAAATCATCACAAACGACGATGTACTCGAGTACTTATTAAAATGATACAAACAACAGACAAATAAACCCGGCAGGAACATCACTCTGCACCCTCGTCGTCATGCAACTCTAGTGGTTGTTTCCCTGCTCTCCTGGATCCTGAACATAAACAAATGTTCACCCCGAAGGGGTTAGCACAACGATAATAGTACAAGTACCACAACATATTATTCAACATCTCACGAAGAATAATAATAACATAAATGACAAAAGAACCAACGAGTCTTCTCCTGCGAGAAACTCAATAATAACATACACACATGATAATCACGACATGATATCACAACACACACATGGTAATTCCGATAATCCAACGTTCACTGCCTAGACCCCCCGATGATTCCGTCAAACCAACCAGAGGTGGAAAAACCCATCTGGTGATCCAGCGCACGCTAGCATAGATCCCCCGATGATCCCGTCGGACCAACACGAGGTGGACATACAACAACGACATACATGTACAACAATACGTATAACATCAATACATAAAACAATTAAGGTACTTGCCTCGATTTGAAGACAAGAATAATACTCCCACGAATAACAAAATGCTCTTAGGTCGCTCCCTTCGATAAATCACGTTGCTAATCTCAAACCTTAACAAAAGAAATAATATAGAATTCATCTCAAGTCGTACGAACATCTAACAATCCAAATTACGGTCGGAAGTTCATAAAACGTAACCTGCCTGAACTGCTTAACGTACGTTACGTACCATAGGTAGCGTACGTTAAGCCTACTCGTTAGCGCACGTAAACTACGAAGTCTAGCGTACACTAATCATGTATTGACAGTCCCTCTCTGATCAGCCGACTGACTCGTCTGATGACATAATGTACGTTACGTACCAAACGTAGCATACGTTAACTATGCCTGATAGCATACGTTAACTACATAGAATAGCGTACGCTAAGCGTGCATGGCAGTTTCTCGCTCTGCAGACGACTGTTCTAACTGTGATGAAGCTTACGAAATCCTCAGTGATTAACGTACGTTATCTCCATACGTATCATGTTCCTACAATTATGAATGATCTTACGGAATCACACATCTTTGAATTTAAGGAAATTAATATCATGACAACACTTATATTCAATCTCGATTATCATTCTCATGTGAAGTTCGGTGATCTCAGGCTGATGCACTAGATTCCATTATCATCATTACATTCAGACTACATCTAAAGAACTAACAAATCCAACTTATAAGAAAGGATACAACCTTCGATGATTCTTTCTTAAGTCTGTTTATCAAAAGTGATATCAATCTCCAAGTCTACGATCAATATAGCAATGCTATTCAATATGGATAATTAATCTCAGAACATTACTTTCATCATTGACGTAATAGGATTCCAACTATGATTTTTCAACAACGATATCTTAAGCATAATCATTCCAACTTCTAAACATGATGTTGTTTGAATAATGCATCAATGGGACTCAATATCTTGATAGCATACTTATCATATCCTTAAGAACACGAATTCAACGTTGGAGATAGTATTAACATACCTTAAGATGATGAAAACACTGAGACAATAGGTAGACTTCAACTCCGGGTGCTTGTGTGACATTCCAAGATGAGTCTCTACTTCAAAGATCAAGTATGAGTAATCTCCAATCTTGAATGATCAAGTTGAGATGGTTTAAATGTGTTTAAGAATGAAGGGAGGCTCTCTGGAACTTCCAAGAAACGAAGTACATAAAATGGGGTGATGTCCCTTTTATAATGATTCTGTACGTTAGCTGTTTTGCGCACGCTACCACAATGTCCTTAGCGCACGCTAACGAGCATTGACTCCAAAACTGTCCAGGTTCATCCGCGGGAATCTTATCCGGACCCATGTCCGGATGGCGCTAACACCCCGAGATATTTGGAGTATATTACAGCGCCGTGGACCCCTACATGGGACCTACCAGGCTAAAACAAGAAAAACACCACTAGACTAACCATCTCAGTTAGCAAGTACATACATTTAAATAATATAACATATAAAGATACGCCCGGAGCAACCGGCGTAATAAACATCGACCGACAATATAGCAATTTGAGTTAATACAAAACGAAGTTCGAAGTGAAAAGCCTAAGTACTCGCGAGTACAATCTATAAGTTTGTAAATGTGGGAAACAACCATATCGAAATAGACAAGAGAAATAAGAAGACTCAAATGCACATGTCAACGACCCTGGCCAACATCCGCGTACTGTCCCAGCGCCCGCTCGTCCGGCAGAACATAACCTGAAATCTATAACAAGAATTTCCCCAAAACGGGTCCCCAAAGGGGTTAGCAATTACGCTAGTACAAGTAATCAAGTCCAACCATTCGCTTACACGTTTCATAGTACAATGCACCAAATCATCTCAAAACTAAAACTAGACATGTCTTTTCCGGAAACAAACAGTCACAATCAAATTTGCCTAGGACCGGCACGAAGCCACAAATCCCACCCGACGCCTCTAAGGACCCTCCCGAGCTGGCCACTTTATAAAACAAGTCACGCACAGGCATCGCCTAGGACCGGGATGAAGCCACAAATCCCACCCGAGGCCTCTAAGGACCCTCCCGAGCTGGCTAGCGAATCAAATTCGTGAATCCAGAGTGAAGTCATAGATTCCCCCGAGGCCCCGTCGGACCCTCCCGAGGTGAGAAAATCACACACAATATACATTACCATTTCACGTTAAGCATAAAGGTTTCCAAAAATACTTGCCTTGAATAATTGACGACGCAACGAACGGAAGGAAAAACACCAACGAATGCTAGGAACCGTCAATCACGAACCTAACGATTCGAAGAACATAATCACAACCAACTCTAAACGAATACGGAAGTGGAATACACCCGAAAATCCGCCTACGATTCATGTATATTCGTATAAAAATAACAACGAGGGCGAACCACAACCAAACCCTCTCGAATACGCAACAACCACGAAATATACCATGAATCCGTAGGGAAAACAAGAATACTAGCAAGATTAATCATATTCCACATGATTTAATCAACCGTATGGAACGAATCGAAGAAAAACCCAAAAACCCCAAATTTACTCAAAAGTAGGGTTCTTAGAAGATTTACCTTGGATTAGGATGAAAGATTCGTGTTGATGTTGTTATTATACACCAAGAACTCAAGGAAGTTGATGGTTGAGATGATTGGAGGAAGAAAATCTCCAAGAAATCGCCAAAGGAGCCCTAAGCCACGGGCAGGAGAAGAAATGAGAAAAGGTAAAAAAAATCTGGGTCAACTCCCTGGTTTATATAGCCACGGAGTGTTAGCGCGCGCTAACACTCACAAGTTAGCGTGCGCTAACGGGGCAAAATTCTAGTCCAGAAGTTAACGTCCCACCAAGAACTGCATTCTGGGCCATTAGCGTGCACTACTCAAACGAAGCGGCGCTAATAGCCTCTCAGAGCACGCGCTATCGGCCATAGCGGCGCTTACCCGGACAACACGAGTCCGAAGCAAATTGCCGCGACACATCCGATCCGGCTTAGCGCGCTTATTGCCAAACGTAGCGCGGCGCTACCCGGCACCGACCGAAGTCTAGTAGTAAACCGCCCAAGATCGATCAAGCTAGCGCACGCTACCGGACACCTTAGCGTGCGCTAGTCCCCCGACATTAGCGTGCGCTAGACAACGTAGCGTACGCTAATCCGCTAGTCCAGAGGGCTGGAAACAGAACTGCCACTCCCAGGGCTAGCTCGCTAGCGCATGCTACGAAGCAGACGTAGCGTGCGCTACTAAGGGACCTCTAGCGTACGCTATGCAAAAAAATTAGCGCGCGCTAGGTACGGAATATAAACGGTCTAAAACACCGGAATATGAACGAAACATCAAACGGAACATCTCAAAATGCATAATAATATAGAATGGATCCACAGCAACCCCGAAACAGCGGTTCCGCATAACAATTACGAGAATCAGATCAATAGATGATGGAAGAAATACACTGAAAGATACACGAGGGTCGCTACAAATGAGAAATACGCCGAAAAATGAAAATACCGGGAAAAGAAAAATGTGGATATTACAGGCGCATGTGACAGCCGCCTAGCTCAATTATTGGCTGGTTAACGCACGCTACGCTACATTCGTAGCGTACGCTAACTCCGACAGATAACGTATGTTAAGCTATCCTTGTTAACATACGTTATCACGTATTTGCATAATAAAATTTACATGTTGCTATACTCATGTACAAGGATACAAATACGAGAAATATCATACTTCAATTATCGATATCACAATTCCGAATAATACAGGGTTCAAATACAGATGAAATACTCAATAATAAATCCGGATATTACATACTCTCCTACTAAAAAGGAGTTTCGTCCAGAAACTCAAGACGAAAATAACTCTGGATATCTGGACATCATGCTATCCTCCGTTTCCCAAGTGGCTTCTTTCAATCCGTGACGTGACCACTAAACTTTGACCAAAGCGATTGGTTTGTTCCTCAACTGCTTAACTCGACTCTCGAGTATCCTGACCGGTCTCTCTTCAAACGTTCCATCCTGAGCGACTTCGATCTCGCCAAAATTAATGACATGTAGGATCCGGTATATATCTCCATAACTAGGATACGTGGAACACGTTATGAACATGGCTCAATGACGGCGGTAATGCCAATCTGTATGCCAACTCTCCAACTCTTTCAAGAATCTCGAACGGTCCGATATATCTCGGACTCAACTTCCCCTTTCTTCCGAAACGAAAGATTCCCCGAGTAGGAGAAACTTTTAAAAGCAAGTGATCTCCAGTACTGAACTCCAATGGGCGACGGTGTAGGTCTGCGTAAGATTTCTGTCGGCTCTGGGCGGTCAACAGCCTTTCGCGAATTAAGGCTATTTTCTCTCGTGTCTGCACGATCAATTCCAGTTCCGTTCCGATCAAGTCCGATGAATCGTCCCAACATAGGGGCGATCTGCATCTCCTCCCGTACAATGCCTCAAACAGTGCCATCTTAATAGAAGCATGCTAACTATTGTTGTAGGTTAATTCAATTAACGGTAGATGAACCTCCCAGTCAGTTGACCAATCTAAGGCACAAGACCATAGCATATCTTCCACTATTTGAATAGTCCTCTCGGATTGTCCATCTGTCTGCGGGTGATAAGCTGTGCTGAAGTTCAATTCGAATGGCGCATGTGACAGCCGCATATCTCAATTATTGGCTGGTTAACGCATGCTACACTACATTCGTAGCGTACGCTAACTCCGACAGATAACGTACATTAAGCTATCCTTGTTAACGTACGTTATCACGTATTTGCATGGGAAAATTTACATGTTGCTATACTCATGTACAAGGATACAAATATGAGAAATATCATAATTCAATTATCGATATCACAATTCCGAATAATACAGGGTTCAAATACAGATGAAATACTCAATAATAAATCCGGATATTACATACTCTCCTACTAAAAAGCAGTTTCGTCCTGAAACTCAAGACGAAAATAACTCTGGATGTCTGGACCTCATGCTATCCTCCGTTTCCCAAGTGGCTTCTTCCAATCCGTGACGTGACCACTAAACTTTGACCAAAGCGATTGGTTTGTTCCTCAACTGCTTAACTCGACTCTCGAGTATCCTGACCGGTCTCTCTTCAAACGTTCCATCCTGAGCGACTTCGATCTCGCCGAAATCAATGACATGACTAGGATCCGGTATATATCTCCATAACTGGGATACGTGGAACACGTTATGAACATGGCTCAATGACGGCGGTAATGCCAATCTGTATGCCAACTCTCCAACTCTTTCAAGAATCTCGAACGGTCCGATATATCTCAGACTCAACTTCCCCTTTCTTCCGAAACGAAAGATTCCCCGAGTAAGAGAAACTTTTAAAAGCAAGTGATCTCCAGTACTGAACTCCAATGGGCGACGGCGTATGTCTACGTAAGATTTCTGTCGGCTCTGGGTGGTCAACAGCCTTTCGCGAATTAAGGCTATTTTCTCTCGTGTCTGCTCGATCAATTCCAGTTCCGTTCCGATCAAGTCCCATGAATCGTCCCAACATAGGGGCGATCTGCATCTCCTCCCGTACAATGCCTCAAACGGTGCCATCTTAATAGAAACATACCAACTATTGTTGTAGGTAAATTCAATTAACGGTAGATGAACTTCTCAGTCAGTTGACCAATCTAAGGCACAAACCCTTAGCATATCTTCCACTGTTTGAATAGTCCTCTCGAATTGTCCATCTGTCTGCGGGTGATAAGTTGTGCTGAAGTTCAATTCGGTCCCCAAGGCCTTATGAACTGCTTTCCAAAAATGCGATACAAAGCGACCATCTCGGTCAGAAATAATAGTCTTCGGCGTACCATGCAATCGAACTATCTTTGTAATACACACTCGTGCTAACTTCTCGGGTCCCTAGGTATCCTTAATACCTAGAAAATGAGCCGATTTGGTTAGACGGTCAACTATCACCCAAATCATGTTCATTCCTATCTTGGTTCTCGGCATATTAGTGATAAAGTCCATCGATATGTCCTCCCACTTCCATTCAAGAATCGGGAGCAGCTTCAGCATTCCGGCAGGTCGTTGATGCTCGATCTTAACCTACTGACAAGTCAAATATTTCGAAACATAATCCGCTACATCTTTCTTCATGTTGCCCCACCAAAAGTTCTGCTTCAAGTCCTTATACATCTTACTGGTGCCCGGGTGGATAGAATAGGGCGTGTTGTGAGCTTCCTTCATAATCGTCTGTTTCAGAACATCGAATTCGGGAACGCAAAGTCGGTTCTGAAATCTCAAAACTCCATCATCATGAATTATGAATCCGGGGGCCTTTCCCTTGATCACTTCATCACATAACCGAATCATCAGAGGATCATCTACTTGCTTAGATTTGATTTCTTCGGTTACCGATGAAGTTATTTCCATCACGCACAGTTGTCCTTGGAATCTTTGCAACCATACTTCAATTCCTTCTCGAATCATCTCTCGTTGAATGCTGAGCTGGGAGGTCAGAGTCTCCAGCATCTGAATAGAAACAGGCTTGCGGCTAAGTGATAAGTGTCAGTTTTGTACACTTATCCATGGTTTGTATCGATAAAATTGACCCATAATTGAGCTAGTCTTCTCGTTTTTTGCTTTTAATTAATTAGTTTTAATAATTTTATTTTTATCGGATGATGATCGGATTAAATAACTTATTTACTCAAGAAATAACATGTTTATTAAATATTCTCTTTGTTGAATTTTGATATATACATGTTGTAGGGCTTTCCGAGATGAATTCGTCAGTCTTTCCGGATTCAAAATCAGAGTTATATATCAAAAGTTATCATCCGAAGAAGATCTGGGGCAAAAACGCAAAGTCTGAGAAATTCTGGGCTGAAAAAGTAACTATCAAAGCTTCAAGTGGGCAAATTTACGAAGCCACGTTACGGCCGTAACATTCATGAGTTACGGCTATAAGTCACCCTAATTATGGTCGTAACTCCTGAATGTTACGGCCGTAACTCTTGACAGATTGTTATGATTTGTCTAATTTTTTATACTTTTTGTGTATTATTGAGGGGATGGCTGGCATTGATCCGATCTAATGTAATAATGCTGGAGTTTTGGAGCTATTAGATGACTTTAGGTATATAAATAGACCCCTTAGATCCTTCATCATTAAATCATTCATCTTATAATTTTCCATTTTTTTTGTAAACTTTTCTTTTTGTGTGAAGAACACACTTGTGTTCTTGAGTGATATTTGTAAGTGTGGTGTAGCATATGTTGTTCAGAGAGTTTATTGCTTCTATCTCCTTTATCTACTAAGGGAGTTAGGATCAATTCTTTCTCTTGATTCAACTAATAATGACCACCAAAGCTTGTAATATGTGTAATAAACCCTTCATGGGCTAAGTAACCTTTAGTTGGGATTATAAACAAGGTTAGTCATGTTATTTATGTTTGTATAAAAGATCTATTGTGAATTACTTATTATTGTGTGTGATTTTCATTGTTTTAACAAACTTTATTTATTTGGCCAATAAATGACGATATTTATGGTCTTCATATGTTTCGAAAGAAAATGTGTTTGATTAGATCAAATGATCTTCACTCTAAGTTGTTCTAGGGGATAGAAATATACCTCTAGTCCTTAGATGATTCTTTGAGTTATTTTCATAAATCCTAATGCTATGTATTGAAGCCAATCAACATAGAAATATAGTGGATTAATTCAATATGTAAGGGGCGTTTTATAGTTCGAAAGAGAAACCGTCTTTTTAAGGAAAATCGAATCTACACAATATAATAAGTAAATTCATTTTATGATCTCCTATACATCTTTTATAACTAATGACGAACTAAGTTTGTAATCCCAACTATTTCATTTTATCGTTAATCAATCTATTATTATTGCACTCTTTTTATTTCCTTAAAATATTAGAACTATTATTGCATTTACTTTGCAACAATTAAACCAAACTCTTTAAATTATGTGTTTCACTCATCTTAGTATCTATAAAAATAGACTAATAGTGTATAATTCAAATTATAACGAAACTTCCTTGTGGGATCGATAAACCGACTCAAAAAGTCCACTTTACTACTTGATACGATATCGTGCACTTGCGATAGTTACACTAAAAACGTGTCACTAAGTGCATCGGCCACTACATTTGCTTTGCCTGAATGATAAAGAATCTCCAAGTCATAGTCCTTAATAAGTTCCAGCCATCTTCTTTGCCGAATGTTCAACTCTTTCTGACTGAAAATGTATTTGGGACTCTTATGATCCGTGAAGATCTGACAGTGAGTCCCGTACAGGTAATGTCTCCAGATTTTCAAAGCAAAAACTACTGCTGCCAGCTCCAAATCATGCGTTTGGTAATTCACTTCATAAGGTTTCAGCTGTCGTGACGCATAAGCGATCACCTTATCATTCTGCATCAATACGCATCTGAGTCCTTGGTTCAAGCATCATTATAAACTATAAATCCTCCAATTCCCTGTGGGAGTGCTAAAATCGGTGCCGTCATCAATCTTTTCTTCAATTCATCAAAACTATTCTGGCACATCTCATTCCACTCAAACTTTTGAGTTTTCTGTAGTAGTCAAGTAAGTGGGCGGGTAATTTTGGAAAACCATTCCACCAACCGACGATAATACCCGACAAATCCTAAGAAACTCCGAACTTCTTTCAAGTTCTTTGGAGGCTTCCAATCCATAAATGCTTCGATCTTCCGAGGATCTACTCGGATCCTTCAGCTGATAGCACATGGCCGAGGATTATTACTTCCTTTAGCTAGAATTCACACTTAGAAAGTTTGGCGTACAATTGTTCATTTCTCAACAGGTCTAACACAATCCGTAAATGTTGCGCATGCTCTTCCGGGCTCTTAGAATACACCAAAATGTCATCAATGAACAAAACCACAAATTTATCCAAATATTCGATGAACACTCGGTTCATCAACTGCATGAATACAGCAGGTGCATTAGTGAGACCAAACGGCATCACTACAAACTCATAGTGTCCGTAGCGAGTTCTGAACGCTGATTTCGGAACATCAGATTCCTTAATCCTCAGCTGATGATATCCTGATCTCAGATCCATTTTAGAAAACATTGTTGCTCCTTGTAACTGGTCAAACAAATCATCAATCCGTGGTAACGGATACTTGTTCTTAATCGTCATCTTGTTCAGCTCTCGATAGTCAATACACAATCGAAGCGGTCCATCCTTCTTTCGGACAAAAAGAACTGGTGCTACCCTGGGCGAAATGCTTGGCTGGATATAAGCCTTTGTCCAGTAACTCCTCCAGTTGCTTTTTCAGTTCATACATCTCAGTAGGTGCCATACGATACGGTGCCTTAGAAATTGGTGTAGCTCCTGGTTCCAGCTCGATGGTGAATTCTACATCCCTTCGTGGAGGTAGTCCAGGCAATTCGTCAGGAAACATATCCGGAAATTCGTTCACAATAGGAATGGATGAAAGTTCCATAATTTCGTCTTCTTTCTTCATTGCATAGCACCAGTATCCGGTATAGCCCTGTTTCAACAATTTGACAGCTTTCATCGCCTTGATCATCTTTCCTGAGCTTCCTAGTTTCCATCCTTCAAACAGTATTTCAGAACCATCATCAGCGATCAGTGAGATATTCCTTTTTCAGTTGTTTACAATAGCTCCATACCGATTAATCCAATCATCTCCAAGTATCAGGTCGTCTCCTTGCATTTCTATCACAATCAGATTTGAGAGCCACTCTCTGCCGCCAAATGATACAGGGAAATCTCTAGTTTCTAAGTTTCCAACAATCCTCCCCACTCGGTAAACCCACAACATAAGGCTCACAATTATGAAAACCAGAAATATTCAAATGATTTACACAAGACAAGGATATAAATGAATGCGTAGCTCCTGTATCGAATAAAATGCTAACTGGCTGTGAAAGGATCTGATCAGTACCTGATGCGAAAGCAGCATCCTGATCGTATGTTCTCCTCATCTCGTACAAATGTGGGGGAACGGATCCGGCACTCGATGTACCCTTTCGGTCCCACTGTCCTCTGCCTCGTCCGCGGCCAAAATTCTGAGGCATCTAAACACTTTGCTGCGTCTGTTGGATACTGGCTTCCTTCTGAACTGGATGTGGTGTACGGGCTCTAAAAGACTTTGTAGCCTCTTCACAGAACACCGCACGATGTCTCTCTCGACCACAATCAAAACAAGTCATGGCAGGTAGGGGCAATTCCGTCGATAGTGCCACGTCTGGGCACAGTTAAAGCATTTCCTGGTGACATCCATCGTGGTTGATGCTGCTCCGAAGTTCTTTCCGCTCTTAGATGGGTGCGGAGGTTTCTTGAAAGAATGAAAGGATGACTGGGCCTTGCGGGGCCCACTACTTTTGTGCTCCGTGAAACTACCGGAGACTTTCTGCTTCTTGGATTCTGCAAACTTCTCCATTGCTGCTTCCTTGATTTCATATGCCAATGCTTTATCCTGGTATTGACGGAGGGTGGTACATTCAAAACCGGACATGTACCTCTGGATTTCTGGTTTCATCCTCATATCAAAATGGATCATCATTTTTGCATCTGTTCTGACCAGATCTCGAACAAATGCCAGTTGCTTGTTAAATGTCTTAATTGCCTGAGATACTGGCACATCTGAAGGCTGAGCGGAGAAAAACTCCCGAACCTTGGATTCCCTCACAGGACGAGGGCAATACTGAGCTTCCATCATCAATTTAAATTTTGTCCAGTCCGCATCATGATCTACAGGCCAGATGGCTTCCCACCATTTGGACGCTTCACCTATCAGAAAGTATTAAGCAATAGAGGCTCTCCGGTCGTCAGGGCAATTAATCCCGGCAAAAATTTTCTCCAATTCCTTCAGCCAGTGATCCGAGGTGGGAGTCTCAGAAATACCGTCGAATTTAGGTGGTTGCATCTTTGCCACCTCCTGCAGCCATCGGTCGACTCGATTCCCCATGTCTGGGATACCTTGCTGTCGATCTACCTGCTGTAATCCCACCGCCACCTGCATCCGGTCCACAACCTGGGCAAACTGAGTCATCTGGTTCACCACCTGACGAAGGATTTCGGGCACAGCAGGATCCGGTTCATTATTAATAGATCTTTGTGGCTCGCCTGAGCTGTGGCTGGCCTGATTAGAAGGCGAAGCTTCTCTTTCAACATTCCTTCTTCCGCGTCCGCGACCACGACCACGTCCACGTCCACCTCTCAACATACTGTAAGCATAAATACTCAGTATACAGGAAACAATATCATTCAAATGTTCAAGTCTAAAGAGATACAACACGTAAAGGACGAGATAGAGTTTAGGAACTTACAACCACTGCTCGCATGAAGACGTAGGCAGTACAGTGATGTTATTCACGGCCGGTTACCTCAAAAGACATACATACGACCCCTATTTTAACCCAATGGCCAAGATATCCATAATCTTAGCTCCGATACCATATTCTGTAACACCCCCGATATATTCCGGAATATTATAGCGCCGTAAATCCTTTACATAAGGATTTACAAGGGTGAAGAAATGAAAAGGCAATAACAAATACCAATATATGAAAGTAACTCAAATAAAATACAACAGTTCTGACCAATACTGAAAATACAAATGTCCAAAGGAAAAGTATTAATACATCACCAAATCCAAATCATCACAAACGACGATGTACTCGAGTACTTATTAAAACTATACAAACAACAGACAAATAAACCCGGCCGGAACATCACTCTGCACCCTCGTCGTCATGCAACTCTAGTGGTTGTTTCCCTGCTCTCCTGGATCTTGAAAATAAACAAATGTTCACCCCCGAAGGGGTTAGCACAACGATGCTAGTACAAGTACCACAACATATTATTCAACATCTCACGAAGAATAATAATAACATAAATGACAAAAGAACCAACGAGTCTTCTCCTGTGAGAAACTCAATAATAACATACACACATGATAATCACGACATGATATCACAACATACACATGGTAATTCCGATAATCCAGCGTTCACTGCCTAGACCCCCCGATGATTCCGTCAAACCAACCCGAGGTGGAAAAACCCATCTGATGATCCAGCGCACGCTAGCATAGATCCCCCGATGATCCCGTCGGACCAACACGAGGTGGACATACAACAACGACATACATGTACAACAATATGTATAACACCAATACGTAAAACAATTAAGATACTTGCCTCGATTCGAAGACAAGAATAATACTCCCACGAATAACAAAATGCTCGAAGGTCGCTCCCTTCAATAAATCATGTTGCTAAGATTAAACCTTAACAAAAGAAATAATATAGAATTCATCTCAAGTCATACGAACATCTAACAATCCAAATTACGGTCGGAAGTTCATAAAACATAACCTGCCTGAATTGCTTAACATACGTTACGTACCATAGGTAGCGTATGTTAAGCCTACTCGTTAGCACACGTAAACTACGAAGTCTAGCATACGCTAACCATGTATTGACAGTCCCTCTCTGATCAGCCGACTGACTCGTCTGATGACATAACGTACGTTACGTACCAAACGTAGCGTACGTTAACTATGCCCAATAGCGTACGTTAACTATATAGCATAGCGTGCACTAAGCGTGCATGTCAGTTTCTCACTGGGCAGACGGCTGTTCTAACTGTGATGAAGCTTACGAAATCCTCAGTAATTAACGTACGTTATCTCCATACATATCATGTTCATACGATTATGAATGATCTCACTACGCCATAAATGGCCTTCGGCAACCAAAGAACTGTGTTACCTTAGACTCAATTTTCTGTTGCCACAGACCCAAATAGGCAAAGGTAACACTTTAGCTAAGTTGCTCTGTGAGCAGTAGCCTTTGGACTCAAAGGCAACATGTAGATCATCCTAAGCTAACATAGGATTATTTGTTACCAAAATACTATACAGCAACATCCTAAGGACCCTACAGCAACATCAGATTCGTGTTGCAATAGACTTTATAATTTTATAAAATATATAGCCAATTTAGTGGGTTCCACATGTGAGGCCCATTTTGTGGGCCCCACAAGTCGGGCCCAATGGTGGGACCCACTTAGTGGGGCCAGCTGGAGGGACACAGATGTGGGACCCACTTTTCTTGGGCCTGTTAGTGGGGCCTTCTTTGTGGGGGCCACAGGTGGGGCCACAAAATGCGCAGCAATTTTTAGTCTAGGTGTCACCAATGAAAGACATTTGCAACATATATATAGTACCTATGGTGCCACCTTCATAACAAAATAAAATGTAAATTTTAAATTTAGCATTTCCCATTAAAAAAACCAACAAACCAATTCACAAAAAGCCCTGCACTTGCGCAAAATAATTTCATGATGAGTTTCTCTGTAAAATAAATGTTACAGATAGTATAGACATGAGTTTAAGTTTCAAGTATCTTGATGTTGCTATAGCTGTAAATTTAGTGACGAGTTTCTCTGTAACATGATGAATTTGCAGGAAAAACAAGAGTTTCTCCAGAGCGGCGGCTCTAGCAGCAGCGTCCATTTCTTTACTGGATTTCGTTTTCTTAACAGATGCCATTTTCTTGAACTTCTCTTTCACATCAATGCCGGATGCATGTTCGTTGGCCTGTTCGGTTCCAGTGCTTTCATCCGGGCCGTTTAGGGTGTCTGGGCTATTGGGCCGGTCTTCAACCTCCTTCCCCTCTTTGGAAGCCTTATCCTTCTTTTTCTTTTTCTTTGCGTTTTTAGATTGTGTGGGGGCATTGCTGCCCTTGTCGGCATCTCCATTTGATTGTCCCTCTTTGCGGTCCTTACTGACATCTGCAAGTGAGATCTCAATCTAATTAATTGTGATTAGCGAGAGTACTTTTACAAAGTTGCCTCACAATTAGTGATTAATGAGAGAAACTGTAAATAAAAAAGTAGGGTCAAGTTGCAAAAACTACCTGAGGTTTATCATAATTGATGGAAACTAGTTATCTTTTGAAATTACAGATATGCCCTTGACATTTGATTCTTTCATAAATTGCACCCTCAACACGAGAGGATATTTGTCGAATTTTTTCT
Organism: Orobanche coerulescens; assembly: GCA_033398695.1. Lineage (NCBI taxonomy): Eukaryota > Viridiplantae > Streptophyta > Magnoliopsida > Lamiales > Orobanchaceae > Orobanche > Orobanche coerulescens. The sequence goes on along the minus strand of CM065804.1, from coordinate 96,817,982 downwards.
CTCCCCAAAAATGATATATAAATAATATATGTACACATATATGTATATATATGTGTGTGTAATTGTATAAAAACAGGGGGTGAGAGATTAAGGCTCCCCTGACCTGTTCACTGATATTACATTTGTCAAGTACAAGGAAATAAAGAAAATCCTAATTTATCGATTCTAGCACAATCAACGACGTCACGGGGTAGATTGGCATGTCGAAACATTCAAAACTATTGAGAGAATCATATCCCATATTCGCTAAGTCAGCCGCCGAGTTGCCTTCACAATGTATGCGAGAAATATGATATTTCCAATGACGAGCCTTTTGAGTATATTAGTTAGATAAACTAAATACAAACCTCAAATGGGGTGTTTGTAACGCTTTAATAGGATACTAGTAAGTTTGAAAAAATAACTTTAGTTTTTGGTAACACGGCCAACAAACCTTAGGGTAATTTTTGTAATTATCCCAAAAATTTTAAGAAACTTATTGACAATTTGACATAGAGCCCAGTAGTTCTCTTGTGAGACGGTCTCCGCAAGACTAGTCCCCTAAAACAAAATTTTCAAGTTAAAAAATACCAGAAAAATATAAAACTATAGAAAAAACTAAACAAACTAAAATACAAACCTAAAAACTGAATGAAACTAAAAACTGGAGGGGGGAAAAACCTAAAAATCCCTAAAAGAGATGAAAAAAACTCCCAGAAATATTGAAAGAACTATAAAACTGAAACAGAATAAAAACTGCAAAAATGAAATCTAGGCTACGTCTCATTTTCAGAAATGGCATATAAGATACCATGTAGCAATACAAGAGTCCTACCACATATCAAATTGGTTTGGTTTATCTTGAACTGAAGGAATTGAAACATAAGGATTCCAAATCCATTCAGCTTGTTTGCGTAATTCCTGAACAAATGTATTTCTAATCGTTAACCTCCTATTTTAAGCTACTCTTTTGATGGTCTTATCTGGACATCACTCACGAACAATACCAAAACACATTTATTAAATGAAGGAATAAAAATATCGATAAATATAAATAATCAAAAAAAGTTTCAAATAACTGAAAATAGAAGGTCACACGGTATAATCCCATCAACGAAGTGATATCATAATATATTCTTAGCACATCAATTATTAAAACACTTGAGCAATTTTTGTAATAGCTTCAAGGGTTTTGGAGAATAAGTACATATGAGATCAGATATACGATGCCTTCTGAAATAACCCCTAAGTGAGATCTCAGCGGTTATAGTCATAGCCTATAAAAACAGAGAACCGTGACAAGTTATCATTTTTTCTTGTTAAGCAAATGGTGAAAATTTCTTTCCTTAAATAAAATCAAAAGTTAAAATAGAAACTCTTGTTTTTTCTACAAATTCATTATGTTACAAAGAAACTCGTCATGAAATTTCCAGCTATAGCAACATCAAGATACTTAAAACTTAAACTCATGTCTATACTATCCGTAATATATATTTAGACATTCAAGTATAATACATATTCACAATTCAACCTAAACTCATGTCTATACTATCCGTAGCATTTATTCTAAAACAGCCCTGCACTTGCGCAAAATAATTTGAGCTAGTTGCACTAAATCAAACATTACTCCCAATTCACATGTTTTGTGTATACCATATTCGACATCCACATGAACAAGGAATAATCCAACAACTTTTATTCTTTGACCAATAAGAAATAAGGCACTTAACCCTTTCAAAACTATTCCACAATACAGGACTGGGAATTAAAATGTTACTGTGCACACCGCACTTAAATATTTTTAATAAATTGAAATATAATTATCCTATTATGAAAATTTACAGGTTTCTTCTTGAGTATGAAGTCAATCTTTCATATAAATTTCACTTCCAAATAATCTCATTTACCCAACAAACGAACTGGTTCTTTTTTAGGACAGAGTATTGAAATTTTTGTGCTTCACTAAAACATTGATATCTCCTTACTCGTATAATGAAATGACTCGAGGCTTTCGCGTAAATAAACTAGAAATCAAATAGAACAACTTTTATCATATAACCCTCATCAAAAACCGACCATAGCCATCTCAAAACATTCCCTCAAATACAGGTCAATAGCCTGCTAATTCCATATTCCACCCTTCCTTCATCATTCACATACTTGAACTTCACCAAAAATCAAAATAACAATCATAATATCCAATCACCTCAAATACATGTCAGTGGTAAGTCACCTTCAAAAATTTTCACACAAACACCAGCACAATTTCATAGACGAAACCGATTCCCAAAATCACATAACACATAAAACTCCATTTCTTTTAGAAGCAAAATCGGAGAAGTAAGAAAACGAACCTGAAATTTTTTTCCAGTCGCGACAAACTCAGCCCTAAGTCGCGCCGACACCTTCAATCGCATCTGCAGAGAGTCGTCGAGCCTTGACGGAGACCATGTCTTCTTCCTCTTCCACCTAGAGTCGAATCTGGAATTTCGGATTCCCAAACCAGGTCCTTGAATCGTGCTGAGAAGAGGCTGCCACTCCTATCTACTCCGATTGAAGACATGGACGCCGCCGAGTTGAGCTGGCCATGGTCGCTGGAGATGGAAGAGGATGGGGACCGGGGTAGGAGATGCAGGAAAGAGACGGAGAAATAGGGAACGTGAGAAATAAGTCTAGGTTTTGACGGATTAATATCTTTATTCGGTTGGGTCAATGCCTTCTTCAATTTCCGGTCTCAAGACATACACTTCGCTATTGTAAAATTTTTTTGATAAAAAATAAAATTTCACACTTTTTATTTCAGTAATTATCAAATTAGCGAAGTTTTTGTAACTTTAAATTTCTAACTAGCTCCTATTTTTTTGTTTAGTACCATTTACTGAAGTCTATGTGGGTTTTTTACTCCAGTCAATTGAAAAGCAAAGTTGTTTGTTTTACTTTGCTAATATACATTACTGAAGTGATACGTACCGAAGTCTTTGATGTTTATTCTACTAGTGCATTTATAATGTTAACTCTTCAATTAATATTAATAATCCGTTTAATTTTATGCAATATATTTTTATTTTCATTTTCAGTCATTATATGATAGTATTTTATAATGATTAAAATTATTATTATATGTAGACATTAAATTTGTTATTTTAATTATTTTGTAATTATTCATAGTTATTACAAGCTTTTATTTTTTAATAATTTTTTTTAATTATTTAAATCAAAATTTATTAATTTTCAAATACTACTTTATTTTAAAACCTTTTCAATTTAAACTTATTAAAAATATTTTATTATTATAAAATATATATATATAATTCATTATTTGATAGAATAATTTTTTATAAAAATAGATTCAATGTTTTATTAAAATTAATTATTTTTAAAGTTAAAAATTTATTAATCATTAATTTTATATAAAATTCAAAATTTTGTTTACTAATACTCTAAGGTAACACATCTCATGGTGTTACTGAGAGTTACACCTTTTATAGCTAGAGTAACATATATTTCAGGATTTGGTAACACCATAACCCGAACGTTGTGGTAGGTCCAAAATTTCATAGCTATGGTAACATCCAAGAAGGTAACACCCCCCATAAGTATTGTAGAAAGCCATCTATGGCGTAGTGTCTTACGGATTCACACATCTTTGAATTTAAGGAAATGAATATCATTACAACACTTATATTCAATCTCGATTATCATTCTCATGTGAAGTTCGGTGATCTCAGGCTGGTGCACTAGATTCCATTATCATCATTACATTCAGACTACATCTAAAGAACTAACAAATCCAACTTATAAGAAAGGATACAATCTTCGATGATTCTTTCTAAAGTCCGTTTATCAAAAGTGATATCAATCTCCAAGTCTATGATAAATATGACAATGTTATTCAATATGGATAATTAATCTCAGAACATTACTTTCATCATTGACGTAATAGGATTCCAACTATGATGTTTCAACAACGATATCTTAAGCATAATCATTCCAACTTCTAAATATGATGTTTTTTGAATAATTCATCAATGGGACTCAATATCTTGATAGCATACTTATCATATCTTTAAGAACACGAATTCAATATTGGAGATAGTATTAACATACCTTAAGATGAAGAAAACACTGAGACAATAGGTAGACTTCAACTCCGGTTGCTTGTGTGACAATCCAAGATGAGTCTCTACTTCAAAGATCAAGTTTGAGTAATCTCCAACCTTCAGTGATCAAGTAGAGATGGTTTAAGTGTGTTTAAGAAGGAGGGGAGGCTCTCTGGAACTTCCAAGAAATGAAGGACAAGTGAAGAAAATGTAAACAAAATAAAATGAGGTGTTGTCCCTTTGATAATGTTTCTGTATGTTAGCTGTTTAGCGCACGCTACCACAATGTCCTTAGCGCACGCGTTGACTCCAAAACTGTCCAGGTTCATCCGCGGGAATCTTATCCGGACCCATGTCCGGTTGGCGCATGTGACAGCCGCCTAGCTCAATTATTGGCTGGTTAACGCACGCTACGCTACATTCGTAGTGTACGCTAACTCCGACAGATAACGTACGTTAAGCTATCCTTGTTAACGTACGTTATCATGTATTTGCATGGGAAAATTTACATGTTTCCATACTCATGTACAAGGATACAAATACGAGAAATATCATACTTCAATTATCGATATCACAATTCCGAATAATTCAGGGTTCAAATACAGATGAAATACTCAATAGTAAATCCGGATATTACACTACTAGAGTCCAGACCTGATTGACATGCATCGAGTCTATCTCAGCTTCCATAGCTTCACGCCATTTCACGGTGTCTACATCCACCATCGCTTGGTCATAGGTCGTCGGGTCGGTCTCTTGGCTATCACCTGGAACCTCATGGAGACCCAGCTCCTCTTGGTGCACAAGGACATACCTCTCAGGTTAATGAGACACCCTACTAGACCTATGAGGTGGTTGTACTTGTGTTTCATAAGGTTCGGTTACAACTTCTTGTACAAGTGTCTCCTGAGGAGTTTCATTATATTCTTCCAAAGAAATACTTCTACCTGCCCTGCCTTCCTGAATGAACTCATCTTCCAGGAAATGTGCTTGCAAAGCAACAATGATCTTTCGATCTTCGGGCATTTAGAATAGATAACCCATCGTCCCAGATGGAAATCCAATGAAACATCCCATCACGGACCTAGCTTCCAATTTCTCCAGCTTAGTCTTCTTGACATAGGCGGGACATCCCAAAATCCTAATGGATTAAGACTTGGAACAAACCCTTGAACCATTATTGTTCTTAGTGTCAATTTGTATTTTGTTTAGTGTTGTTGATTTGTGGTGGTGTTATTCTCGTAGTGATCGTGGGGCTGTCGGGTTCTTGGTTGTTCTTGGAAGTTTCGGGGTTCCTCGGTTGCGTCCGTTCATCATTTCATTCGCTCATGGTTTTGAGGCAAGTATCTTGTCCATACATTTCGTGTTTTGTAGATGTAATAGTTGGTAATTGACTATGCGTTCAATTTGAATGTTTTTAATGAACTTTCAAAAGAATCGGTATTTTCTCGGTAAAGATTTTCTTCAAAATCAACTCATGTGTTTGTAAGCGAATGTGTCGTTCTGAGAATGTGTATTAGTGTTGTATGTTGGAATTCCTTGTTTTCGTGCGATATCGATGTGTGCGACTATATCGCTAGTGGACTTAAAGTTATATACTTTAGGCAAGGTGTGTGTGTGTGTGTGTGGATATGTGTGCTTATTGATGAGTATTGTGATGTGCGATATTGGTTGTATTGTTTGCTGACTTTTTGTAAGGAGGTAGTGTTATTTAGTGTTGTTCGAGAAGTATATCTCCTTGAAGTATGTGAGCGTGGTGTTATTGATATACATTGTGGATTGTTGTGTTAATGTGTGGAACCAGGTAGGGCCCTATGAGGCTTCTAGGGTTCGTTACTTGATGAGTACAAACAGTATATGTGTGGAACCAGGTAGGGTCCGACCGGGTCTCTGGGGTTTGTTACTTGATGAGTATGAACAGTATATGTGTGGAACCAGGTAGGGTCCAACGGGGCCTCTGGGGTTCGTTACTTGATGAGTACGAACATTATACATGTATATCTGGTAGGGTCCGACGAGGCCTCTGGAGTTCGTTATATGAGGAGTACGAATAGTATTTGTGTGATGCCAGGTAGGGTCGGTTGAGGCCTCTGGAATTCGTTACTTGATGAGTACGAATAATATTTTATTATCGGACTAGCATGACCGTGATTATATTCTAGCTGTCGAGAACCGAGTAAATCTTTGGGTTGTGACCCTAAGTGATTTTTGAAAAGATAAGGACTCTTTAGCCCTAAAATGTTTTCCCCTATAAACTCCCGAGACCTGTAAAACACTTTACAAATTATTTACTTACTTTATTCCTGCCTTTCATGGCTTCAGATTATTTTGCTCGAGTGAATTATCTCGGGAAGTCTTTTGCTACGTTCAACTGGTTGGATGTTCTCGCTTATTATGGTCTTGGAGTATGTTGTGTATGGCTCGTATTTTTACTTTATACTTGCACCAAAAAAATAGTAGAATTTTGCTAACCTCCGAGTAATCGGGGTGGATGTCTGTATTGCGTCCATGTACATGCAGGTTCTTGGGGAGCAAAACACAGGATCGGTACGAAGGATGATGGAAGACGAATGATACTAATCACATGAAGGCCAGTTCTGAGAGAAGTTAGTGGAAGTTCATTGTATTGTTCTTTCCTCTGTCGTATTTTTTTTTGTGTGAGTTTGTGAGTGTATTTGACCCCTGTGCGGGTATGAATTTTGAACGAGAGATATATTTGAAGTTTTAAGTTGTATGTTTGTGGTGAAGACCAAATCGATCAAATAGTTCGTTATTCAGCCATGTCGTATGTAATGTGATATCTTGTTTCTGTATTTAGCCTGGAGATCCTCACGGAGAGGGTCTACGGCGCTGTAATATTCCCGAGAGAATCGGGGGTGTTACACTTTAATGCAACGACATATAGAATACCAAGGAATACTTTTAAACATCATATTCAACAACAATATTATATTCAACGTGCTCAATTAATTGAATTTTTTAAAAGATTTGAAGGTTGCATATGTCTAACTAGTGATTGTTGGACTTCTCCAACTGGTATAACTTATCTTTGATTTACGGTTCATTACATTGGAACTGAATATGTGATAGAAAAACATACTATTGCTTTTGATATATGGAGGAATCACATACCGGTAAACATCTAAAAGATAGAATAATTCAATGTTGTAAGTAATTTAATATATTTGATAAAGTGATTTCTATTTCTCTCGATAATGCGGCCGCACACTTATTGGCTGAATTTCTCGTGCCATGGGTCGAATAATAAATGTATAGAATAATTTTTAGTTATTTTAGAATGTGGTAAAATTGTTGGTTCTTTGAACACAAAAATAATATATATTTATCTCAAGTTATTTCTCAAATGCAAGAAAAATGGTTGGAGTATTTGGATAAATTTCCTTCCATATATGGCGTTGCATGTCTTCTTGACCCGTGTGTGAAAAAAGAATCACTCGTTAATCTTCTTGATTAGTGTTATAATGCATTAGGTATACTTATTTTGATTTTTACATTAAAAATATATAAATCGGAGGTTCTAGCCTCTCAGTCAACTTCAAAAAATAAAGGGTAGAGATGATCAAATTACATCTTAAATTCTTTTCAAAAAATCAAAATCATCAAACTCTACTTCTTCAACTTCTTCTAGTAAAATCTTAAATGAGTATTTTATTGTTTGCATGAGCTTGATGCCGATTTTGAGATTTTAAAATGGTGGAAATTACGTGAAGAACAATATCCTATATTGGCTATAATTGCAAGGGATCTCCTTGTCGTTCCAGCTTCTACAGTTGCTTCGAAGTCCGCTTTTAGTGCAGGTAGAAGAGTTATCACAGATAAACGGACATCTTTATCGCCCAACGTTGTGAAGATTCTGGTCTGTAAAAAAGATTGGGAACAAGCAGAAAAACGTCAATAAGGACGGATGGAAGAAAAAGACGAACACAGCGAGGATGGTGATCCGTGGATGATGATGGATTCTTCATCCGAATCGGGAGCTTTGGCGAGTGACCAAACATGACGATTGAGCACATCATCCTACCTTAAAGTCCCAGATAAGTAAAGAGGTAAGTAAAAAGAACTACGTGGACTTTGATTCCTTAGGATACGTTGGCGACTTAATTTTAGAAATTAAATTAAATTTCAAAATAATCTAATTTTTACAAATTAAGTCCGATTTTTCCCCCTTTCCTCCCAAATTTAATGTTAACATATTTTAAAAATTCAAAATGAGTTTTCTTAAATAAAACTTTTAATTTAATGTTATCATATTTTTTTAATTCAGAACAATTTTTTTAAAAATGAATTTTTAATTAATATTAATTAATTTATTTTAAAAATTCAAAACAGATTTTTTCAAGATGATCTTTAATTTAATGTTAACATATTTTTAAATTCAAAACAGCTTTTTCTAAAAAAATTAAATATCCAAATCTAGCCCAAAGACGGCCCAGATACTCGAGGGCGGGGACAGTGGGCGCGCCGCCTCCCAAGCCCATCCCACCGAGCCCACCACAAATATGGGCCGCCACTCCGGCCCGGACCGAGCCCGGCCCGACCCGAACCATGGCCACCTCTAGTGCTCTCCTTGTACCCAATTTTGATGAATTTTCTAAAGAGGGTAATATGGCAACACTCGAACCACACCCTCATACACACGTCTTTATGGGTGTTGTACCGCATGCTTTATAGATAAAATATTTATAATAATATTATAATAAATTAATATTAAAACACGTAGTACAACACCCATAAAGCACGAGTGTGTTTAGGAGTGTGGTTCAGGGTGCTGCCCTATTATTTCTCTTTTCTAAATGTTTTCATTAGAAGAGCTCTTTTTGTTCCATCTCTTCATCCATTGTTCTTTTATAATATGAGGCCCTTTCTTTGTTCTTTATGGACGTGACTGCTGCTGATTTTTATCCACTAGCGGAAGCTGCTATTAAAGCAGCAGATAACTTATCATTTGTAGCTTCTTCTTTTCGAGTCTTTCCATATCAAAGACAAGGCCCTGTCAGACTCACACACACGTCCTTCTTGGAGTATTCTTTCCGTGAAATGGACAGCTCATTAAAAATGTTAGTAAATCGCATTTCCATCCCATCGATTTTTTTTTTACAATGTTTGCATGTGTCCGTGCATATGTCCACCCCGTATACGGAATCCAGAATATACGTGGGACAATTTACCTAATTAGCCTCACGGACTACGTCCCGTGTGCACGGTCCAATGCGGAAACATCCACGCATGACCATCGTGTCTGGCTAAAAATCCTACACATAACCAATCGCCACACAGATATAATTCCAAGTATATCACGATGCAACATGACAACGAAATTCAAAGGATAACACATCTAATACGGATCATACGACTGGCCAAAGTGAACGATGATACATGAATAATGAAAGATCGACACGACCAACAATATCCAATGTAACCTTCCTGGGATCACGATCCCCAAGGACCGATTAACACGAACAACAATCTGGAACTCCTCAACCCTCAACGATCACAAAATTACCGAATTCAGAAGAATGATAGTGTGCTGCCTTGAGTCGGCCAGCACGACAATAATAACTCACGGGTGGGTACCGTCCTCGGCGATCCCAATTCAATACCTCGATTGTCTTGGAACGACCAATCGATAACGACTCAACGGATGGAACTATCTTCGACAGTCCCAGTTCAACACTTCGATTACCTTAGAACGGCAAATCGATAACAACGATACAATGGATGGGAATTGTCCTCGACAGTCCCAATTCAATATATCGATTACCTTAGAATGGTCAGTCGATAACAACGATACAATGGATGTCTCGGCACCTTTAATCGGTTACCGATAACGAAGATGATAATCGAATACATCAATGCCTTCAATCGGCCAATACAATATCAATAGAAAAACACGAATATCAATAACGACGATCGCCACAATATCTCAATGGAACATCAATCACAATAACAATCGATACGTCGATACCGCGAACCGGCTATCGACAGCAACTTTACCAACAAGTATCGCAATGCCTTGAACTGGCAATTTACGAACAACAACAACAACATTTGGCATAATTTGCCGACGGGTGTCGTATCAAACAATCCCCTGATATCAACAAAATCATAAAGAGACCAAGTCTCGAAATGATACACACATTCGTATACCTACCTGATAACATTAATCTTATTGATTAGTACAAGTATAAAACTTGCCTCGATATCAATACAATGAACTGTTACCAATTCAGTTAATTTCGTCTACGAGTTCCTCAGTCCCGACCAAGGTAATCTACGAGCTCTTCAACCTCAACCGCAACACAAAAATCATAATCCACAATCAAACATCATATCTTATTGTAAAACGAAGAATTAATAATCAACAGGTTCGATGACGACCAATATCAATACAACCAGGCCACAAACTCATCGGTTCCACAATATCTCTATTAAATACAGTCTGAACTATCCAACTCAGACCCTCACGAATCCATGTCCACAATACGAGTTGATATCCGATGATTATATCAGCAACCAATTCGGACCAATAATAAGGGTCTAAATGTTATCGATTCTAAACTCAATTCTTAAATACGAATTGACAAGGTTCCCTTCTCGTAAATCCATCGTTAAAATTTACCTATGACCGTCATCAATTCGAACCATCCGACTGGTTCAAAACAATAGATAATCATATTAAAAAGGTTATCAAACAATCCAATCATTCGACTTGAACATTTGCTCCATACATATGGGCTTCCAAATTCATAGATGAATAATAGTCTCATCAAGCTCATAATCACATTCGTATTCCTATACGAATATTATTTCAAACACATAACTTATTTCTAGATATGAATATTCCATATTCATATTCAAAACATCAACACTTCTTATAAATTTTCATCACCTCGTATAATTCAAGAGTTCTTCAAGAACATGAAATATCCGAAATCATGTTCAGAACAACATATCCGAGGTATATATCTTCATGTTACCATTTTCCTCATCATGCCATCCATATAACCTCAAGAATCGCAACAAAACCATTATCATCATATGAAGAAGGTATAAATAATCATATCAATATCCGAAATCTCTTATTACAATTCCAATAAATATCATATAACATTATCACATGATGATCCCAACATGCTCCCTCCCAAGTAGTAATCCTTTAAAAACGAACCACTATCAAAAGGTTACGAGGATTACCTTGTATGGACGATCCACGGAGAAGAACAATTGAACTCCATTCCAAGAATTATCAAAAATTTCAAGAACAATACTTAAATCTGAGCTCTCTATCTTAATCTTGTTTAAGAGGATCATTTCTCAATGTTTAGGAACTTCAAGTACCTCCCAAGGCTCTCTCTATCGACTGAAGGAAGGAGAATGGACAAAATGCCTCTCAGCACTCGTCTATCCTCTTTATAAAACACATCACTAGCGCGCGCTAGACCTTATATTTAGCGTGCGCTACAGAACTAGCATGCGCTATCCTTCCTTGATAGCGTGCGCTATCGGCGCTCGTGGTTACTGCATTGCTTCGAAATTCATCTAACGTACGTGATGCCCATGCATTAGCGTACGCAAACAGGCGTTGACATGCTACAGTGAAATGCTCAGTAGCGTGCGCTATTCCTCGACCTTAGCGCGCGCTAATCGTCGTTGACCCGACAACCTGTACCTTCCCAGAAGATGCCCGGGTCCTACACGCCGAAAGAAACCAATAAAGCCAAGATTCCCTGTTGACGATCTGAAATTAGCGTGCACTAACAACATGCATTAGCATGCGCTAATCGCCGATTATAAACAGTCTGGGCCTACCTGTCGGCCACCTTACGGCCTTATACAGAATACCTTACGTACGTTAGGGGTCCTCCTTAGCGTACGTAACTCAAATCTCTTGGCGTGCGCTAAGTATGCACCGTAGCGTACGCTAAGTATATATCTTAGCGCGCGCTAGGCATACCTTGTAGCGTGAGCTAACATGGCTGTACTTAGCCATTTTCCACTATTCTTGTCTGTCGTCTTGATATACTAGATATATATATACACGACATACTGAATACATATATATATAACCTGATAATATTCTCATATGATATACCCAATATCAAAAGTACGATAACATGATACACGATATCTTCAAATATAATTGTCGACCAACTACGACAATTATACTAATACCGACAATTATACTAATACAGCTGTCTCAGTCTACAATTATTTTTTCCGTACTGTATAAACACCAATCTATCCATTATATCTCAGATAAAATAATGTGAAAAATTTATACTGAAATCCGGATATTACGTACTAAAAGTCGGGATATCACATTGTACCCCCCTTGAAATAAGTTTCGTCCTCAAAACTTGCAATCCCGTCACAGCCAAACAAATCAACCAAAATATCCGAACTCATCACAAGAGCAATCGTTGGTCTCCACCAGCGAATAACCAAGACAGTATACTTACAGGTGCGTGAAGTCGATGATTTCCCGTGATACTAGCATGCGACTCCCAAACAAAGTCTCAACACAATACTGATACACACCAATATCACAATTAGCAATTTGAAAATATATTTCTGCGTCCGCGACCACGGTTTCGTCTCTGTCCCCTGTCAGCAGACATTCTAAAGGATACACAAAGTACGTAAGTACAATCCAAATCGCACGTCCTCGAAGTGACCGATTCTCAAGAATATCAAACTAAAAGCAAAGCGGTTAAGAAAACATAAGAAGAGCAATAGGACTTACAAGTACCGGCCGCACTATGATGATGGAAAAGTAGTGATACTGTAGACAAGCAATGACTCAATCGACCCAAAAGACCGACATCCTAGGTATCCATAAACCTAGATCTCTGATACCATATTATGTAACACCCCTAAGTTATTCAGGGTATATTACAGCGTTGTGAACCCCACCGAGGGACCCACAAGGCTAATCATATGCGGAACTACAAAACTTGACCGAGAAGGTCTAGATACAATGAAATGAAAGACGATACAAAGGGTATTCAAACCATGTCCAATGTATCCAAATACATCACAGTACAAAAATCAAAACCTCGGCAACACAGGCCGGAACATCAAGGTAGACTGAAAACGAACAATACTCGAGTATTCAATACCCATTCCAGTACAATGACACTGAATGGAGGAACACAAAACATAACCGGAGATGAAACACAGTATCACGCTTGCCCATCATCTTCATGCCGACCCAATACCTGCCTATCCGCTCTCCTGGAACCTGAAATACATAAAAAGTATTTCCCCCATAAAGGGGTTAGCCGTCGAATAGCTAGTGCAAGTATATCAAGTATGAAACACAATACTCCTCGACAATAAAGTAAATGTAACCGTCAATTCATCAATTCAAGACTAGTATTCCGGAATAACTAAATCTCATAGCATCTCATAAATATATATATGAATACCGTGGAACCGCACCAGAGGCTACGGAACCCTCAGAGGACCCGTCGGTCCGTCCCAGAGTGGTTCGTTCATATCATCCGTGGAATCGCACCAGAGGCTACGAAACCCTCAGGGGACCCGTCGGCCCACCCTAGAGTGGATATAAATAATCATGCCATTAATATATCTTACTTTCAAAGTCGAGAACGTACAATCATAAATATATACTTGCCTTTGAGACATCGAGAAATTGAACGGAAAGGAGTATGAGTTTGGTAGGTCCAAGAATGCGCTTCCGGCACCTAAACGATTCGCAAGAAATATGATAATCAATTATCCATACTCAAACTACATGAAGAAACTCCCCAAACCCGTCTACGATTCATGAAAATACACGGATAAACAACTAGAGGTTGGAAAATCGTCCAAACCCTCACAAGTCCGAAAACGGCACAATCCAATCCGTAAAATCATAGGAAAAGCATGCATACGGGATAGATACATCATAATCTCAAAGTCCTCAAGCCTCAAACCAGATAAATCGAACGAATCTAAGAAAAAACTCAAAATTCCCAAAAAAAATAGGGTTCTAAGGATTTTACCTTGATTTGGAGGATAGAAATGTATTAGATGTTGCATAATCATTGTTATTCAACCCAAAATGACGATATCTAAAGAAGGACTGCCTCAAATCGCCCCAAATCGCCTCTCCCGAGCTCTCCCGATTGGAAAAAGTGGAAATGAAGAGAAATGACAAGTGCAGGGGTTGACTGTCCCCTTATATACTGTCCCAGTCTAGCGCACGCTACGCCTTAATATTAGCGTGCGCTAACGGGTCACCCAGTAGTCCAGTGGCTACTATCCGCGGACGTTAGCGCGCGCTACTCCACATCCTTAGCGTGCGCTAACTGGTGTCCTGCCAAAATCTCAGTTCACTGCCTCGGTCCGCTAGCGTGTGTTAAAACTGAGCACTAGCGTGCGCTACGCAATACATATAGCGTACGCTAGCTGTTACCTAGCGTGCAATGCCTACTAGTCCAGAAAGTCTGAAACCTCACTGCCTCTGCCGACTCAGTCCGTTAGCGCATGCTAAGGCTCAAAACTAGCGTGCGCTACTCACACAGAATTAGCGTGCATTAGCATAGGCCTAGCGTGCGCTACCTCCCTGACCCAGAACACTTCCGAAAGGTCTAAGCAGCACGATCATGATCCAAACAAGGCATGAAACTCTAGATCAACGCCGACGCCATCACAAAGAGTCTACAGAGCGACAAAACAGGAAGAATGGTAAGGTAAAACAGTCAATAAAAAGTACGGGTATTACACTTCTCATCTTTGTCCTTTGTGTAGAAGGAATACCCGTTTATGTCGTATCCACGCCAACATATGACATCAAAGTTCGGTCCACCAGCTAACCATGTAACTATATTCGGAACTGAGTGATCATTTACAACATGATCCTTGAACCAAGATAAGGATGTCTTGTTATGCTCATTCACCAACCACATTTCAGATTTTCGAGGATTTTGTTCTTTTATGAGTGCCTTATGTGCGTCTAAGTAAGGTTGAACTTCAGGAGTGTTCGTTAGGATGTATAGATGTGCTCGTAGCATCTCTTCATGATCAACACTCTTCATTTTCCCCCATGTGTTCCCTTTCCAAGACCTCTACCATCATTGCAAGACTTAGGAATCCCAATAGATTTCGTTTCAGATAAATATTCATTACAAAATTCAACAGCCTCTTCTGCAACATAGCTTTCAACAATAGAGGCTTCCGCCCTATGATGATTTTTCACATACCTCTTAAGTATTTTCATGTATCGCTCAAACGGATACATCCATCATAAATGCACAGGTCCACGTAATCGTATCTCCCTCACTAGATGAATGATTAAATGTACCATAATATCAAAAAAAGGTGGGAAATACATTTCAAGCTGACATAAAATAATTGCAGCTTCATTCTCAAGATCATCCAATACCTGAGGGTCAATCACCTTCATACAAATAACATTAAAGAAGAAACACAATCTACTTATGGTACGTCTTAATTTCTTTAGGAGTATACCTCGAATAGCCACAGGTAAAAGTTGTTGCATCAACACATGATGGTCATGAGACTTTAAGCCTACCAATTTCAGGTCCTTCATTGACACCAACCTCTTAACATTCGAAGAATAACCTTGAGGAACTTTTATGCAACGTAAGCACTCACAAAAACTTCTTTTCTCCTTTTTAGATAATGTATGACAAGTTGGTGATAGATAAGTTCTCTTATCTTGCGGTACTGGAGCTAACTCCTTTTGTATTCGCATATCAACCATATCCTTTCACGCATTCATGTTATCCTTAGTCTTCCCTTGTATGTTGAGAAGTGTTCCAATAAGACTATCACAAACGTTTTTCTCCACATGCAGCACATCAATACAGTGTTTCACTTCAAGCTCTTTCCAGTACGGAAGCTCAAAAAAGATAGATCGCTTTTTCCATGAGCTTCTCTCAACAAGATTTTGCGTCTTACCAAGTGTAACATTAATATCTTTCACTCGCTCGTACACTTCCTGTGAACTTAATGCTTGTGGAGTAGCTTTAAACTCTTGTTCACCGTTGAAAGCTTTCTTCAATCTACGATAAGGATGGTCTGACTTGAGAAATCTTCGACTACCAAGGTATACGGTCTTCCTTCCGTGCTTAAGCTGATGGTAGCATGTGCCTTCTTCACATATAGGGCATGATTTATGCCCCTTAACACTATAACCAGACAAGTTTCCATATGCTGGGAAGTCATTAATTGTGCAGAACACCATTGCACGCATCTTAAAAGTTTCATTTTTATACGCATCAAATACATCAACAACATGAACACCTTCCCCCCACAACATTTTCAAGTCTTCAATCAACGGCTGCAAGTAGACATCTATATCATTTCCTGGTTGCTTTGGACCAGAAATCATCATAGACAACATAATGTACTTGCATTTAATATACAATAAAGGAGAAAGATTGTAAATGGCCAATAGAATCGGCCATGCACTGTGCTTGCTGCTAAGATTGCCGAATGGGTTCATACCATCAGTACAAAGTCCCAGTCTCAGGTTTCTTGGCTCATTTCCAAATGAAGAAAACAACTGGTTAATTTTCTTCCATTGAGGCGAATCACCCGGGTGTCGGAGCTTCCCATCAGTTATCCTTTCCATCTCAAGTTTTTTGCCTCCTTTGCACTAGCAAACAAGTATTTGAATCTTGGTATTATTGGGAGATACCATAACACCTTTGTAGGTGGTTTTTTATTACCAACATCAGAACTAGCATCGCCTTCACCGTTGTTTTTGAAATGTGAAGTCCTGCATACTAGACAGACATGAAAACTTTTGTACTCATTTCGATACAAAATACAATCATTAGGACATGCGTCAATCTTCTTATAACCCATGCCCAATGGGCACAAGATTTTCTTCACCTTATAGTTAGAATCTGGTAATTCATTATCCTCCAGAAGCATATGTTTTAACAAACAAAGTAACTCTGTGAAACTTTTGTCACGCCACCTATGAGATGCCTTCAACGTGAACAATTTCAATACATCAGACAACCGTGAAAAATTTGTAGAATTGTTGTACAAAGGCTTATCTGCATCAGCGGACCCCTGAGATGCCTTCAACGTGAACATCATTGACTTACAATTACCTTGTCCGCTGATGCAGATAAGCCTTTGTACAACATCATTGATCATGTCTTCTAGTCGATCATACATGTTCTCATAAACTTCTTTATTTCGGGATACACTTGGCATTTCAAATTCACCATGCCATATCCATCGTGTGTAACTCCTGTTGAAACCATCACATAGGACGTGTTCTCTGATTTCTTCGACATATAATCGTCTATCATTCAAACAGTTGACACACGGACAATAAAACCTCCCGTTATTGTTTGGAACATGTCTCCTAGCAAACTCCAAAAATACTTCCACACCATTCTCATATTCATTACTTGTTCGTGCAACATTTATCCAACTACGATCCATAATTACTTAATTGAGAATAGAGTTCACACGACATTAGTTTATGAGAGGGTTCAAGGTAAGAAATATCCAACAATCTCACTGATAAGAATCTACAATATCCAACAAGATATTCAGCGGTCTGAATTTTTGATGAGGCTTTCAAGATATATAAACTTTATATTTAGGATAATCTTAATAATTTTAAAAATTACTTTCTCTTGTACACATTAATATTAATGGGTTATTTTCTGGCATTCTTTGTTGGTTATTTTCCTTCATAAGTTGTAAGTCAATGGGATAATTGTAAAACGTACCCCTGAAGTTTGGGATATTTACCAAAATAGAAACTTCAAAAATTACGAAAATCACCCATGAGGTTTGACTTTAGAACAGAATCTTATCCAGAGGGCAAAGTAAGTTATCATCTTAGAGTATATAACATACATGTCTGTTTTAAGAGGCATATATATAAAGCTAATTGGAGAAAAGTATCAGTTACAATTCCCCTTGAAGGGACAAGAAGAAAACCCTCCTCCCTAAAACAAACTGAAAACGTGAAAGATATGGGTAAATAATGATCTGTTATGAAGCCCCCGATAAGAAGAAACTCAGTCGAAGCAAGATGAAAAGATTCAAAGAAAGCAATATCATTTCTTTTACCCCTAAAAAACTAATGTACCTTCAGAATTGAAATTATACCCTGATTTTTTTTGAGTGTATAGTAAATCTCAAACCTAATATCATGGCAAGAAAAATGGAGAAAACAAAATCCAGAATGATATGAAACATACCGATATTCAAGTAGCTTTACCGGACGAGGGCTAGGCGCTTTCTAAGCAAGATAGTATCGAGTTATTCGTCTCAATTGCATCGACCTCTAATCACTGCAAGGAAGCTAACCGGCGCAATATTTTTGTTATCGAAAGGGGAGGAGATGAATCGCAGTGAATGAGAAAGGGAATAAACGGGGTAGAAGGTTAATGAACAAAGGGGAGGAGACGAATCGCAGAACGGGGGAGACGCAGTGAAGGAGAAGGGAATAAACGGGGGAGACACAGTGAAGGAGAAAGGGAATAAACGGGGGAGAAAAGGTTAATGACTTAAGTTGGGCGGTGGGGGCGTTTAAAGTGTTGTTAACCAATGTGAAACGTATATATACTAAATCGGTTTTCGATTAACCGATGTAAAAAACTAATATTTTACATCGGGTACCTATTAACCGATTTAAAAAACTGATATATTACATCGGTTTCCTAATAACCGATGTAAAATGAAACCTATTCACTTTTTAAATCGGCTATATTGCAACCGATCTAGAAAGTGCAATGTAAAATGGTATTTTTCCACTAGTGATTTTATTATTAATAATGTTGTTTTTATTTTTAACATTATAATACAGTTGTTTTGGGTATTTGGAGTTGGAGGGTATTTTGGGTATTTTGCATCATGTTTTGTACCTAGTAGTAATGCAAAAAAAAAAAAAATTGTACCTAATTGCAATTGTGTTCCAAAAAAATGTATCTAGTAGTAATTATTTCTTTTTTATATGATTTTTATTTATATGTCATTTGGATGCTTATAAAATAATACATAATAATTTTATAAAATATTATGGTTGGGTGGTTATGGATAAATCCTTGAAAAATAGTGTGGTAGGGTTGAGATAAATATTACTAATGTGGAAGAGAGAGAAATTAATTGAAAAGAATGGATGGTTGGATGATTGAGATGATTGCTATTAAATATAGCCTAAGACTATCAATAGTGGTGACCCAAGAGGAGTGGTCGACCGTGCACGTCATCAATAATTCTATTAAAAAAACAAAAATTGAGATTGCAGATTGAATAAAGAAGTGACCATGATTAAGGGTCGATAAAAAATCAACGACTCGGTCATCCCATGAGCATTTGACATTTGTCACTTATTTACTTATTTATTTATTTATTTATTTTAAATATTAATATAATTGTTACATACTTTATTATATATAAATAAATATATTATTGAATATGTAATTTTTATCTATTTGTTTGAAGCACAATCATTTTGTTTGTAATACAGTATTGCTATTGTTGCATTCACTACCAATATTTATACTTTAGCCGACGGCAAAAGGTCGTCGGCTAAAGTCCAATGTCGTCGGCTAAAGCTACCCGTTGTCGGCTAAAAGTCTGTCGGCTAAAGTTTAGCCGACGGCAAATTCAAAAGGTCGTCGGCTAAAGTTGAACTTTAGCCGACGGTGGACAAGTTGTCGGCTAAAATGTTTAGGTTTTAGCCGATAGACTTAATATCGTCGGCTAAAGTATGTAGGTTTTAGCCGACGAAATCCCGGCCGTCGGCTAAAACATCTAAATTTTAGCCGACGGGGTAAGTCGTCGGCTAAGTTTGTTTTTTATTTTTTTTTTTAATTCAAATTTTAGCCGACGGTTAATGCAACTGCCGGCGGCTAAAGTCTATTTAAAAAAAATATATTCAAATCTTAGTATCCAAACCTGTTCAGATAACCTGTCATTCCAAATGTACATCATAATCAACATACATCAATGTCCAATGAGCATAATTTATACACCAACAGTTTAAAAATCACACCATATCAACATGTCATGTAGCAACATCAACAAAATCAATGTAAACACCAACGTTAACAAACACAAGTCTAAATAAAATCCTCAAAGATCTGTCAAACTACTACAATGACAACTAAAATCCTCAAAGATCCATCAAATTCTTAAAGATAGAAGAAGGATTACTACTGTCTTGCATGTCGTCATCCCGAGGCTGTGAAGAAGAGGGAGGTGCTTGTAAATCAAAGAATTGAGGTGGTGGTGGTACTGGAATTCCCGACTAAGCCACGGTCTGACTCAAGGATATCATATACTGCATCATGGCTTGTTGAACCTTCATTTGTTCCTCTTGGAATTTCTGGAACTCGTCTTGAGACTTCCTTTGCTCCTCATCTCGTAGCTCCCTCTAAATCCTCAATTGCTCCTCCAGATAGGCCTTTTGAGTGTCGCCCCTTTGATTATGCTGAAACCCTGTACTGTTCTTCAATAGTCGGTTGCCTTCAGCTCCCATCATCAGCGTCCGGTGATGACTCCCTCTAGGAGGTAAATGTTAGCCCACACCCTTGGCCTAATGTAGGGATCGGCCTGATCGATCTCTCGGCGTGCTAACTTGAGGCCAGTCTCATCCAAATCCGGATTCTCCTCCCTCGCCATCTCTGTAAACATCCTCTCAGACTCCTCATTCACTCTCTCCTAATTAAGTGGGAACAAAAAAAGTAACCGAATTTTAATAAAGTTCAGAGGTAAAGAGTGTGTAACACCCCCAATCCGCTCAGGGATATTACACGCCGTAGAACCTTTCCTCAAGGATCTACCAGGCTGGTAACAACATAGAACATCTCAACAATGCCTTTAAGGCTAAAATGACTCAGTAGACCGATTTGGTCTTTCAATAAATACATACAACTCAAACAAATTACATGCCCACACAGGGGTCGAATACAACACACTCCCGTACAAAGGGAAAGAATACTGCAGCGGAAATAAAATACAACTAAACCAATGACATCATACGGATCCTCGTGTGATTAGTATCAATCATCTTTCATCATCCTTCGTGCCGACCCTGTGTTATGCTCCCAAACCTGAATGCAAAAACAGACATCCACCCCCCGAATACTCGGGGTTAGCAAAGCTCCACTGTTTTGCTAGTGCAAGAACAAAGTGCAAAATACGAGTCATACAATTTACATTCCACGAATAACAATAACCAGCAATCCTCAAAAATCCAAACGTAACGAAAAGTACTTCCCGAGGCAAGAGTTTGGGAAAGACATTCCAAAACTGAAAGATTACCAATTAGGGGAAACAATTTATAAAACATTTTAAAATACCATCGAGAGTTTTAATAGAAAACAATTTAGGATTACCGAATCCTTCTGTTTCCAAAATCAACAGGGGTCACTGCCCAAAGGTTTTATTTTCACAAATGAAACCAACAACAATACACAAGGTCAAAACCCACGTCACGCTTTCTCGACAGACATAAAATACACACGCACTCGTGAAGTTTTACTCGTAAATCCAGGGCTATACCATTGGACTCCCTCCGTGGCCCCGTCGAACCCTCCCAAGATGAGCAAACACATTCACAAAACATACACGCACAGGCATCGCCTAGGACCGGGATGAAGCCACAAATCCCACCCGAGGCCTCTAAGGACCCTCCCGAGCTGGCTAGCGAAACAAACTCAAACCACCCATAAGTTATCTTGACATCGTACTCGCAAGTACCGATTCTCGGAGCCCTCTCCAGACCTACCCGATTAGATAACCTTATGGTCAAATCATACACACTGGCTGTACTCGCAAGTACACACCACTGGAGGCCTCACAGGTCCCTACCCGGTCAAACATCAATCGAACATACCCACAAGTTATCGTGACATCGCACTCGAAAGTAACGATTCTCGGAGCCCTCTCCAGACCTACCCGAATTGATAACCTTGTGGTCAAATCATCAATGCATCGAGTTCACAACAACAAGGGTTTCACATTTGCCACAATCACAACACATCAAATCATGAGTTAATGCAACCAACACATAGTAAAACACCACGTCAAACCATAACGCACCGAAAAGAGATAATATGTGTATATATATATATTATCAAAACATAACAACAACAACAACAACAACAACAACAACAACAACAACAAAAACAACAACAACAACAACAACAAGCGAATTCATAGGGTTCACTTAATCATTCACGGGACACAATATTCACAAAACACACGTGTTTTGAAAGTGAGCCCTTAACGAGGCTAAACCGAATCTTTTGAAAGTTCAAATCAAACGATCAAACAAACACATAGAGACGATCACTAATTATCATATTCACAAAACAAGAATTGTATGGACAAGGTACTTGCCTAGGAACCACGTTCGCAACAAGACGACGGATGAAATGCGGTCGAACAGCCCCGAATGCCCGAACACTATCAAGAACGCGATAGCACCGAAATTACTACGCGAAAACACCACACGAATCATCAATCACCAACGGAATTCAACATCGGAATCATCGAGCACCTATAATCCTCCGTAAGGAACAATAAAACATGATTACGACGAGAATCAAGGCCGAAAACAATGGAAATCCCAACAAACTATCAAAGGGAACTCATTCGGACATTTAATCGGACATTAAATGTTCAAGACCCTTCAAGAACAAAGAAATCACCCCTCGGGTCGAATGAACCAACGGTACGAGTATCCAATCCATAGAACAAGTTCAAAACAACGTTTATACAACAATTAATGGATCAAAAACGGATTGAAATCGAAATCAAAAGGAAAATCCCCAAAATCTTCAAAAACAAGGGTTCAAGCCAAAATACCTTGATTCGGACGAAGAATACGGATTAGATGATGATATAATCAACAAGAATCTTCCAAAATGCCTTAGAATTGATTAGAATCGGGCAAGAACTCGATTTCCCGAGTCTCCCGTCGCCAGCCATCACAAAAATGAGGAAAGAAGGTGAAAAATGAAGTCTAGCCGAGCCAGGCCTATATATGGCCGGCAGGGTTACGGCCGTAACCGGCAGGGCCTTACGGCCGTAACCGGCATTCATCAAAATCCGCCCAGCGCCTACCGATCGCTTACGGCCGTAACCGACAGGGCCTTACGGCCGTAACTCGGCACTTACGGTCGTACCCAGTAGGTCCTTACAGCTGTAACCGGCATTCGTCCAGACATGTATGCCGAGCACGTACGGCCGTAACCGGCACCTTACGGCCGTAACTCGGCCAGGCCAGGCCCTGCTCCGGCCGTGACTCGGCCGTGGCCACTCCGACGGCCCGGACAACCCCAAAACCCGAACCTGAATATAAACCGAAGATACGGTTACGAAGTACGAGCAAATAAGAATCTAAGAGCAAAGAGAACACACGATTCCGACCACCCGAAGTGTCGGAATTCGTCAATGGAAGTAATTACCCCAAACTTTGGGAAATTACGAAAACGGCCCAAAACGTCTGAAATACACGATACACGATCGAGACACCAAACCAAAGCTCGCAACATGAATAATAACATTAAATGAACTTACGAGAAACTCGAAACAACAGTTTCGGACGAGATTCGCAAGAATCGAACTCAAGTGCGGAAAAGCCGCTCAAGAACGCGGAACTCAACAAAACGACACCGAAACGAACTCGAATGACAAAAAGTGCAGAATTAATCATTCTCAGAATGACGATACGGTCATGAGAGAGTCGTCAAAACGGACTTCCGCCGAAAAAAGAAATTACCGAAAATCGAAATTGCGGATATTACATACTACCCTCCTTAAAAGAAGTTTCGTCCCGAAACTTAAAACAAGCAGGGAGAAGCAATATCCCGCCAGGAAAGCTCAATGAGATAAACAAGAAATGCGTAACTTACGCCCAACGGTGAAACGTTACAAGCAACACAAAGGGATATACGGCGTGAAAACACGCTCCTCGACGACCAACACAACGTCGCCGTTAGACACATAATAAAACCAACAAGTGACAAGCGTCATCAAACAAATAATACAATCAAGTCGATTATCCGAACAATCACAAAACACAACGAATGAAAATCAATATGATTGACCAACCCAATGGTACATCAATCAAAACGCGAGCCAGTCGCTGAACAAATACGGAATTCCACCGCCCAAGGGTTGGAAAATCGAAAACGAGACTAATTTCCCGAACTTAAGGGAATTAAGATGGAGTCTAAACGTTCAACAATCACGAAACGAGATCAACAAAAACCGAACAATCAAACGATCGAACCACAATGATCGAGATAACAAAAATCAAACAATCATGTTCGAATCACGAAAAACAATAAAATTCAAACAACAACTCCCAGATTCACGTCTCGACTCGAGACAATATATGATCCGGTGAAAACAACAAGATGTGCATTCACATAAGATCTACAGGAAAGCGAATAGCAATTGAAAAGTCACAACGACAAATGAGTTATTCTGAAACAATACCACACTCGTTCGATCAACAAAAACAAGGGACAGGACAAGCTCAGAAAATGTCAACGAACACGAGCGAGTCGATAGACTTGAGGAAGAGGAAATGCAGAAGTCCAAAAACAATACGGGTATTACATTCGACCTCTTATAAAAGAAGTTCGTCCCCGCAACTCACAATAATGCAAACAAGGCAACAACATAAAAGCAGCTGACGGAAACATTTCCCATGGGCCTCTTAGAGCCGATCATGATATCTGTACTGAAGTTCGTGCCCCGAAAGACTCGGAACCCAACTCGCGAAACTGGATCCTGTGTCTCTCGGGTCCACACTTGAAATGCGTTACTGACAAGAAGGACAATTGGTACGTGCATGCCCCCGGCACACCACGGTTGAAACACCTCGGCTCGGCATACCGAATATAAAACTGCTAGGTACAATGGAATATAACGTCGCAAAACAACAAACCGGAGATGCCAACTTGGCATAACATATCAACACATACTAAAATCACAACAACCACAGCATCGTTTGACGATTACAATGGCCCGAACGATAACCAGCATATAATTACTAAACATCACGAAACAACCACGTATGTACACAATCATACAAACTCAAGTCCTAACCGCTCACACGGGTGAGATATCACGCAAATCACCATGAAACGACAACATTAAGGATCACACCCCTCGCAGAGGGCTAACACAACAATGTGTGGCGTACGACTCAATGCTCACACCACCAATTCAATCACAACTCGGGGGTTAACACCCTAACGAAAGTTCGAACATTATACATACATTCCCGGACTGCAAACAGGAACGATAGGTTTTAAAAACGAAAACCACCTTTGAAAAAAATGATTTTGGAAACACTAGTTGATCTTGAGTATCACCTTTCAAAAAGTTGTACAAACATCGTTGTCGAGACTTTGAAAACCATCATGCGTTTGATAAAAATGAGGAAACTTTCTTTTTGGTGAAAGACTTTCAGAAATATTCGACCCTCGGGTCTAAGCAAAGCATTTCTAAATAATTGAAAATATCTCAAAATATTTTTGGTCCTCAACTGGAAAATTTTTGAAATGTATTGCGGCATTAGAAAGCACCTTGAAAACACCGCAAGAAAATAATTCGTTTTAAAAGTACATCTCGAAATTTAATTTTCTAAGATACTCAAGATTTTTTCAAAAATTCAATAGGCCAGAATGCCTGAAACTCACAAAATCCTTTATCAAAAACCATCATAAAACATTCAAGGCCAAAGTGCCTAAACTCGATTTAGGGAATCGGTTTTACAAATTAGAACTCAGTTTGCAAAATACTGAAAGTCATTTTTGAAAGGACTCACGCAGCAGATAAAATACAGTTCCAAAATACATTACCAGCGACACCGCTCCTTATATAAATAAAATATTAGAGTCGAATACCCCCATATCACGGAATCAAAATCCACAGAAGGATTCAATCACTCAACGATATAATCATACAAGCAGCTCATGTCACACGAGGCACAACACAAAGAAGGGAGACTTAAATCCACAGGTCGCACGAAGATGATGATCGCTCCACGATACTAATCACGACCAACCAACTCAGACGACGCGTCACGACACGACTCAATCAGACAAAACCCGACGAGACAAAACTCAACAGACACAACTTGACCCGACAGGCTAGGTTTCCATAACATAAGCTCCAATACCATTTATATAACACCCCCAATCCTCTCAAGGATATTACACGCCGTAGAACCTTTCCTCAAGGATCTACCAGGCTGGTAATAACATAGAACATCTCAGCAATGCATTTAAGGCTAAAATGACTCAGTAGACCGATTTGGTCTTTCAATAAATACATACAACTCAAACACATTACATGCCCACACAGGGGTCGAATACAACACACTCCCGTACAACGGGAAAGAATACTGCAGCGGAAATAAAATACAACTAAACCAATGACATCATACGGATCCTCGTGTGATTAGTATCGATCATCTTTCATCATCCTTCGTGCCAACCCTGTGTTATGCTCCCAAACCTGAATGCAAAAACAGACATCCACCCCCCGAATACTCGGGGGTTAACAAAACTCCACCGTTTTGCTAGTGCAAGAACAAAGTTCACATTCCACGAGTAACAATAACCAGGAATCCTCAAAAAGCCAAATGTAACGAAAAGTACTTCCCGAGGCAAGAGTTTGGGAAAGACATTCCAAAACCGAAAGATCACCAATCAGGGGAAACAATTTATAAAACAGTTTAAAATGCCATCGAGAGTTTTAATAGAAAACAATTTAGGATTACCGAATCCTTCTCTTTCCAAAATCAATAGGGGTCACATCCCAAAGGTTTTGTTTTCACAAATGAAACCAACAACAATACACAAGGTCAAAACCCACGTCATGCATCCTCGACGGACATAAAATACACATGCATTCGTGAAGTTTTACTCGTGAATCCAGGGCTATACCATTGGACTCACTCCGTGGCCCCGTCGAACCCTCCCGAGGTGAGTAAACACATTCACAAAACATACACACACAGGCATCGCCTAGGACCGGGACGAAGCCACAAATCCCACCCGAGGCCTCTAAGGACCCTCCCGAGTTGGCTAGAGAAACAAACTCAAACCACCCAGAAGTTGTCTTGACATCGTACTCGCAAGTACTGATTCTCGGAGCCTTCTTCAGACCTACCCGATTAGATAACCTTATGGTCAAATCATACACACTGGCTGTACTCGCAAGTACACGCCGCCGGAGGCCTCACAGGTCCCTACCCGGTCAAACATCAATCGAACATACCCACAAGTTATCGTGACATCGCACTCGCAAGTGACGATTCTCAGAGCCCTGTCCAGACTTACCCGAATTGATAACCTTGTGGTCAAATCATCAATGCATCGAGTTCACAACAACAAGGGTTTCACATTTGCCACAATTACAACACATCAAATCATGAGTTAATGCAACCAACACTTAGTAAAACACCACATCAAACCATAACGCACCGAAAAGGATAATATGTGTATATATATATTATCAAAGCATAACAACAACAAGCGAATTCATAGGGTTCACTTAATCATTCACGGGGCACAATATTCACAAAACACACGCGTTTTGAAAGTGAGTGAAATACCTGAGATTTCTGATGTGTATTTGAACCTTGTGATATTGTATTTGTTGCATTTTGATCTGAGTATTATTCTCCGTATTTCATGATCCGGTGTTGTTGAGCATATGATTTCATGAAGGCGTTCAAAATGGTGATTTTTGCACATGTAGCGCACGCTATTGACTAAGCATAGCGTACACTAATTTGGGTTCGTAGCGCACGTTGTGCATGAACATTAGCGCGCGCTATACGTAGTCAACATGATTAAGACAGGGTGGTAGGTGAGATCGGCTGCGGATATTGGTCGGGACATGTCGGGATGAACTTGGGCGGCTTTTGGAAAAAGCCGAGTCAACACTGTTTAGCGCACGCTACTGGTATGAGGATAGGCGCAACGCTAAATGTTGAGTACAGTGAGGTCAGTAAGCTTCATATGGCCATTCGCGCACGCTATGGATATCGACTAGCGCGCGCTAATAACCATTTCCTTTATATAGGACATCACCCTTTTTCATTTTTTTAGATTTTCTTCACTTCCCAAACTCAATTTCTGAGACTTAGAGAGTTACTCTCTCCATCCTAAACCTCTCATATCAACATCCTAGCACGAGTTTGAAGATTTTAGATCATTGGAGATTGGTGTTCAAGCTCTCGGTGTTGTATTTTCTTCAAGTTCCTCCTTGTTCTTCACTAGTTTGAGGTAGGTGATTCTTCACCAATTGAAGTAGTATTCTTAAGGATGTTTTGATCATGATTTGAGATTATCTAGTCAGTTAAATTCGTACGTAGTCGAACATCATGTTGTTAGAAGGATATTTTCAATGTTTCGGTACTTCTTCATCGTTTAGACCATTGAACCTTTGAGTGTTTGAACTCCGAAGCACATTCATGAAGCTACAAAACCGATTATGGACAGTTTATGGAGATTGTCAAGTTCTTATACATAATGGAATTATACGTTTTGGGACATAGAATGGATTGAACTTAGGATATTTTCTTGAAGATAAAGGTGAATTATGGTGTTGTGATGATTATACGTATCCTTGTATCTCGGAGTCGTTTAATCCGTAAGATCATTCCTAAACCGTATGAACATGATATGCATGGAGATGACCTGTATTAACACTGAAGATTTCATGAGTTTCATCACCATTAGATCAAGTCTATTGCCCTGTAGTGAACTGCCATGCACGGTTAGCGCACGCTAAGATATGTATATTAACGTATGCTATCGGGCATAAGTTAAAGTACGCTATGTTTGGTACGTAACGTACGTTATGTCATCAGGCGAGTCAGTCCGCTGATCAGAGAGGACTGTCAGTACATAGTTAGCGTACGCTAGACTTTATCGTTTACGTACGCTAACGAATAGGCTTAACGCACGTTACGTAGAGTACGTAGCGTACGCTAAGTAGTTCAGGCAGATTACATTTTTAGAGATTTCGGCCGTAGATCGGATTGTTAGACATTCGTACGACGTGAGATGAATTCTATATTATTTCTTTTGTTAAGGGCCGAGCATTGCGAACGTGTTATCGAATGAGGCGGCCTTCGAGTGTGTTAAGATCATCGGAGTGATTAGTTCTTGCCATCTTTGAGGCAAGTATCATAATTTGTTCATGTTGGTATTTTGAGCATGCATGTGGTTTATTCATGTTGTTGAACATGGGATTTATTTCATTGAATTGTCATGATATTCGTTATCAAGTGTTTGTATGTTCATGTTGATGGACATAGAAATTTTGCGTATATGTATGCATGATTTGTATTTGTGTATGTTGTACGATCTATGCTGAGGGCGCTGGATCGGATGTCCACCTCGTGTTGGTCCAACGGGATCATCTTGGGATCTATGCTGAGAGCGCTGGATCATTGGACGAGTTTTTCCACCTCATGTTGGTCCGAAGGGATCATCTTGGGATCTATGCTGAGGGTGTTGGATCATTGGAATACCCATACTGTGTTAATGGAATCTTTTGGATTCGCATTGTTGGATTCCGGTAGCGGAAGTCCGTGATTATGTATTTTTATGCATTGTTGTTGCATATTCTATTTGTTAATATGATACTTGTACTAGCATCGTTTTTCTAACTCCTTCGGGGGTGGACATTTGTTTTGATGTTCAGGTAGCCGAGGAGCGGGAAAACAGCCACAGTACCGACGTGACGACGAAGGGGCTCAGTGATGTGTATTGTTATTGTGACTTGTCTTTTGGATTATTTCCAGTACTCGAGTACGTGTGTTTTAATAATATTATTTCGATATGGTTTTATTAATGAACTCAATGGATCAGTTGAAACCGGTTTTGTATTTTGAACTTCTAGGGTACTGTTGTGTTATATTTACATTTCTTTTAATTAGCCTTGTAAATCCTTACTTAAAGGGTTTACGGCGCTGTAATTATTCCGAATATCTCGGGGTGTTACAGAATATGGTATCGGAGCTAAGATTAATGGATATCTTGGCAGTTGGGTCTTAGTTGGGTCTATTTACGTTATTTGGTTTACGGGTCATTCGTAACATCATTGTTCAGCCAGCGTCGTCATGTGGACCGTGGTTGTAAGTCTCCTAATCTCTTATACTACCATTATACTTAATTTCTGTTTTGTGCATATTGTAGGGATTTATTTTTGAAAATTTTGCCCTGGATATTGAGTAATTGTGTTTACAATGGGAATCCTAACATGCCAGGAGTGCTTCAACAGGTGGTGGCTCAGATAAATCAGTTCGCTCAAGTAGTTGACCGCATGCAGACGGCGATGGGACAGCAGCAGAACGAGGATAATCGGGGAGACAGATGGCTTATTGAGGTGGTCAAATTGCACCCACCAAAATTTGACGGTTCTGCTGAGGCACTTACTTGGGATCATTGGCTAAAGGAGTTAGAGAAGATATTTGCGGGGATTAACTGTCCCGAGGACCGGAAAGTTCCTATTGCCCAGTATTTTATGACTGGGGAGTCTTTTGACTGGTGGGAAGCTATTCGACCTGAGAATCATAATGCTAACTGCACGGAATTCAAACTAATGATGGAAGCACAATATTGTCCTTGTCCAGTTAGAGAGGCTAAAATCCGAGAGTTTTTCTCACCGCAGAGTTCGGAAGCATTTGTGACAGACATGATCAAGACCTTTAATCATCAGCTGACTTGTGTGTGCCACTTGGTCAGAACGGAGGCGGAGAAGATTTTTCATTTCGATATGCGGATGAAGCCGGAGATTTAGCAGTACATGTCCGGATTCGAGTGTACTACGTTGCAACAATACCAGGACAAGGCATTGGCCTACGACATGAAATAGGCAGTGGTGGAAAAATCGATGGAGGCAAAGAAGCAGAAAGTGTCCGACAACTTCTCGAAAAACAAGAGTGGTGGGCCCCGCAAGGGCCAGTCTTCATTTCATTCATCTAGGAAACCTCCACACCCTTCTCGAGGTGAAAGAAGTTCCGGACGACATCAGCAGTATCGGACGCATCAAAGAAGTGTTATAATTGTGGTCAAGCAGGACATATCCGACGTGATTGTCCCATTCCTTCTGTGACTTGTTTTGAATGTGGGCAAGAAGGACACCGTGCGAATTTTTGCACGAATGTGACTAGATCTTTTGGTACTTGCGCTCCAGCACCAGTTCCGAAAGAGATAAGTGTGAACCAGACACAGCAGAGTGGTTTTCAGCAGCAGAATGTTGGGAAGAGAGAGACATCCAGTGTTGGGTCCATTCCTCCGCGCCTGTACGAGATGAGGAAATCTGACGATCAGAACACTGTTGTTGCATCAGGTACAATTCAGATCCTTTTGCAACCAGTTAGTGTCTTATTCGATTCAGGAGCTACACATTCTTTCATATCATTGAACTGTGTTAATCGTTTTAAAATCTCGTGTTTATTTGATTGCGAGCCTTATGTTGTGGGTTTGCCGAGCAGAGAGAGAATTGTGGGAACCCTAGAAACTAGAGATTTTCCAGTATCTATAAGAGGGAGAGATTGGCCATCGAATCTTATTGTAGTCGACATCCATGGTGACGATTTAATTCTCCGAGACGATTGGCTCAACCGTTATGGAGCTATTTTGAATTACCGAAAGAGAGTCATTTCTATCATTGCCGATGACGGATCTGAACACTTATTCAGAGGATGGAGACCGGAAAGCTCAGGAAAATTGATCAAAGCGATGAAAGCAGTGAAATTACTGAAGCAAGGTTGTCACGGATTTTGGTGCTACGCCATGAAGAAGGAAGAAGGAGTAGATCTCTCATCCATTCCAATTGTGAATGAATTCTCAGATGTATTCCCTGACGAACTACCTGGGTTACCTCCGCAGAGAGAAGTGGAGTTCACTATCGAATTAGAGCCTGGAGCCGCTCCTATTTCTAGAGCACCATACCGTATGGCGCCAACCGAGATGTATGAACTAAAGAAGCAACTGGAGGAATTATTATAGAAGGGTTACATTCAACCTAGCGTTTCTCCTTGGGGAGCGCCCGTTCTCTTTATCCGGAAGAAAGATGGATCCCTCCGATTATGTATTGATTACAGGGAGCTAAACAAGGTGACAATCAAGAACAAGTATCCTATACCTCAGATCGACGACTTGTTTGATCAACTGCAAGGGGCAAGGGTGTTCTCGAAGATTGACTTGCGATCAGGATACCATCGGTTGAGAATTAAGGAATTGGATATACCGAAATCTGTCTTCAGATCCCAGTACGGACACTATGAATTTGTGGTAATGCCATTCGGACTTACCAATGCTCCTGCGGAATTTATGCAATTGATGAATCGGGTATTCTTAGAATACCTAGATAAGTTTGTGGTCGTTTTCATTGATGACATCTTGATCTATTCGAAAGACATAGAGGAGCGTGCTGAGCAATTGCGTGTTGTTTTGAGCACCTTGAGGAATGAACAGCTTTATGCGAAACTTTCTAAATGCGAGTTCTGGCTTAGGGAAGTAACTTTCCTTGGGCATGTGATATCAGCTGACGGAGTTCAGGTGGACCCGAAGAAAGTTGAAGCAATCTTGGAATGGGAACCTCCTAATAACGTGAAAGAAGTCCGAAGCTTCTTAGGACTTGCTGGATATTATCGTCGTTTTGTAGAGGGGTTTTCCAAAATTGCTCATCCGCTCACTCAGCTGTTGCAGAAAACTCAAAAGTTCACGTGGAATGAGAAATGCTAGGCTAGTTTTGATGAACTTAAGAGGAGACTGACGACAGCGCCTATATTAGCATTACCAGATGGTACTGATGGGTTCATGGTATACAGCGATGCTTCAAAACAGGGTCTGGGATGTGTGTTGATGCAAAAGGATAGGGTGATTGCCTATGCCTCTCGACAGTTTAAACCGTACGAAGTTAATTACCCGACCCATGATCTGGAGTTAGCAGCTGTGGTCTTTGCTTTGAAAATTTGGCGACATTATTTATACGGCACTCATTGTCAGATCTTTACAGATCATAAGAGCCTCAAATATATTTTCAGTCAGAAGGAATTAAACATGAGGCAGAGAAGGTGGCTGGAATTGATCAAGGATTACGACTTGGAAATCCTCTATCATCCGGGTAAAGCAAACGTAGTAGCTGACGCACTGAGCCGTAAACCTGTTTCTCTTCGAGTGTTGGAAGCACTTACATCCCAAACCAGCATTCAACGAGAACTGATCTGCGAAGGGATTGAAGTATGGTCACCAGGAACCCAAGAGCAACTATATGTGATGGAACTAACTTCGTCACCAGTCGAGGAAATCAAATCTAAGCAGTTGAACGATTCTCTGATTCTTAGGTTATGTGACGAAGTAAAGAAAGGAATGGCCCCAGGATTCGTGATACAAGATGATGGAGTTCTGAGATTTCAGAGTCGGCTTTGCGTTCCCGATGATGATATTTTGAGACAGACAATTCTGAAGGAAGCTCACAGCGCACCCTATTCTATTCACCCGGGTAGCAGTAAGATGTATAAGGATCTAAAACAAAACTTCTGGTGGGGAAATATGAAGAAGGACGTAGCAGAATACGTTTCGAAGTGTTTGACTTGTCAGCAGGTTAAGATTGAACATCAGCAGCCTGCCGGAATGTTGAAGCCACTTCCGATCCCTGAGTGGAAGTGGGAGGATATCTCGATGGACTTCATCACCAGTATGCCAAGGACCAAGACGGGAATGAACATGATTTGGGTTGTAGTTGATCGACTGACCAAGTCAGCTCATTTCCCAGGAATTAAAGACACGTGGGGACCTGAGAAATTGGCACGAGTATTTATTGCAGAGATAGTTAGATTGCATGGGACGCCGAAGACCATTATTTCGGATCGAGATGGTCGCTTCGTATCGCATTTTTGGAAAGCAGTTCACGGGGCTTTGGGAACCGAACTGAACTTTAGCACGGCTTATCATCCTCAGATGGACGGTTAGTCAAAATCGATTGCTTGAAAAAAATTGAACTTCAGTTTGTTCATAGTTAGAAAAATGGTGGTTGTCCGATTACATATTGGGCTTTTTTCGAGTGTAAAATGTAAATAAACTGTAATTTAGAATATTTATGATTTATAAAGATAGTTTTTTTCCTTGTCATCTTTTATCGGCTTGTAAATTTTTTAAAGAACGAAATCAAGCGAAGAATTTTTAAATACATTTCTGTATTGCTTCCTTGCAATTTAGCTTGTATTTGTCATGTAGGAATTTTGCAGGTATTTATTTGTTTCGTCCGATTAGGACTGAAAGATTTAGGTTTGAATTTTGAGATTTATAGACTAATCTGGGTTGTGACAAATTAAGAAAATTGAAACCTGCAAAGATTGTAAACCGAAGGAAATTAACATTGCCTTCGGTTGTAATAAGGTCATTCAAATTGAGATTACCTTATTGCGGCCGTAGAAAATCATAAAATGAAGGAAATTTTAGGGTTTATGTATAAGAATTGAAAATAGGGTTTCAGGGTTTATGTATAAGAACTGATTTCTGTTTAGGGTTTATAATGTTTTACTGATTTTCTTAATCCCTAGGGTTTCTATTTAGGGTTTATGTATAAAAATAATTGATTTTTGTTTTTGAATTTGTACAGGTTAAATGGATAAAATTAAGAGACTAGTGGTAAGAAAAAATTGAAGACTCCAGAGTCGGGAGATAGTTCCGCAGCTTCCAATCGTGCCGATCCTGTCGGTAAATATTTGGATCAGAGTATTGCTCGCATACGTGGGCTTGTTGAGAATAGTGGACTGAAGTTTAAGGATGGGAACTTGTATCCGGCGGATGACGCACATACTATTGCGAGGCGCTTATCGTATCAGACTCCCAGGTTGCGGACGACCTCCACTACTGTCGAGAGGACTCAGCCTCGTATGCCTCCTATACACCGCATTCCCTCCCCTCCTACTACATCTGGGAGCGGCCGATCTACACCGAGCACGTCATCTGAGGTGCCTTCCGGTCCGCTGTCGACACTATTTATGCCCCCTATGGTACCATCGATTCCAGGGGTCGATGAGAAAGGAGTCCGTCGGCCATATAGCTTGATTAACCCGATAGAGGCGTATGTGTTCCACGCGTGGCCTGAGAAAATGATTTGGCGGACATGTCGGATATCTAAGACAAAGTTGTACGTGTCGCTTGCGGAGCTTGAGAATGAGGAGGGTCGTACCGAAGACGAATCGAAAAAGAAGAAGAAGACTTGTGGCCCATCGAAGGGTCTAGCACTTGACACATATGTTTCAAAAAATGGTCGTTACAAGATAGCAGTAGATGAAAAGTATCGACGACCCATTTTGGATTCGGATGCTTGTACGGCATATTGTCGTAATGTTGGGTTTATCATACGCAATAGAGTTTCGGTACCGCGGGCTGAGTGGAAGACGTGCCACAAAGTGTGAAGGATGAATTGAACAATACTATATCAGTAAGTTTATCTCAATTCCGAAAGCTACTTTGTGTATTTAAATACGGAAAAAATTTAGTAATATATATTATATGCTAATTGTAGGTTTGGTTTGAGGTTCCTTCTTTCCTACTACATACTTGGTGTGATGAGGTACAAACAATCAAGTAAGTAATTTTCACAATACGTAGTTGAGTAATTACTCGAGAAATTTTTGCATCATTTTAGTTATTGTTAAAAATATGTATTTGTCAAATGTTTTAATACAGAACAATTTGTAATGTAATATTCACAACTTGTAAACATATAAGATAATTTGATTGATAAATTTAAACATGGTAAACACTCTAATTTACTTGTAATTATGAGTATTATAACATTCACTCTTAGAATTACATAAAACATTAAAATATTAATTATACATAAAAATAATAAAACTAACACATTAACATTATGTAATCATACACAAACAACAAATATAAAATGACATGTAACATAATCACTAAACTTAGATCTTAATATTTAACTGCATAATAACAACTGTATACACTAAACAGATTATTTATGAATAACATTATGAATAAGAATAAAACAATAACACAAAATCACGGTAAATAAATACATAAAATTTACATAATACTTTACAAATATATTTGACTAATGTTTGATTATTATTTATAAATATTTGTTATAGGTACAAATCTTGGAAAAATGAGCTACACATATTTTGGTCAGCTTGGGGTAATTCCCGCGAGGCTACTCCCGAGGAGTTCAAGTATCGGGAGTACGAGTGGAGGTGGATATGCGGACATTTTAGCGACCCGGACTATATTATATGTAATCGAGCTCTAAATATTGTCGTAATGTTATTGTTGTTTAAAGATATGTAACGTATATAAAATTTACTTGTGGTAATTTTGCTCCTTGTTAAATGAAAATTACATGTTTCTATGTGTAGGCAAGCAGTTCAACCAACACTGCTAACCGTAAGAGTTTGACGGAGCACCACAGCTTAGGTTCGCGATCGTTAGCGAGAGTTTCGCACGAGGCCACTTCTGATGAAAATGTGGCGAATGCCTTTGTCTACGTGACTCAAAAGGCATATCCGAACTATCCGGATAGACTTGTAACTTGTAAATGTATCCTAACCATTTTAATACTGCTATCACTCTGTAATATCCGCAATTTCGATTTCCAGTAATTTCTTTTTTCGGCGGAAGTCCGTTTTGATGACTCGCTCATGACCGTATCGTCATTCTGAGAATGATTACTTCTGTACTTTTTGTCATTCGAGTTCGTTTCGGTGTTGTTTTGTTGAGTTCCGTGTTCTTGAGCGACTTTTCCGCACTTGAGTTCGATTCTTGCAAATCTCGTCCGAAACTGTTGTTTCGAGTTTCTTGTAAGTTCATTTAATGTTATTATTCATGTTGCGAGCTTTGGTTTGGTGTTTCGATCGTGTATCGTGTATTTCGGACGTTTTGGGCCGTTTTCGTAATTTCTCAAAGTTTGGGGTAATTACTTCCGTTGTCGAATTCCGACACTTCGGGTGGTCGGAATCGTATGTTCTCTTAGATCTTAGATTCGTCTTTGCGAGTACTTCGTAACTGTATCGTCGGTTTATATTCAGGTTCGGGTTTCGGGGTTGTCCGGGCTGTCGGAGTGGCCACGGCCGAGGCGAAGGCTTTGGCCGAGTTACGGCCAAAAGGTGCGATTCTGGCCGTACGTGCTCGGCATAAATGGTGGACGAATGCGATTCTGGCCGTAAGGACTGCCGAATGCAGCCGTAAGTCTTAGTTACGGCCGTAAGGCCTGTCGATTCTGGCCGTAAGCGATCAGCGGTCGGGCGGATTTTGACGAATGCGATTCTGGCCGTAAGGCCCTGCCGGTTACGACCGTAACCCTGCCGGCCATATATAGGCCTGGCTCGGCCATACTTCATTTTTCACCTTCTTTCCTTGTTTTTGTGACGGCTGGCGACGGGAGACTCGGGAAGTCGAGTTCTTGCCCGATTCTAATCAATTCCAAGGCATTTTGGAAGATTCTTGTTGATTATATCATCATCTAATCCCTGTTCTTCGTCCGAGTCAAGGTATTTTGGCTTGAACCATTATTTTTGAAGATTTTGGGGATTTTCCTTTTGATTTCGATTCCAATCCATTTTTGATCAATTAATTGTTGTATAAACGTTGTTTTGAACTTGTTCTACGGATTGGATACTCGTACCTTTGGTTCGTTCGACCCGAGGGGTGATTTCTTTGTTCTTGAAGGGTCTTGAACATTTAATGTCCGATTAAAACTCCGAATGAGTTCCCTTTGATAGTTTGTTGGGATTTCCGTTGTTTTCGGCCTTGATTCTCATCGTAATCATGTTTTATTGTTCCTTACGGAGGATTATAGGTGCTCGATGATTCCGATGTTGAATTCCGTTGGTGATTGATGATTCGTGTGGTGTTTTCCCGTAGTAATTTCGGTGCTATCGCGTTCTTGATAGTGCTCGGGCGTTCGGGGCTGTTCGACCGCATTCCATCCGTCGTCTTGTTGCGAACGTGGTTCCTAGGCAAGTACCTTGTCCATACAATTCTTGTTTTTGTGAATATGATAATTAGTGATCGTCTCTATGTGTTTGTTTGATCGTTTGATTTGAACTTTTAAAAGATTCGGTTTAGCCTCGTTAAGGGCTCACTGTAACACCCCGATATATTCGGAATAATTACAGCGCCGTAAACCCTTTAAGTAAGGATTTACAAGGCTAATTAAAAGAAATGTAAATATAATACAACAGTACCCTAGAAGTTCAAAATTCAAAATCGGTTTCAACTGATCCATTGAGTTCATTAATACAACCATATCGAAATAATATTATTAAAACACACGTACTCGAGTACTGGAAATAATCCAAAAGACAAGTCACAATAACAATACACATCACTGAGCCCCTTCGTCGTCACGTTGGTACTGTGGCTGTTTTCCCACTCCTCGGCTACCTGAACATCAAAACAAATGTCCACCCCTAAAGGGGTTAGCAAAACGATGCTAGTACAAGTA
This sequence comes from Orobanche coerulescens, assembly GCA_033398695.1. NCBI lineage: Eukaryota > Viridiplantae > Streptophyta > Magnoliopsida > Lamiales > Orobanchaceae > Orobanche > Orobanche coerulescens. The sequence goes on along the minus strand of CM065804.1, from coordinate 96,779,403 downwards.
TCATATTAACAAATCGAATATGCAACAACAATGCATAAAAATACATAATCACGGACTTCCGCTGCCGGAATCCAACAATGCGAATCCACAAGATTCCATTAACATAGTATGGGTATTCCAATGATCCAGGCCCCTCAGCATAGATCCCAAGATGATTCCGTCGGACCAACACGAGGTGGAAAACCCCGTCCAATGATCCAGCGCCCTCAGCATAGATCCCAAGATGATCCCGTCGGACCAACACGAGGTGGACATCCGATCCAGCGCACTCAGCATAGATCGTACAACATACACAAATACAAATCATGCATACATATATGCAAAATTGCTATGTCCATCAACATGAACATACAAACACTTGATAACGAATATCATGACAATTCAATGAAATAAATCCCATGTTCAACAACATGAATAAACCACATGCATGCTCAAAATACCAACATGAACAAATTACGATACTTGCCTCAAAGATGGCAAGAACTAATCACTCCGATGATCTCAACACACTCGAAGGCCGCCTCCTTCGATCACACGTTGGCAATGCTCGGCCCTTAACAAAAGAAATAATATAGAATTCATCTCATGTCGTACAAATGTCTAACAATCCGATCTACGGACGAAATCTCTAAAAATGTAATCTGCCTGAGCTACTTAGAGTACACTACGTACTCTACGTAACGTGCGTTAAGCCTATTCGTTAGCGTACATAAACGACGAAGTCTAGCGTACGCTAACTATGTACTGACTGTAATATCCGCATTTTTCTTTCCCTTGTATCTTCATTTTTCGGTGTATTTCTCGGTTGTAGTGACCCTCGTGTATCTTTCAGTGTATCTTTCCCGTCATCTATTGATCTGATTCTCGTTATCGTTGTACGAAACCGCTATTCGGGGTTGCCGTGGATCCATTCCATGTTTCGATGCGTCTTGAGATGTTCTGTTTAACGTTTCGTTCATATCCCGTTGTTTTGGGCAGTTTATATTCTCTATCTAGCGCACGCTAAATTTCCTGCATAGCGCACGCTAGAGGTCCCTTAGTAGCGCACGCTACGTTTACTTCGTAGCGCGTGCTAGCGAATTAGCCCTGGGAGTGGCAGTGCTGTTTCCAACCCTCTGGACTGGCGGATTAGCTTACGCTACATAGTCTAGCGCACGCTAATGTCGGGGGCTAGCGCACGCTGAGATTTCCAGGTAACGTGCGCTAGCGTGAGTGTCCAGTACTGGACAGTTTACTACTGAACTCGGTCAGGCGCCAGTTAGCGCACGCTACATTTGTACGTTAGCGCACGCTAACGGGTCAGGTGAGTTTTGGGCAGTTAGCTTCTGGACTCGGCTGATGTCCAGGTAGCGCACGCTATTGGTCGATAGCGCGCGCTACCTAGAGGTTATTAGCGCACGCTACGTTTCGAGTAGCGCACGCTAACGGCCAGAAATCTGGCTACTGGACTGGGACGCCAATTGTTTGGTCTTTATTTTCATCCCGTTAGCGCACGCTAACCTTGAGGATTAGCGCGCGCTAACACTCCCTGGCTATATAAACCAGGGAGTTGACCGAGATAAACATAATTTCTCATTTCTTCCTCTCTCCGCGGCGAAGGCAATTCCGGGGCGATTTCCTTGGCGATTTCTTCCTCCAATCATCTCATCCAACATCTTTCTTGAGTTCTTGGAGTATTATAACAACATCAACACGAATCTTTCATCCTAATCCACGGTAAATCTCTTAGAACCCTACTTTTGGATAATTTGGGGGTTTTGGGATTTTCTTCCGATCCGTTCCGTTTTGTTGGTGGATTCATGACCAATATGATTAATCTTGTTGGTATAATTAGTTTTCCTATGGATTCATGGCATATTTTCATGGTTTTGCGAAATCGAGAGGGTTTGGTTGTGGTCCGCCCTCGTTGTTATTTTTGAACGAATATACATGAATCGTAGGCGGGTTTTCGGGTGTATTCCATTTCCGTAATCATTTAAGAGTGGTTGTGATTGTGTTATTCGAATCGTTAGGTTCATTCGTCGGTTCCTCGCGGTCATGCTGGATTCTTCCGTTCCGTTCGTGTCATCGTCTATTAATCGAGGCAAGTATCCTTATGAACTAACAATCTTGACATAGTAGTATTGTATGAGAAATGGTGTGTGTGTGTGTATGCTCACTACGGGTTAGATCCGACGGGGTCTCAGTAGGGGTCCACAGAGACGTGGATCGACGAGCTTGCTTTTAACCACTACAGGTTAGATCCGACGGGGTCTCGGTAGGGGTCCACAGAGACGTGGATCGACGGTTAATTGTGGTGCATTTTACAAATGTGATTTGATTATGGCATTTCCGGAAATGAGTGTTTTGGAACTATGCTTTTCTTGATTGCATGCATTTACTATATGTGTAAGATGTAAGTTGTTCATTTGGTTACTTGTACTAGCGTAATTGCTAACCCCTCTGGGGACCCGTTTTGGGGAAATTCGTTTTATGAATTTCAGGTCAGGTTCATCGAGACGAACGGGCGCTGGACCAGTATGCGGATGACGGTCGTGCGTGATGATTGTGCACGAGTGATGTCTTAGTGTCTTCTATCTTTTTATATTTTGTGGTTTTGTTTAAACTAATAGAAGTACTCGAGTACTTAAGAATTTTCACTCGTCTGGATTGTATTGTTGTTTATCATGTTTGTGTCGAATTATGGTGTTATGTTGACCGGTTGAACCGGGTGGATTATTTTGTTGGGCGTCTTTATGACGAGGTGTTATTCTGTTGTTCTGTGAGTCGATGAGTATGATGTTTGACCAGCCTGGTGGGTCCTATGTAGGGATTCACGGCGCTGTAATATACCTCGAATATCTTGGTGGTGTTACAGAAAATGGTATCAGAGCACTAGGTTATGGATACCTAGGCTTGTCGGTTTATTGGGTCTTGTTGTGTTTTGTTTTGCACATCATCGTCACGCTGCCATGATTCCGGTACTACCAGTGTCCGTAAGTTTTTCCTTCCTCTGTTCCTTATTCCCTTGTATCGCACCTTTGATTCTCGATTTGTGATTGTTCTTTTCTTGTACTTACCATCGTATGGCTTTTGCTACTTATTTAACGCCAGTATGGATGCTGGAAGAGGCCGTGGTCGTGGACGCGGCCGAGGACGTGGGGCAGCCGGTGGGGCGGCCACGTCGCAATCTTCGGGAGCCGGCAGTACCGGTGACCATCATAGCCATGCTTCTTCTCAGGAGCGTGCCGACCTTGGTATTGCGGCCGTTATGCAGCAAATGGTGAACCAAATGGCGGCGATAGCTCAGGCGGTTCAGAACCCGGATCAGGACCACGCTAATCGGGGCGGAGCGGATCGTTGGCTCCAAGATGTTATCAAGATGCATCCTCCTCAGTTTTCGGGAGCTTCAGACCCGATTGGCTGGGAAGGGTGGATCAAGGAGATAATTAAAGTCTTCACTGCTACCAACTGTCCCGAGGACCGTAAGGTCCCTATTGCCCAGTACTTTCTCACCGGGGCGCTTCTGGTGGTGGGAGGCCGTTGGGCCCAAAGATCATCTTTGCTTCGTGGTGAGTTTCAAGAATTGATGGAGATCGAATATTGCCGTGGCGATCGAGACAGGCTCGGGTACATGCTTTTTATGATGCTCAACCGCGGGATATCCCCGTATCTCAAGCTATTGCTGATTTTAACAAGGAGTTGGGTTATGTGAAGACCCAAGTTGTCGAGGAGAGCGAAAAAATTTTCCATTTTTCCAGACGGATGAAGTTGTCGATTCGGGACTATATGTCGGGGCTTGTCTGTACTACCTTGAAAGATTACCAGAGTAGGGCCCTTGCTTATGACATGTCGGTGACGGCTAGCGAGGCGGCCCACGAGAGCAAGAAACATAAGTCCGCCGGGAACTTTTCGGGCCACAAGGGTGGGGGTCAGCAGAAATCCCAATCTGCTAACTTCCCCGCCGGCGGGGCTCCAGCTCGTTCCGCTGGGGGTCCTCGTGGAACTACCAGTGCTTCTTTCCGTGATGTAAAGTGTTTCAATTGTGGCCGTACAGGCCACGTCAGTCGTACTTGCTTGAGCCCTTTACTGACGTGTAATCAGTGTGGCTAGCCGGGCCACAAGGCTGCTTTCTGTGCTGAGAGGGAGAGAATTCTTGGTGCCCGGGCTTCCACTCCAGCGCCTAGGGAACCAAGCGTGAATCAAGGATCGTTTGCTTTTCAGTCCCCACCGAGTGCCAGTCAAGGGAGGGGTCGGGGTCAGACCGCCAGAGGGGGAGCTTATAGTGTCGGCTCCGCCCATTCGCGGGTTTATGAGATGCGGAAAGCCGATGACCCAGCAGCTACTGTGGCGACAGGTACCGTTCATATTCTTTCTCATCCTGTCAGTGTGCTTTTCGATTCGGGTGCTACGCATTCGTTCATATCTCTGGAGTGTGTGCGCCGTTTGAGTCTCGACTATTTGATGCCTTGTGAACCCTTCATCGTTAAGCTTCCTAGCGGTGATAGGATCGTTGGTGATCAGGAGGTTCGAGACTGTTCTGTGCTTATTTGTGAGAGGGCTTGGCCCTCTAATCTTATTGTTGTGGGTATCGAGAGTGAGGATTTGATTCTTGGGGATGATTGGCTCGAGCGGCATGGTGCGATCATGAACTACCGCACGAGAATCATCACTATTTCAGCCGAGGACGGCACCGAGCACTCTTTCGCGGGGCAAAAGAGGGGAAACCAGAAGTTCGTTATTAATGCATTGAAGGCAATGAGACTCCTGCGAAAGGGGTGTACTGGTTATTGGTGCTACGCCTTGAAGGCAGAGAGTAGTGGAGTCGAGCTGTCTTCGATTCCAATCGTTAGTGAGTTTCCTGATGTATTTCCTGAAGAGTTACCGGGATTGCCACCGGATCGTGAGGTCGAGTTTGCTATAGAGATAGAGCCGGGCGCGGCTCCGGTTTCTAAGGCGCCGTATCGTATGGTGCCTTCAGAGATGACAGAATTAAAGAAGCAGTTGAGCGAGCTTCTTGAGTTGGGGTATATTCGACCGAGCGCCTCGCCTTGGGGCGCACCGGTCCTGTTTGTGCGGAAGAATGATGGTTCACTACGTTTGTGTATCGACTATCGCGAACTAAACAAGGTGACCATCAAGAACAAGTATCCCTTGCCGAGAATTGATGACTTGTTCGATCAGTTGCAGGGAGCTGCGGTATTCTCGAAGATCGATTTGAAATCGGGGTACTATCAGCTTCGGGTGAGAGAGTCCGACGTACCGAAAATAGCTTTTCGGACGAGATACGGACATTATGAGTTTGTAGTTATGCCTTTCGGGTTAACTAATGCGCCGGCGGTGTTCATGCAGTTGATGAACAAAATATTTATCGAGTATTTGGATAAGTGTGTCGTCGTTTTCATTGACGATATTCTTATTTATTCGAGGAACGATGAAGAGCATGCCCAACATTTGCGGATAGTGTTAGACATTTTGATGACCGAGCAACTCTATGCGAAGTTCTTGAAATGTGAGTTCTGGCTGAAGGAAGTGATGTTTTTAGGTCACGTGATTTCAGCCGAGGGGGTTCGTGTGGATCAGCAGAAAATTGAGGCAGTGTTGGATTGGGCACCGCCCACAAATGTGAAGGAGGTCCGTAGTTTCTTGGGTTTGGCTGGATACTACCGTAGGTTCATCGAGGGCTTCTCAAAACTAGCTCGGCCACTTACGCAGTTGCTCCAGAAATCCGAGAAGTTCGTCTGGAATGACGAGAGGCAGTCGAGTTTTGACGAACTGAAGAAGCGTTTGACTTCAGCCCCGGTTTTAGCATTGCCATGTGGCAACGAGGGTTTTGCTGTTTATAGCGATGCTTCGGGACAGGGTCTTGGGTGCGTGTTGATGCAGCACGACAAGACCATTGCTTATGCATCGAGACAGCTGAGGCCGTATGAGCTTAACTACCCTACACATGATTTGGAGTTAGCGGCAGTTGTTTTTGCGCTAAAGATTTGGCGTCACTATCTTTTCGGCTCTGCATGTCAGATTTTTACCGATCATAAATGTCTGAAATACATATTTATTCAGCGGGAGTTGAATATGAGGCAGAGGAGGTGGTTAGAGCTGATTAAGGATTATGACCTCGAAATCTTTTATCATCCGGGCAAGGCGAACGTCGTGGCTGACGCCTTGAGTCGGAAACCGATGGCGTTGCGAATGCTTGAGATCCTTACATCTCAGTCTGAGCTTCGGAGGGCTTTGATCGAGTTAGATGTTGAGGTTTTGTTGCCTGGAGCTGTCGGGCAACTTTGTGCTTTAGAGATTTCGTCATCTTTGATCGATGAAATTAAGCTGAAGCAGTTAGAGGATCCGATGATTACTCAAATCCGAGAGAACGTTCTTAAGGGAAAGTCTCATGGGTTTGTGATTCACGAGGATGGTGTTTTGAGGTTCCAGAGTCGGCTTTGTGTGCTGAACGACCCAGAGTTGCGACAGAGTATTTTGCGTGAGGCCCATACTACACCTTATTCTGTTCATCCTGGTTCGAGTAAGATGTACAAGGACCTGAGGAGGAATTTCTGGTGGAACGATATGAAGGAGGAGGTCGCACAGTTTGTCGCCAGATGTTTGACTTGTCAACAGGTCAAAATCAAGCATCAGCGACCGGCTGGGTTATTGCAGTCACTTCCCGTTCCGGAATGGAAATGGGAAGATATATCGATGGATTTCGTTACGAGTTTGCCGAGATCGAGGTCGGGCATGAATATAGTATGGGTGATTGTTGATCGTCTGACCAAGTCGGTACATTTTCTGGGCATCAAGGACACTTGGGGCCCGGAGAAGTTGGCTCGTGTGTTTATCGCGCATATTGTGAGACTTCACGGTACTCCGAAGTCTATTGTTTCGGATCGTGATGGCCGTTTCGTATCGCACTTTTGGCAGCCAGTGCATAAGGCGTTGGGTACCCGTTTGCATTTGAGTACCTCTTTTCATCCCCAGTCAGATGGACAGTCGGAACGCACTATCCAGACATTCGAAGATATATTGCGTGCTTGTGCCCTCGATTGGAGTAGCGATTGGGAGGAACATTTGCCATTGATCGAATTCACGTACAACAACAGTTGGCACGCGTCGATTCGGATGGCACCGTATGAGGCACTTTATGGGCGGCGATGTCGATCACCAATTTGTTGGAATGAGACGTCCGATTTGGTCGGGACCGAGCCGGATGTCGTTTTAGAGACGAGGCGGAAGATAGAATTGATTCGGGAACGGATGTTGACTGCCCAGAGTTGACAGAAGTCGTATGCCGATGTCCGTCGTCGACCTTTGGAATTCGAGGCGGGAGACCACGTTTTGCTTAAGGTGTCGCCGATGAAGGGAGTTTTTCGTTTCGGGAAGAAGGGGAAGTTGAGTCCGAGATTTATTGGACCCTTTGAGATTCTCGAGCGAGTCGGTGAGTTGGCATACCGTTTGGCGTTACCTCCAGCCTTGAGTCATGTTCATAGCGTTTTTCATGTTTCCCAGTTGAGGAAATATGTCCCGGATCCTAGTCACGTCATCGATTATGGTGAGATTGATGTCGCCGAGGATATTACTTTCGAGGAGCGTCCTTTGAAGATTTTGGAGCATCGTGAGAAACGACTGAGGCATAAGACCATCCCTTTGGTCAAAGCGCAGTGGTCGAGACACGGTGTCGAGGAGGCAACTTGGGAGACCGAGGATAGCATGCGTGCTAGCTACCCTGAGTTGTTTGTTTCTTAAGTTTCGGGACGAAACTTATTTTTAGAGGGGTAGAATGTAATATCCGCATTTTTCTTTCCCTTGTATCTTCATTTTTCGGTGTATTTCTCGGTTGTAGTGACCCTCGTGTATCTTTCAGTATATCCTTCCCGTCATCTATTGATCTGATTCTCGTTATCGTTGTACGAAACCGCTATTCGGGGTTGTCGTGGATCCATTCCATGTTTCGATGCGTCTTGAGATGTTCTGTTTAACGTTTCGTTCATATCCCGGTGTTTTGGGCCGTTTATATTCTGTATCTAGCGCACGCTAAAATTCCTGCATAGCGCACGCTAGAGGTCCCTTAGTAGCGCACGCTATGTTTACTTCGTAGTGCGCGCTAGCGAATTAGCCCTGGGAGTGGCAGTGCTGTTTCCAACCCTATGGACTGGCGGATTAGCGTACGCTACATAGTCTAGCGCACGCTAATGTCGGGGGCTAGCGCACGCTGAGATTTCCGGGTAACGTGCACTAGCGTGAGTGTCCAGTACTGGACAGTTTACTACTGAACTCGGTCAGGCGCCAGGTAGCGCACGCTACATTTGTATGTTAGCGCACGCTAACGGGTCAGGTGAGTTTTGGGCAGTTAGCTTCTGGACTCGGCTGATGTCCAGGTAGCGCACGCTATTGGTCGATAGCGCGCGCTACCGAGAGGTTATTAGCGCACGCTACGTTTCGAGTAGCGCACGCTAACGGCCAGAAATCTGGCTACTGGACTGGGACGCCAATTGTTTGGTCTGTATTTTCATCCCGTTAGCGCACGCTAACCTTGAGGATTAGCGCGCGCTAACACTCCGTGGCTATATAAACCAGGGAGTTGACCGAGATAAACATAATTTCTCATTTCTTCCTCTCTCATGGCGGCGATTAAGGCGATTTCCTTGGCGATTTATTCCTCCAATCATCTCATCCAACATCTTTCTTGAGTTCTTGGAGTATTATAACAACATCAACACGAATCTTTCATCCTAATCCACGGTAAATCTCTTAGAACCCTACTTTTGGATAATTTGGGGGTTTTGGGATTTTCTTCCGATCCGTTCCGTTTTGTTGGTGGATTCATGACGAATATGATTAATCTTGTTGGTATAATTAGTTTTCCTACGGATTCATGGCATATTTTCATGGTTTTGCGAAATCGAGAGGGTTTGGTTGTGGTCCGCCCTCGTTGTTATTTTTGTACGAATATACATGAATCGTAGGCGGGTTTTCGGGTGTATTCCATTTCCGTAATCGTTTAGGAGTGGTTGTGATTGTGTTATTCGAATCGTTAGGTTCATTCGTCGGTTCCTCGCGGTCGTGCTTGATTCTTCCGTTCCGTTCGTGTCATCGTCTATTAGTCGAGGCAAGTATCCTTATGAACTTACAATCTTGACATAGTAGTATTGTATGAGAAATGGTGTGTGTGTATGCTCACTACGGGTTAGATCCGACGGGGTCTCGGTAGGGGTCCACAGAGACGTGGATCGACGAGCTTGCTTTTAGCCACTACGGGTTAGATCCGACGGGGTCTCGGTAGGGGTCCACAGAGATGTGGATCGACGGTTAATTGTGGTGCATTTTACAAATGTGATTTGATTATGGCATTTCCGGAAATGAGTGTTTTGGAACTATGCTTTTCTTGATTGCATGCATTTACTATATGTGTAAGATGTAAGTTGTTCATTTGGTTACTTGTACTAGCGTAATTGCTAACCCCTCTGGGGACCCATTTTGGGGAAATTCGTTTTATGAATTTCAGGTCAGGTTCATCGAGACGAACAGGCTGGACCAAGATATGCGGATGACGGCCGTGCGTGATGATTGTGCACGAGTGATGTCTTAGTGTCTTCTATCTTTTTATCTTTTGTGGTTTTGTTTGAACTAATAGAAGTACTCGAGTACTTAAGAATTTTCACTCGTCTGGATTGTATTGTTGTTTATCATGTTTGTGTCGAATTATGGTGTTATGTTGACCGGTTGAACCGGGTGGATTATTTTGTTGGGCGTCTTTATGACGAGGTGTTATTCATTGTTACGTGAGTCGATGAGTATGATGTTTGACCCGGCTGGTGGGTCCCATGTAGGGATTCACGGCGGCTGTAATATACCTCGAATATCTTGGGGTGTTACACGTGATCCTCTCGATCACCGGACTCGCTTTGATGACATAACGTACGTTACGTACCAAACATAGCGTACGTTAACTTATGCCCAATAGCATACGTTAATATACATATCTTAGCGTGCGCTAACCGTGCATGGCAGTTCACTACAGGGCAGTAGACTTGATCTAATGGTGATGAAACTCATGAAATCTTCAGTGTTAATATAGGTCATCTCCATGCATATCATGTTCATACGGTTTATGAATGATCTTACGGATTAAACGACTCCGAGATACAAGGATACGTATAATCATCACAACACCATAATTCACCTTGATCTTCAAGAAAATATCCTAAGTTCAATCCATTCTATGTCCCAAAATGTATAATTCCATTATGTAAAAACATAAGAACTTGATAATCTCCATAAACTGGCCATAATCGGTTTTGTAGCTTCATGAATGTGCTTCGGAGTTTAAACACTAAAAGGTTCAATAGTCTAAACGATGAAGAAGTACCGAAACATCAAAAATATCCTTCTAACAACATGATGTTCGACTACGTACGAATTTAACTGACTAGATAATCTCAAATCATGATCAAAACATCCTTAAGAATACTACTTCAATTGGTGAAGAATCACCTACCTCAAAGTAGTGAAGAACAAGGAGGAACTTGAAGAAAATCCAACACTGAGAGCTTGAACACCAATCTCCAATGATCTAAAATCTTCAAACTCGTGCTAGGATGTTGATATGAGAGGTTTAGGATGGAGAGAGTAACTCTCTAAGTCTCAGAAATCGAGTTTGGGAAGTGAAGAAAATCTAAAAAAATGAAAAAGGGTGCTGTTTTATATAAAGGAAATAGTTATTAGCGCGCGCTAGTCCATATCCATAGCGTGCGCTAACGGCCATACGAAGCTTACTGACCTCACTGTACTCAACATTTAGCGTGCGCTATCCTCATACCAGTAGCGTGCGCTAAACAGCGTTGACTCGGCTTTTTCCAAAAGCCGTCCAGGTTCATCCCGACATGTCCCGACCAAGATCCGCAGCCGATCTCACCTACCACCCTGTCTTAATCATGTTGACTACGTATAGCGCGCGCTAATGTTCATGCACAACGTGCGCTACGAACCCAAATTAGAGTACGCTACGCTTAGTCGATAGCGTGCGCTACATGTGCAAAAATCACCATTTTGAACACCTTCATGAAATCATATGCTCAACAACACCGGATCATGAAATACGAAGAATAATACTCAGATCAAAATACAACAAATACAATATCACAAGGTTCAAATACACATCAGAAATCTCGGGTATTACATCCTCTCTCCCTAAAAAGAAGTTTCGTCCCGAAACTTAAGATGAAAACAACTCTGGATACCTAGTCTTCATACTATCCTCCATTTCCCAAGTGGCCTCTTCAACTCCGTGTCGTGACCATTGCACTTTAACCAAGGGTATTGGTTTATTCCTCAATTGTTTGATCCGACTCTCAAGTATCTTGATTGGTCTCTCTTCGAAGGTGCCGTCATTAGCTATCTCGATCTCGTCGAAATCAATAATATGACTGGGATCTGATACATACTTCCGCAATTGGGATACGTGAAACACATTGTGAACATGACTCAGCGATGGCGGTAAGGCCACCCTGTATGCTAAATCCCCAACTCTCTTGAGGATCTCAAATGGTCCGATATATCTCGGACTTAGCTTACCCTTCCTCCCAAAACGGAAAATTCCCCGAGTAGGAGACACCTTCAATAGTACGTGGTCCCCAATCTCAAACCCCAGTGGGCGACGACGCACATTTGCATAAGATTTCTGTCGACTCTGGGCAGTCAACAGTCTTTCCCGAATCAGGGCTATCTTCTCTTGAGTCTGAACTATCAATTCCGGATCTATCCTGATCGAGTCCGAAGAATCATCCCAGCACAGGGGTGATCGGCATCTTCTCCCGTACAAAGCTTCAAATTGTGCCATCTTAATAGAAGCATGCCAACTATTGTTATAGGTGAATTCAATCAACGGCAAGTGAACTTCCCAACCAGTTGACCAATTCAAGACACAAGCTCTAAGCATGTCTTCTACTGTCTGAATAGTTTCAAAATTTAATTGCGTAATAATATCCTTTTTTTCTCTCTCTCTCTCTCTCTCTCTCTCTCTATATATATATATATATATATATATATATATATATATGGCAAGAAAAATGGCTGCAAAATAAATCCAATACTATTACCACAACATTTCCTAATGTTATTCAAAGCCGCCGCCAAATTGCCAATGGGGAAGCATCACTGAAAAAAAAAATCACCGATACAAAAGGGGAAATTGCCAAATCGGTTACCTTCAAAACCAGTCTGGCGGATGGTGGAAGGCGAAACGATGGAAAACGGGCGAAGCTCACGACTGATGATGGACGGCTGAAGGCGAAAACATGGCTGAAGGTGGAAGGCGAAACGACGGACCACGGACGACGGCTTCGTTGCTGGGTGCGGCGGTCGGTGCTGGGGCGGCGGTCGGTGCTGGGGCGGCGGTCGGCTTCGCCTTCTTCGGCGGTAGGGTTCCTGCACGAAGAAGTAATTGAAGTGAAGAAAGAAAAAAATAACAATCAGTCCCGTTTTTTATATGTAAGGGCACTTTAGCCGACGAGACAGTCGTCGTCATCTAAACTCTAAATGCTTCGGACTTTAGCCGACGACTGTCGTCGGCTAAACTGTTTCGACTCGACCGTGTCGAATGACTCGATTGGGTTACATGTCCAGAAACCTTTTGGAAATTTAGAACACTTCGACACGGGCGGTGTCATTTGACACGGGCCATGTCACTTTAGCCGACGGCAGTCGTCGGCTAAACTAATTCCAAAAAAAAAACATGACCCAGTGATGTAGGGGTTCGAACCTGCCATTTATATAAGTGACATGGCATTTCACCACTGGGTCATGTTTATCATTCGTACATTTAAAAACTTTTTTTATATTTATACATATACTAATATTTAATATTCTTTGACTTTAATTATAAATAATATATTTATAAATATATATATATATATAATGATTATATATTGTATATATTTATACATTTTTATATAATAATATATATACTTATACAGTTTATTATAATAATATAGATATATTTAATACAAAATTAAGATATCTATATATTTAATAATAATTTTTACAGACTTTAGCCAATTTACTGTCAAACTAAACTAAATTCTAAAAATATATTTATACATATATTAATATTTTATGTTCTTTGAATTTGATTATAAATATATATTTATCAATATATATATATATATATAATGATTATACATTTGTACATATTTATTCAATTTTTATATAATGAAATTTTATATATAAATTTAATTATAAATATATTTAATAAAAATTATAATATCTACACTTTAGCCGAAGGCCATTGTCGGCTAAACTATAAATGCTACGGACTTTAGCCGACGACAGTCGTCGGCTAAAGACGTTGATATGGATCAATCCAAGTTTTCAGCAGCTCTTTCAAAAGTTCCTGCGAAGGGTAACTTAGTTATTTTGCCTTGAAGGCAAGATTCACAAGTTGGATAAGAATCTGATCCCAATAGACCCGTAAGCCCATCTTTCTCCATTTTATGAACCATGGTCTGACCAATATGACCAAGTTTAAGATGTCACTTAAGTGCTTGGTTTGTTCATCCCTACCACGCTTCCTAGTTATAGTGTTCACAGTTGTTTTATTCTTTAGATTTAAATGGTATAAACTATTTAATAATGTAGCAGTACCAACTAATTTATTTCCGAAATAAATACGACAAGACCCATCTTCAATAAAGAAGTAAAATCCCTTTCGGCCCATGACTGGAATTGATACAATATTCTTGTGCCCCTTCAGCAAAACAAGTACATCATCTAAAGTACGAATAAAACCAGATTCTAAATCCAACATAAGAGATCCAATATCAGAAGTGTAACGCCCCGATTTTTGAGCCTGCATTTAATTTATAATTTATAGAAAGCGCATGAATGATTTTAAATGTCCAACAATTTATTTACAAAATTTATTTCTATTTATTAAATAAGGTCAAAATTTTCCTTATTCGCATATCATGATTGTAGTTTACGCTCCAGACTCGAGTCATTTCGTCATATATATTCAAGTGGTCATTATTTATTTTATGATAGTGTTATTAATTATTCAAGTATAATACTAACACTACTATCAATAATGTTATTATTATTATTAATATTATTAATACCATTTTATTAAGTATTAATATTATTATTATTGTTATCATTATCATCTTTCAGATTTATTTCATGATCAATATTACCAATTAATTATTATTATACATTTACTATTATTATTATACCATTTATAATTAACCACATATTATAAATTAACCAATTATGATTAAACCACACTAATCATAATTAAGAATTCTTTCCCCAGATCGATCTTACTCTTCTCTCATTTTATTAAATCTCCTCAATACTTATACAACATAAATTCTAATGCAACTTAAACACTTCAAACCTATATCTATAAATACAATTCTCATCACAATAATTCACTTTCCACCAAATACATCAGGTAACTCGAACTGTTAGTTAGGGGCTGTTTAATTGTGACTTAATCAGCTTAATGGGTAAAATGTCTTATTCGCTCAGACGTCTGGAGGTGTTTACTTGTGGCTTAATGGCTTATCCAGGAAGACAAAAATGGCTTATTCATTAAGCATGAAAAGGGACGTTGTCCCCATTAAGACAAAAAAATGACTCCCCTACCCCTATTTGAAAACCACACATTTATATATACAATATAAATAATTTAGGACAAAAAAATGACTCTCCTGTTCCCATTATATATACTCATTTATATATAGAATATAAAAATTTAAGTCTTAATATAAATGAATGTAATATATATTATTCATATATAAATAATATACATTATTAATTTATATATAATGTTTGTTACTATATATTATTGTATAAATAAACTTTTGTATCAACAAAATATCATATATATTATAAATATATAAATAAATATTATATATTACTTATATATTAACATTTATTCATATGTATAATATTTATTATATATGTTCTTATATATTTAAAATATATTTCTATATATGAATATATATTATAAATTATACGTATTATTTATATACGTATTAAATATTTTATATATTACTTACAATCAAAATTGAATCATTTATGTATAATATTTTATTTAAATTTAAATAATATATATCTAGAAGATGAGTCAAACTTGATTTTTCAATAATATTTAAATTTGTCTACTTTGTATTTGAATTTGGCTACTTTGTGATTTAACTTGACTTTTTTGTGTTTGAAATTGGATTTTTAAATACTTTATGAATTTATGTTTGATTTTTGGATTATACCATTTATATTGCTTAAAAAATAAACAACAATTTATAAAACAATTTATAATTCATATTCAAGGGTAAATCGGTCATTTCTATTATTCAGAAGATGAAAAAATAAACAGCATCATCAATTTACCCAGACAGACATATTTACCAAGACAGACAAATTTAACGAGACAGATACAATTTACAAGTAAAACAAGGTTGGTAAACAGCCCCTTAGTCTCATGTTTAATATCGAATATTTTTATAATCAAAATTTTCAATAGAACTCTTCATCCCCCAAATCACGGCTGGATGAATTCAAGGAAACTTAAAACTGCTTAACTCGTCGGAACCCATCAAAGTCGGGTTCAGTTCCAAACCAAACCAACAAAAATCACAAAAACGGGAATCATAAACACTGTAAACCAAAACTTAATACTTTTCAATTTTCCCGAGCAGACGAACCCGAATTCGGGAACCAAATTAACCCAAACCTTCAGTCACATACGATTCGCCGTCGCCATAGCTTCTCGATTCGTCAGTGGCTGACCCATCCCAATGCGACCGCGGTCGAACGTGTACACCATCTGAAGCGGGCTTCCGCCGCTATCCACCGAAGAACGTTGTTCGCGGAGAGCTTCAACCGCCGCTGCCAGGAATCGCCCGTCAATCTCACTGTGACGGCATGTCCATTACATTTTTGTTTTCGGTTGTGAGTGTGTGTGAGTGTGTCTTTCCGTTTTGCAGGCCAGGAAGAATTCTTTTCTTTTCGAAATCGGTACTGCCGAGAAGAAATTGTTTAGTGAAGGGAATTTTTTAGAGAGAGTTTAGAGAGGGAGTCAGGAGGAAGACGATGTGAGAAGGGATAGTGAGAGGTGTCAGCCGATAGGTTAGGTTTGAGGGTTTTTATACCCGAGAAATTTTAGGGTTATATTTAACCCCCAGATTTCTGGATTTCTCCAATCTAACCCAACTCTTTTTCTAGTTATTCAATTTGACCCCATTCAACTTTAAAACCTCAATTTCAGTCCTCAGTTTTCTCGATTCTTTTAATTTGATCCCAACCAATATTTAATATTTAAAATTAGATCTCTTTTACACAATATATAAATTCAATAAATTATATTAATTTATTTTGTACGCTATGTTAATATTAGAATTTTATTGTTATTTTAGGAGATAAGGACTCGGAGCCTAGGACTTGAACTGCATTCGCATCCCAATTTTCAAGGATTATCATCGTATTTCGAGGTGGGGATTTTACGCTTGTTTTATTTAATGCATGATGTTACTTGTATATATGCTTGTTTCTTACCAAACATTTATATGCTCAAAGTTTGCATATTAATTATGTTGTAGCCTCCAATGAGTAGTAGGAATAATGTGCTCAAAGTTTGCATATTATTTACGTTGTAGCCTCCAATGAGTAGTAGGCATATTGTGCTCAAAGTTTGCATATTATTTACGTTGTAGCCTCCAATGAGTAGTAGGCATTATGCACAAAGTTCGCATATTAATGGCCCTCGGGCAATCACCAGGTTCAGACATGTCATATCTACTTGACAACATGTATGTATTTAAATTTAACAAAGCGTTCCCTCCTCATTGAGCGAGTTGAAAGCTCACCCCATTATTTAAATCTTTCAGGTTGAGGAGTCTGGCATGGCGGGCAAAGGCGTGGCGTGATAATAATATTTATCAGCTTTTTTTTTATTTATTTCGTTCATTTAAAGTTTTAACTTTAGTTTCAATGTCATGTTGAATATTATGGGTATTTGAAATATTGAGAATTTATTTTTATTTACTTGCGAAATGGATGACCTTATTTCAATTTCCACTGCAATTATTCAATTATATTTTTTTGGGATGTTTAATCTCCCTTGAAATTATTTTAAAAAGATATTTTGAAAAGTGGTCGCCACATAAGTGGTATCCGATGGGTTTACGGTTCTGTAGACTCGTTAGAATAATTTTTTTTTCAAACTAAATTTTCCTTTTTTCGCAAATATTTAAAACTTTAATGGCATCTATGATTATTATCAGCCACCGTCGCCGCTCCACGTCAACTCCAAGGTACACATTTCAAGTTATGTTTATGTTGTAATCATAACAAAGTTTTACGGTTATGAGATTCAACTCATTTTTGAATCATGTTGCAATACCATGTTTATATTTTAGAGATGATATGCTATTGAGATTCATAATAAATGTTGGACATGTATGTGCTTTCGTATAAATTTATAAACATGTAGATGCGTTCGTATAGCACTACTAGAACGTCTATTGGGAGCAGTTAACCCTTAGACGCGATGTAAATTTTTATTTCGATCATTTATGAGGAGATTCATGAGAAGTTATTGACTATAATGTACTCGAGGACCATGGCAACTCGTGGACGTGGACGCCCAGCTAACCGAGGTTCTGATAATCTTGGAGGTTAGAATGCCAATGCTGGAGCTGGTGGTGATGGTAACGGAGGTCAAGATAACCACAATAATAATGAGCCAACTCTTACCCAAGCACAAGTTGTGCAGCAGTTCCGACGTTTCATACCACCATCATTCAATGGTCGAGAAGGACCAGCTTTTGTCGACGAATGGTTGATGTCATTGGAGCGTACCCTTGAGATCATTGGGTGCACCGATGCGCAAAAGATTCTTTGCGCCCAGTATCAAATGGTAGAGGATGCTGGACGCTGGTGGATGAACTATTGACGTTTGAGGCCGGCAGCCGAGCGTGCTGCATTAACTTGGGACCGGTTCAAGGAACTAGTGATGGAACAGCACTATCCACAGCACTACCGAGAGAATATGGAGAGAGATTTCTGGAACCTTGAGCAAGGGAGCTTATCGGTTGAAGAATATGAGAGAAAATTCAACCAAATCAGCTTCTTTTTCGAGCACATGGTGGATACTGACCACAAGAGAGACCTTAAGTTCCGGAGTGGTTTATGCTCGAGTATTCGTCACATCGTGGCTGGTCATGGGGTGCTACCGTATACCGAGACAGTGTTCAGATCTCAAGAGGTTGAAGCTAGTCAGAACTTGAGTCCTCAACCAGCTGCTAAGTCATCATCTGGGAAGAGAGGTTGGAAAGGTAATCAATCTAAGTCGGCAGCTTCCAATAAGCATAATAAGGTAGATGAGAAATCTGGACCGGGTGCGCCGATCACTAGGCATGCATGCCCAAAGTGTGGTAAGAATCATGGCGGGGAGTGTTTGTATGTAAAAGGTGTCTGCTATAATTGCGGGAAGCCAGGTCACACAATGAAGAGATAAATTCACCACTAGAAGGGGGGTTGAATAGTGGTGGTGCGGAATACCGAAATTTCTTGCGAGTAAAAGGAAAATAATGCGGAAAATAAAGACTCAAGAATTTATAGAGGTTCGGCAACTTGCCTACGTCCTCTCTCCGACTTTCTTTTTCTATTGGCTAAAGAAAAACCACAACCTTAACTCGTCTTCTATTGGTCCGAGTTCACAACCGTTACAATCCGCTTGTCTTCTATCGGTCCAAGCTCAACCTTTCCCTCAATATGAATAATTGTTTATCTAGTGTTCTATAGGAACTAGATAATCCTCACTGCATTTAATATGGGAGTATAATCCTAATAATGCCGGATCAAAGATCCTAATAACACCGGATTAGTGACTCTTGATTCGCTTTCTTTTTCGCTCAAGTGTAAGTGATGCAACACTTACAACCAAATGAAAGAATACAAGGAATAATGTATAATACAATTGAAATCGCTCTTGTATCTTACTTTTCTCACAACTTGTAATACAACAAAATATGTAAATCTGAGCTCAAGAATGCTTTGATTGCTTGTATGCTAGAATGCTTGAATGCTTGAAGTTGTGTATTTGATACCCAAGTCCTTCGGGTATTTATAGGAGTGAGACAGCCTTCAAAATCTGAAAAAATATACTATTAGCGTGCGCTAATAGATCCTTGTAGCGTGCGTTAGCGAATTTTGACTTGAGTTCTCCGAACGGTCACAAAGACTGTTGCAACGGTAAAATTCTGTGATTAGCGTGCGCTAGTACTGATATGGTAGCGTGCGCTATCGTCTTGGTCAACTAGTCTTCGATCTTGACTTTGACAAAATCCGATTTCCTCTCCAACGTCTCTTTTTCCAACGGCTAAATCATGATTAGCGTGCGCTAGCATTAATTAAATCCAATATTTCCAGATTTTCCGGATCTGCATTGACTCTTGCTTCCAACGGTTGAATTTCAAACGGTAAACTGCATATTCCATTTAGCGTGCGCTAGCACCTTTACTTTAGCGTGCGCTACTGAATTATTTCAATAACGTACGTTGCCTTGTGTAGCGTACGTAAAGACCTAGACGAAGTGAGTCCAGTGGCTACTGGACTACTGACCATTATTTCGGTAGCGTGCGCTAGATATGAAAATTAGCGTGCGCTAAGTCTTCACTTTAACGTACGTAAGAATATGTCTGTAGCGTGCGCAACGTCCAATTCTGAATTCCTTTCACTGACTTCTGGAGACTTGCGATAGCGTGCGTTATGTATGTTGTATAGCGTGCGCTATCTATAGTTTATTAGCGTACGCTATCATTCAATAGTTTGCGTGCGCTATCGATTCAGGCGACTTGAGTAGGCTGCAGCTGACTTGACTGGGCTGTGTATGAGAGTCTCGATAGCGTGCGCTACGGTATGATACGTAGCGTGCGCTAGCCATATTGTGTCCCTTCAAAATATTATCGATCCGAGATAGATCCAATTAAATGTTTTGTATGTAACCATCATCAAAATACATTTTGTGTCAACAATCTCCCCCTTTTTGATGATGTCAAAACATTTAATTAATACCGCAAAAGCGTTTTGAAGAGATTCGAATCAAGATAAACTTGTTCGATATGTTAG
The DNA here is from genome assembly GCA_033398695.1 of Orobanche coerulescens. Classification (NCBI taxonomy): domain Eukaryota; kingdom Viridiplantae; phylum Streptophyta; class Magnoliopsida; order Lamiales; family Orobanchaceae; genus Orobanche; species Orobanche coerulescens. Next base: position 96,759,297 of record CM065804.1, on the reverse strand, counting down.
TCGCTGCGTTTTGGAGTTTTCTCCCTTTTGACAGCGAAACAAAAGGAACTCCCCTGAATTGTTGCATTATTAATAAACATTAACTAAATTTTGCCATTCTCAATGGTGCAATCAACAATGATGGTAGCAACGATAGTAACAATACTAGGAGATATTAAATGCGTGTACATAATAAATGCCAAATTAAGAAATGCGAATTTCATTAATAATAAAATGCAGTGAATACAACTAGTTTTCCATGACAAACGAAACATATAGCTTGTTCGAACACAAGTGTCTACATCAAACATCAAAGATCATTAAGTCTAAGGATCGGAGGAGGATGAAGGAAAGGGAAACGAGGGGTGAGTGTAGCGTATGAACTTGGATAACAGTCCACGAACTTCCCGGACTTCCGAATGCACATCTCTGACTTCCGAACGCAGAGCCCGAAAGTCCTCTCGTAACTCAGCGTGTGAAGTCTCGATGCCCCGCATCCGAGCAAAGAGATCACTCTCTTCTTCCTCCGTCACCACATTTCGCATCGGGTGCTTGCCTTTCAAGTAGGTTTCTGATGAATTCCCGGTTGCATTTCTCGAAGGGTGTGAGGTCCCCGACGAGTGATCATTTCTTCGGCAGAGGGCTTCCGTGACCCTTTCTCAACTTGGTCATCATCGCGAAGGTACGGAAAGAGAATCCACTCCGTTGATCGTACGGACGTAATGCATTGCTTTAAGTGACGCGTCCGAGATCTCATGCCCGAGGGAGAGGGGGACTCCTTGTCCTTCGACAAGTCCACTTGATGGAAGCTAAAGATAGCCGACAAGATAGAGCCATAAGGCATTCCGGCCTTGCGAGAGCGAGTGGCGTAATTTTTCGACCGAACAGATCTCCTTTGACCTTCATCCAACTAATGATGATGTCGGAGAAGTCAACCTTATCGTCATTTAGAACGCGGTAAACCACGTGCTTGTCCACGCCTACAAGTTTATCTCGCGAATTGACCTTTGGCATAAGACATTTTGTGAGGGCTACCAAAAGCAAACGAATGTTGATTCCAAGTCGTTGTTCTCAAAAAAATCATCCGTTATGTCAATAACGGCTTTCGTCTCGTAAATTCTTTCACGTCAATTTCACCAATTTCATTATCGTCGACCAATGATTTTCCAAAGGCAAATCAAGCCATCTCTCGGGCAAACCAAAAATTTGAAACAGGATATCGGAAGAAACTTTCACCTTGGTTCCTCCGACAAGGCTACCTAGCACAAGGGGTCTGAAGAACCTTCACTCTCGGCCACGTGAAGGTTGGCATAGAATTCTGACGAGCTCAGAAACACGGGGTTTTTGCATTCAACGGCGAGAAATACCGAGTGAGGAGAAAAAATTGGAGATGTTAACGTTTACCCGCTCGAGACTTAGAAGATTGAAAAAGTAGCAATCCGTGATGTGTTCTTGAGGGAGTATGTCGAAGAACACTCTTGAAGCAAATGGCCGAGACGAATCGATCCGAATCGAATTGGGCGTTTAGAGGACGCTTCAAATTGTTGTATTGCTTGCCCATAGGTTCGATTCTTGCTAGACATGATCGGAGAAGGAGAAAACGAAGGGAATCGAAGATTTTTAGGAAGAAGATCGCAGATTGGATCGGATTGCCTGTGGTTTTTGCAAGAGAGAAGTCGATTGCGTGCGTTAAGGGATGTGTTGTGATTTAGGGTTGTACGGCATATATAGTCAGCGAGTTTTAAGTTAGCGTACGCTAGAATTTATAAGGTTAGCGTACGTTAGGCAAAAAATAGAGGCTCACTGGACTGTTCAGTGAAAATCGAAGAAACTTTAATTAGCGTACGCAAGAAGGAAAGGTTTAGCGTACGCTAGCGAAATAAAATTTTAGCGCGCGTTAAGAATATGAAGCTAGCGTGCGCTAGCGATTGATCTGACTCACCGATTTTGATGTTTTGAGTAAAAGCTTATTTCAAAAATTGTCTATATGTCCCATGCCAAGTTGTAAACGAATGGTATTAAAAGATTCTTCGGGAAGAGGTTTCGTAAAGATGTCAGCAAGTTGATCCTTCGTCCCGACAAAAATTAAACAGATATCTTTCTTTTGAACATGATCACGTAAAAAGTGATGTCTGATATCTATATGCTTGGTTCGACTGTGCAAAACAGGATTTTTGCTCAAATTTATAGCACTAGTGTTATCACATAAAATAGGGGTATTTTCAAAATGAATGCCGTAGTCGCGTAGTTGATTTTTAATCCATAGCACTTGTGTAATACCCCCAAGTTATTCAGGGTATATTACAGCGCCGTGAGCCCCGCCGTGGGACCCACAAGGCTAAACATACGCGGAACTATAAACTTGACCGATAAGGTCTACATACAATAGAAAGAAAGACGATACAAATGGTATTCGAAACCATAAACAATGAAACCATATACATCACTGCACAAATCAATACCTCGGCAACACAGGCCGGAACATCAAGGAAACTGAAATACAATACTCGAGTATTTAAAAATCCATTCCAGTACAACAACACTGAATGGAGGAAACCAAAAGAGATAACCGGAGACAAGACACAGTATCACACTTGCCCATCATCTTCATGCCGACCTGGTACCCGCCTGTCCGCTCTCCTGGAACCTGAAATACATGAAACGTATTTCACCCATAAAGGGGTTAGCCGTCGAATAGCTAGTGCAAGTATAACAATATGAAACATAATACTTCTCGACAATAAAGTAAATGTAATCCGTCAATTCATCAATTTCCGTCAATTCATCAATTTCCGTCAATTCATCAATTTAAGACTAGTATTCCTAATAACTAAATCTCATAGCATCTCATCAATACATATATGAATACCGTGGAACCGCACTGAGGCTACGGAACCTCGTAGGACCCGCGGTCCGTCCCGAGTGGTTAATTCATATTATCCATGGAATCGCACTGAGGCTACGAAACCCTCGAGAGGACCTGGTCCGTCCCGAGTGGATATAAATAAGCATGCCAACATTATTTCATATGAATGCCGTAGAAACGGTTCGTTCATATCAACCATGGAATCGCACTGAGGCTACGAAACCCTCGAGAGGACCATAGGCCCGTCCGGAGTGGCTAGAAATAATCATACCATCAATATTTCATACTTTCAAAGTCGAGAACGCACAATCATAAATGTATACTTGCCTTAATAAACGTTATCAAGATCCCAAGAACACGGTTCGACCGGGAAGTTTGAACCACGAGGAAGACAACGAACGGAAGGGTTTCAACTCGAGTTCTTCACAAGAATTCGACCCTAATAACATAAATTCAATAAATCATCGATCATACGAGGAAGAATAATCGTAGAACGCCCGAAAACCCCTCTATGACATTTCTGGACACCTTCAAGGCGTCGGTCAAGAACTCGACCAAAACAACGAATCGATACGATCCAACCATGGGATAACAAGGGAAATGATACAATACATCTAAATAATCATCAATCCTTCACAATCCTAAGTTAAATCGGATTAAACGGACGAAATCGAACAAAATACCCAAAATCCCCAAAATTAGATTTCTAGAAAATCGACCGATTCGCTCGATCAATGGATGTTATCGTACTAATGATTGATGATATAACCCAAGGAACTCCATGGATATGTTGCTAAACAACATGGCTTCAAGCTTAGAACACGACCAGCTACGGAAGAGGAGATGATGGTGAAAAATGGCATGAAATTCGTCTGCAGGGCCTTTTATAGGGGTTGATCGTCACGGACACGGCCCGTGCGGCCGGGCACGGTCGTGTTGCACGATTGGCCGACAGGACTCGACCGTGTCCCGCTTGACACGGCCGCGGCGCCGAGGGCCTTCCGACAATGACCGCCCGACAATGATCGGGCATGACTCGACCGTGTCCCGGGACACGGCCGGCGTGTCGGCGATCGTTCCAGTTTATCGGAAGAGTACGGCACGGGCCGTGTCGACGACACGGCCGAGTCTGGTCGGCGAAACTCCGGCATTTCCGATGCACGGCACGGGCCGTGTCGGACGACACGGCCGAGTTCGGCCGGCAGTGATCGGCCAATAACGAGCGGGTGAGTTAAAACGACCATAACTCTCTCGTCCGGACTCCGATTGACTCACCGTTTGAACCATTGGAAAGCTAACTCGATGCTCTATAATATTGCAAAGATTCAGAATTTTTGGAGTTACTAAAAATTAATGGTGATCTAACAAAGTCGAACTCCCACGTGAAAAAGTCGATTAAGGACACGGAATTCAACAGAACGATACCGAAACGAACTCGGATGACAAAAAGTGTAGAATTAATCATTCTCAGGATGACGAAACGGTCCCAAGCAAGTCGTCAAAATAGACTTCCGCCAAAAATAGAAATTTCCGGGGATAAAAATAACGGGTATTACATTCTACCCTCCTTAAAAGAAGTTTCGTCCCGAAACTTAAAACAGGTAGGGAGAAGAAATATTTCGCCAGGAAAAACTCAACGAGATGCACAAGAACCGAAACTTACGCCCAAACGGCGAATCATCAATATAGAACACCACAATACATTACCCGAAGGCAAACCAAACCAATGCCGAAAAAGATACGAATTCACAATGCCCGAAGGCTCCAACGGAAATACCGATATATCACAATGGCCTGAAAGCCGAACAGCCCAAAGCTGTAAATCATCACAATACAGATCTCAAAGGAGTAAACCTGACTGTCAGACATACCCCTCGGCGTATGAACAACCAGTCGCAAATCGTCGGACATATCCAATACAACATGGACTACGAACGATCAATCAATAAAGCTCAAGAGGGACATCACAGTATGCCCGATCCGGAAATGTGTCCGTGCACATGTCCACCCCGTATACGGAATCCAGAATATACGTGTGACAATGTACCTAATTAGCCTCAAGAACTACGTCTCGTGTGCACGGTCCAATGCGGAAATATCCACGCATGACCATCGGGTGCCCGGCTAAAAATCTTACACATAACCAATCGGCACGCAGACATGATTCCAGATATGCCACGATACAACATGACAACGAAACTCAAGGGATAAAACATCCAATACGGATCATACGACTCACCAAGTGAACGATGACACACGAATAATGAAAGATCGACACGACCAACGATATTCAAAACAACCATCCTGGGATCAGAATTTCCCTAAGGACCGATTATCACGAGCAACGATCACAACACAACAGTTCTGGAAAATCCTCAACCTTCAAAGATCACAAAATTACCGAGTTCACAAGAAAATAGTGTGCTGCCTTGAATCGGCCAACACGACAATAATAATTCAACGGATGGGAACTATCCTCGACAGTCCCAATTCAATACTTCGATTACCGTAGAATGGCCAATCGATAACAACGATACAACGGATGAGAATATTTTTGACAACGGATGGGAATTATCTTCGATAATCCCAATTCAATACCTCGATTACCTTAGAGCGGCCAATCGATAAACAATGATACGATAGAATGGATGTCCTGTCTTAAACCGACCACCAAACGGAGATGATAAAAGGATATATCAAACGTCTCTCATTGGTTAATATAATATTAATAGAAAAACACCGATGTCAATGACGACGATTACCACAATATCTCAATGGAACATCCATCACAATCACAATCGATACGTCGATACCGCGAACGCAATCGACAGCGACTTAACCAACAAGTATCGCAATGCCTCGAACCGGCCTTTTACAAACAATAGTAACATTTGGCATAATTTGCCGACGGGCGTCGTGTCAACCAATCCCCTGACATCAATACAATCATAAAGAGGCCAAGTCCCAAAATGATACACACAATCGTACGCCTACACGATAACATTAGTCTCATTGATTAGTACGAGTATAAAACTTGTCTCGATATCAATACAAAGTACTGTTACCAATTCAGTTGATTTCGTCTTACGAATTCCCTCAGTCTCGACCAAGTTAATCTACGAACCCTTCAACCTTAACCGCAACACAACAGTCATAATTCACGATCAAACATCATACCTTATTGTAAAACGAAGGATTGATAATCAACCGGTTCGATGACGACCAATTATCAATACCACCAAACCTCGAACTCAATCGTTTTACCATATCTCGACTAATCACACAACAATCCAACTCGACACTTTCAAATCCTCGTCCACAATACGAGTGAAATATGATGATCATATCGAACCAATTCGACCAATAATAAGGGTCTAAATGTTCCAAACTCAATTCTTAAATATGAATTGACAAGGTTCCCTTCTCGTAAATCCATCGTTAAAATTTACTTATGACCGTCATCAATTCGAATCATCCGACTGGTTCAAAACAATAGATAATCATATTAAAAAGGTTATCAAACAATCCATTCATTCGATTTGAATATTTACTCCATACGTATGGGCTTCCAAATTCATAGATGAATAATAGTCTCATCAAACTCATAATCACATTCGTATTCCTATACGAATATTATTTCCAACACATAATTTAGCTCTAGATATGAATATTCCATATTCATTTTCAAAACATCAACACTTCTAAAAAAATTTTCATCACCTCGTATAATTCAAGAGTTCTTCAAGAACATGAAATATCCGAAATCACGTCGTAACAACATCTCCGAGGTATATATCTCCATGTTACCATTTTCTTCATCATGTCATTCATACAATCTCAAGAATCGCAACAAAACCCTTATCACCATATGAAGAAGATCTCAATGATCATATCAACATCCGAAATCTCTTATTACAATTCCAACAAATCTCGTATAACATTATCACATGATTCCATAATTGTAACACCCCGATCCTCACAGGAATATTACACGCCGTAAACCCTTCTCACAAGGATTTACTGTGCTAAGCACAATTTCCACGTCATTCCAAAATGCTAAAAAGACCGATGACGGTAATATTTTTCAAATACTAAAAAAATCATTTTCCAAATACCGTCAAAACGATCAAGGTTAAAATGCCAAAACTTCGCTTTAGGGAATCGGTTTTACAAAATAAAATTTGATTGGCAAAATACCAAAAATCCATTTCAAAAATACTCACGCAATGGATAAAAGTACATCCAATTTATGCATTTTCATTGAAATAAGACGAACATCAAAATACACGATTACCAATGTACTCCCTCCCAAGTAGTAGCCCAAAAAGAAAAAAATAAGCCACTATCAAAAGGGATATGAGGATTACCTTGTATGGACGAACCACGAAGAAAGAATAATTTGAACTCCATTCCAAGAATCATTAAATCATCATAGTCATCATATGGCCTCAAGAACATCAAGATCTCTATGATTCCATAATCATAATCAACATATTCAAAGCATATCATTATCTTCCTTCAACATAAACCTCATAGAATATGGATAACACAAGGAATCACTTCAAGAATCAACAAAAGTTCCATAACCAAGCTCTAATTCCATGATTCCAAGCTCACAATCATGTTAAAAGTGTTTAGAACACTCTTAAAAGTGAAGAGGGACGAGTTTTGGAGAGAAATATCTCAAAGGATCGTGAGAGAAATGAAAGGCAACACTTCAATATATAAATTGCACTCTCATTACGTACGTAGGTGTCCTTTATTAACGTACGTAAAAACTTTAACGCGCGTAATCCAAAATCCATAACGACGTAACCATCTCACTGTCTCATTCCGTGCGTACCCATTACGACGTAACCCATACCATATAACGCATTTAATATACCATTGACTTGCTACAAGATAATGGTTGTGTTACGTACATAACACGTCCCGTATAACGTCGTAACACGACGTTGACTCACTGTCCACATCCTCCGCCGAAAGTTGCCGAAACAGGATCCCACCTGCCTCACAGGACTCGGTTCTGTCCGATGCCTTCGTTACGTACGTAATACCTTAGCCTTGAAGTACGTAACCATGCCAATCTTACGTACGTAATCTCACCTTATTAACGTACGTAATAATTCCATACTTAGTCAATTTCAACAATTCCTGTCCAAAGTCATGACATACCAAATACGAGCATACGGCAAAATCAATACATATACTCAATTCAATAACATTTTCAAACGTTCACAACGTCCTCGAGCATAATTAACCATCCACGATATCCAATATATAAACGAAAAAAATATATCCGAAAAATCGGGGTATTACACTCTACCCCCCTTAAAAATAAGTTTCGTCCTCGAAACTTGCAATCACTCGCACAAACATTTCAACGGAAAATCCAAAATCACCAAGATAACCCAGAATTATCGAATAATCCGAACAACATACTTACAGGTCAGGGAAGTCGAAGATCTCCCGTGATACTAGCATGCGACTCCTAAACAAAGTCTCAACATAATACCGTTACACACCAATATCGCAATTAGCAATTTAACAAAATCTCAAGGAAGAGTTCACGTCCGTGACCACGGCCACGATTCTTCCTACTTTCAGCCAACATTCTGAAGGGCACATACGTGCGTAAGTATAATCCAAATCGCACATTCTCGAAGTGACCAATTCCCAAGAATACCAAGCTATAAACGAAACGATTAAGAAAAATACAAGAAGAGTGAGAGGACTTACAAGTACCGGTCGCACTGTGATGATGGCAGAGTAGTGATACGTGGCAAATGCCGACTCAATCGACCCAAAAGACCGACACTAGGTATCCATAAACCTAAGCTCGATACCATATTCGTAATACCCCAAGTTATTCGGGGTATATTACAACGCGTGAGCCCCGCCGTGGGACCCACAAGGCTAAACATACGCGGAACTATAAACTTGACCGATAAGGTCTACATACAATAGAAAGAAAGACGATACAAATGGTATTGAAACCATAAACAATGAAACCATATACATCACCGCACAATCAATACCTCGGCAACACAGCCGAACATCAAGGAAATCGAAATACAATACTCGAGTATTTAAAAATCCATTCCAAGACAACAACACCGAATGGAGGAAACCAAAAGAGATAACCGAGACAAGACACGATCACACTTGCCCATCATCTTCATGCCGACCTGCACCGTCCGCTCTCTCGGAACTCGAAATACATGAAACGTATTTCCCCATAAAGGGGTTAGCCGTCGAATAGCTAGTGCAAGTATAACAATATGAAACATAATACTTCTCGACAATAAAGTAAATGTAATCCGTCAATTCATCAATTTCACAATTCATCAATTTCCGTCAATTCATCAATTTAAGACTAGTATTAGGAATAACTAAATCTCATAGCATCTCATCAATACATATATGAATACCGTGGAACCGCACTGAGGCTACGGAACCCTCGTAGGACCCGTCGGTCCGTCCCGAGTGGTTAATTCATATTATCCATGGAATCGCACTGAGGCTACGAAACCCTCGGAGGACCGTCGGTCCGTCCCGAGTGGATATAAATAAGCATGCCAACATTATTTCATATGAATGCCGTAGAAACGGTTCGTTCATATCAACCATGGAATCGCACGGAGGCTACGAAACCCTCAGAGGACCATAGGCCCGTCCGGAGTGGCTAGAAATAATCATACCATCAATATTTCATACTTTCAAAGTCGAGAACGTACAATCATAAATGTATACTTGCCTTAATAAACGTTATCAAGATCCGAAGAACACGGTCGACCGGGAAGTTTGAACCACGAGGAAGACAACGAACGGAAGGGTTTCAACTCGAGTTCTTCACAAGAATTCGACCCTAATAACATAAATTCAATAAATCATCGATCATACGAGGAAGAATAATCGTAGAACGCCCGAAAACCCCTCTATGACATTTTACCGGACACCTTCAAGGCGTCGGTCAAGAACTCGACCAAAACAACGAATCGATACGATCCAACCATGGGATAACAAGGAAATGATACAATACATCTAAATAATCATCAATCCTTCACAATCCTAAGTTAAATCGGATTAAACGGACGAAATCGAACAAAATACCCAAAATCCCCAAAATTAGATTTCTAGAAAATCGACTGATTCGCTCGATCAAAGGATGTTATCGGACGAATGATTGATGATATAACCCAAGGAACTCCATGGATATGTTGCTAAACAACATGGCTTCAAGCTTAGAACACGCCACTACGGAAGAGGAGAAGAAGAAGGTGAAAAATGGCAAGAAAAACGTCTGCGGGGCCTTTATAGGGGTTGATCGTCACGGACACGGCCCGTGCCGGCACGGTCGTGTTGCACTGATTGGTCGACAGGACTCGACCGTGTCCTCGCTTGACACGGTCGCGGGCCGAGGGCCTTCCGACAATGACCCGCCCGACCGATCGGGCATGACTCGGCCGTGTCCCGGGACACGGCCGGCGTGTCGGCTGCGTTCAGGTTTATCCGGAAGATGCGGCACGGGCCGTGTCGACGACACGGCCGAGTCTGGTCGGCGAAACTCCGGCATTTCCGGACGAGTACGGCACGGGCCGTGTCGGACGACACGCCGAGTTCGGCCGCGTGATCGCCAATAACGAGCGGGTGAGTTAAAACGACCATAACTCTCTCGTCCGGACTCCGATTGACTCACCGTTTGAACCATTGGAAAGCTAACTCGATGCTCTATAATATTGCAAAGATTCAGAATTTTTGGAGTTACTAAAAATTAATGGTGATCTAACAAAGTCGAACTCCCACGTGAAAAAGTCGATTAAGGACACGGAATTCAACAGAACGATACCGAAACGAACTCGGATGACAAAAAGTGTAGAATTAATCATTCTCAGGATGACGAAACGGTCCCAAGCAAGTCGTCAAAATAGACTTCCGCCAAAAATAGAAATTTCCGGGGATAAAAATAACGGGTATTACAACTTGAGCACAGGCGCTCCCTGCAGCGACATATTCGGCCTCAGCTGTAGACAATGCTACGCTGGTTTGCTTTTTACTTCCCCAAGATATTAAGCAAGATCCAATAAAATGACATGTACCACTAGTACTCTTTTTATCAATTTTGCATCCGCCGAAATCGGCGTCACTATAGGCAATTAAATTAAAATCCAAGCAAGAAGGATACCATAGACCTAGTCCAATAGTTCCTTTCAAATAACGAAAAATGCGTTTACAAGCAATTAAATGTGATTCCTTGGGATTAGCTTGGAATCGAGCACATAGACATGTAGCAAATATTATATCTGGCCTAGATGCAGTCAAATATAGCAAAGATCCGATCATACCTCGATATAGTTTTTGATCTACGGATTTGCCATTTTCATCTTTCTCGAGCTTTAATGATGACGACATTGGCGTAGATATCACCTTGCTATTTCCCATATTGAATTTTTTGAGGAGGTCGTTTGAGTACTTCGTTTGATGGATAAAAATTCCATCTTCGCATTGTTTGATTTGAAGTCCGAGGAAGAACGTTAATTCTCCCATCATACTCATTTCGAATTCTCCTTTCATAAGATTAGAAAAATCTTGGCACAAGGATTCATTAGTAGCTCCAAAAACAATGTCATCAACGTAAATTTGGCAAACAAGTATATCATCATTTAGTACTTTAACGAACAAGGTATTATCGACTTTGCCTCTTTTATAGTCATTTGCTATTAAAAATTGACTTAAACGATCATACCATGCTCGGGGTGCTTGTTTCAACCCGTAGAGTGCCTTGTTGAGCTTGTAGACATGATCAGGAAAGTGATGGTCTTCAAAACCGGGAGGTTGCTTGACGTAGACTTCTTCTTGAATGAAACCATTCAAGAATGCACTTTTGACATCCATTTGAAATAGCTTTATCTTCTTATGAGCGGCAAATGCACAAAGCAAGCGAATGGCTTCGAGTCGAGCCACGGGAGCAAAACTTTCTTCGTAATCAAGGCCTTCTTCTTGATTATATCCTTGAGCGACCAAACGAGATTTATTTCGAATAGGATAGCCGTCTTCGTCACTCTTGATTTTATGCACCCATTTAGTTCCGATAATTGTTTTATCTTTAGGCGCGGGAACTAAATTCCATACATTATTGTGCTTGAATTGCACAAGCTCCTCTTGCATTGCCATTACCCAGCTTTCATCATCGAGAGCTTCCGATATATTTTGGGAACTATTTCGGATACAAAAGCACAATGAGCCATAAACTCGGTGGTCCTCCTTCGGGTTTGAACACCGTCTTCAATGTTTCCGATCACGAGATCCTTCGGATGGTCCTTGATGTGCCTCCAATCTTTCGGTAAATCAACGATTGTGTTCGTTTCGATTTCCGAAATTTTCTTCACTTCGGGTGAGGGATCCGGAAAGGTACCTGCATCATCAAAATATTCTACCTTTCTCGGGGGTGAGATCATATCATTGAATTTAACGTGTATAGATTCTTCAACTTTATTTGTTCTAATATTATACACACGATACGCTTTGCTATTAGTACAATAACCAAGAAAAATTCCGGAGTCGGATTTGGCATCAAACTTGCCCAAGTTATCCTTGCAATTGTTTAGAATAAATACATTGCAACCAAAAGGATGAAAGTAAGCAATATTAGGCTTTTGCCCTTCCATAATTCATAAGGCGTTTTAAGATGAGTTCTACGAACGTGAACTCGGTTAATCACATAGCATGCCGTAAAATTGCTTCGCCCAAAAGTATCGTGGAAGAGAGTATTCATTAAGCATTGTTCTCGACATTTCTTCCAAAGATCGGTTTTCCTTTCAACAACTCCATTTTGTTGAGGCGTTCTAGGAGCCGAAAAATTGTGATTAATACCGTATTTATCGCATAAAAGTTCAAACGGGGTGCAATCAAATTCACCTCCGTGGTCGGTGCGAATAGAAATTATGGAGAGGTTTTTCTCATTTGATACCAAGCGACACCATTTAGAAAACTCGGAAAATGCATCATCTTTATGAGCTAAAAATCTAACCCAAGTAAATCGAGAGAAATCATCAACAATAACCAAAGTATAAAGTTTACCATTTAAACTAACATGTCTAGATGGTCCAATCAAATCCATATGCACGAGTTCAAGAACTCGACTAGTGGAGACTTCGAATTTTGGTTTAAACGATTCTCGAGTATGTTTCCCTTTAATGCATGACTCACACAAATGTTTTCTATCGAATTTGAGTTTGGGCAATCCACGAACAAGGTCGTGTCTAGATAAAATAGAGATAATGGGTAGAGAAGTATGCCCCAATTTTCGATGCCATAAATATGCATTGTCATCCAAGGTAATAAGGCATTTTTCATTGAATGAACTCTTATCATTAAGATCAACAATATAGATGTTTCCGCATCTCAAGCCAATGAATGCAATTTTATTATTTCTAAATGCCGTGCAATGCGTTTGCTCAAATAGAATTTTAAAACCTTCATCACAAAGTTGCGAAACGCTAAGGAGATTATGATGCAAACCTTCAACAAAAAGTACTTTGTTGATAGAAGGAGAAGGTTCCTTACCGACTTTGCCGATTCCTTTGATTTTTCCCTTTTGGTTATCTCCAAAGGTCACATGTCCTTGATCTTGATATTCGAGGTCCTCAAATAGGTCCTCGGAACCGCACATGTGCCTTGAGCATCCGCTATCAATGTACCACTTGTTTTTCCTTGGTGCCGGTACCTACAAAAATAGAATTTCTCGGTTGTTTCGGTACCCAAGCCCGTTTGGGTCCTCCAAAGTTAATTATGCTTATAGCATTCGGAACAATCGTCCCTTTCGGAACCCATATTTGCTTGACTTTGATAGTTCTTAACTTGAATGAGGATTAACATTGTGAACTCGTTTGAGCGGAACTTTTGAGTTCTCGGTTTCGGTTTTCTTTATTTTGTCGAGATTAATAAGGGATTGTTCCCGTTTAAAAGGGTCGAAACCAAGACCGTGTTTGAGCAAGGGCGATTTTTGAATAGATAGGAGCCTTTCGAATTTCTCGTTTCCGAGAGTAAATTTGTTCAAAATATATTTTAGCTCCTTTTGAGTTTTTGTTAACTCAATTTTCAAAACATTTTCTTTTTCAATACATGATGTATGGTCGATCTCAATAGCTTTGCCCTTGTTTTGAAGCGAGGAGTTTTCGAGTTCTAGAGATTTTATTTTTCTCTTTAAAGATATGTTTAACTTAACCATCTCGTCATACTCCGTATTTAACGATTCAAACGCACTCAACAACTCATCATCTTGATGAACTTCTTGTGAATCACAAAAATTAAAAGAGTCATATTCATCGTCATTGAGTTTAGAGCTTACCTCGATATTGCTTTGAGTCGAGGGCCATGAATGCAAGGTTTGCGTCTAGAGATCTTTCTATCTCCTCCTCGTCATCACTCCAAGAAGCGATTAGAACCTCCTTCTTTTGAATCTTTCCATTTGCGGTTTTGAAGAGGATCCTCGGCATTCTTTGGCATAATGACCGGCTTGACCACATTTCCGACAATTATTGTCGAACTTCTTGACAGAGTGTAGCCACTCTTCTTTTGCTCGGTTTGCCATCCCGACCAAGAAAACTTCGCCTCTTTTGAATTAGGTTTTGTACCTTCTAAAGTTTTTGGCATAAAGAGCGAGTTCCTCGTCGTCTTCATCTTCGGCAACATCTTCCTCAACGTCGCTATCAACATTGAATGCGACTACTCTTTCCCGAGGCTTTGGTTTTGTGCCTCTAGACTTGAGAACGATCTCATAGTTGATGAGTGACCCGATGAGGGCACTAAATTCGAGCTTGTTGAGATCCTTGGATTCCATGATCGCGGTGACCGTGGCATCCCATTCTCGTGGCAACGATCGTAGAATTTTCTTAGCTTTGTCATTGCTCGATATAGGCTTTCCAAAGATGCAAGACCGTTTGTTATAGCGAAAATCGATCCAACATATTTGTGATCGTTTCCTCGTCTTTCATGGAAAATAATTCGTAGTCATGGAGTAACATATTAATCTTGGTCTCCTTGACTTGAGTGGTTCCCTCGTGAGTGACTTCGAGAATTTCCCAAATTTCTTTGGCACTTTCATAGGATGATATCCTATTAAGTTCTTCGGGATTGAGAGCGCAATAGAGAAGTTGAGTAGCTCGGGAGTTGACATGCGTGTTTCTCCAATCCTCATCATTGAATTCTTCGATCTTTTTCAACGATCCATCTTCTTTCTTAGCAAGTTTAGGACCGAGAGCAATAACTTTCCAGATTTCAATATCGTAGGCTTGAACGAAGATCGCCATCTTCTTTTTCCACGTCATGAAATTGGAACCGTCGAAGAACGGAGGACGGTTGAGAGCATTTCCTTCAATTTGGCCAAGAAGTGCCATTTGCGGATCTTTTTCTCTTAGGTGGTGAAACCTTTAAAAAGAGACCCTCTCCGATACCAACTGAAGAGATAAATTCACCACTAGAAGGGGGGTTGAATAGTGGTGGTGCGGAATACCGAAATTTCTTGCGAGTAAAAGGAAAATAATGCGGAAAATAAAGACTCAAGAATTTATAGAGGTTCGGCAACTTGCCTACGTCCTCTCTCCGACTTTCTTTTCTATTGTCTAAAGAAAAACCACAACCTTAACTCGTCTTCTATTGGTCCGAGTTCACAACCGTTACAATCCGCTTGTCTTCTATCGGTCCAAGCTCAACCTTTCCCTCAATATGAATAATTGTTTATCTAGTGTTCTATAGGAACTAGATAATCCTCACTGTACGAATATGGGAGTATAATCCTAATAATGCCGGATCAAAGATCCTAATAACACCGGATTAGTGACTCTTGATTCGTTTCTTTTCGCTCAAGTGTAAGTGATGCAACACTTACAACCAAATGAAAGAATACAAGGAATAATGTATAATACAATTGAAATCGCTCTTGTATCTTACTTTTCTCACAACTTGTAATACAACAAAATATGTAAATCGAGCTCAAGAATGCTTTGATTGCTTGTATGCTAGAATGCTTGAATGCTTGAAGTTGTGTATTTGATACCCAAGTCCTTCGGGTATTTATAGGAGTGAGACAGCCTTCAAAATCTGAAAAATATACTATTAGCGTGCGCTAATAGATCCTTGTAGCGTGCGTTAGCGAATTTTGACTTGAGTTCTCCGAACGGTCACAAAGACTATTGCAACGGTAAAATTCAGTGATTAGCGTGCGCTAGTATCGATATGGTAGCGTGCGCTATCGTCTTGGTCAACTAGTCTTCGATCTTGACTTTGACAAAATCCGATTTCCTCTCCAACGTCTCTTTTTCCAACGGCTAAATCATGATTAGCGTGCGCTAGCAAGTATGCATAGCGTGCGCTAGCATTAATTAAATCCAATATTTCCAGATTTTCCGGATCTGCATTGACTCTTGCTTCCAACGGTTGAATTTCAAACGGTAAACTGCATATTCCATTTAGCGTGCGCTAGCACCTTTACTTTAGCGTGCGCTACGGAATTATTTCAATAACGTACGTTGCCTTGTGTAGCGTACGTAAAGACCTAGACGAAGTGAGTCCAGTGGCTACTGGACTACTGACCATTATTTCGGTAGCGTGCGCTAGATATGAAAATTAGCGTGCGCTAAGTCTTCACTTTAACGTCGTAAGAATATGTCTTTAGCGTGCGCAACGTCGGTCGAATTCCTTTCAGCGACTTACGGAGACTTGCGATAGCGTGCGTTATGTATGTTGTATAGCGTCGCTATCTATAGTTTATTAGCGTACGCTATCATTCAATAGTTTGCGTGCGCTATCGATTGAGCGACTTGAGTAAGTGCGGTGACTTAGTGACTGTGTATGAGAGTCTCGATAGCGTGCGCTACGGTATGATACGTAGCGTGCGCTAGCCATATTGTGTCCCTTCAAAATATTATCGATCCGAGATAGATCCAATTAAATGTTTTGTATGTAACCATCATCAAAATACATTTTGTGTCAACACACAAGCCGACACTATCCACAATCTAAGGGCAAAGGACAAGCATCAGGAGGTCAAGATCGAGTCTACTCAATGAATCAGGCTGATAATAGTCCCGACACAGTATCAGGTATGATTATGATCTCTAATGTGCCTGCTTTCGCTTTGTTTGACACTGGTGCCACACACTCTTTTATGTCTGCAATGTTTTATCATGCCATTGCTCATAGAAGCGTTAGAACTGTTGAGTCTCTTGAGGTTAGCTTACCATCAGGAAATACGATCCTCACTAATAGAATGATTAACGAGAGTATCAAGATAGGAGGAACATAATTTGACGCTAGTCTGTATTTGATTGACTCGATGGATTTTGACGTGATCCCTAATATGGACTGGCTCGATAGACACGATGCCGATATAAGCTGCCGTGAAAAGAAGGATGGGTCATTTTGGATGTGTATTGATTACAGGGAGTTGAATCGACTAACGGTAAAGAACAAGTACCCATTACCGAGAATCGAGGATATATTCGATCAAATGAGGGGAGTCGGAACCTTTTAGAAGATCGATTTGAGGTCGGAGTACCACCAACTGAATATTAGGGAGTGTGATATTCCCAAGACGGCTTTCAGGACCCGTTATGGACACTTTGAATTTGTAGTGATGCCATTTGGTCTGAGTAATGCACCGACAATCTTTATGGATTTGATGAACAGGGTGTTCCAACCTTGCTTGGATAAATTTGTGATCGTCTTCATAGATGACATCTTGGTGTATTCTAAGGACAAGGAACAACACCAAGAGCATGTGAGGATTACATTGGAGACACTTCGCAAAGAGGAGTTGTATGCCAAGTTCAAGAAATGTGAGTTTTGGTTGAACAGAGTTGGATTCCTTGGACATGTGGTGACTTCAAAAGGAATTGAGGTAGATCCCGATAAGGTTGTAGCAGTGAGTAGTTGGGGATAGACCTGGCAAACGGGCGGGCTTTTTTTGGACCGGGCCAAAAAGGCCCATTTTTTTCTGGGCCAAAATTATTAGGCCCGTGGCCCGCCCCGGCCCGCGGGCCTCGACTTTTTTTTTTTGAAAATATTAATTCTGAAATAAATATACAAATATTTTTCAATCCTTAATTATTATATTATTCACTATACTATCACAATCAGATAAATAAATATATAATTATTTTTATTTGATAATTACATTATTTACTACACTACCACAATCAAAAGACAAATATACAAATATTTTTATTTGGTCATCATATCATTTATCACGACTACTTTCTTATAAAATCATAAAATAATATTATTATTATTGATATGAGATACTACAAAATAATCACAAAGTCCCATAAAAAATAAAATTACATCAATAATTCATATATAGATGTATTATAATCTAACAAACAAGGAAAAAAATTTTAATATTATAATTACACATAACATAAATTTAAAAAAAAAAAAAAACTGGGTCGGGCGGGCCGTCCGCGGGCTGGGCCTCCGCGGGCGGGCCAAATCTGGGCCGGGCCAAAAAGGCCCGATTTTTGTTTGGGCTAATAATATGCAGCCCAATGCCCGCCCAAAAACGGGCGGGCTGGCCCGGCCCACGAGCCTGGGCTTATTTGTTAGGAGTATGCCCTCGAATGCCACTCAGAGGATGTTGAGTGAGGGCATTGTACTTGTTATTATGTAAATCATCAATATAAGGCAATGAATGTTTCTTTATTTACTCGTAGTTACTGGCATTCCTAACTCGTAAATATACATGTAGAAACTAGTCCGTGTATTTGAGAGCAAAACGTTCCACTCCTTATTGGATAAGGGGGTCGGCACTGGAAAGGTTTATAGCTCAAATACTTAATCGTTCGCAAGTCGATGAAACTTGGTAGGCGTTAAGTTTATGTGAAGACTTGTATGACGTGTTCTTTGACAAGGAGAGTGCACATCGAACACTAATGGTTAGTGGGAGCACACGTTATAGGTATGCTAATTGGATTAGTATACTCGAACCGACTCACCCTCGATTCGTCACATGGATTTCACTCAGGACGATCAATGACGGAATCGAAAGGTTGTGATAGGTATTCGTGAACCTTCGACTTGAGGATTTAGTAGGGATGTGCTTGTGACGTCAAGATTTTTCATTAGAGTAGTTCGACCACCTTAACCGGAAGGCGGGGTCAACCTCGACGTGCATCTTGACGGGCAAGTAGCGAGTCCTTGAATACCAAGATAGAATTCTTTCTCCCGTTAGTGAGCGGGTTATATGTCCTATGCGGTTATTGGCGAGATGAGATCATAAGCCTTTGGCCAAAGCATTGGAGCCAGTTGTATCGGATACACGGCATTTCGATGATCTCGATTTGCATTAACGCATGCATAGCGTCAAGTACGAGATAGGGTTTGGTCGAGTGACCCTATAACTTGATCGGGACATTTGAAAGAAGGGTTTATACGTATATCGGTATTCACGACAGAATGGTTCTTGAATGATCCCAATCATTCGTTCTCGGTTAAGTGCAGTGTAGGCCGCCGAGTGGATAGGTGGTGCTACTACTCTTTGGTTCCTCCCATTCTTGATCGAGACGGACCTACCGAGTCGCGCAATAGGATTGACGACGGAATAAATAAAGCTAATTCTCTCATTATGAATATTAGATATTGGATATCTAATTCGGACATTGGATGTCTAAATCGATTTATTAGATAAATTGATTTACGGCCTAATGAATTAAATAAATTACTGGGTGATTAATTTAATTCATAAATATAATTATTTCTTGGAGAAATTAATTATGTTATTTTGTATTTGATATGTTTAATTAATTGGATTAATTAAACGACACAAATATATCGGAACGGAATCGGAGTTTATCTGTTTAAACTCACGGGAGTCCGAAACGGACCGAACTCGCCCGACTCCTTCTAGATGGCCACCCCTCTTTCCTTCCCTTTTCCTTGGTCATAGTCTCCACATGTTGGTGGAAGACTTATGTTCAATCAAGGGGACAAATATCACACCTTGGTGATATTGTCTAAAGTAGGATATCTTGGGGAGTTGAATAAGAATATAAGTGGAGACAAACTCTCACTTGGCTACAACACAATTCCAGCCGTGAGCTTTGAAGAAGTGAGAGAGAAAATTATTGTTCTTAGTCTTCATCTTCATCTTCTTCTTCACTTTTGTTCTTGAGTTTTCTTGGAGAAAATTCAAGATACATTGAGAGAGACATATTATACACTTAGAGTGTAATAATAGTAAAAGCTTCACCACTTGATTCTAGCCGTAACCTTAGAGGTTAATCGAGTGTTGTTGTTCCGGTCGTTTTTCGGGCGCGTGGCAAGTAGAGACGCGGTGTTTTCGGCGTTGGATCGTTCAAGGGCTTGGAGCGGATTGAACTCGTAGAGATCAAACTAAAGCTTGGGGAATAGCTCAAGAGAAGGTTTCCATTTAATCAACGGACTTCGAGGGTTAGTTTCTTACGACTCTTGCTTTTCGTTTATATATTCGTATATACGTAGCTCGATCGATCCTCGTAGGGACTCGGATCGAATTAATTTTCGTTTTACCGCTTCCGCTGGGCCTTCGTTTTAGGCACCGAATCCCAACAGTGGTATCGGAGCGTAGGTCTTGCGATCGTATATACGATATTGGCATTTGGAATGCTCGATTAGATGGTGAATGATTTGGAATCATTTTAGTCATAATCGTGGTATATGTTTTTCGTTCATAATAATTGTATTTTTCGTAAGTTTATGTCTACATATAAATCTTAAATTTCTGGGAAATATGATTTATATTGAAGATATGAAAGTCGGAAAATATTGATATTGGATATCCGGTCGAAAATCTAGCCCCGAATCGTCGTCGGATGACTTTTTGGACAAAAAGGGTAATTTGGCCGAGAGTGACTCGACCGTGTCCTGGGTGACACGGTCGTGTCCGGCTGATGTGGCGAGCGGCTGCACAGACCGTGTCGGGCGACACGGGCGTGTCTGGCCGGAAGGCTTCGAAGTGACTCGGCCGTGTCGGCGATACGGCCGTGTCGCGAAATGTGCAGGACACTGCCCGGCATGACCCGACCGTGTCTGGCGACACGGGCCGTGTTCGCCGGCAGTGCCGGCGATGACTCGGCCAGCAGCCATTTTTCACCCACCGGCTCGATTTTCGTGTATTCTTATAAATTAATCTCGCATGTTAAATTGGATTTAATATGATTAAAATGATTTATAGTATATCATTTTATAAGGGAAATTTGATTAATTGGAATATTTATGGTCGATCAATTATTTTGAACGTTATCAAATTACCGATTGTGTGAATCGATTGGATCGGTTCGTATTATTGATTGGATCAATGTATCTCTCGCTTTCCATTTATATAGTATTTATTGGATGAATGCTTTTGAATGGGGATGTGGTTCGTGGACTTAGATTTGAATCGTTCGTTTTATTCGATTGGGTTGTAAAGGCCGTTTTGAGCCTATTTATTTTACTAGAAATTTTTGTATCTAGGATGCAATTTTCGATGTAAAATTTATATGTAATGACGAAGACCGGAGGAAGATCCATTTCGAGAAGACGAAGATTCAAGACGAAGACTTGTAATTAGATTACGGAGTTTTTGTTTTCTAGGAACGGTCCATGAACCACATGTTGGTAGCAACTAGGTTGTGAATGGTTGTTTCATATTGTATGAATGCCACAAACGCGCTTAAATGATTAATGTGCAAAGTGTAACGTTAATCGCGAAAATTCTCCCACGATAAATTATTAAGTTTATAAGGTTTCAAGGTTTTCCTTCCCTCCATCGAGTTTTCAGGAAATTGAAATCCAAACCGGATGTGCTATGCTTCCGAGTTATCGGGGTAGTCGTTTGGGGAGGACGGATAAATTACCGGGAGCGCATTGGATGCCTTCGGTTGGAGCAAATTTTATCCCTAGAAACTTGATAGGTTGCCGGATAAGATTGATTGTGGCCCGATTTGCGTCGATGGTATAAACTTAACTTGTTCACGAACCATAGAAACCGTATAGGTTGAGGGGAGTGAACAAGGGGAAAAAGAAGATCGAATCATCCATTAGATGGGTTGGTGTTGGACACCACTTTATGAAAATTAATAGACTAGAAACCTGTTCGGTTGCCCTCTATTAAGATTTATAAAGAACTCGATCACCACTATGAAGTAGAGCGACGATACTTCCGGATTTCACATGGGAGTGTGTTATTCCGATAAAAATAGTGGGAGCTGGGTAACAAGAATAGAAAGGACCTTAATTCTATACTCAGATCATAATATAACAAGTCACTAATTAATCTGTTATACTTAATGCAGACAAATCTCAATATGACAATGAATCCACTCGCAATTCTACTCGAAAAGAACACCTTAATGGGACCTAACTTTGTGGATTGGCTCCGCAATCTGATGATTGTCCTCAGTATAGAGGCACTGGGATACGTCTTGGAGACGGACATTCGGCGCCTCTGTGCGGACCGAGCCAATCGGGAAGAGATTGAAAACCACGAAAAGTGGGTTAAGGATGACGTGAAAGTCCGTGCTTATATGATGGCTTCCATGTCTAATGAGCTTCGAGAGCTCATGAGAAAATGACTTCGCTGGCGATTCTATCTCACTTAACCGAGCTTTATGGTGAGCACAAGAATCTGCTAGATATGAGATATCCAAGCAAGCTGTTCGGTGCAAGGATGAAGGAAGGTGAGAAGGTTGGGAAACACGTCCTCAAAATGATATCCATGATCGAGAGATTGGAGGCTCTTGATTTTAAAATGGATACTTCTCTCAAACCGACCTTATCCTACAGTCTCTCCCCGATTCCTTCTCACGGTTTGTTATGAACTTCAACTGCAATGAGATTGCATGTAATTTAGCTAATGAACAAACTTGTGACCGCTCGGTCTCGGATGAAGACTCCGCGGATGAAGGAGTGCTCTTGTGATTTCTTACGGACCTCGGAGGTCTAAGAACAAGAAGAAAAAGACCAAGAAGCAAACCTGGACTACAAGTTAAGGACCTTAAGGGAAAGGGCAAGGCCACTGATGGTTCGAAGAACAAGAAGAAAAAGGATACTTGTCTCAAGTGCGGTGGTGGGCCCCTTTGGGCTAGAGACTGTCCGATTCTTCATGGCACTTAGTCTGAGAACTTTTAGTTTTGGAAACAAATTGTTCTCTTGTATTTTCTACTTCTGAATCTTTGGATTACGGTGCTAGTTCTCATATTTGTACCGTGAATCGGGATGCGGAACAAAGTAGGAAACTTGGAGCTGGAGAAGTTATGATCACGGTCGGAAGCGGGCATAGTGTCGAGGCGACCGACATAGGATCACTTCTTTTGGGTTTAGAATCCGGCTTTGTTTTGACTTTAGAAGATGTACTTGTTTTGCCCAAGGGCACAAAACATTGTATCCATTCCGGTCATGGACCGAAAAGGCTTTTCATTTTTCATTGGTGATGGTTCTGCAAAATTTATTTTAGAAATAAACTAGTGGGTCTTGCTACATTGTTGAATGGATTGTATCATCTAAATCTCGGCAACAAAGTAGTTGTGAGTACTATGACTAGAAAACGTGGTAGGGATGAAACCAATCAAGTTTTGAAATGGCATCTTAGACTTGGTCATGTTGGTCGGACCAAGGTTTACAAGATGAAAAAGATGGACTTATGGGTCCATTGGGATCGGATCCCTTTCCTACTTGTGAATCTTGCCTTAAAGGCAAAATGACTAAGTCCCCCTTCACAGGGACTTTTGAAAGAGCCACTGATAAACTGGGATTAATCCATACCGACGTATGTGGTGCTTTGGAAGCAGCACGTGACGGATATCAATATTTCATTACGTTTACAGATGATCATACTAGGTATGGTTATGTATACTTAATGAAACATAAATCCGAGGCCTTTGAGAAATTCCAGGAATTCAAGGCCCTAGTCGAGAAACAAACTGGTAATCATATCAAAGCACTTCGGTCGGACCGAGGTGGCGAGTATATGAGTACGGAGTTTGACGAGTTCCTTAAGGAACATGGAATAGTTTCACAACTAACACCTCCAGGTACTCCTCAGTTAAATGGTGTGTCAGAAAGAAGGAACCGGACCCTGTTGAACATGGTCCGTTCCATGCTGGGCTATACTGACTTGCCGATTTACCTGTGGGGGTATGCACTCCTGACTGCCGCGTATATCTTGAAAAGATGTCCTTCCAAATCCGTTCCTAAAACTCCACATGAGATGTGGGAAGGAAGGAAACCAAGTCTTAATCACATTAGGATTTGGGGATGTCCCGCCTATGTCAAGAAGACTAAGGTGGAAAAGTTGGAAGCTAGGTCTGCGAAGGGACGTTTCATTGGATTCCCATCTGGGACGATGGGATATCTATTCTACATGCCTGAAGATCGAAGGATCATTGTTGCTTTACAAGCACACTTCCTGGAAGATGAGTTCATTCAGGAAGGCGGAGCAGGTAGAAGTATTTCTTTAGAAGAATATAATGAAACTCCTCAAGAGACACCTGTGCAAGAAACTGGAACCGAACCTTCTGAAACACAAGTACAACCACCTCGTAGGTCTAGTAGGGTGTCTCATTTACCTGAGAGGTATGGGCTTGTGCACTTGGAGGAGCTGGGTCTCCATGAGGTTCCAAGTGATAGCCAAGAGACCGACCCGATGACCTATGACCAAGCGATGGTGGATGTAGACTCCGCGAAATGGCGTGAAGCTATGGAAGCTGAGATAGACTCGATGCATGTCAATAAGGTCTGGACTCTAGTAGACCGCCCCAAGGGCATAGTGCCTATTGGGAACAAGTGGATCTACAAGAGAAAGACTGATGGTGATGGCAAGGTTGACGCCTATAAGGCCAGGCTTGTGGCAAAGGGTTATACCCAAAAGGAAGGGATCGATTACCACGATACCTTCTCGCCCGTAGCCATGATCAAGTCTATTCGCATGATGCTTGCTATAGCTTCCTACCACGATTATGAGATATGGCAAATGGACGTAAAGACGGCTTTCCTTAATGGATTCCTCGAGGAGGAAATCTATATGGAGCAGCCTAAAGGCTTTGTGTCCAAAGTCGATATTCAGAAAGTGTGCAAGCTTCAGCGTTCCATTTATGGACTGAAGCAAGCGTCACGTAGTTGGAACCTTCGTTTCGACGAGGCGGTCAAAGAGTTTGACTTCGTGCAAAATGAAGAGGAACCTTGTGTATACAAGAAGGTTAGTGGGAGCAAGATCGCATTCTTAGTACTATATGTGGATGACATTCTACTAATAGGAAATGATGTGGGAATGCTCAGTTCTGTAAAAGCTTGGCTTTCGAGTAATTTCTCCATGAAAGACTTGGGAGAAGCAACCTATATTCTTGGAATTCGACTCTACCGGGATAGAGCGAAGAGAACAATAGGCCTTTCCCAAGCCCTCTATATAGATAAGATCTTAAAGCGATTTAAGATGGATGATTCTAAAAGAGGGTTCCTACCGATGCAACATGGAATAAAACTCACCTTGAAGATGTGTCCTCAAAGTGAGGAACAACGAAAGGAAATGAGTAATATACCATATGCTTCGGCCGTGGGTAGCCTTATATATGCTATGTTGTGTACAAGACCTGCCATCGCGCATGCTGTAAGCGTGGTGAGTAGGTTTCAGGCAAACCCAGGTAGGGAACATTGGACTGCTGTAAAGAACGTTCTCAAGTACTTAACAAGGACTAGAGATATGGTTCTTATGTATGGCGGTGGAGAATTGGATGTTGTGGGATTCACTGATTCGGACTTCCAAGGACTGAAGGACGACTCGATGTCCACTTCTGGATACATATTTACTCTTAATGGAGGAGCAGTATCTTGGCGTAGTGCCAAGCAAAGCACGACTGCTGATTCCACCTGTCAGGCTGAGTATCAAGCAGCCTCGGAGGCTTCCAAGGAAGGGTTCTGGATTAAGAAGTTTCTGGGAGAACTTCAAGTGATACCATGTCTTTGGTTTACTGTTCATTTGTCTGCGACAACGACGGAGTGTAGCGCGAGCCAAGGAGCCGAGGTTTCACAACAACACCAAACATATTGAGAGGAAGTATCATCTCGTAAGAGAATTTGTTCGCAAGGGATACATTGTCTTGCCGAGTAGACTCGGCCGACAACGTCGCCGATCCACTGACCAAGCCACTTTCTCAGACTAGCTTGGAGCGTCATCTCGAGAATATGGGTATTAGATACCATAGTGTGTGGCATTGAGTGCAAGTGGGAGATTGTTAGGAGTATGCCCTCGAATGCCACTCAGAGGATGTTGAGTGAGGGCATTGTACTTGTTATTATGTAAATCATCAATATAAGGCAATGGATGTTTCTTTATTTCTTGGTAGTTCTTGGCATTCCTAACTCGTAAATATACATGTAGATACTAGTCCGTGTATTTGAGAGCAAAGCGTTCCACTCCTTATTGGATAAGGGGTCGGCCTTTGGAAAGGTTTATAGCTCAAATACTTAATCGTTCGCAAGTCGATGAAACTTGGTAGGCGTTAAGTTTATGTGAAGACTTGTATGACGTGTTCTTTGACAAGGAGAGTGCCTGTCGAACACTAATGGTTAGTGGGAGCACACGTTATAGGTATGCTAATTGGATTAGTATACTCGAACCGACTCACCCTCGATTCGTCACATGGATTTCACTCCAGGACAGTCAATGACGGAATCGAAAGATTGTGATAGGTATTCGTGAACCTTCGACTTGAGGATTTAGTAGGGATGTGCTTGTGACGTCAAGATTTTTCATTAGAGTAGTTCGACCCTGTAAACCGGAAGGCGGGGGTCAACCTCTACGTGCATCTTGACGGGCAAGTAGCAGTCTACGAATACCAAGATAGAATTCTTTCTCCCGTTAGTGAGCGGGTTATATGTCCTATGCGGTTATTGGCGAGATGAGATCATAAGTCTTTGGCCAAAGCATTGGAGCCAGATTATCGAGATACACGGCTCCATGATCTCGATTTGCATTAACGCATGCATAGCGTCAATCTGAGATAGGGTTTGGTGACGTGACCCTATAACTTGATCGGGACATTTGAAAGAAGGGTTTTATACGTATCTTGGTATTCACGACATAATGGTTCTTGAATGATCCCAATCATTCGTTCTCGATTAAGTGCAGTGTAGGCCGCCAGTGGCTAGGTGGTGCTACTACTCTTTGGTTCCTCCCATTCTTGATCGAGACGGACCTCTACGAGTCGCGCACTAGGATTGACGACGGAATAAATAAAGCTAATTCTCTCATTATGAATATTAGATATTGGATATCTAATTCGGACATTGGATGTCTAAATCGATTTATTAGATAAATTGATTTACGACCTAATGAATTAAATAAATTACTGGGTGATTAATTTAATTCATAAATATAATTATTTCTTGGAGAAATTAATTATGTTATTTTGTATTTGATATGTTTAATTAATTGGATTAATTAAACGACACAAATATATCGGAACGGAATCGGAGTTTATCTGTTTGGACTCACGGGAATCCGAAACGGACCGAACTCGCCCGACTCCTTCTAGATGGCCACCCCTCTTTCCTTCCCTTTTCCTTGGTCATAGTCTCCACATGTTGGTGGAAGACTTATGTTCAATCAAGGGGACAAATATCACACCTTGGTGATATTGTCTAAAGTAGGATATCTTGGGGAGTTGAATAAGAATATAAGTGGAGACAAACTCTCACTTGGCTACAACACAATTCCAGCCGTGAGCTTTGAAGAAGTGAGAGAGAAAATTATTTTTCTTAGTCTTCATCTTCATCTTCTTCTTCACTTTTGTTCTTGAGTTTTCTTGGAGAAAATTCAAGATATATTGAGAGAGACATATTATACACTTAGAGTGTAATAATAATAATAATAAAAGCTTCACCACTTGATTCTAGCCGTAACCTTAGAGGTTAATCGAGTGTTGTTGTTCCGGTCGTTTTTCGGGCGCGTGGCAAGTAGAGACGCGGTGTTTTCGGCGTTGGATCGTTCAAGGGCTTGGAGCGGATTGAACTCGTAGAGATCAAACTAAAGCTTGGGGAATAGCTCAAGAGAAGGTTTCCATTTAATCAACGGACTTCGAGGGTTAGTTTCTTACGACTCTTGCTTTTCGTTTATATATTCGTATATACGTAGCTCGATCGATCCTCGTAGGGATTCGGATCGAATTAATTTTCGTTTTACCGCTTCCGCTGGGCCTTCGTTTTAGGCACCGAATCCCAACACTATTTTGCCGGGTCTAGTTGGGGAGTACCCAAGAATGCGAGCGGAGTTCGCAGCTTTCTGGGCTTAGCTGGCAATTATAGAAGATTTATCGAAGGATTTTCTAAAATCGCCACTCCTATGACCCAATTAACCAGGAAAGGCGTGAGGTTTGAATGGAGTGAGAGGTGCGAGGAAAGTTTTCAAGAGTTGAAAAGGAGACTAACCTCGGCACTAGTATTAACGATTCCTGATCCGATGGAAGACTTTGTTATTTACAGTGATGCCTCAACGCAGGGTTTGGGTTGTGTTTTGATGCAACATGGTAAAGTAGTAGCCTATGCATCGAGACAGCTTAAACCACATGAGTTGATGTATCCAACGCATGATCTGGAGTTGGCTGCTGTACTACATGCGCTGAAGATTTGGTGCCACTATCTCTACAGAGGGAAGTGCGAGATATACACAAACCATAAAAGTCTGAAGTATCTTTTCACACAGAAGGATCTTAATATAAGGCAAAGGGTATGGTTAGAATTGGTGAAGTACTATGATTGTACCATCCATTACCATCCGGGTAAGGCTAATGTGGTAGCTGATGCCTTGAGTCAGAAGACTAGAGGCGAGTTAGCTTGCTTGACCAATCAGGAGAGTTTGAAAAAGGAGTTCTCCCAATTGAGGATTGAGGTAGTTGAGTCTTCAAAACGTTCGAAAGCAATCCTATTATCTTTGGTCTTGCAACTAAACTTGAGGGATAAGATTAAGGAGGCTCAACCACGTGATAAGTTCTTGTGCAAGATGAACGATCGAGCACAAGATGGGAGTTTTGAGAAATTTGTCGTTGCCGCAGACGACTTTTTGACTTACGATGGTAGGTTGTGTGTTTCTATGGATCTATCCCTTAGGAGGAAAATCCTTGAAGAAGCTCATAATGTACCATACTTCGCTCACTCGGGAGGTACAAAGATGTACCACGACCTGAAAAAGTTCTTTTGGTGGAGAGGAATGAAACGGGATATTGGTGTATTTGTGGAGAGGTGTATGATATGTCAACAGGTGAAGGCAGAACACCAACGGCCAGGAGGTTTACTTCAACTGTTGGAAATTCCATAATGGAAATAGGAGCATATCACAATGGATTTCGTGGTTGGTCTGCCACGAACCGTGAGGAAGAACGATGCTATCTGGGTGATAGTAAATCGTTTGGCTAAGTCATCTCATTTTCTACCTGTGAGGATGACTTACAATATGGAACAATATGCAAGGATTTATATTCGGGAGATTGTGAGGTTACATGGTGTTCTAGTGTCGATCGTCTCGGATAGAGATCCGCGATTTACGTCGAAATTTTGGAAGAGTCTTCAGAGTGCGTTGGGCACTAAGTTGAATTTCAGTACTGCATATCATCCGCAGACCGATGGTCAATCTGAACGGACTATCAAAACACTCGAAGATTTATTGTGGACGTGTGTTCTTGATACTGGTGAGAATTGGGAGAATATTTTGCCTTTAGTAGAGTTCGCTTATAACAATAGCTACCAAGCGACTATACAAATGGCCCCGTATGAGGCTCTATACGGAAGGAAATGTTGATCGCTCCTTTATTGGAGTGAGGTTGGAGAAGGAAAGATTTTAGGTCCAGAATTGATCGAGCAGACTGTAGAGAAGATAGCCGAGATCAGAAGTAGGATTAAGACCGCCCAGGATCGACAGAAGTCTTACGCTGATAAACGAAGGAAAGATATCTAATTTGAGATTGGAGAAAAAGTGTTCTTGAAGGTAGCGCCGATGAAAGGAGTGATACGATTCGGTAAAAAGGGAAAGCTACAGCCTCGTTATATCGGACCTTTTGAGATTTTGGGTCATGTTGGTGATCCTGCTTATAGTTTGGCATTGCCGTTGGAGTTATCGGGAGTGCACAACCTATTTCACGTCTCCATGCTGAGAAAATACGTACATGATCCTGGTCATGTATGCAATTTCAAAGAGTTGCACGTAGCCAAAAACCTGACTTATGAGGAGGTACCAATAACTGTTTTGGAGCGTAAGGTACATCGGTTACGAAACAAAGAGGTTAAATTGGTGAAAGTTCAGTGGAGCCGTCATGGACCGAACGAAGCGATGTTGGGAACGTGAAAAAGAGATCCGTTCTAAGTATCTGATGTTCGGCATTGAAGGTACATGATTTAATTTTCGAGGACGAAAATTCATTTAAGAGGGGTAGGTTGTAACGCCCCAATTTTCGAGCATGTATTTAATTTATAATTTATAGAAAGCGCATGAATGATTTTAATTGTCCAACAATTTATTTACGAATTTTATTTCCATTTATTAAATAAGGTCAAAATTTTCCTTATTCGCATATCATGATTGTAATTTACGCTCCAGGCTCGAGTCCAAGTTCTCATATTATAATGGCCCGAGTCATTTCGTCATATATATATATATATTCAAGTGGTCATTATTTATTTTATGATAGTGTTATTAATTATTCGAGTATAATGCTAACACTACTATCAATATTATTATTATTATTATTAATAATATTATTAATACCATTTTATTAAGTATTAATATTATTATTATTGTTATCATTATCATTTTTCAGATTTATTTCATGATCAATATTACCAATTAATTATTATTCTACATTTAGTATTATTATACCATTTATAATTAACCATATTTTATAAATTAACCAACTATGATTAAACCACACTAATCATAATTAAGAATTCTTTCCCCCAGATCGATCGTACTCTTACTTCTCTCACTTTATCAAAACTCCTCAATACTTATCCAACACAAATTCTAATGCAACTTAAACATTTCAAACATATATCTATAAATACAATTCTCATCACAATAATTCACTTTCCACCAAATACATCAGGTAACTCAGAATCTTTTACTGTTAGTTAGTCTCATGTTTAATATCGAATATTTTTATAATCAAAATTTTCAATAGAACTCTTCATCACGCAAATCACGGCTGGATGAATTCAAGGAAACTTAAAACTGCTTAACTCGTCGGAACCATGAAAGTCGGATTCGGCCCAAACCAAACCAACAAAAATCACAAAAACGGGAATCATAAACACCGTAACTAAAACTTAATACTTTTCAACTTTCCCGAAAGGCATTTAACCCGAATTCGGGAACCAAATTAACCCAAACCTTCACTACATACACCCGCCATCGCCATAGCTTCTCGATTCGTTAGTGGCTGACCCATCCCAATGCGACCGCGGTCGAACGTGTGCACTATGTGAAGCGAGCTTCCGCCGCTATCCACCGGAGAACGTCGTTCGCGGAGAGATTCAATCGCCCGTCAATCTCACTGTGACGGCATGTCCATTACATTTTTTTTTCGATTGTGAGTGTGTGTGAGTGTGTCTTTCCATTTTGCAGGCCAGGAAAAATTCTTTTCTTTTCGAAATCGGTACTGCCGTCTGCCGAGAAGAAATTGTTTAGTGAAGGGAATTTTTTTAGAGAGAGTTTAGAGAGGGAGTCAGGAGGAAGACGATGTGAAAAGAAGGGATTTTTTTGGACGCTATGTCAATATTAGAATTTTCTTGTTATTTTAGGAGACGAGGACTCGGAGCCTAGGACTTGAACTGCATTCGCATCCCAATTTTCAAGGATCATCATCGTATTTCGAGGTGGGGATTTTACGCTTGTTTTAGTTAATGCATGATGTTACTTGTATATATGATTATTTCTTGCCAAACATTTATATGCTCGAAGTTTGCATATTAATTACGTTGTAGCCTCCAATGAGTAGTAGGAATAATGTGCTCAAAGTTTGCATATTATTTACGTTGTAGCCTCCAATGAGTAATAGGCAGTATGTACAAAGTTCGTATATTAATGGTATTCGGGCAATCACCAGGTTCAGGCATGTCATATCTACTTGACAACCTGTATGTATTTAAATTTAACAAAGCGTTCCCTTTGTCTTCATTTGAGACTGGGTAGTCGTTAGTTTGTTCATTAGCCCAGCTAAGTTACATAGAATCTCATTGCAGTTGAAGTTCATGAGAAGTTGGGAAAAGGAGTCAGGAAGTGACTGTAGGATAAGGTCAGTTTGGAGAGATGCATGCATCTGAAAATCAAGAGCTTCTAATCTCTCAATCATCGAGATCATCATGAGGACATGGTCCCCAACCCTCTCTCCTTCCTTTATCCCACGCCGCATAATTGCTTCAATAATCTCATATCTAGCAGTTCGACTATGCTCTCCATAGAGCTCAGCCAGGTGCGCTAAGATGGCTCTCGAAGATGTCATATTTTCATGGGCATGTTGAAGCTCTTTAGTCATTGAGCCTAACATGTACCCGCGCACTCTTATGTCGTCTTTTACCCATTTCTCATGGGCATCGACATCTTCCTAATTGGCTCGGGTTCTTGCAGGAGCCGCTGGGATGTCCGCCTCCAAGACGTATCCCAACATTTCCATAGTTAGGACTGTAACACCCCAATTCGCAAATGGAACATTACACGCCGTATAACCCTCGTGAGTTCTACCAGGCTAACACATGACACACATTCCGTACATGAAAAATCCCAAAGACATAATCATCAATGTAAAAAAATGGGGCCGTGGCCTCGGCCAAAACGTTTTAATTGACGTACGTGAAAATATAAGTCGATACCATGTCATTGCCCACACAGGGGACTTTAACCGAATAAAATAAAACCAATCAAATTCCGATACTCAAACAATATAAATGACCCAACATAAATAAAGACTCGAGCCTCATAATCATGCCAACCCATCCTTTGCGTGCATATCCCGTGCCTGCTCCTCAGCTCTTCCGGTACCTGAAATGCATAAAACGCATTTTCCCCATTTAAGGGGTTAACATTCGAATAGCTAGTGCAAGTACACAATGACATAACATTATATATATATATATACATGATTCGACACAAGCAATTCATTTGAGAGAAAAAAATATTTGAAACCAATATTTCGGAATATCACATTAACACCAAAACAGTATATCCTCGAGTTTTCCACATCACAACTATCCACGCTTGGTAACCCGCGGCCGTACCCATTAGTATCGACCCCCAGATGCCCCGTCGGACCGTCTCCGGGTGAGAAACCACTTCCACAGCCGTACCCATTAGTATCGGCCCCCAGAGGTCCCGTCGAACCATACCCGGGTGGAAAAACATCAACACACGCACCCAAGTCCACTTCCGTGGCCGTACCCATTAGTATCGGCCCCCATAGGCCACACATGCCATCCCCGGGTGGAAGAACGAGAACACACCCATGCAATAACACATTTTACATCATTCGCATCAAAACCGTACACACATAATGAAATGTAATACATGTACTTGCCTTGATTAACACGAGGTGAAGGAAAACGGTGAACGGAAAGGTTTTGGCCCGAATAATCTTCACAAATCCGATCCTAACACAATAACGATATACAACCAATCTCAATACTACGAAAACATAGGAATACATCATAGTTCTACCCGCTGGAACAATTCGTCGAACATTATTAGGGTATCGTCGAGTATGAGTGACGAACAATGGAAAAATCGGAGTTTAAAACCACAAATCCTCAAGAAAAATGAAGGATTACAAGTATACGATTGAAGTCTAGCAATAATCCATGATAATTCGGATTAAAAGAGTCAAATCACAAGAAATCCCCAAAATTTCCCCAGAATCTCAAAACAAGGGTTTCAGGGATTCTTACCTTGATTCGGATGGCGGAAAAATGTTAAGAACTTGAAGAATTCGCGCAACGAATGCAAGGATGTTAGTGGATGATGATATTTGGTCGAAATAGGCCCTAACCCTCGTCTGGAATCGCCCAAGGCCGAAGAGAAGAAGTAAGGATGGAAAATGACGAAGTTGGGCTGTTGCTGTCCTATTTATATCAGGCAGGCTTAGCGCACGCTACGCACAAGAATTAGCGTGCGCTAACAGGGTGCGGAATGCAGTCAGAGACTTCTGTCCTCCCGTTAGCGTACGCAGGATAACAAGATTAGCGTGCGCTAATGTTAGAAATTAGCGTGCGCTAACACTCAATTAGCATACGCTATCTGGTTCAGTACCGAAATACTGAACCTTCTGCCCAGTCCGCTGAAATTGTTAGCACACGCTACAAACTCCAAGTTAGCGTACGCTAACCACACAGCGATAGCGCACGCAAGGAATCAAAGAGTAGCGTGCGCTACTCAGGCAGCAGTCCAATACTGCTCAGATCCGTACACTGCTGCAGACAGTACGAAAATCGAAATACAAAGCAAGGCCAGAATCCAGAAACATAAACACGGAATATTCGAGATGACGGAGCTAACTGTTGAAATAAAATACAACTCCGACCACCAGAGAGTCCGTAATGCGACAAAGAAAGTGAAATTCCCTAACTTATAGGAAATTACAAAAATGGCCCAAGTGCCCGAAAATCATGATACGACGACGGATTAACAAATCGAAAGTCTCAATACGACTAACTCAACCATACGAACTTATGCAAACCAAGAAACAATGAAAACAAATGAGTTTTACGAGAATCGAACGTACATGCGACAAGATATAATTCAAGATAAAATTACGTGAAAACATCTTCGAAACTCGTTCAAATGGAAAAATTCCAAGAACAAAATAGGTTCAGAACTTCAAGACAGTAACAAGCGAGTCGTCCGAAACGAACATACACTAATAATAGAAATTACCAAAAATAGAAAGTACGAATATTACAAGGACAATACTAAACTTCCGAAGCCAGTCCAAATAGTTCGGACCAGTCAGGACGTTCTTTTCAAGTAGTATAGCGAGTGGGTTCATTGTTATATTGAGAGTTCTGTTAACTGCAGAGAATAATTTAAGATTCGTAAGTGATTGTTTAATTATGATCCGAGTAAAGAATTTAAGGACTTTCTTTATTCATAACTCGGCTCCCACCATTTTATTGGCATTTGCACACTCCCATGTGAAATCCGGAAGTCACGGTTAACTTCATAGTGGTGATCGAGTTCTTTACAAAGTTTAATCGAGGGCAACCCATACGGTTTCTATTTTATCATTCTTTATAAAGTGGTGTCTAACACCAACCCATCTAATGGATGATTCGATCTTCTTTTACCCCTAGTTCACTTGCCCTCAACCCATTCAGTTTCTATGGCTCGCCGAACTATCTAAGTTTAAACCGTCAACTTCTATTAGTCTGACAATTGAATCTTACCCGACAACCCATACGGTTTATAGGGGTTTGATTTTTCACAACCAAAGGCATCTAATGCACTCTAGGAATTTATCAACCTTCCCAAAAAATATTACCCGACATACTCGGAAGAATAATATTGCGGTTTAGATTTCAATTTTCCATGAGTTTGACGGATGGTCGGAAACCTCGTAACCTTTATAACTTAGTGTTTATAAGTGGGAGTATTAATGTGATATATGTTACACTTTGCACATTAATCCGTTTATAAGCGCGGTTTGTCGGTTTGTTTGTTTGTCATACAATATGAAAACATACACAACCTAAAACTAACAACATGCAGTTCATGGATCGTTCCTAGAACAAAAACATCGTAATTTAATTACATGTCTTCGGGCTTGAATCTTCGTCTTCTCGAGCGGATCTTCCTCCGGTCTTCGTCATTACATATAAATTTTACATTTGAAAAAATGCATCCTATACAAATTTTCTAGTAAAATAAATAGGCTTAAAATGGCCTTTACAACCCAATCGAAGAAAACAAATGGTTCAAAACTAGGTCCATGAACTACATCCCCGTTCAAAATTAATGCAACAATTACATTAAATAAATGGTAGAAATGATTAATATAAATATTGATGTAATCAACAAAAATTAATCTAATAATTAGAATTAGTTCAATTAATTCACATAACCATTAATTTTAATTTGTTCCGGACAAAATAAATATTTCATTAAATTGATTTCCTTAAAATAAAATTACCATAATTATATTTTAGTGAAATTAAATCTAATTTAATTTGCGGGAAATTAATTTACCGAACGAAATATAAAAACGGAGTCGGAAAACACAAGGCCCGGGCCAAGCCCCCAACCAGCCCAGCAGCCCAGCAGCCCCTGAGAGCCCGAGCTGCCGGGTTTTGCCATTTTTCCGGCTCGTTTTTCGTCCCGAATCCATAAATAATATTTTTCTAATTTTTATATTACACAATTAAATCAGTTTTTCAAAAGAAAAATAGATTTATATTGTAACATAAAATCATGAAAAATAATTTTTAGATGAACAATTAAACATCAACAATTAACATAATTATGATTCTAAATCATAAAAAAATAAAGCATTCCAAATGCTAATATCGAATATACGATCGCATAGACCTCTCTCCGATACCACTGTTGGGATTTTGTAATTAAAATCGAGATACACAGTGAAAAATAAACCGGTCCAACCGGAAAAAATCAAACCCCAAAAACGGATCGATCTAGCATCGTATAAAGGAATAAAAAATAACGAGGATGATAATCAAAGACACTACTAATGTTTATACTTTAGCCGATGACAAAAACTCGTCGGCTAAAGTCCAATGTCGTCGTCTTAAGCTACCAGTTGTCGGCTAAATGTCTATCGGTCGAGGTCGGTCGGCTAAAGTTTAGCCGACGACAAATTCAAAAGGTCGTCAGCTAAAGTTGAACTTTAGCCGACGGTGGATAAGTTGTCGGCTAAAATGTCTAGGTTTTAGCTGACGGAGTTAATATCGTCGGCTAAAGTTTGTAGGTTTTAGCCGACGACATCCCGACCATCAGCTAAAACATCTAAAATTTTAGTTTGCGATTCTTAGTATTTTTTGTTACAATTTATAATTTTTTTCTTATTTTTTTCTATTTATATGTCATTTGGATAATACATAATAATTTTATAAAATATTGTGGTTGGGTGGTCATGGATAAATATCTCAAAAATGGTGTGCTTGGGTTGAGATAAATATTAATGATGCGGAAGAGAGAAAAATTAATTAAATATAAAAAAGATTGGATGGATGGTTGATTAAGGTGGTTGATGTTAAACGTAGCTTAAGAGAGCCACTTTCCCCCAAACATGATTAGAAATATATCACATCATGTTTTTTCCATCAACTACCTCTCCCTCTCACGCTCCCTCCCCCTTCCCTCCCTCTCCCCCCATTTCTCACTTGCTGCCAGTATTTCGCTGACAGCTTACTTTTCTTTTCAGTTTCTTAATTTAATTTATTTAATTATAAATATATATAATTTTATATAAAATAAAAATGCATTACTTTAATAGATAAATATTATATAAAGTGGATCAACTCAAGAAAAATTTAATTAATTTATGTAAGATAATACCAGAAAATAGAGAAATATAATCATGCTAATACAAAAAAAAACTTATTTTGAGCCACTAAGTTCCGCTATGGTTGAATCCTTTCACGATATGGATGCACCCATCCTCCATTTTCTTTTGTAATATTTTCGCTCCACATACTTAGAATTGGTGGTACCAGATAACCCGGATATAAAAATAATTGAACAAAGTGGTTATCGTTAACATATGCAGTAGTTATTTGGCTTTGTTCCTCAAGTGGAATTGCTGCAGACCAAAATGGCAAGTAGGTAAAATAACACCCATACACGAGTAGTTTTTGGATACCATAGTATGGACTGCGATTGTTTTTTGGTCATTATCGAGTTATTTTCGCCATTATAGCCTTGTAGATTCCTTGTGTAAGGTTCACGGTACTGTAATAACTCAACGAGTTTTCGGAATTTTGCAATTCACTCAATTATTATTGTAACTACGCATATAATTCTTTACCAAAAAAAATACTTTACCGACGACCAGCCGGGGAAAGGCCGAGGGCCGGCCGAAGTCATCGGTTAAAGGTCGGCCTTTTGGCCGACGACTTTATTCTCGTCGGCTGAACTTGATTTTTATCCTCAGATAAAGGTACAAATGTCATCGGCTAAATTTTGGGCATTTAGCTGATGACTAAATCTGGCTTCATTGACGACCGACGATCTTTAGTCGAGGGCTAGTTGTTGGCTAAAGTCGTGCATCTTTTTTTAAATAGAATATCATCATCTCACACTTCAAAACACATAATTTACAATAAACTCAAAAAATACACAACAAGAGTACGAGAAACAACAATTTTATCTGGATTGATCATTCAAGAAATTATATTTAAAGTATATTTATTAAATTTTGACTTCTATTTGTTCACAATATATATATATATATATAGAAATATTAATTGTTCATTGAGATGATTATAATGGTTATTTTATGTTGAGATAATGATTATATATGGTTATTATGCTCATTGAGATACTTAATTATGATAGGCTTTATATATATATATATATATATTATCAAGATTGTGTGATAATATTGTTATTTATATTTTAGGATAGATAGAAGTTGGATTGATCTACAAAAACGGGATCCAAGAGTCATAGATGGAATGGAAGGGTTCATTAAATTTGTGAAGGAGCATGATAGTGATAGTACAATACATTACTGTCCGTGTAAGAAATATAAATGTTGCAGCGATATATACCATTTCACACTTGATGTTGTATGGGAGCGCTTGAAAAAAAAAACATATTTTGGGATATATACACATGTTGAATTTACTAGAGTGAAAGATCAAACTCACTTATTCTGCATGATCATGGACAGTACAGTGGTAGCACATCCAATGATCCCACTAGAAGGTTGATTGATGAAGTGTTTGGTTAAAGATAGGGACGTACCGACTGAAAGTTAAGAATACCTATAACTGATCATCCAGTCATTTGAACCCCTACATGGATACCCATTAATAGTGTTTATGTTGATAGATACAACAAGTTAATCCACACTCCAGCAGACCCTTCTTTACCCTGGGTGTCACATGACGGTTCTTGATAGTGTCATAGAGACTATGAGGGTAAAGGTGGAGAACAAAACCTCAATCAAAGTTATGGATGATTATTTTTAACTTACATGAAAAATGTTCCCAGAAGGTCATCATCTTCCGAATAGTCACAGTAAAATGAGACGCATATTGAAAAGTCTTGGGTTGTCGTACATTAAGATTCACATGTTCATATATGATTGTGCTTTATTTGACACGGAGAGATGTTTGGTATATGACACAGATAGGTATAACCTCACTACTTTGAGAACAGTGAAAGCTACGAAGGTACTTTGGTATTTTCCATTAAAGGATAAACTAGAGAGGCTTTTTCATGTATCCTCACACATCCAAGGGAATGAGATGGAACGCCGAGCCTCACATCCATGATGAGGATACTACAATACACCCTTATGATGGAGAGACTCGGAAGCATATAGATAGGGAGTTTCCATAGCTTGCATATGATGTCTGAAATATAAGACTCGGTCTCGCATCTGGTGATTCAACCCTTTTGGCAACATGAGTCTTTTGTATAGTATATGGCCGGTGGTAATGATTCCTTACGACCTTCCTCTATGGATATACATGAAGAAGAAATATAATATATTGACTCTCTTAGTACCAGACCTTGGTATCCAAGAAAGTGTATTGATGTGTATATGAGACATTGATAGAGAAGTTGGAGAATAACATACATACAACAACATCCATGAGCCTTGCTCGGATAACACAAAATAACAATAATTGACAAGTTAGAAAATATTCAAACAACACTGACCAACAAACATGAACCCCGAAACAACTTGGGACTAGTATTGCTCGAATGTCTTTTCACCATCGTCATGTCCATGTGTCTAACCCCCTCCTGACAAATACTTGAAATATATAAACATGTTCCGCCCCCATGGGGTCAACCATCCGGATAATGCATACCCGAGACATGCATAACATGATGTGCATCCAAAGAAAATCAAAGGATATAGCAATAATACGAGATGCTCACAAGAACATTAAATACCAAAAATCACGAAAACACTACGCCATGGCATACGATCAACACCTGTTCACAGGTTAGGATAAAAATGCCCAACGGGAAATAATCAATAATAAACATGAAATAACAAACTCTCTAAAGGCAAAGCAGCCAAAACTGAAACAAATAACAGCAAAGATGCCCGAAGGCTCCAATCGAAATCACGATACTTCATAAATAATCTAAAACCCCTAGCCAAAGCTACAATACATTATAATGGCATAAAAAGCCTCCAGTCGAAGCTGCAAAACATCACAAATGGCCTAAAAGCCCTTAGACAAAGCTGCAATGTGAGATCATCCAATGACCATGACCTGCTAAAATGAAGGTGCTAGAAAACCGACTACGAGAAGTTTAAGCCCATGACTTACCCATAATGAGATCACCTAGTGACTGTGACCTGCTGAACTGCAGATGCTGGAAAACCAACTTCAAGAAGTCAAACCCCAAACTTACCCATAATTAGATCACATATTGCTTATGACCTGTTGAACTACATGTATTGGGAATCCAACTGCGAGAAGTTCAAGCCTCATACTTACGCACTGAGCACTAACCGAGACTAGCCTCCAAAGTACAAATAAGCACAAATGGCAGTGATCACAAAATACTGAATCTACAAGAATGGTAGTGTGCTGCCTTGAGTCGGCCAACGAAACAACAATAATTCATAGATGGGCTGTAATACCCGATTGTAAAATCATTCATTATCATTCAGTATATTGTCAGTCGGTAATTTTTCACTCATTAATAATCATTCATCATTCTCATTCATTCATTGTATTCACCATTCGGAGTAATTTTATATCATGTATCACTTATTATTCGTCATTCAACCCGGTTGGAGAATCGGGTTGTGTATATCATCGTTGTCATCTTTGTAGTGGGCTGTGTGTGAGGAGTAGCGCATGCTACGTACTCTCTTTAGCGCGCGCTAATTGAGTACGGGTAGCGCACGCTACCTCTAAGCATTAGCGTACGCTAATGTGGTTCAAGCAGACAGTCCAGAAGGCACTGGACTGAATTTAAGTTGTAGTAGCGCACGTTACGAATGGTAAGTAGTGTACGCTAAGTTGTGTGGATAGCGCACGCTACGTAATCAGTGTAGCGCACGCTAAGGTCCAAGCAGGTAGAGTCCAGTGGGTACTAGACTGGAATGGAATAATTCTTAGCACACGCTATGAGTGGATATTAGCGTAGGCTAATGGTGTAGTAGTGCACGCTAAGTAATTGGTGTAACGCACGCTATCGCGACCAAGGCAAGAGGACAGTAGGTTCTGGACTCTAGTTACTGGGCATCAACTTTCAGGTAGCGCACGCTAACACAAGGTTAACGTACGTTAAGGAGGAGGCGTTAACGCACGCTACCAAGTACGTAACATACACTAGCGATGCAGGCAGTGGATACTGGACTAACCGGTGTGCCCGCTAGAGTACGCTAAGCATCAGGGGTTAGCGTGCGCTAAACTGGCTCAGGTATAAATTGGACAGTTTAGTCCAGTTGCGTCATTTTTCATCTCACTTCCTCCCTTCAGCGTTTTCGGGCGATTTCTGGCGATTTGGAGAGATCTTTTCAAGCTTCACTCACCTATAATCACCTTTAAGCCTCTAAGTCGGATTAATCATCACCTTATCCTCTCCAACACATCAAATCAAGGTAATTATTTCTTGAATCTAGAATTTCGGAGTTCGAGTGTTTTCCTTCCGATTTCTTCGTGTGAACTTGCTATGATGTTGTAATATGTTAGATATGGATTATATACCTTTAATACATGTATTCCTATGGATTTATTGGTGTATATTGCGGATTTGATGAATATTTGGGGAATTATTTAAGAACCCCTGGGTTTGACTTTGGATATTTTGGGGGTTTTCGATTGATGTTGTCGTAACCTTGAGTTGTGGTTTCCTATTGGATCATTGATGTCATTAATGAAGTTTTGTAGGATTGATTTACTTTTAGAGGTTGGTTTTGGATATATTTTTGGGGGATAGTTGTAACCAATGGGAGAATGTCTGCAACGTATCCGTTAGAATGCCCCAATGAGTTTTGGTTATTGTTGTAACGACTTTTGAGTTGGTGATTATCGTGTTT
This sequence comes from Orobanche coerulescens, assembly GCA_033398695.1. Taxonomy (NCBI): domain Eukaryota; kingdom Viridiplantae; phylum Streptophyta; class Magnoliopsida; order Lamiales; family Orobanchaceae; genus Orobanche; species Orobanche coerulescens. The sequence goes on along the minus strand of CM065804.1, from coordinate 96,717,216 downwards.
AGTACGTATATTGAGCGTTTGTTGGTAATTATGTTATTTCAAGGTTGTTCGAGCGACCGGTATCTCCATTAGAGACGTTTGTTCGTGAGAAGATATTTAATCACCGATGTTGTGTAAGTTAATTCTTACTCGGTTAAAGGGATATTCATTCCTTACGTTGTTGTTCATTCATACATGTAATTCACTCATAATATATCATTCATGTCGAAACTTGTAATTATCAACTAATCATGTAACTCACGAGGAACGACTGTTCCAAATTATTTCATTGAAGCTATCAGTCGTTGTATCATTATTTCATCTTGGTGGGTCGTTCTTTATCCTTGTCGGATTTTATTCATTATCTCTCATCTTGGTCGATTTGTTCTTGAAATCTTCCGGGATTGTATTGCGTGGCCGTGTGGCGTATGTGTGGAATTTTTAGTCGGGCACACTATGGTCATGTGTATATGCGGGACTCTGGACACATTAGACTGTGCACACGGTAAAGTACCTCCGTAAGACTAATTAGGCCAAGTTGCGGGTGTATATGCGGGACTCCGTACACTCGGCTACTTGTGCACTTACACATTCCATTCGGGCGTACTATGATGCCCATCATTCAACTCTATTTCTTAATTCTTTAATGTGATTGTTGTGTATTGTTCATCTCTTGAGGATTGTTGTTCTGTGTAACTGACCCCGTTGGGGATATTGTTTTTAGGTAATGGCAGGGCAAAAGCAAGGGAAGAGAATGCTGATGGCGAGGAGTCCCAGTGATACTAGTAGGGGCCCCAGTCTCTTCATTTTATTCATGTGTCTTGTTATGTATTTTGTTTTCCGCTGCATTTCCTTTTGGTTTGTCAATTGTTCAGTGTTGTATGTTTTATCTTTATATAAAATATACATGTATTCAGTGTTCCCTGGGTGTGTTGTATTTGAAACTTCTCATCGGAGTAGATGCTGATGTAATGTGGTTCATTCCTACATTTGTATTGTGTAATTTATTAATTTTCATTCGCCTGGTGGGTCCCAGTCGGGGGTCCACGACACTATAATATCTACCTAGTTTGGGGTGTTATAGAGTTGGTATCGGAGCGTGGTTTTGAATACTACCTTCCGAGTCATGTATTATTTGAAATCATCGTTCATCAGACTAGTATCATTGGACTTTCGCGTCACGTGTGACCTGTGCAAATGCCAAGCCCCTCGGACCGAAAGAGCTGTAAGATTTGTGACGCCCTGGTATAATTTCTGGCAATAAGAATCATTCATTCATTATTCAACAGTCAATAATCCTCAATCATCAATTTCATCTTGGTCATATCGATCATGTTAACTCATTAATCACTCAGTTCATTTCATCACTCAGTTGTTGATCTTGAGGATCGTATCATTAATCTTGTTAACTTGTTCAAGATAATCATTTCAAGAATTTCATCAGATAACCATGTCACCTCAGTTGATCATTCATGAAATCATTGTGTTAGAGCGCGTATGCTCATTATTATCATTTCATGATGTAATCATAATGCGGTATTCATGCGAGATCTATAACTATCATGTGACTTTCCTACTTCAGTATGGAGAGAGCTGGCAGAGGACGCAGGGGAAGAGGCCGCGGTGCGGGCTGAAACCTAGGAGCTCGTGCGAATACACACGCGAACGCAAGGAATAATGCTAATTTATCGAGCCGCGATGCTGCCACTCATTCACCTGGAAATAATCATTCACTGTACGGGAGTCGTGCCCGGGACACAGCTCAATCATAAGGTGTTCGGGTTGATCCACTCGCTTTTATGCAGGGCATGATGGCCTAAATGACTCAGATGGCACGTCTGATGGAGACGATGCAGAACTCAATGGCTCAGAATCAGCAGGATCCTCCGTCGCCACCTCAGAGGCAAGACAGGAGTGTGAGCATCATCATCAACGACATTTCTCGCCAGAGGCTGCCTACCTTTGAGGGCTCATCTGAGCCGGCGGACATTATTCACTGGCTGGAGCATTTCGAGAAGTTATTTGCTATGGTGGAGTGTCCCGAAGGACACAAAGTTTCAGTCGCGGCTTACTATCTGGGTAAGAGCGCTCACTCATGGTGGCATCTCTGAAGCCCACCGACGGAGCTTGCACGTGGGACCAGTTCAAAACTTTCATGATGGAAAGATATTATCCGGCCCCACTCAGAGAGGCCAAATTGTCGGAGTTACTCAGTCTCTGTAACACCCTCGATATATTCAGGAATATTACAGTGCCGTAAATCCTTTACATAAGAATTTACAAGGCTAAATAAATGAAAAGACAATGACAGATACCAAATTATGAAATCACTGAAATACAATATGACAGTTCTGGTTCAACACCGAAAATACAAATATCCAGATGAAGAATATTAATACACCACTGAAATCCAAACATCACAAATTACGACGTACTCGAGTACTTATTAAAATATCCAACAACAGATAATAAACCCGGCCGGAACATCACTCTGCACCCTCGTCGTCGTGCAGCTCCAGTGGTTGTTTCCCCGCTCTCCTGGATCCTGAACATAAACAAATGTTCACCCCCAAAGGGGTTAGCACAACGATGCTAGTATAAGTACCACAACATATTATTCAACATCTCACGAAGAATAATAATAACGTAAATGACAAAATACCAACAAGTCTTCTCCTATGAGAAACTCACAAATAACATACACAAATGATAATCACAACATGATATCACAACATACACATGGTAATTCCGACGATCCAACATTCACTGCCTAGAACCCACGATGATCCCGTCAGACCAACCCGTGGTGGAAAACCCGTCAGATGATCCAGCGCACGCTAGCATAGATCCCCCGATGATCCCGTCGGACCAACACGAGGTGGACACACAACAACGACATATATGCACGATAATATGTATAACATCAATATGTAAAACAATTAAGGTACTTGCCTTGATTCGAAGACAAGAATATTACTTCCACGAAAAACAAAACACTCGAAGGTCGCCCCTTCGATCAATCACGTAGCAAGCTCCAACCTTAAACAAAAGAAATAATATAGAGTTCATCTCACGTCATACGAACATCTAACAATCCAAATTACGGTCGACAGTTCATAAAACGTAATCTGACTGGCTTGCTTAACGCACGCTACGTATCCTATGTAGCGCACGTTAAGGCTACTCGTTAGCGCACGCAATTATACGAAGTCTAGCGTACACCATACACTGTCAGTACCTCACTGATCAGTCGATTGACTTGTCTGATGATATAACGCACGTTATAACTCTGGATATCTGGAATTCATGCTATCTTCCATTTCCCAAGTGGCTTATTCCACTCCGTGGCGTGACCACTGAACTTTGACCAAAGCGATTGGTTTGTTCCTCAACTACTTAACTCGACTCTTGAGTATCCTGACCGGTCTTTCTTCAAACGTTCCATCCTGAGCGACTTCGATATCGCCGAAATCAATGACATGACTAGGATCCGGTATATGTAACACCCCAAACTAGGCGGATATTACAGTGATGTGGACCCCCGACTGGGACCCACCAGGCAAATGAAAAACTGATGAATTAAATAATATAATTGTGGTATCGAACCACATTATATTACCAAATACTCCGATGAGGAGCTTAAGTACATTACACCAGGACAAAACAGAATACTAGTATATTTTATATGGAGATAAAATACACCACCATGAATAAATAACATCTCATACGGAATTTGCAGCGGGAATACAACTGAAGAGAAATAAGAATTTCAAATGATGGAAGCAAGAAATGATGAAATACACGGAATATTTGGGCCCCCTACTAGTATCACTAGGACTCTCGCCGTCAACATGCTCTTCCGTGCCTTTGCCTTGCCGTGACACGAAAACAAAATCCCTAACGGGTCGATTACCTGAGAACAACAATCCTCAAGGGTTGAAAATACACAATCATGATTTAGCTGAAGTTATGAAATATCCTTAGTTATGAATTACGCTGAAGAGGAGTATCATAGTACGCCCGTAGTGTTCTGTGCAAGTGTACAAGATGGATGACCGGACACACCCGTCCTTATACCTAATTAGTCTCACGGAGTTAATCTTTCTGGTGTGCACCCGATGTATCACTCCCAATACATGGCCATCACGTGCCCGACTAAAAATTCCACACATCCGCACCCGGCCACGCAATATGAACCCAGAAGGTCATATGAACGAGAATGACCACAATGAATATCAATGAATAATAATAATCTGACAAAGTCAAGAATAACTCACCGAGATGAAAGTAATAATGAAGTGATTGATAGTTTCAATGAAATGATTGGAACCGCCGTTCCTCATTAATGAAGTGATTCTTAGACACTTACGAGTCTCAATATGATTAATACAATGATGAATGAGTTATGATTATGAATGATCAACAACAAAAGGAATGAAATCCTTTTAACCGAGTAAGAATTAACTTACTCAACACCGATGACAATTATCCTTCCACGAACAACGTCCTAATTGATATATCGGTCGCTCGAACAACCTAGAATAAATACAATTACCAACAATACGTTCAATATACGAATCAAATACGAATATAACGAACTCAAAACGTCGATACGATTAAACCAAGTTCATTGGGGCATTATATCGAACACTTTGTGGCCAACTTCGATTGATTACAACCAAACCTCAATAATACCAACATCAAATCCCCAAGAAGTGTTTCAAACCAACAAAACATCTTCAATACGATCAACAATCCGTTATGAATATCCAAATACGTTATTATAACAACAATTAATCGAAAAACCCCAAATCCAACTCGATATTCAAAGTGTTCTTGAATAATCCCTCAATAATCCAATGAATCTATATACAAACTCATAATCGTATGCATATCCCTCCATATAACATGATTATCACGTCCAAAACATCATATCTCAACACAAAATCGAAATCCAAGATGTTGAAGAAATTACCTCTTGAAGATCCAACCACTTCGATCCGATGAACACGCATTAAATCGAGTATCCAAGCTTCCCAAATGAATGAAGATGATGAAAATTACACACTCAAATGATTGATGATGGAAAAATCCCTCCCTCAAGTCTCTCTCTCGGAACAAAGTGAAGAAAAGGGTGAAAGTGAAGAAAAAGTCCCGGCCGGGTCCTTATATACTGCCGGAAGTTACGGCCGTAACTCGGCCTTTATACGGCCGTAACATCCCAGGTCAACGGCCTTACGACCATAACCGGCCAACTCGTATGGCCGTAACTCGGCTTCGTCCAAAAGCCTGCCGACAGACTTACGACCGTAACCGCTCCTGAGTTACGGGCATAACTCACCTTCGTTAAAAACATCTGCCGACATCCTTACGGCCGTACCCGCACACCATACGGGCGTAACTCGGATGATACGGCCGTATCCGGCCAAACTTACGGGCGTAAGCCCCCTTCGTCGAAAATGACCAGGCACCCTGCCTATAGCGTACGGCCGTATCCGGCCAAGCCTTACGGCCGTACCTCCTCGTCTTAGGGCCGTATGCCGCAACCCTTACGACTGTTAGTCCCCCTTGCCCGACAAAACCTGAAATTTACGAATACCACTTACGGCCGTATCCTACCCTTCTTACGGCCGTAACTCGCCTTCGGCCAAAATGCCTGGGCAGCCTGCTGGACACGTACGGCCGTAACCGGCCAAGCCTTACGACCGTACCTGCTCAACTTACGGCCGTATTACAAGACCTTACGGCCGTAAGTCCCATTCGTCCAAAATGGCCTGAAAACAACGAACCCTTGTTACGGCCGTAACCTACAATCCTTACGGCCGTAACTCAATGCGGACAAGGTGAAAAATCCGATAACTCCGATTCCTCGCTACGACTGATGAATGATCCGACATATCATACAAATGTGAAAGTGAACAAGTCCAACACAAGCCAAAGATGATACTCCCAGTACAAGACTACCAAACACGGTGAAAATGATAATACTCCCGTCTCGATCTATAAACGGAGATGAAATGATGATCACGGTTACAACATGCCAACAGTGAGCGCAAATGACTGAATCATGAATGACGAGTGATTAATAATGAGTGAAAATTACTGAGTGACAATTACAGACTGATAATTACTAAATGAAAATGAATGAATTACAACCGGGTATTACATACTCCCCCCCTTAAAAAGAGTTTCGTCCTCGAAACTAAGGGCCAAACAACTCGGGATAACTCTCCCGCATACTCTCCTCGGTTTCCCAAGTGGCCTTTTCGACTCCGTGTCTAGACTACTGAATCTTGACCAAAGGAATCGTCTTGTTCCTCAACTGTTTGATTCGCCGCTCTAAAATTCGTACGGGACGCTCCTCGTATGAATGATCATCCGTGATCTCGATTTCGTCGAACTGAAGTATGTGACTCGGGTCGGAAACATACTTCCGCAACTGAGAGACGTGAAACACATTATGAATTCGGCTCAATGCTGGAGGTAAAGCCAATCGATAAGCTAACTCGCCTACTCGATCTTAAATCTCAAACGGTCCAATGAATCTTGGACTCAACTTTCCCCATTTCCCGAAACGGAAGATACCTCGACTCGGGGATACCTTGACCAACACGTGGTCACCTGTCTCAAACTCTAATGGTCGACGATGGTTATCTGCATATGATTTCTGTCGACTCTGAGCGGTCAATAAATGACTCCTGATCAAAGCTACCTTCTCACGGGCGGCTATAAGCATATCGGGCTCGGTGCCAATTGATTCTAATAAGTCGTCCCAACACAAAGGAGATCGACAACGACGACCGTACAAGGCCTCGTAAGGTGCCATCTTGATCGAAGCATGCCAACTATTATTATACGTGAATTCGATCAATGGTAGTTGGGCTTCCCAATCGTCTTTCCAATCGAGGACGCATGCCCTCAACATGTCCTCTAATTTCTGAATGGTTCTCTCTGATTGTCCGTCGGACTGAGGATGAAAAGCGGTATTGAGATTAAGCTGAGTTCCCATAGCACGATGAACTGATTTCCAAAAATGAGACACGAATCGTCCGTCACGATCAGAGACGATACTCTTAGGAGTACCGTGCAATCTCACTATCTCCTTGATGAACAGCTGGGCGAGTCTCTCGGGACCCCACGTATCCTTAATCTCAAGGAAATGAGATGATTTAGTTAAGCGGTCCACAATCACTCAGATCGTATTCATGCCACGATGACTCGTCGGAAAACTCGTGATGAAATCCCTAGAATTGTCTTCCCACTTCCACTCTGGAATAGGGCGAGGTTTCAGCATACCCGCCGGTCGCTGATGTTCGATCTTGACTTGTTGACAGGTTAAGCATCTCGAAACAAATTCTGCGACTTCTCGCTTCATATTACTCCACCAGTAATTTTGTTTCAAGTCCTTGTACATCTTGCTAGACCCTGGATGAACAGAATAAGGGGTAGCATGAGCTTCTCTCAAAATCGAGTTTTTCAACTCGTCACTCGCCGGTACGCACAACCGATTCTTAAATCTCAAAAGTCCATCTTCGTAGACCACGAATCCAGGGGCTTTCCCCTGAGCCACATCCTCACGGATGCGCAACAATGCTGGGTCTGAACCCTGATTCTCCCTGATTTCCTCCTCAAGTGACGATGAAATTTCTAACACGCAAAGCTGTCCCTGAACTCGCTGAAGCCAGACCTCGATCTCGGGTCTAAGGAATTCCTGCTGAAGCTCATTTTGAACTATTAAATGAGCAAGCATCTGTTCCTGAACGGACTTACGACTCAAGGCGTCGGCGACAACGTTCGCCTTGCCCGGGTGGTAAAGTATCTCAATATCATAATCTTTGATTAGCTCCAACCACCGTCTCTGACGCATATTTAACCCCTTCTGAGTAAATATATACTTTAAACTCTTGTGATCGGTGAAAATCTGACAGGTGACGCCATAAAGGTAATGACGCCAGATTTTCAAAGCGAACACCACGGCTGCTAGCTCCAGGTCGTGGGTCGGATAATTAACTTCGTAAGGTCTCAATTGCCGTGAGGCATAGGCAATAACCTTCCCATTCTGCATGAGCACACATCCGAGACCCTGTCCAGACGCATCACTATAAACCACAAATCCTTCCGTCCCTAGCGGCAAGGAAAGTACAGGTGCTGAGATTAACCTGTAATATCCGTATTTTTCTTTCCCTGGTATTTTCGTTTTTGGTGTATTTCTCGATCGTAGTGACCCTCGTGTACTTCTTAGCGTGTCCTTCCTGTCAAACTGTTGAACTGTATTCTCGTTATTGTTGTGCGGAACCGCCGTTTCGGGGTTGTCGTGGATTCATTCATGTTGTTGGTTCCCAAATATTGATTCCTATCGTTTTATTCTTTTTCCGGATCATTGTTATCATTTTGGAACCCATAAAGGGGTGTGGGCCGCGGCACAAGGTGTGTGCGCCGCGGCACACAAATCCCTTCAGTAGTTGGTCGGACAAACTGTACTGTGTGCCGCGGCACACCCATCCGGTGCCGCGGCACGATGCCGAGCGGTGCCGCGGCACACTTTGTCGGTGCGCGGCACACTCGTGTGTCTTCTGCGACCTAAACCCAGTATGCAGGTGTCGCGGCACACGATGCATCTTGCGGCACAATGCCGAAACCTGGGAGTAAATTTTTGGCCTGTGCGCGGCACACCTAAGCTGTGCCGCGGCACACAAAGCGGCAATGCGCAACTCGTCTTTATTAGACGAAATCGGCCGTCTTCTTCCTCATTTTCACCTGCAGATCGAGAGAGAGTGAGAGAGAGGGGAAGAGTTCTTCATCCTTATCCATTGGGGGGTCGATTTTCACCATTTTTCTTCGGTAGTGAAGCCCGGGCAATCAATCTAACGCGTGTTCTACGGATCTTGGTACTTGAATCTCCTAAGGTAATATTTCTAGAACCCTAGTTTCAATTAATTTGGGGGTTTTGGGATTTTCTTCCGATTAGTTCCGTTTTGTTGATGGATTCATGATGTATACGATTGATATTGTTAGTATCTTTAGTTTTCCTACGGATTCATGGATATTTTGTGGATTTTTACGGAATCGAAAGGGTTTGGTTGTGGTCCGCCCTCGTTGTTATTTTGGTATGAATATACATGAATCGTAGGCGGGTTTCCGGGTGTATTCCATTTCCGTAATCGTCTAGAGTTGGTTGTGATTGTGTTATTCGAATCGTTAGGTTCATTTTCGCCGGTTCCTCGTGGTTGTGCTTGATTCTTCCGTTCCGTTCGTGTCATCGTCTATTTAATCGAGGCAAGTATCCTTATGAACTTACAATCTTGACATAGTAGTATTGTATGAGAAATTGTGTGTGTGTGTGTGTATGCTCACTGCGGGTTAGATCCGACGGGGTCTCGGTAGGGCTCCACGAAGCTGTGGAACCGCGAGCTTGCTTTTAACCACTGTGGGTTAGATCCGACGGGGTCTCGGCAGGGATCCACGAAGCTGTGGGTCCGCGGTTAATTGTGGTGAATTTTTACAAATGTGGTTTGATCATTGGCATTTCCGGAAATGAGTGTTTTGGAACTATGTTTTCTTGAATTGCATGCATTACTATATGTGTAAGATGTAAGTCGTTCATCTGGTTACTTGTACTAGCGTAATTGCTAACCCCTCTGGGGACCCATTTTGGGGAAATTCGTTTTATGAATTTGGTCGGGTTCATCGAGACGATGGTACTTGGACGATGCGCGGATGATGGCCGTGCGTGATGATTGTGCACGTGTGACGTTTTAGTGTCTTTTACCTTTTCATCTTTTGTGGTTTTGAACTAATAGTTGTACTCGAGTACTTAAGGGGTTCTTGTTCGTTCGGATTGTATTGTTGCTTATTATGTTGTGTTGGATGATGATGTTATATTGACCGGTTGAACTGGGTGAATTATTCTGTTTTGCGTCTTTATGACATGGTATTGTTCTGTCGTTTATGTGAGTCGATGAGTATGATGCTGTTCAGCCTGGTGCGTCCCATATAGGGATTCACGACACTGTAATATACCTCGGATATCCTGGGGGTGTTACAGAAAATGGTATCAGAGAACTAGGTTTATGGATACCTAGGCTTGTCGGTTTATTGGGTCTTGTGGTGTTTTGTTTTGCACATCATCGTCACGCTGCCATGATTCCAGTACTACCAGTGTCCGTAAGTTTTCCTTCCTCTGTTCATTAATTCCTTGTATCGTACCCTTGATTCTCGACTTGTGATTGTTCTTTTATTGTTCTGATCCTCGTATGGCTTTTGCTACTTATTTAACTCCAGTATGGATGCTGGAAGAGGTCGTGGTCGCGGTCGTGGTCGTGGGCCGTGGAGGGCGTGGGGCGGCCGGTGGGGCGGCCACGTCACGATCTTCGAGGCCGCGATCGGCGACCGTCATAGCCATGCTTCTTCTCAGGAGCGTGCCGATCTGGGTATTGCGGCCGTTATGCAGCAAATGGTGAACCAAATGGCGGCAATAGCTCAGGCGGTTCAGAACCCGGATCAGGCCCACGCTAATCGGGGCGGAGCGGATCGTTGGCTCCAAGATGTTATCAAGATGCATCCTCCTCAGTTTTCGGGAGCTTCAGACCCGATTGGGTGGGAAGGGTGGATCAAGGAGATATCTAAGGTCTTCGTTGCCACTAATTGTCCCGAGGAACGTAGAGTCCCTATTGCTCAATACTTTCTCACAGGGGACGCCACGGACTGGTGGGAGGCTGTTGGGCCCAAAGATCGTGCTGCTTCGTGGGCTGAGTTTCAAGAGTTGATGGAGACCGAATATTGCCCGTAGCCAGTCAGACAGGCTCGGGTGCATGCTTTTTATGATGCTCAACCGCGGGATGTCCCCGTATCTCAAGCTATTGCTGATTTTAATAAGGAGTTGGGTTATGTGAAGACCCAAGTTGTCGAGGAGAGCGACAAAATTTTCCATTTCTCCAGACGGATGAAGTTGCCGATTCGGGACTATATGTCGGGACTTGTATGCACTACCTTGAAAGATTACGAGGCGGGGCCCTTGCTTACGATATGTCCGTGACGGCGAGTGAGGCGGCCGCGAGTAAGAAACAGTCCACGGAATTTTTCGGGCCACAAAGGTGGGGGCCGCGAAATTTGATCTGCTAACTTTTCCGGTGGTGGCCGGCTCGATCTACGGGTTTCCCAGTAGGCTGCCGGTGCCCCTTCTCGAGAGGTGAAATGCTTTAACCGTGGCGGCAGGGCCACATCGGTCGTATTTGTCCGAACCCTTTCGACGTGTGTCAGTGTGGCCAGTCGGGTCACAAGGCTGCTTTCTGTGCTGAGAGGGAGAAAATCCTTGGTGCCCGGGCTTCCATTCCAGCGCCTAGGGAACCAAGTGTGAATCAGGGATCGTTTGCTCCTCAATCCCCGCCGAGTGCTAGTCGGGGGAGAGGTCGGGGTCAGCCCTCTAAGGGGGGAGCTTCCAGCGTCGGCTCAGCCCACCCGCGTGTCTATGATATGCGGAGAGCCGATGATCCAGTGGCTACCGTAGCGACAGGTACCATTTATATTCTTTCTCATCCTGTCAGTGTGCTTTTCGATTCTGGTGCTACGCATTCGTTCATATCTCTGGATTGTGTGCGCCGTTTGAGTCTCGACCGTTTGACGCCTTGTGAGCCCTTCATCGTTAAGCTTCCTAGCGGTGATAGGATCGTTGGTGATCAGGAGGTTCGAGACTGTTCTGTGTTTATTTGCGAGAGGGCTTGGCCCTCTAATCTTATTGTTGTGGGTATTGAGGGTGAGGATTTAATTCTCGGGGATGATTGGCTCGAGCGGCATGGTGCAATCATGAACTACCGCACGAGAATCATCACCATGTTAGCCGATGATGGCACCAAGCACTCTTTCGCCGGGCGAAAGAGGGGGAAACAGAAATTCGTTATTAACGCCTTGAAGGCGATGAGACTCCTGCGAAAGGGGTGTACCGGCTATTGGTGCTACGCCTTGAAGGCGGAGAGTGGTGGAGTCGAGTTTTCGTTGATTCCAATCGTTAATGAATTTCCTGATGTTTTTCCTGACGAGTTACCGGGATTGCCACCGGATCGTGAGGTCGAGTTCGCTATAGAGTTAGAGCCGAGTGCGGCTCCTATTTCGAAGGCACCCTATCGCATGGCACCTTCATAGATGTCCGAGTTGAAGAAGCAGTTGAGCGAGCTTCTTGAGTCGGGGTATGTTCGACCGAGTGCCTCGCCTTGGGGCGCACCGGTCCTGTTTGTGCGGAAGAAGAATGGTTCACTATGTTTGTGTATCGACTATCGCGAGCTAAACAAGGTGACCATCAAGAACAAGTATCCTTTGCCGAGAATTGACGACTTGTTCGACCAGTTGCAGGGAGCTACGGTATTCTCGAAGATTGATTTGAAATCGGGATACTATCAGCCCCGGGTGAGAGAGTCCGATGTGCCGAAGACAGCTTTTCGGACGAGATACGGACATTATGAGTTTGTAGTTATGCCTTTCGGGTTAACTAATGCGCCGGCGGTGTTCATGCAGTTGATGAACAAAGTCTTTATCGAGTATTTGGATAAGTGTGTCGTCGTCTTCATTGACGATATTCTTATTTATTCGAGGAACGAGGAAGAGCATGCCCATCATTTGCGGATAGTGTTAGACATTTTGAGGGCCGAAAAACTCTGTGCGAAGTTCTCGAAATGTGAGTTCTGGCGGAAGGAAGTGATGTTTTTGGGTCACGTAATTTCAGCCGAGGGGGTTCGTGTAGATCCGCAGAAGATCGAGGCGGTATTGGATTGGGCACCGCCCAAAAGCGTGAGGGAGCTCCGAAGCTTCTTGGGTTTGGCTGGCTACTACCGTAGGTTCGTCGAGGGTTTCTCGAAATAGGCTCGACCACTTACACAGTTGCTCCGTAATCGAGAAGTTAAATGCGGAATGACGAGAGGCGATTCAGCCAGAATCGAAGAAGCGATTGACTTCAGCTCCGGTTTTGGCGTTACCATGTGGCAACGAGGGATTCGCCGTTTATAGCGATGCTTCGTGTCAGGGTCTTGGGTGCGTATTAATGCAGCACGGCAAGACCATTGCCTTTGCGTCGAGACAATTGAGGCCGTATGAGCTTAACTACCCTACTCATGATTTGGAGTTAGCGGCAGTCGTATTTGCGCTCAAGATTTGGCGTCATTATCTTTTTGGCTCTACATGTCAGATTTTTACCGACCATAAAAGTCCAAATACATATTTACTCCGGAGTTGAATATGAGACAGAGGAGGTGGTTAGAGCCGATTAAGGATTATGACCTCGAAATCCTTTATCATCCGGCAAGGCGAACGTCGTGGCCGACGCCTTGAGTCGAAACCGATTGCATTGCGATCGCTTGAGATCCTTACGTCTCGGTCCCGAGCTTCGCGAGCTTTAATCGATTTAGATGTTGAGGTTCATTGTCGGAACCGCTTCGGACAATTTCGTGCTTTGGAAATTTCGTGCGTCTTTGATCGATGAGATTAAGTGAAGCGATCAGAGGATCCGATGATTACTCAAATCCGAGAGAATGTTCTTAAGGGAAAGTCTCCTGGGTTTGTGATTCACGAGGATGGTATTTTGAGATTTTGGAGTCGGCTTTGTGTGCCGAACGACTCAGAGTTGAGACAGAGTATTTTGCGGGAGGCCCATGTTACACCCTATTCCGTTCATCCTGGTTCGAGTAAGATGTACAAGGACCTGAGAAGAAATTTCTGGTGGAATGATATGAAGGATGAGGTCGCACAGTTTGTAGCGAGATGTTTGACTTGTCAGCAGGTCAAGATCGAGCATCAGCGACCGGCTGGGTTATTGCAGTCACTTCCCGTTCCGGAATGGAAATAGGAAGATATATCGATGGATTTCATTACGGGTTTGCCGAGATCGAGGTCGGGCATGAATATGGTATGGGTGATTGTTGATCGCCTGACCAAATCGGCACATTTTCTGGGCATCAAGGACACTTGGGGCCCGGAGAAGTTAGCTCGTGTGTTTATCGCGCAGATCGTGAGACTTCATGGTACCCCGAAGTATATTGTTTCGGATCGTGATGGCCGTTTTGTATCGCACTTCTGGCAGGCGGTGCATAAGACGTTGGGTACCCGGTTGCGTTTGAGTACCTCTTTTCATCCCCAGACAGATGGACAGTCGGAACGCACTATCCAGACGTTCGAGGACTTGTTGCGTGCCTGTGCTCTCGATTAGAGTAGTGACTGGGAGGAACATTTGCCGCTGATCGAATTCACGTATAACAATAGTTGGCACGCGTCGATTCGGATGGCACCGTACGAGGCACTTTATGGGCGGCGATGTCGATCACCGATTTGTTGGAATGAGGCGTCCGATTTGGTCGGGACCGAGCCGGATGTCGTTTTAGAGACGAGGCGGAAGATAGAATTAATTCGGGAACGGATGTTGACTGCCCAGAGTCGACAGAAGTCGTATGCCGACGTCCGTCGTAGACCTTTGGAATTCGAGGTGGGAGACCACGTTTTGCTAAAGGTGTCGCCGACGAAGGGAGTTTTTCGTTTTGGGAAGAAAGGGAAGCTGAGTCCGAGATTTATTGGACCCTTTGAGATTCTCGAGCGAGTCGGTGAATTGGCGTACCGTTTGGCGTTACCTCCAGCCTTGAGTCATGTTCATAGCATTTTTCATGTTTCCCAGTTGAGGAAATATGTCCCGGATCCTAGTCACGTCATCGATTATGGTGAGATTGATGTTGCCGAGGATATTACTTTCGAAGAGCGTCCTTTGAAGATTTTGGAGCATCGTGAGAAACGATTGAGGCACAAAACCATCCCTTTGGTCAAAGTGCAGTGGTCGAGACACGGTGTCGAGGAAGCAACTTGGGAAACCGAGGATAGCATGCGTGCTAGGTACCCGGAGTTGTTTGTTTCTTAAGTTTCGGGACGAAACTTATTTTTAGAGGGGTAGAATGTAATATCCGTATTTTTCTTTCCCTGGTATTTTCGTTTTTGGTGTATTTCTCGATCGTAGTGACCCTCGTGTACTTCTCAGCGTGTCCTTCCTGTCAAACTGTTGAACTGTATTCTCGTTATTGTTGTGCGGAACCTCCGTTTCGGGGTTGTCGTGGATTCATTTCGTGTTGTTGGTTCCCAAATATTGATTCCTATCGTTTTATTCTTTTTCCGGATCATTGTTATCATTTTGGAACCCATAAAGGGGTGTGGGCCGCGACACAAGGTGTGTGCGCCGCGGCACACAAATCCCTTCAGTAGTTGGTCGGACAAACTGTACTGTGTGCCGCGGCACACCCATCCGGTGCCGCGCACGGTGCCGGTGCCGCGCACACTGTGCCGCGGCACACTCGTGTGTCTTCTGCGACCTAAACCCAACTGTACCGGGTGCCGCGGCACACGCAGTCTGTGCCGCGGCACAATGCCGAAACCTGGGAGTAAATTTTTGGCCTGTGCCGCGGCACACCTAAGCTGTGCCGCGGCACACAAAGCGGCCAACTGCGCAACTCGTCTTTATTAGACGAAATCGGCCGTCTTCTTCCTCATTTTCACCTGCAGCGCGAGAGAGAGTGAGAGAGAGGGGAAGAGTTCTTCATCCTTATCCATTGGGGGGTCGATTTTCACCATTTTTCTTCGGTAGTGAAGCCCGGGAAATCAATCTAACGCGTGTTCTACGGATCGTGGTACTTGAATCTCCTAAGGTAATATTTCTAGAACCCTAGTTTCAATTAATTTGGGGGTTTTGGGATTTTCTTCCGATTAGTTCCGTTTTGTTGATGGATTCATGATGTATACGATTGATATTGTTAGTATCTTTAGTTTTCCTACGGATTCATGGATATTTTGTGGATTTTTACGGAATCGAAAGGGTTTGGTTGTGGTCCGCCCTCGTTGTTATTTTGGTATGAATATACATGAATCGTAGGCGGGTTTCCGGGTGTATTCCATTTCCGTAATCGTCTAGAGTTGGTTGTGATTGTGTTATTCGAATCGTTAGGTTCATTTTCGCCGGTTCCTCGTGGTTGTGCTTGATTCTTCCGTTCCGTTCGTGTCATCGTCTATTTAATCGAGGCAAGTATCCTTATGAACTTACAATCTTGACATAGTAGTATTGTATGAGAAATTGTGTGTGTGTATGCTCACTGCGGGTTAGATCCGACGGGGTCTCGGTAGGGCTCCACGAAGCTGTGGAACCACGAGCTTGCTTTTAACCACTGTGGGTTAGATCCGACGGGGTCTCGGCAGGGATCCACGAAGCTGTGGGTCCGCGGTTAATTGTGGTGAATTTTTACAAATGTGGTTTGATCATTGGCATTTCCGGAAATGAGTGTTTTGGAACTATGTTTTCTTGAATTGCATGCATTACTATATGTGTAAGATGTAAGTCGTTCATCTGGTTACTTGTACTAGCGTAATTGCTAACCCCTCTGGGGACCCGTTTTGGGGAAATTCGTTTTATGAATTTCAGGTCAGGTTCATCGAGACGAGCGGGCGCTGGACCAGTACGCGGATGATGGCCGTGCGTGATGATTGTGCACGTGTGACGTTTTAGTGTCTTTTACCTTTTCATCTTTTGTGGTTTTGAACTAATAGTTGTACTCGAGTACTTAAGGGGTTCTTGTTCGTTCGGATTGTATTGTTGCTTATTATGTTGTGTTGGATGATGATGTTATATTGACCGGTTGAACCGGGTGAATTATTCTGTTTTGCGTCTTTATGACATGGTATTGTTCTGTCGTTTATGTGAGTCGATGAGTATGATGCTGTTCAGCCTGGTGGGTCCCATATAGGGATTCACGGCACTGTAATATACCTCGGATATCCTGGGGGTGTTACATAACCGGCTCTTGAGTTCCTCAAAACTCCGCTGACACACGTCGGACCACGTGAATTTCTTATCCTTTCGCAAAAGGTTCGTCAAGGGTTGAGCGATTTTAGAAAATCCTTTCAAAAACCGCCGATAATAACCGGCTAATCCGAGAAAGCTTCGGATTTCCTTAACATTCTTCGGAGGTAAGCAATCCTGGATAGCCTCCGTCTTCTGAGGATCAACACGCACTCCATCTGATGAAATTACATGTCCGAGAAAAGTCACTTCGGACATCCAGAACTCGCATTTGGAAAACTTCCCATAAAGTTGCTCTCGTCTTAATACGTCGAGAACCTGATGAAGGTGAACCTCGTGTTCCTCTCGGTTATGAGAATAAATCAAAATGTCATCGATGAAGACAACAACAAACTGATCCAAAAGGTCGATGAAAACCCGATTCATTAATTCCATGAATACCGCAGGTGCATTAGTCAATCCAAACGGCATAACCACGAACTCATAATGACCATAGCGTCTTCGAAACGCCGTGCTTGCGATATCCGACTATCGAATCCGCAACTGATGATATCCAGATCTTAAGTCGATCTTGGAAAATACTGAAGCTCTCTGAATTTGATCCAAAAGATCATCAATACGGGGTAACGAATACTTATTCTTGATCGTCACCCGATTCAATTCCCGGTAATCAATACACAAACGGAACGAACCATCCTTCTTCTTGACAAATAGCACTGGTGCTCCCCACGGGGATGCACTCGGTCGGATATAACCTTTCTCGAACAATTCCTCAAGTTGATTCTTCAACTCCTGCATTTCGGTCGGGGCCATCCGGTACGGTTCCTTCGATATCAGGGACGTACCGGGCTCCAACTCAATCGTGAATTCCACATCTCTCTATGGAGGCAAACCAGGTAACTCGTCTGGAAAAACATCGGCATAATCCCTCACTACCGGAATATCCATCAACATTACTGATGATTTCTCGGTTTTGGTCATATAGCACCAATAACCAACACATCCCTGACTGAGTAATCTCACTGCTTTCATCAAATTAATAACTCTTCCAGAACAGCTGGGATTACCTCCCTGAAACACACATTCGACCCCATCGTCTGAAATGATAGCGACCGTACGCTTACGGACACTAATGATGGCATCATGACGATCCATCCAATCAATACCCACGATGACGTCGTCTCTCGGCAAATCTACTACGATTAGGTCTGCTGGCCATACACAACCTTGAAGCTGAATCGGACAATTCTGAATCTCACGATTACCGATAATTCATCTACCATCAGGTAGACCAATGACATAAGGCTCACAACTAGTAGCACTACCCAGACGTAGTCTACTCAAATATGACTCGGAAATGAATGAATGCGATGCACCAGTATCAAAAAGGGTACACACAGGTTGAGATAGAATATCGAGTGTACCTGAGATCATTCGGGCCTCTGGATCATCGGTCTTATTCATGTCATAAATCCGGGGCTTGCTAGTCCCGGCACCGGACGCTCCCGTCTGCTGGCTATAGACTCCACCTTTAGTCGCTCCTATACTTTTAAACGACGCTGATTGAGTGGCCTGATTCTGAATGGCTGACTGCTTAGGGGCCTGAGATGACGTCTGAGTAGGTTTGGAGTCCCTACGGCAAAAACGGGCCTTATGCCCAACAATTCCACAGTTATGACACGTGACAGACTGTCTCGGACACTTGGTGCTGACATGACCAAAATCCCCACAGTTATAACAAGTGATGGCCGAACTGGACGCTCGTGACTGAGATTCCGCGGGTTTAGACGTCACAGGAGGTCGCTCAGAAAAAGCAGAGCCCGCACGAGGTTTCTTGAAAGTGTCCTGACTTCCGTCACACTGATTACGATTCTTCGATTTCTTGCTAGCAGACGAAGGTTGCTGCTTAGCAATCTCTTTAGCAGTAAGCTCATAGGTAAGAGCTTTCTCAATGAATTCGGCCAACGTGGTGCAATTATGATTAAGCAACTGCAATCTCATACGTGGTTTCAGCCTCTTGCTGAAATACTTAATTTTATCCGGCTCGGAATGAATGATAGATGAGGCGAACGGAAGAAGTTCCTGAAATTTCTCGGCAATGGCGAGAACATCCTCATCTGATGAGGGTTCGGGAGTGAGTACCTCTGATAGCTTGGCCTCTCTGAGTGGGGCCGGATAATACCTCTCCATCATGAGAGTCTTGAACTGATCCCAAGTACACGATCCTTCGGTGGGCTTCAACGATAACCACCAAGAATGAGCGCTCTTACCCAGATAGTAAGCCGCAACTGAAACTTTGTGTCCTTCGGGACACTCTACCATCGCAAATAACTTCTCGAAGTGTTCGAGCCAATGAACAATATTCGCCGGCTCAGATCAGCCTTCAAAAGTAGGTGGCCTTTGGTGAGAGATGTCGCCGATGATACTGCTCACATTCCTCTCTTGCCTCTGAGGTGGCGGCGGAGGAGCCTGTTGATTTTGATTGACTGAGTTATGCATCGTCTCCATCAGCTGTGCCATCTGGGTCATTTGGGCCATCATGCCCTGCATAAAAGCGAGTGGGTCAACCCGGACACCCTATGACTGAGCCGTGTCCCGGGTACGACTCCCCGATAGTGAATGATCACGTCCAGGTGAATGAGTGGCAGCATCGCTGCTCGAAGAATTAGCATTATTTCTCGCGTTCGCACGTGTATTCACACGAGCTCTCGGGATTTGGCCCGCACCACGGACTCGTCCTCCTCGTCCTCTTCTTGCTCTCTCCATACTGAAGTAGGAAAGTCACATGATGATTATATTTTCCGTATAAATATCACGTTATGGTTATGACATGAGATGATGAAAACGAGCATACGCTCTAACGCAGTGATTACATGAATGATCAACTGAGGTGACATGATTATTTGATGAAATTATTGAAATGATTATCTTGAACAAGTTATCGAGATTAATGATATGATCTTCCTAATCAACAACTGAGTAATGAAATGAATTGAGTGATTAACGAGCTAACATGACCGTCCTGGTCAAAATGAAAATGATGATTGAGGATTGTTAACTGATGAATTATGAATGAATGATTCTTATTGCCATAAATTATACCATGGCGTTAGAAATCTTACTGTTCTTTCGGTCTGATTGGCTCGACATCTGCACAGGTCACACGTGACGCGAAAGTCCAATGATACTAGTCCGATGATGATGATTTCAAATGAGACATGACTCGGAAGGTAGTATTCAAACCACGCTCTGATACCAACTCTGTAACACCCCAAACTAGGCGGATATTACAGTGCTGTGGACCCACGACTGGGACCCACCAGGCGAATGAAAAAACTGATGAATTAAATAATATAATTGTGGTACCGAACCACATTATATTACCAAATACTCCGATGAGGAGCTTAAGTACATTACACCAGGACAAAACAGAATACTAGTATATTTTATATGGAGATAAAATACACCACCCTGAATAAATAACATCTCATACGGAATTTGCGTAATGAATACAATCAAGAGAAATAAGAATTTCAAATGACTGAACGATCGAAATGATCGAAATACACTAATGACTGGGACCCCTACTAGTATCACTAGGACTCCTTGCCGTCAAAGATGCTCTTCCCGTGCCTTTGTCTTGCCGTGACACGAAAACAAAATCCCCAACGGGCCGCCATACGTAACAACAATCCTCAAGGGTTGAAAATACACAATCATGATTTAACTGAAGTTATGAAATATCCTTAGTTATGAATTACGCTGAAAAGGAGTATCATAGTACGCCCGTAGTGTTCTGTGCAAGTGTACAAGACGGATGACCGGACACACCCGTCCTTGTACCTAATTAGTCTCACGGAGTTAATCTTTACCGTGTGCACAGCCCAATGTATCACTCCTAATACATGGCCATCACGTGCCCGACTAAAAATTCCACACATCCGCACCCGGCCACGCAATATGAACCCAGAAGGTCATATGAACGAGAATGACCACAATGAATATCAATGAATAATAATAATCTGACAAAGTCAAGAATGACTCACCGAGATGAAAGTAATAATGAAGTGATTGATAGTTTCAATGAAATGATTGGAACCGCCGTTCCTCATTAATGAAGTGATTCTTCGACACTTACGAGTCTCAATATGATTAATACAATGATGAATGAGTTATGATTATGAATGATCAACAACAAAAGGAATGAAATCCTTTTAACCGAGTAAGAATTAACTTACTCAACACCGGTGACAATTATCCTTCCACGAACAACGTCCTAATTGATATATCGGTCGCTCGAACAACCTAGAGTAAATATAATTACCAACAATCCGTTCAATATATGAATCAAATACGAATATAACGAACTCAAAACATCGATACGATTAAACCAAGTTCATTGGGGCATTATATCGAACACTTTGTGGCCAACTTCGATTGATTACAACCAAACCTCAATAATACCAACATAAACTCCCCAACAAGTGTTTCAAACCAACAAAACATCTTCAATACGATCAACAATCCGTTATGAATATCCAAATACGTGATTATAACAACAATTAATCGAAAATCCCCAAATCCAACTCGATATTCAAAGTGTTCTTGAATAATCCCTCAATAATCCAATGAATCTATATACAAACTCATAATAGTATGCATATCCCTCCATATAACATGATTATCACGTCCAAAACATCATATCTCAACACAAAATCGAAATCCAAGATGTTGAAGAAATTACCTCTTGAAGATCCAACCACTTCGATCCGATGAACACGCGTTAAATCGAGTATCCAAGCTTCCCAAATGAATGAAGATGATGAAAATTACACACTCAAATGATTGATGATGGAAAAATCCCTCCCTCAAGTCTCTCTCTCGGAACAAAGTGAAGAAAAGGGTGAAAGTGAAGAAAAAGTCCCGGCCGGGTCCTTATATACTGCCGGAAGTTATGGCCGTAACTCGGCCTTCATACGGCCGTAACATCCCAGGTCAACGGCCTTACGGCCGTAACCGGCCAACTCGTACGGCCGTAACTCGGCTTCATCCAAAAGCCTGTCGACAGACTTACGGCCGTAACCGCTCCTGAGTTACGGGCGTAACTCGCCTTCGTCAAAAACATCTGCCGACATCCTTACGGCCGCACCCGCACACCATACGGGCGTAACTCGGATGATACGGCCGTATCCGGCCAAACTTACGGGCGTAAGCCCCCTTCGTAAAAAATGACCAGGCACCCTACCTATAGCGTACGGCCGTATCCAGCCAAGCCTTACGGCTGTACCTTCCTCGTCTTACGGTCGTATGCCGCAACCCTTACGGCCGTAAGTCCCCCTTGCCCGACAAAACCTGAAATTTATGAATACCACTTACGGCCGTATCCTACCCTTCTTACGGCCGTAGCTCGCCTTCGGCCAAAATGCCTGGGCAGCCTGCTGGACACGTACGGCCGTAACCGGCCAAGCCTTACGGTCGTACCTGCTCAACTTACGGCCGTATTACAAGAATTTACGGCCGTAAGTCCCATTCGTCCAAAATAGCCTGAAAACAACGAACCCTTGTTACGACCGTAACCTACAATACTTACGGCCGTAACTCAATGCGGACAAGGTGAAAAATCCGATAACTCCGATTCCTCGCTACGACTGATGAATGATCCGACATATCATACGAATGTGAAAGTGAACAAGTCCAACACAAGCCAAAGATGATACTCCCAGTATAAGACTACCAAACACGGTGAAAATGATAATACTCCCGTCTCGATCTATAAACGGAGATGAAATGACGATCACGGTTACAACATGCCAACAGTGAGCGCAAATGACTGAATCATGAATGACGAGTGATTAATAATGAGTGAAAATTACTGAGTGACAATTACAGACTGATAATTACTGAATGAAAATGAATGAATTACAACCGGGTATTACAGTATATATCTCAGTAACTGGGATACGTGGAACACGTTATGAACATGGCTCAATGACGGCGGTAATGCCAATCTGTATGCCAACTCTCCAACTCTCTCAAGGATCTCGAATGGTCAGATATATCTCGGACTCAGCTTTCCCTTCCTTCCAAAACGAAAGATTCCCCGAGTATGAGAAACCTTTAAAAGTACGTGATCTCTAATACTGAACTCTAATGGACGACGACGTACATCTGCATAATATTTCTGTCTACTCTGGGCGGTCAATAGCCTTTCGCGAATCAAAGCTATATTCTCTCGAGTTTGCATGATCAACTCTGGTTTCGTTCCGATCAAGTCTGATGAATCATCCCAACATAGGGGCGATCTGCATCTTCTCCCATATAATGCCTTAAACGGTGGCATCTTAATAGAAGCATGCCAACTATTGTTGTAGGTAAATTCAATCAACGGTAGATGAACTTCCCAGTCAGTTGACCAATCTAAGGCACAAGCCCTTAGCATATCTTCCACTGTTTGAATAGTCCTCTCGGATTGTCCATCTGTCTGCGGGTGATAAGCTGTGCTGAAGTTCAATTTGGTCGCCAATGCCTTATGAACTGGTTTCCAAAAATGAGACACAAAGCGACCGTCTCTGTCAGAAATAATGGTTTTCGGCGTACCATGCAATCGGACTATCTCTAAAATAAATACTCGTGCCAACCTCTCTGGTCCCCACGTGTCCTTAATGCCTAGAAAATGAGCTGATTTGGTTAAACGATCAACTATCACCCAAATCATGTTCATTCCTATCTTGGTTCTCGGCATATTAGTGATAAAGTCCATTGATATGTCCTCCCACTCCATTCAGGAATTGGGAGCGGCTTCAACATCCCGACAGGTCGTTGATGCTCGATCTTAACCCACTGACAAGTCAAACACTTCGAGACATACTCCGCTACATCTTTCTTCATGTTGCCCCACCAAAAGTTCTGTTTCAGGTCTTTATACATCTTACTGGCGCCCGTGTGGATAGAATAAAGCGTGCTGTGAGCTTCCTTCATAATCGTTTGTTTCAGAACATCAACATCGGGAATGCAAAGTCGGTTCTGAAATCTCAAAACTCCATCATCATGAATTACTAATCCAGGGGCCTTTACCTTGATCACTTCATCACGTAACCGAATGATCAGAGGATCATCTACTTGCTTAGATTTGATTTCTTCGGTTAACGATGAAGTTATTTTCATCATGCACAATTGTCCTTGGTCTCTTTGTAACCACACTTCAATTCCTTCACGAATCATTTCTCATTAAATGATGAGCTGGGAGGTCAGAGTTTCCAGCATAGGCTTGCGGCTAAGTGCATCGGCCACTACATTTGCTTTGCCTGGATGATAAAGACTCTTCAAGTCATAGTCTTTAATAAGTTCCAGCCATCTCCTTTTCCGCATATTCAATTCTTTCTGACTGAAGATGTATTTGAGACTTGTGATCCATAAAGATCCGACAATGAGTCCCGTACAGGTAATTTCTCTAGATTTTCAAAGCAAAAACTACTGCTGCTAGCTCCAAATCATGCATTGGGTAATTCACTTCATAATGTTTCAGCTGTCGTGACGCATAAGCGATCACCTTATCATTCTGCATCAACACGCATCCAAGTCCTTGGTTCTAAGCATCACTGTAAACTATAAATCCTCCAGTTCCCCGTGGGAGTGCTAAAATCGGTGCCATCGTCAATCTCTTCTTCAATTCATCGAAGCTATTCTGGCACAACTCGTTCCACTCAAACTTTTGAGTTTTCTGCAGTAGTCGAGTAAGTGGGTGGGTAATTTTGGAAAACCCCTCCACGAACCGACGATAATACCTAGCAAGTCCTAAGAAACTCCGGATTTTTCCACGTTCTTTGGAGGCTTCCAATCCATATCTGCTTCGATCTTTTGAGGATCTACTCGGACTCCTTCTGCTGATACCACATGGCCGAGGAACATTACTTCCTTTAGCCAGAATTTACACTTAGTAAGTTTGGCGTACAATTGTTCATTTCTCAACAGGTCTAACACAATCCGTAAATGCTGTGCATGCTCTTACGGGCTCTTAGAATACACCAGAATGTCATCAATGAACACAACCACAATTTTATCCAGATACTCGATGAACACTCGGTTCATAAATTGCATGAATGCAGCAGGTGCGTTAGTGAGACCAAACGGCATCACTACAAACTCATAATGTCCGTAACGAGTTCTGAATGCTGACTTCGGAACATCAGATTCCTTAATCCTCAGCTAATGATATCCTGATCTCAGATCGATTTTACAAAACACTGTTGCTCCTTGTAACTGGTCAAACAAATCATCAATCCGTGGCAATGGATACTTGTTCTTAATCGTCATTTTGTTCAGCTCTCGATAGTCAATACACAGTCGAAGCGATCCATCCTTTTTCCGGACAAAAAGAACCGGTGCTCCCCAGGGTGAAACGCTTGGCTGGATATAGCCTTTGTCCAGTAACTCCTCCGGTAGCTTTTTCAGTTCGTACATCTCAGTAGGTGCCATACGATATGGCGCCTTAGAAATTGGTGTAGCTCCAGGTTCCAGCTCAATGGTGAATTCTGCATCCCGTCGTGGAGGTAGTCCAGGTAACTCGTCAGGGAATACATCCGGAAATTCGTTCACAACAGGAATGGATGAGATTTCCACAATTTCATCTTCTTTCTTCATTGCATAGCACCAGTATCCGGTGCAGCCCTATTTTAACAATTTGACAGCTCTCATCGCGTTGATCAACTTTCCTGAGCTTCCTAGTTTCCATCCTTCAAACAGTATTTCGGAACCATCGTCAGCGATCAGCGAGATATTCTTATTTCAGTAGTTTACAATAGCTCCATATCGATTAAGCCAATCGTCTCCGAGTATCAGGTCGTCTTCTTGCATTTCTAGCACAATCAGATTTGAGAGCCACTCTCTGCCTCCAAATGATACAAGGAAATCTCTAGTTTCTAAGTTCCCAACAATCCTCTCTCCGCTCGGTAAACCAATAACATAAGGTTCACAATTATGAAAACCAGAAATATTCAAACGATTTACACAAGACAGGGATATAAATGAATGCGTAGCTCATGTATCGAATAAAACGCTAACTGGCTGGGAAAGGATCTGAACAGTACCTGATGCGACAACAGCATCCTGATCGTCTATTCTCCTCATTTCGTACAAATGTGAGGGAACAGATCCGGCACTCAATGTACCCTTTCGGTCCCCCTGTCCTCTACCTCGTCCGCGGCCAAAATTCTGAGGCATGTGAACACTTTGCTGCATCTGTTGGATACTGGCTTCCTTCTGAACTGGCTGTGGTGTACGGGCCCTAAAAGACTTTGCAGCCTCTTCCCAGAACACCGCACGATGTCCCTCTCGACCACAATCAAAACAAGTCACAACAGGTAGGGGCAATTCTGTCGATAGTGCCCCGTCTGGGCACAGTTAAAGCATTTCCTGGTGACATCCGTCGTGGTTGATGCTGCTCTGAAGTTCCTTCCGCTCTTAGATGGGTGCGGAGGTTTCTTGAAAGAATGAAAGGATGACTGGGCCTTGCGGGGCCCACTACTATTATGCTCCGTGAAACTACCGGAGACTTTATGTTTCTTGGACTCTGCTAACTTTTCCATTGCTGCTTCCTTGATTTCATACGCCAATGCTTTATCCTGGTATTGACGGAGAGTGGTACATTCAAAACCGGACATGTACCTCTGGATTTCTGGTTTCATTCTCATATCAAAATGGACCATCATTTCTGCATCTATTCTGACCAGATGTCGAACAAATGCCAGCTGCTGGTTAAACGTCTTAATTGCCTAAGATACTGGCACATCTGAAGGCTGAGCGGAGAAAAACTCCCGAACTTTGGCTTCCCTCACAGGATGAGGGCAATACTGAGCTTCCATCATCAATTTAAATTTTGTCCAGTCAGCATCATGGTCTACAAGCCGGATGGCTTCCCACCACTCAGATGCTTCCCCTATTAGAAAGTACTGAGCAATAGAGGCTCTCCGGTCGTCTGGGCAATTAATTCCGGCAAATTTTTTTTCTAATTCCTTCAACCAATGGTCCCATGTGGGAGTCTCAAAAAAGCTGTCGAATTTGGGTGGTTGCATCTTTGCCACCTCCTGCAGCCATCGGTCGCCTAGATTTCCCATGTCTGGGATCCCTTGCTGTCTATCTCCCTGCTGTAATCCCACCGCCACCTGCATTCGGTCCACGACTTGGGCGAACTGAGTCATCTGGTTCACCACCTGACGAAGGATTTCGGGCACAGCAGGTTCCGGTTCATTATTAATAGATCTTTGCGGCTCGCCTGAGATGTGGATGGCCTGATTAGAAGGCGAAGCTTCTCTTTCTGCATTTCTTCGTCCGCGTCTGCGACCGCGACCACGTTCACGTCCACCTCTCAATATACTGTAAGCATAAATACTCAATATACAGGAAACAATATCGTTCTAATGTTCAAGTATAAAGAGATACAACATGTAAAGGACGAGATAGAGTTTAGGAACTTACAACCACCGTTCGCACGAAGACGTAGGCAGTACAGTGATTTTATTCACGGCCGATTACCTCAAAAGACGTATACGACCCCTATTTTAACCCAATGGCCAAAATATCCATAATCTTAGCTCCGATACCATATTCTGTAACACCCCCGATATATTCAGGAATATTACAGCGTCGTAAATCCTTTACATAAGAATTTATAAGGCTAAATAAATGAAAAGACAATGACAGATACCAAATTATGAAATCACTGAAATACAATATGACAGTTCTGGTTCAATACCGAAAATACAAATATCCAAATGAAGATTATTAATACACCACTGAAATCCAAACATCACAAATTACGACGTACTCGAGTACTTATTAAAATATCCAACAACAGATAATAAACCCGGCCGGAATATCACTCTGCACCCTCGTCGTCCTGCAGCTCCAGTGGTTGTTTCCCCGCTCTCCTGGATCCTGAACATAAACAAATGTTCACACCCGAAGGGATTAGCACAACGATGCTAGTACAAGTACCACAACATATTATTCAACATCTCACGAAGAATAATAATAACATAAATGACAAAATACCAACGAGTCTTCTCCTACGAGAAACTCACAAATAACATATACAAATGGTAATCACAACATGATACACATGGTAATTCCGACGATCCAGCGTTCACTGCCTAGAACCCACGATGATCCCGTCAGACCAACCTGTGGTGGAAAAACCCGTCCGATGATCCAGTGCACGCTAGCATAGATCCCCCGATGATCCCGTCGGACCAACACGAGGTGGACATACAACAACGACATATATGCACGACAATATGTATAACATCAATATGTAAAACAATTGAGGTACTTGCCTCGATTCGAAGAGAAGAATATTACTTCCACGAAAAATGAAACACTCGAAGGTCGCCCCTTCGATCAATCATGTAGCAAGCTCGAACCTTAAACAAAAGAAGTAATATAGAGTTCATCTCACGTCATACGAACATCTAACAATCCAAATTACGGTCAAAAGTTCATAAAACGTAATCTGCCTGGCTTGCTTAACGCATGCTACGTATCCTATGTAGCATACGTTAAGGCTACTCGTCAGCGCATGCAATTATACGAAGTCTAGCGTACGCCATACACTGTCAGTACCTCACTGATCAGTCGATTGACTCGTCTGATGATATAACACACGTTACGTTCCAAGCGTAGCGTACGTTAACTTATGCCCGATAGCGCACGTTAATTTACATAGCTTAGCGTATGCTAAGCGTGCATGCCAGTTTCACTTCTGGGCAGATGACTGTTCTAACGGTGATGAAACTTACGAACTCCTCAGTGATTAATATATGTTATCCCCATGCATATCACGTTCATCTCATTACAAATAATCTCACGGATTCAAACATCTCCAAGATACAAGAATACGCATACTTATCACAATACCATATTCTATCTTGATTACAATTCTTATGCGAAGTTCGGTGTTCTTAAGATCGATGCACTAGATTCCATTACCATTATCACATTCAGACTTCATCTTAAAGGTGAACTAACAATCCCAATGAAAAGATACAGCCCAAGATGATTCTTTCGTAAGTCCTTATAACAAAAGTGATATCAACTCCAAGTTTACGATCAATATGGCAACGTTAATCATACGGATAATCAATCTCAGAATATTCCTCTCATTATTTGATGTACTAGGATTCCAACTACGATGTTTGTTTGAATAATTCATCAATGGAACTCAATATCTTGGTAGTATGATCATCTTATTCTCAAGAACACTAATCTAAGGCTGGATAGAATTAACATACCTTAAGATGCAGAAAACACCAAGTCAAAAAGGTAGAATCCAACTCCGGTAGTTTGAATGTCAATCCAAGGTGCTTCTACACTTCAACGATCAATCACAAGTGACATCCAATCTTCAATGATCGAGTAGAGGTGGTCTAAGTGTGTTTAAGGAAGATATGAGGCTCTCTGGTCTCTCAAGAACGAAGGACAAGTGAAGAGAGTGTAAACCAAGTAAAATGGGGTGCTGTCCCTTTTTTAACATTTCTGTTCGTATGTTATTTAGCGCACGCTATCACAGTATCCTTAGTGCACGCTAACAAGCGTTGAATACAAATCTGTCCAGGTTCGCCCGCGGGAATCTTATCCGGACCCATGTCCGGCTGGCGCATGTGCTAGCTGCCCACCTCAATAATTGACTGCCTAACGCACGCAATTCTTCATTCGTAGCGTGCGCTAGTTTTATCCAATAACGCACATTAAGATACGTTCTTAGCGTGCGTTATCACGAGTTTCCATGAGAAAATTTACATGTTGCTATACTCATGTACAAATATACAAATATGAGAAATATCATATTCCAATTATCGAGATTACAATTCCGAATAGTACAGGTTTCAACAACAGATGAAATACTTAATAATAAATTTGGATATTACAGTCCCGACCACTCAACATAAGATGATGTTCTCGCCATTGTCGAGAAGTTTCAGGAGCTACTTCCATTATCCTCATCCATTATCCACTCTGAGGTGGATAAAATCAAGTATTTCAGCGTATGAGGCTTCAATTGCTTAATCATCACTCTAGCTGAATTCATCAAGAAAGCTCTTGCTTATGAGCTTACTGCTAAGGAAATTTCTAAGAATCAGACTTCATCTTCCGACAAGAAATCGAAGAAGCGTAATCAGTCCAAAGGCAGTCAGGCCACTTTCAAGAAGCCTCGTATGGGCTCTAATTTTTCTGAGCGACCTCCTACGGCGCCTAAACCTGCGGAATCTTAGTCCCGAGCGGCCAGCTCAGCCATCACCTGTTACAACTGTGGTGAACAGGGCCATTTCAGCACGAAATGTCTGAGGCAGACTGTCAAGTGTAATAACCGTGGGATTGCTGGGCATAAGACCCATTTCTGCCGAAGAGACTCCAGGCCTACTCCGGCGACATCCCAGGCCACGAAGCAGTCATCTATTCAGAATCAGGCTACTCAGTCAGCATCGTTTAAAACAACGGAAGCAAACAAAGGCAGAGCCCACAGCTATCAGACAGGAGCATCTGGTTCTGGGACTGGTAAGCCCCGAATATATGAGATGAAAAGAGCGGATGATCCGGAGGCCCGAATGATCTCAGGTACACTTGAAATTTTATCTCATCCTGTATGTACCCTTTTTGATACTGGTGCATCACATTCATTCATTTCCGAGTCATGCTTGAGTAGACTTCACCTGGATAGTGCTACTAGTTGTGAACCTTATATCATTGGTCTACCTGACAGTAGAAGAATTATTAGAGATTGTGAGATTAAGGATTGTCCGATTCAGCTTAATGGCCGTGTGTGGTTGGCAGAACTAATGGTAGTAGATTTACCCAAAGACAATGTTATTTTGGGTATCGATTGGATGCATCGTCATGATGCCATCCTAAGTGTTTGTAAGCGTATGGTCACTATCATTTCAGACGATGGGGTCGAGTGTGTATTTCAGGGGGGTAACCCTAGCTGTTTCGGAAAATTTCTCAACATGATGAAAGCAGTTAGATTACTCAATCAGGGGTGTGTTGGTTATTGGTGCTATATGACCAAGACCGAAAAATCATCAGTGTCATTGGCGGACATTCCGATAGTGAGGGAATACACCGATGTATTTCCAGACGAGTTACCTGGTTTGCCTCCACACAGAGATGTGGAATTCACGATTGAGTTAGATCCTGGTACATCTCCAATATCGAAAGCACCATATCTAATGGCCCCGGCAGAAATGCAGGAATTGAAGAATTAACTTGAGGAATTGTCCGAGAAAGGTTATATCCGACCAAGTGCCTCCCTATGGGGAGCACCTGTGTTATTTGTCAAGAAGAAGGACAGTTCATTTCGCTTATATATTGATTGTCGAGAGTTGAATAGGGTGACGATCAAGAATAAATATCCCCTACCCCGTATTGATGATCTCTTAGATCGACTTCAAGGAGATTCAGTATTTTCCAAGATCGATTTAAGATCCGGGTATCATTAGTTGCGAATTCGAGAGTCGGATATCGCGAGGATGGCGTTTCGAACACGCTATGGACATTATGAATTTGTGGTGATACCATTTGGGTTAACTAATGCACCTGCGGTATTCATGGAATTAACGAATTGAGTTTTCATCAACTATTTGGATCAGTTCGTGGTTGTCGTCATTGATGACATTTTGATTTATTCTCGTGACCGATAGGAGCACGAACTTCACCTTCATCAGGTTCTCGACGTGTTAAGACGAGAGAAACTCTATGGAAAGTTTTCCAAATGTGAGTTCTGGATGTCCGAAGTGATGTTTCTCGGACATGTGATTTTATCAGACGGAGTACGTGTAGACCCTCAGAAGACGGAGGCTATCCGAGATTAGCAACCTCCGAAGAATGTTAAGGAAATCCGAAGCTTTCTCGGATTAGCTGGTTATTATCGGTGATTTATGGAAGGCTTTTATAAAATCGATCAACCTATGACGAACCTTTTGCGGAAGGATAAGAAATACACGTGGTCTGACGCGTGTCAACAGAGTTTTGAGGAACTCAAGAGCCGGTTAATTTTAGCACCTGTCATTTCCTTGCCACAAGGGACGGAAGGATTCATAGTTTAGTGACACGTCCGGGCAGGGTCTCGGATGTGTAGTAATGCAGAACAGAAAAGTAATCGCCTATGCTTCGTGACAAATGAGGCCTTATGAGGTCAACTATCCGACCCATGACATGGAGCTAGTAGCCGTGGTTTTCGCATTGAAGATTTGGCGTCATTATCTTTATGGCGTCACCTGTCAGATTTTAACCAATCATAAGAGCTTGAAGTATATATTTACTCAGAAGGAGTTAAATATGCATCAGAGACGGTGGTTAGAACTGATTAAGGACTATGATATCGAGATACAGTATCACCCGGGTAAGGCGAATGTTGTCGCCGATGCCTTGAGCCGTAAGTCCATTCAAGAGCAGATGCTTGCTCCTTTAACTGTTCAGAAGGAACTTCAGCAGGAATTCCTTAGGGATGAGGTCGAGGTTTAGTTACAGCATATACAAGGACAATTATGTATGCTGGAGATTTCATCGCCACTTGAAGAGGCGATCATAGTGAATCAGGGTTCAGACCCATTTTTATTGCGCATTCGAGATGATGTGACTCAGGGAAAAGCACCTGGATTTGTGGTCCACTAGGATGGACTTTTGCGATTTAAGAACCGGTTATGTGTTTTGGCGGATAACGAGTTTAAAAACTCAATTTTGAGAGAGGTCCATGCTACCCCTTATTCTATTCATCCGGGGTCTAGCAAGATGTACAAACACTTGAAACAAAATTACTGGTGGAGTAATATGAAGCGAGAAGTCGCAGAGTTTGTTTCGGGATGTCTCACCTGCCAACAAGTCAAGATAGAACATCAGCGACCGGCGGGCATTCTGAAACCACTTCCTATTCCAGAATGGAAGTGGGAGGATATTTCAATTGATTTCATCACGAGTTTGCCAATGAGTCAGCGGGGCATGAATACAATTTGGGTGATTGTGGACCATTTAACTAAGTCAGCTCATTTTCTTGAGATTAAGGATACATGGTGTCCCGAGATACTTGCCCAGTTGTTCATCAAAGAGATAATGAGATTGCACGGTACTCCTAAGAGTATCGTTTCTGATCGTGACGGGCGATTCGTGTCACATTTTTGGAAATCAGTTCATCGTGCCATGGGAACTTAGCTGAACTTCAACACGAATTTTCACCCTCAGTCCGACAGACAATCAAAGCAAACTATTCAGACATTAGAGGAAATGTTGAGGGCATGCATCCTCGATTGGAAAGATGATTAGGAAGCTCAACTACCGTTGATCGAGTTCACGTATAATAACAGTTGGCACACTTCGATTCAGATGGCACCTTACGAGGCTTTATACGGTCGTCGTTGTCGATCTCCCCTATGCTGGGATGACTTATCAGAATCAATCGGCACTGAGCCCGATATGCTTATAGCCGCCCGCGAGAAGGTAGCTTTGATCAGGAGTCGTTTGTTGACCACTCAGAGTCGACAAAAATCATATGCCGATAACCGTCGTCGACCCTTGGAGTTCGAGACAAGCGATCATGTTTTGGTCAAGGTATCCCCGAGTCGAGGTATTTTCCGTTTCGGGAAGCGGGGGAAGTTGAGTCTGAGATTCATTGGACCATTTGAGATTTTGGATAGAGTGGGCGATCTGGCTTATCGATTAGATTTACCTCCAGCCTTGAGCCGAATTCATAACGTATTTCATGTCTCTCAGTTGCGGAAGTATGTTGCCTACCCGAGTCACATACTTTAGTTCGATGAAATCGAGATCGTGGATGATCATTCGTATGAGGAGCGTCCTGTACGAGTCTTAGAGCGGCGTATCAAACAGTTGAGGAACAGGACGATTCCTCTGGTCAAGATCCAGTGGTCTAGACACGGAGTCGAAGAGGCTACTTGGGAAACCGAAGATAGTATGCGGGAGAGTTATCCCGAATTGTTTGACCCTTAGTTTCGGGGATGAAACTCTTTTTAAGGGGGGGAGTATGATACCCGATTGTAAATTCATTCAGTATCATTCAGTATATTGTCACTCGATAATTTTTCACTCATTAATAATAATTCATCATTCTCATTCATTCATTGTATTCACTGTTCGGAGTAATTTTGTATCATGTATCAGTTATTATTCGTCATTCAACTCGGTTGGAGAATCGGGCCGTGCATATCATCATTGTCATCTTTGTAGTGGGCTGTGTGTGACGAGTAGCGCACGCTACGTACTCTCTTTAGTGCGCGTAAATTGAGTATGGGCAGCGCATGCTACCTTTAAGCATTAGTGTACGCTAATATGGTTCAGGCAGACAGCCTATAAGGCACTGGACTGAATTTAAGTTGTAGTAGCACACGTTACGAATGGTAAGTAGCGTACGCTAAGTTGTGTGGATAGCGCACACTACATAATTAGTGTAGCGCGCACTAAGGTCCGAGCAGGCAGAGTCCAGTGGGTACTGGACTGGAATGGAATAATTTTTAGCGCACGCTATGAGTGGATATTAGCGTATGCTAATGGTGTAGTAGCGCACAATAAGTAATTGGAGTAACGCACGCTATCGCGATCAAGGCAAGAGGATAATAGGTTCTGGACTCTAGTTAATGGGCATCAACTTTCAGGTAGCGCACGCTAACACAAGGTTAACGTACGCTAAGGAGGAGGCATTAGCGCACGCTACCAAGTACGTAGCGTGCGCTAACGATACAGGCAGTGGATACTGGACTAACCGGTGTGCCCGCTAGCGCACGCTAAGCATCAGGGGTTAGCGTGCGCTAAAGCCTGGTATAAATTGGTCGATTCGATCGATTGCGTCATTTTTCATCTCACTTCCTCCCTTCGGCATTTTTGGGCGATTTCGGGCAATTTGGAGAGATCTTTTCGAGCTTCACTCACCTATCATCATCTTCAAGTTTCTAAGTTGGATTAATCATCACCTTATCCTCTCCAACACATCAAATCAAGGTAATTATTTCTTGAATCTAGAATTTTAGAGTTCGAGTGTTTTCCTTCCGATTTCTTCATGTAAGATTGCTATGATGTTGTAATATGTTAGATATGGATTATCTACCTTGAATGTATATATTACTATGGATTTATTGGTGTATATTGCGGATTTGATGAATATTTGGGGAATTATTCAAGAACCCTTAGGGTTTGAATTTGGATATTTGGGGGTTTCTGATTGATGTTGTTGTAACCTTGAGTTGTGGTTTCCTATTGGATCATTGATGTCATTAATGAAGTTTTGTTGGATTGATTTACTTTTGGAGGTTGGTTTTCGATATATTTTTGGGGGATAGTTGTAACCAATGGGAGAATGTTTGCAACGTATCCGTTAGAATGCCCCAATGAGTTTTTGTTATTGTTGTAATGACTTTTGAGTTCGTGATAATCGTGTTTAGTACGTATATTGAGCGTTTGTTGATAATTATGTTATTCAAGGTTGTTCGAATTACCAATATCTCTATTATAGACGTTTGTTCATGAGAAGACATTTCATCACCGGTGTTGTGTAAGTTAATTCTTACTCGGTTAAAGGGATATTCATTCCTTACGTTGTTGTTCATTCATACATGTAATTCACTCATATATATCATTCATGTCGAAACTTGTAATTATCAACTAATCATGTAACTCACGAAGAACGACGGCTCCAAATCATTTCATTGAAGCTATCACTCGTTGTATCATTATTTCATCTCGGTGAGTTGTTCTTTATCCTTGTCGGATTTTATTCATTATCTCTCAGCTTGGTCGTTTTGTTCTTGAGATCTTCCGGGATTGTATTGCGTGTCCGGGTGGCGTATGTGTGGAATTTTTAGTCGGGCACACTATGGTCATGTGTATATGCGGGACTCCGGACACATTGGACTGTGCACACGGTGAAGTACCTCCGTGAGACTAATTAGGCCAAGTTGCGGGTGTATATGCGGGACTCCGGACACTCGGCTACTGGTGCACTTACACATTCCATTCGGGCGTACTATGATGCCCATGATTCAACTCTATTTCTTAATTCATTCATGTGATTGTTGTATATTGTTCAACTCTTGAGGATTGTTGTTCTGTGTAACTGACTCCGTTGGGGATATTGTTTTTAGGTCATGGCAGGGCTAAAGCACGGGAAGAGAACGTTGACGGCGAGGAATCCCAGTGATACTTGTAGGGGCCCCCATTCTCTTCATTTCATTCATGTATCTAGTTATGTATTTTGTTTTCCACTGCACTTCCTTTTGGTTTGTCAATTGTTTAGTGTTGTATATTTTATCTTCATATAAAATATACATGTATTCAGTGTTCCCTGGGTGTGTTGTATTTTAAACTCCTCATCGGAGTAGATGATGATGTAATGTGGTTCGGTACTACATTTGTATTGTGTAATTTATTAATTTTCATTCGCCTGATGGGTCCTAGTCGGGGATCCACGTCACTGTAATATCTGCCTAGTTTGAGGTGTTACATGGGCACCATTCTCGGCGGTCCCAATTCAGCTACCTTGATTGCCTTTAATTAGCCAATCTATAACAATAGAACAACAGTGGGCACATCATCACAGTCCCAATGCAAATAACTCGATTGCCTTTAATTGGCCAATTGATTACAATAGAATAACGGATAGGCACCATCATCACAATCCTAATTCAAATACCTTGATTGCGTGTGATTGGCCAGTCGATAAAAATAGAATAACATACGGGCATCGTCATCACAGTCCCAATTCAAGTACATCGATTGCCTTTAATCGACCAATCGATAACAGTAGAATAACGGATGTGCACCGTCATCACAGTCCCAATTCACATACCTCAATTGCCTTTAATTGGCCAATCGATAACCATAGGATAACGGATGGGCACCATCCTTTCTAGTCCCAATGCAAATACCTCGATTGTCTTTAATCGTCCAATCGATAACAACAACAATAACAGATGCCTCGGTGCCTTTAATAGGAAACCGATGATAGGGATGATAATTGAATACATCAATGTCATCAATCCGACAATACAACAACATTGACAACAATCATAATGATGTCTCGTATCGAACATCAATATCAGCAACAACAGATATGTCAAGATCTCGAACTGGCTATCGACAATAAAAATAACAACAAGTGTCTTAATGTCTTGAACCGGCTATTGATGACAATGATTACATTTAGCATAATTTATCGAAGGGAGTTATATCAAACAATCTTCCGATCTCAACAAAATCATGAAGAGACTATGTATCTAAATGATACAACACATTTATTCATATAAATAATAACATTAACCTCATAGACTAGTACATGTATAAAACTTGCCTCAAACCGAAGACGAGAAAGTCCTTCCACGAACAACATCCTCCCGCGAATCAATCAACCACACGAACACCGTTGAAGAAATACAATTAATTCAACATTAATGATCGGATAATAAGTCTCAAATATTATAACAGTCGATTACCCTTAACAAGGTAATCCAGAAATCTCAAAAAACTCATTCCAGTCTAATGGAATCATCAAACAACCCTTTGTAAAAAAAATCTTTAAAAGTTTACCGACCAAACTCAATTAATATTGTTAAATCGTAACACAATGATTAATTCCCAATGAACAACATCATCCAACCCAAAATCATATCATGATCCAAGATTACAATAATCCACAATCAAATCCTTCTAGTCCAAAACCATCTTCATAGTGTTCTTCAAAATAAATTCTAATAACTCAAGGAATCAACATACCCATCTCGTAATCATACATATAAACTCATATATATTATGATTACAACTCAAAAACATCATAATCATTCAGAAATGAAATTCAAGATGGTGAACAATTACCTCTCGAAGATTTCGATGAAAATCTATGGGTCGATCCTCTCTAAATCACATTCCAAGCTTCACAATTGTTTTATATGAACAAAACTATGAACTCCTAAGTACTTAAATGTCAAAAACCGCCCTAAGCAGTACTTCTCTCGGAAGAAACAAAGATAAAATGAAAGATGAAGTGAAAATTAGCTGAAAGTTGATCCGCAATATGTATATAATATACATTACTAGTTTGCGCTACTGGCAGCCTCAGTGTAATACCTGAGATTTTCACTTCCGATTATTTTGAATTATTTGCCGTTTGTGTCGATTATTTTGTTTCATTGATGATTATTCGAAATTTCTCTTTATATTGGGTTGTATGATGGACCGTGTCGTGGTGTTCGTCGGATATGACTTGATGTTGTGTAGGTTGTACAGGTCGTGTGTATGCATGTGTGACATGGCATATTGTACTCCATTGTCTTTTCGCCTCTTTGAGGGCGTTGTGACCCCTTGTTATCGTCCACTCAGTTGGTTATGTTCTGGCTGATTTTGAAGCCATGTCGGGCTCGATATTGGTCCCTTAGTGTAGCACACGAGCATTCCACACGAGCAGGTGCTCGTGCGTGATGCTCGTGCACAACTAGTGCACCAGAGAGTGTAGTCTGGCCAGGAACAGGGACGCACAAGCAAGCCACATGAGCAGGTGATCGTGTGTGCTGCTCGTGCGTGTTGTTTGATGTTGGGCAGTGGCCTAACGCATGACCACATGATCGAGCATTTGGTTGTGCGTGATGGTCGTGTGTCCCTGTTAGTATAAAATGGGGCAGACGAGTTTTTACACCTCATTTCACCCATTTCTTCACTTCTTCTCGCGGCTGGCAATCGAGTGAACTAGGGTTCGAGGCATTGGTCGATTCTACTCCATCTTAATGTGTTTTGGGAAGGCTCTAGGTGATTATATCAACGTCTAATCCTTTCTCTTCGTTGAATCGAGGTAATTTCTTGATATTTCTCCTGGGTTGACTTTTTGGAGATTTGTTCTTAATTTCGATCCTAGTCTAATTTTGATGAATCGGTTGGTGTAGTATGATGTTATTAATCGTGTTCTATGGATTGTATATCCATTTCTCGAGTTTGTTTAACTCGATGGACGATTCGAGTGTTCTTGGGAATTATTAAATATTTAATGTTTGATTAAATGTTCCAATGAGTTTTCCTCGATAGTTTGGCGTGATTTTAGTTTTTGTTGGTCTGGAACCTCGTTGTGATCATGTTTTCATTGTGTCTTGCGGAGGTTGTAGGTTTCGGGTCTGTTTCAGGTGAGCCGTGTTCGTTGGAGTTTCGTTAACGATTATTGAGGCAAGTGTTCTTGTCTATACGATTTATATCTTGCGAATTGAAGTTGAATAATGTAATTATAACAATTTGGTTGTCCTAGTTGATTATGCATTTTTTGAATAGCCGTCATGCATGTCTAGTTATGTGTTGATTGTATTCGATCGTCTCTTGTTGTGCTATTATATCGATTGTGATGATCTAGTTAGTTAATTATACTTTTGATATGTATTGTGACGAGTTGGGATTAAGGAATATATTATGTGTTTGATTGTTCCGGTCGTGAATACGTGTTAATGGTGAAGGTTGTGTTCATTGAATAATACACTTAGGCATGTATTATGATATATTGAGAATCATTGTGTTGATGATGCGTTGTTTGTGTACTTTGTGGCGTGATTGAATGTGTACTATTCGTGATGGCTGTTGTGATGTTGATTGTGTGTATGTGTGGAAATCCATGTTGGGCCGAGATTTTCCAACCTAGGGATATCCGACGGGGCGTATAGGGTTTCGTGCCTTGAGGGACGAAACACGGATCATCGTGGGATCATGCATATGAGTAAGAAAGGTTGTAATGTTCACCCAGGGATGTCCGATGGGATGTATGGGGATTCGTACCTTGAGGGGCGGATCGCGAACGTGAGGTTATCTACATAGGGATGTCTGACGGGGCGTATAGGGTTTCGTGCCTTGAGGGGCGGAACACGGATAATCATTGATAATTGTGGAAATGAATGTTGAGCTGAGATTATCCACCTAGGGATGTCCGACGAGGCATATAAGGTTTCGTACCTTGAGGGGCGGAACACGGATAATCATTGATCGCAGTGAAACTATTTTTGGGTTGGTGAACCCTAAAGATTTATGGACTGATATGGAATTTATTTTGGAATACTAAATTGTTTTGAAGTCAAGTGTTTCGAAAGGTTGTTTTACGAAAAATGGCTTAGGACCGAGAACTAATGGATTTGAAATGGTTTCGTAACTAAGGACGTGATGTCCAAAAATGTTTTCCATTTTATAAACTTTTTTAATGTGAGACGAGATTCGGGTTGAGACCTTAATATGTCGAAAAAGGCTTACAATTTCGGACTTGAGGTCCTAAAAGGGTTCTTTACTTTCAACGTCGCCCGAGATGATGATTCGTTTTTTTTAAAGAATTGAGTTTGTTTTCTAAACATCGAAATCTCTCCGGAATGTTTTGACAATTGATTGTCGTACTTTATTCGTGATTGCTCCTACTTGATACATTTCGTATACTATTATACTTGCACTAGTAAAATAGTGGAGTTTTACTAACCCCCGACGATGTCTGTTTTGCATCCAGGTACATGTAGGTTCGGGGGAGTAGTCACAGGATCGGCATAGGAAGTGACAAGATACGATACTATTCATGAGTTGAGAGTTTGGTCGAGTTATGTTGTATCGACCGAGTTATAGTCAGACTTCCACTATTGTGTATCTTTACCCCTGTGTGGGATATCTATTGTAAGAGCTGTATTTCATCTCGTTTGCATTGGTCATGTGACCTCATCGGTCCGTGTGGTTGTATTGTAATTGACCTTAATGGTTTGTATTATTGAAATGATTGACTCCAGTCGGTCAAATTTTTGGTAATTCTGTGTTGTTTAGCCTGGTAGGTCCTCGTGTGTAGGGTCTACGGCATGTAATATTCTCATATGGTCTGGGGGTGTTATAGTTATGGTATCGTAGCTTAGGTTGCAGAAACGTAGGCTGTCGGGTCGAGTTGAGTCGTGTTTTGTTGTGTCGTTCGAGATGTCGAGCGACAAATTGAGTTGTGTGTTTACACATTATGTCGTCTGTGCTGTTGGTTGAGATTAGTATCATGGGAAACCGTCATCTTCGTGCAACCTATGGATGTAAGTCTCCTCTTGTATGTGCGATATTTGTGGTTCATAGTTTTGTCTATACGGTGTTGTGAGATGGAATCCATGTTTGACATTTGTGGTATATTATGTGTGTAATGATTGAGATATATTGACGGATTGAATTCTAAGTGATGTAATGTGTTGCAAATTGCTGAATCTTTATGTGTTTTATAAAGTGTGTTAGTGATAGAGTTCATCGAGAACCAGAGCAGGTTATGCCGACTTTTGTTTGCATTTGGTGTTATGAAGTTGTGTTGTTGAAACTAATAATTTTGAAAGCCGGATAAGCATATGTTTGAGAGTTGAATGCTTTTGGTTAATTGTGGTTAGTTATTGCTAATGTGTCCTTATTAGTAGTTTTACCTGTTGCGTGTATATGTTTGAAAACGGTTTCTGAAACTTCATCGACTTTGAGTATGTTGTGGAAAAATCAATTTTCAAAATGTTTTGACAATGCGGTTAAATGGCGGCTTTATGTGGATTTTGAAAGTAATTTGAATTTTTGGTAAGCCGACCTCGTATTTTCGAGTGAGACCTTGTGACGGTATTTGAAAGAAATGTTTCGAAGTATTTTGATCATTTTGTAAAAATATTACCGTCGAGAATTTTCTTTGTCGTGGATGGGAGAATTTTTGAAAATGATTTTAACGAATTGGTCTTGTTTTCAAATGACTCGAGTATACAATTTTAAAAATCTTTCACACCATAAAACTTTTGTATTTTAAAATAAAGATGTGATTTTCATTTTCAAAAAAATACAAGTGAAAGATGAAAAATCTGACTCGACTTAGACTTTAAAATTTGGATTTTGGAAAGATTTTCTGAATTGAGCTAGTTAATGCACGTTAACCGTAGGTCAAGGGCGCGTTAAGTTACAGTGTGTGTATGATCTGGATTATCGCTTAAGACGATAGACTTGAGCTGGGACTAATGTGATTGTGTGTGAGGCCAAGTTGCCTTGATATACTTGTTGTGTTGGCATTCTCGCTAAAGGATTTCCGATGTACACCTAAATATTGTGAGTACATGGGTTGGTTTGCTTGTAACTTCTATGATGTTATTCCGACGTGATTGTGGATTCGTGGAAATGATTAGTGCGAGTATGAGTGGTTTGCCACCCGGGGATGGTTTGGCGGAACCTCTGGGAGTGCGGGTTACTTGTGCGATGATATTTGTGTGTTTGGTGTTATGTGGTAACATGCGGTTGCCCTGTGTGTTGCTAATGATGATGATGATACGTGATGAAATGGTTATATTGAGGAAACTATTTTCGAGGAATTTGATATCCTAAAATATTGTTTTGGCAAATGATTTCAAAACGAAACGATTATGATATATATGATTTATGGTCTTGATAAAACAGTCGAGGTATTAAAAGTATTTTCAATTTTTTTAGGAAAATCAAACGAATTCAAGAATTTGTAAATGATATTATTC
Source organism: Orobanche coerulescens (assembly GCA_033398695.1). Classification (NCBI taxonomy): domain Eukaryota; kingdom Viridiplantae; phylum Streptophyta; class Magnoliopsida; order Lamiales; family Orobanchaceae; genus Orobanche; species Orobanche coerulescens. Next base: position 96,674,925 of record CM065804.1, on the reverse strand, counting down.
AGACTAATACCTCTTGGAGTTTTAAAGAAATAATGTTACGAATGATTGACTACAATAAACTGTAGTTTGTTACGACCGTGTTTGTATCGGTAATGTCGTAATCTGTGGATATGGTTATGTGATTTATCTATGACTATAAGTTATAATTGTTGCGGCGGTAGTTCTTGTATTTGTGTAATTACACGGAATGGATATTTTTATCGTGTTGTTGTTTGTTGCCATGTTATGCTGAGTTGGTATTTCGGTATGTTGTTTTGCGATGTCATGTTTTATTGTATCTGGCGGTTGTATGTTCGATATGCCGAAGAAACGAGATTGTGGTCGTGGTAGTAGCCATGAATGTGGTAAGGTAACTCATTCGTTATCGAGAACCGATCAGCCCAGTGCATATGGTCGTGAAGACCAGTCGCGTGATCAAAACAAGTAGCTGGAGAGAATATCGATGGTAGCGGAGATCCAGCGTTTGAGATGGCTAACATTGATGGAGTTTAAGTCCATGGCAAGGAAACAGAAGACTTATTGAGATTCATCGTGAGGTAAAGGAACTGGAGTTCCTAAACCTCAACCCTTGTGTCGACCGTTTGTGGGACCTTCGCCATCGATCGGAGGATCAAAGGGTTCCAAGTTGGTATCATTGACTTTCGGTGGTGCGCCGAGGTGTTTCAACTGTAACATTATGAACCATGTTTGTGCGAATTTTAAGAAGCCTCCGGTGACTTGCTATAATTGTGAACACGAAGTGCATCGAGTCCAGTACTGGGAGGGAGTATTTGGTGCATTTTGGACTCAGGCTTCAACACTGATGTTGATATCGACTAGTGGAGATCCTTGACAATTGTTTTTCTTGATACTTGCTTGTTTTCTTCTTGTTGGCCTTTGTTTTAAGTTTCGGGACGAAACTTATTTTTACTGAGGTTCCGATTATTTTGAATTATTTGCTGTTTGTGTCGATTATTTTGTTTCGTTGATGATTATTCATAATTTCTCTATATTATGGGTGGTATGATGGACCGTGTCGTGGTGTTCGTCGGATACGACTTGATGTTGTGTAGGTCATCCAGGTCGTCTATATGCATGTGTAACATGGCATATTGCACTCCGATGTCTTTTTACCTCTTTGAGGGCGTTGTGACCCCTTGCTATCGTCCCCTCTCGAGTTGGTTATGTTCTGGGTGCTTTCGAAGCCGTGTCGGGCTCGATATTGGTCTCTTAGTGTAGCACACGAGTAGTCCATACGAGCAGGTGCTCGTGCACAACCAGTGCACCAGACAGTGTAGTCTGGCCAAGAATAGGGACACATGAGCAAGCCACACGAGCAGATGCTCGTGCGTGTTGTTTGATGTTGGGTAGTGTCCTAACGCACGACCAGACGCATGAGCATTTGGTCGTGCGTGATGGTCGTACGCCCATGTTAGTATAAAACAGGGAGACGGGTTTTCTCACCTCATTTCACCCATTTCTTCACTTCTTCTCGCGGTGGCCGATTGGGTGAACTAGGGTTTGAGGCATTGGTTGATTCTACTCCATCCTAATGTGTTTCGGGATGGCTCTAAGTGATCATATCAATGTCTAATCCTCCCTCTTTGTTGAATCGAGGTAATTTCTTGATTTTTCTTCGGGTTGACTTTTCGAAGATTTGTTCTTGATTTCGATCCTAGTCCGATTTTGATGAATCGATTGGTGTAGTATGATGTTATTAATCGCGTTCTATGGATTGTATATCTATATCTCGAGTTTGTTTAACTCAATTGACGATTCGAGTGTTCTTGGGAATTATTGAACATTTAATGTTTGATTAAATCTTCCAATGAGTTTTTCTCGATTGTTTGGCGTGATTTCAGTTGTTGTTGGTCTTGAACCTCGTTGTAATCATGTTTTGGTTGTGTCTTGCAGAGGTTGTAGGTTTTGGGGCTGTTTCGGGTGAGCCATGTTCGTCGGAGTTTCGTTAATGATTATTGAGGCAAGTGTTCTTGTCTATACAATTTATATCTTGGAATTGAAGTTGAATAATGTAATTATAACAATTTGGTTGTCCTAGTTGATTATGAATTTTGTGAATTGCCGTCGTGCATGTCTAGTTATGTGTTGATTGTATTCGATCGTCTCTTGTTGTTCTATTATATCGATTGTGATGATCTAGTTAGTTTATTATACTTTTGATATGTATTGTGAGGAGTTGGGATTGAGGAATATATTATGTGTTTGATTGTTCTGGTCGTGAATACGTTTTGATGGTGAAGGTTGTGTTCATTGGATAATACACTTAGGTTGGTATTATGATATATTGAGAATCATTGTGTTGATGATGCGTTGTTTGTGCACTTTGTGGCATGATTGAATGTGTACTATTCGTGATGGCTGTTGTGATGTTGATTGTGTGTATGCGTGGAAAGCCATGCTGGGCCAAGATTATCCAACCTAGGGATGTCCAACGGGGCGTATAGGATTTGAAATGGTTTTGTAACTAAAGACGTGACGTCCAAAAAGGTTTTCCATTTTATAAACTTTTGTAATGTGAGATGAGATACGGGTTGAGGCCCTAATATTTCGAAAAAGGTTTACAATTTCGGACTTGAGGTCCTAAAAGGGTTCTTTACTTTCAACGTCGGCCGAGATGATGATTCATTTTTTTAAAGAATTGAGTTTGTTTTCTAAACATCAAAATCTCTCGGGAATGTTTTGACAATTGATTGTCGTACTTGATTCGTGATTGCTTCTACTTGATACATTTCGTATACTATTATACTTGCACTAGTAAAACAGTGGAATTTTACTAACCCTCGAGTAATCGGGGGGTGGATGTCTGTTTTGCGTCCAGGTACATGCAGGTTCGGGGGAGCAGTCACAAGACGATCAGGACATATTACAGCACCGTGGACCCCACACATTGGAATCCACCAGGCTAACATACCAATATGATATTCGACAAAGACAAACATCATTAATACACACACAATTTCTCAATCCACGATATTCAAAACAAAAGACCGAAATTGACAATACAATTCGACATTAAATCCACTCCCAAAACGGGTACACAATATTAATAAATTTAATAAAGAAGTACTCAAGTACTTAAGCAAATGACACAATAAATAAACTCCAGAAACAAACACCAACGGACAACCACTGAACAGAATCACGCCTGCCCATCATCCTCGTATGGCTCGTATGCTCGTTTGCTTCCATGACCTGTACCTGAAATACAAAAGTATTTCCCCCATTTAAGGGGTTAGAGACAACTGCTAGTGCAAGTACAATCCATTTGAACTACCATTCTAATCAGATGAAAATATGCGCCAAAAGTCATTTTAGAAATCATTTATATTCTGGAATTTTCACGGTGCACAAGCACAAAATACATTTCTCCAACAAAACAATTCAAAGTTAACGTTGGAACGAGACTCACGGCTACCGTACCCCGCTGAGCCCCATTGGACATCCCTGGGTGGTTAACCCTAGTTTGTGATACGCACAAACACGGCAATACGTATCCTTAGAGGCACTGTCGGACTCTCCCTAGGTGAACATACACACATCCATCCACAACAACCACGAAAAGCCATAATTCAAATACTAGAACATGTAAACAAATGTAAAGTACTTGCCTCTGAGACATCCTTGATGAAACGGGAAAGAACAACGACTACGAATGATTCGGAGGGAAAATGGCCGTTCCTAAACGAAGGATTAACATAACTCAGTCATATACGATAACAATAATCGAATGGAATACGCCCATAACCCCAATTACAAGCTACGACAATATAGGTTCACTCGATATGGGCGAGGGTTTACGCAAAATATCCCCGAATCAATAATTCACGGATTAAACTCGACGAAATCGGATTGGGAATCACCCAATAACAACAATCGGTAAGGAATAATACAACATACTTGAACAATTCGAGATTAATCAAGCAAAACCAGAAAACCCCTAAAATCGATCAGTTAGGGTTCTAGACGAAAATACCTTGAATTCAGACGGAGGAAGATGATTACATTGATGATGATATGATAGAACGACTCTACGGTGATGGAAAATGAAGAAGACCCGGATCAAGCATGGTGGGAATCGCCCTCTGATGTCGCCCGATGAAGAAACGAAAGAAAGATGTGAAAAAATGAGGTTTCTGACCTCGCCCATTGCTTTAAAGCAATGGGTGTTATTCTGGCTAATAGGATGCCTTACGGCCGTAACAAATTCAATATTGCGGCCGTAATGAATGGGGTGTTACGGCCATAACACCCAACTGGACAGCAGTCTAAGAAGCTGCTGTCCGAACTGTCCCGGACGACCCCGAAACTCGGACCTGCTATCGAACCAAAAATATGATTACAAAGTATTCTCGATGATGAATCTAAGCATTAAAAGAAAACACAATTCCGATTACCCAAAGGTTCGAAATTCGACGACGAAAGTAAAATTCCCTTAAGTTTAAGGAAATTACAAAACGGTCTAAACGCTCGAAAATCACGATACGACGTCGGATTGACAAACCGAAACTGACAACACGAACAACTCAACCATACGAACTTATGTAAACAATGAAACGATGAAAAAAAAACGAGTTCGACAAGAATCGAACGTACATACGGCAAAACATAACATAGAATGGAATTAAGTGAAAACATCTCCGAAACTCATCCAAAGGAAAAAAACTCCAAGAATAAAATAGATTCAAAATGTCGAAACGGTTACAGGTAAGTCGATAAAAATAGACATACACCAAAAATGGAAACTGCTAAAATGGAAAGGTACGGATATTACAACAGGATTGGCATAGGAAGTGACAAGCTACGATACTAATCAAGAGTTGAGAGTTTGGTCGAGTTATGTTGTATCGACCGAGTTATAGTCAGACTTCCGCTGTTGTGTATCTTTACCCCTGCGTGGGGTATCTATTCAAAGAGCTGTATTTCATCTCGTTTGCATTGGTCGTGTGACCTCATCGGTCTATGTGGTTGTATTGTAATTGACCTTAATGGTTTGTATTATTGAAATGATTGACTCCGGTCGGTCAAGTTTTTGGTAATTCTGTGTTTTTTAGCCTGATAGGTCCTCGTGGGAGGGTCTACATCATGTAATATTCTCATATGGTCTGGGGGTGTTACACTTAGCGCGCGCTAAGGCAGTTTGGCAGAGAGCTAGTTTTTCAACCCCTCTAGCATAAGCTAATGTCAAAGGATAATATGCGCTAATCTTATATATTATACGCACATAACAACAATTTATGACCTCAAAACACGTGCCAAAAGCAGCCGAGAACACACATTAGATTCTCGTGGACTGATATGAATTTAGGTCTGTTAGTTCTGTGCTTTAGCGTACGATGAATGCCATTGACTCAGCCATGCACATGCATGCTAAAAGTTTTCGACCACCTATCGGCCACGGGCTGGATCCTTGTCTGAAGTTGTCTAACACACATTAATATTAAAAATTAGTATGTGCTAAGTTTGCCCATTAGCATGCGTTATCTATAAAAGTAATGTGCACTATATTAGTAATACTTAGCCAAAAACATAACTCACTAGGTAATGTCCAATCTGTAAAAATGATACCAATGATAAACATAAATAGTTCTATTTCATAATCCCAATGCAATATTCATTGTATAAGTCCAATACAACATCACTTGTATAATTCCAAATGAATAAGTATAATATAACAGTAAAAAAATTACCTTAGATATTACAATACGGAGGTGTGTTAATTTCAAAGAGAACATTAACTGGATTATAGAGTCATGATTGCCTTATTCTTTTGCAACACCTCTTTCCGGTTTTTAGTCGACCATACTTGTCCAAACAGGTGGTCGAGCCTGTGTATTGTTATCAAGATTCTTTCAATAGTTATGCACTAGTGAAGTGAGGAAGTCAAATCTTCCGCTCATCATTTATATCTTATGTAAATTCGAGAGGATTTTCCCACCGATTTTTTTTGATGCCTCACCTCATGATCCATTTTCCTCGCCAACTTTTACTAACAGGTCCTATCCACTACACGTGGATGTTTCCAATAAAAAGGAAACTTGGCGATTACAAGGACTTTTGATGATAAGTGCACCTGAAGGATATATAGCCGAAGTATATATTTCATGGGAGTGTCTAACATATACCAAGTACTATTTGGGCTCGATAGATTCCCCACGCCAGCCTATGCCAGCCATTCCAGTGCTATTTAATCTCTCTATCATCACCAATGAAGTTGAGGTTCAAAGAAAATTGCCTGGCAGTCATTTATAGCCCTACGAGCTAGGAATTGCCCATTTGTGGATATTGCTTAACTGTCTAGAAGTTTAATACTGAAAAGACACTCACCTTCCATATGATACCGTGAATGGGGATATTAGATTCCATAATGAAACATTTGCAGATTATTTTGGGCAACTGGTAAATGTTTAATTACTAGAACTTAATTTTCTTATATAAATTGTAGACATTCTAGATGGATTATGACGTTCACCTTATATAAATATATATTATCCAGATGACGCAAATACAAAGTGATGGCCACCCTATGTGGTCACGTGAGTTGATGCTTCTTTGATGAAGCCCGTTATGTCTAGAGTTCATTTAATGGCGTAAGTGGCGTGACATTTGTATGTATTGACAGATATCAAATAACGAGATGTCAAAATTCAGGGTTATGATTAACGTGGATATTACGGTGTTCTTCTCAAAGTGGTGGAACTAATTTATTGAGAAGGCTTGAAAGTGTACTTGTTCAAGTGTAGATGGTTTGAACCAATCCAGGAATCGATAGGGAGGACGATTATGGACTAGTATTAGTTGATACTTCTACAAGTTGGTATGAAGGTTGTCCTTTTACTTTTGCAACACCGGCTACATAAGTGTACTACTTGACTTGTTCAAAATAGTGGCATGGAAGATCGTAAATCGCGTGGCTACGATATATATATATATATATATATATATATATATATATATATATATATATATATGCTGCTACACATGGACAAGCAGTAGACAAGGACAAAAATAAGGCATATCAAGAGCTGGATACATCTAATATTCCACCATCCTCCACAATACCACTGAATAATATTCTAAAAGATCGAGTGGGTCGACTACATGGTGAAGAACGTGGGTTCATAGATGTTGGTGCAGATGAATTACGTGCAGACTCCGATGAACAAGATGAGGAAGAGTTTAGACATATGTTGTTAGTTCTCAACTCCGACACTGAGACAGACTAAAGTGATGATTCTGAGTATGAGCCTTATCTATATATAAGGACATATCATTTGTGAAGTTCTATAAATATTTGTTTTATTTAGAAACTCACAAAATATTTGAAGTTGAATATTTATTTAGTTGCTTTACACATGCAAAAATAAGTCAAAAATGGTGTTCATCGTTGTTTGCAGTTCCAACGGTTCGCAAAAGTGATATTTTTTCATCATTATCATTATGATTTATTTTTTTTATTAAAAATTACAATTAATACAATTTTTGATGATTTTTCGTCCATTTTAAAATTTAACTCTAAATATTTAATTAATAATTAAAACTACTATTTTCTATCCATATATTTTCTATAATATTTAATATAATTAATTATCTTATTGACAAAACATAATCATTATATATATTTTACTTTTAAATATATAAATAATTTTTAGTAAATGTATGAATATAAAAAATATCTTATTTTGTTTGAATGACAAACATGACTTAGTGGCAGAGAGCCTCATTATATATTCCAGTGACCCGAATTCGAGTCCCGACTGCAACTGAGTTAGTTTTTTTTAATAGTAGGGTATAGCCGACGATAGTTGTCAGCTAATGTACAGGTTTTAGCCGACGACCCGTAGAAGTTCGGCCGATGACTCGCTCAAGTTTAGCTGATGACCCTACGACCTGTCATCAGCTAAAGTCTGGCCTATAGAAAAGTCCAATCATCCAGCCCCCTTCATCTACACTTCACCTAAATATTGCCTGAAAAGCTTCACCCACATCCGACTGTTAGGAATATATCCTCGAATGCCACTCAGAGGATGAGAGAGTGAGAGCATTATATTGTAACTATGAACATCAATTGAATAAGGCATTTATTATTGCTATATTCATGGCATCATGATTTGGTATATAGAATAATAGCCCATGTATTTGAGAGCAAACATTACACTCCTTATAAAGATAAGGAGATATGCACTAGAAGTATTTAGAACTCGAATGCTTAACTAGTTCGCAAGTCGATAAAGCATAACTGGGCATTATGTTTAGACAAGACTTGTATAATATGTACTTTGACATTGAGAGTGTCCGTCTTCACTAAGGGTTGGTGGGAGCACACATTATAAGTGTGCTAATGGGATCAGTATACTCGGACTCGACTCATCTCGATTCAATCACATGAGTTTCAATCAGCTGGGATAGTTAATGACTGAATCGAAAGGTTGTGATAGGTGTACATAAACATTTGACTTGAGGATTTTGTAGGAGATGTGCATGTGATATTAAGTTAGTCACTAGAGTAGCTCGATCCAATCACCGGCTGGTGGGGTTGACCTCGAAGTGCAACTTGGTGGAGAAATAGCAGTCTCTACTGAATACCAAGGTAGGATTCCTGTAAGTGAACAAGTAAATATCCTATGCGCACTAGTAGAATAAACATCAAAGACTTCGGTACGTCTCACTTCGGTAATGTATATTAGCAAAGTAAAAAACAAACAATAACTCCGCTTTTCAATTTACTGAAGTAAAACACCCACATAGACTTCAGTAAATGGTACCAAACAAAAAAACAGGAGCTAGTTAGAAATTTTAAGTTACAAAGACTTCGCTAATTTGATAATTACTGAAGTAAAAAGTGTGAAATTTTATTTTTTACCAAAAAAAATTTACAATAGCGAAGTGTACGTCTTGAGTCCGGGAATTAATATTTTTGTGGTTCAATTTTTTTCATTTGGGCTCCAAAAAACACTTAGCAAATACTCCATACGTCCCATACTTAACTGCTACTTTTCCATTTTGGTCCTCCCTTAAATTTTTTACTCCAATATCCATGATAAAAATTACTAAAATGAACAATTTTATCAAAAACATTACCAAAATAACAACAAGAAAGACTTGAATTGTTTTTAGTTAAAAGGATTTGGAGTTCAAGAAGGCATTGGCCGCCCAACCGAATAAAGATATTAATTGGTTAAAACCCTTGCAAAATCAGGTCGTTCCTATTTCTCTCTATCTCTCTCCTGCATCTCCTACCCGATCACCCTCCCCATTTTCCACCCTAACACCCCATCCACGTTCACAAACCCTCCAAATTTATCAATAATTCCCCCCTTCCACCTCTATATCCGCCACCGTCACTGCCACTGCCGAAGCGAGAACAGTTCCCCGGCTCAAGTACTTTTCCGACAAGTGGTGTAGGATAACCCCATGCGCAGCCGCAGAGAGCTTTGAAATTACCCCCACTTTTTCCCATATCCAGAAGTGCGTTCGGAATCTATACTTCGACACATCCGACTCTAGGAACAAGGGGAAAGACCGTTGTTTGGGATACCTTGCTCGAAAGGTGCTGCTTTTCTAACCTCAAGTTTCTTGAGGACATCTAGTGAGATTTATTTATCCCGTAACTAACATGTTCTTGTTACAACAATGGTGTTACAGATGAAATTGGGTACTCAGTTTGGTGCATATTTGGATCCAAATAATGACAAGGTAAAACTGGCAATTTCGGGACACTCAATATATTTGTTTCAGATAATTGTTTATAAGAAGTGATTGGTAATTTGGTACACTATAGTCTTGATATTGTATAGAAATTATATAAAATTTCGGGGTAGGGTGTAATGAGAAGATATTATCATTTTATGGAAATATGGGTGAGAGTACAATACTCTAAATTTTATGAACTATATGAATGGACCTTCTTTTGAAGGTCGTTTGCTTGAGCCTTTTTTGGAATTAGCATTTTGAAGGTGTTAGGTGATATGTTTGATTTGATCTAAAAATGGAGCTTATTTCATAATAAACCTTGAACTCTAACTGCTTCAATGATGTCACGTGGTCACCCGTGGTTCAAAGGCATTGAATGGGATAAGTTGTATCAAAATGAAGCTGCATTCATTCCAGAAGTTAATGATGAACTGGATGCGCATAACTTTGAAAAGTTTGAAGAGGTTTTCTCCATTGTCATTTGGACATCTTATCTACTAACTTTGCATTTGGTGTAATTTTCCTTATGTTCTTGTGTGTGCACATATGTGTGTGTATTTTGCAGTCTGATAATTAAAATCCATCAACCACGAAAGCTGGTCCTTGGAGGAAGGTTGGTATTTGCTTCTGTTAACCTTTTTTTTTTGTCCACCATGGAAATAGTTTACATCGGTTTTTCACTGTCATTGATGAAGCCATATTTTGTCCTTGAGAGGTCACTTTGTTTATGACACTTGAAGAATTGGTCCATTTGTGTTTCTTATGGCAAAATTGCTTCACCTTACTTGGTCTTAACAAAAGCATATATACTTAATTGATGAACATGCATTAGCAACTTTGTTTTGTATTTATATTTAATCTTTCCACCAAAGTAATTAGTTCCATCCTTATTCATTTGTATTATGTGACCTTGGTTAGCTAGTGACCTGTAGGAAGTCGATTTATTCCTGGTTCAGTTATTTCCTCGTGCAACTTTTGTTTTTTCTTAGCCCACCGTAAGTTGCTAGACTGACAAGCATCCTTTCTATGTATATATTTGACCAAAAAATTTATTACAAGTGCATGGGCTTAATGCTTTTGTTTGTTCTGGAACATGAGAGTGTGAATAACATTCTTCTTGCCTTCGTACTTTTAATGTATTTCTCCTAGTTGGACCAAAGATTACTGTCTTTCCCATTTTACAGCATGTAGATGATAACCCTTGGGGATAAAAGAATTGGTATAAAATGCTGTGCTGCTATGCTGATGAGTTGAAGGAAGGTTTTTACCCGTGGATCGACCATGTTAGTGAAGATTCTTTTATCTTTGCTTAGTGCTTCAGATGGAAAATCACAGTTTAAGAAGTCCTGACACATTATGATTTGGTATAGGTAGCCCCAACTTAGGTCCGTTGTTGAAGTTTTATTTCCATGAAGAAGTCAGAAAAGCTGCCGTTTCAGGTGATACAGACTTTCCTTAGAGTAGTTTGTTTGTACAAAATGTTGAACTTGCTAATACATGTTCTGTTTTGTTCATTGTTTGTTTATAGTAATGCCGGATTTTTGGAGTGTGCAAGATTGGCTGTAGAAAAAGGGACATCTCAGGGACGGAATGAGGCATATGTTAAGCACCTATGTGACTATATAGTTCCTGCTTTAGTGGAAGCTTTACATAAGGTGTGGGTTATAGTTACTGTCAGTATATTCTGCAATTATGACTACTGTTGTCGGTATCTGGTCAGCGATAGATATATTCTCATGTCATGCAGGAACCAGAGACAGAGATATTTGTAAATATGTTGGATGCACTAAATGCATGTCTGAAGGTGGGATGCCTAGTGGGATGCCTGTATCATCTGATGAAAAGCAATGATGTGCTGAAGAGAGACTTTGTCGTTTCGAAGTATATGATCTTTTTTAATCCTTTTTGTCCTATTTGTGGTGTTCATGATGAAATAGATAGAATCTTGTTATACATTCTGTCTTTGTTATGATATGTATCTGGTTTTGAATGGGTTGGAACGCATGTTATTTTTTTAAAGATGGGGTGATATGAAATTGTTGGTTCTTATATTATTGAGCTCTTGTGGTTGATGGTTAGTTATAGTTGAACGTAGATTTTGGCAATGAATTTTAAATTAAAATGTGAAATAATAATATATATTACTGCAGAAAATACTAATATATATTATATAATAACTGAAGTAAAAAGTTTTTTATTTACTATGCCAATTATAAAATAATCAAAGTTAAAAACATTCTTTTACTTCACTTATCCTCACATTTGGATCATAATTAGAAAAAAAATCGAGATCGACTTCGATTATTAGAATATTAGACTTTGCATAAAAAGCGAAGTCTAAAGTATACCTTTTACTACACGAACATAGACTTCGGTAATTATAACATTTTTACTTGAGATATTATCTGAAGTCTTTGACGTTTATTCTTATAGTGGCGGTTAGTGGCAAATGAGACCATAAGTCTTTGGCTAAAGCATTTAGAGCTAGTTATATTTTATACTCGAGAGTTAGGTGATCTTATTTTGCACTAATAAATGCATAGAGTTAAGTTACAATAAGGGTTGACATTGCTGTGGCCGTAATACTTGACCGGGGCATATGATTGAAGGGTTTATGTATATAGGGTATCATAAAGTAATGATTTTTTGAACGATCCCTATCGCTCGTTTTTAGTTGATCCTCCCAATTCTAACTGAGACGGACCGACAGAGTCGGGCCACCGAAATTGACGACGAATTATTTTTAGATTATTCTCTCTCAGTTAATATATCGGTCTCGTGAATTAAATAAATTACTGGTAATTAATTTTATTCATATTATTTCTTAGAAAATTTATATTTAATATAATTAAATAATTGGATTATTTAATTGTATTAATATTAAAACAATCCAAGTTTATCTATCGAACTAGATAGACAGGTCCGTTCCACGGATGTAGTGAACCAACACTATTTTTCTCCCTCTTGGTCACCCCATCGCCACCTCAGATGATCGTGAATATCATTTATTGTCTTATGGTAAGATTATATTTGATTTGTGGGGGCTTTCATTATAAACTTGGTGTATATTAAACTGAAAGGCTTTTGGTGTGTATTGAAGAATTTTTTGATTTATATATCTTCATTATCACCATACTTAATTATAAAACACCACCCCATTCTTGAGTCTTGGCCGTGAGCTTGAGAGAAGGAGAGAGAAAAAATATTCTCAAGTTGTGTATTGAAGAATTTTTTGATTTATATATCTTCATTATCACCATACTTAATTATAAAACACCACCCCATTCTTGAGTCTTGGCCGTGAGCTTGAGAGAAGGAGAGAGAAAAAAATATTCTCAAGTTGTATGCTTATTTTGAAGTGTATTTTGAGAGAAGAAAATTATTTATAAAATACTTAGAGTATTTGTAAAACAAATAAAGCTAATTCTATCTACACCTAGTCGTTTGAAGAATAGGGTGATAGAATATTTTCCGGTCATCTTCTGATGCGTGATATGTAGAGACACGGTATTTTTGGTGCTTGGGATGTTGCGTAAGCTTACCGTTTTTCATCAACATTTAATCAAAGGACTTCAAGGGTATGATTTCAAAATTCATGCTTTGAATTATTATATTCGTATCTGCATGCTTGATCAATCTTGGTCAGAGGTTCGGTTAATTGATTGGATCAATTTTATTATTCCGCTGCACCTTCAATTTTGTAATATCCGAATATTTTGATATGTAAATTATCTATATTGGAACCTTCTTGATAATTGCTTATGTTGTATTTCTAATTGATGTATGTTTCTACACATTCGTGAATCAACATTGTGGATTTCACGATTTTATAGAGTTGTAGTTGTGCATGTTCTCATTCGTGATTAGCGACGTATTCGTAGTGCACGCTAATACTGGAGAGGAGCGCACGCTAGTGTTATACTTAACGTGCGCTACACTCAGTCAACTAGATCGTGACAGGATCAGTAGGTGGGGAACTGGATCGCGAGAATCCCAGACTCTTTTGGACTCACCCGGACTACTTTTGGAAAGTTGAGTCAACGGGGTTTAGCGCACGCTACAGTGTTGTTGCTAGCGCGCGCTAAATGTAGGTCAGTGGGCAGTCAGTGAGGTCAGTGAGCTTCGTAAAACTCGTTAGCACACGCTAATGAGTGTATAACGTAGCTAAAACATGTTATTAGCGAACGTTAAGGCCATTTAGCGTACGCAAGGCCGAGAACAGTAGAATATAGTAGCCTGAGATCCCGTTAGCGCACGCTAAGCTGTAAGGGTAGCGCACGCTAATAATCATTTCTTATAAATAAGACTTCACCCCCACTTCATTTTTCACCCTGAACTTCGGCCCTTAGTCGACTGACACAACCTGGTCCAGTAACCTCACGATATTTCCACCCCATATAAACCTCTACCCATGATTTGTTGAAGGCATAGAATATTGAAGATTGGTGTTCAAGCATCCGACGTTTATTTGCACCAAGCGGTTTCATTGTTCCCTTATTGTTCCTTCATTATCTTCTATGGTAAGGTATGTAGTATGATTTTTACTCTCTATTTTCGTAGTTGTGATGTTAGCAATATAGTATACTACACATAATGATTGAGTTAATCATGTAGAACATGTTTATAGTTAAACTTTTAACAACTTAGTGATGAACATGGTGATTAAGGGTTTGTAATGATGTGTTCTTGATGTTTTAAATGGTGGCAATCATGTTTAGTTTTTGAATCACACTCTTCTTGATGGACTATTTTAACATCAGTAGGACAATAATAATCCTTAGTTTCATTTTAGATAGGTTGATTTGGAGAATTATATTGAATCAAACTACCATACTTAGGAAGATTTTGAACTAGATGAACTTAGGTTTTGTAACACCCCCAATCCGCTCAGGGATATTACACGCCGTAGACCCTCTCCTTGAGGATCTACCAGGCTGATAACTAAAATCAAACATCTAAACCTCGCCTTTAAGGCTAAAAGGACTCAGTAGACCGACTTGGTCTTTCAATAAATACATACAACTCAAATACAACTCATGCCCACGCAGGGGTCAAAATACAACAAATTCCCATACAACGGGGAAAAGATACTGCAGCGGAAAAGAAAATACAACTAGACCAATACGACATCAACGGATCCTCGCGTGATTAGTACCGTTCATCTTTCATCATCCTTCGTGCCGACCCTGTGCTATGCTCCAAAACCTGAATGCAAAAATAGACATCCACCCCCCGAATACTCGGGGGTTAGCAAAACTCCACTGTTTTGCTAGTGCAAGTACAAGTGCAAAAATACGAGCCATACAATTCACATTCCACGAATAACAATAACCAGAAAATCCTCAGAGATTCAAACGTAACGAAAAGTACTTCCCGAGGCATGAGTTTGGGTAAAACACTCCAAAACCGATAGAGCATAAATCAAGGGAAACAATTTATAAAACCGTTTAAATGCCATCGAGAGTTTTGATAGAAAACAACTTAGGATTTTCAAATCCTTATCTTTCCAAAAATCAACAGGGTCACAGCCCAAAGGTTTTGTTTTCACAAATAGAAAACCGACAATAATTCACAGGGCCAGAGCCCAACATCACGTGTCCTCAACGGACGAAAAATCAACGAAACATAATCACGCACGTGCATCGCCTAGGACCGGGACGCTACCACCGACATCCCACTCGAGGCCTCGAAGGACCCTCCCGAGCTGGCTAGCGAAACAAATCACACACATCTCACGGTTGGATCAATCGCTTGTTGCATCCTGGCCACATGATCACATGCCATGTGCCACCGTAGATTATCTCAGGCTCTCACGGTTGGATCAATCACTTGTTGCATCCTGACCACATGATCACGTGCCATGTGTCACCGTAGACCTTCAACCATATCCACACATTCACACAAATAACATATCACATCAAGGATATTCAAATAATTCGCCCAGAGGCATCAAACACTTAGTAAAAACAACACGTCAACCACAATGCACCGAAATGAAACAATATACGTCCACACGCAAATACCGAGTGCATCATCAACACCAAACATATCCATAAGATTCACATACTCGTTCGAGAAACACACCAATCACAAAACACACACGATTTTGAAAGAGGGCCTTTAAACAAGGCTAACCAAATCTTTTGAAAACTCGTTTTAAACAATCAAACAAATATATAAAGACGATCACCAATTATCACATTCACAAAACAAGAATAGTATGGGCAAGGTACTTGCCTCAAAACTACAGTCGCAACAAGATGACGGATAGACGCGGTCGAATAGCTCCGACCCCGAACAATATCAAGAACGTGATAGCACCACGAGTATTACGGGAATAACACCGCACGAATCATCAATCACCAAACGGAATTCAACATCGGAATCCTCGAACACCTATAAACCTCCGGAAATAACAATAACACATGGTTACGACGAGAATCAAGGCCAAAACAACGGAAATCCCAACACACTATCGGGAAACTCATTGGGACATTTAATCGAACACTAAATGTTCAATAATTCCCAAGAACACTGAATCGTCAATCGAGTTAAACAAACTCGATATATGGATATACAACCCATAGAACACGATTAATAACATCATACTACACCAACCGATGTATCAAAATCGGATTATAAACGAAATCAAGAACAATTTCTCCAAAAAGTCAACTTGAAGGATAATCAAGAAATATACCTTGATTCGACGAAATACACGGATTAGATGTTGATATAATCAACAAGGATCTTCCAAAATGCCTTGGAAATGATTAGAATCGGCCAAAAACTCGATTTCCCGAGCCTCCCGCCGCGACGCGAAAAGGAAGAAAAATCGCGTAGAAGTGAATCGCCGAGCCAAAGGCTATATAGCCGGCAGGTTACGGCCAGAACCGGCAGCCTTACGGCCAGAATCGCATTCGCTGTAAAATCGCCAAAGACTAAATGGACACTTACGGCCGTAACTCGCACACCTTACGGCCAGAATCGGCCTTCACAAAATCCGCCCGGCGCCAGACGGCCGTACCCGATCACGCTTACGGCCGTAACTCGGACACCTTACGGCCGTGAACGGCACCTTACGGCCAGAACTCGGCCAAAGCTGTGCCTGCTCCGGCCGTGACTCGGCCGTGGCCACTCCGGCCCGAACGACCCGAAACCCGAACTCGAGTAAAAATCAAGATACGGTTACGAAGTACTCGCAAAGACGAATCCAAGCACTAAGAGAACACACGATTCCGACCATCCGAAGTGTCGGAATTCGACAATGGAAGTAATTACCCCAAACTTTGGGAAATTACAAAAATGGCCCAAAACGTCCGAAAATCACGATACGTGATCGAAACACCGAACCAAAGCTCGCAACATGAATAATAACATTAAATGAACTTGAGAAACTCAAACAATAGTTTCGGACGAGATTCGCAAGAATCGAGCTCAAGTGCGAAAAGTCGCTAAAAAGCACGGAACTCAACAAAACGACACCAAACGAACTCGGATGACAAAAGTGCAGAATTAATTATTCTCGAAATGACGAAACGGTCATGAGCGAGTCGTCAAAACGGACTTCCGCCGAAAAAAAGAAAATTACCGAAATTCGAAATTGCGGATATTACATTCTACCCTCCTTAAAAGAAGTTTCGTCCCGAAACTTAAAACAGGTAGGGAGAACCAATATCCCCGCCAGGAAAACTAAACGAGATACACAAGAAATGCGTAACTTACGCCCATCGGCAAAACGTTACAAGCAACGCAAAGGAATATACGGCGTGAAAACACGCTCCAGGACGACCAACACAGCGCCACCGGTAGAGACATAATAAAACCAACAAGTGACAAGCGTCTTCAAACAGATAATACAATCAAGTCAATTATCCAAACAATCACAAAACACAAAGTACTTGTTACAAGAAAACACGCACAGTCGAGAAAACAGAGAATAAACACAAAACGACCCACAAGGGCAATCATAAATAATTCGGACTACGCCGAAATCCTCAAAACCACACTAGGCATCTCCGTGTCCTTTCGGAACAGAGACGCAACCTCGATCCCCAAACCTCTCAGCTACCGTCTCGCAATGTACGGGACGGTGACCCACCCGCCACACTCAAAAATTGACTAACGGTGAACGACAATTCTTCGCAGATGGCCCGCTCGACTACGCTTATAACATATCTTGAAGTGCTCACATTACTCACCGCAGGGGTACTACTCCTCCGATCACGCGATCTAGGAACCATTTTGGGATGACGAACGAAGTCCCAACCTCAAGGGGCCCACTCCGATTTCTGAAAAGTTCCCAACGGTTTTCTGCTTCTTCGAGTCGACATACTCTCGGTCCGATAACTGGATAGCTCATAGGCTAACGCCTATTCTCGATAATCTCTCGGGAAGTACAAGCGAGACTGCCATGTCTTGACGAATCTCCGGCTTCATCCGCCTACTAAAATGACAAATCTTGTCCTCCTCTGTCCTTACTTGATTACGCACATAGCCGAGCCGTTTGCTAAAATCAATAATAGCTTGAGACAATGGTATATCCTGCGGTTTCGCGAAAAGAATTCATTAATCCTCGATTTCTGATCGGTTCGGACAAAACTCATCTCCCATGAATTTCTCGAACTCGCCCACGTGACAACGCGATCTCGAGGCTTAATAGCCTCCCACCAGCTAAGCGGCATCTTTGTCGAGAAGATCTTGAGCGACCGGTACCTTACGTTCTTAGGACAATCAACTACCTCGAATATCTTTTCCAACTGGAAAAGCCAACCATCCCACTTAATGCATCTGGCAGCACCAAATAAACGAGGGGATTCATACGAACCACTTCTCGAAGCCACCGATTTGCACCCAGGCCGGGTCACATCTGTAACACGCCGAATCGCCCGAGTCAATCGAGTCATCCGAGTGGCTACTCGCCGCAAAATAGTAGCAACACCAATACCAATACCATCACCGGCGCATGATCCCGATCACGCATCCGGTCGCCACGACTCACGACCTCGGCCCTCGGCATACCGAATAAGTAACCATTCAAAGACTGTAAAATCATAGCACATAACACATACAACGATTACCATCGCAAGGCAACACACACATGAATATAACAGCAACGACGGCATCGTTCGGCGACCTTAACGGCCCGAACAATAACCAGCACATAATCACAAACCTCATGAAACAATCACCCATGTGCATAAACGCACAAACCCAAGCTTTAACAGCTCACACAGGTGCGATAACACGCAAGCCACCACGAAATGACAACATTAAAGATCGTCATCACACCTCCCACAAAGGGTTAACAAAATATATGCGTGGCAACGACTCAACGCTCACGCCACCAATTCAATCACAATTCGGAGGGCTAACACCCTAACAACAATACCAACATCATACACACCTTCTCCGACCACAAGCAGGAAATGATGGGTTTTAAAACGAAAACCACCCTTTTGAAGACAGTTTGGAAACACGAGTTGATCTTGAGTATCATTTTACAAAAAAAGTTGAACAAACATCATTTTCGAGACTTTGAAAATCATCTTGCGTTTGAACAAAAATGAGGACACCTTTCTTTTAGTGAAAACTTTCAAAAATATTCGACCCTTGGGTCTGAGCAACTGCATTTGAGAATATCTCAAAATGTTTTTGGTCCTCTACTGGAAAATTTTTGAAATTTATTGCGGCATTAGAAAGCACCTTAAAAGCACCGCAAGAAAATAATTCGTTTTAAAAGTACGTCTCGAATTTGAATTTTCTAAGATACTCAAGGTTTTCAAGGATAATTCAATGGGCTAGAATGCCCAAAAACTTCAGGTAATTACGCAAAACATTATAGCGCCATGGGTCCCGTACCGGAACTCACCAGGTTGAAAACCATTTACAACGTTAAAAAGGCCGATGACGGTAATACTTCAAAAACTCACAAAAGCCATTTATAAAATACTAAATACCGTCATAAGAATTTCGCCAAAACGATCAAGGCCATAATGCCACAAACTCGGTTAAGGGAATCGGTTTTCGAAATAAAACTCAGTCGGTAAAATACCGAAAGTCATTACAAAAGAACTCACGCAGCGGATAAAAGAAATAAAGTTCAACATGCACAATCCATCAACACTACTCCTCATATGAACGAAATATGAGAGTCAAATAACCACATATCACGAAATCAAAACCCGTAAGAGGATTCCGTCACTTAACAAATAATCATAAAAATAGCTCGTGTCACACGAGGCACAACACAAACAAGGGAGACTTACATTCACAGGTCGCACGAAGATGATGATCGCCCACGATACTAATCACGACCAACAAACTCAGACGACGCGTCGCGACACGACTCAGTCAGATAAAATCCGATGAGACAAAAACTCAATAGACACCACTGACCCGACAGCCTAGGTTTCCACAACCTAAGCTCCGATACCATTTATGTAACACCCCCAATCCGCTCAGGGATATTACACGCCGTAGACCCTCTCCTCGAGGATCTACCAGGCTGATAACTAAAATCAAACATCTAAACCTCGCCTTTAAGGCTAAAAGGACTCAGTAGACCGACTTGGTCTTTCAATAAATACATACAACTCAAATACAACTCATGCCCACGCAGGGGTCAAAATACAACAAATTCCCATACAACGGGGAAAAGATACTGCAGCGGAAAAGAAAATACAACTAGACCAATACGACATCAACGGATCCTCGCGTGATTAGTACCGTTCATCTTTCATCATCCTTCGTGCCGACTCGTGCTATGCTCCAAAACCTGAATGCAAAAATAGACATCCACCCCCCGAATACTCGGGGGTTAGCAAAACTCCACTGTTTTGCTAGTGCAAGTACAAGTGCAAAAATACGAGCCATACAATTCACATTCCACGAATAACAATAACCAGAAAATCCTCAGAGATTCAAACGTAACGAAAAGTACTTCCCGAGGCATGAGTTTGGGTAAAACACTCCAAAACCGATAGAGCATAAATCAAGGGAAACAATTTATAAAACCGTTTAAATGCCATCGAGAGTTTTGATAGAAAACAACTTAGGATTTTCAAATCCTTATCTTTCCAAAAATCAACAGGGTCACAGCCCAAAGGTTTTGTTTTCACAAATAGAAAACCGACAATAATTCACAGGGCCAGAGCCCAACATCACGTGTCCTCAACGGACGAAAAATCAACGAAACATAATCACGCACGCGCATCGCCTAGGACCGTGAAGCTACCACCGACATCCCACTCGAGGCCTCGAAGGACCCTCCCGAGCTGGCTAGCGAAACAAATCACACACATCTCACGGTTGGATCAATCGCTTGTTGCATCCTGGCCACATGATCACATGCCATGTGCCACCGTAGATTATCTCATGCTCTCACGGTTGGATCAATCACTTGTTGCATCCTGACCACATGATCACGTGCCATGTGTCACCGTAGACCTTCAACCATATCCACACATTCACACAAATAACATATCACATCAAGGATATTCAAATAATTCGCAAGAGGCATCAAACACTTAGCAAAACAACACGTCAACCACAATGCACCGAAATGAAACAATATACGTCCACACGCAAATACCGAGTGCATCATCAACACCAAACATGTCCATAAGATTCACATACTCGTTCGAGAAACACACCAATCACAAAACACACACGATTTTGAAAGAGGGCCTTTAAACAAGGCTAACCAAATCTTTTGAAAACTCGTTTTAAACAATCAAACAAATATATAAAGACGATCACCAATTATCACATTCACAAAACAAGAATAGTATGGGCAAGGTACTTGCCTCAAAACTACAGTCGCAACAAGATGACGGATAGGACGCGGTCGAATAGCTCCGACCCCCGAACAATATCAAGAACGTGATAGCACCACGAGTATTACGGGAATAACACCGCACGAATCATCAATCACCAAACGGAATTCAACATCGGAATCCTCGAACACCTATAAACCTCCGGAAATAACAATAACACATGGTTACGACGAGAATCAAGGCCAAAACAACGGAAATCCCAACAAACTATCGAAGGGAAACTCATTGGGACATTTAATCGAACACTAAATGTTCAATAATTCCCAAGAACACTCGAATCGTCAATCGAGTTAAACAAACTCGATATATGGATATACAACCCATAGAACACGATTAATAACATCATACTACACCAACCGATGTATCAAAATCGGATTATAAACGAAATCAAGAACAATTTCTCCAAAAAGTCAACTTGAAGGATAATCAAGAAATATACCTTGATTCGACGAAATACACGGATTAGATGTTGATATAATCAACAAGGATCTTCCAAAATGCCTTGGAAATGATTAGAATCGGCCAAGAACTCGATTTCCCGAGCCTCCGGTCGCGCACGCCGAAAAGGAAGAAAAATCGCGTAGAAGTGAATCGCCGAGCCAGGCTATATATAGCCGGCAGGTTACGGCCGAACCGGCAGCCTTACGGCCAGAATCGGCATTCGTCAAATCGCCAAAGACTAAATGGACACTTACGGCCGTAATCGCACACCTTACGGCCAGAATCGGCGCCACAAATCCGCCTAGCCAGACGGCCGTACCGATCACGCTTACGGCCGTAACTCGGACACCTTACGGCAGAACGGCACCTTACGGCCAGAATTTCGGCCAAAGCAGCCTCGCTCCGGCCGTGACTCGGCCGTGGCCACTCCGACGGCCCTGACGACCGAAACCCGAACCTGAGTAAAAATCGAAGATACGGTTACGAAGTACTCGCAAAGACGAATCCAAGCACTAAGAGAACACACGATTCCGACCATCCGAAGTGTCGGAATTCGACAATGGAAGTAATTACCCCAAACTTTGGGAAATTACAAAAATGGCCCAAAACGTCCGAAAATCACGATACGTGATCGAAACACCGAACCAAAGCTCGCAACATGAATAATAACATTAAATGAACTTGCGAGAAACTCGAAACAATAGTTTCGGACGAGATTCGCAAGAATCGAGCTCAAGTGCGGAAAAGTCGCTAAAAAGCACGGAACTCAACAAAACGACACCGAAACGAACTCGGATGACAAAAAGTGCAGAATTAATTATTCTCGAAATGACGAAACGGTCATGAGCGAGTCGTCAAAACGGACTTCCGCCGAAAAAAAGAAAATTACCGAAATTCGAAATTGCGGATATTACAGGTTTTTCATCGGATTTGGTTGAACATGGAATTATATCAACATAAGATCATAGTTCAGTGATGTTTAATTCACCTTGATGATGATTTCGTGATGATCATGTGATGAATAACTCGACCATATCGTTAACCTAACTCGGTGAACTCATAACCGATGAACATGGTAATAATTTTACAAGAATGATTCATGGTTCGTACGGATGATGATAATCTTTGAGTAAACCTTAATAATGATAAATTTTTTCGTGAGACAAAGTTGTTGGATCATCACTTTCAAAAAATTGATGATGTTCTTAGGGAATTCTACCGGCATATCGACATTTTAACGAAGTCCTTCTTAGTGATTGTTCTTGATAAATTCTTGTCCGTTTGAACCATACGAATAATTTAGAACATCTTGAAATGATAACCGAATCGTAAGAACGAATTGAAGTTAGTACGAATCCTTGTAATGGAATGTGGATATATATATATATATAAAGTTAAACTATTCAAATAGAAATTAGGATGTCGTCGCACTAAATTCGATATCGATGATTATATGAATGTGTTATTGAGTGAAATATATTTCATTCAAGGTTGATTGTCCGAGTAACCGATATTAGTCGAGGACCGTTCGTTCGTTCGTCAAGGAAGGATTATCCTCATCTCCGTATTGAGGCAAGTTATCTTGCTTGGTTATAATGATGTTTGGATTCTTGTGATGGTTATGCGTTTCGTGTATATGAGACACTTATGAAATTGTGACCCGTGATTTGGTATTATTCTTGATGATGTTTTGTTTTCATCATGGGATTACATTTCCAAGTTCGTCATTTTTGAACCGTTGATATCATTGATCCTTATTGTCATTTCGGTGAGTTTCTTGATCCTTAATCGGATATGTGATTTATTGAATTCATTGTCATTTTGTATCGTGACATATCCGGAATCATATCTGCATTCCAATTGGTTATTGTGTAGGATTTTTAGCCAGGCACATATATAGTCTGTAATATCCGCAATTTTCGATTTCCGATAATTTTCGTTTTTTGGCAAGAGTCCGTTTTGACGACTCGTTTGGGACCGTTTCATCATTCTGAGAATGATTAATTCTGCACTGCTGGCCATCCAAGATCGTTTCGGTGCCGTTTTGTTGAGTTCCGTGCTTCGTAGCGACTTTTTCGCACTCGAGTTCGATTCTTGCGAATCTCGTTCGAAACTACTGTTTCGAGTTTCCCGTAAGTCCGTTTAACTTTGTTAGACGTGTTGTAAACTTCAGTTTGTTTATTCGATCACGTATCGTGATTTTCGGGCATTTTGGGCCATTTTGTAATTTACCCAAAGTCGTGGGTATCCGCATTCGTAATTGTGGTCTTGACCCTTTTTCTTGGTTGCCTGCGATTGTTTGTTGCATTGTATTTCATTTCGGATCGATGATGTTGTCCGCGAGCATTTCGTCATGTTCGTTCGTGCGTTTTCGGAAATCGAATCTTCGGGTCATGGCGACTGGGTACTGGCCGGATGAGTGCGGCAGGCACTATCGGGAGTGCTGGGCACTGGCCGGGCAGACGCGGCAGGAACCGGCGTAGCGCGCGCTACTGCCGGAAGACTCCGCGCGCTAGCTCGGCAGGAGTAGCGCACGTTATGCAGCCGGCCGACGCACGCTATCGGCCTGGGCAGAGAGGTTCCTGGAGTTCTGGACTCGGGGAGGATCGGCAGGTAGCGCACGCTACTGTCGGTCATGGCGCGCGCAAATCGGCATGTGTAGCGCATGCTGTCGGCCGACTAGCGCACGTTACCTGGCCGAGCAGTTTAGTCCAGAGGGTTCTCGATAGGTCGGCTAGCGTGCGCTAGCGTCCGCGCCGCGCACGCTATCGGGGTCGGGCAAAGTAGTCCGGCGAGTCGGGCAGTCGGCCGGCGGTCATGCGGGCCCCGGCCGATGGTTCTGTAATACCCGGTTATAAATTCATTGATTATCATTCAGTAATAGTCACTCAGAATTTTTGTCACTCAATAATAAACATTCATCAGTCATGTTCATTCAGTTGTGACCATTGTTCGGCGTACTTTGGAATCGCATATCAGTTGCTATTCGTCATTCATCACTGTTTGAGATTGAGCCAAGATTATTGTCATCATCATCATCATATTTTGGTAGTATGTGTGTGAGATAGCGCAAGCTACGTACTCCTGTTAGCGCGCGCTAATGAGGTATAGGTAGCGCACGCTAGGCAACAGAATTTGCGCACGCTAGCGCAAGTGAGGCAGATAGTCCAGAAGGCACTGGACTGCAGTTGAGTTTTAGTAGCGTACGCTACGAGTGGTAAGTAGCGCGTGCTAGAAGTTTGAGGTAGCGCACGCTATGCAACCGGTATGCTCGATTGGTAATTCATAGCGCACGCTACGCTACAAGTGGTAAGTAACGTGCGCTAACTGTGCTAGTAACGCACGCTAAGTCGCATTGGTAGCGCACGTTAATCACGAATAGGTCAGAGGACAGGAAGTTCTGGACTTCAATTTCTGGGCTTTAGACATCAGTTAGCGCACGCTAACAATTGGTTAACGCACGCTATTGGGAAGGTGTTAACGCATGCTACCAAGTTCGTAGCGCACGCTAACAAGGCAGTCAGGGCTCACTGGACTGCCCAATTAACCGCTAGCGCACGCTAAACATCAGGTCATAGCGTGCGCTAATCGAGGATCAGTACATATGGGACAGTTCGATCCAGAATCGTCAATTTTCATTTTCTCCTCCTCCTTCCGTTGGTTTTGGGCGATTTTGGATGTTTTGGAGAGATATTTTCGAGCTGCATTCACCTATCATCATCTTCAAGCTCCTAAGTTAGATTAATCATCACTTAATCAGTTTCATCACTCCAAATCAAGGTAATTTTCTCATTGAAGCTTAAATTTCAGGATTTGAAGGTTTTATTCCCGATCTCTTTATGTTAGCTTGCTTTTATGCTGGAAAATGTTAGATATGGATTATCTATCTTGGATACATGTATTTCTACGGATTCATTGGTGTAATTTTCGGAATTTGTGAATCATTGAGGAATTTTTCAAGAAACCCTTGGTGTTGACTTTGGAATTTTGGGGGGTTTCGACTAGATGATGTTGAAATCCCGATTTAAGTATTCCTATTGGATTATTGATGGTATTCATGACGTTTTGTTGGATTGAATCTTTCATTGGAGGTTGGTTTTCGATATTATTGGGTTTAGTTGTAAATAATGGGAGATTGTTTACAACGTGTTTGTTTTAATGCCCCAATGAGTTTCAGGTAGTGTTGTTTCGACTTTTGAGTTGGTTGTGATCATGATCGATTCGTATATTGAGCGAATTGTTGGTATTTGTATTGTTCAAGGTTGTTCAAGCGGCCGAAAATTTCATTAAGGGCGTTGTTCGTGGAAGGAGTTTCTCGCCGTCGGTTTGAGGCAAGTTTTATATGTGTACTAGTCAATGAGATTAGTGTTATCATATATGTGTATGAATGCGTTTTATTTAACTCATTTCTGGTTTGGTTCATGTTCGTGTAATTCATTGTGGTGTTATATAATTATGATACGCCATTGGGGATTCATGTTTTGATCTGTTGAGCAGGTATTAGTAATATGCCGTGGGCATAGTAACTCACGAATGCTCGATTCTTACCTTGGTTTGTGAGCATCTCGTATTATTATTATCATTGTACTGTTTCACTCTGCCTTTGGATGCATATCATGTTATACATGTATTTGATGTTCATTATCTGGATGACTGACCCCGTAGGGGCGGAACATGTTTTCATGTTTTAGGTGCTTGCGAGGAGAGAGTTGAGACACAGGGGCATGACGATAGCGACGAGGCATTTGAGCGATACTACTCCGAGTTGTTCATTGTTGGTCAGTCAGTTGGAGTGTACTCCAGTCTTGTGAGTTGTTGTCTTGTTGTATTACCCTAGCAGATGCTCGTGGATGTTGTTGTATTTTAATTTGGCCATGTAGGCCACTTCTGTCATTGAAATTCCTTATCGGAATGTTGTGTGGGATATCATGGTAGGGACTATGATTTCCCTTGTTGGTTAATTTAATGTATTTTAATTGTGTTCGCCTGGTGGATCTCCGGGTGTGGGGTCTACGGCACTGTAATAACCCAATAGGATTTGGGAGTGTTACAGAAGATGGTATCAGAGCGTTGGGTTGTGAGATACCCTGATATGTGAGTTATGTGGCTCTACCGTTGAGGTAGTAGTGGGACTGTCAGGTTATGACAATCTGGACAGTCGGGTTTTGTGAGTCGTGAAATTTGTACGACTGCACTAGTCATTCATTCATCGAGTCGTCACCAGTAGAGATTAGTATCGCAAGACCTCGAAACTTCATATGACATGTGTAAGGACTCGATTCTCTTTATGTTCATACATTCATCATGTCATTAACTATACTTGCTTTGTTGAAACCTATATGTGATATTAGTGTTACGATTGATTCATGGCTAATTGTTTTGGAACACTTGTGATCTGTATAAGCGATAAGAATCAACTCATTCATCAGTTAGAAATCCTCATTCGTCATTTTTTTGATCTTGTCAATCATTTTAATTCATTCATCACTTAGTCAATATCATTACTTAGTTAATTCATTCATCACTCAGTCGATATCATTACTCAGTTAATTCATTCATCACTCAGTCAATCTCATTACTCAGTTAATTCATTTATCACCCAGTCAATCTCATTACTCAGTTAATTCATTTATCACTCAGTCAATCTCATTACTCAATTAGTTCATTCATCACGCACTCAATCTCATTACCCAGTCAATTCATTAATCATCCAGTCCATCTCATTGTTCAGTTGTTGATCTTGTAGATCGAATTTTCAACCTTGTTAACTTGTTCAAGGTAATCATTTCAGGAATTCCATCAGGTAATCTTGTTACCTCATTTGATCTTTCATGCGATCTTATCATATTCCGGCGTCAGGTTGACGATCATTTTATTACATTATTAATGCATTCATTGTGTTAGGGCGTGTATGCTCATTGTTATCATTCGGTAACGTAATCATAATGTGACGAGCTACGATACTAATCAAGAGTTGAGAGTTTGGTCGAGTTATGTTGTATCGACCGAGTTATAGTCAGACTTCCGCTGTTGTGTATCTTTACCCCTGCGTGGGGTATCTATTCAAAGAGCTGTATTTCATCTCGTTTGCATTGGTCGTGTGACCTCATCGGTCTATGTGGTTGTATTGTAATTGACCTTAATGGTTTGTATTATTGAAATGATTGACTCCGGTCGGTCAAGTTTTTGGTAATTCTGTGTTTTTTAGCCTGATAGGTCCTCGTGGGAGGGTCTACATCATGTAATATTCCCATATGGTCTGGGGGTGTTACACTTAGCGCGCGCTAAGGCAGTTTGGCAGAGAGCTAGTTTTTCAACCCCTCTAGCATAAGCTAATGTCAAAGGATAATATGCGCTAATCTTATATATTATACGCACATAACAACAATTTATGACCTCAAAACACGTGCCAAAAGCAGCCGAGAACACACATTAGATTCTCGTGGACTGATATGAATTTAGGTCTGTTAGTTCTGTGCTTTAGCGTACGATGAATGCCATTGACTCAGCCATGCACATGCATGCTAAAAGTTTTCGACCACCTATCGGCCACGGGCTGGATCCTTGTCTGAAGTTGTCTAACACACATTAATATTAAAAATTAGTATGTGCTAAGTTTGCCAATTAGCATGCGTTATCTATAAAAGTAATGTGCACTATATTAGTAATACTTAGCCAAAAACATAACTCACTAGGTAATGTCCAATCTGTAAAAATGATACCAATGATAAACATAAATAGTTCTATTTCATAATCCCAATGCAATATTCATTGTATAAGTCCAATACAACATCACTTGTATAATTCCAAATGAATAAGTATAATATAACAGTAAAAAAATTACCTTAGATATTACAATACGGAGGTGTGTTAATTTCAAAGAGAACATTAACTGGATTATAGAGTCATGATTGCCTTATTCTTTTGCAACACCTCTTTCCGATTTTTAGTCGACCATACTTGTCCAAACAGGTGGTCGAGCCTGTGTATTGTTATCAAGATTCTTTCAATAGTTATGCACTAGTGAAGTGAGGAAGTCAAATCTTCCGCTCATCATTTATATCTTATGTAAATTCGAGAGGATTTTCCCACCGATTTTTTTTGATGCCTCACCTCATGATCCATTTTCCTCGCCAACTTTTACTAACAGGTCCTATCCACTACACGTGGATGTTTCCAATAAAAAGGAAACTTGGCGATTACAAGGACTTTTTGACTGATAAGTCTGCACCTGAAGGATATATAGCCGAAGTATATATTTCATGGGAGTGTCTAACATATACCAAGTACTATTTGGGCTCGATAGATTCCCCACGCCAGCCTATGCCAGCCATTCCAGTGCTATTTAATCTCTCTATCATCACCAATGAAGTTGAGGTTCAAAGAAAATTGCCTGGCAGTCATTTATAGCCCTACGAGCTAGGAATTGCCCATTTGTGGATATTGCTTAACTGTCTAGAAGTTTAATACTGAAAAGACACTCACCTTCCATATGATACCGTGAATGGGGATATTAGATTCCATAATGAAACATTTGCAGATTATTTTGGGCAACTGGTAAATGTTTAATTACTAGAACTTAATTTTCTTATATAAATTGTAGACATTCTAGATGGATTATGACGTTCACCTTATATAAATATATATTATCCAGATGACGCAAATACAAAGTGATGGCCACCCTATGTGGTCACGTGAGTTGATGCTTCTTTGATGAAGCCCGTTATGTCTAGAGTTCATTTAATGGCGTAAGTGGCGTGACATTTGTATGTATTGACAGATATCAAATAACGAGATGTCAAAATTCAGGGTTATGATTAACGTGGATATTACGGTGTTCTTCTCAAAGTGGTGGAACTAATTTATTGAGAAGGCTTGAAAGTGTACTTGTTCAAGTGTAGATGGTTTGAACCAATCCAGGAATCGATAGGGAGGACGATTATGGACTAGTATTAGTTGATACTTCTACAAGTTGGTATGAAGGTTGTCCTTTTACTTTTGCAACACCGGCTACATAAGTGTACTACTTGACTTGTTCAAAATAGTGGCATGGAAGATCGTCAATCGCGTGGCTACGATATATATATATATATATATATATATATATATATATATATATATATATATATATATATATATATATATATATATGCTGCTACACATGGACAAGCAGTAGACAAGGACAAAAATAAGGCATATCAAGAGCTGGATACATCTAATATTCCACCATCCTCCACAATACCACTGAATAATATTCTAAAAGATCGAGTGGGTCGACTACATGGTGAAGAACGTGGGTTCATAGATGTTGGTGCAGATGAATTACGTGCAGACTCCGATGAACAAGATGAGGAAGAGTTTAGACATATGTTGTTAGTTCTCGACTCCGACACTGAGACAGACTAAAGTGATGATTCTGAGTATGAGCCTTATCTATATATAAGGACATATAATTTGTGAAGTTCTATAAATATTTGTTTTATTTAGAAACTCACAAAATATTTGAAGTTGAATATTTATTTAGTTGCTTTACACATGCAAAAATTAGTCAAAAATGGTGTTCATCGTTGTTTGCAGTTCCAACGGTTCGCAAAAGTGATATTTTTTCATCATTATCATTATGATTTATTTTTTTTATTAAAAATTACAATTAATACAATTTTTGATGATTTTTCGTCCATTTTAAAATTTAACTCTAAATATTTAATTAATAATTAAAACTACTATTTTCTATCCATATATTTTCTATAATATTTAATATAATTAATTATCTTATTGACAAAACATAATCATTATATATATTTTACTTTTAAATATATAAATAATTTTTAGTAAATGTATGAATATAAAAAATATCTTATTTTGTTTGAATGACAAACATGACTTAGTGGCAGAGAGCCTCATTATTTATTCCAGTGACCCGAATTCGAGTCCCGACTGCAACTGAGTTAGTTTTTTTTAATAGTAGGGTATAGCCGACGATAGTTGTCAGCTAATGTACAGGTTTTAGCCGACGACCCGTAGAAGTTCGGCCGATGACTCGCTCAAGTTTAGCTGACGACCCTACGACCTGTCATCAGCTAAAGTCTGGCCTATAGAAAAGTCCAATCATCCAGCCCCCTTCATCTACACTTCACCTAAATATTGCCTGAAAAGCTTCACCCACATCCGACTGTTAGGAATATGTCCTCGAATGCCACTCAGAGGATGAGAGAGTGAGAGCATTATATTGTAACTATGAACATCAATTGAATAAGGCATTTATTATTGCTATATTCATGGCATCATGATTTGGTATATAGAATAATAGCCCATGTATTTGAGAGCAAACATTACACTCCTTATAAAGATAAGGAGATATGCACTAGAAGTATTTAGAACTCGAATGCTTAACTAGTTCGCAAGTCGATAAAGCATAACTGGGCATTATGTTTAGACAAGACTTGTATAATATGTACTTTGACATTGAGAGTGTCCGTCTTCACTAAGGGTTGGTGGGAGCACACATTATAAGTGTGCTAATGGGATCAGTATACTCGGACTCGACTCATCTCGATTCAATCACATGAGTTTCAATCAGCTGGGATAGTTAATGACTGAATCGAAAGGTTGTGATAGGTGTACATAAACATTTGACTTGAGGATTCTGTAGGAGATGTGCATGTGATATTAAGTTAGTCACTAGAGTAGTTCGATCCAATCACCGGCTGGTGGGGTTGACCTCGAAGTGCAACTTGGTGGAGAAATAGCAGTCTCTACTGAATACCAAGGTAGGATTCCTGTAAGTGAACAAGTAAATATCCTATGCGCACTAGTAGAATAAACATCAAAGACTTCGGTACGTCTCACTTCGGTAATGTATATTAGCAAAGTAAAAAACAAACAATAACTCCGATTTTCAATTTACTGAAGTAAAACACCCACATAGACTTCAGTAAATGGTACCAAACAAAAAAACAGGAGCTAGTTAGAAATTTTAAGTTACAAAGACTTCGCTAATTTGATAATTACTGAAGTAAAAAGTGTGAAATTTTATTTTTTACCAAAAAAAATTTACAATAGCGAAGTGTACGTCTTGAGTCCGGGAATTAATATTTTTGTGGTTCAATTTTTTTCATTTGGGCTCCAAAAAACACTTAGCAAATACTCCATACGTCCCATACTTAACTGCTATTTTTCCATTTTGGTCCTCCCTTAAATTTTTTACTCCAATATCCATGATAAAAATTACTAAAATGAACAATTTTATCAAAAACATTACCAAAATAACAACAAGAAAGACTTGAATTGTTTTTAGTTAAAAAGATTTGGAGTTCAAGAAGGCATTGGCCGCCCAACCGAATAAAGATATTAATTGGTTAAAACCCTTGCAAAATCAGGTCGTTCCTATTTCTCTCTATCTCTCTCCTGCATCTCCTACCCGATCACCCTCCCCATTTTCCACCCTAACACCCCATCCACGTTCACAAACCCTCCAAATTTATCAATAATTCCCCCCTTCCACCTCTATATCCGCCACCGTCACTGCCACTGCCGAAGCGAGAACAGTTCCCCGGCTCAAGTACTTTTCCGACAAGTGGTGTAGGATAACCCCATGCGCAGCCGCGGAGAGCTTTGAAATTACCCCCACTTTTTCCCATATCCGGAAGTGCGTTCGGAATCTATACTTCGACACATCCGACTCTAGGAACAAGGGGAAAGACCGTTGTTTGGGATACCTTGCTCGAAAGGTGCTGCTTTTCTAACCTCAAGTTTCTTGAGGACATCTAGTGAGATTTATTTATCCCGTAACTAACATGTTCTTGTTACAACAATGGTGTTACAGATGAAATTGGGTACTCAGTTTGGTGCATATTTGGATCCAGTCGCTGACAAGGTAAAACTGGCAATTTCGGGACACTCAATATATTTGTTTCAGTATAATTGTTTAGAAGAAGTTATTGGTAATTTGGTACACTATAGTCTTGATATTGTATAGAAATTATATAAAATTTCGGGGTAGGGTGTAATGAGAAGATATTATCATTTTATGGAAATATGGGTGAGAGTACAATACTCTAAATTTTATGAACTATATGAATGGACCTTCTTTTGAAGGTCGTTTGCTTGAGCCTTTTTTGGAATTAGCATTTTGAAGGTGTTAGGTGATATGTTTGATTTGATCTAAAAATGGAGCTTATTTCATAATAAACCTTGAACTCTAACCTGTTTCAATGATGTCACAGGGTCACCCGTGGTTCAAAGGCATTGAATGGGATAAGTTGTATCAAAATGAAGCTGCATTCATTCCAGAAGTTAATGATGAACTGGATGCGCATAACTTTGAAAAGTTTGAAGAGGTTTTCTCCATTGTCATTTGGACATCTTATC
Source organism: Orobanche coerulescens (assembly GCA_033398695.1). Classification (NCBI taxonomy): domain Eukaryota; kingdom Viridiplantae; phylum Streptophyta; class Magnoliopsida; order Lamiales; family Orobanchaceae; genus Orobanche; species Orobanche coerulescens. The sequence continues at coordinate 96,641,587 of CM065804.1, read as the reverse complement.
TACTAACTTTGCATTTGGTGTAATTTTCCTTATGTTCTTGTGTGTGCACATATGTGTGTGTATTTTGCAGTCTGATAATCAAAATCCATCAACCACGAAAGCTGGTCCTTGGAGGAAGGTTGGTATTTGCTTCTGTTAACCTTTTTTTTTTGTCCACCATGGAAATAGTTTACATCGGTTTTTCACTGTCATTGATGAAGCCATATTTTGTCCTTGAGAGGTCACTTTGTTTATGACACTTCAGTAATTGGTCCATTTGTGTTTCTTATGGCAAAATTGCTTCACCTTACTGTTGGTCTTAACAAAAGCATATATACTTAATTGATGAACATGCATTAGCAACTTGGTTTTGTATTTATATTTAATCTTTCCACCAAAGTAATTAGTTCCATCCTTATTCATTTGTATTATGTGACCTTGGTTAGCTAGTGACCTGTAGGAAGTCGATTTATTCCTGGTTCAGTTATTTCCTCGTGCAACTTTTGTTTTTTCTTAGCCCACCGTAAGTTGCTAGACTGACAAGCATCCTTTCTATGTATATATTTGACCAAAAAATTTATTACAAGTGCATGGGCTTAATGCTTTTGTTTGTTCTGGAACATGAGAGTGTGAATAACATTCTTCTTGCCTTCGTACTTTTAATGTATTTCTCCTAGTTGGACCAAAGATTACTGTCTTTCCCATTTTACAGCATGTAGATGATAACCCTTGGGGATAAAAGAATTGGTATAAAATGCTGTGCTGCTATGCTGATGAGTTGAAGGAAGGTTTTTACCCGTGGATCGACCATGTTAGTGAAGATTCTTTTATCTTTGCTTAGTGCTTCAGATGGAAAATCACAGTTTAAGAAGTCCTGACACATTATGATTTGGTATAGGTAGCCCCAACTTAGGTCCGTTGTTGAAGTTTTATTTCCATGAAGAAGTCAGAAAAGCTGCCGTTTCAGGTGATACAGACTTTCCTTAGAGTAGTTTGTTTGTACAAAATGTTGAACTTGCTAATACATGTTCTGTTTTGTTGATTGTTTGTTTATAGTAATGCCGGATTTTTGGAGTGTGCAAGATCGGGTCAGAGAAAAAGGGATATCTCGTGACGGAATGAGGCATATGTTAAGCACCTATGTGACTATATAGTTCCCGCTTTAGTGGAAGCTTTACATAAGGTGTGGGTTATAGTTCTTGTCGGTATATTACGCAATTATGACTACCGTTGTCGGTATTCTGTCGGCGATAGATATATTCTCATGTCATGCAGGAACCAGAGACAGAGATATTTGTAAATATGTTGGATGCACTAAATGCATGTCTGAAGGTGGGATGCCTAGTGGGATGCCTGTATCATCTGATGAAAAGCAATGATGTGCTGAAGAGAGACTTTGTCGTTTCGAAGTATATGATCTTTTTTAATCCTTTTTGTCCTATTTGTGGTGTTCATGATGAAATAGATAGAATCTTGTTATACATTCTGTCTTTGTTATGATATGTATCTGGTTTTGAATGGGTTGGAACGCATGTTATTTTTTTAAAGATGGGGTGATATGAAATTGTTGGTTCTTATATTATTGAGCTCTTGTGGTTGATGGTTAGTTATAGTTGAACGTAGATTTTGGCAATGAATTTTAAATTAAAATGTGAAATAATAATATATATTACTGCAGAAAATACTAATATATATTATATAATAACTGAAGTAAAAAGTTTTTTATTTACTATGCCAATTATAAAATAATCAAAGTTAAAAACATTCTTTTACTTCACTTATCCTCACATTTGGATCATAATTAGAAAAAAAAAATCGAGATCGACTTCGATTATTAGAATATTAGACTTTGCATAAAAAGCGAAGTCTAAAGTATACCTTTTACTACACGAACATAGACTTCGGTAATTATAACATTTTTACTTGAGATATTATCCGAAGTCTTTGACGTTTATTCTTATAGTGGCGGTTAGTGGCAACTGAGACCATAAGTCTTTGGCTAAAGCATTTAGAGCTAGTTATATTTTATACTCGAGAGTTAGGTGATCTTATTTTGCACTAATAAATGCATAGAGTTAAGTTACAATAAGGGTTGACATTGCTGTGGCCGTAATACTTGACCGGGGCATATGATTGAAGGGTTTATGTATATAGGGTATCATAAAGTAATGATTTTTTGAACGATCCCTATCGTTCGTTTTTAGTTGGATCCTCCCAATTCTAACTGAGACGGACCGACAGAGTCGGGCCACCGAAATTGACGACGAATTATTTTTAGATTATTCTCTCTCAGTTAATATATCGGTCTCGTGAATTAAATAAATTACTGGTAATTAATTTTATTCATATTATTTCTTAGAAAATTTATATTTAATATAATTAAATAATTGGATTATTTAATTGTATTAATATTAAAACAATCCAAGTTTATCTATCGAACTAGATAGACGTGGGTCCGTTCCACGGACAGAAGTGAACCAACACTATTTTTCTCCCTCTTGGTCACCCCATCGCCACCTCAGATGATCGTGAATATCATTTATTGTCTTATGGTAAGATTATATTTGATTTGTGGGGGCTTTCATTATAAACTTGGTGTATATTAAACTGAAAGGCTTTTGGTGTGTATTGAAGAATTTTTTGATTTATATATCTTCATTATCACCATACTTAATTATAAAACACCACCCCATTCTTGAGTCTTGGCCGTGAGCTTGAGAGAAGGAGAGAGAAAAAAATATTCTCAAGTTGTGTATTGAAGAATTTTTTGATTTATATATCTTCATTATCACCATACTTAATTATAAAACACCACCCCATTCTTGAGTCTTGGCCGTGAGCTTGAGAGAAGGAGAGAGAAAAAAATATTCTCAAGTTGTATGCTTATTTTGAAGTGTATTTTGAGAGAAGAAAATTATTTATAAAATACTTAGAGTATTTGTAAAACAAATAAAGCTAATTCTATCTACACCTAGTCGTTTGAAGAATAGGGTGATAGAATATTTTCCTCCATCTTCTGATGCGTGATATGTAGAGACACGGTATTTTTGGTGCTTGGGATGTTGCGTAAGCTTACCGTTTTTCATCAACATTTAATCAAAGGACTTCAAGGGTATGATTTCAAAATTCATGCTTTGAATTATTATATTCGTATCTGCATGCTTGATCAATCTTGGTCAGAGGTTCGGTTAATTGATTGGATCAATTTTATTATTCCGCTGCACCTTCAATTTTGTAATATCCGAATATTTTGATATGTAAATTATCTATATTGGAACCTTCTTGATAATTGCTTATGTTGTATTTCTAATTGATGTATGTTTCTACACATTCGTGAATCAACATTGTGGATTTCACGATTTTATAGAGTTGTAGTTGTGCATGTTCTCATTCGTGATTAGCGACGTATTCGTAGTGCACGCTAATACTGGAGAGGAGCGCACGCTAGTGTTATACTTAACGTGCGCTACACTCAGTCAACTAGATCGTGACAGGATCAGTAGGTGGGGAACTGGATCGCGAGAATCCCAGACTCTTTTGGACTCACCCGGACTACTTTTGGAAAGTTGAGTCAACGGGGTTTAGCGCACGCTACAGTGTTGTTGCTAGCGCGCGCTAAATGTAGGTCAGTGGGCAGTCAGTGAGGTCAGTGAGCTTCGTAAAACTCGTTAGCACACGCTAATGAGTGTATAACGTAGCTAAAACATGTTATTAGCGAACGTTAAGGCCATTTAGCGTACGCAAGGCCGAGAACAGTAGAATATAGTAGCCTGAGATCCCGTTAGCGCACGCTAAGCTGTAAGGGTAGCGCACGCTAATAATCATTTCTTATAAATAAGACTTCACCCCCACTTCATTTTTCACCCTGAACTTCGGCCCTTAGTCGAGTGACACAACCTGGTCCAGTAACCTCACGATATTTCCACCCCATATAAACCTCTACCCATGATTTGTTGAAGGCATAGAATATTGAATATTGGTGTTCAAGCATCCGACGTTTATTTGCACCAAGCGGTTTCATTGTTCCCTTATTGTTCCTTCATTATCTTCTGTGGTAAGGTATGTAGTACGATTTTTACTCTCTATTTTCGTAGTTGTGATGTTAGCAATATAGTATACTACACATAATGATTGAGTTAATCATGTAGAACATGTTTATAGTTAAGCTTTTAACAACTTAGTGATGAACATGGTGATTAAGGGTTTGTAATGATGTGTTCTTGATGTTTTAAATGGTGGCAATCATGTTTAGTTTTTGAATCACACTCTTCTTGATGGACTATTTTAACATCAGTAGGACAATAATAATCCTTAGTTTCATTTTAGATAGGTTGATTTGGAGAATTATATTGAATCAAACTACCATACTTAGGAAGATTTTGAACTAGATGAACTTAGGTTTTTCATCGGATTTGGTTGAACATGGAATTATATCAACATAAGATCATAGTTCAGTGATGTTTAATTCACCTTGATGATGATTTCGTGATGATCATGTGATGAATAACTCGACCATATCGTTAACCTAACTCGGTGAACTCATAACCGATGAACATGGTAATAATTTTACAAGAATGATTCATGGTTCGTACGGATGATGATAATCTTTGAGTAAACCTTAATAATGATAAATTTTTTCGTGAGACAAAGTTGTTGGATCATCACTTTCAAAAAATTGATGATGTTCTTAGGGAATTCTACCGGCATATCGACATTTTAACGAAGTCCTTCTTAGTGATTGTTCTTGATAAATTCTTGTCCGTTTGAACCATACGAATAATTTAGAACATCTTGAAATGATAACCGAATCGTAAGAACGAATTGAAGTTAGTACGAATCCTTGTAATGGAATGTGGATATATATATATATATATAAAGTTAAACTATTCAAATAGAAATTAGGATGTCGTCGCACTAAATTCGATATCGATGATTATATGAATGTGTTATTGAGTGAAATATATTTCATTCAAGGTTGATTGTCCGAGTAACCGATATTAGTCGAGGACCGTTCGTTCGTTCGTCAAGGAAGGATTATCCTCATCTCCGTATTGAGGCAAGTTATCTTGCTTGGTTATAATGATGTTTGGATTCTTGTGATGGTTATGCGTTTCGTGTATATGAGACACTTATGAAATTGTGACCCGTGATTTGGTATTATTCTTGATGATGTTTTGTTTTCATCATGGGATTACATTTCCAAGTTCGTCATTTTTGAACCGTTGATATCATTGATCCTTATTGTCATTTCGGTGAGTTTCTTGATCCTTAATCGGATATGTGATTTATTGAATTCATTGTCATTTTGTATCGTGACATATCCGGAATCATATCTGCATTCCAATTGGTTATTGTGTAGGATTTTTAGCCAGGCACATATATAGTCTGTAATATCCGCAATTTTCGATTTCCGATAATTTTCGTTTTTTGGCAAGAGTCCGTTTTGACGACTCGTTTGGGACCGTTTCATCATTCTGAGAATGATTAATTCTGCACTGTTTGCCATCCAAGATCGTTTCGGTGCCGTTTTGTTGAGTTCCGTGCTTCGTAGCGACTTTTTCGCACTCGAGTTCGATTCTTGCGAATCTCATTCGAAACTACTGTTTCGAGTTTCCCGTAAGTCCGTTTAACTTTGTTAGACGTGTTGTAAACTTCAGTTTGTTTATTCGATCACGTATCGTGATTTTCGGGCATTTTGGGCCATTTTGTAATTTACCCAAAGTCGTGGGTATCCGCATTCGTAATTGTGGTCTTGACCCTTTTTCTTGGTTGCCTGCGATTGTTTGTTGCATTGTATTTCATTTCGGATCGATGATGTTGTCCGCGAGCATTTCGTCATGTTCGTTCGTGCGTTTTCGGAAACCGAATCTTCGGGTCATGGCGACTGGGTACTGGCCGGATGAGTGCGGCAGGCACTATCGGGAGGCCGGCACGGCCGGCAGACAAGGGCAGAACCGGCGTAGCGCGCGCTACTGCCGGAAGACTCCGCGCGCTAGCTCGGCATGAGTAGCGCACGTTATGCAGCCGGCCGACGCACGCTATCGGCCTGGGCAGAGAGGTTCCTGGAGTTCTGGACTCGGGGAGGATCGGCAGGTAGTGCACGCTACTGTCGGTCATGGCGCGCGCAAATCGGCATGTGTAGCGCATGCTGTCGGCCGACTAGCGCACGTTACCTGGCCGAGCAGTTTAGTCCAGAGGGTTCTCGATAGGTCGGCTAGCGTGCGCTAGCGTCCGCGCCGCGCACGCTATCGGGGTCGGGCAGGCGAGTCCCGGTCGGCAGGTCGGGCCGACAGTGCCGGGTCATCCGGGCCCCGGCCGATGGTTCTGTAATACCCGGTTATAAATTCATTGATTATCATTCAGTAATAGTCACTCAGAATTTTTGTCACTCAATAATAAACATTCATCATTCATGTTCATTCAGTTGTGACCATTGTTCGGCGTACTTTGGAATCGCATATCAGTTGCTATTCGTCATTCATCACTGTTTGAGATTGAGCCAAGATTATTGTCATCATCATCATCATATTTTGGTAGTATGTGTGTGAGATAGCGCAAGCTACGTACTCCTGTTAGCGCGCGCTAATGAGGTATAGGTAGCGCACGCTAGGCAACAGAATTTGCGCACGCTAGCGCAAGTGAGGCAGATAGTCCAGAAGGCACTGGACTGCAGTTGAGTTTTAGTAGCGTACGCTACGAGTGGTAAGTAGCGCGTGCTAGAAGTTTGAGGTAGCGCACGCTATGCAACCGGTATGCTCGATTGGTAATTCATAGCGCACGCTACGCTACAAGTGGTAAGTAACGTGCGCTAACTGTGCTAGTAACGCACGCTAAGTCGCATTGGTAGCGCACGTTAATCACGAATAGGTCAGAGGACAGGAAGTTCTGGACTTCAATTTCTGGGCTTTAGACATCAGTTAGCGCACGCTAACAATTGGTTAACGCACGCTATTGGGAAGGTGTTAACGCATGCTACCAAGTTCGTAGCGCACGCTAACAAGGCAGTCAGGGCTCACTGGACTGCCCAATTAACCGCTAGCGCACGCTAAACATCAGGTCATAGCGTGCGCTAATCGAGGATCAGTACATATGGGACAGTTCGATCCAGAATCGTCAATTTTCATTTTCTCCTCCTCCTTCCGTTGGTTTTGGGCGATTTTGGATGTTTTGGAGAGATATTTTTGAGCTGCATTCACCTATCATCATCTTCAAGCTCCTAAGTTAGATTAATCATCACTTAATCAGTTTCATCACTCCAAATCAAGGTAATTTTCTCATTGAAGCTTAAATTTCAGGATTTGAAGGTTTTATTCCCGATCTCTTTATGTTAGCTTGCTTTTATGCTGGAAAATGTTAGATATGGATTATCTATCTTGGATACATGTATTTCTACGGATTCATTGGTGTAATTTTCGGAATTTGTGAATCATTGAGGAATTTTTCAAGAAACCCTTGGTGTTGACTTTGGAATTTTGGGGGGTTTCGACTAGATGATGTTGAAATCCCGATTTAAGTATTCCTATTGGATTATTGATGGTATTCATGACGTTTTGTTGGATTGAATCATTCATTGGAGGTTGGTTTTCGATATTATTGGGTTTAGTTGTAAATAATGGGAGATTGTTTACAACGTGTTTGTTTTAATGCCCCAATGAGTTTCAGGTAGTGTTGTTTCGACTTTTGAGTTGGTTGTGATCATGATCGATTCGTATATTGAGCGAATTGTTGGTATTTGTATTGTTCAAGGTTGTTCAAGCGGCCGAAAATTTCATTAAGGGCGTTGTTCGTGGAAGGAGTTTCTCGCCGTCGGTTTGAGGCAAGTTTTATATGTGTACTAGTCAATGAGATTAGTGTTATCATATATGTGTATGAATGCGTTTTATTTAACTCATTTCTGGTTTGGTTCATGTTCGTGTAATTCATTGTGGTGTTATATAATTATGATACGCCATTGGGGATTCATGTTTTGATCTGTTGAGCAGGTATTAGTAATATGCCGTGGGCATAGTAACTCACGAATGCTCGATTCTTACCTTGGTTTTTGAGCATCTCGTATTATTATTATCATTGTACTGTTTCACTCTGCCTTTGGATGCATATCATGTTATACATGTATTTGATGTTCATTATCTGGATGACTGACCCCGTAGGGGCGGAACATGTTTTCATGTTTTAGGTGCTTGCGAGGAGAGAGTTGAGACACAGGGGCATGACGATAGCGACGAGGCATTTGAGCGATACTACTCCGAGTTGTTCATTGTTGGTCAGTCAGTTGGAGTGTACTCCAGTCTTGTGAGTTGTTGTCTTGTTGTATTACCCTAGCAGATGCTCGTGGATGTTGTTGTATTTTAATTTGGCCATGTAGGCCACTTCTGTCATTGAAATTCCTTATCGGAATGTTGTGTGGGATATCATGGTAGGGACTATGATTTCCCTTGTTGGTTAATTTAATGTATTTTAATTGTGTTCGCCTGGTGGATCTCCGGGTGTGGGGTCTACGGCACTGTAATAACCCAATAGGATTTGGGGGTGTTACAGAAGATGGTATCAGAGCGTTGGGTTGTGAGATACCCTGATATGTGAGTTATGTGGCTCTACCGTTGAGGTAGTAGTGGGACTGTCAGGTTATGACAATCTGGACAGTCGGGTTTTGTGAGTCGTGAAATTTGTACGACTGCACTAGTCATTCATTCATCGAGTCGTCACCAGTAGAGACTAGTATCGCAAGACCTCGAAACTTCATATGACATGTGTAAGGACTCGATTCTCTTTATGTTCATACATTCATCATGTCATTAACTATACTTGCTTTGTTGAAACCTATATGTGATATTAGTGTTACGATTGATTCATGGCTAATTGTTTTGGAACACTTGTGATCTGTATAAGCGATAAGAATCAACTCATTCATCAGTTAGAAATCCTCATTCGTCATTTTTTTGATCTTGTCAATCATTTTAATTCATTCATCACTTAGTCAATATCATTACTTAGTTAATTCATTCATCACTCAGTCGATATCATTACTCAGTTAATTCATTCATCACTCAGTCAATCTCATTACTCAGTTAATTCATTTATCACCCAGTCGATCTCATTACTCAGTTAATTCATTTATCACTCAGTCAATCTCATTACTCAATTAGTTCATTCATCACTCACTCAATCTCATTACCCAGTCAATTCATTAATCATCCAGTCCATCTCATTGTTCAGTTGTTGATCTTGTAGATCGAATTTTCAACCTTGTTAACTTGTTCAAGGTAATCATTTCAGGAATTCCATCAGGTAATCATGTTACCTCATTTGATCTTTCATGCGATCTTATCATATTCCGGCGTCAGGTTGACGATCATTTGATTACATTATTAATGCATTCATTGTGTTAGGGCGTGTATGCTCATTGTTATCATTCGGTAACGTAATCATAATGTGATATTCATGCGGGATCTATAATCATCATGTGACTTTCCTACTTTAGTATGGATAGAGCTGTCAGAGGACGCAGGGGAAGAGGCCGCGGTGCGGGCTGGAACCCGGGACCTCGTGCGAGTACCCGTGCGAACGCGAGGGATATCATTAATTCATCAGATAGCAAGGCTACTCATTCATCAGCAGATAATCAGTCGCTGTCAAGGAGTCGTACCCGAGATGCAGCTCACTCGGAAGGTGTTCGGGTTGACCCATTCATATTTATGCAGGGCATGATGGCCCAGATGACTCAGATGACGCGTATGGTGGAGACCATGCAGACCTCGATGGTTTGTGGTCCACCGCAGCATGGATTCCAGGTGCCGTTTCATGGACAGACTGGAGGAGTGAGTCAGGTTATTGGCGATATCTCTCATCAGAGGCCGCCTACTTTTGAGGTTTCGTTGGAACCAGATGATATTGTTTATTGGCTTGAGCATTTTGATAAACTCTTCGACATAGTTCAGTGTCCGGAAGGGAGTAAAGTGGCAGTAGCGGCATACTACTTGGGTAAGGGTGCTTATTCTTGGTGGCTTTCTGTGAAACCAACCGATCGTGATTGTGTTTGGAGCGAGTTCAAGAACCTAATGATAGAGAGGTATTATCCTGCTCCACTTCGGGAAGCCAAGTTATCAGAGGTTTTGAACCCCGAATCCGTCAAGGACGAGGGTGTTATTGTCATTGCTGAGAAGCTTCAGGGACTACTTCAGTTTTCTTCGTCTGTTATCCATACTGAAGCGGATAAGATCAAGTATTTTAGCAAGAGGCTAAATCTGCAGTTGAGGATGCAGTTGTTCAATCACAATTGTAATTCACTTAGTGAGTTCATCGGGAAGGCTCTTGGAGCAGAGCTTTTGATCAAGGAGCTTACTCAGAAGCATCCTTCAGTTTCTTTGGGTGAGAGGACTAGGATGCCAGCTCGTTCAGAGGGACATCGGGCTCCGACGTCCAAGGGGTCATTTTCTAGTTGTCTTCGTGCGGAGGGAGCATCCTCTTCTAAGGCAACGAGTTCGACCGTTGTTTGCTTTAACTGTGATGTAATAGGACATCGCAGTACCCGGTGCTCGATGCAGGCCCTTACTTGTTTCCTGTGTGGGAGACATGGACACCTTCAGAAATACTGCAGGAGTTCTAGTACCAGTAGATCTCAAGGGAGCTCGCAAACCTCGAGAGGTTTTGTTACTCCAGCCCGTACCTCCTCCAAGGGGCCTTATTAGGCTTCGAGAGCCAGAGGTAAGGACATTCATCACCAGTTTTGAACAAGTTAATTCTTGCTCGGTCATAGTATAATCATTCATTTCATTGTCGTTCATTCATTCAGATAATTAATTCATCATATATCAGTCATGTTGAGACTTATAAGTATCAAACTAATCATTTATTTCGCGAGGAACGATGGTTCTAATCATTTCATTGAGTTATCACTCCTTGCGATATTAATTCACCCCGAGGAGTCGTTCTTGACCCTTGTTGGATTCCGATTCATTATCATTCATTGTGATCATTTAGTTCTTATAACCTTCCGGGATCATATTAAGCGGTGAGTTTAGATTTGGGTCTACCTTGAATCGTTGAGATCGAGGGGATCGATGATATGGAGGATATCGATATTTGGTACATTTGAGATGTAATCTTGTTTTTCGGATGACTGTGGTACTCAATCCGTAATAATGTATCATGACTGTGGATCATTTGATATTGATCTGTTTTATTATGATCATATTTGAGAATCTTGAGATTTGGGTCATTTGTTGGGAATTCGTCCCTTTGGCGTTGTGCTCGAGATTTCGTGATAATTTGGGTAATCATTCACTATGATTCGAGACGTCAAGTCTTGGGGACTTGGGCGTGCGATTGATTTGGTCCCGAGGACTATATGTGCATTATTGTTTTCAGATCATGATGGATAGTTCATATCCCGAGTTGTTTACCCTTAGTTTCGAGGACGAAAGTCTTTTTAAGGGGGGGAGTATGTAATACCCGGTTATAAATTCATTGATTATCATTCAGTAATTGTCACTCAGAATTTTTTTCACTCAGTAATAAACATTCATCATTCATGTTCATTCAGTTGTGACCATTGTTCGGCGTACTTTGGAATCGCATATCAGTTGCTATTCGTCATTCATCACTGTTTGAGATCGAGCCAAGATTATTGTCAACATCATCATCATCATATTTTGGTAGTATGTATGTGAGATAGCGCACGCTACGTACTCCTATTAGCGCGCGCTAATGGGGTATAGGTAGCACACGCTAGGCATCAGAATTTGCGCACGCTAGCGCAAGTGAGGCAGACAGTCCAGAAGGCACTGGACTACAGTTAAGTTGTAGTAGCGCATGCTACGAGTGGTAAGTATCGCGCGCTAGAAGTTTGAGGTAGCGCACGCTATGCAACCGGTATAGCGCGCGCTAAGGCCGATCGTGCACGATCCACTGGGTACTGGACTGAATCGGATTAATTCATAGCGCACGCTACGAGTGGTAAGTAACGTGCACTAACTGTGCTAGTAACGCATGCTAGGTCGCATTGGTAGCGCATGTTAATCACGCAATGTGTCGAGGACAGAAGTTACGACTTCGCCGGGCTTTAGACATCAGTTAGCGCACGCTAACAATTGGTTAACGCACGCTATCGGGAAGGCGTTAGCGCATGCTACCAAGTTCGTAGCGCTCGCTAACAAGGTAGTCAGGGTTCACTGGACTGCCCAGTTAACCGCTAGCGCACGCTAAATATCAGGTCATAGCGTGCACTAATCGAGGATCAGTATATATGGGACAGTTCGATCCAGAATCGTCATTTTTCATTTTCTCCTCCTCCTTTCGTCGGTTTTGGGCGATTTTGGATGTTTTAGAGAGATCTTTTCGATATGAATTTACCTATCATCATCTTCAAGCTCCTAAGTTGGATTAATCATCACCTAATCAGTTTCATCACTCCAAACCAAGGTAATTTTTTCATTGAAGCTTGAATTTCGGGATTTGAAGGTTTTATTCACGATCTCTTTGTGTTAGCTTGCTTTTTTGTTGGAATTATCTATCTTGGATACATGTATTTCTACGGATTCATTGGTGTAATTTTCGGAATTTGTGAATCATTGAGGAATTTTTCAAGAAACCCTTGGTGTTGACTTTGGAATTTTTGGGGGTTTCGACTAGATATTGTTGAAATCCAGATTTAAGTATTCCTATTGGATTATTGATGGTATTCATTGTAATATCCTGAATTTCTACTACTATTGTTTGATATTATTTTATTCGAGTTATATTGTACAGCGTGGAATCTGTACAGTAGGAATAAAATAAATAAAGGACTGAGATGTCAGTATCGGTATAATTGTCGTATCTGGTCGACAGTTACATTTGAGGATATCGTGTATCAGGTTATCGTACTTCTGATATAGAGTATATCGTATAAGAATATTATCGATTCAAGATATGTATTCAAGAAGTGTATATGTGTTTTCGGTATGTCGAGACAAAGCGTAGCTTGGAAATGGCTAAGTGTAACATTATTAGCGCACGCTAATAATCATGAGTAGCGCACGCTATCGTGCAGGATTAGCACACGCTACGGATATAAGATAACGCACGCTAATACAGTCCGATCGGAAGGAATCTACGCGTGGACCAGGCCACTTTCGGCGCATGTTCTGATAAGTCAACGGATGTTGTAATGTAGTGTTAGCGCACGCTAATGCATGTTGATTAGCGCACGCTAACTATATATCGGTCAACAGGGAATCTTGGATTTATTGGTTGATTTCGGCTGGTGGGGTCACGAGCATCTTCGTGGTAGTTGTAGACTGTAGCAAGTCAACTGGTATTAGCGCACGCTAAGGTAAATGACTTGCGTATGCTAGGCAGGATGTTTTACGTACGTTAATGCATGGGCATTACGTACGTAAGCTACTTTACGAAGCAAGGCAGTAGCCTCTGGGCTTCGATAGCGCACGCTAACAAAGTCAGTTAGCGCACGCTAAGGCGGTAGCGCACGCTAAACATGAGATGTTAGCGCACGCTAATAATGAATATTATAAAAAGGGACAGAAGGGTGTTATGAAGCATTTCGTCCATTCCTTCCTTGCAACCGAGAGAGAGAGTTTTTAGAAAGAGGTTTGAGGTCTCAAACACTGAGAGATGGTGATCTTTAACAAGATTAAGATGGAGAGCATGGATTCAAGCCTTGTCCTTCAAGTTGTTCATGATTCTTTGGATGGAGTTCTAATGTTCTTCTTTTTGGTTCATCTAAACCAGGTAATCTTTGTATTCCTTCGTTAGTGGTTCATTTTTCTTGGATGATTTCACGCAAGGAGCATGTTGAATAATCATATGATGATGTTATATGAGATTCAATGGAATTTTGATAAGAGTTTCGGAGGTTAGTTAAGATTCTTCATACCATAAGGATGTTGATTCATTTAACCCGATCTAAGAAGGATTTCTGAATCTTGGTAATTATATTGGTCGATTTAGATGAGATGAATCATGATACTAGGTTGAATTCCAGATTTAGCATGATATGATCCTTGTTATCGAGTCGGTTTGATTATTGAGGTTGTTATTGATATATGGACATTGACATGATCATTGTGATAATTATGGGGTCGTTTATCTTCAAGAGATATGGGGATTTATGTCTCCCTTCATTCGGATTCGTAGTCGCAAGATGTGAGTCGATGTTTGGAATGCATGCCATCAGACGGCATTAGCGCACGCTAAGCTTACTGGCTAGCGCACGCTAACGGGACAACTTAGCGCACGCTACGTTATGCGTTTAACGTGCGCTAAGTAGGCAGACAGTGCAGTATTTTTGTGTTTTGATTATGAATTCATGATGGTTTGATTTGGTTTGTTCTGACTGCGTTTATTCGAGGTTGTGTTGAACCGTTGAGTTCGATTAGTTAGTTTTGTCGGTTGTTGATTGTTATCGGATATGTGTTATTTGATTTCTTCGATAGGTTGAGATTATTGATCGGTGATTATAACCAGATATTGCGGTTGTGTTCGAGTATGTCCATTGTATTGCTTTTGATCGGGGATGAGGAGCTCGTAGACAAAGGCAAAGGTGTTCGGCAGAGCCTTCGCGGTATCGCAGATCGAGGCAAGTTATTACTTGCGCAGTTATAATATTTAATGAATGATTTCAGTTTCATTTCGTTTATCATGCATATAGCGATGATTATTATTGTGAACTCTGGGTATTCGGATCGCATATCGTTCTTTCGATTCTGGGAGGTAAATCATAATGTATATGCTTTATCTCAGTTATTGGTATGTTCGAGAATCGAGGTTACATTATGGTAAAGACGAGGATATGAGTATCTATAGTTCATTGTACGCTTGGAACGCCGAGCATTGAGGATAATCGTCGGTGATGATCGACATCGAGGTTGCTCCCGAAGGACTCGGGGCAAGTATTCCATATTGATTATGGTTTAATGTTATTTATTTTGGTCTCGTACACTTTCTTTCATGTTGTTGAACATGAAGTCGTCCTAGTAAATTTTCATGTTGTCGTGCATGTTATGTTGTTCATGTTGATGAACGTGTTGATTTGCATATGTGTAAGCATATTGTGTTGTTTATGTTGTGTAAATAATCCGATGGGATTATGAGGATCTATGCTGAGGGCGCTGGATCGAATGTCCATCATGCGTTGGTTCGACGGGATCATCATGAGGATCTATGCTGAGGGCGCTGGATCGTTGGACAGGTTTTCCACCATGCGTTGGTTCGACGGGATCATCATGGGGATCTATGCTGAGGGCGCTGGATCGTTGGATTACCAGTATTATGTTGATGGAATCTTGTGAATTCGCATCATTGAGTGTATCATATGTTGTTGTTCATATGTGTATTGTTAGTTATCCACCTTATGTTGATCTGATAGGATCAACAAAGGGATCTATGCTGAGGGCGCTGGATCGTCGGATTTCCATTGAGTATACATGATTGATATTGCTGTGATCATATTGACGTGGTCATATGAGTATGCATTTGTAGGTGTTGTGTTAGGACCGTGTCCGTATTGCATTGATCTGATCTCGGATTAGACTGATATGATTGTCGTGGCACTTCATATCTCGAGGTATGTTCCGTATTTCCTTGGTATTTGTCTTTGATGGAAAATCGGTTATCGTCTTGGGATTTGATGATGTTATTCGATGGATCGTATTAGTCGGTAATGGTATATTTCCGTATCGTGAGTTGGTGATGACAGTTTGAGAATCTTGAGTATTGTTTGAGGTACAATACAGATATTATGTTCGAGTTTATTGGTTAATCGAGTACAGGATGTGAAATGTGATAATGGTTATTCTGATGAGAATTTCTTGAGTAAGCAAAGTCATGGCGGTAAGATTACGTTGGTCGTATTCTTATGTTGTATTCTCATTGGTATGTTATTATTAATGTGATGTGACAGTTATCATTGTTGGATATTATGGCTGACCCCGTCGTGGGATTTCTTTTTAAGTTCTCGGAGTATCGAGCTTGTAGCGGTCGTGAAGAGATGAGCTTCCCAGAGGATACTGGCTAGGACATGTTGTGTGCATAGAGTTTCTTGATTGGTTCTTGTATTCCGCTGCTAGAGTATCTTTATGGTTGGTCTTTTTCCGCTGCGTGAGTATTTTGAAATGCTCTTTTGGTATCTAGTAACTGAGGTTACTTTGGAAATCGTTTTCTAAACTTTTGAGTGTTGGCTGTTTGGCCTTGCGATTTCAAAAGAGTTTTTACGATGGTTTTTGATAAATGGATTTTATGTGTCTTTGTGAATTTTTAAAGATAGTACCGTCATTGGCCTCTTGGGCATTTGTAAATGTTTGCGAAAATTTCTTTTAGCCTTGTGGGTTCCATCTCGGCCCACGGCTACCGTAATATTTCGGTTAAACTGGGGTGTTACAGAATATGGTATCGGAGCCTTAGGTTGAGAAAACCTAGGCATTTGGGTCGAGTTGGGTCGTGTTTTCGTTGCCTCATTCGAGTTGTCAATTGACAAATATTGGAGCCGTGAGTTTTTGTTGTTCACTCGGGCTTATGGGTTATGCGATTTGCCAGTGTAGTATTGGGGTTGTTATAAACTTTTCCAAATGGTGTTAAACGAGATTCTCTGGAATGAGATGTATTGTGTTCTTGAGTCGAACTGACTTGGCAAAACGTGTGTTTTGAAAATATCCGTGTTGAGTATTTTCTAGAGTCGAGACATGTGCCAAGATATCACGGGAATCGTCGGCTTCACGATCTGTAAGTATTTGGATTTTGAATTTCATTGAGATTTATTGCCGTTCTAAGTTGATACGTTTTGAGATTCGAGATATCATGCGTAAAGATAAGGTAACAAAATTGGGACATGATTGATGAATGGAGAAACTATGATTTTGAAAATCGGTATGTCGATTAAATTTTGGAACGGAATTGTGCATCGGGAGAAATATTGTGGATTGTTCAGAGAACATGTAGTCATGTTAATTCATTTTATGATATATGAACCGCTTTTGAACATTTGAAAATGATACTCTTCAAAATGAATGTCTTACGGACGCTTTACGGAAAATGATTTTGGGCCGAGACCCAATCGATTTTGAAATGGTTTTATAACTCAGACTTGGGGTCCGAAAAGAGTTTTCTACTTTTTAAACTTCTTGTAATGTGGAATGAGATACGGCCGAGACCCTAACGCTTTCAAAAGACCTTCCTGCTTTTCTAAAACTCCCGAGATTTGTAAAATACTTTACCAATCGTTTACCTATGTTATTTCCGCCTTTCGAGGCTCTGATTTACTCGTTCAAATGGAACCTCTCGGGAAGTCTTTCGCCGTGTTTGATTTGCTTGATTTGTTTCAACATTTTGTCATATCATATTTGAGGTGATCCAGGATGGGTAAATGGTTGACGATACGAGTCATGTGTGGAAAAGGAGTTTTTATCGGAGTCTATATATTGAGGTTTTGGAACTCGATCGTGTGGTCTTCCAGATGGAATATCGGTGGATATTGGTGACAAGTCGAATCGATATACGTGAGTATGGATATGGACAAGCATTTGCATAAATTTCATTTTATTTAATCGTGTCTATTTGAAAAGAATTTTTATCGAGAACTTGGCACCAGCGAGCCGATTTAATTTTTAAAATTGATTTCGTGGTCTTACGAAAATTTATGTTTTGAGTTTTCAAACTCTTGAAAGAACTTTCGAAAATTTTCTTCGTGACAAGAATATATGATTTCAAACTGGTATTGAAAATGTGATTGATGTACATACGCATTTAGTGCATCGGGCATATCATATCGATGGTACAAGGAAAAGAGATTCGAAGTTTAGTATGGTAGATTGGTTATGCAAGGATGATCGGTTGATTGATCAGATAAGAGAAATATACTGCGCGTTGTAGATTCATGTGCAGGATGTAATTTTGGAACTTTGGACTTTGTAAAACCGGGACATATGTGCTATGTGAGTCCATTGGTGCGGTAGTTGCGCAATCTTACCATAGTTATCTTTGAATGATTTCTTTGTAAGTGTAAATTTGGGGATGGTGACCCCATACTGGGGGTTTTGGATATTGAGTGGTGGTTCCCACTCCATGTATAATTAGGTATGTTCATCGATTTGTGATTGGTTGTTCGTGTGTCGAGGAATATGTTCGCCAGTTGGGTATGTTTATTGAGATCTACTGTACGTGATTGATTTGTTGTTTTGAGAATGTTATTATTTCGTATATCTGTTTCTGTGGTTCTGTGTTGATCGTGTTGGAGTTTATCGTGTGAAGGTATTCTCGATTTTCGTTGATCATTCGTTGGTAATATTGGAGTTTATCACGTTGATGATATTCTCGATTGTGTTTTGACCTCTGGTTGGTCATATTGGAATTTATCATGTCGATGATAAATTCGGTTGATTGTTGATCATTATTGGTGATCATCTGAGCGTTCGGATTTTTGTTGATGTTTCGGGATTCGTGTCGTTGTTTTGGGCAGTTGTTTCGTAGATGTATTGTATATTATTCGTCTTATCAGAATTGGGACTTGATTATGTAATCAGGCAGACAGGATTTGATTCGGGCAGATTGTTTCATCCGAAGATGATATATTTTGTTGAGACTTAGGGAATTGTGATCGTAAGCGTATTGAGACTGTACAGTGAGACCGCTTGCTAGTATTTCAGGAGATCGTCGACCTGCGCATTTGTAAGTATGCTCTTTTGGTTATTCAGTGATGACGATAATTGATCGTTGTCGTGATGGTTTTGGGGATATTTTGGGTTGGAAGGTATGTTTGTTTGTTTTATGACGGATTGCAAGTTTCGAGGACGAAACTTATTTTAAGTGGTGTAGAATGTAATATCCTAATTTCTACTACTATTGTTTGATATTATTTTATTCGAGTTATATTGTACAAAGATGGAATGCAGTAAAGAGGAATAAAATAAATAAAGGACCGAGATGTCGATATCGGTATAATTGTCGTATCCGGTCGACGCTACATTTGAGGATATCGTGTATCAGGTTATCGTACTTGATTTAGAGTATATGGTATAAGAATATTATCGATTCAAGATATGTATTCGGTAAGTGTATATGTGTTTTCGGTATGTCGAGACAAAGTGTAATAGCTTGGAAATGGCTAAGTGTAACATTATTAGCGCACGCTAATAATCATGAGTAGCGCACGCTATCGTGCAGGATTAGCGCACGCTACGGATATAAGATAACGCACGCTAATACAGTCCGATCGGTAGGAATCTACGCGTGTACCAGGCCACTTTCGGCGCACGTTCTGATAAGTCAACGGATGTTGTAATGTAGTGTTAGCGCACGCAAATGCATGTTGAGTAGCGCACGCTAACTATATATCGGTCAACAGGCAATCTTGGCTTTATTGCTTGATTTCGGCTGGTGGGGTCACGAGCATCTTCATGGTAGGTGTAGACTGTAGCAAGTCAACTGGTATTAGCGCACGCTAAGGTAAATGACTTGCGTACGCTAGGCAGGATGTTTTACGTACGTTAATGCATGGGCATTACGTACGTAAGCTAGTTTACGAAGCAAGGCAGTAGCCTCTGGGCTTCGATAGCGCACGCTAACAAAGTCAGTTAGCGCACGCTAAGGCGGTAGCACACGCTAAACATGAGATGTTAGCGCACGCTAATAATGAATATTATAAAAAGGGACAGAAGGGTGTTATGAAGCATTTCGTCCATTCCTTCCTTGCAACCGAGACAGAGAGTTTTTAGAAAGAGGTTTGAGGTCTCAAACACTGAGAGATGGTGATCTTTAACAAGAATAATATGGAGAGCATGGATTCAAGCCTTGTCCTTCAAGTTGTTCATGATTCTTTGGATGGAGTTCTAATGTTCTTCTTTTTGGTTCATCTAAACCAGGTAATCTTCGTATTCCTTCGTTAGTGGTTCATTTTTCTTGGATGATTTCATGCAAGGAGCATGTTGGATAATCATATGATGATGTTATATGAGATTCAATGGAATTTTGATAAGAGTTTCGGAGGTTAGTTAAGATTCTTCATACCATAAGGATGTTGATTCATTTAACCCGATCTAAGAAGGATTTCTGAATCTTGGTAATTATATTGGTCGATTTAGATGAGATGAATCATGATACTAGGTTGAATTCCAGATTTAGCATGATATGATCCTTGTTATCGAGTCGGTTTGATTATTGAGGTTGTTATTGATATATGGACATTGACATGATCATTGTGATAATTATGGGGTCGTTTATCTTCAAGAGATATGGGGATTTATGTCTCCCTTCATTCGGATTCGTAGTCACAAGATGTGAGTCGATGTTTGGAATGCATGCCATCAGACAGCATTAGCGCACGCTAAGCTTACATGGCTAGCGACGCTAACGGGACAACTTAGCGCACGCCACGTTATGCGTTTAACGTGCGCTAAGTAGGCGCATGGCAAGATTTTTGTGTTTTGATTATGAATTCATGATGGTTTGATTTGGTTTGTTCTGACTGCGTTTATTCGAGGTTGTGTTGAACCGTTGAGTTCGATTGGTTAGTTTTGTCGGTTGTTGATTGTTATCGGATATGTGTTATTTGATTTCTTCGATAGGTTGAGATTATTGATCGGTGATTATAACCAGATATTGCGGTTGTGTTCGAGTATGTCAATTGTATTGCTTTTGATCGGGGATGAGGAGCTCGTAGACAAAGGCAGTGTGTTCGGCAAAGGCTTCGCGGTATCGGTATCGAGGCAAGTTATTACTTGCGCATTATAATATTTAATGAATGGTTTCATTTCATTTCGTTTATAATGCATATAGCGATGATTATTATTGTGAACTCGGGTATTCGGATCGCATATCGTTCTTTCGATTCTGGGAGGTAAATCATAATGTATATGCTTTATCTCAGTTATTGGTATGTTCGAGTATCGAGGTTACATTATGGTAAAGACGAGGATATGAGTATCTATAGTTCATTGTACGTTTGGAACGCCGAGCATTGAGGATAATCGTCGGTGATGATTGGACATCGAGGTTGCTCCCGAAGGGCTCGGGGCAAGTATTCCATATTGATTATGGTTTAATGTTATTTATTTTGGTCTCGTACACTTTCTTTCATGTTGTTGAACATGAAGTCGTCCTAGTAAATTTTCATGTTGTCGTGCATGTTATGTTGTTCATGTTGATGAACGTGTTGATTTGCATATGTGTAAGCATATTGTGTTGTTTATGTTGTGTAAATAATCCGATGGGATTATGAGAATCTATGCTGAGGGCGCTGGATCGAATGTCCATCATGCGTTGGTTCGACGGGATCATCATGAGGATCTATGATGAGGGCGCTGGATCGTTGGACAGGTTTTCCACCATGCGTTGGTTCGACGGGATCATCATGGGGATCTATGCTGAGGGCGCTGGATCATTGGATTACCAGTATTGTGTTGATGGAATCTTGTGAATTCGCATCATTGATTGTATCATATGTTGTTGTTCATATGTGTATTGTTAGTTATCCACCTTATGTTGATCTGATAGGATCAACAAAGGGATCTATGCTGAAGGCGCTGGATCGTCGGATTTCCATTGAGTATACATGATTGATATTGCTGTGATCATATTGACGTGGTCATATGAGTATGCATTTGTAGGTCTTGTGTTAGGACCGTGTCCGTATTGCATTGATCTGATCTCGGATTAGATCGATATGATTGTCGTGGCACTTCATATCTCGAGGTATGTTCCGTATTTCCTTGGTATTTGTCTTTGATGGAAAATCGGTTATCGTCTTGGGATTTGATGATGTTATTCGATGGATCGTATTGGTCGGTAATGGTATATTTCCGTATCGTGAGTTGGTGATGACAGTTTGAGAATCTTGAGTATTGTTTGAGGTACAATACAGATATTATGTTCGAGTTTATTGGTTAATCGAGTACAGGATGTGAAATGTGATAATGGTTATTCTGATGAGAATTTCTTGAGTAAGCATCATGGCGGTAAGATTACGTTGGTCGTATTCTTATGTTGTATTCTCATTGGTATGTTATTATTAATGTGATGTGACAGTTATCATTGTTGGATATTATGGCTGACCCCGTCGTGGGATTTCTTTTAGGTTCTCGGAGTATCGAGCTTGTAGCGGTCGTGAAGAGATGAGCTTCCCGGAGGATACTGGCTAGGACATGTTGTGTGCATTGAGTTTCTTGATTGGTTCTTGTATTCTGCTGCTAGAGTATCTTTATGGTTGGTCTTTTTCCGCTGCGTGAGTATTTTGAAATGCTCTTTTGGTATCTAGTAACTGAGGTTACTTTGGAAATCGTTTTCTAAACTTTTGAGTGTCGGCTGTTTGGCCTTGCGATTTCAAAAGAGTTTTTACGACGGTTTTTGATAAATGGATTTTATGTCTTTGTGAATTTTTAAAGATAGTACCGTCGTTGGCCTCTTGGGCATTTGTAAATGTTTGCGAAAATTTCTTTTAGCCTTGTGGGTTCCATCTCGGGGCCCACGGCGCTGTAATATTTCCGGTTAAATCTGGGGGTGTTACATTCATGACGTTTTGTTGAATTGAATCATTCATTGGAGGTTGGTTTTTGATATTATTGGGTTTAGTTGTAAACAATGGGAGATTGTTTACAACGTGTTTGTTTTAATGCCCCAATGGGTTTCGGGTAGTGTTGTTTCGACTTTTGAATTGGTTGTGATCATTCTCGATTCATATATTGAGCGAATTATTGGCATTTGTATTGTTCAAGGTTGTTCAAGCGGCCGACAATTTCATTAAGGGCGTTGTTCGTGGAAGGACTTTCTCGCCGTCGGTTTGAGGCAAGTTTTATACTTGTACTAGTCAATGAGATTAATGTTATCATATATGTGTATGAATGTGTTGTATCATTCCGAGACTTTGTCTCTTCATGAATTCATTGATATTAAGAGATCGTTCGATACGATACCTTTCGGCAATTATGCCAAATGTTGTTGATGTTATTGTCGATAGCCAGTTCGCGGCATCGATGTATCAATTATGGTTGTGATATTAATGTCGATCTAAGACATCGTTGTAATCATTGTTATTGATGTTGGTGTTTTATCATTGACGTTGTATTGGCCGATTGAAGGCATTGGCGTATTCATCTCCCATCTTCGTCGTCGGTAACCGATTAAAGGTGCCTAGGCATCCTTCGTATCATTGCTATCGATTGGCCATTCTAGGGTAATCGAGGTATTCACTCATTCATTGTATCATTGTTATCGATTGGCCGTTCTAAGGCAATCGAAGCATTCAATCATTCATTGTATCATCGTCATCGGTTGGCCATTTTAAGGCAACTGAGGTATTGAATCATCCGCTGCATCATTGTTATCGGTTGGCCACTCTAAGGCAATCGATGTATTGAATTGGCACTATCACGGAGGGTGCCCATCCGTAAGTCACTGTCGTCGTGTTGGCCGATTCAAGGCAGTACATTATCATTCTTGTGATTTCGGTAATCTTTGGGTCGTTGCCGTTTGTGATTAATTGTGTTTTGGAGGCTAGTGCTCATCTCATCATGGGTAAGTTTGGGGCTTGAACCTTCGCGGTTGGTTTCCCAACACCTACAGTTCAGTAGGTCACGGTCATGTTGATGATCTTATTATGGGTAAGTCTGGGGCTTGAACCTTTGCGGTTGGTTTCCCAACACCTACAGTTTAGTAGGTCACGGTCATGTTGATGATCTTATTATGGGTAAGTCTGGGGCTTGAACCTTCGTGGTTGGTTTCCGAGCACCTGCAATTCAGCAGGTCACGGTCACTAGGTGATCTTATGGGTCAGTTTGGGGCTTGAACCTTCGCGGTTGGTTTCCCAACACCTACAACTCAGTAGGTCACGGTCATTGGATGACCTCATTGTGTGTTGGCCGACTCAAGGCAGCACACTATTATTCATTGTGATACGGCTTCGTGTCGTGGCTTTGGCCCTCATAAATGCAGCTTCGAGCAGTTTTGATTTTAGGTGATTGTGATATTGTGACAGCTTCGGCTGAGTGGCTTTCATGCCTTTGCGATGTCTTGGTAATTTCATTAGAGCCCTCGGGCATTGTGATTCATGTTTAACTCAGTTCTGGTTTGGTTCATGTTCGTGTAATTCATTGTGGTGTTATATAATTATGATACGCCGTTGGGCATTCATGTTTTGATCTGTTGAGTAAGTATTAGTAATATGACGTGGGCATAGTAACTCACGAATGCTCGATTCTTACCTTGGTTTGTGAGCATCTCGTATTATTATTATCATTGTACCGTTTCATTCTCCCTTTGGATGCATATCATGTTATACATGTATTTAATGTTCATTATCTGGATGACTGACCCTATGGGGGCGGAACATGTTTTCATGTTTTATGTGCTTGTGAGGAGAGAGTTGAGACACAGGGGCATGACGATGGCGACGAGGCATTCGATCTATACTAGTCCGGGTTGTTCATTGTTGGTCAGTCAGTTGGAGTGTACTCCAGTCTTGTCAGTTGTTGTCGTGTTGTATTACCCTAGCAGATGCTCGTGGATGTTGTTGTATTTTAATTTGGCCATGTAGGCCACTTCTGTCATTGAAATTCCTTATCGGAATATTGTGTGGGATATCATGGTAGGGACTGTGATTTCCCTTGTTGGTTAATTTAATGTATTTTAATTGTGTTCGCCTGGTGGATCTCCGGGTTTGGGGTCCACGGTACTGTAATAACCCAATGGGATTTGGGGGTGTTACAGGTTCTGGGCGATACTGGCCGATAGTGCACGCTACTGCCGGAAGGCTAGCGCGCGCTAGGCCGCGCCAGTATAAATATGGCTGAGCAGTCATATTTTCACCCGTTTTTCATTTCCATCATCTCATTTCCGCGGCTAGAGGCTTGGTGATCAAGAAGATATGTTGTCAAGCAATTAATCCACGGAGTTTGGGAGTTCATAACATTGATTAATCATCCTATAACATCCTTTGATCCAGCGAATCCAGGTTAGATTTCCTAGAACCCTATCTTTGGGAAATTTTGGGGTTTTTGAGTTTTTGTCCGATTCGTTCCATATTGTTGATTGATCCGTGATGGGTATGATTAATCTTAGTAGTATTCTTATGTTTAACATCATTTAATCCATTGTTCTTCGTCGAATCAAGGTATATTTCTTGATTTTCCTTCAAGTTAACTTTTTGGGAGTTTTGTTCTTGATTTCGTTTTCCATTCGGTTTTGATAAACCGATTGTTGTCTAATGATGTTATTAATCGTATTCTATGTATTGTATATCCATACTTCGACTTGGTTTAACTCGATTGACAATTTGAGTGTTCTTGGGAATCATTGAACATTTAATGTTCGATTAAATGTTTCAATGAGTTTCTTCCAATGTCTTGATGTAATTCCTAGTGTTGTTGGTCTCGGTCCTCGTTGTGATCTTGTTTTTGTTGTTTCTTCCGGAGGATTATAGGTGCTCGAGGATTCTGAGTCGATCATCATTTTGTGTTGGTAATTCGTGCGTTGTTATCCTTGTAGTTTTCGCGGTGCAATCGCGTGCTTGATTACGTTCAGGAGTTCGGGGTTGCCCGACCATATCTCATTCATCGTCTCGCTTCAATCGTAGTTTCGAGGCAAGTATTTTCTTATACGAGTTGTGTCCTGCAAATAGAGTTTACATGTTGGATTTACGATGGTCAGTTTACCCTCGTGACTGTAATTCGTGTGAGTTGATTTTGATTTGATTATTTTGAACGTTGAAGGTTTTAATGATGTTTCCATTGGTTTAATGTTGTGGAATCGTGTATTCCGTGTTAGTTGTGTTGTGGTGTTTTGAAGAGTTTGATAATGGTGTCGGATAAGTGGCCATCTCTAGTAAGTATTCTTGATGAGCTTACATTCTTAGCATATTAGTATTGCATGAGTAATGGTGTGTGTGTGTATGCTCACTACGGGTTAGATCCGACGGGGTCTCGGTAGGGGTCCACAGAGACGTGGATCGACGGTTAATTGTGGTGCATTTTACAAATGTGATTTGATTATGGCATTTCCGGAAATGAATGCTTTTGAATGGTTTTCATGATTGCATGCATCGACTAAGTGTGTAAGAGGTAAGTTGTTCGTTTGACTTACTTGGCTAGGATGGCACTAGAGTATTTGTCGTCTATGTTTAAACCTTGGGTTGTGGATTTTGATATTGGAAAATGAACCTTGATATTATTCTCGTGTACTGTGAATTGATGAGATTTGGGATGAGATCCCAACGGTTTGTAAAGATCGTTTTATGGAAAGTGATTTTGGGCCGGGACTCATTCATTTTGAAATGGTTATTTTTCAACTAAGGACTTGAGGTCTGACAAAGTTTCTATTTTCAAAATCCTCGAGATGAGGAATTTATTTTCAAACACTTCTTTGATGGTTTCTAATTAATAAAACT
The DNA here is from genome assembly GCA_033398695.1 of Orobanche coerulescens. Taxonomy (NCBI): domain Eukaryota; kingdom Viridiplantae; phylum Streptophyta; class Magnoliopsida; order Lamiales; family Orobanchaceae; genus Orobanche; species Orobanche coerulescens. The sequence goes on along the minus strand of CM065804.1, from coordinate 96,615,246 downwards.
TCTCGGGAAGTCTTTTGTAATTATTTGTCGTACCCGATTCGTGATTTCTATTTCTTTGTTACATTTCCTATGATTTCATACTTGTACTAGCAAAATAGTGGAATTTTGCTAACTCCTGAGAAATCAGGGGATGGATGTCTATTTTGCATTCAGGTTTTGGGGAGCATGACACAGGGTCGGCATGAAGGATGATGAAAGATGATCGATACTAATCACATGAGGATCCATACGATATCGTATTAGTTTTATTGTACTTTATTTCCGCTGCAGTGTTTTACCCGTTGTACGAGAGTACGTTATGTTTTAACCCCTGTGTGGGCATGTATTGAGATTGAGTTGTATGTATTTGTGGAAACACCAAATCGGTCTATTGAGTCTTGTTAGCCTTAAAGGCATTGTTGAGTTGTTTCATTTTGTTACCAGCCTGGTAGATCCTTGAGAAAAGGTTCTACGGCGTGTAATATCCCTGAGCAGATTGGGGGTGTTACATAAATGGTATCGTTGCCAGGTTGTGGAAACCTAGGCTGTCGGGTCAAGTTGTGTCTGTTGAGTTTTGGTCTCGTCGGATTTTGTGTGACTGAGTCGTGTCGCGACGCGTCGTCCAAGTTTGTTGGTCGTGATTAGTATCGTGGGGCGATCATTATCTTCGTGCGACCTGTGGATGTAAGTCTTCCTTCTTTGTGTTGTGCCTCGTGTGACACGAGCTATTTTTATGATTATTTGTTAAGTGATGGAATCCTTCTGTGGATTTTGATTTCACGATATGTATTTAGTCGACTCTCGTATTTGGTTTATAAAAGGAGTGTCGTCGCTGCTGATGTCTTTTTTTACTGTTGTTTTTGTCCGTTGCTGATAATTTTTGAACTGATTTGCTCGTTTTACAAGTCCTCTGGTGGAAGCTTAGTACTTATATGCGTTCGACTTGTTCACTAGCCTGTGCGGGAGGGTCCTTAGAGGCCTCGAACGGGGTCAGTGGTTTTGTTCTGAATCCTAGACGGTTTTCGACTGTGGTATTTTACCGTTTGTTTTCCGTTAAAAGACATGTATTGTCTTGATTTTAAACGTTTTGATGCGTGTACTAGAATGTGTTTTAGCGTACGTCGATATGTGTGAGTTTTGGACATTCTGACCTATTGGATTTTTGAAAACCTTGAGTATCTTAGAAAATAAATCTCGAGACGTACTTTTAAAATGGATTGTTTTCTCGCGGTACCTTCATGGTGCCTACTAGCGCCACTGTGTGTTTCAAATTTATTCCACTTTGAGGACCAAAAATATTTTGAGATATTTTTAATGATTTAGTAATGCAATTGTTTAGACCCGAAGGTCGAATATTTCTAAAAAGTTTAATTTAAAGAAAGGTGTCCTCATTTTTTATTTTTTCAAACGCAGGGTGTTTTTTCAATGTCTCGATGATGATCTTTGTACTACTTATTTTTATATATGATACTCGAGATCAACTCGTGTTTTCAAATTATTTTCAAAAGTGGTTTTCGTTTTTAAAACCTACCATTCCTATTTGCGGTCCAGGAATGTATATGTGAGGTTAGCATTGTTGTTAGGGTGTTGGCCCTGTGAGTTGTAGTCGAATTGGCGGTGTGAGCGTTGAGTCGTTTTACACACATATGTTGTGTTAGCCCTCTGTGAGAGGTGGGATGTTGGTAATGAATGTTGTCGCCTCGTGGTGATTTCTGCGTTATCGCACATGTGCGAGCTGTTAGAGCTTGGTTTGGTATGACCGTGTGCATCGGTGATTGTTCCGTTATGTGTGGGTTGTTTAATGTATTGTTACCTTGCTTCCGTTTTTGTGAATTTCGTGGACGAGGTCGAAGGTAATACCCGTACTATTTTGACTTCCGTATTTTCTCTTTTTCCATTCTTTCGACTCGCTCGTGTTCGTTGATACTTTCTGAACTTATTCTGTATTTCGGTTTTTATCATTCGAAAGAGCCGTGACCTTGTGTTGGATCGATCTGGTTATCGCTGTGACTTTTCTGAGTTTGGTTCGATTCTTGTGAACCTTGTTCAAAAGTAACATCTTTTAGTTTCTACCGGCTCTTTTAATGTCTTGAGTTAAGTGAGAACTTTGGGGTGTTGTTCGATCATTGTTGTTCGACCGTTATTATTTGACCATTGTTATCGATCATTGTTGTTCGATCATTGTCGTTTGATCATTGTTGTTCGATCCTTGGTTTTCGATCGTTCTGTTTGGTCATCGTGATTGTCTGACTATTGTTGCCTGATCTCGTACCACGGAGAGTGACCGTTCACCGTTAGTCAGCTGTTTCGTTTGTGGTCAATTAGGACACCGAGCCGTGCATTGCGAGACAGTAACTGAGAGGTTCGGGAATCGAGTTTGCATCTGCTCCGAAGGGACACGAAGATGCCTAGTGTGGTTTTCGAGAACTTCGACGCATTCAGAGATTTCCGTGGTAGCCTTTGTGGATTGTTGTGCGCTTCATCCTACTTTGCGTGTTTTCCTGTAATAGGCGCCTTTTGTCGCTTCATGGTTCGGATAATTGACTTGATTGCGTTATCCAGTTGGTGGTGTTTGGCACTTGGTGATCGTGTTTTGTCCTTGCTTGTGACATGATAATGATTGTCGTTGAGCATACTTTCGCGCTGTATGCCTCCTTCCGTTCTTGTAACGTTTTGCCGGTGGGCGTAAGTTGCACGGTTCTTGTGTATCTCGTTGAGATGTTCCTGGTGGGATATTGCTTCTCCCTACTTGTTTTAAGTTTCGGGATGAAACTTCTTTTAAGGAGGGTAGTATGTAATATCAGCAATTTTGGATTTTCGGTAATTTTCTTTTTTTTTGGTGAGAGTCCGTTTTGACAACTCGCTTGGGACCGTTTCATCATTCTGATAATGATTAATTATGCACTTTTTGCCATCCGAGATCGTTTCGGTGCCGTTTTGTTGAGTTTCGTGCTTCGTAGCGACTTTTCCGCACTCGAGTTCGATTCTTGCGAATCTCATTCGAAACTACTCGAGTTTCCCGTAAGTCCGTTTAACTTTGTTAGAAGTGTTGTAAACTTCGGTTTGTATATTTGATCACGTATCGTGATTTTCGGGCATGTTGGGCCATTTTGTAATTTACCCAAAGTCGTGGGTATCCGCATTCGTAATTGTGGTCTTGACCCTTTTTCTTGGATGCGTGCGATTATTTGTTGGATGGTATTTCGTTTCGGATCGATGATGTTGTCCGCGAGCATTTCGTCGTGTTCGTTCCGTGCGTTTTCGGAAAATGAATCATCGGGTCATGGCGGTTGGGCAGCCGGCCGAAAGTACACGGCAGTAATCGCCGAGGCCGGGCACCGCCGCAGCGGCAGGAATCGGTATAGCGCGTGCTACTGCAGGAAGACTGCGCGCGCTAGCTCTGCAGGCGTAGCGCACGTTATGCGTCCGGCCGACGCACGCTATCGGGCTGGGCAGATAGGTTCATGGAGTTCTGGACTCGGGGAGGATCGGCATGTAGCGCACGCTACTGTCGGTCGTGGCGCGTGCTAATCGGCATGTGTAGTGCACGCTGTCGGCCGACTAGCACACGTTACCTGGCCGAGCAGTTTAGTCTAGGGGTTCTGGACAGGTCGGCTAGTGTGTGCTAGTGTCTGCGCAGCGCACGCTATCGGGGTCGGGCAGGCGAGTCCCGGTTGGCAGGTCGGGCCGACAGTGCTGAGTCATGCGGGCCCCGGCCGAGGGTTCTCGGCGATACTGGCCGATAGCGCACGCTAGTGCCGGAAGGATAGCGCGCGTTAGGCCGCACCAGTATAAATATGGCTGAGCAGTCATATTTTCATCTGTTTTTCATTTCCATATTCTCATTTCCGCGGCTAGAGGCTTGGTGGTCAAGAAGAGATGTTGTCAAGCAATTAATCCACGAAGTTTGGGAGTTCATATCATTGATTAATCATCCTATAACATCCTTTGATCCAGCGAATCAAGGTTAGATTTCCTAGAACCCTATCTTGGAAATTTTGGGGTTTTTGGGTTTTTGTCCGATTCGTTCCATATTGTTGATTGATCCGTGATGGGTATGATTAATCTTAGTAGTATTCTTGTGTTTAACATCATTTAATCCATTGTTCTTCGTCGAATAAAGGTATATTTCTTGATTTTCCTTCAAGTTGACTTTTTGGGAGTTTTATTCTTGATTCGTTTTCCATTCGGTTTTGATAAACCGATTGTTGTCTAATGATGTTATTAATCGTATTCTATGGATTGTATATCCATACTTCGAGTTGGTTTAACTCGATTGACAATTTGAGTGTTCTTGGGAACCATTGAACATTTAATGTTCAATTAAATGTTTCAATGAGTTTCTTCCAATGTCTTGATGTAATTCCTAGTGTTGCTGGTCTCGGTCCTTGTTGTGATCTTGTTTTTGTTGTTTCTTCCGGAGGATTATAGGTGCTCTAGGATTCCGAGTCGATCATCATTTTGTGTTGGTAATTCGTGCGTTGTTATCCTCGTAGTTTTTGCAGTGCTATTGCATGCTTGATTACGTTCAGGAGTTCGGGGCTGCCCGACCATATCTCATTCATCGTCTCGCTTCAATCGTAGTTTCGAGGCAAGTATTTTCTTATACGAGTTGTGTCCTGCAAATAGAGTTTACATGTTAGATTTACGATGGTCAGTTTACCCTCGTAACTGTGATTCGTGTGAGTTGATTCTGATTTGATTATTTTGAACGTTGAAGGTTTTAATGATGTTTCCATTGGTTTAATGTTGTGGAATTGTGTTAGTTGTGTTGTGGTGTTTTGAAGAGTTTGATTATGGTGTCGGATAAGTGGCCATCTCTAGTAAGTATTCTTGATGAGCTTACATTCTTAGCATATTAGTATTGCATGAGTAATGGTGTGTGTATGCTCACTATGGGTTGGATCCGACGGGGTCTTGATAGGGGTCCACAGAGACGTGGATCGACGAGCTTGCTTTTAACCACTACGGGTTAGATCCGACGGGGTCTCGGTAGGGGTTCACAGAGACATAGATCGACGGTTAATTGTGGTGCATTTTACAAATGTGATTTGATTATGGCATTTCCGGAAATGAGTTCTTTTGAACGGTTTTCATGATTGCATGCATCGACTAAGTTTGTAAGAGGTAAGTTGTTCGTTTGGCTTACTTGGCTAGGATCACTAGAGTATTTTCCGTCCGTGTTTAAACCTTGGGTTATGGATTTTGATGTTGGAAAACGAACCTTGATATTATTCTCGTGGACCGTGAATTGATGAGATTTGGGATGAGATCCCAACGATTTGTAAAGGTCTTTTTATGGAAAGTGATTTTGGGTCGGGACCCATTCATTTTGAAATGGTTATTTTTCAACTAAGGACTTGAGGTCTAACAAAGTTTCTATTCTTAAAATCCCCGAGATGAGGAATTTATTTTCAAACACTTCTTTGATTGTTTCTAATTAATAAAACTTCTCGGGAAGTCTTTTGTAATTATTTGTCGTACCCGATTCATGATTTCTATTTGTTTGTTACTTTTCGTATGATTTCATACTTGTACTAGCAAAATAGTGGAATTTTGCTAACGCCCGAGAAATCGGGGGGTGGATGTCTGTTTTGCATTCAGGTTTTGGGGAGCATGACACAGGGTCGGCATGAAGGATGATGAAAGATGATCGATACTAATCACATGAGGATCCATATGATATCGTATTGGTTTTGTTGTACTTTATTTCCGCTGCAGTGTTTTACCCGTTGTACGGGAGTACGTTATGTTTTGACCCATGCGTGGGCATGTATTGAGATTGAGTTGTATGTATTTGTTGAAAGACCAAATCGGTCTATTGAGTATTGTTAGCCTTAAAGGCATTGTTGAGTTGTGTGATTTTGTTACCAGCCTGGTAGATCATTGAGGAAAGGTTCTATGGCGTGTAATATCCCTGAGCGGATTGGGGGTGTTACATAGTTATGCGTGGATGTTTTCTTATTAGACTGTGCACACGAGATGTAGTTCATGAGGCTAATTAGGTACATTGTCCCACGTATATCCTGGATTCCGTATACGGGGTGGAGATGTGCACTGCCACATTTCCGGATCGGGCGTACTGTGATGTCCATCTTGAGCCATACTATTTTGGTCGTTCATAGTCCATGTATAATTGGATGTGTTCGACATTTTGTGACTGATCGTTCATACGCCCGAGGGGTATGTTCGTTGTTTGGGTTGTTTTCCTCAAAATCTAATATATATGTGATTTGTATAATGTCTTGAGAAATCATTTATCATGTATATCTGACCCTGTGTTGGGCGAAATACTTGTGTTGTATTTTAGGTCGTGGAAAAGGCAAGGCACGAGAAGATCATGGTGACGGCGAAGGGTTCGAAGGATACTAGTTCGGGGGCCCCAAGTCTTTTGTTGTCCGGTTATGTCCAAACCGTGTAATGTTATCTTTCTGCTTTATTTAAATTGTTGACCGAATGTACTGTTATTTGAGGTATATTCCATCTCTATATGGATTATACTTATATTTTGGATCCTGTGTATAATAAGGCCGTTGGTCATACTAATGTAAACTCCTAATCGGAGTAAGTATTGTTTATTGTGGTTCGGTATCACAAGCATTGCATATTTAATCTGTCTTTTGGGTATCGCCTGGTGGGTCCCAGTGTGAGGTCCACGACACTGTAATGGCCGCCTTTTTGGGGTGTTACAGATTTGAGGCCCCGGATTCCAACAGTGGTCGTCCTAAGAGCGCAGTCTATTCGATCGTATAAATGATATTCGCATTTAGAATGCTTGATTGAATATTTTTATGATTTAAAATCATAATTGTTTTAATCATTAATGTTCAATTGTTCGTCTAAAATTTATTTTTCATGATTTTATGTTGCAGTATAAATCTATTTTTCTTTTGAAAAATTGATTTATATATGTGTAACTTAACAATTAGAAAAATATTATTTTTGGATTCGAGATGAAAAGACTAGACGGAAAAATGGCCGGACCCGGCACCTCGAAATGGCCAGCCGTGATAAGTTGCCTTCACTTGGCAAGTAGCGGCCTGGGCCGGGCCTCTCGGCCGTGGCCTCAGTAGCTGCTTGGCCTCGGGCAGCAGTGGCCTTGTGTTTCGACTCCATTTTTATATTGCATGTTCGATAAAATAATTTCTCCCAAATTAAATTGGATTAATTTGACTAAAATATAAATCTGGTACTTTTATTTTTTAAGAAAATTAATTTAATAAAATATTTATTTTTGTTCAGAACAAATTAAAATTATCGGTTGTATGAATTAATCGATTAATTCTAATAGATAGATTAATTTTATTTGGATCAATGTATTACTTTGTCATTATTTTAATGTATTTATTACATTTATTTTGTGATGGTGATGTAATTCATGGACTTAGTTTGAATCTTTATCGGTTGTAAAGGCCGTTTTAGGCCAATGTACTTTATTAGAAAATTTGTATAGGCTGCAATTTTCATTGATCTAATAAATTAGCTAAGATGAAGAGCCGAGGACAAACCTCTATTAAGATGAAGATTCAAGACATGTAATTTGATTACTTGTTTTTACTGGGTCGACGATTACTCGGTATTTAGGAACGGTCCATGAGCTGCATGTCGGTAGATTTAGGTTGTGGATGTTTTTATATTGTATGACAAACAAACAAACGGACATACTGTGCTTATAAATGGATTGATGTGTAACATATATCACGTAATACTCCCACTTACAAACACTAAGTTATAAAAAGTTACGAGGTTTTCTACCCTCCATCTGTAATATCCGCATTTTTCTTTCCCTTGTATTTTCATTTTCGGTGTATTTCTCGGTCGTAGTGACCCTCTTGTATCTTTCAGTGTATCTTTTCAGTCACCTGTTGATCAAATTCTCGTTATTGTTGTGCGGAACCACCGTTTCGGGGTTACCGTGGATCCATTCTATGTTATGATATGTTTTGAGATGTTCCGTTTGATGTTTCGTTCATATTCCGGTGTTTTGGACCGTTTATATTTCGTACCTAGCGCACGCTATCTTTTCTGCATAGCACACCCTAGATGTCCCTTAGTAGCGCACGCTACGAATGCTTCGTAGCGCGCGCTAGAGAGCAAGCCCTGGGAGTGGCAGTGCTGATTCCAGCCCTCTGGACTGGTGGATTAGCGTACGCTACGTAGTCTAGCGCACGCTGAGACGCCCGGTAGCGTGCGCTAGTGTGAATGTCCAGTACTGGACAAATTACCACTGGACTCGATTGATGCCCAGGTAGCGCACGCTATTGGTCGATAGCGCGCGCTACTGATACACTTTAGCGCACGCTACGTTTGGTCGATAGCGCGCGCTAATCGGATCAGGTGTGTACTGACAGTTGCTTCTGGACTCGGCTGATGTCTAGGTAGTGCACGCTATTGGTCGATAGCGCGCGCTACCGAGAGGTTATTAGCGCACGCTACGTTTGGAGTTGCAAGACGCCAATGCCTGTAACTGCTACCGGATCGAGTTTGTTTCGTTAGCGCACGCTAACTTTGAGGATTAGCGCGCGCTAACACTCCCTCGCTATATAAACCAGGGAGTTGACCGAGATGAACGTATTATTTCCATTTCGTCCTCCATCCGCGGCTGTGGCGATTCCGGGCGATTTCTTGGCGATTTCTTCCTCCAATCATCTCAACCATCAATTTCCTTAAGTTCTTGGTGTATATTAACAACATCAACACGAATCTTTCATCCTAATCCAAGGAAAAATCTCTTAGAACCCTACTTTTGGATAAATTGGGGGTTTTGGGATTTTCGTCCGATTCGTTCCGTTTTGTTGGTTAATCCATGATGAATATGATTAATCTTGTTGATATCATTAGTTTTCCTACGGATTCATGTTATATTTTCATGGTTTTGCGAAATCGGGAGGGTTTGGTTGTGGTCCGCCCTCGTTGTTATTTTTATACGAATATGCATGAATCGTAGGCGGGTTTCCGGGTGTATTCCATTTCTGTATTCATCTAGAGTTGGTTGTGATTGTGTTCTTCGAATTGTTAGGTTCGGTTCCGTTGGTTCCTAGCGTTCGTCGGTGTTTTTCCTTCCGTTCGTTGCGTCGTCAATTATTCAAGGCAAGTATTTTTGGAAACCTTTATGCTTAACGTGAAATGGTAATGTATATTGTGTGTGCTTTACTCACCTCGGGAGGGTCCAACGGGGCCTCGAGGGAATCTATGGCTTCGTCATGGATTCATGAGTTTGTTTCGCTAGCCAGCTCGGGAGGGTCCTTAGAGGCCTCGAGTGGGATTCGTGGCTTCATCCCGATCCTAGGTAACGTGTGGTGCTTGATTTGTTTGATGAATGTGGCTAGCTCGGGAGGGTCCTTAGAGGCCTTGATTCGGATTCGTGGCTTCGTCCCGGTCCTAGGCAAATTGATTGTGACTGTTTGTTTCTGGAAAAGACATGTGTGGTTTTGGTTTTTGAAATGATATTGGTGCATGTACTATGAAATGTGTAAGCGATTGGTTTGACTTGATTACTTATACTAGCGTAATTGCTAACCCCTTTGGGGACCCGTTGTGGGGAAATTCTTGTTATGGATTTCAGGTTATGATCATCCGGACGAACGAGCACTGGGACAGTACGAGGATGTTGGACAAGGTCGTTGACATGCATTTGGGTCATCTTATTTCTTTTGCCCATTTCGATATGGTTGTTTGCACATTTATAAACTTATAGATTGTACTCGCGAGTACTTAGGCTTTTCATTTCGAACTCCGTTTGTATTACCTTATATTGCTACATTGTCGGTTGATGCTTAATTTGCCGGTTGCTCCGGGTGTATTTTAATTGTTGTATTATTAAAATGTGTGTCCTCGCTAACCGAGATGGTTAGTCGAGTGGGGTTTTCTTGTTGTAGCCTGGTGGGTCCCATGTAGGGGTCCACAGCACTGTAATATACTCTGAATATCTCGGGGGTGTTACACCATCAAACTCATGGAAAACTGAAATCTAAACCGAAATACTATTCTTTCGAGTATGTAGGGTAGTGTTTCGGGGGAGGTCGATAAATTCCTAGAGTGCATTAGATTCCGTTGATTGTGACAAATCAAACCCCTCGAAACTATAAAGGTTGTAGGGTGAGATTCAATTATCAGACTGATAGGAGCTGACAGTTTAAACGTAGATAGTTCACCAAGCCATATAAACAGTATCAGTTGAGGGAAAGTGAACTAGGGGTAAAAGAAGACTGAATTATCCATTAGATAGATTGGTGTTAGACCCACTTTATAAAGAATGATAGAATAGAAATCGAATGGGTTGCCCTCTATTTTACTTTGTAAAGAACTCGATCACCACTATGAAGTCAACCATGACTTCCGGATTCTACATGGAAGTGTGTAATACCGATAAAGCAGTGGGAGCCGAGTTATGAATATAGAAAGGTCTTAAATTTTTTACTTGGATCATAATTAAACAATCACATATAAATCTAAAATTATTCTCTGCAGTTCAACATACAACACCCTCTCAAAATTGTTGGGTTATGGTTCCGCCACTTGAAGGAAGGTTAATAGTGCGGTGTAGAGTTTTTAAACTCTTTTGCATTTGAAGCATATTTAAATGCGGAATATAAACAACACAATACTTATAGAGGTTTGGCAAAATATTCCTACATCCTCTCTCCGTATATTTTTCTATAGGCTTAAGATAAACCTTTCCACCTTGTCTTCTACCGATCTGAGGGAAACCGTTACAATCTTATCTTCGATCGGTCCAAGAAAAACCGTTACAATCTTGTCGTTATATTGGTCCTAGATAAACCGTTTTTCCTTTCTGTCGGATAAGGAATCAACCTTTCTAGCTTTCTATCGGTACTAGAAAAAGCTCACTTGGACTTAGACATGTGCTTGGGAGCGTTGAAAGATTCTGGCGTAAACACAAATCCAATGTCAAGGCAAAGCACTATTTTGCCTTTGACAATGATGATGATAGGCTAGAACATGCTTCAGATACATTTTCCGAAAAGCATTTTACAGACTTGTTAGAGTATTAGAATTTGAAAATAGTGCATGTATGCTATTTTTTCCTTAGAACTGTCACTCTGTGGAGCAAAAATATGCTTGACCATATAATCTTATGCCAGGCCTGGGTATATGGTAACAAGCATTTTTCAATCGGTTGAATTGTTGGAGTTTGTTATTGCATAATTATAGGACTAGACCCCCTCGCACAACAAAAGGCATGAAGAGTACCAGGATATAGATTGTAGTATAAGATTTAGTTCCAACCGTTTTCCTAGGAATATGCAGTAGTAGTATATGTGGGTAACTATTTGTAGAATGTGATATGTGATGAGATCGTGGAAATTGTTGTTGAAATTTATAATGAAGTCAGGCTTCTAGATATTCATTAAGAATGTAGGACCATTTTGTGGATTTAATAAGCTAAAGTTGGGGATAGACATGTTATGTTGAAGCATTAGTTCGCGAGCTCATTGCATGTAAAGAAAGGATATTGAAATGTATCTCGGAACCACAATAAAGTCGAGTAACTCTACTAAGTGTTTCAGACTGAAACACACACTATAATTTTAACCTATATCATTAGAGACACAAATTCGACCTTTTCTTATGGGTTGTTTTATTCTGAAAAAACAGGTACAAAGCAAAAAGAAACAGAAAAACAGTACGAACCAGATAGATAGGCACACCATGGGTCTTATGAGCTCTGCGACGAAGCAATATGCATTGGTGAATGAACTGTTCTTGAATTCACTTTATTTACTATAACACTATTTTATCCTTTTATCTCAATGTAAACTATTTCTGTAATTTGAAATTTTGTGATAGCAACAACAAGATGCAGAGAAGAGGCCACCATCCGAAGCTTGTATGTACAAAGAAACTAGAAAAAAAAGCCGGTAATGAATACAAAACGCCATATGAGGCTATTCAAAGTAACATAGTAAGTGCCACTATCTCTAATTACTTAACTCCGCACATCTAGCTTCTGATATGAATTCTTGTCAGAAATGAATCCATGACGACCACAGTAAGAGGTATTGTCATTATGGTGTTTCCTTAAAATCTTATGAGTGCTTATTCTGATTATGAATTCTTTTCAGAATCTTGTTTGTAGAGCTAAAGGATGAGGATTTCATAGGTAGAATAGTAGTGTTGGTTATCTTGGTTTCGCTAAGTATGATTGTATGATGAACCTACTGATCAAACCAATGAGTCTGAAATTTGTAGTTTAAATAATGTTGTTTATACTTATAGAACTTAACAGTTTGTACTTCTGATTATGTTGTTTATACTTGCTATTTCTATCCAACAATTCTGGTAAGTTACAAATTTTAGTTGCATCATTATTCTGCCTTCCCCTGTTCCTCTACAAGAATTGTGGTATGTTGCAGATTTTATTCTGAACTTATGTTTCATCTTGTTAATTCTTTAGTTTTAATATAGGACAAGATGGATGAAGTCCAATTAGAAAGGAAAGTTGATGGAGGTAGTGCATATTGTGAAGTAATGGAGTCCGATAATTCAAAGAGTCAAATGCAATTGAGGAAGTGCTCTATCATCAAAGGATACAGTAAGAGGCTTTCAGCGGGTGGTATGATAATTCCCGATGAGTGTCTACAACCAATTAAAGAGCAAATTATGAAAGACACTGTTAAAGAAGTAATAAAGATGTTCAAGGAACAACTCCACCCAGAAACCTTTTGCTAATTTGAGTCAAACACTCGGTGATTTATCATATGTTCCAGAATTAGAAACTGATCAAGAACGAGATAATGCCAAAAATCCTTATGGAGACCATGTTCAGGTGTGTGTTTTTTTATTGACAAAATATTTTTTTCATTTTATTTTTCTGGGTTTTATTGACTTATTTACAACCATTTGTGTTGTAGCCTTATTTTTTAGTTTTATAATATCATTAATTTAACAAAAACAAATATTCATCATGTGTTTATTTCTCTCTTTTAGGATCAAGACGATGAGGTGGAGTAATGCATCTCGGAGGCATAGCGATGGCGTATAATCGAAAATTGAAAAGTCATGGCATAGAAATAATACAATTAGAATAATATTTGGACTTTAGTTATATTTATTCAATGTATATATGCATTTTTCATTTATATATTGTCTACAGAATATGAATTATATCATTGAATTATTTTCATCTATTGAAACAATATTTTTTGTTATGAAATATTTTGTTTGGGCTTATTAATTTTATTAATGTACTTCTTATTTATTATATATGATAATAATAATAATAAATAATAATAATAATAATAATAATAATAATAATAAGTGTTACTTTATAATGATCAATGTGTTACATGAGTTGGTACAAGTGATACATATAAGTTGTAATAGTGTTCTTAATGTATCTTAAAAATGTTATTAATAGTGAAATAGTGTTACTTAAGAAATTTGAAGAACACTTAATGTTACTAATAGTGAAATAGTGTTACCTAATAAATTTGTAGAACACTTTAGAACTGCTACTAATAGTGAAATAGAGTTATCTAATAAATTTGGAGAACACTTTAGAAATGTTGCTAAAAGTAAAATAGTGTAACTTAAGAAATTTAGAGAACACTTTTGAAGTGTTACGAAAAGTGATACATAAGATGACTTAATAGAACACTTGTTAAAATGTTACCAAAAATGATCAAAAGTGATACTTAAGGGCATAGGAAACACGAGCATGAGTATCACCCACAAAACTATTACATATGAGCTATAGTAACATTTTAGGATATTTAGGTAGCACTTTATGTGTGTTACTTAATGTTTGTTTTCTAGTAGTGGATGCATGCTTCTCTCCAGACCGACCTTATCATACAGTCACTTCCTTACTCCTTCCCTCACTTTGTAATGAACTTCAACTATAATGAAATTGCTTTCAACTTAGTTGGGCTGATGAACAAACTAAATACGGGCTGATGAAATTGCTGTGACCGAAGGAAGCTGCTCCTGTAATTTCTTATGGGCCTTGGAGGTGCAACAACAATAAGAAAAAAGGCAAGAAGCAGTTGAAGTCAAAGGTGGGGCACAGAAAGATATGGACAAGGCCCTAATATTTCCATAGAGAAAGGGGCTAAGAAGACAGATGTACGTCTCAACTGCGGTGAGTTAGGTCATTAGAGGAGGCACTGTCCAAGACCGCAACGCGCCTTCAGGGAGGAACTACTGATTTTGGAAGTGAATTGTTCTGTAAACGTTTATTATACTTGTTGGATACTTGATTCTGGTGCCAGTTCTCACATATGTACAATGAAGCGGAATCTAGAATGAAGTAGGTAGCTTGGAGCTAGAGAAGTGATGATGATAGTCGTCAATGAGCATAACATCGAGGCTACTGACATCATATCACTCATGTTGGATTTAGAATGTGATTTTATTATTACTTTGTATGAATTATGTGTTTTACCCAAGGGCACAAAAATATTGTATCAATTCTGGTCGTGGACCGTTAGGGATTTCTTTCTTTATTGGAGATGGGTCCTGTAATATTTATTTTAAAAATAAATTAGTTGGAACTGCTATATTATTGAATGGTTTATACCATTTGAACTTAAAGAATAAAACTACTGTGAAGACTATAACTATGATGCATGGTAGGGATGAAAAAACCAGTTAGACTTGGTCATGTTGGTCAGACCAAGGTTCATAAAATGGAGAAAGATGGGCTTACGGGTCCATTGAGATAAGATCCCTAACCAACTTATGAATCTTGTCTTCAAGGCAAAATGACTAAGTTACCCTTCACATGAACTTTTGAAAGAACTTCTGAAAAACTTAGATTGACCTATCCTGATGTACGTGGACCTTTTAAAGTAGCACGGGATAGTTTTCAGTATTTCATTACATTCAAAGATGACCACACTAGGGATGGGTTCGTGTATTTAATGAAATATAAATCAGAAGAATTTGATAAATTTAAAAAATTCAAGGCACTAGTTGAAAACCAAACAGGTCATCATATTATCGCACTTCAGTCGGATCGATATAGTGAGTATATGAGTAACAAATTTGATTAGTTCTTAAAAGAACTAGGAATAGTGTCACAATTTACCCCTCGAGCTACTCCACAATTAAATGGTGTGACAGAAACAAGGAATGAAAATTTGTTGGCATAGTTCGCTCCATGCTTAATTATACTGATCTACCAGTTTACCTGTGGGGTTATGCGCTCCTTACTGCTGCACATATCTTGAATAGATGTTCTTCCAAATCCATTCCTAAGACTCCACATGAGATGTGGAGAGGTAGAAAACCAAGTCTTAATCATATTAGGATTTAAGGATGTCCTCTTTATGTCAAGAAGACTAAAGTAGAGAAGTTGGAAGGTGGGTTTGTGAAGGATTGTTTCACAGAATATCCAGGAGATACCATGGGATCTATTCTACATGCACGAGGACCATGGGGTCGAAATTGCTTTACAAGCATACTTCCTTGAAGATGAGTTCATTTAGGAGGGAGACGCAGGTAGAAATATTTCTTTACAAGAAATAAAAGAAACACCAAATAAAACACATGTACAAGATAGTGGAACGGAACCTTTCGAAATACAAACACAACCTCACAGGTCTTGTAGTGTTTCTCATTTACCTTATAGGTATGGCTATCTGCATCAAGAAGAACTAGGTCCCTATGAGATGACCGAAAGTAGCCAAGAGAATGGTCCCTCTATATGTGACCATGTGATGGTAGATGTAGACTCTTCGAAGTGGCGAGAGGATATGGAAGCTAAGATAAACTCTATGTATGCTAATCAGGTCTGGAATTTAGTAGATCGTCCTAAGGGCAAAAGAAATACTGATGGAGACGGAAAGGTTGATACCTATGAGGCCAGGCTTGTGGCAAAGGGTTATTCCCAAAGAGAAGGTATTGGTTACTTCGAGTCATTCTCTCTTGTAGCCATGATTAAGTCTATTCTTATGATGCTTGCCATAGTAGCCTACTTAGATTATGAAATATGGTAAATGGATGTGAACAAGATATTCTTAAATGGATTCCTCAAGGAGGACATCTAGATGGAACAACCAAATGGATCCATACTGTAATCAATACTCATAAAGTGTGCAAACCTCAGCGTGCCATTTATAGACTGAAGCGAGCTTTGCGAAGTTGGGATCTTTGTTTTGATGAGGCAATCAAAGAGTTTGATTTTTTCCAAAATGAATATGAGCCTTTTATTTACTGCGTTCTTAATACTATATGTGGATGACATTCTACTTATAGGAAATGACGTAGGAATGCTCAGTTCTGTGAAAGCTTGGCTTTCAACTGAGTACTCAATGAAAGACTTAGGAGAAGCTACCTATATTCCGGGTATTCGTCTCTACCGGGATAGGGCAAAAAAATATCAGGCTCCCAAACCTACTATATAGAAAATATCATAAAGTGATTTAGGATGGGAGATTCTAAAAGAGGGTTCCTGGGTTTACGATATGGTATAAAACTCTACTTAGATAAGTGTCCTCAAAATGAGGAAGAAAAAAAGAAAATGAGTAAGGTGCCCTATCCTTCGACAGTGGGTAGCCTACACTATAATTTATACTAGATCGGACATTGCTTTTGATGTGAGCATGGTAAGTCGATATCAGTTAAATCCAGGAAAAAAACATTGGACTGTTGTAAGGAACATTCTTAAGTA
Organism: Orobanche coerulescens; assembly: GCA_033398695.1. Lineage (NCBI taxonomy): Eukaryota > Viridiplantae > Streptophyta > Magnoliopsida > Lamiales > Orobanchaceae > Orobanche > Orobanche coerulescens. The sequence goes on along the minus strand of CM065804.1, from coordinate 96,598,631 downwards.
CCTTAAAAGGAGTAAAAACCTGGTTCTTACATACGGCGACGGAGAACTTAAAGTAGAGAGTTACACGGACTCGAATTTTTCGGGAGACATAGATATGTCCACTTCATGGTATATCTTTATTCTGAATGGTGGAGCAGTATCTGGAGAAGTGGCAAGCAAAGCGCGACTATGATTTCCATCTGTCAAGTCGAATATCAGGCAGCCACGTAGGCTGATGAAGAAGAATTTTGGATTAAGAAGTTTACTGAGGAACTTCAAGTGGTCCCTGACTCAGATCAGCCCATGGTGCTATTTTGCGACATCGATGGAGCTGTTGCATAGGCTAAGGAGCTTAGGGATCACCACAATACCAAACATATTGAGAGGAAATATCATTTTGTTAGAGAAATGGTTAACAAGGAAATGTTACATTGTATAGAGTAGACACATCAAATAATATTGCTGATCCATTGACCAAACCACTATCTCAGATGGTCTTAGAGCGACATCAGGAGAATATGGGTATTAGATACCATAGTTTATGGCATTGAATGCAAGTGGGAGATTGTTAGGAATATGCTCCCGAATGCCACTGAGAGGATGATCACTTGAATAAGGCATTTAATATTGTTATATTATTGTATATCATTGGCATCCTGATTTGGTATATAGAACAATAGTCCTTGCATTTGAGAGCAAACATTCCACTCATTATAAATATAAGGAGATAGACACTGCAAGTTGTAACACCCATAGAATTCGACCGGGAATGTCACATGCCGTAGACCCTTCTCACAAGGATCTACCAGGCTAAACTCCAAAAGACTACTCAATGATTGACCGACCGGGGTTAAAATAATTACAAAACAGACCGATAAGGACATTAAACAATTCAGAAACTAATGTAATTCACATCTCAACGACAATAATAAACTTCCTGGTGGTCACTAAGTATACAGTATACAGCTTGAAAATTTTTTTAAATAACAAGCAGTACGGTTTTCAAATCTGAGTGTGTAGCAAAAGTCTTGTTAAGAGAAGTTGCTGTAAATACAGCAACTAGATATGAAGTGTATACTTAAAGATAATCACAAATATTAAAACATTAAATGCAGAAGGTAAAAGACATGGTAATTAAAGTGGTTCGAGGTAAACCCCTCTACGTCCACTGGTCCTCCACACAGGAGTGAAAATGCTTATTATAAATACTACATACACAACTACGTATTTATAATCAAACCAAATCAATATTTCGTTCATACAAATTGATATAATGATCTTAGCCCTCAACCGTTCACACAGATTGGTTTAAGCTTTCACTTGACTGGCTACTTCACACACAGTTCCTAAGCTTCATCTGTTCAATGCAAGTCCGTCACACACAGTTCGGGAATAGCAAGGTTTCTCAGTCCACACAAGGCTGATGTGTTTTGTTCAAGGGTAGAACAATGATTGAACAACAACTTTGACTTTCTGAGCTTTTAGCTGATGATTTGTTGTTCATGGTTTGAGCACTGTATATCTCTTCTTTTAGAATAGCAGAATGCCTTGGGAGATATGTTTGCTCAGATGTATATGATGATAACTTCGTTTTAGTTGATTTCGTGTACTTCGATCGTCAAAGACTGGGGATACATATAGCCTTCTAAAATATATCCGTTGAGCAAGATTCCGTTCCAACAGGATGATGTGTTTAAATAAAACACGATCTGGATTTTGCGCTAGATTAAAGATCTCTGACGACTTGATATTTAAATACTTTATCCTTTAGTATTTAAATATATCTTCTCAAACGTGACTTTAACTTTAGCAAATAACAAAGATTCCTTCTTGTCCTGTTTGGATGCTGTAAGGAATGATAGCTGTATTGTCGATTCGAGACAGCTTCCATACTTAGTCTTATGAGAGTCCTTTGCTGATAGATTCACTGTATGTTGGGGATACGAGAAGTCTTCGATATAGGTTGATACCTTTTTATCAGCATTTCGATACAGCTGCCTGCTGTATGCTGGATTGGCACATTGTCAGCACATTATGTCATGATCTTTCGATACATGGATTGTTTATCCCGACAATTTTTATACAGGGATTGTTTATCCCAACAATTTCCCCCTTTTTGATAATTTGCCAAGTCCTTCCAAGTCTTCCTTTTAAAACCTTATGTTGTTATCCAAACATCCCTGATGATGCCAAAACTTTGACATTTAGCATCTTGAAGGAGGGCAGACTTCTTGGTTTTCTGTTCGAATGTTCTGGCCTTCAGCAATTAGCTAAATACTAAGAACTGCTCGCAGGCAAGTTCAGCTTTTATCAAAAGAGTGTTACATGATTAAACTTATGATTGACGCGCATGCACAATCTTACATTGTATTCTAGATACATACAACTTAAACTATGAACTGTTCGCAAACAATTTCTTGCAGTTTATGTATTAAAATAAGTTTTATACTTGTATACAGCAAGAATAAATTTAAGTGTTTGTAAACATACACGAACATAGTAGATTACGAGTTGTAATCTTTCAAGACAACAAATATTTTTATTGATATAGAAACAAGGAGTACAAAATTTTGTTGTCATGAAAATAAGATTACAAAAAAAAATAATACAAGGAAATTTAACTCCTGTAGTCTGCGTGCCTCCATGGACTTTTAGGGTCATTCTTGGTATTCTTCCACCAGTTATGATGAGCATACCTGTCTTGATTCAGATATAAGGCTCGTCCTTCATATGATTTATCTAAGACTAGGATCCAATCTTCTGGATGGGTAACCAAGTCACCTTTTCTGTGTTTAGACTTCATCTGCAGCTGTAGCGGGAGCGTTCCTTCTTCCAGCTTATTTTTGAATTCCTCAGCTGCTTCCTGAACCATCCTGCATCTGTTGAATAATGAGGATTCCTGATCAGCACGACAAAGTATCTTAGCAGTTCATTTCCCCTCTAATTCTTGATCTCTACTACAGTAGGCTGTCGGTCGGCCAGGAGGTTCATAGATTGAGGCTTTTGGACTAGGCTCTTCTAAGGATACTTAGGATCCTGGAATTCTGGTCGATCTCCCTGTATTCTAATGTTCGGCGTTGAAATACGGGTTATATCAGCAGTGATGGAGTCTTCAAAAGGAGCTAACATTTCTTTCTCTTGCTCCAGACTTGTTCTACTAGCAGCTTCCCTCGATTCTTCCCCCGTTTTGGCATCATCAAGGTATGACACATTATCATCAAGGAGTTCCAGGATTTGCAAAGCAGCATCCTATTTCGTCTCAATATTTGTCATTTTCTCAACCATGGAGGAGAGCACCTGCGACATATCTTGAATTTTTTATCGTGGGCTCGAAGCTGGGAACCGGTTTCAATCATAGCTGATGCTGGCTTGGCCTCGGACACGCGTAGCTTTGATTGTTCATCTCGCAGGATCTGCTCCTGTTTTTCTTGCAATTGGCTCAGGGCCTGCTTGACGACGTGTGGCAAGACAGTGAAGGCTTCTATCACTCGGGAGACTTCGTGCTTTAGTCCTGTCATCTCTTCAATGGCAGATGTGTGTAGCCAATCAAGAGATTTTTCAACAGAGTATAGAGCTTTGACAACGTCCTGGATGAAAACAGTTTGGAGGCTAAGAGCATGTAATTGCTCTTTTCTTGTGGCAGTCCTAGGAGAGTCTGGCTGGGCGAAATCCTAAGCCCCGTTCAACCGTCTCAAATTCACATTGGGACATGAATTGAGTTGGACATCCTCAGGTATTATACCGTCGTCGGAATGCAAGGCCGTTGAGGGTGCGGGAGTATCAGATTCGGGCTCGGCGACAGGGGGTGCTGCATCCTCCTATGCTGAAGTCGTTTCTGAAGACATGGATACAGGAGGGACTAATTCCTCCTGCTGTCTCTCAGCTTCCGCCTGCTCCGGTAGAGGGACTGATTCCTCATGCTGGATGGCGTTGGATTCTTCTTCTGCTTAGGCGGCGATTGGCTCGGTTGACTATTGCGAAACAGATTGTTCCTCTGCGACATGAGGGACTGAATCCTCGTTGTCAGGAACAGCGTCTTTTTGATGGGGAGGTGATCGGTGTTGACTGGAAGTTCCTACACCCATCTGAAATTCAGATTCCCCGCGACTCATTCTTAGACCAGCCTGTAGGGCGCCATCATCATCGTCCGAGTCGGGATTTGATTTTGGACTATCGGGAGATTCCACAGACTTAGGTTTTCCTTTCTTTCATGCTTTGGCTTTTTCAAAAAGATGGCTCTCAATAAGCTCTTTAACGCATAGGTTGTCCCATTGTATCAGGACAACAACATCTTGAATGTCCGTCACTTCCAAAACAAATCTTTCTTCATTGCTCCATTCGCTCCAGTTGTACAGGTTGTCGTACGGAGCAAGTATGTAACTCTTCCATTGGACAAACTGTTCATAAGACTGTTCGATTTGCATATAAAGTAGGGTTTTGTTAATAATGTCCGGGGAGGGGCTGCGTACAGCGCTTGAGTCCGCTGTAGGTATGGGTTCCTCTACAAGTATGGAATCCTGTATCGGAGAGGGATCCCTTACAGGGGTTGGTACCCTGATGGGAGATGGACCCTTAACGGGTTTGGAATCCCGCATAGGAGAAGTAGCTTTTGGCTCCAAATTGGCAGCCGACTCGCCAGAGTCTTGTATGTTGGCAGATGTCTCAGCATCCGTCATAGCCGCCAAAGGCTCGGGATCTACTGTATCGACAGTAGCAGGCATCTCTTCCACAGGGTTGGACCCTGAGGGATTTGTTCAGTGGGTTGGGCCACGGTAGGAGCATCCTTGGAGGTTTCTGTAGCCTTAACTTTTGAAAGCCTCCTTACCTTCCTTTTCGGCTTCTCAACAGCAACTGGAGTTTTGCTGTGAGATCTTTTTCTCTTCCTTGAAGTCTCCTCCCTCTGGGACTTCGAAAATATGTCCCTTGGGTCAGTAGAAAGAGGCAATTTGCGAACATAAGGCCTGTTTCCAATAAGGGGTCCTTTCTTGAAGACGGCGGGTCTGATGCTTCCCATATAGATGCGAGAAGTGATCTTCTTTGCTTTATCGTCTTGCGGAACACCGCATTTCGTCAAGATGTAGTTCAAAAGAAGACCAAAGGATTTATTCTGCGAGGCAGGCTTAGAAACTTCTTCCTGCAACCATTTGAGGATGATTTGACACCAGTTGACCTTCTCACAGGTCATTATTGCAACCATCATCCTGAACCGAAGATTGGTACACATCTCAAAAGCATCTGTTCTGTTTTCAGTAATATGGCAACAAAAATCGTGTAAATAGACAAAAGGTAAACAAAAGTGTTTCTTATGGCATGAGGTATGAACCGCTTCCACCGAGGATGAACCGGTGAATAAGCCATAGTAAGCGGTTAACAGTTCCTGGGACCCAAAGGTCTCAAGATCTTCCATAGATAGGCCATCAGCAGGAAGCCTGTAGATGTTCTAGAGTAGCTCTTGGTCAACGCGGATCTCGACTCCGCGAACGACGGTTGTGATGTCAGAAACATGTCCTCCCTGGGCCAGTGAAAGGAAACGAACCGCAGCATTGAGGTAGAACTTCTCAACCAGATGAACACCAAATCGTTCAGCAGTGTGGCTGCTAAGGCGATAGAGGCCTTGTTGATGAATCCTAGTGATGACGTACTCCATCGATTCGACGTCATCCACTTCGGCATGAACACGTTCAAGCATGACAGATCTAGAAAAGATCTGACCGTCGATGATGTTGTATGTTTTCTTGAGAGAGATGGAAGAGGTCTGAGAAGATGACATTGTTGATTCTCGAAGAAAAGTTAAAAAGGATTCAAAGAAAAATGCAGTAAGCACAGAAAGCTTGTAGGTTGTATGCTCAAGAACTCTTACAATATGCAGAAAGCGTAAAGAGTCTCAAATGGCATTTTCAGTATTTTTATAGTGGGCGGCGAAGAAGGGTTTTCAGAGACTAAACGGTCAGATTTAACGGATGGGAACCATTTGTTTAAAATGGACGATCAAGATGGACTGAGTGTAACTGGTACAACTTATCCATCTAATTTAAAATAGGAGTGGGTCCCACTTCTGACATTTCAAATTACCCTTATTGCCTAAAACAGCGGTGTAAAATTAAAACTTGAAACATCGCGGCTTTGAAGATACCAATGTCGAGATGTCGTGTAAAGCATTTAATACAAACGACTTGTAATAATAACAGGGCACGTGGACATAAAATATTATTTAAAATAAATAATCTGATAATTGATTTCTCATTGTAGGTGCTGTATCAGCGTTCCCCCTTAAAAGGTACATACAGGTTTCAATTCGATACAGCAACTTTCGGGTGAAGACTGTATTCTTGGGTCGTACTGTATTCCCCCTTAATTATTGCACACATCAGCTGTAGGATAATTCATATCGCTTTGTTCCTATAGTGCTGTTCTGATGGTCTGAGTGTACAAATAACTAACAATGGATACTGTATTCTTGGGTCTTACGGCATTCCCCCTCAATTTGCTGAGTAAAAGCATTAAAAACTTATAGGGAGTGAGGCTGTAGCAATCCCAATTCATGTTGAAGCATGCGGAATCTTGTTGTGTCGAAAGGCTTGGTGAAGATGTCAGCTAACAGGATATCTGTATGGACCTTTTCGAGCCAGACATCCTTGTTCTCAACATGATTCCTAATGAAGTGATGCTTCATGTGAATATGCTTGGTGCGAGAGTACAATACAGGGTTGTGAGTGATAGCAATTGCACTCATGCTATCGCACATAATCGGCATTTCTTTGGCTTCAATTTCATAATCTGACAGCTATTATTGAATCCAAAGGATCTACATACAGCAACTACCAGCAGCATATTATTCTGATTCAGCCGTGGAAAGCGAGTTTGCCAATTGTTTCTTGCTAAACCAAGACACAAGTCTAGGTCCAAGAAAGTGACAAGTACCGCTTGTACTCTTCCTATCTAGCTTGCAACCTCCGATATCCGAGTCGCTGTAGCCAACTAAATCGAATCCACCTTCTTTAGGATACCACAATCCTACATCGACTGTTCCTTTGACGTATTTCAGGATTCGTTTAGCTATTGCGAAGAGTGATTCTTTTGGTGATAATTTATATCGCGCACACACTCCCACAGCAAACTGGATATCGGGCCTGCTAGCCGTTAGGTACAGGAGTGAGCCAATAAGCTTCCTGTAGAGTGATTGATCAACCGGCTTTCCAGCTTCATTAGCACTAATTTGCACGGAAGTGCTCATGGGGGTTGATGATGATTTGGAAGTATTCATTCCAAATTTGTTGCGAAGCTCCTTGCTGTATTTTTCCTGGTTGTTGAAAATGCCTGTAGGCAATTGCTTTACCTGCAAACCTAGGAAATAACTAAGTTCTCCCATCATACTCATTTCAAATTTACTTTGCATGAGATGAGAGAACCTTTGACATAAAGCAAGGTTAGTTGAACCAAATATTATATCATCTACATAGATTTGAACCATCAGGAGGTCATCACCTTACTGTATTTTGAACAAGGTCTTGTCTATAGCACCTTTCTCGAATCCATTATCAGTTAGATACTGGGAAAGAGTCTCATACCATGCTCTAGGGGCTTGCTTTAGTCCATACAGTGCTTTTCTTAGCCTGTATACTAAGTCTTCGCCTTCTATATTGACAAACCCTGGTGGTTGTTCAACATATACTTCTTCTACAAGGTCTCCATTTAGGAATGCACTTTTGATGTCCATTTGGTATATAATGAAGCTCTTATGGGCGGAAAAGGCTAAAAATATCCTAATGCTTCTAGTCTGGCTACAGGAGCAAATGTCTCATCGTATTCTATGCCTTCTTCCTGTTTGTATCCTTGAGCGACTAGTCGGGATTTATTCCTGGTAATGAGTCCATTTCTATCCTTCTTGTTTCTAAATACCTATTTGGTTCCAATTACTGATTGATGCGAAGGTCTCGGTACAAGATACCATACGCTGTTTCTTTCGAAATCGTTAAGCTCTTCTTCCATAGATGTGATCCAATGAGAGTTGTTGAGAGATTCTTTGGTAGAAACAGGTTCGGATTGGGCTGAGAATACAACAATAATGCACATATTAAGTCTTCTAAGCTCGGATTGAGATTTCCATTCAGGAAATGGAGATATCTCTGACTCGGGGTCTTCTTACGCACATAGTACACTTCCATGTGTACTCTGTATTCTCCTACGGGTAGAAACACCAGCATCAATGTTTCCAATGATCAGATCTTGCGGGTGATCTCTAAACCATCTTCTGTCGGGTTCAAATTCGGGGTCCCGTACTGTATCTTGAGTTTTTGTAGTTTCGGCTTCAGCTTGTACAGCATCGACTTCATCTACGTCAGTTCTTACAGGTGCGGGGTTGATTTCTCGATCAACGACAAGTTCGATAGGAGTTGGTGGATCAATTATGGAAAGTTGTTGGATGTTTTGAAAAAGGTCTTCGACTCCTGTAGGATCATGGTGGGGTTCATCGAACACTACGTGAACTGATTCCTCAATTGTTAGCTTCCTTTTATTGAAGATCCTGTAAGCTTTGCTAACAGAGGAATATCCTACGAATATCCCTTCATCCGATTTCTCATCGATGGTTCTAAGCTGATCCTTACCGTTGTTCAAAACGTAACACCTGCATCCAAAAATGTGAAAGTACGAAACTAACGAAGTTTTGTTGTTCCATACCTCGTATGCTGTTCTTTTGTGATGCTTGTTGACGATACAACGGTTTTGTGTATAGCACGCTGTATTGGTGGCTTCACCCCAGAAACATTGTGGAAATTTGCTTGTGGCAATCATTGTCCTTGTTTTATTAAGCGTCCTGTTCTTTCGCTCGACAACACCATTTTGTTGAGGTGTTCGGACAGCTGAGTATTCGTGCTGTATCCCATTTTCCAAACAGTACTGCTCAATAAATCGGTTAGTAAATTCTGTACCTCTGTCGAAATGAATGGACACGATACTCGACCCTTTTTCATTTTGAAGCTTTCTCAGGTGCTTGGGCAGCTTTGAGTTTGTTTCCTTCTTCTTGCTTAGGAAAATTGTCCAAGCATACCTGGAATAATCATCAACAATAACGAGAAAGTATTTCTTACCTCCCAAACTTACCGGGTCTACAGGACCATAGAGATCCATATGTAGTATTTCCAAAACTCTATGGGTTGAAAGGTAGGATTTGCTTTACAGGGTGGACTTGATTTGCTTGCCTTTCTGACAGGGTCCACAATGGTGTCTTTCTGGAATGAAACGTTTGGCAATCCTCTAACCATTCCCTGTCTACAGAGTTTGTTGATAGTCTTGAAGTTGACGTGTGACATCCTTTTGTGCCATAGCCAGCTTAGATCTGCAGTGCCTTTGGCAACAAAACAAGGAATTGTGGAGCTCATAGGCATCCAGTCAGCAATATACATATTACCTGATCTGCTTCCTGTGAGCACAACTTCTTTGGTTAGGATGTTCTTGACTCTACAGTGTTCTATATAGGACTTCACCGAGAACTGTTTGTCACAGAACTGGCTAATACTAAGTAGATTGTACTGTAAGCCTTCAACATAAGCTACATCGGTGACTTTGAATTTTCCTACAAGTAGAGTTCATTTCCCTCTTGTTCTTCCTTTAGATTTATCACCGAAGCGCACTTTTGAACTGCGACCTTCTACGAAATCTGATAACTTGATTTTATCTCCTATCATATGCCGGGATCCGCTGTCGAAGTACCAAATGTTCTCCTCTAAAATGTCCTGTAGCAAACAAATTAGGTAGATTTAGGTCCCCTTTGATTTTTGGGTCCATGGATGTTAGTGCCTTTAGGTACCCAGATTTTCTTGACAGCAATATGTTTACTGTAGGATGGCTTAGGTCCATAGTTGCGATTTCTACGTAGGGTATATACGTAGTTGCTATAACCGTGATAATTATTATGCATGTAAAATTCAGGGTTATTATTAGTCCAGTACAAATGCCGTATTGGAGGTGGAGCCATTTTCTTCGGCCTTACAGCTTGCCTTCTGGGTCTCCAGTTGGATTCCCAATGCTGTTGTTGATACTGTGCGGAAACTTGCTATCGCGAGAAATGACGGGGCTCCTGTATCCAATACCTAGGCGTGCTGTACTGAAAGTACTGTCGTGCGGGCCTTTGATATTTGGATACAGCCTTCCTTCTGAACGGTTGTTGGCGTTGTTGATATGCTCGAGGAGCATCCTATTGAATATGCCTTACAGGTCTAAATGGCTTGTGATTCCGCTGTCTGGAATAGGACTGAGGTGGCGGAATGGCAGCTTTTGCTGTTCGCGGTGCGACGGGTTCCTTCACAGGACTTGGAACTTCTTCCGATACAGGAATGGGTTCCACACCCCTGACGAACACAGTACTAGTTTTCCCTTTATTGGAAAATGAGTTGTATCCTAAGCCACTTTGATCATGAGCATGTTGCCCAGTGCTTAGAATTTCTTCCATTCTTTTAGATGATTTCTCGAAAGATTTCAGAATGGTCTCAAGTTTCCTTCTCGTTTTTCGAGAGTTTTTACTTTGGCTTGAAGCAGAACAAAATCATTTGTATTACTTTCACTATGAGATTTAGTCTCACTTAGTTCATGAGCAAGTTGATGATTGCTCTCCATGAGTTTTTCATACTCGACTTTGCTATTTTAACAATCAATAGACATATTTTTGTAATTTACTTTCAGCAAGTTGTTTTCTTCTTTCAACTCTAAGTTAGAAAGTTGGAGCTGCATATTTTCATTTTGCAATGTCTCATGGGCCGTTTGAATGTTCTTAAACTCATTCATCATGTTTGCAAAAGTATGAGATGAATTAGTGGGAATAGCTGAGGTTGAGCTTACCTCATCATCGATATCTTCATCTTCCGCAATGTCCTTGGCCATAAAGCACATATAGGCTGTATCTTCGAAATCATAATCAGATGAATCACTATCAGTGACTACTTGAAGATATTCTTTAGATTTGGATGGTGCGGGGGAGGCTTCTGGTTCACCAATCAGGGCCTTGAGCTTGTTTTTCCAAGCACGTCTTCTTTCATCCTTTTCTTGTTGCTCGGATTCCGGCAATCTTTGAACTTTGGGATGAGGACATTTATTTGCATAATGCCCTAGTTTCCTGTAGTTATAATACAGGTTAGCATCATCAGAGGAAGTTTCAGTACTTACCTTGTGTACAGGCTTGGGCCTGTATGGAGTCTTTCCCGACTGCTTGATAAACTTCTTGAACTTATGCATGAGGAGCGCCATTTCATCTTGCGACAGGATATCTTCGTCGCTGTCAGCATTCTTATGAATGGGCTTTGATGAGCTCGGCATGCTGTGTCTTCGGTTGGATACAACGGCTAAGGCTGTAGTCCTGGCGGGAGATTCTTCAGCTTTTTCTCTCCTGTCTATATCGTACTCAAATGCTTTAAGGTCAGAAAAGATATCAAAAGTGGATATTTCACTAAGATTGCACGACACACGCATAGCTGTGGTCTTAATCTCCCATCGGGCAGGGAGAGATCTGAAAAGCTTTAGGTTTTTCTCCCTTTGGGTATAAATCTTGCCTAATGCTTCAAGTTCACCAACAATGCCAGTGAATCTGAGGTCAAGTTCCTCAAGTGTTTCAGTTGGTTTCATTTCAAAAGATTCAAATTGCTGAGTTAATTTTGAAATCTTGTTTTCTTTTGAGAGCTCAGTTCCCTCACAAATTAACTTGAGTTTATCCCAGATATCCTTGGCTGATTTACAGCTCTTTACCTTAGAGAATGTGCCTTTGTCAAGAGTGACAAATAGCGCATTCTTCGCGACATTGTCGAGGTTGGTGCGCTTTCTTTCGTCAGAAGTCCATTGTTCACGATCTTTTTCAAGCATCTCTGCATGAGCCTGGCCTTCAATCCTTGGGGCCGGATTTACCTTCATAATCTTTATGGGGCCATCCTGTATGACAAAAATCATCTCTTCGTGCATTGCTGTAAGATGAGCCTCCATCCTAATTCTCCAATCATCAAATTCGTTTATAGAAAACATAGGAAATTTATTGATTAATGATGAATCCATATGAGAATATAGGGAAGAAAAAGACTGTTTTACAAAAATAAGTGATTTAAGGATCTGATTCAATCAAAAGTACGACTGATTCTTTTTAGAATCAACCGCTCCGATACCACTTGTTGGTCACTAAGTATACAGGATACATCTTGGAAATTGTTTTAAACAACAAGCTGTATGGTTTTCAAATCTGAGTGCGTAGCGGAAGCCTTGTTAAGAGAAGTTGCTGTAAATACAACAACTAGATATGAAGTGTATACTTAAAGACAATCACAAATATTAAAACATTAAATGCAGATGGTAAAAGACACGGTGATTAAAGTGGTTCGAGGTAAACCCCTCTACTTCCACTGGTCCTCCACACAGGAGTGAAAACATTTATTATAAATACTACTTACACAACTACGTATTTATAATCAAACCTAATCAATATATCGTTCACACAGATTGATATAATGATCTTAGCCTTCAACCGTTCACACAGATTGGTTTAAGCTTTCACTTGATTGGCTTCTTCACACACAGTTTCGAAGCTTCGTCTCTTCAATGCAAGTCCGTCACACATAGTTCGGGTATAGCAATGTTTCTCAGTCCACACAGGGCTGATGGGTTTTGTTCAAGGGTAGAACAATGATTGAACAACAACTTTGACTTTCTGAGCTTTTAGCTGATGATATGTTGAGCACTATATACCTCTCTTCTTTCAGAATAGCAGAATGCCTTGGGAGGTATGTTTGCTTAGATGTATATGATGATAACTTTGTTGTAGTTGATTTCATGTACTTCGATCTTCAAAGACTGGGATATATATAGCCTTCTGAAATATATCCGTTGATATAAATCCATTGAGCAAGATTCCGTTCCAACTGGATGATGTGTTTAAATAAAACACGATCCGGATTTTGCGCTAGATTGAAGATCTCTGACGACTTGATATTTAAATACTTTATCCTTTAGTATTTAAATATATCTTCTCAAACGTGACTTTGACTTTAACAAATAACAAAGATTCATTCTTGTCCTGTTTGGATGCTGTATGGAATGATAGCTGTATTGTTGATTCGAGACAGCTTCCATACTTAGTCTTATGAGACTCCTTTGCTGATAGATTCACTGTATGCCGGGGCTACGAGAAGTCTTCGATACAGGTTGATACCTTTTGATCAGTATTTCGATACAGGGTTTGTTTATCCCAACAATTTCGATATAGAGATTGTTTATCCCAACACCGGCCTTCGTCCAGCCATGCCTGCCAATCACTTACGGTCGTAGCCGATCACTTACGGCCGTAACTCGGCCAGGCGAGTCCATGCCCCAAGACGTGCGGCTGTGACTCGGCCGTGGCCAATTCCGACAGCCCGGTTAGGCGTTCGACAACATTTCGGTTACACTAACGCACCGGTTATGATTCAAAACAATAACGAGCAAATTACGAAATACAACGTACCATTCATAACTAAAAACGAATCCCACATAATTATAACGACACAAAATCACCGATACCAACCGACAAACAGTTCAAGGCAACCAGAATAAAAGTCTTGGGTAATACAATAAACACAAAAATCAATCATCGAGAAAAATAATATCGATACTCGGCAACCGAGAAATATTCGAAAAAATTCAAATTAACCGGAATAAAAATCCCGAGTATTTCATTCTCCCCCCTTAAATAAGTTTCGTCCCGAAACTTAAAATAGAGAGCGGCGGAATAATCAGGTAAAAATAACTACTTTCTCATCCCCAAAACATCACGAGCAAAGCGCGAATGCAAGGTTCTAGAAATACAATGAACTGACCTCGCAAGTATCTGGTACGTGAGTCGAGGCGATAAAATATATGTGAACATGAGAAGTCGAGGTGGAGGAGTATGAGTTTGGAGATAAAAGCTCCATGAGTTAAGGAAAATTACAAAACGGCTCAGACGTCCTGAAACCATGTTTCGAGCTCGACCAACCATATCCAAGTTCATAACACATTTGGAAAAGTTAATTGCATGTGTGGGAACAATAGTTTCGAACAAAATTTGCAAGGACCATGTTCGGATGTGGAAAGACCACAATAATCCACGGAGTTAAAGAAACAACTCTGAAATTCGTTCGGAGGACGGTTGGCTAAGTAGAACATGGTAGTTTAAAATTGTCGAGAGGATCGCAGATGAATTACCAACAATGAAAGTCACCCAACACCGAAAATACTAAGAAGAGTACGGGTAATACATTCCCCCATACTAAGAAGACATTTCGATCCCGAAACTTAGAACAACAAGAGTTAGAAACGTAAAGCAATGAAATGAAAAACGATCAATGTCACGATTGTTCGAAACAACAATGATTAGGACATAGTACAAAATCTTCATTCTTCTATGTTAGACTCTTCAGAAGGAGACATAGGGTTTCGGGACATTCTCTGGTCACTTGCTCTGCTAGCTAAAAGGGTAGCATTCTTTGCCAATTTGGAAACTATCTCACAATGTTTCTCCCGATGACCTTCACACCCGCACCGGTAACAAGTCAAGAGTGGAAAGGGACAATTTGCACGAACATGTCCCTAATGGTTGCAGTTGAAGCACCCTTTCTTCTTACCGAGAGTCACCGATGCTGGTTTGGGGTTTCCAGCGCTCACTCCCGACTGCGAAACGACGCATTCAAATGACTTGGGGGTTTGGGAACCTTAGTCTCTTTACCGCCCAAAATTTTTCCAGATGTCCTCGGTCTCTTCGCTTCGTGTGTAGGCTCGATCACTTAGGAGATTTCATAGGATATCGTTTGATCTTGATACTCCTTCACCGTAGCATGAATCGTTGTCGTACGAACCACCTCACCGCTTCCACTTCCATCATCATGTCTACATTCGCCAAGGCTCGTCATGCTAATATAGATAGAACCGTTCAGCATTATCGAAAAAAATCAGTCGTACAGTATACCACAATTATCAACAAAAGGTTTAGTTAGCATCCTTAGATTAACGGTAATATCATAAAGCATAAAGTCTTCTGAAGTCAATTTCCAGTCCTTCGACTAGGACGATCATTATATGCATGCACTTAATGAAAACAAATTTTCGAAAAAGAGGGCGAGTCACGCTACGCCCGAAACTTGTAAATACTGTCCTTTATTTTGGAAGAGGAAGTTTATACATCGACTTTAAAAATTATTTTCGAATAATGTATAAAAGGAATTCTTTTATGAATCGTGACTAATTTGAAATATTCCAAAAGTGTTGAGTTCCAAATACAACAATTTGAATATCTTTCCTCTACTACCAAAATGATTAATCGAAAGAACTTTTCACCGAGATACATGACCATTTGACATGACGACATTAAATCATGGGTTTTCACAATGTTAGAAAGTTTCGAAGCACCACTTTAAAATGTTTGTGATATTACAGCGCCGTGGGCCCCGCGCCGGAACCCACAGGCTAAATACCATTTTTAAAAATGCTCAAAACGCCAAAAAGGCTGATGACGGTAAAATTTTCAAATATTCACAAAAGTCATTTATAAAATATCAAATACCGTCATAAGAATACCGTCAAAACATGCAAGACCAAAATGCCAAAACTCGGTTTAGGGAATCGGTTTTATGAAATAAAATTCAGTTCGCAAGATACCAAAAGCCATTTCAAAATACTCACGCAGCGGATAAAATTAACACTCAAAGATTTATTCTAATGAAATGTAGAAACCGATAAATATGCTTGACTTCCGAAGCATACTACATAACCATTTTCACTCGGACCGTATACGCATGTTATATCCTAAAACAATTATATCACCAACAAGTTCCAAGCTTTGTTCACATTAAACACATTAGCACAATATAATCAAATACGTATATAAGGGGACTTAAGATCGGGAGACTTACCATCAAGGATTGCCTGAAGATGATGTCGAAACCACGACACTAATTACAACTCTGATGCGCGCGACTTACACAGGACATGGACTTGACCCAATGACCTAGGTTTTTCGCAAACCTAAGCTCCGATACCATAACTGTAACACCCCCAGAATTCGACCGGGAATGTCACATGCCGTAGACCCTTCTCACAAGGATCTGCCAGGCTAAACTCCAAAAGACTACTCAATGATTGACCGACCGAGGTCAAAATAATTACAAAACAGATCGACAAGGACATTAAACAATTCAGAAACTAACGTAATTCACATCTCAACGACAATAATAAACTTAAACATAGAAAGGAATGACAACTCAATTTAATAAATGAAAACTACACCCACGCAAGGGTGAATACTCGACCGAAAGAGAAATACCGATCAAAATGAAACAAAAGAAAAGACTCCGACTCTTGTTTGATTATCATCATTGTCCTCCATCCCCTTCCAAGCTAATCCTGTGACTGCTCCCGAGCTGCCAAATCCTGAGCGCATAACAGGCACCCACCCCCCGAAAACTCGGGGGTTAGCAAACTGGAATTTTGCTAGTGCAAGTATACAAGATATACGAAAAATATCAACACAAAACTCAACAGCCGCGAAGCCTTAACACAAACCATGCATTCCCATAATCAACACAGAAAAGCACTCGATTACAACAAGGTGAAAAATAATCACATAGCCATGTTCACTTTATGGATTATAACACTAATGAAACTTTAAATAAGCCCAACGAGTCAAAAGATCTAGTTTGAAAAACCCCTTTTTAAAAGGAAAATATTTTGATAAGATAGTTTGGAAATGTTGTTATTGACTCGGGCTGTCTTGGAGTTTTGAAAATCGAATGGGAATACTTTTGGAAAATAACTTCAAAAGCTCTCGGGTCCTTGACCAAGTATATGGAAAACAATTTACAAGAAAACCATTTCAACATTATTCGGGGTCCTCGACCAAATTTATAGAACACTATCACGAGCGAAATATTACAACATCTCATGGGATTCTCGACCCAATCCAAAGAATAACACCACAAGATCAAATATCTCAACATCCCACGGGGTCTTCGACCCAATACACAAAATAACACCACCAGATCAAATATCTCAACATCGCACGGGGTCCTCGACCCAATACACAGAATATCATCATGTCACAATCAAGGACACAACCTCTCATTTGACGAATCCTGCTCAAGACCCTTGATTAATTAACCCTCGGAGATCTCGTCAAATATCCTTGGTTAATTAACCCTGATACCAACGTTGAAAAGAAGTTGAAATAAACTTTCAGAAACACGAATTGCGGTCTATATCAAGACCAACATTTTAAAGCGGGTTGGAAGAAATTGGAATTACAAAAATTGTTCGGTAACGGGGTCTTAGCTATCACTCAAATATCCATCTGTTAACAATAAGCCTGCCAGGCGCCTCCCTTGCACACCTGTGCACCGGGGTTCACTCCACTATGTTGGTCGCCCCTTGAACATGTCACCGCGCCGGTGCTCACTCACGCAAGAGCCGCCCCTTGCTCACGCATTATGTAACACCAGCGTTTACCAACCATATGGAGCCGCTCATTGCAGCATACACCAGGCCGAAGTACACACCCCGCCCTCAGAGGCTCCCGGATACGACGTCTCTCACAACATGTATTCACATTGTTTCAAACATCAAGCACACAGTCAATCGTTGCAACAATTATCAAATCAGTACACTAATTCACATAAATATCCGTCAGTCCTCAACCACACAAATAAATAACAACACGCACGTTATCAGTCAAGACTCAACACAATAAGCCTTCGACAAAACCAACCAACGCTACGCATATATCCTTATATCGTAACTCAACCGAATACATAAACCTTACTATATTATCTCTATAAATATGGTTCGTACTTTAATCCAAGTTGAGTACGTCAACTAGTATTGGTGTTAATCACCTGACAATCACCGACATATGAATACGTATATCTATATACATGCATACATATATATATATATATATATACACACACACATACGTATATCTTTATACACACATATATTTAACATATAAATATAAATATAAATATATATATATATATATATATATATAGGGAAGAGTTCAAATAGAAACTTTTACTTAGGTGTTAACTATGAACTGATTTGAGCCCTTTAATTTTTTCGATCAATGGTTACAATTAATTAGTGATTAATAATTTAGTAAGAGCATAATTTCTATGCGTAAGGGCATTAGTGTATTTGTATAAACATTTATATAGGGTGATTCACGGCTGATTGAGGCCATCTTAATTATCCTTTACACACTGTATTAAATGTGGAGATATTTATTTTCTCTCATAGTAGGTTATTAACGTTTAAATTAATTGCTTCACCCTTAATTAGTGGGATGCTTCAAATCTTCTTTTTTTAGGGGCCGATGCTTGCTATCTTAAACTTAAATGTGTAGAAATTTGCTATCTTTAAAAAGAAAAACAATAAGCAATAATTAATATTTTAATAAGCAAAGCATAAACAAAATATAAGCAATGTATATATTAATAATATGTTAATAAGCAATACATAAATAACATATAAGCAATGTATATATCAATAATAAGCAATAACATATTATGTTAATAAGCATTACATAAATATTAATAAGCAATACATAAATAAAATATAAGCAATGCATATATCAATAATATGTTAATAAGAAATACATAAATAAAATATAAGCAATGTATATATCAATAATAAGCAATAACATATTATGTTAATAAGCAATACATAAATATTAATAAGCAATACATAAATAAAATATAAGTAATGTATATATCAATAATAAGCAATAACATTTTATTTTAATAAATAATACAAAAATAAAGAAAAAATATTAAGCAATGCGTAAACAACATGTTGGATACATTCCATAACTAATACAATAAAAAAACAGCATCATGCGATTTAAATAAAAATACCTCAATTTCTAGTTGTACTCCTTGTATAGCGTTTCCACAAATCACGTTTGAAGAAATTATGGTAAGTTTGATGGTAACACAATTTGACATCCTTAACCTTGTTTGACTAATTTAGGTAATTTTCGGTCAAAGTTATATAGTCTTCCTTATTTTTGAAATAAATCTCATCCATCTATATTGATTCAATAAATGGTTAATATTGGTTCCTAGTTAATATATAGGAGATGGTTTTTATTATAACCCTTCCATATATATATATATATATATATATATATATATATATATTTGTAGAGATAATTCACACACTTCGGCAATAATGATTCACACACTTCGGCAACAATGATTTCACATAGTTATAATTTTTATATCAAGGTACTTGCCTTGGTAATCTCTCGCGAATACTCCAAAAATACGGTCGATTGGAAAAATCCGGAACTCTGATGACAACGACGATCGAAAAGGCTCAACACCAGATTTTTGTAGGGAAATCATCCCTAATATCCCATCATCAAATAAACAATCAATCACACGAGGAAAAACATCGTAAACCGACCGGATCCCCGTTTGCGGCATTTCCCCGGACACCTTGAAGGCTTCAACTAAGAACTCATATAAACGACGAATCGGTAATGGTAAAACCATGGAAAGATGATGAAAATGATAGAACACAACTTAATCTTCGATTATCCATCAGTAACCTGAGTTAATATGGTTCGAACGGATGATATCTATCAAGATCCCAAATTTCCCAAAGTTTAGATTTTAGGAAAAACTAATCGATGTTAGAAACTCAAGAATTTCGTGGATTGATAGTTGAACAACATATCATCGTGTCCTCCAAGCTCCAGCTGCGGAAAGGAAAGCAGAGAAATGAGAAAATGAGTGTAAACCCGTCTGCTCGATCATATTTATACTGCCCAGTGTGTGCCGATCACTTACGGCCGTAACCGGCACCATTACGGCCGTAACCAGCCTTCTTGAAAGTTCTGCCCAGCAGGTGCCGATCATTTACGGCCGTAGCCGATCACACCTTACGGCTGTAACCGGCCATCATCCAGCCATGCCTGCACTACTATAAAACAGACATTTAACATCGGTTTTGGAACCGATGTTAAATATCGCGATGTTAAGATTAACATGGTTTCTAATAACCGATGTTAAACTTCGATTTTAACATCGCGACATTTAACATCGGTTTTGGGACAACGATGTTAAATTTCATGATTTTAAAATTTTATCGAACCGCGGCTAACCCAGATAGCCCAACCCAGCCCCAACCCAGCCACTCGCCCCAACCGCCCGCACCAGCCCCCCGCACCAACCCCCACCAACCTACAACAAGTACCATTAAATTTCGTTGTAAGTGAGTTTCGAACTCACCACCTCTTGCTTGTGGAAGTGTCATATTACCACTCCGCCACATGAACTTCTTGTATATTTTTTGTTGTGTTATATTTATATACTATATACATTTATCAATTTATATAAATATAAGATAATTTAATATATATATATATCTATATATATATATATATATTAAACCATAGAAACTTTATTTAAAAAAATCTAAAATATTAATATTAAAAATAGGATGTTTTTATTTAAAGTGCGGAAATAAAAAATAAAAAATAAAAAATCTGGATCTGATTTATAATTAATATTTAATATATTTTTTAGATTTTTTTGTAAAAAAATAAAATAGTTTTTTGTGAATAGTAGAAAAAATTACAAAAACAAAAACTAGCAGGTTTTTGAAAAAATATATATTATAATTCAGTTTTTATTTATTTATGAAAAATAATATTCCACTTTTTTTTCAAAAACTTTAAATAAAAATATCCAATTTTAATATTAATATTCCGGTTTTTTTAAAAAAAATCCAGATTTTTTAAACATCAGTTATACAAAAAACCGATGTTAAATTAAAAATTAACATCGATTTTTCTAAAAACCGATAAAAACCGATGTTAATTTTTAAATTAACATCAGTTTTTAGTATAACCGATGTTAAATTTTTAAAAAATCTGGATTTTTTTAAAAAAAAATCGAAGCTTTAATTAAAAATTAACATCGATTTTTATAAAAACCAATGTTAAATTAAAAATTAATATCGGTTTTTCTAAACTGATGTGAAATGGATTAATTTAACATCGGTTTTTAGAAAAATCGACGGTAATTGTTAAATTAACATCGATTTTTGGCAGAACCGATGTTAATTTATTTTAAAATTTTCAATTATGCCAACGCATCTTTTTAACATCGGTTTTCACAAAACCGATGTTAAACGAGCGATGTTGAATGTCTTTTTTGTAGTAGTGCTGACGATCACTTACGGCTGTATCCGATCACTTACAGCCGTAACCGGCCTTCGTCCAGCCATGCCTGTCGATCACTTACGGCCGTAACTCGGCTAGGCGAGTCCATGCCCCAAGACGTGCGGCCGTGACTCGGCCGTGGCCAATTCCGACAGCCCAGTTAGGCATTCGACAACATTTCGATCACGCTAACGCACCTGTTATGATTCAAAACAATAAAGAGCAAATTATGAAACACAACATACCGTTCATAACAGAAAAACGAATCCCACATAATTATAACGACACGAAATCACCGACACCAACCGACAAATAGTTTAAGGCAACCGGAATAAAAGTCTCGGGTATTATTACAATAAACACAAAAATCAATCATCGAGAAAAATAATATCGATACTCGGCAACCGAGAAATATCCGGAAAAATTCAAATTAACCGGAACAAAAATCCCGGGTATTTCACAAGTGTTTAGAGTTAGAATGCTTAATTGATTCGCAAATCGATAAAACTTAATTTGGTATTAAGTTTAGATAAGACTTGTATAACATGTACTTTGACATTGAGACTGCTTGTCTTCACTAAGGGTTAGTGAGAGCACAGGTTATAAGTATACTAATGTATTAGTATACTCGGACTCGACTCATCTCAATGCGATCATATAGATTTCACTCTAGGATATTCAATGACTGAATCGAAAGGTTGTAATAGGTATACGTGAACCTTTGACTTGAGGTTTTGATAGGATATGTGCTTGGGATATTAACTTAGTCACTAGAGTAGTTCGATCCCATCACCGGTTGGTGGGGTCAACCTCGAAGTACAACTTAGTGGGCAAGTAGCAGTCTCTACTCAATACCTGTAACACCCCAGAGCCATCTGGGAATATTACAGCGCCATGGGCCCCAAGACGGAACCCACAAGGCTAAAAGAGATTTTTACAAACATTTCAAATACGCCTAAGCAGTGATGACGGTAATATCTTTTTTTTAAAAAAAATATTCAAAGACTATGAAATCCATCAATACCGTCGTAAAATCTCATTTGAAAGTACAACACTGAAATGCCAAAACTAATCAATCTAAAAGTATATGTTAAGCCATTGCTTATACGTACCGACAAAATAGTTTAGAAGATGATTTTCCAAAATGAACCCAAGTTCGTAAAATCCTAGCAACCCATTTTAAAAACACACTCGCAGCGGATATGGCAAGTAACTAAAAATTTGCAGTGAAAAAATGACAACTAGTCAAAGTACTCGATTCACAAACACACGCCATAGCCAGTATCCTCCGGGAAGCTCATCTATTCACGACCTCTATAAGCTCGATATCCCAAGAACCTAAAAATAAAGCCCACAACGGGGTCAGCCATAATATCCAACAATGATAACGATCACATCACATCATTAAATATATCAATGAAAATACTAAATAAGGATACTACCAATATAATCTTACCGCTATAACTTTACCAACTCGTGATAATCCTTTCCAAAGTTCACACCTCGTATCCTCAACAACACAATAAACTCATACCCAAACATCTGTATTGTATCTCAAGCAATACCTAAGGTTCTCAAAACATTATAACTCACTGATACGAAATATACCAACTCTGACCAATTCAATCCATCGGATATCATTATCAACTCTAAACACAAAAATCGATTGTCCATCAAAGACAAATACCAAAAATGAAATACGGAATATACCTTGTAACACCCCGAGATATTCGGAATAATTACAGCGCCGTAAACCCTTTAGATAAGGATTTACAAGGCTAAATTTAGAAGAAATGTAAAAACAATACAATCGAACAACTGAAGTTCAAATACAGATTTGATTCAACCGATCAAATGAGTTAACTTATACAACCATATCGAATTGACTTTATTAAAACAGACGTACTCGAGTACTAAACGAACCAAGAAGACAAATCACAATAACAATAACATCAATCACATCACTGAGCCATTCCATCGTCCTGTCGGTACTGTGGTTGCCTCCCCGCTCCTCGGTACCTGAACATCAAAACAATGTCCACCCCCGAAAGGGGTTAGCAAAACAATGCTAGTACAAGTATCGTCAAACAATAAATCATCAATGCATCATAAAGCATGCAAAACGGACTTCCGCCACCGGAATCCAACGATGCGAATCCTCACGATTCCATCAACACAATACAAGGGAATCCAGCGATCCAGCGCCCTCAGAATAGATCCCCATGATGATCCCGTCGGACCAACGCATGGTGGAAAACCCGTCCAACGATCCAGCGCCCTCAGCATAGATCCCCACGATGATCCCGTCGGACCAACGCATGGTGGACATTCGATCCAGCGCCCTCAGCATAGATCCTCATGACCCCCTCGGATCATTTATACCATAATCAATCAATTATGCATACACATATGCATTTCAATATGTTCATCAATACGAACAAACAACAACGAATATCACGAGAATTTTCAGAAATACATCTCATATTCAACAATATGAATAAAACCACAAGCATGATAAATCGAACTCGACATATGATACTTGCCTCGAAAATGGCAAGGACGAAACGCTTCAATGATCTCGACACACTCGAAGGCCGCCTCCTTCGATCAACATAACAAGCTCGAACCTTAACAAAAGGAATGATATACAAATCATATCAAGTCGAACGATGGCCTAACAATTCGGTCTACGGCCGAAAAGCTCAAAATAAACAATCCGCTCGATCATGAAGGCGCTACGCATTTCTCTACGTAACGTGCGCTAAGCCGGCCTGTTAGCGTACGCTATCGTGTAAGACTAGCGTGCGCTAGCTACGAACTGACAGTTTGAATCGGCTGATACATAACGTACGCTACGTACATTCTGTGCGTTAACTGAACCCCGATAGCGCACGTTAACTCATATATGTTAGCGTGCGCTAACCCTGCATGGCAGAATACTGCTAACGGAAAAACTGGGTTGAAAGGTGGTGAATTCACGAATTCTATGTTGATACAACATGTCATCCTCAAGTATGTCATGCTAAAAAGGTTTGTGGAAGTTCCATGATCATGAGGTACAAATATACGGATAATCAACTCAACATCATATCTTATCTTCGATCTTCAAGAAATATTCTATGTTCCGATTATTCCAAGTCCCAAAAACATATGATTTCTTACGTAAAATATACGAACTAGGTAATCTCCGATTACTGATCATAAATCGATTTGAAAACGCTTAGGAGTCCATAAACTGAGATGGTTCAAAGGTTCATACGATAAATAGTGCTGATACGTCAAAAGTATCCTTCTAACATGTGATGACCGATCATAAACGAAATAACTGGCTATCAAAACATGATCAGACGTCCTTAAAAACATTACTAACATTGGTGAAGAATCACCTACCTCAAAGTAGTGAAGAACACGGAGGAAGTTGAAGCAATCCAACACCGAAAGCTTGAACACCAATCCCCAATGATATACGATCTTCAATCACGAACTAGGGTGTTGATATGAAGTGTTTAGGGTGAGGGAAGTTATGTTCTAAGTGTAAGAATTCGGGTAGTGGGAGAAGAAAGAACTGAAATCACGAATAGGATGCTGTCCTATTTATAATAAATGGCTATTAGCGCGCGCTAGACCCTGTTCGTAGCGTGCGCTAACGGCTCACTGACTAAACTGTACTCAGCACTTTAGCGTGCGCTACGCATATACCTGTAGCGTGCGCTAAGGCGTTGACTCGGCTTTTCCCCGAAAGCCGTCCAGATACATCCGACACGATCCGACAGGGGTCCCCCGGCCAGATCTCACCTACCGCACGTCTCAATCAAATTGACCATGCATAGCGTGCGCTAATGACCCTCTGTAGCGTGCGCTATGAATCTACGTTAGCGCACGCTAAACATAGCCGGTAGCGTGCGCTACATGCGCAGATTTACAATCTTTAAATCACAACCACGAATTTAAACGCTCGATAACATTGGATTATGAAATACGGAAAATAATACTCAGATCAAGTACAATCATTACAATATCACAAGTTCCAATTACATAACAGAAATCTCGGGTATTACATCCTTCCTCCCTAAAAAGAAGTTTCGTCCCGAAACTTAAGATGAAAACAACTCTGGATATCTAGTCTTCATACTGTCCTCCGTTTCCCAAGTGGCCTCTTCGACTCCATGTCGTGACCATTGTACTTTAACCAAGTGTATTAGTTTATTCCACAATTGTTCGATCCGGCTCTCAAGTATCTTGATTGGTCTCTCTTCGAAGGTGCCATCATTGGCTATTTCGATCTCGTCGAAATCAATGACGTGACTGGGGTCCGGTACATACTTCCGCAGTTGGGATACGTGAAACACATTGTGAACGTGACTCAGCGATGGCGGTAAGGCCAACCTGTATGCTAAATCTCCCACTCTCTCGAGGATCTCTAATGGGCCGATATATCTCGGACTAAGCTTGCCTCTCCTCCCAAAACGGAAAATCCCTCGTGTAGGAGACACCTTCAATAGTACATGGTCCCCAGCGTTGAACTCTAGAGGGCGACGACGTACATCTGCATAAGACTTTTGTCGACTCTGGGCAGTCAACAGTCTCTCTCGAATCAAAGCTATCTTCTCTTGAGTCTGAATAATCAATTCCGGTTCCGTCCCGATCAAATCCGAAGAATCATCCCAACACAGGGGTGATCGGCATCTTCTCCCGTATAAAGCTTCAAATGGGGCCATCTTAATAGAAGCGTGCCAACTATTATTGTAGGTGAATTCAACTAATGGCAAATGAACTTCCCAATCAGTTGACCAATCCAAAGCACAAGCTCTAAGCATGTCTTCTACAGTCTGTATAGTTCTCTCAGACTGACCATCCGTTTGGGGATGATAAGCTGTGCTAAAGTTGAGCTCAGTCCCCAAAGCCCTGTGAACTGCTTTCCAGAAATGTGACACGAAGCGACCATCTCGATCCGAAATAATGGTCTTTGGCGTCCCATGCAATCTGACTATCTCCGCAATAAATACTCGCGCCAATCTCCCGGATCCCCATGTATCTTTAATTCCCAGGAAATGCGCCGACTTGGTTAGTCGATCAATTACAACCCAAATCATGTTCATTCCCGTTCTAGTCCTTGGCATACTAGTAATGAAGTCCATCGAGATATCCTCCCACTTCCATTCAGGGATCGGAAGCGGCTTTAACATTCCGGCAGGTCGCTGATGTTCAATCTTAACCTGCTGACAAGTCAAACACTTCGAAACGTACTCTGATACGTCCTTCTTCATATTTCCCCACCAGAAGTTTTGCTTTAAATATTTATACATCTTACTACTGCCTGGGTGAATAGAATAGGGCGCGCTATGAGCTTCTTTCAAAATTGTCCGTCTCAAATCATCATCCTCGGGAACGCAAAGTCGACTCTGAAATCTCAGAACCCCATCGTCTTGTATCACGAATCCTGGGGCTTTTCCTTTCTTTACTTCGTCACATAATCGAAGGATCAGGGAATCGTTCAGTTGTTTAGACTTGATCTCCTCGACTAGTGATGAAGTGTGTTCCATCACATAAAGTTGCCCTTGGATTCCTGGTGCCCATACTTCAATCCCCTCGCGGATCAGTTCTCGTTGAATACTGGTTTGGGACGTAAGTGCTTCCAACACTCGAAGAGAAATAGGTTTACGGCTCAAAGCATCAGCTACTACGTTTGCTTTCCCCGGATGATAGAGAATCTCCAAGTCGTAATCCTTGATCAATTCCAGCCACCTTCTCTGCCTCATGTTTAACTCTTTCTGACTAAAAATGTACTTGAGGCTCTTATGATCTGTAAAGATCTGACAATGAGTGCCATATAAATAATGCCGCCAAATTTTCAAGGCAAAGACCACAACTGCTAGCTCCAGATCGTGAGTCGGGTAATTAACCTCATACGGTTTCAATTGCCGAGAAGCATAAGCAATCACTTTATCCTTCTGCATCAACACACAACCCAAACCCTGATTTGAAGCGTCGCTGTATACCATGAATCCATCAGTTCCCTCTGGCAACGCTAATATAGGTGCTGTCGTCAGCCTCCTCTTAAGTTCATCAAAACCAGCCTGGCACTTCTCATTCCACATGAACTTTTGAGTTTTCTGTAACAACTGGGTGAGAGGACGAGCAATTTTGGAAAATCCCTCTACAAAGCGGCGATAATATCCAGCAAGTCCTAAGAAGCTTCGGACTTCTTTCACGTTTTTAGGAGCTTCCCAATCCAAGATTGCTTCGACTTTCATCGGGTCCACCTGAACTCCGTCGGCTGATATCACATGCCCAAGGAAGGTTACTTCCTTAAGCCAGAACTCGCATTTTGAAAGTTTTGCATACAGCTGTTCCTTCCTCAAGGTGCTCAAAACCACACGTAAATGTTCAGCATGTTCCTCTGCGTCCTTCGAATATATCAAGATGTCGTCAATGAAGACGACCAAAAATTTATCCAAGTATTCCAAGAATACCCGATTCATCAATTGCATGAATACTGCAGGAGCATTGGTAAGTCCAAACGGCATCACTACGAATTCATAATGTCTGCATCGATCTCAAAGCGATTTCGTATATCCGATTCCTTAATTCTCAACTGGTGGTATCCTGATCGCAAGTCAATCTTCGAGAATACCCTTGCCCCTTGCAGTTGATCAAACAAGTCGTCAATCCGAGGTATAGGATACTTATTCTTGATCGTCATCTTGTTGAGCTCCCTGTAATCAATACACAGTCGGAGGGATCCGTCTTTCTTCCAGACAAAGAGAACGGGCGCTCCCCAAGGAGAAACGCTAGGTTGGATATAGCCCTTCTGTAACAATTCCTCCAGTCGCTTCTTGAGTTCATACATCTCGGTTGGCGCCATGCGGTATGGTGCTCTGGAAATAGGAGCTGCTCCAGGCTCTAGTTCGATAGTGAATTCCACTCCCCTCTGCGGAGGTAACCCAGGTAGTTCGTCAGGAAATACATCTGAGAACTCATTCACAACTGAAATAGACGAGAGCTCTACTCCTTCCTCTTTCCTCATGGCATAGCACCAAAGTCCGTGACATCCTGCTTGATAATTTCACGGCTTTCATTGCTTTGATCAATTTTCCCGAGCTTCCTGGTCTCCATCCTCGGAATAAGTGTTCAGATCCGTCATCAGCAATGATGGAAATAACTCTCTCTCGGTAATTCAGAACAGCTCCATAACGGTTGAGCTAATCATCTCCGAGAATTAAATCGTCACCGTAGATGTCAACTACAATGAGATTCGATGGCCACTCTCTTCCTTCTATAGATACTGGGAAATCCCTAAGTTCTAGTGTTCCCACAATTTTCTCTCCGCTCGGTAATCCCACAACATAAGGTTCACAATTATACAAGCACGAGATTTTCAAACGATTAACACAGTTCAAAGATATAAAAGAATGCGTAGCTCCCGAGTCGAACAAGACACTAACTGGTTGCAAAAGGATCTGAATCGTACCTGATGCAACAAATGTGTTCGATCATCGATTTCCTCATTTCATACAAAGCGGAGGAATGACTAAAGATCGGATGCCTCTTTCTTCCTAGCGTTCTGCTGCTGAAATCCACTTTGCTGCGTCTGGTTCACACTCGTCTCCTTCGGGACTGGAGCTGGAGTGCGAGTACCAAAAGATCGGGTCGCATTCCCACAAAATGTTGCGCGATGTCCTTCCTGTCCACACTCGAAACAGGTCACAGCAGGCGCGAAACAATCACGTCGAACATGTCCCGCCTTGCCAGCTTGTAACACTTCTTTCCTGCGCTCAAACAGTGCTGCCCGGAACTTCTTTCCACCTCGAGAAGGATGCGGAGGTCTCTGGATGAATGAAAAGAGGATCACTTGCGAGGTCCGCTACTCTTATCCTCCGTGAAGTTGCTGACACCTTCTCGCTTTGCTTCCGTCGCTTTCTCTACTGCTTCCTCCTTCATATCATAGGCCAACGCCTTGTCCTGATACTGTCGCAAGGTGGTACATTCAAATCCGGACATATACTGCTGAATTTCCGGATTCATTCGCATGTCAAAATGAAAAATCTTCTCCGCCTCGGTCCTGACCAAGTGGCGCACATAAGTCAGCTGGTGATTAAAAGTATTAATCACGTCCGTCACAGATACTTCCAAATTTTGTGGTGAGAAAAACTCCCGAACTCGGGCTTCTCTAACTGGGCGAGGACAATACTGCGCCTCCATCATCAATTTGAATTCCGTCCAGTCAACATTGTGCTCCTCCGGTCGAATGGCCTCCCACCAGTCGAAAGCCTCCCCACTCAAAAGATACTGGGCGACCGGAACCTTCCTATCGTTGGGACAGTTAATCCCTGCAAAAATCTTCTCTAATTCCTTCAGCCAGTGATCCCAAGAAAGCGTCTCAGCAGAACCGTCAAATTTCGGAGGGTGCAATTTAATCACTTCGGTAAGCCATCTATCTCCTCGATTTTCCACGTTATGCTGCTGTCTCATCGCCGTCTGCATGCGATCCACAACTTGAGCAAACTGGTTTATCTGGGCAACCACCTGCTGAAGCACTCCCGGCACGTTAGGATCTGCATTATTATTTGCCGATCCCTACTGTCCCCCGGAATGTGAATCCGTTCGACTAGTGGCTATCTCTGGGGTAGATACCGACTCTTCTTGCCTCGCATTACCACGTCCGCGTCCACGACCGCGTCCGCGTCCACGACCTCCTCTCAACATACTATAAACATAAATACTCAATATCCAGGACAAACTTTCTCAAAGTACGCCCATCAATGTTTACAAGACATGAATTGAATAAAACAGTAGTATTCGAGATTAGGAAACTTACAACCACAGTCCACTTGACGATGCTGGCTCAGCAGTGATGTTACGAACGACCAATAATCAAATAACGTAAACAGACCCAACTAACCCGACTGCCAAGATATCCATAAATCTTAGCTCTGATACCATATTCTGTAACACCCCGAGATATTCGGAATAATTACAGCGCCGTAAACCCTTTAGATAAGGATTTACAATGCTAAATTTAGAAGAAGTGTAAAAACAATACAATCGAACAACTGAAGTTCAAATACAGATTTGATTCAACCGATCAAATGAGTTAACTTATACAACCATATCGAATTGACTTTATTAAAATAGACGTACTTGAGTACTAAACGAACCAAGAAGACAAATCACAATAACAATAACATCAATCACATCACTGAGCCATTCCATCGTCCTGTCGGTACTGTGGTTGCCTCCCCGCTCCTCGGCTACCTGAACATCAAAACAATGTCCACCCCCGAAAGGGGTTAGCAAAACAATGCTAGTACAAGTATCGTCAAACAATAAATCATCAATGCATCATAAAGCATGCAAAACGGACTTCCGCCACCGGAATCCAACGATGCGAATCCTCACGATTCCATCAACACAATACAAGGGAATCCAGCGATCCAGCGCCCTCAGCATAGATCCCCATGATGATCCCGTCGGACCAACGCATGGTGGAAAACCCGTCCAACGATCCAGCGCCCTCAGCATAGATCCCCATGATGATCCCGTCGGACCAACGCATGGTGGACATTCGATCCAGCGCCCTCAGCATAGATCCTCATGACCCCCTCGGATCATTTATACCATAATCAATCAATTATGCATACACATATGCATTTCAATATGTTCATCAATATGAACAAACAACAACGAATATCACGAGAATTTTCATAAATACATATCATATTCAACAATATGAATAAAACCACAAGCATGATAAATCGAACTCGACATATGATACTTGCCTCGAAAATGGCAAGGACGAAACGCTTCAATGATCTCGACACACTCGAAGGCCGCCTCCTTCGATCAACGTAACAAGCTCGAGCCTTAACAAAAGGAATGATATACAAATCATCTCAAGTCGAACGATGGCCTAACAATTCGGTCTACGGCCGAAAATCTCAAAATAAACAATCTGCCTGGACTGCTTAGCGTGCGCTACGATTTCACGTAACGCGGCGCTAAGCCGCCTCGTTAGCGACGCTATCGTAAGACTAGCGTGCGCTAGCTACGAATCGGCAGTCAATCGGCCGATACATAACGACGCTACGACGCCTGCGGCGTTAACTGAACCCCGATAGCGCACGTTAACTCATATATGTTAGCGTGCGCTAACCCTGCATGGCAGAATACTGCTAACGGAAAAACTGGGTTGAAAGGTGGTGAATTCACGAATTCTATGTTGATACAACATGTCATCCTCAAGTATGTCATGCTAGAAAGGTTTGTGGAAGTTCCATGATCATGAGGTACAAATATACGGATAATCAACTCAACATCATATCTTATCTTCGATCTTCAAGAAATATTCTAAGTTCCGATTATTCCAAGTCCCAAAAACATATGATTTCTTAAGTAAAATATACGAACTAGGTAATCTCCGATTACTGATCATAAATCGATTTGAAAACGCTTAGGAGTCCATAAACTGAGATGGTTCAAAGGTTCATACGATAAATAGTGCCGATACGTCAAAAGTATCCTTCTAACATGTGATGACCGATCATAAATGAAATAACTGGCTATCAAAACATGATCAGACGTCCTTAAAAACATTACTAACATCGGTGAAGAATCACCTACCTCAAAGTAGTGAAGAACACGGAGGAAGTTGAAGCAATCCAACACCGAAAGCTTGAACACCAATCCCCAATGATATACGATCTTCAATCACGAACTAGGGTGTTGATATGAAGTGTTTAGGGTGAGGGAAGTTATGTTCTAAGTGTAAGAATTCGGGTAGTGGGAGAAGAAAGAACTGAAATCACGAATAGGATGCTGTCCTATTTATAATAAATGGCTATTAGTGCGCGCTAGACCCTGTTCGTAGCGTGCGCTAACGGCTCACTGACTAAACTGTACTCAGCACTTTAGCGTGCGCTACGCATATACCTGTAGCGTGCGCTAAGGCGTTGACTCGGCTTTTCCCCGAAAGCCGTCCAGATACATCCGACACGATCCGACAGGGGTCCCCCGGCCAGATCTCACCTACCGCACGTCTCAATCAAATTGACCATGCATAGCGTGCGCTAATGACCCTCTGTAGCGTGCGCTATGAATCTACGTTAGCGCACACTAAACATAGCCGGTAGCGTGCGCTACATGCGCAGATTTACAATCTTTAAATCACAACCACGAATTTAAACGCTCGATAACATCGGATTATGAAATACGGAAAATAATACTCAGATCAAGTACAATCATTACAATATCACAAGTTCCAATTACATAACAGAAATCTCGGGTATTACATACCTCAGGATACGCAATTCCACGACGAATCACGTCAGTCTAATCCGAGATCATATCAATACAACATACGGACATGGTCCTAACACAAGACCTACAAATGCATACTCACATGACAACGTCAATATGCTCACATCAATAAGAACAATGTATACTCATGGAAATCCGATGATCCAGCGCACACAGCATAGATAACAAGATGATCCTGATAGATCAACACGAGGTGGATAACCCATAATATAGATATGCACAACAACAACACATGGTTAATCCGATGATCCAGCACACACAACATAGATCTCAAGATGATCCTGATAGATCAACACGAGGTGGATAACCGATAATATACATATGCACAACAACAACATATGGTTAATCTGATGATCCAGCGCACACAACATAGATCCCAAGATGATCCCGTCAGACCAACACGAGGTGTAAAACCCATCTAACGATCCAGCGCACACAACATAGATACCCAAGATGATGCTGTCGGACCAGCACGAGGTGTACATACGACAACGATGCACAAATAAATGATAACAACAATACACAAATGCACGACAACAACAATACACGAATGTATCACAACATGATCGACACAAAATGACAAAAATGATTAGAGTATTTGCCCCGAGTCCTTTGAGAGCAATCTCGATGTCAAAAACCATCACCGATGATTATCCTCAATATTCGACGATCCAAAATATCACGGACGGTAGATAACTCATGTCTTTACCATAATGTATCCTCGATACCCAAGTATACCAATAACAAATGTAAATCATATACATTATGATTTAATTCACAAAATCATAAAACAACGTACAATCCCAAATCTCCAGAGTTCACAATTAAATTCATTGCTATACGAATTATAAACGAATGAAACTGAAACCATTCATTAAATATTATAAATTGAGCAAGTAATAACTTGCCTCGATACCGATACGATGATAGTGAAGCCGTCACTAATTTCCTTGCTTTCGTCTACAAGCTCCTCGGACTTGACCATGTAATTCACGAACATCCTCGAATTCGACCGCAACAACCTATTGTAATAATCGATAAACAACAAGTTCGATAACAATCAGTAATCAATATAGCCAATAAATCAAATTCAACGGTTCAACGATACCTCGATCATATTCAGTACCAAATAATCCAAAGTAATAAATACGAACTCATATCCACAATACAAACCGTAACTCGATAATCATAATTAACAATCAATATAACCGATCAACAAACCCAACGGTTCCGCAATATCCCGATTTAAACACAAATCCGAACAACCCAAATCAATCAATCACGAACCCATAACCATAATACGATTCCACGATCCGATAATCATATCAACAATCAATTCAACCAATAACAAGGGTCTTAACATTCTCAATTCCAACTTCAATCTCAACTACGAATTAACAAGGTTCCTCTTGGTCATACTCGTAAGTTCACAGTTAAATAATACGACAGACATAATCGACAATCCGAACTATCCAAATAGTTCAACACCATTGATAATCATGTTCTAAGATTTACCATAATCTTTCTGGGTTCATCCAAATTATCATGATTCATATTTCATCAAGAACATACGAAATCAACTACTATAATCAACATAATATTGGTTTTAATTATCAAATCCATGTTTATAAAAAAAACCCATTATATATCATATCAGATATTCCTCTTTGATATGATATATACCAAAAACACCAAGAGCATCATGATTCAATAATCATGATCATAACAAAGAACATACTGATAACATATATCATCATATTTTTCAACATACAATTCACATAACCTCAAGAATCACAACAACACCACCATAACAATCATCATACGAAGAAAATATAAACAACAACATCAAAATCCGAAATTAAAGAGAGGAGTTATCCAACATACTTCTTGAAGAAGAACCACAACAATCAAACACTTTAAGAAACATCAAGGATTCCAAACCTCAAACTTTTAATCGAACTATCCAGGTCTCAACCAAGGTAGAAGGGTCTGGAGTAGGCTTAGAAGTGAAGAGGGACGAAGTTTGGGAGAAAGATATCTGTTTCTTCTCGTGAATAAATGAAAGATTGATCCTTATTTTATAACCTGCACATATCATTACTTACGTTAACACCCAACACTAACATACGTAAGACCTACTAACGTATGCTACATGTCCTACATAGCATACATAATCAGCATCCAGAGCTCATTGCCTCATTTCGTTTGATGCCTTACATATATAAGGCCCATGCCATAACGTATGTAATACATATGTTGACTTGCTCCAGTAATATACCCCTTTAACATACGTAATGTATAGTCCATAACGTACGTAATCCTCGACATTGACTCGCCTGTCCACATCTGCACCGAAAGTTGCTGACACCGGGCCCACTCATCGATCATAGCTCAGACCCTACCTGATACGACCTTTATATACATTAACAAACCCACTTAACGCACGTAATCTCTGTGCACTTTACGCACGTTAACTATCCTTCTTAACGTACGTAAGCCTTGTGCATTAGCATACGCTAAGTCCTTACTTTAGCGTACGTTAATTAGGCTATACTCATCCAATTCCAACTGTTCTTGTCCATCGTCTCAACATATGGGATACGTATGCATGACATACTGAATACATATACTCATTCCAATAATATTCTCATACAATACGCCTGACACACAATATCTTCAAATGAAATTGTCAACCAAGTGCGACAATTATACCAGTACATATGTCTCAGTCCTTCAAGTATTTCATCACTACTATACATATTCCACACTGTGCAGTATAATTCGGATAAAATAACATTAAACGACTATAGTAGAAATTCAGGATATTACAATACCATGATAGAATTCTTTCTCCTCTAAGTGAACAGGTAAGTGTCTTATGCGATAGTGGAAAATGAGATCATAAGTTGTTGGCCAAAGCATTTAGAGATAGTTGTATTTGATACACGAGAGCTCGATAATCTCGATGTTCACTAATAAATGCATAGAGTCAAGTTACAATAGGGTTTGATATTATCGTGACTCTAAGACTTGATCCAGACATATGATTGAAGGGTTACATATATGGTATTCACAACGTAATGGTTTATGTAACGATCCCTATCATTTGTTCTCATTTGGGTCACGGTGTAGGCCATGGGACTAACTACGTGGTGCTAACACCCACTGGATCCTCCCAATGCTAACAGAGACGAACATACGAGTCGCGGCCTAGGAATTGACAATGGATTATTTTTAACGTATTCGCTATTGGCAAATATTGGACATTCGATGTCAAATTCAATTTATTAGATTAATTAAATTGGTCTCATGAATTAATAAATTACATGGCAATTAATTTTATTCATATTAATTCTTAGAAAAATTATATTTAATATCATTAATTAATTGGATTAATTAATTATATTAATATTAATGAACCAACACTATTTTTCTCACTCTTGGCCGCCACCTACCTTCCTCACGTGATGGTGAATATCATTTCTTGTCTTACGGTGAGATTATATGTAATACCCGGTTGTAATTCATTCATTATCATTCAAGATTTATCACCTATAATTTCCACTCAGTAATTTTCACTCATTAATAATCACTCATCATTCATGGTTCATTCAATTGTGTTCATCGTTGGCATTTTGTAACCGTGTATCAGTTACCGATCATCATTCATCTCCGTTTGTGGATCGAGACGAGAGTATCATCAATATCATCGGGAATATAGTCTCGTGTTGGAAGTATCTTCTATCACATGTTATTGAACTCATTTTTAATCATACGAGTATTGTACGTCGGATTTTCACCGTTTGTAACGAGTAGACGGAATTGTCGGATTTTTGTCACCTCCAAGAGCGAGTTACGGCCGTAAGGATTGTCGGATATGGCCGTAACAGGCGTTGGGTGATTTCAGGTCAGTATGGACGAACGGGACTTACGGCCGTAAGGATTTCGGCATACGGCCGTAAGTTGAGCATGTACGGCCGTAAGGCTTGGCCGGTTACGGTCGTACGTGTCCAGCAGGGTGCCCAGGCATTTTTTGGCCGAAGGCGAGTTACGGCCATAAGAAGGGAGGATACAGTCGTAAGTGGTATTCGTAAATTTCAGGTTTTGTCGGACGTATCGTCCGAGTTATGCCCGTAAGGTGTGTGGGTACGGCCGTAAGGATGTCGGCAGGTATTTTTAGACGAGGGCGAATTACGCCCGTAAGTTAGGAGCGGAAACGGCCGTAAGGCTGTCGGCAGGTTTTTAGACGAAGCCGAGTTACGGCCGTACGAGTTGGCCGGTTACGGACGTAAGGCCATTGACCTAGGATGTTACGGCCATAAGAAGGCCGAGTTACGGCCGTAACTTTCGGCAGTTTATAAGGATCTTGGACGGGACTTTTCCTCATTTTTCTTATTTCCTTCATCTTGTCCGAGAGAGAGAGCTTGAGGAATAGATCTTTCTTCATCAATCACTTGAATACTTGGTGTTCATCATCTTCATTCGTTTGGGGAGCTTGGATAGTCGATCTAACACGTTTTCATCGGATCGAAGTGTTTGGATCTTCAAAGGTAATATTCGTCAACATCTTGGATTTCGATTTTGTATTGAGATATGATGTTTTAGCCATTAAAATCATGTTGTATGAGGTGATGTACGCATGATTATGGATATGTATGATTATTCATTGGATTATTGAAGGATTATTCAAGAACACTTTGAATATTAAGTTGGATTTGGGGGATTTCAATTATTGTTGTTGAAATCACGAATTTGGATATTCATTTCGGATTATTGATCGTATTGAAGATGTTTTGTTAGTTTAAAACACTTCTTGGGGATTTAATGTTTGTATAATTGAGGATTGATTGTTAACAATCGGAGATTGGTCACAACGTGTTTGTTATAATGCCCCAATGAACTTGGTTTAGTCGTATCGATGTTTCGATGATGGTTATCATCATGTTTGATTCGTATGTTGAACGGGCTGTTCGAAATTGTGTTATTCAAGGTTGTTCGAGCGACCGACATCTCATTTAGGACGTTGTTCGTGGAAGGACATTTTTCATCGGTGTTGGGTAAGTTAATTCTTACTCGGTTAAAAGGACACTCATTCCTTTTTGTTGTTGTTCATTCATAATCATAATTCATTCATCATTGTATTAATCGTATTGAGACTTGTAATTGTCGAGTAATCACGTCATTCACAAGGAACGACGGTTCCAATCATTTCATTGAGCTATTAATCACTTCACTATTATTTTCATCTCGGTGAGTCGTTCTTGACTTTGTCGGATTATTATTCATTGATATTCATTATGGTCATTCTCGTTCATATGACCTTCTGAGTTCATATTGCGTAGCCGAGTGTGGATGTGTGGAATTTTTAGTCGAGCACGCGATGGTAATGTATTGGGATCGATACATTGGACTGTGCACACCGTAACAATTACCTCCGTGAGACTAATTAGGTACAAGGACGGGTGTGTTCGGTCACTCGTCTTGTACACTTGCACAGAACATTATGGGCGTACTATGATGCTCCTCTTCAGCGTAATTCATAACTAAGGATATTTCATAACTAAAGATATATCATGATTGTGTATTTTCAACCCTTGAGGATTGTTGTTCTGTGTAACTGACCCCGGTTGGGGATTTTGTTTTCAGGTCATGGCAAGGCAAAAGCAAGGGAATAGAACGTTGACAGCGAGGAGTCCCAGTGATACTAGTAGGGGCCCCCGATCTTTTCAGTCATTCATGTTGTTGTCATTTATTTTCCGCTGCAGATTTTCATCTGGATACTCCGTTTCATTCCGTGTTGTGTATTTTATCTTCATATAAAATATACTAGTATTCGGTATTGTCCTGGTGTGTTGTACTTAAACTCCTCACAGGAGTATTTGGTAATATAATGTGGTTCGGTACTACAATTATATTATTTAATTCATCAGTTTTCATTCGCCTGGTGGGTCCCAGTCGGGGATCCACGACACTGTAATATCCGCCTAATTTAGGGTGTTACAGAGTTGGTATCGGAGTGTGGTTTTGAATACTACCTTCCGAGTCATGTCTCATTTGAAATAATCGTCATCAGATTAGTATCATTGGACTTTCACGTCACGTGTGACCTGTGCAAATGCCGAGCCCATTAGACCAAAAGAACTGTAAGACTTCTAACGCCATGGTATAATTTCTGGCAATAATCATTCATTCATAATTCATCAGTTAACAATTCTCAAACATCATTTTCATTTGATCAGGACGATCATGTTAACTCATTAATCACTCAATTCATTTCATTAATCAGTTGTTGATCTGGAAGATCATATCATTAATCTTGTTAAATTGTTCAAGATAATCATATCAAGAATTTCATCAGATAATCATGTCACCTCAGTTAATCATTCATGTAATCACTGTGTTAGAGCACGTATGCTCATTTTCATCATTTCATGACGTAAATCATAATGCGGTACTCATACGAGATCTACGATTATCATGCGACCTTCCTACTTCAGTATGGAGAGAGCTGTCAGGGGATACACGGGGAGAGGTCGCGGTGTGGGCCAAAACCCGGGAAATAATCACTCGCTGTCAGGAAATCGTTCCCAGGACTCGGCTCGATCAGAAGATGTTCGGGTTGATCTACTCAATTTTTATGCAGGTCATGATGACTCATATGCAATTGCTTAATCATCATTGCGCCACTCTGGCCGAATTAATTGAGAGAACTCTCCCGTATGATCCTGCTGCTAAGAAAATTGCTGAGCTACAACCTTCATCTGTCAGCAAGAAATCAACGAAGCGTAATCAGTCTGAAGGCGGTCAGTCAGCTTTCAAGAAGCCTCGTACGGGCCCTAACATTTCTGAGCGACCTCCTACGGCGCCTAATCGTGCGGGATCTCAGTCCCGAGCGGCCAGTTCGGCCATCACCTGTTTCAACTGTGGAGCGCCGGGTCATTACAGCACTAAGTGTCTGAAACCGTCTATCACGTGCCATAATTGTGGGATTGTTGGGCATAAGGCCCGTTATTGCCAAAGGGACTCCAAGCCGACTCCGGTGGCATCTCAGGCCCCGAAGCAATCAGCGATTCAGAATCAGGCTGCTCTGTCCGCGTCGTTTAAGATGACGGAAGCGAATAAAGACGGAGCACATATTTATCAGACGGGAGCGTCCGGTTCGGGGGCCGGCAAGTCCCAAATTCACGCGAGGAAGAGGACCGACGATCCGGTGACCCGAATGACCTCAGGTATACTCGCAATATTATCTCAACCTGTGTGTACCCTTTTTGATACTGGTGCATCGCATTCATTCATTTCCGAATCATGTTTCTATAGACTTAATTTGGATAGTCCTGTGGATTGTGGACCTTATATCATTGGTCTACCTGACGGTAGAAGAATTTTCGGAAATCATGCCGAATTAAGCTTAATGACCACAATTGGTTGGCGAACCTCATCGTGGTGGATTTATCTAAGGACGATGTAAAATTGGGTATTAGTTGGATGGATCGTCATGATACCATCCTCAGTGTTCGTAAGCACTTGGTCACTATCATTTCATTCGTTGGAGCCGAGTGTGTATTTCAGGGAGGTAATACCCGTTGTTCCAGATGAATTATTAATATGATGGAGACAGTGAAATTACTCAATCGAGGTGTTCAATCATTCATTGTATCATTTTCATCGATTGGCCGTTCTAAGGCAATCGAGGTGTTCAATCATTCATTGTATCATTTTCATCGATTGGCCGTTCTAAGGCAATCGAGGTTTTCAATCATTCATTGTATCATTTTCATCGATTGGCCGTTCTAATGCAATCGAGGTGTTCAGTCATTCACTGTATCATTATCATCGATTGACCGTTCTAGGGCAATCGAGGCATTCAATCATTCGTGGTATCATTGTTATCGATTGACGATGTACTCCCAGACGAGCTACCTAGTTTACCTCCACCGAGGGATGTGGAATTCACAATAGAGTTGGATCCCGGTACGCCCCCGTTATCGAAGGCACTATACCGGATGGCCCCGGTCGAAATGCAGGAGTTGAAGATTCAACTTGAGGAAATGGTCGAGAAAGGTTATCTCTGACCGAGTGCGTCCCCGTGGGAAGCACCAGTGTTATCTGTCAAGGAGAAGTACGGTTCGTTTAGTGTGTGTATTAATTATCTGGAGTTGAACAGGATGATGATCAAGATTAGTATCCTCTACCCCGTATTGATGATCTCTTAGATCAACTTCAGGGAACTTCAGTATTTTTCCGAGATCGACTTAAGATCTGGATATCATCAGTTGCAAATTCGAGAGTCGGATATCGCGAGGACGGCGTTTCAAACACGCTATGGTCATTATGAGTACGTGGTAATGCCATTTGTGTTACCTAATGTGTCTGCGGTATTCATGGAATCAATGGATCGGGTTTTCATCGACTTTTGGGATCAGTGTGTGGTTTTCTTCAGTGATGATATTTTAATTTATTCTCGTGACCAGGAAGAACACGAGTTTCACCTTCATCAGGTTCTCGACGTGTTGAAACGTGAGTAACTCTATGGAAAGTTTTCCGAATGTGAGTTCTGGATGTCCGAAGTGTCGTTTCTCGGGCATGCATTTTCATCAGACGGTGTACGTGTCAATCCTCAGAAGACGGAGGCTATACGAGGTTGGTTACCTCCGAAGAACGTTAAGGAAATCCAAAGCTTTCTCGGATTAGCCGGTTACCATCGGCGAATTGTGGAAGGATTTTCTAAAATCGCTCAATCAATGACGAACCTTGTGCGAAAGGATAAGAAATACACGTGGTCCGACGCATGTCAACGGAGTTTTGAGGAACTCAAGAGCCGGTTAATTTCAGCACCTGTACTTTCCTTGCCTCAAGGGACGGAAGGATTCGTGGTTTATAGTGACGCGTCCGGACACGGTCTCGGATGTGTATTAATGCATAATGGGAAGGTTATTGCCTATGCTTCACGGCAATTGAGACCTTACGGGGTTAATTAACCGACCCATGACCTGGAGTTAGCAGCCGTGGTTTTCGCGTTAAAGATTTGGCGTCATTACCTTTATGGCGTCAGCTGCCAGATATTCACCGATCACAAGAGTTTGGAATATATATTTACTCAGAAGGAGTTAAATATGCGACAAAGACGGTGGTGGGAACTAATCAAAGATTATGATATTGAGATCCTGTACCACCCGGGTAAGCCAAACGTGGTTGCCGATGCCTTGAGTCGTAGGTCCGTTCAGGAGTAAATACTTGCTCATTTAACAGTTCAGAAGGATCTCCAGTAGGAATTCCTTAGACCCGAGATCGAGGTCTGGCTTCAGCGAGTGCAAGGGCAACTTCGCATGTTAGAGATTTCATCGCCACTTGAGGAGGGAATCAGAGTGAATCAGGGTTCAGACCCATCATAGTTGCGCATCCATGAGGATGTGGCTCAGGGGAAGTCCCTGGATTTGTGGTCCACGAGGATGGGCTATTGCGGTTCAAGAATCGGTGGTGCGTACCGGCGAATGATGAGTTGAAAAACTCGATTTTGAGAGAATCTCATGCCACCCCTTATTCCGTTCATCCGGGGTCTAGCAAGATGTATAAGGACTTGAAACAAAATTACCGGTGGAGTAATATGAAGCGAGAAGTCGCAGAATTTGTTTCGAGATGCTTAACCTGTCAACAAGTCAAGATTGAACATCAGCTACTGGCGGGTATGCTGAAACCTCTTCCTATTCCAGAGTAGAAGTGGGAAGACATTTCTATGGATTTCATCACGAGTTTGCCGATGAGTCATCGTGGCATGAATACAATCTGGGTAATTATAGACCGTTTGACTAAATCGGCTCATTTCCTTGAGATTAAGGATACGTGGGGTCCCGAGAGACTTGCACAATTGTTCATCAAAGAGATAGTGAGACTGCACGGTACTCCTACGAGTATCGTTTCCAATCGTGACGGACGATTCGTGTCTTATTTTTGGAAATCAGTTCATCGTGCTATGGGAACTCAGCTTAATCTCAGTACTGCTTTTTATCCTTAGTCCGACGGACAATCAGAGAGGACTATTCAGACATTAG
Source organism: Orobanche coerulescens (assembly GCA_033398695.1). Classification (NCBI taxonomy): domain Eukaryota; kingdom Viridiplantae; phylum Streptophyta; class Magnoliopsida; order Lamiales; family Orobanchaceae; genus Orobanche; species Orobanche coerulescens. The sequence goes on along the minus strand of CM065804.1, from coordinate 96,556,082 downwards.
AGGATATGTTGAGGGCATGCGTCCTCGATTGGAAGGACGATTGGGAAGCCCAATTACCGTTGTTTGAGTTCACGTACAATAATAGCTGGCATGCTTCGATTAAGATGGCACCTTACGAGGCCTTGTACGGTCGTCGTTGTCAATCTCCTTTGTGTTGGGATGACTTATCAGAGTCAATAGGCACCGAGCCCGATATGCTTATAGCCGCCCGTGAGAAGGTAGCTTTGATCAGGAGTCGTCTGTTGACCGCTCAGAGTCAACAGAAATCATATGCAGATAATCGTCGTCAATCACTAGAATTCGAGACAGGTGACCACGTGTTGGTCAAGGTATCCCCGAGTCGAGGTAATTTCCATTTCGGAAGACGGGGAAAATTGAGTCCGAAATTCATTAGACCGTTTGAGATTTTGGATCGAGTAGGCGAGTTAGCTTATCGATTGGCTTTACCTTCGGCGTTGAGCCGAATTCATATTGTGTTTCATGTCTCTCAGTTGCGGAAGTATGTTGCCGACCCGAGTCACATATTTCAGTTCGGCGGAATCGAGATCGCGGATGATCATTCGTATGAGGAGCATCCTATACGAGTTTTAGAGCGGAGAATCAAATAGTTGAGGAACGAGACGATTACTTTTGTCAGGATTCAGTGGTCTAGACACGGAATCGAAGAGGCTACTTGGGAAGTCGAGCATAGTATGCGGGAAAGTTATTCCGAGTTGTTTGACTCTTAGTTTCGAGGACGAAACTCTTTTTAAGAGGGGGAGTATGTAATACCCGGTTGTAATTCATTCATTATCACACAGTATTTATCAGTCTATAATTGTCACTCAGTAATTTTCACTAATTAATAATCACTCATCATTCATGGTTCATTCAATTGTGTTCATCGTTGGCATTTTGTAACCGTGAATCAGTTACCGATCATCATTCATCTCCGTTTGTGGATCGAGACGAGAGTATCATCAATATCATCGGGAATATAGTCTCGTGTTGGAGGTATCATCTATCACGTGTTATTGAACTCATTTTCAATCATACGAGTATTGTACATCGGATTTTCACCGTTTGTAACGAGTAGACGGAGTTGTCGGATTTTTGTCACCTCCAGGAGCGAGTTACGGCCGTAAGGATTGTCGGATACGGCCGTAACAGGCGTTGGGTGATTTCAGGTCAGTATGGACGAACGGGACTTACGGCTGTAAGGATTTCGGCATACGGCCGTAAGTTGAGCAGGTACGACCGTAAGGCTTGGCCGGTTACGGTCGTATGTGTCCAGCAGGGTGCCCAGGCATTTTTTGGCCGAAGGCGAGTTACGGCCGTAAGAAGGGTGGATACGGCCGTAAGTGGTATTCGTAAATTTCAGGTTTTGTCGGACGAGAGGGACTTACGACCGTAAGGGTTGGGGCATATGGCCGTAAGACGAGGAAGGTACGGCCGTAAGGCTTGGCCGGATATGGCCGTACATTATAGGTAGGGTGCCTGGTCATTTTCTACGAAGGGGGCTTACGCCCGTATGTTTGGCCGGATACGGCCGTATCGTCCGAGTTACGCCCGTAAGGTGTGCGGGTACGACCGTAAGGATGTCGGCAGGTGTTTTTAGACGAGGGCGAGTTACGCCCGTAAGTCAGGATCGGATACGGCCGTAAGGCTGTCGGCAGGTTTTTAGACGAAGCCGAGTTACGACCGTATGAGTTGGCCGGTTACGGCCGTAAGGCCGTTGACCTGGGATGTTATGGCCGTAAGAAGATCGAGTTACGGCCGTAACTTCCAGCAGTTTATAAGGATCTTGGACGGAACTTTTCCTCATTTTTCTCATTTCCTTTATCTTGTCCGAGAGAGAGAGCTTGAGGAATAGATCTTTCTTCATAAATCACTTGAATACTTGGTGTTCATCATCTTAATTCGTTTGGGGAGCTTGGATAGTCAATCTAACACGTTTTCATCGGATCGAAGTGTTTGGATCTTCAAAGGTAATATTCGTCAACATCTTGGATTTCGATTTTGTATTGAGATATGATGTTTTAGCCATTAAAATCATGTTGTATGAGGTGACGTACGAATGATTATGGATATGTATGATTATTCATTGGATTATTGAAGGATTATTCAAGATCACTTTGAATATTAAGTTGGATTTGGGGGATTTCGATTATTGTTGTTGAAATCACGAATTTGGATATTCATTTCGGATTATTGATCGTATTGAAGATGTTTTGTTGGTTTAAAACACTTCTTGGGGATTTAATGTTTGTATAATTGAGGATTGATTGTTAACAATCAGAGATTGGTCACAACGTGTTTGTTATAATGCCCCAATGAACTTGGTTTAGTCGTATCGACGTTTCGATGTTGGTTATCATCATGTTTGATTCGTATGTTGAACGGGCTATTCGAAATTGTGTTATTCAAGGTTGTTCGAGCGACCGACATCTCATTTAGGACGTTGTTCGTGGAAGGACATTCTTCATCGGTGTTGGGTAAGTTAATTATTACTCGGTTAAAAGGACACTCATTCCTTTTTGTTGTTGTTCATTCATAATCATAATTCATTCATCATTGTATTAATCGTATTGAGACTTGTAATTGTCAAGTAATCACTTCATTCACAAGGAACGACGGTTCCAACCATTTCATTGATCTATCAATCACTTCACTATTATTTTCATCTCGGTGAGTCGTTCTTGACTTTGTCGGATTATTATTCATTGTTATTCATTATGGTCATTCTCGTTCATATGACCTTCTGAGTTCATATTGCGTGGCCGGGTGCGGATGTGTGGAATTTTTAGTCGAGCACGCGATGGTCATGTATTGGGATCGATACATTGGACTGTGCACACGGTAACGATTACCTCCGTGAGACTAATCAGGTACAAGGACGGGTGTGTCCGGTCATTCGTCTTATACACTTGCACAGAACATTATGGGCGTACTATGATGCTCCTCTTTAGCGTAATTCATAACTAAGGATATTTCATAACTAAAGATATATCATGATTTTGTATTTTCAACCCTTGAGGATTGTTGTTACGTAATGCACTTTACCGGGATTTTGTTTTCAGGTCATGGCAAGGCAAAAGCACGGGAATAGAACGTTGACGGCGAGGAGTCCCAGTGATACTAGTAGGGGGCCCCGATCTTTTCAGTCATTCATGTTGTTGTCATTTATTTTCCGCTGCAGATTTTCATTTGGATACTCCGTTTCATTCAGTGTTGTGTATTTTATCTTCATATAAAATATACTAGTATTCGGCATTGTCCTGGTGTGTTGTACTTAAACTCCTCATCAGAGTATTTGGTAATATAATGTGGTTCGGTACTACAATTATATTATTTAATTCATCAGTTTTCATTCGCCTGGTGGGTCCTAGTCGGGGATCCACGGCACTGTAATATCCGCATAATTTGGGGTGTTACATTATATTTGATTTGTGGGGTCTTTCATTATAGAATTGGTGTATATTAAAATGAAATGTTTTTGGTGTGTAGTGAAGGATTTTTTGACTTATATATCTTCATTATCATCATCCTTTACATTAAAACACCACCTCATTCTTATAGCAAAAGGCGAAATCCCTCGCCCCCAGGGCTCCACCCCCCGGCCCGATAGGGATTGGTGGAGGAATTAATCATGAACACCACCTCATTCTTGATTCTTGGCCGTGCGCTAGAGATAAGGAGAGAGATAAAGATTTCTCACGTTGTATGCTCATTTTGAAGTGTATTTTTAGGGAAAAATATATTTAAAAAATACTTACAATTTGTCAAATAAATAAAGGCTAATTCTATCTACTTCTAGCCGTATTCTTCAAGAATAAGGAGATAGAAAATATTCCGGTCATCTTCCGATGCGTGATATGTAGAGGCGCGTATTGTTCTATATTGATTTATTATACTCGTATATACGATGCTAAATCCTGAGCACCAAAAACACCGTGCCTCTACGTATCACGCGTCAGAAGATAACCGAAAATTTTCTATCAATTTATTCTCGAACAATACGGCTAGAAGTAGATAGAATTAGCTTATAATTATTCTTATAAATACTCTAAGTATTCTATAAATAATATTTTTCCTTAAAATTAAGCTTAGAACACAAGTGTAAAAACAGAAAAATATCTCCATTCCTCTCTTATTGCTCTCGACAAAAATAACACTTTAGCCAACGACTAGCTGGAGAACGACCAACGGTCGGCCGGCATTATCGGCTAAAGTCATCAAGTTTAGCCGAAGGCTTACTTATTGTCGGCTAAAGTAGTTTAGCCGACGACTTTGCTTTTTGTCGTCGTCTAAAGTCCAGCTAGTCGTCGACTAAAGTTTTGTAGTTTAGCCGATGACTACGAGACTTTAGCCAACAACTTTTTAATGTTTAGCCGCCTTCTAGTATACTTTAGCCTATGACCATCCGTCGGTTAAAGTCTTACAAGTTTATTTATGCAGAATATATCACCATATAACACTTCAAAACATCATTTACAACACATTCGGAAATTACAAAACAAGAACACGAAAAACAACAATTTTCTCTGGTTTGATCATTCAAGAAATCATAGGGAAGTATGTTTATTGAATTTTAATATCAATTATAATTATATTATGCATATAATATATCTATTTGGATGATTATGAACATGTTTAAGAATTAGTTCATTTTCTCGAATATTTCTTAGTGTATGTAACACACACACACACACACATATATATATATATATATATATATATATATGTGTGTGTGTGTGTGTGTGTGTGTATGGATTTGACATCTTGAATTCGAGCTATGATTATTGTAATCGTAATTTTTGTATGTTCTTGATAAATACAATGTATAATATTGTTGTTATTTTTGTTATAGGATGGAAAAAAGTTGGATTGGTCTGCAAAAATGGGATCCAAGGGTCATAGATGGAATGCGAGGGTTTATTCGATTTGTGAAGGAGCATGATAGTGATAGTATGATTCATTACTGTCCATGCAGTAAGTGTAAATATCGCAGCGATATGTACCATTTTACACTTGATGTCGTATGGGAGCATTTGAAAAGGAATGGATTTTGGGATAAATACACATGTTGGATTTACCACGGTGAAAGATCAAATTCAATTATTCCCCATGATCATGGACAGTACAGTGGTATCACATCCAATGACCCCACAAGAAGGTTGATTGACGACGTGTTTGGTTATTACGGGATGGACGTGTCGGCTGAAGGTCAAGAATACCATATAGCTGATCAACCAGACATCCAAATGCCTACATTGATACCTGTTAACACTATTTATGTTGATAGATACAACAAGTTAATCCAGCTCCAACAGACTCTTATTTATGTTGGGTATCACACGAGAGTTCTTGATAGTGTCATAGAGTCTATGAGAGTCAAGGTGGAGAACAAAACCTCGATTAAAGCTGTGGATGATTATTTAGAACTTACAGGGAAAATTCTCCCAGAAGGTCATCATCTTCCTAGTAATCACAGTAAAATGAGACGTATCCTGAAAGGTCTTGTGCTATCGTACATCAAGATCCACGTATGCATATATGATTGTGCTTTATTTTGGAGAAAGCCTAATGAAGACCTAAAGAGATGTCCGGTATGTGACACAGAGAGGTATAAGTTCACTCCTTCTGGTAAAGAGAAAGCTATGAAGGTTCTTTGGTATTTCCCTCTGAAGGATAGATTGGAAAGGCTTTTTATGTCTCCTTACACAGCCAAGGCAATGAGATGGCACGCCAAGCCTCGTGTGACTGACGAGGATATTATGATACACCCTTCTGATGGAGAGGCTTAGAAGCATATAGATATGGAGTTTCTAGGGTTTGCATCAGGTGTCCGAAATGTAAGACTCGGACTTGCATCTGATGGATTCAACCATTTTGGCAACACGAGTCTTTCGTATAGTATATGGTCGGTGGTAATGGTTCCTTACAACCTTCCTCCATGGATGTGCATGCAGAAGAAATACAATATGTTGACTCTTTTAGTACCTGGCCCTGGGTATCCAAAAAAGTGTATTGATGTTTATTTGAGACCTTTGATAGAGGAGCTGAAGTTGTTGTGGGAGCAAGGTCATCCGACGTATGACAGTTACTCACATGAGATGTTATACTTACGTTCTATGTGTACCGGTACCATCAATGATTTTCCTGCATACGAGATGCTGTCCGGATATGTTATTAGTGGATATAGAGGATGTCCAGTGTGCTTGAATGCAGACTGCACAAGGTATCATTGTCAGAAGGTTATCAGAATGGGTCACCGTATATAGCTTGAGAGGATGCATGTCAGGCGTTCGGATGCTACAGCATTTGATGGGACTGAAGAGGTTGGTGATCCACCACGGGAGTGAACTGGTGAGGATATTTTGGCCATGCTGAATGAGTATGATTATGGGCAGTTGAGCAACCATCCTGATATAGTAGTGGCAACTCCTGAAAGACCGGATAGGTATAAGTACTTCTCCCACAAAAGTATTTTCTGGGATCTACCTTATTGGAGTAAGTTCTTGGTTAGTAAGTACCTATATGTGATGCACATAGAAAAAGTGTTTGTGAAAGTGTTGTCGGTACAGTATTATGTTGGGAAGGGAAGACTAAAGACGGCCCTAAGACACGCATTGGTTTAAAAGAAATGAAAATTAGAAAAGATCTATAGTTGAAGGAAGAGAAGGGAAAACACAAAATGTCGAAAGCTGCTTACACCATCACCCCTGAGCAAAAGGCTGAGATTTTTTCATGGATGAAGTCTGCTAGGTATCCCACAGGATATGCTGGAAATATAGGAAGGCGTGTTAACTTTAAGGAGAACAAGTTAAGTGGACTGAATAGCCATGATTGTCTATCCTCTTACAACACTTGTTTCCTGTGTTTATTCGACCATACTTGTCCGAACAGGTGGTCGAGCCTTCTGTATCATTGTCCAGCTTTTTTGAAAAGTTATGCACTAGGGAAGTAAGGAAGTCAGATCTACGGCTCATGCAAAAGGAGATCATTTATATATTATGAAAATTTGAGAGGATCTTCCCATCAAATTTTTTTGATCTCATGCCTCACCTCATTATCCATCTCCCTCGCTAAGTTTTACTAACATGCCCGGTCTACTACACGTCGATGTTTCCAATATAAAGGCAACTTGGTGAGTACAAGGACACTGTGACAAATAAGTATGCACCAGAAGGATGTATAGACGAAGCATATCTTGCATGGGAGTGTGCAACATATACCAAGTTCTATTTAGGCACGATGGATCCCACACCCGACCCTATGTCAACCTTACCAGTGCAATTTAATCTCTCCATCATCCCCAGCGAAGTTGAAGTTCAAGGAAGATTACCTGATAGTCATTCACAACCTTACGAGCTAGGAATTGCACATTGGTGGATATTGCTTAACTATCCAGAAGTTCAATAATGGAAAGACATTCACCTTTCATGTGTTGCTGTGAATGGAGACATTAGATTCCATAATGAAGCATTTACTGATTATTTCGGATAATGGGTAAGTGTATAATTACTGTTTACTTAATTTGATTACATAATTTACTTAATTACGACATTCGCCTTAATTAATATCCAGATGACGAACATACAAAGTGATGGCCACCCGATGTGGTCACGTGAGTTGATGCTTCTTTCGACGAAGCCTGTTATATCTAGAGTTTATTCAATGGCGAAAGTAAATGGTGTGACATTTGTATGTATTGACAGAGATCAAAGAAGGAAGTGTCAAAATTCAGGGGTTATGATTGACGGTGGATATTACGGTTGTAACACACACCAAATCTCATAAGGGACATTACAGGCCGTAGAACCTTCACAAGGTCTACCAGGCTAACACATGACACATAATACACGAAAGAAATCCCATAAGACACATTAAGAATAATAAGTAGGGTCGTGGCCTCGGCCAAAACGATTTAGCTCAATTTTAGTAAACAGAAAGTAAAATGAATTTATTGCCCACGCAGGGGACCTCAACGACATCATTAAACCATAACACGTTCACACGACTACTTCAACAAACAAACAATAAACAAAGTATAACAAGGTAAGTGACATAGACTCGAGCCTCATCATCATACTGGTCCATCCTTTACATGCACATCCCGTTCCGGCTCCTCAGCTCGCCCAATACCTGAAATGCATAAAACGCATTCCCCCCATTTAAGGAGTTAGCATTCGAATAGCTAGTGCAAGTACACAATTACACTACATTGTATATCAATGATTCAACACAGTCATCTCATTTAGAAAGCCGTTGAAAATCATATTTCCGAATATCACATTTACGTTAAACATCATTTTCTTAAACATCACAACAACTCATTGCATCTCACTAACATCCATACTTGGTAACCTGTGACCGTACCCATTAGTATCGACCCCCAGAGGCCCCGTCGGACCGTCCCTGGGTGAGAAACCACTTCCGCCACCGTACCCATTAGTATCAGCCCCCAGAGATCCTGTCGAACTATCCTTGGTAGGAAGAACATCAACACACACACGATCTCACAGTTCATAATCATATCAAGGTTGTAACACACATAACGAAATATAATACATGTACTTGCCTTGAATAATACGATGCAAAGGAACTGTGAACGGAGAGGCTATGATCCAAACTCACTCCAAGGGTTCACTCCTAGCACACAATGATATACAATTAACTATAACACTACGGAATCAAAAGGGTTATCCTAGATTCTACCCCTTTGGAAGGATTTGCCGAACACTACGAGTGAAAAATGGGTCGCAATTGATTAACGATGGAATAACGGAACTTCAGTCCATAAAACCACAAGGAAAACTAAGGATTACGAGCATACTGTAGAAATTTAACAACAATCAAAGCTAATTTGGTTCAGATATATGAAATCACCTTAAAATCCCCAAAATCCCAAAAACTAGGGTTCTACGAAGAATACCTTGATTCAGACGGTGGAATACAATTAGGTGCTGATAAATTCACACAAGAAACCCTAGGATAGAAATAGATGACGATATCTGACTGAGATCGACCTTTTTAGCCTGTATTCGCCGCGGTTCGCCGAAGGACTGGGAAAAGGATGGAAAAATGACAAATTAACTATTGTTGTCCTATTATACTAGACAGACTTAGCGGGCGCTACACAATGCATAGCGTGCGCTAACGGTGTGCAGAATACTAGTCCAGAAAGAAGTCAGAGGCTTCTGTCCTCCCGTTAGCGTATGCTGCCACCAGCTTAGCGTGCGCTAAGGTTAGCAATTAGCGTACGTTAACAGATAGTTAGCGTACGCTACTCCGGTTGGGCCGTAAATACCGAACCTTCGTCGATCCCAGAGTACTCTGCCCAGATGCATTAGCGTACGCAATTATATAAGTCTAGCGTGCGCTAGATATACCCTCATAGCGCGCGCTACGGATATAACATTAGCGTGCACTAACTGTTCCTATATAGAATCTGCACCCGACTCGAAAGGCATGAGACTCGATAGATACCAGCGAACAACGAGACATAAAAAGAAAACAACAACATCCAATCACCATGTCCATATCCGTATGTACGATTCCAACCATACAACGGGATGGACAACAATTCTTAAAGGTGATACCCAAAACTATAATAAATTATAAAACAGCCCAAACTCTCGAGAATCATAACTCGAGGCCAATTAACAATATCCAAAAGTTGTAACAACTCTAGAAATATTAAAAGAACTCACCGACGAAATGAAATGTGGATTTAGGATGAGATTTATGAAAATCGAGTCTAAACGTAGGAAAGTTACCCAATAATCGAAATCTTGTAAAAACAACTTCGAAACTCATTCGGATGGCCATGAACACAGAATAGAAGAACTTCAGAATATCAAACCACATACAAGCGAGTCGTCCGAAATGAAAATGCACTAAAAATAGAAATCACTAAAAATAGAAAGTGTGGATATTACAATGGTGTTCTTCTCGAAGTAGTGGAACTAATTTATGGAGAAGGCTTGATAGTTTACTTGTTCAAGTGTAGGTGGTTTGATACAAATCCTCAAATCGAAAAGGAGGATAATTATGGACTATTATCTGTTGATACTTCTACAAGTTGGTATGAAGGTGATCCTTTTGTTTTTCCAACATCTGCTAAACCAATTTACTACCTCGATGACTTGGTAAAAAAAGGAGCATGGAAGATCGTAAATCATGTGGCTACGAGAAATATATATAGTGCGGCTACACTTGGACAAGCAGTCGATACGGATGACAATGAGGCATATCAAGAGCCGGATACAACTAATATTCCACCATCCTCCACAATACTACTGTATAATGTTGTAGAAGGTCGAGTGGTTCGGATACATGGTGGAGAACGTGGGTTCATTGATGAAGGTACAGATGAATTACGTGCAGACTCTGATGAAGATGATGAGGAGGAGTTCAGACATATGCTGCTAGTTATCAACTCCGACACAGAGACAGAGTCAAGTGGTGATTCTGACTACGAACCTTAGAAGGACATATCATTTGTAAAACTTCCTTAAATATTCATTGTTGTGTTCCGCTCGAACGAATCGAAAAAGTGATATTATTACTTGATTTTTTTATTTTGTTATATTCATTGTTCCATTAATGATTTTCTCCAATATAAACTATTATATACATATATATAATAAAACAAGAATAAAATGTTATATAAAATACAGATATATAATCATATTATATATATTTATTTATAATGAAATTCAAATATATAAAATATTATTATATAAAAACATGTTTAAATACATAAAATATTATTATATAAAAACTGTATAAATATAAAGATATATAAATGTGAATATTTATATTTAAATTCAAATATATAAAATATTATTATATATTAGATATGTATAAATATAAAAACTAGGTTAAAATGTATGAAGGATAAACATGACCCAGTGGAAAAATGCCATATTGCTTATATAAATGGCGCGGGATCGAACCCCGGCAGCCACTGGGTCATGTTTTTTTTTTAGGGGATTAAGCATAGCCGACGGCTGTCGTCGGCTAAAGTCCCAGGTATAACCGACAGCAGCCTGGTCGTCGGCTAAAGTGTAGCACCCGTGTCGTTTGTAATACCCGAATTTTCAGTATAAATTTTTCGTGTTATTTTATCTGAGATATACTGCATAGCTTGGTGTCTATACAGTATGGATAAAATAAATTGAAGACTGAGACAGCTGTATTTGTATAATTGTCGTACTTGGTCGATGATTGTATATGAGGATATCGTGTATCAAAGGTATCGTATGAGAATATTTTCAGGATAAGTATATGTATTCAGTATGTGAGTATACGTATCCAGTATGTCGAGACGGACATGAACAGTTGGATTTTTGGCCAAGTACAGAAGGCCATTACGTACGCTAAGCTTAAGGACTTACGTACACTAAACTGGTAAGCATAACGTATGTTATGTGTTATGCATTATGTACGTTATCAGTTGAATCGGACATAATCCATGTTGTGGCCGACAGTGGGCCCCTGGTCAGCAGCTTTCGGCGCGGATGTGGACAGGTGAGTCAATGGATGGTTTAACGTACGCTATGTAGATGGTGTTATGTACGTTAATAGTGTATGAAGATTACGTATGTTATACCCATTGTATTACGTACGTAATAGTATCAGTTGTTAAGAGCAGTTGTTTCTGGATTGCGGATAACGCACGCTAGTTTTAGGTGATTACGTACGCTAATGGATTGTTACGTACGTAAAGAGTGGACATTACATATGTAAACTGACATACTGTAGTAAGTCAACTCCTGTATTACGTACGCTATGGCATGGGCCTTACGTACGTAATCGTGTTATGGAATTAAGACAGGAGACTCTGGACCATTGTTACATACGCTATCAAGAACAGATAACGTGCATAAAGGTGTGTTACGTACGTTAACTTATGCATGTTACTTACATAACGATCTAAGAGTTTATATATGTGGGATGCCTATCACTTCGTTTTTCTTCAGAACATCACTTCGTTTTACGCCTTCAACACTCAGAGAGAGCATTTTGGTCCTTCTAAGTTGATTATGAGCTTGAGGGCATGGATTTGAGGCTTGGATATGAAGATATTGATGATTCTTGATGAGGATACTTGTGTATTTCATATTCAAAGAGGTATGTTGGATGATCCCCTCTTTAAATCCGGACATTTGATGTTGTTATTGATGATTAGTTCGTATGATGATAGTTTATGGAGTTGTGATGATTCTTGGTATTTACGGGAATTTTGTTAAGGATGATGATGATATGATGATATGTCTTTGATTATGTTGTTTATGATTGTAGAATCATAGTGTTCTTGGTGTTCTTGGTATTCTTGATATATATCACATCAAAGAGGAATATGTGATACGATACATAATGGTTTTTAAGTATAATCATGGATTTGATGATTGAAACCAATACTATGTTGATTGTAGTGGTGGAATTCGTATGTTCTTAACGAAATATGAATCATGATAACAAGTTTGAATCCGGAAAGATTATGGTTAATCTTAGAACAAGATTATCAATGGTATTGAACTATTTGGGTAGTTCGGATTGTCTATTGTGTCGATAATATTGTTTTACTATGAAATTTACAAGTATGAACAAGAAGGAATCTTGTTAATTCGTGTTTAAAGTTGAAGTTGGAATCGAATATGTTATGAAATCTTTAATATCGAGACGAATTGATCATTGATATGATGAATGTGTTTAAAAGGTGTTGGTGTTTTGGATATGAATATGGAATATTCATATCTCGAACTAAGTTATGTGTTTTGGTACAATAATCATATAGGAATACGAATATGATTTCGAGTTTGATGAGATTATTATGCATCTTTTAGTTGGGAAGTTCATACGTATTGAACAAGTGCTCAAATTGAATGATTAAGTTATTGACACCCTTGGAATATGATCATCTATATGTTGAACTAATTGGATTGTCCGTATTGATGATGATAATCAATAATTGGATTTGATTATGAATTTACAAGGAGGAAACTTGTATTCATATTTAAGATTTAATTTGGAATCGATAACATTTACACCCTTGTTATTGGTTTAATTTGATTATTGATATGATTATCAGATTATAAATAATGTTGAGATCTTGAATTCGTGATTGATTAGTTTGGGTTGTTTGGAATTGTGTTTAATCGGGATATTATGGAACCATTGGGTTTGTTGATCGGTTATATTGATTGTTATTTATGAGTTGTCGAGTTGCTGTTTGTATTGTGGATATGAGTTCGTAATTGTTTGAGTTGTATTGTTCGGTTTTGTATATGATCTAGATATTGTTGAGCCATTGAGTTTGATTGGTTGGCTATGTCGGTTATTGATTGTTATCGGATTGTTGTTGATAGATTACTTCAATAGGTTGAGATGTTTGATCATGGATTATGACCGTTGCGTTGCGGTTGAGGTTGAAGAGTTCGTAGATTGCTTTTGGTCAGGGCTGAGGAGCTCGTGGACGAAGGCAATGGATTTTGGTAATGGCTTCGTGGTATCGGTATCGAGTCAAGTTATACTTGTTCAGTTTATAATATTTAATGAATGGTTTCAGTTTCATTTCATTTATAATTCATATATCAAAGATATTATGAATGTAACTTGTCGGGATGATGGTTTGTATATTATGCGTTGGTATAGATTAAATCATAGTGTATATGGTTTAAATGTGTTTAGTAAGGATAGAGATGTGAGTTATCTTTGGTCATTGATATGGAATGTCATATATCGAGGATGGTTTACTGTGTCGACATTGATGTCGGGACGGTGGTTTGTTGTTATAAATGGACTATACTTATTTTGGGATTATTCGTATAACTGTGTATACGTTCAGGGATGTTGGTTCGTGGAAAGAATATTGCCTTCGGCTTTGAGGTAATTTAAGTATTGTTCAATTATGAAGATAATTATTATGTTGAGTTGTTGTATATGTTGTACGTTGAGGTTTCGTATATTGAGATTCGTATTGGTTGCTCATTGAGGGATGTGGATCCTAGAACTATTATTTGGTATTAATGGTTGTGTCGATCGATCGTTGAGGGATGATGATCCTGTAATGTAGTGTTGAGGTTGTTGATCGTGTTGATCATTATTTGGGGATTGTGATCACAGGAGGGTGGTTTCAGATATTGTTGGTCGTGTCGATCTTTCATTATCCGTGTGTCTTTGTTCACTTTGGTGAGTTTCTTGATCCTTATTGGATATATGATTCTTTGAGTTTCGTTGTCATGTTGCATCGTGACATATCTGGAGTCATATCTGCGTGCCGATTGGTTATTGTGTAGGATTTTTAGTCGGGCACACTATGGTCATGTGGTGATATTTCCACGTTGGACCGTGCACACGAGACGTAGTTTGTGAGGCTAATTCGGTACATGTCCCACGTATATCCTGGATTCCGTACACGGGGTGGACATGTGCACGGACACATTTCCGGATCGGGCGTACTGTGACGTCCATCTTTGAGCCATATTATTTGGTCGTTCATCCTCCATTTATGGTTGGGTATGTTCGACGGTTTGCGACTAGTTGTTCATACGCCCGAGGGGTATGTTCGACAGTCGGGGTTATTTCTTTGAGATCCATTATTGTTGATCGTTTAGAGTTTACCTTGTTGATGGTATTCTCGGTCGTTTAGTGGTCCTTTGTTGATCGTTTGGAGTTTACCTTGTTGATGGTATTCTCGATCGTTGTTGATCCTTTGTTGATCGTTTGGAGTTTACCTTGTTGATGGTATTCTGGGTCGTTGTTGATCCTTTGTTGATCGTGTTTGGAGTTTACCTTGTTGAGGGTATTCTGTAACACCCCAAACTAGGCGGATATTATAGTGCCGTGGACCCCGACTGGGACCCACCAGGCGAATGAAAATTAGTGAATTACACAATACAAATGTAGTACCGAACCACATTACATCATCAATTACTCCGATGAGGAGTTTCAAATACAACACACCCAGGGAATACTGAATACGTGTATATTTTATATGATGATAAAATATACAACACTGAACAATTGACAATTCAAAAGGAAGTGCAGCGGAAAATACATAACAAGAAACATGAATGAAATGAAGAGACTGGGGCCCCCTACTAGTATCACTGGGACTCCTCACCGTCAACGTTATCTTTCCATGATTTTGCCTTGCCATGACCTAAAAACAATATCCCCAACGGGGTCAGTTACATAGAACAACAATTCTCAAGAGTTGAACAATATACAACAACCACATGAATGAATTAAGGAATAGAGTTGAATGATGAGCATCATAGTACGCCCGAATGGAATGTGTGAGTGCACAAGTAGCCGAGTGTCCGGAGTCCCGCATATACACCCTCAACTTGGCCTAATTAGTCTCAAGGAGGTACTTTACCGTGTGCACAATCCAAATTTGTCCGGAGTCCCGCATATACACATGACCATAGTGTGCCCGACTAAAAATTCCACACATCCACCACCCGGCCACGCAATACAATCCCAGAAGGTCACAAGAATAAAGGCGACCAAGATGAGAGATAATGAATAAAATCCGACAAGGATAAAGAATGACTCACCGAGATGACATGATGATACAACGAGTGATAGCTTCAATGAAATGATTTGGAACCGTCGTTCCTCATGAGTTACATGATTAGTTTATACAAGTGACTTGAATGATATATTATGAGTGAATTACATGTATGAATGAACAACAACGTAAGGAATGAATATCCCTTTAACCGAGTAAGATTTTACTTACCCAACACCGGTGATGAAAGGTCTCCTCACGAACAAATGTCTCTAATGGAGATACCGGTCTCTCGAACAACCTTGTATAACATAATTACCAACAAATGCTCAATAAACATACTAAACACGATTATTACCAACTCAAACGTCATTACAACAATAACCAAAACTCATTGGGGCATTCTAACGGATATGTTGAAAACATTCTCTCGTTGGTTACAACTATCCCCCAAAAATATATTGAACCAACCTCCACAATAAAATCAATCCAATAAAACTTCATTAACTACATCAATGATCCAATAGGAAACCACAACTTAAGGTTACTACAACATCAATCGGAAACCCCCAAAAATCCAAAGTCAAACCCCAAGGTTTCTTGAATAATTCCCCAAATTTTCATCAAATCTGTTATATACACCAATTAATCCGCAGGAATACATGTATTCAAGGTAGATAATCCATATATAACATATTACAACATCATATCAAGCTCACATGAAGAGATCGGAAGATAAACACTCGAACTCCGAATTTCTAGATTCAAGAATGATTACCTTGATTTGATGTGTTGGAGAGGATTACGTGATGATTAATCCAACTTAGAAGATTGAAGATGATGATAGGTGAGTGCAGCTCGAAAAGATCTCTCCAAATCACCCGAAATCGCCCGAAAACGCCAAAAAACAAAGTGATGAGTGAAAATGACGAAACTTGACTGGACTGTCCAATTTATACTGATCCAGTTTAGCGCACGCTATGTCCTGATATGTAGCGTGCACTAGCGGGTTAACCGGACATTCCAGTGAGCGCTGACTGCCTCGTTAGCGTACGCTTCGAACTTGGTAGCGTGCGCTAACGTCCTCCCGATAGCGTGCGTTAAACCAAAATGTTAGCGTGCGCTAACTGATGTCTGATGTCCAGTAACTAAAGTCCAGAACCTACTATCCCCAGTACCCACTGGACTATCTGTTCCAATACGCTAGCGCGCGCTGATGGATCCCGATAACGTGCACTACACACATCATTAACGTACGTTGTACTCCAATTGTAGCGTATGTCATGAGTCCCACTAGTCCACTCCAGTGCCTTCTGGACTGTCTGCCCAATTGCATTAGCGTGCGCTAGTACTGAGAGGTTAGCGTACACCACCTATACTCAATTAGCGCGCGCTAAAAAGAGTACATATCGTGTGCTACTCCTCACGCACAGTTCACCATAAAAATGACGATGAAGATTCTCAAACAAGGTAGAAAGACGAATGATAACTGATCCAAGATTCTGAGTACGTCAAACAGTGAACACGGTGAACAAACATGAATGGTGAATGATTATTAATGAGTAAAATATTACTGAATGAAAATTAACTGAATGATAATGAATGAATTTACAATCGGGTATTAAATACTTCCCCCCTTAAAAATAGTTTCGTCCCCGAAACTAAGGGTCAAACAATTTGGGATAACTCTCCCGCATACTATCCTCTATTTCCCAAGTAGCCTCTTCGGCTCCGTGTCTAGACCACTGAATCTTAACCAAAGGAATAGTCTTGTTCCTTAACTGTTTGATACGCCGCTCTAAGACTCGTACAAGACGCTCCTCATACGAATGATCATCCGCAATCTCGATCTCATCGAACTGAATTATGTGACTCGGGTCGACAACATACTTCCACAGCTGAGAGACATGAAAAATGTTATGAATTCGACTCAAGGCTGGAGGTAAGGCCAATCGATAAGCCAGCACGCCTACTCGATCCAAAATCTCAAATGGTCCAATGAACCTCGGACTTAACTTCCCCCGTTTCCTGAAATGGAAAATCCCTCGACTCGGGGATACCTTGACCAAAATGTGGTCACCTATCTCGAACTATAATGCTCGACGACGATTTTCTGCATATGACTTATGTCGGCTCTGAGCGGTCAACAAACAACTTCTTATCAAAGTTACCTTCTCGCAGGCGGCTATAAGCATATCAGGCTCAGTGCTGATTGATTCTGATAAGTCGTCCCAGCATAGGGGAAATCGACAACGATGACTGTATAAGGCCTCGTAAGGTGCCATCTGAATCGAAGCGTGCCAACTGTTATTATACGTGAATTCGATCAATGGTAGTTGGGCTTTCCAATCATCTTTCCAATCAAGGACGTAGGCCCTCAACATGTCCTCCAACATCTGAATAGTTCTCTCTGATTGTCCATCAGACTGAGGGTGAAAAGCCATGCTAAAGTTGAGTTGAGTTCCCATGTCACGATGAACTGATTTCCGAAAATGTGACATGAATTGCCCGTCACGATCAGAAACGATACTCTTAGGAGTACCGTGCAATCACACTATCTCTTTGATAAATAACTGGGCAAGTCTCTCGGGACCCCACATATCCTTAATCTCAAGAAAATGAGCTGACTTAGTTAAACGGTCCACAATCACCCAAATTGTATTCATGCCCCGCCGACTCGTCGGCAAACTCGTGATGAAATCCATTGAAGTATCCTCCCACTTCCATTCTGGGATAGGAAGCGGTTTCAGCATGCCCGTCGGCCGCTGATGTTCTATCTTGACTTGTTGGCAGGTGAGACATTTCGAAACAAACTCTGTGACTTATCGCTTCATATTACTCCACCTGTAATTTTGTTTCAAGGATTAATTAATCGATATAAATACATCGGAACGGAATCGGAGTTTATCTGTCTGGACTCTCGGGAGTCCGAAACGAACTGAACTCATCGAATTCCTTCTAGAGGCCAGTCCCACCTTTTGATCTCTTACCTTTAGTCTTAGTCTTGCTTTGGTGGGTGAAGACTAATCACCTTAGAGATTTCATATCTCTTATAATAAGGATAAAAGGGATTGTGTGGGATATGGAAGTAGAATAAAGGAAGACAACTCTCACTTATCCTTTGCCCATTCCAACGTGAGTTTTGGTAAAGAGAGAGAGAGAAAATAGTTTTTTCAATTGTCTTCATCTTGTTCTTGAGTTTTCTTGGAGAAATTCAAGATACATTGAGAGATATATATTATACACTTAGAGTGCAATAATAAAAGGTTTCATCACTTGATTCTAGCCGTAACCTTAGAGGTTAATCGGGTGTTGTCATTCCGGTCGTTTTTCCGGCGCGTGGCAAGTAGAGACGCTGTGCTTTCGGCGTTGGATCGTTCAAGAGCTTGGAGCGGATTGGATTCGTAGAGATCAAGCAAAGCTTGGGTAATAGCTCAAGAGAAGGTTACCATTTAATCAACGAACTTCAAGGGTTAGTTTCTTTCAACTCTTGCTTTTCGTTTATATATTCGTATATACGTAGCTCGATCGATTCTCGTAGGGATTCGAATGGAATTAATTTTCGTTTTACCGCTTCCGCTGGGCCTTCGTCTTAGGCACCGAATCCCAACAATTATTATTCTTTATAATATTATTAATTAATAATATTATATATAATTTATTATTATAATATATATTATTATTATTGTAGATGTTATATATTGTTAATTATTTTAGTATTATTATTATTATTATTATTCAGTAACTCCAGTTCGATTCAATTCAGTTCAATTCAGCACAATTCAGTTCAATTCAATTCAGCACAGTTCAGTTCAGCAAACCTCAGCTCAAAAGAACAAAGCCTTAAGCATTTGAGACCTAAATATTTCCATTCCCAATCTCCTTATCTCATAAGGAGTAGAATGTTCGCCCTCGGATGCAAGGACAATTATTGTATATACCCAATTATGAAGCTAATGACATTCAATAATATAGAAATAATAAATGCCTTGTCATAAATGATTTAGATCTTCATAATTTCAATAAAATGCTCTCACTTTCTCATCCTCTAAGTGGCATTTATGGACATACTCCTAACAATAGTTAGAGTATAAAGTCACTACGATCCGATCATGGTGGCGAGCACCTTAATGGATATTTTTTGATTTCTTGGCTTACGAGGGGGTCACATCCCGGCCCACTACGCTTGGAGATCTAAAAAAGATGGTATTATAGATCAAAGGAACCAAACCTTATAGACATGGATAGATGAATGTTGAGTTATTCCGATTTTCCAATTTCATTTTAGGGATATGCTTTAGAAATAGCGGCATACATTCTAAACTTAGTGCCTTCAAAATTATTACCAAAAAGTCCTATAGAGCTGTGCACTGACCGCAAACCCAGTCTAGGACATGTTTTGAGTTGGGTTTCTCAAGTACACGTGATTAAAAATGATGAAGATAAGTTGGAACCTCATATGAAAGTACAACTATTTGAATGATGCCCCGAGAAAATGAAGGGTGGCTTGTTCTATAATCTTAAGGATCAGAAGGTCATTTTAGCACCAACGTATGATTCTTGTAAGGGGACTATGTACTAAGATCCAAATCCATGAACAAAATTATTCTAGAAAAGTTGAGTGGCGAGATACCATATCTACCAACTGTACAAACACCTGTTGTTGCATGATAAGTGTTAATCTTTACACTTATCCTTGATTTATAAAGATATATTTTCCCAAAGTCAAGAGCATTTTATCTACTTTTCAGTTATTTTTATTTGTGTTAGGGTTGAGCTCTTCACCGGAAGGAAAATTAACTTTTACATTTAATCGAGTAGAATTTATAATCCACTCAATAAATAACATTTTTCACAAAAATCATATTTATGAAGTTCTTATGTATTCGTGTTATAGACCTTTACAAGACGACTCTGGTACCCTTTTTGGATTCATAATTGGAGTTATATATCAAAAGTTTTCTTCATAAGTATATTTGGGGCCGAATGAGTGTATCTTGTAGCAGCGGATTGTGTGTCTAAGTGGGTAGAGGTTGTAGCGTTACCGAAAAATGAGGCTAGAGTGGTGGTAAATTTACTAAAGAAAAATATTTTCACTCGTTTCGGAACACCTAGAATGATCATCATTGGTGGCAGATCCCATTTGTGCAATCACCAAGTTAAACTCTATTGTCCAAATTTGGAGTCAAGCATCAAGTTGCTACCTCTTACCACCCACAAACTAACTAGTGGGAAAGTCAAAGTCTCCAATCGTGAACTGAAACTCACACTAGAGATGACAGACGATTTATCCCGGAAAGATTGATCGAAGAAGTTAGACGATGCACTTTGGGCTTTTAGAACCGCCTATAAGACACCAATAGACCTGTTCCCCATACGCTTAGTTTTTAAAAAGGCTTGTCACCTGCCGGTTGAACTAGAACATCAAGCCTTCTGGATTATTAAGAAATTGAATTTTGATGAACAACTGGCTGGGGGAAATAGGTTGTTGCAATTAAATGTTGGATGAAGTGCGACTCGATGAAAACTGAATTTTGGGAAGAAATTTCAAAGCAGGAGACCAGGTGCTCATTTTTAATGCCCGACTGCATCTATTTCTGGGTAAGCTACGGTCACGGTGGACTAGCCCATACACGATTAAAGTGGTATTTTCTCTCGGAGGCGTGGACATTCACTCTCGAGTGAACAGAAGTCTCAGAGTAAATGGGCCACGATCAAAGACATCTTTGTGGGGGTGATTTTTTTTACTGCAAAGTCGATTATTATACTCAAAATGCAAAATTAAATAAGAAGTCAAGCTAAGACTTTAAAAAAGTGCATGTTGGGAGGCATCCGGTTTCTAGTTTTTACAAAAAAATAAGTTTGGGGGTAAAATTTATTTCATCCCCCATTTTGTGTGATTTATTGCTTTGTTTTCGAATTTTTTTCAGGTAAATCAATCAAATGGCTAAAAAAGTGAACTTCAAAAGTTGCACATTTTAGGGAGTTTTAAATAAATTTTGCTTACATATATCTTAATATAGCATTAGCACTGTGTGATTTTTATTTTTTTATTTCCTTGTTTTTTTGAAAAAATGGCATATGGCCATATTACAAGAAATAAGGTTGTACCTTTCTGGAAGAATGGCTATAACATTCAACTTATGGCCGTAGTATCTGCCACCTCGTTCCCATAATTGTGCTACAAATTTTCACACGTCCAATAGCTCGAATACGGTCGTATTTATCATTATACAGATGTTTCCATTTTCAAGTATACGACCGTATACATTATGATACGGCTGTATTGTAACACCTCAATCTCATTAGGGCTATTACATGTCGTAAAACCTTCCGCAAAGGTCTACCAAGCTATAACATACATTCGTGACAGTACGACATGCCTTTAAATGATTAAATTGAAAGGTTAAAAATAACCATTTGGGTCGTGGCCTTGGCCAAAATATTTAATAAAATAACTTCCAGTACTGGTCAACACAATTCAACTACCCGCGCATGCAATTACACTACAAATTAAATAAACCTCACTAGAAGTAAGTCCCATGACCGACACATGACCAAATACGATAAATTACTATTTATTTATCTGCTTAACATCATTGCTGCTTGTCCGTCCAAGGCGTACCCTGTACCGGCTCCTCAAGCTGGGAATTACCTAAAATGCATGAAAGGTGTTTCCCCCATTTAAGGGGTTAGTCTTAGAATCACTGGTGTAAGTATATAATATACGAAACATGTTAAGTCATTTACAAGAAAATAATTTCAACAAGTATAGTTTAATGTTCCGGAATATTATCAAACAAAAAATTTGTTGTCCACAGTACAGCTTAGAACGGGGGTTGAATACATTGTATCTTTTTTGAAGTTTGTTTACGTAAAGGAAGTCTAGGGTTAAGTTGTTGTAATACAACAACTGAGTGGTCTCCTGTTAGCTTGGTGCTTACAGGGTTTTTACGATATGCATACTAAGATCACACAAGCAAATAGAAAACAGTAAACACAGTAAGTAGAGACACAATAATTAAAGTGGTTCGAGGTAAACTCCTCTACGTCCAATGGTCTTCCACACAGGAGTAAATTATTTATTAGAATCACGGCGTACACAAATATATAATTTTAACTAAACACGTCGATATATCGTTCACATAGATTGATACAGCCGACAGCAGCTTTGGCAAAGATACGGCGTACAGTAAGATTGGTAGGACAAGATCGACCAGCAGTTGTTGATGATCTTTCAGTGTAAGTACGCTGTTCGTGTTGAGGACTTGTACATTTCTTCTCTTTTGATGAAGTTGTATGCTTGAAGAAATATAGTCCTCTTGTAAGCTTGACATTCAGATAGTCAAAGTTCTATAATGTCCTATTGTTTGGGGATATTTATAACCTTAGAAATAGATATGTTATAAATGTAGCCGTTCTCCGGTTGGTGAGATTGAGACTACTCTGATTGACGACTTCAGAATGTTTTGAAGTAAAGGCAATTCGCATTTAATGCTTCTGACATTCTGTTTGACCAATCATTAAATGCTCTTCAGGTTGTAGTCTCTTCAGCCGCATAAGATGTTATTCTATCAACGTTAAATGCTACTTTAACAGTGAATACTTTATGAATAAAAAATATTTACTTTCTCAACAGTTTAAAGTTTCTTCACTCCTGTTGGATTTATGTTTTACTTTTCCTAAGTAAAACACATGCAACATTATTTGCAATATCCAACATATTCATCTTACTGTATCTTAAAGACTATGATGTGTTGGGATTTTGGAAACAAAATTGAATATGCATCGGAATAATAATACACAATAAAGAATCCGAAACAGGATCGATCAAGTAACGTATATACGAAAAAAATCAACAAAGATAAAAGGATCAAAATCCCATTTTGAAGCCTTTAGATAATATCTTCGTATGTTGGTGATGATCACGAACCCAATCATGAGCACGAAATCCCTTCGTTGCGAACACCGAAAGCCCGATTTCTCTACTTCACACATGTCGGAACTTGACCGGAAAATTCTACAAGACTCCGTTCTATGAAGAACATGGCTAGGGAAACTCGTAAGAATTTTTCTCTCAATTTTTCCTTAATTATTTTCACCTCTAAGATGAAGAACATGATCAAGGAAAAAATTCTCCCACCTCACTTTATCCTCACTGCGGTGACATGCAAACTATCATGTGGTGTTGATTTATTTTCACATTTATAAGACTTTCTCATAAAAGTGTGATATCAATTGATATGATAAGATGAATCTCATCATTATAAAATGGTGCCATATCTAACCAACACCAAAGACCACACCAAGTCAAAAAGGAAAAGGGAGGGGGCGGCTTTCTTGGAAATTTCTAGGAAATGGGCCGAGTCACTCGGCTCGTGTACCGGATGTTCGTCAAACGAATCCGTTAAATACACTCCATTTAATCTCCAGTGTATTTATATAAATTAATTAATCCAATTAATTAATTATATTAAATAAAAATATATTTCTCTAAGAAATATAATTTATGAATTAAATTAATTATCCAGTAATTTAATTTAATTCATAAGACCGCAATTTAATTTATCCAATAAATCATAATTAGATATCCAATATCTAATATTAATAGAGAGATGATAAATTCATATTTATCCGTCAACGATCCTGATGCGCGACTCTGTAGGTCCATCTCACCTGGCATTGGGAGAAACCAATGAGTGTGGGCAGCACTTAGCCAGCCTAGCGGGCCGCAGTGTAAACCTCGACTGAGAATGAATGAAGGGATCATTCCAGAACTATTATGCCATGAATAACATATACGTATAGACTCTTTATCAGATGTCCCGGTCAAGTCTTCAGGTCATGGTAAAGTCAAACCCTACTGGTGACTAGACAGTATACATGTGTTAATGCAAATCAAGACCGACTAATTACTAGTGTATCTAATACAACTAGATCAGAATGCTTTGGCCAAAGACTTATGATCTTATTTGCCATTAACCGTATAGGACATTCGCCTGCTCACTAACAGGAGATAGAATCCTTTCTTGGCGTACAGTAAAGACTGCTACCTGCCCTTGTAGTCCGTACTTCGAGGTTGACTCAGCGATAAAGTAAATCAGTCTAACTACTGTAATGACAAAATAAACGTCACAGACACATCTTTTTCTGAACCCTCAAGTCAAAGGTCCACGTATACTATCACAACCTTTGGATTCGTCATCGACTCCCTAAGAATGAATACCGTGTGACTGAATCAAGTATGAGTCGTGTTCGAGTACACTGGTCCCACCAATATACTTATAGTTATGCTATCAAGACATGCACATGTCCTAGCATCAGTTATGCAAGTCTTACTCAAAACTTAATGCCCAATGAAGTTTATAGACTTGCGAACGGTTTACGTAAATAAGCTTTAAACACTTACAGTGCATTTGAAATACAATAAACAGTGCATGGATCATATTGCCATTTATTAATAATTCCATAATTACAAGTACAATGCCCCTTCTCTCTCATCCCATGAGTGGCATCCGAGGGCATATTCCTAACAATCTCCCACTTGCACTCAATGCCATACATCACGGTATCTAATACCAATGTTCTTCATATGTCTTTACAAGACAGCCTGAGATAACGGCTTAGTCAGCGGGTCAGAGACATTGTCTTCTGAGTCTACTCTTTGCAACGAAACATATCCTTTTTCAACCATCTCTCGAACAATATGATACTTTCTCTCTATATGCTTGGTGTTGTGGTGATCCCTTGGCTACTTGGCTTGCACAAACTTCTGCATCCAAAATGCTTCCTTGCTAGCCTTTGAGGCAGCCTGGTACTCTTCTTGGCAGGTGGAATCTGCAGTAGCGCTTTGCTTGGAGCTTCTCTAAGATACTACTCCTCCATTGAGAGTAAACAAATACCCAGATGTTAACTTAATGTCGTCCTTGTCTCCCTGAAAATCATAATCGGTGAATCCAACCACCTTCAGTTCTACACCACCATAAGTAAGAACCATATCTCTAGTTCGTCTCAATTACTTAAGAATGTTCTTGACGGAAGTAAAGTGTTCCCTTCTTAGGTTTGCTTGAAAATAACTTACCATACTAATAGCATAGGCTAAGTCTGATCTCGTGCACAACATAGCGTACATGAGACTACCCACTACCGAGGCATAGGGCACCTTACTCATCTCTCTTTTGTCTTTCTAACTTTGAGGAGACATTTTCGTGATGAGATGAATTCCATGTCGCATGGGAAGGAACCCTCTTTTAGATTCATCCATCCTGAATTTTTCTCAGGATCTTATCCATATAGAGGACTTGGGAAAGTCCTATCATTCTTCGCGGTCTATCTCTGTAAATACGGATCCCTAGAATATAGGAAGCTTCTCCCAAGTCTTTCATGGAGAACATTTTATAAAGCCAAGCTTTCACAGTTCTGAGCATCGCTACGTTATTTCCTATAAGTAGAATATCATATACATATAGTAATAAGAACGCAATGTTGCTCCCACTGACCTTTTTGTAAACACATGGATCCTCCTCGTTTCGCACGAAGTCAAAGTCCTTGATTGCTTCATCAAATCGAAGGTTCTAACTCCGAGAAGCTTGCTTCAGTCCATAAATGGCTCGTTGCAGCTTACACACCTTATGAATATTAGCTTTGGACACAAAACTCTTGGGTTGTACCATATAGATTCTCCTCGAGGTATCCATTTAGAAAAGCCGTTTTGACATCCATTTGCCATATTTCATAATCGTAATGGGCACCAATGGCAAGCATCATGTGAATCGACTTGATCATATTTATGGGCGAGAAGGTATCATGATAATCGATCCCTTCCCTTTGGGTATAACCCTTTGCCACAAGCCTGGCCTTATAGGCGTCAACCTTGCCATCCCCATCAGTCTTTCTCTTATAGACCCATTTACTTCTAATAGGCTTCATGCCAGTTGGTAGATCTACTAGAGTCCAGACCTGATTGGCATGCATCGAGTCTATCGCAGCTTCCATTGCTTCTTGCCATTTATCTGAGTCCACATCCACTATCGCTTCATCATAGGTGATAGGGTCATCCTCTCGGCTATCAGGTGCATCGTGGAGACCCAGTTCCTCAACATGTGTATAGCCATACCTCTTAGGTAAGTGAGACACACTATCAGATCTTCGAAGTGGAGGTTGGGTTATAATAGGTTCGGTTCGTGATCCCTGATCAGATGTCTCCTCAGGCCTTTCATTATGCTCTTCCAAAGAGATATTTCTACCCGAGCCACCTTCCTGAATGAACTCATCATCAAGAAAGTGCGCTTGTAAAGCTACAACAACCATATGTCTTCTAGCTTATAGAATAGATAAACTATCGAGTACACTGGGTATCCAATGAAACGTCCCTTGACAGACCTCGCTTCTAGTTTGTCCACCTTAGCCTTCTTGACATAGGCTGGACATCCACAAATCCTTATGTAATTAAGACTTGGTTTCATACCCTTTCACATCTCATGAGGAGTGATAGGAATGGATTTGGAAGGATATCTATTTAGGATATAGACAGCGGTAAGTAAGGCGTAACTCCATAGGTAAATTGATAAATCAATGTAATTCAACGTGGAGCGGACCATGTCCAACAAAGTCTGGTTTCTCCTTTATGAAACACCATTTAACTGTGGGGTTCCTGGCGGCGTGAATTGTGAAACTATTCCATGTTCCTTAAGGAACTCATCAAACTCTGTGCTCATATATTCTCCACCTCGGTCTGACCGAAGTGCTTTGATATGACATCCAGTCTGTTTTTCAACTAGGGCCTTAAATTCCTTGAATTTAGTACAGGCTTCGGATTTATGTTTCATCAAGTACACAATCCCAAACCTAGTATGATCATCTGTGAATGTTATGAAATATTGATATCCATCTCGGGCTGCTTCCAAAGCACCACAAACGTCGGTATGTACCAACCCAAGTTTTTCAGCAGCCATTTCAAATGTCCCTGTGAAAGGTGGCTTAGTCATCTTGCCTCTAAGGCAGGATTCACAAGTTGGATAGGGTTCTACACCCAATGGAATTAAAAGTCCATCTTTCTCCATTTTGGGAATCTTGGTCTGACCAACGTGACCAAGTCTAAGGTTCCACTTAAGAGATTGATTAGTATCTTGCCTGCCATGTTTCCTAGTTATAGTGTTCACTGCTGATTTATTTTGTAAGTTCAGATGATATAAATCATTCAACAACGTAGCTGTGCCAACCAATTTATTTCGAAAATAAATTTTACAACTACCATTGCCAATGAAGAAAGAAAATCCTTTTCGGTCCAAGACTAGAATGTATACAATGTTTACTTCATCTAACGTCAAAATAAAACTGGATTCTAAACCCAGTAAGAGTGATCCAATATCGGTTGCCTCGACACCTTGTCCGCTTTCGACAGTGATCACCACTTCCCCAGCTTCAAGCTGCCTACTTCGTTCCAGATCCTGATTTATAGTACAAATATGAGAAGTAGCACCTGAATCCAGAATCCATGAAGCAGAATATACAGTAGCGGAACAATTGGTTTCAAAAACCAAAAGTTTTGTACCTGATGCGACATTGATCTTGGGACAAGTCCTACGCCAGTAGCCCAGCTCACCGCATTCAAGACATTTATCTGTAGGTTTTGGACCACCTACACTCTGAACCTTTTGGGCCTTGCCCTTGCCTTTCTGCACCCTTTTCTTGGGTTTATACTGTTAGTAGGTCTTTTTCTTCTTGTTTTTGGACCTCCGAGGCCCAGAAGAAATCACAAGAGTAGCCTCCCTCGGTTTAGTCTTCATGTTAGACTATGCCATCACCAGTTTATTCATTAGCCCCAGCTAATGTGCATGAAATCTCATTATAGTTGAAATTTATTACAAACTGCATGAAGGAGTCAGGCAGAGATTGAAGGATAAGATCAATTTGAAGGGATAAATCCATAGTAAAGTTGAGCACCTCGAGCCTCTCAATCATAGAGATTATCCTGATGACATTGTCTCCCACTTTCTCCCATTCCTTCATCCTAGCACTGAATAACTGCTTCAATATCTCATATCTAGCAATCCTACTGTGCTCTCCATATAGCTCAGTCAAGTGTGCGAGAATCTGCCTAGCAGAGGTCATTTTCTCGTGCGCTCTATGCAGCTCATTAGTCATTGAGCCCATCATAAAGCCACAGACCATCACGTCATCCTTGACCCATTTTTCATGGACGTCAATCTCTTCCTGATTACCCCTAGTCCGAACTGGATTCGGTGGAATGTCCGCCTCCAAGACGTATCCCAGAGACTCCATGCTGAGTACAATCATCAGATTCCGAAACCAGTCAACGAAGTTGGGGCCAGTTAGGAGATTCTTTTCAAGTAGTATTGCAAGTGACCCTTTGCCATTTTAGAGAGATATAGTTTCATTTTTCTGCATTGATATAGGCATGATTGAATTAGTGGCTAGTTTTATTATGACTGAGTATAGAATATAAGTACTTGTATAATTCTTATCTCGGCTCCCATTAATTTTATCGGAATTACACACTCCTATGTTATAACTCGGAATTCATGGTAAGATCGACTTCTTAGTGGTGATCAAGTTCCTTACAAATTTTAACAGACGCAACCTGTCAGGTTTCTTGCCTACTAATTTATGTAAAGTGGTGTCCAACACCAACCCGTCCAGCGGATGATTCGATCTTCTTTTACTTCTAGTCTTCATGCCCTCAACCTATCAGGTTTCTTGGGAATATAGACTATCTAAGTTGTTGACCTTCAACGTCTATCGGTCTGACTATTGAATCTCGTTCGGCAACCTATCAGGTTCTTAGGGGCAAAATTGATCACCAAATGAAGGCATCTAATGCACTCAAGAATTTTTTCAACCTCTACCAAATGTACTACCCCGATAACTCGGAAGCATAGCACACCCGCTCGGGTATCAATTTTCTATGAGTTTGATGGAGGGTAGGAAACCTCGTAACCCTTTTCAAACTTAGTCTGTTTGTTGTCGGGAGAATTTCGCGATTAATGTTACACTTTGCATATTAATTCATTTATAAGCGCGTTTGTGTTTGTCAATCATTCAAAATGAAAAATAGTAAATAGCAACCTAGTTACTACCAACATATAGCTCATGGACTTTTTCCTAAGTAGTGCGCCAAGCGAATGACCCAATAAAGAAAAATGAAAACAGTCTTCGATTCTTCATCTTCTCGGTCGGTTGTCTTCGGTCTTCGTCATAGCCAAATAAATAATTACATCATAGAAAATGCATCCTATTATACAAATTTTCTAATAAAAATAAATAGGCTCAAAATGGCCTTTACAACCCAATCGAATCGAACAAATCAAAACTAAGTCCACGAGCTATATCACCATCACATAAGGATTCCACACAACATGTAACAGCAATGAAATTAAATAATTAATTTTAATATATTAGTCCAATTAATCTATAAAATTAATCTATTCAATTTCTACAATATTAATCCAATTAATATATATGACATTAAAATTAAATAATCAATTAATGTATTAATCCAATCAATATCAAAATTAATCTATTCAATTTTAATGATATTAATCCAATTAATACTAAAAATCGTCATTTCAATTCTTTCGAAGTAATCCGGCCAAAAATAGTATTTTCGTTTAATATTTTTCCCATT
Source organism: Orobanche coerulescens (assembly GCA_033398695.1). Lineage (NCBI taxonomy): Eukaryota > Viridiplantae > Streptophyta > Magnoliopsida > Lamiales > Orobanchaceae > Orobanche > Orobanche coerulescens. The sequence goes on along the minus strand of CM065804.1, from coordinate 96,525,927 downwards.
TAAAATAATATTCCAAATATACATTTTAATCAAATTAAATCCAATTTAAAATGTGGGAAAATATTACAACGTAATACAGAGACTAAACGAAGTCCCGGACAAGTCGGAACGGGCCCAGTCCACAAACCGAGCCTGAAAGAGAGGGTTGGCCAAGGGTGACCCGGGAGCGAGTCACCTGCCTGCTACTATCCGGGTAGCAGGCAGCCTGTCTGGCCAACTTTCCACACACGGCCTGGCAGTGACTCTGGCAGCCCCGGGCTGCCGAGTGACCTCCATTCGGTTCATGTTTCGGCTCGTTTTCAAAACGTGATGTTTCTAACTTTTATGTAGGACTTATAAATCAATAAAATGAAATTTTACAGATTTATAATTCACAAAAAATCATAGAAACAAAATTTACAACGAATAATTAAATATCTCCGATTATAACAATAATGATTCTAAATCATAAACATCAACCAATAGCATTCAAAATAGATAAATAATCGTATATACGGTATCATTGACCTTGCTCCGATACCACTATTGAGATTCTAGAAACAAAATCGAATACGCAGTGGAATAATAATACACAATAAAGAATCCCAAACAAGATCGATCAAGTAACGTATATACGAAAAAAAATCAACGAAGATAAAAGGATCAAAGTCGATACCTTTGAAGCCTTTAGATAATATCTTTGTATGTTGGTGATGATCACGAACCCAATCACGAGCATGAAATCCCTTCGTTGCAAACACCGAAAGCCCGATGTCTCTACTTCACACGCGTCGGAACTTAACCGGAAAAATCTACGAGACTCCGTTCTATGAAGAACACAGCTAGGGAAACTCGTAGGAATTTTTCTCTCAATTTTTCCTTGCTTATTTTTCTGCCGTGACATGCAAAGTGTGTCATGTGGTGTTGATTTGTTTTCACTTTTATAAGACATTCTCATAAAAGTGAGATATCAATTGATATGATAAGATGAATATTATCATTTTAAAATTGTGCTATATTTCACCAACACCAAAGATCACACCAATTCAAAAAGGAAAAGGAAGGGGGCGGCTTTCTTGAAAATTTCTAGGAAACGGGCCGAGTCACTCGGCTTGTGTACCGGACGTTCGTCAAATGAATCCGTTAAATACAGTCCCTTTGATCTCCAGTGTATTATATAAATTAATTATTCCAATTAATTAATTATATTAAATACAAATATATTTATCTAAGAAATTTAATTTATGAATTAAATTAATTATCCAGTCACTTAATTTTAATCCATAAGACCGCAATTTGGTTAATCCAATAAATAATAATTAGTATCCAATAACTAATATTAATAGAGAGATAATAAATTCATATTTATCCGTCAACGATCCTGATGCACGACTCTGTAGGTCCGTCTCACCCGACATTGGGAGGAACCAATGAGTGCGGGCAACACTTAGCTAGCCTAGCGGGCCGCACTGTAAACACCGACTGAGAACGAACGAAGGGATCATTCCAGAACCATTATGTCATGAATACCATATACGTATAAACTCTTCATTAGATGTCCCGGTCAAGTCTTCGGGTCACGGTAAAGTCAAACCTTACTGTTGACTAGACACTATACATGTGTTAATGCAAATCAAGACCGACTAATTACTAGGGTATCTAATACGACTAGATCAGAATGCTTTGGCCAAAGACTTATGATCTTATTTGCCATTAACCGTGTAGGACATTCGCCTGCTCACTAACAGGAGATAGAATCCTTTCTTGGCGTACAGTAAAGACTGCTACCTACCTGTATAGTCCGCACTTCGAGGTTGACTCAGCGATAAAGCAAATGAGTCTAACTACTCTAATGACAAACTAACTTGCAGATGACTCAGACACTGACAACATTCCTCTCTCCAAGTTATTAAAAAGGAGGAAATCACCTGAGAAAGAAGTTGTCCACATTTCATCCTCACCTGAACCGACCCCCAAAAGACAGAAAGGACTGGTGGATTATTAATCAGAGTCCTCAGAAGAAATGCAGGAAGCCATCCCAGCTGTACCCACATCACCTGAAGAACAACCAGCTCACTCTACTGAGATGATCCCACAAGTAGTTCCACTCCTGACACTTCCTAGTGTTAATGAGGAGGAAGAAGCAGAAGAAATCTTTGAAGAACAAACTGTCTGCTACTCCTTCAACCTCAAGGAGAATAACCCTCTAAACCTCACCAGAGCTGAGCTGAAATTGGTAAAACAACATGTCCTTAAATATCCTTTTGTCAATATTTACAAGGAATGGAAGGGGTAAAAGACTCTTAACTTCTCTCAGCTAAGAGAGTTTATTGACATAAGTGGATGGGACTACCTCATATCCACAGAGACCCTCATCATAGGCTTCTATCATGAGACAGATATGAGTTTATTGTTGGATAAGAACTGGTTTCACGGTTTAAGCAAAATATGGACCAGTTCATGCTTAATTTTATGGAAGGTATAACACAAAGAAAAACACTTGATGATGAGGAAGAGAAGGAAGAAAAGAAAGAAGAAGAAGAAAGCAAAGAAGGAGGAGAAATAGTTGAAAAAGAAGAAGTTGAAAAAAAAGAAAAGAATATCAGAGAAGGAGAAACGAAAGAAGAGGAGGAAAAGAAGGAATAAAAAGAACAAGAAGTTGAAAAGGATGAAGAAATGAAGGAAAAAAAAGGGAAGGATGATGAAGATAAAGATGCACCTGATCAGGCCTCTAGCTCAGCTCAGCCCTCACAAGCTGAGAAGTCTGAAAGGCAAAAGGATCAGGGGGAACAGTCTAGGAAAACCCCCTCTAATAAGAAGTCATCTGCTCCAAGGGTACCTGAAAAATCCAAATCACCTGCAGCAGAAGACACAACTGAAAGTACCCCAGAAGCAACTTCAGTTCAACTACCATCCAACCTCACTGAGCTGATCAGATCAATGGTGGAAGAAACTGTTGCTAAACTCCTGCCAACCGAAGTAAAACCTCAACTGCTGTCCTTCAACACCAAAATGGACTCATTGCTTAATAAGAAAGAACCCTTACCTCCACCATTTTCTGTCAGAATGCCAGTGGGCATGCAAGATTTCATGACTAGATTGGAGGAGCATCTAGCAGAGATTCTTGATGATAGCAAAAAGGGGGAAGAGATGATAACTAAGAGAAGGCAGGAGGCACTATCTTTGGTCCCTACAAGTTCATCCACACCACCTCAAACCATTCATTACCCTGAGGCAGGAACTTCAAGTTCCCTGAAAAGGAAAGATATGGCTGCACCATCAGAAGAACCAGCAGCTAAAAGGAAGAGAACCAGGCATGAAGGACATCAACCACTTTAGTGGGACCGGAAAAGAAGTGTACTATGTGGAAGAATTCTTGCCTGTAGAAGCTGCACCTATGTGGGGAACAGCAACGAAAAAAATTATAGAAATATACTACTTATGGGAAATCATTCAAGATCCTGAGAGCTCCCCTCAACAAACTTTCATTGACTTCATGGAGCTCAACTGGCCCAATCTATGGGAAATTCTGAAGAAGTATGCTAGGAAACACTTCAATGCATATCCAATGATCCCAGATTTCAGAGATGAAGCACCCAGACTGATGAATGGAGAACTGGATCAGATTGCCCTTCAAAAGGAGATGAGGCAAGTTTGCATTGAGAACAAGTACACCTCACCTGAAAAACAAGAGTTTGCTTCTTCAGTAGTCAAAAAGAAATATGGGCTTATACCAGTTTCAAAGAGGCCAATAGGAGCAACACCTCTGAGATCTCTCCCTCTAGCAAAGACCAGAGGAAGAGGAAGATAATAGTTTTTTTTTGTTATCAATCACTTGTAATTTCACTTGTAATTTTTCATTTTACACATAATTTTTTTCATTTCACCTGTAAAAGACTGTATTGTAATCTTGAATATCATAAGTTTATAACAGTCGACTTGAATGACAACCACTAGTTGTCTCAAACAGACTAAGTCTTTACATTACAGTACTTTACTTATCTGCATTTGATTACATTTGATCATTAAGTTTTGCCATCATCACAATAGGGGGAATTTGTTAGGAATATTATTTTAGATTTTGATGATGTCATCCCTATATTCATGATCAATTCAAATGTATGTACTTAGCATTGTAAAGAAGAACCAAATGAGTATCTTCTATAGGCTTGAAAAAGAATTAGGCTAAGTATTGATCATGTTGATCAAGTGGAAATTTAGTTAAGTACAGAACAAGCCTATTATCAGCTGAGGTTTGGTCAACGCAAGATAACATATAGGTTTGACGGATAAAATATCAGGCGAGCTTATTATCAATCGGGCTTCCACACAAAGGAAATATCAGGCAAGTTCTACCCCAACTGAAAGCAGGTGAGTTTTTATCAGGCGAGTTTCGGTCAAAGGAAATATCAGCTGAGTTTAACCAGACATAATATCAGGCGAGATTTTATCAGACGAGGTTTGGTCAAAGGATGATATCAGCTGAGGGTTGACCAAGGAAAGATCAACTAACTTCCTAAAGATAAGATATCAGACAGATTTTATCGAGGCGGAACATCAGCCAGGTTTGACCAACATATCAGGCAGGTTTGACCAAGGCAACATCAGATGAGCTTTTATCAGATGATATATCAGCCAAGTTCTTGGATATCAACTGTCCACGTCAGCAAGCATTGAAAAGTCAACAATAACGGGCAAACTCATGCAGACGTAAAAGTCTTGCAAAGAGATAAATAGATAAACAATAAAGTCAGCAAAAGTATTATGCAAAAAATACTTACAAGTAAGCAAAGCATTTAAAGCATTTCAAAGAAAATATATAGCATCGTGAAGAGCTAGTTTCTAAAGTCATATACAAAGAAGCTCTTAAGTTAGAAGACAAACTCTTGTCGTAAAGTTTGAGTAAGGGGTACTTATTTGAACGGGGTTCTTAAAAGTTTAGGGTTGTAAACGCATCCACGGGTTCTTGATTGGAAGGTGATAGACATCTTGCAAGTTGATGAGGCATCCACGGGTTTTCGATCAAGAGGTGCAAGGCAGCCAAAATGGAGTTGCAACGGCCATGGGTTTCCACTTGTTGGAAGCTATTGTAACTGAGAATTCATTGTAACAATCAATGGTTGGGCATTATAGTGAAATTATCTCCAACTGGTTTGGAGAGAAGTGGATTAGTAGAGGATTACCCCACCTCTGAAACCACTATAAGTGATGTGTGATTTACTGCTTTATCATCATACTTAACTACTGCATACATATTTACTGTTCCATTTTATAGTTAGTCGTTCTTGTTGGATTATTTTATTCCAAATATTCATTATCAAGTTTTGATGATTAATTGTTAAACAAAGAAAAACAACAAGGAAGCAAAACAAAACAACGAAGAAGTCGAAGTCGCAAAAAGCTGGACAGAACACTATTAATGTACGCTACACATGTATGATAACGTAGGCAACGCGGCTGAAATTAACTTACGAGGATTAACGTACATAATGAGAATTCAAACAAGACACCCGTTGGAAGTCTCCGGGTCAAAGTCTAGTATATAGCGGATAGTTTGACAAAGGCAGGCAACAGATATAATTAACGCAAGCTATGAGGAATAGATAATGTACGCTACAGCAAGCAGATAACGTACATAACTGATAGAGCACAACGTATGTAACTGATAACATTTGTTTGGGACATGCGAATCTTGTTTATTGGGCAAGATGATGAAGAATCCTTTCACTGTGAGAAAGGGCTAGTGATCTATTAGGCCGAGTATATACTGATGTATGCATTCCTCTTAGCACTCATGCCAGAGGCGTATATCATACTTCATCACCTTTAACGATGATTTTAGTCGGTATGGATATGTTTATCTTATGAAGCATAAACATGAATCGTCTGAAATGTTCAAAATATTCTAAAATAAAGTATAGAATCAACTTGGCAAGATAATTAAAGCCCTTCAATAAGATCGAGGTGGTGAATACTTAGCCAAGCATTTGATGATCATCTTAGAAGTTGTGGAATTATTTCGCAACTTACTCCTCCTAGAACACCTCAATATAAAGGCGTGTTTGGGAGGAGGAATCAAACTTTATTAGATATGGTCTGATCCATGATGAGTCGAACAAAGCTTCTATTATCATTTTGGGGCCATTTCATAGAAACAGCATCATTCACCCTTAACCATGTTCCATCTAAAGCAGTTGAAAAGATACCATTTGAGAAATGTAGTAGTAAGAGAGCAAACTTGTCTTTTCTAAAGATCTGGGGTTGCGAAGCGTTCGTAAGATGCCAAGTGTTTGACAAATTGGCGGCGAAATCTGAAAGATGTTTATTTGTGGGATATCCTAATGAATCTAAGTGTTGGCTACAGAGTATATAGTAAACATCTTAGAAGGTAAAAATACAATAAGCTGTATGATTTTCGAAGTTAATTGCGTAGCGGAAGTCTGATAGTGAGTTGCTGTAAATACAGCAACTGGGTATTCTCCTGTTTGCTTGATGCATACATGGTTCTCAATGTATACTTATAAATTACAGTTAAATGAAAACAGTAAGGACAGAAAGTAAATAACACAGATTTAAGTGGTTTAAGGTAAGCCCCTCTACGTCCATTGGTCCTCCACAAAGGAGTAAACCGTTTATTAATATTACTACGTACACAATTGCATGACTGTAACTAAACCTGTCTCTGTATAGTTCACACAGATTGATACAGGGACTGCAGCTTTGGCCGTTCACATGGATTGGCTTCAGATAGTTTGACTTGCTTCTTCTCACACAGATTGAAGCTTCGTCTTCAATACTATTCTTTCCGCACAGGTCGGAATACATAAGGAACTTAGTCTACACTGGGCTTATGTTGATCTCAATGGTAAAAGGTGGAAGAATGATTCCAAACAGCAGCTATATCTTTTATGAACGTTCATTGTATGCTATGTTGTTTACGTTGAGGACTTCATACATTTCTTCGCTTGAATATCATTGTATGCTCACGCAATGTACTGCTCTTTAATAGATAGATTGTCAAGCAATCTATCAGATGTATGTGCAAGAATGAATAATACCAGTGAGCAATGTTCTCTTGCTTAGGGCTATTCATAACCTTGGAAATAGATTCGTTATAAATGTAGCCATTGGCTGGTTGGTGAGATGTTGACATCTCTGATTGGCGGCTACTGAATATTTGAATTAAAGGCAGCTCGCATTTAATACTTCAGACATTCTTTTTGACTTTGCATTAAATGCTCTTCAGAGCATTAAGACTTATCTCTTTTCGGCCGCATTAAATGTTGTCCTATCAGCAGTAAATGCTGTTGTTAACCGTGAATACTTTATAAATAAACAATGTTTGTCTTACAACATTTTAAAGCTTTTTCCTTTTCAGTCTTGTTGAATGTGTTTTACTTTTCCTAAGTAAAACACCTACAGTCTGACTGCTATATCCAACTTGCTTTAACTTCTGTTGTATGGTGTAAGCTCCATATGATGGACTCTGTAGAATATCTCTTGTTGTATGGACAGAATGTATGGAGTTTCCTAAAACTTCCATACCTGGCGAAGACTTCTTTGTTGTATGTTGGCGATTATCAAAACCGCAATATATATCCTAACAATTTCCCCATTTTTGATAATGCCAAAACTTCCTCTAGATACAGAGAGGTTGTCTTCAAGTCTTCTGTTCGAATGATCCGATCTTCATTACTTAGTCTAAAAATTTGAACTCCTCGCATGCATGTTCTAAAATGAAAATCCTACATGACTAAGTGTATTACAATTTAACTTATGATTGGCGCGTAGGCACAATCTTACAGAGTGTAATCTAGATTCTATACAACTTAATCTACGAAATGTTCGCAGACAATTTCTTACAGCTTGAGAATTAACAAGTTTGTACTTGTTGAAATATAATAATGCTTCGTAACCAGTATAGTAAAAACATTAAAAGTAGATTACGAGCTGTAATCTATTAAGAAATTAAATTTTATTGATGATTGGGAGAATTACGAGTCTTCAAAGATAAAAATACAAAGATACATATTGCATCGGTAAGCATACAGTAGAAAGAAATACAGTGTAAAACTAACAATTCCTCTCCACCAGTTGACTAAGGATGGATACTTCTTCCTTCAGAGTATTGATCATAGTTAAGGATCCAGTCTTCCAGATGGGTGAACCGTTCACCCTTCTGGTGCTTGGATTTCATCATCAGTTGTATGGGGAGCTTTCCTTCTGCCAATAGCCTTCAGAATTCATTGGTGGCATCCTCCAGAGGCTTAAACCTATTGAAGATGTCAGATTCCCTGATGAGAGTACAAAAGTATCTCATCAGTTCATTTTTCTTCCAATTCTTTAGATCATCCGCTGAAGGCTGTCGGTCTGTAGGCAGCAAAATATCAGAAGGCTTACGCATAGTATTCTTCCATGGGAAGTTGGGTTCTTGGAACTCAGGTCGAGAACCAGTCACTCTGTATCCTCTTGTAGGTTGAACAGGCCCGAGTCCAGCCAGTCGTCGAATAGCAGTCGCAACACTTTCTTCCAGCACAGACTCCATCTCTCTATATTTCCATCCTCTATTTCCGGGCAGCCTCTCTGGACTCTCCCCCCTTTTTTGGCATCATAAAGATCTGACACCTTGCTGTGAATTTCCCGAAGGAGCTTCATAGATTTGACCTGTTAGGCCTTGAGATCGTTGACGTTGTCAACTAGCCTCCCAACCACTAAAGACAACTCATCGATCTTGTGATCCTGATCAGTTAGCTTGGATCCAGTATACTCAAGGGCGTGACCGTCTAAGCCTCAGCAACTCTGATCTTCTCTTGTTCTTACCTCAGCACCCGCTCTTGATGCTATTTGAGTTGGTTCAGTGCTTGCCACAATGCTGTTTGCATTAGGTGGAATGCGTCTTCCACATCATTAATCGCAGATTTCAGCTTAAAGAACTCGTCTGGTGCAGTCTCGCGCATACAGTCGAGTTCTTTACCAAAATCATACAAGGACTTGACAGTGTCCTACAGAAACACTGTTTGTCGATCGATTGCTTGTAGTTGCTCGATGCGGGCTTCGGTGCGTGGGGAGCCAGGGTGCACAATCATGGAATCTTCAGGTTCTCCAAGCTATCAAAGAACCACGTGATGACGGAGTCTCCATCGTTTGTCTTCAGGTATAAAACCGTCATCAAAATCGGATTTGGAACTGATAGAGATAGGAGATGCAGGGGCTTCAAGAGCAGGGGCTCCGGAATGATGTGCAGCAGTGTCAGTCTGGGAGACATATGGGACTGAGTCCTCCTGTTTGGGTTGATTTTCTGTAGTCAGAACTACAGGAGGGACTGAATCTTCCTACCGACTCTCATCTTCCGCCTGTTCCGGAAGAGGGACCAATTACTCTGGTCAGACGGTGCGGGCGGCATCTTCAGTTTCTTGTTTATAGGATGGGCTTCCTATGCTGGAGCATCTTTCTCTTCAATGATGACATGAGGGACTGATTCCTCCTATTGCTGTTCTTGAGTTACTTGCTGTTGCGGGGGCAGGGATTGTTGGTTGTCGGATGTCCCCTGGCCATTTTAGTTTTGAAGCTTGGCTATTCCCACTTCCCTGGCCTCTTCTTAGTTGATCTGAAGACCGGCCTGTAGGGCATCATCATCATCGTCCGAGTCAGGGTCAGAGTGGTGGCTGGGGGATGGAGTTTTGTCACCGGACTATAACTTCCCTTTCAGTCTGGTCTTCTCTTTTGCCATGAAATAGTTCGATATGAGCTCGTGGCAAAAGTGATACTTCCAATGGATCAGGACTTCGACATTTTGGGTGTCCGTGACCTCCAGTTCAAATAACTCTTCATCCTTCCACTCCTTCCAGTGGTACATGGTGTTGTAAGGGGCGACCCTATAGGACTTCCAGATATTGAAGCGTTCGTAAGCTTTCTCGATTCGGACCTGGAGGAGAGTATTATAAATAATGTCAGTGGGGGAGGGATTCCGTACAGTAGTTGGGTCTACTGTCCAGTTGGGATCCGCAATAGGTATGGGAGCCTGTTGTGGAGAGGGATCCCGAATAGGGGTTGGTACCCCATGGGTAGAGGGACTCCGTACAGGGGTAGGTACCCTATTTGGAGTAATGGCTTTCGGCTGCAAAGGGGCAGCCAATTCACCAGAACCTTCCAACTTGGCAAATAGTTGGTCATCCGTCATAGCCGACACAGGTTCAGGATCTGCTGTAGTAGCAGCAACTATTTCTTCCAGAGGGGTTGCGCCCTCTGGGATTGTTTCAGCGACAAGAACATAAGGTACTTCTACAGCGATCGCTGCAGTCACTGTAGGCTCAATCTTAGAAGACTTCTTGGTCTTCTTTCTCTGCTTCTCGACAGCTTGAGGCGAACTGCTGTTGGGAATGCTTCTCTTTCTTTTCTTCTCATCGCCCGAGCTCTTCACAGTGATGTCCCTCGGGTCAGTTGAAGTGGGCATGCTTCGAGGATGGGGCCTCTTTGCATTAAGTGGTAATTTGTTGAAGACGGTGGGTTTGATCCCACCAATGAACTTTCCTGTGTCAATCTTCTTGGAATCCGCTGACTGCTTCACTCCGCAACGAGTGAGAATATGATCAGGATGAGAATGACTTCTTCGCAGTTTCAGGCTTATAAGCCTCTTCCTGAATTTTTTTCAAAATAATCTTGCACCACACCTTCTCTCCAGACATGATGGTCACCATCATTCTGAATCGCAGGTTGGTGCACATCTCAAATGCACCGGTCCAGTTTTCAACAACCCGACAACAAAAATCATGCAAGTAGACATACGGTAGGGTAATGTTTTCTTGTGGCATGAGGGGTGGACATTTGTACCCTCAGAGTCATCACTGAACAGTTTCTAGTATGCTATCATAAGGCTTTCAGACCCAAAGGTCTCCAACTCCTCCATCTTCAGGCCATCAGATGGCAGCCAATAGATCTTCTCCAATAGATCTTTATTCAGAGAGATTTCTATCCATTGGACAGTCCTGATAATGTTAGAAATTTCACCTCCCTTCCTCTGAGATGAATATCTGAAAGAGGCATCCAGATAGAACAACTCCAGAATATGTTCGTCTTACGAATCCGCATGGCGGCTTCCAAGTCAGTATAATCCTTGTTGTTTCACTCTAGAAATAACCAGCTCCATGCCTATGTCATCTTCTCCTTCTAAAGTTATCCTCTCCATCAACACAGATCTGGCGAAGATACGCCCATCGATAATGGTCTCCTTCTTCTTCATTGAGAGGGAAGATGTCTGAGAGATCGACATTTTTCAAGTGGAAATTTGTGAAGTGACAGGGAATAAAACACAAAAGATGCAGAAAATTACAGAAAGTATGTAGACTATTTGCTTAAGACTCGTTTAATTTGATGAAAGCGTAAAGAGTCTATAGGAGCAAAGTACAGTCCTTTTATAGGGTGCAGGGAAGATTAGGGTTAAACAGTGAACGGTCAGATTTAAGGGATGGGAACCGTCGTTTAAACAACATACAGGATGGATTCAGAGTAACTTGTACGTCTAATTCATCAATTTTGAAATGATGACCGGTCCTACTTCTGACAGTTCGTATTCCCCTATTGCACGAAACGGCAGTTTGAAATTTTAAAATCGCGGTACTTGAGGCAATAAAGTCCAGGTGTCTTTAAAACCATTAATGGTTAAGACGTTTGAAATTTAAACAGGGCACATGGACTTAAAACAGTATTTGTACGAATAGAATATTATTATAATATTAATTAATATCCTACAGTGTATGTGTTGTATGTAACACCACAACCCGACAAGGGTAGAAGCATCACATTATGGTGACATATCAAAGCATACATAATGAACATAGTGAACAGCGGAAGTCTTAAACATAAATAATCAAAAGGAGTTGAGTCGAAATGACTTAAACCAAAACATAAGTTCAACGAAAAGAAATACTCCAAAGGGATGAATAACAAATCATCCAAGTCTAAACAATGTCATAACAATAGCAAAATAAATCTAAGATGACTAGGGTAAAGTCTCCACAAGCTCAACTCTCAACCCCAAAGTAACCCCAGCTCCTAGTTTAGATACCTGTCGCAGGAGAAGGAAAATACGGCTGAGCTTAAAAAGCCTAGTGAACAGACATATATAAACGAAACCAAAAGATAAGGAACGAACTTATAAAGTACGGTGCATTGGGAAAAGCACGAGGTATAAATAAATGGATATCAGAAGTAAGGAAATGTCGGTAATCAACCATGAGCCCGAACACAAATCAAATCAATATCATAGTAACCATGGAGTAGCTAAGTCCCGAACATGTGAAAGACGTGTATTGCACACAAGCATCAATCACCGAACATATGATATCATAGTCATGTCATATCCAATCAAATACAAATCGAACCTAGGATGCATCCATACGCCCCCGAACAATCGTATTGGCCATAACAAATATAAAGTGCGCATATCATAACAAAATGGGACGGTGTGGAACATCACTCAACCACACTAGAGTCGTGCCATTGGTGCATCAATGACACGGCCATGTTACCTTCATAGCTAGGAAACGAACTTGGCTCGGGTATCAAACTGAAGGGTTCAAATGTCATATCATATCAAAGTTCATATCAAGGTTCATATCAAATGTTCATAATCAAAGGTTTACAAATCCAAAGGAGCATAGCAAAGGCATAGATCAACTAAGAAAGCGATAATAAGAAGGCTCAGATCAAAGGCATCATAATCAAAACTAATATCAAACCGTTGTGAACGAATCATGAGAAACCTTAAGGGATAAGGTCAGAATATCTGTACCTTATTCAAAGCAAGCAAAAGGAAAGAAAGGTCACACGAGATGGATCACTCCTTCTTCACGGAACCTATACGAATTAAATACCAAGTATTAGTTTAAGCTCAATTTGAATTAGGTTACTCATTTTAGTATACTTCTATAAATTGTAAGTTTCCATATTTAGAAGGTGTCCAGATTTAGAACATTAGTCATTAATATCCAAAGTTATCATTTAATCAAGGTACCAAACGTGACAATATTAATAGTTTAAGGTTCATAATGATAATTATATAAGTTTAGGGTTTATACTGCAAATATTGTAAGATTAGGGTATAAATTATAAGTATCATAAAGTTACATGGTTTCACAAGTTAAGCCCTTTAGTTTAGAAAATGATAAGTTCAACCCGTAAGTTTAATAATACACACATAACCCTTATTTAGCCTTTTAACCTTTTATCAGCTTTTAACTATGAATAGGTCACAATTTGACGAATTTTTGAACCATATCAGAACTCAGAATTAAACTTCACAAAAATTCACACAGGTACGTAAATGTCTTTATAAACCACATGAATTTTCCCAGAATTTATTGGTTAGGTTAACCCAACACAAAAAATACTCAAACTCAGACTATTCAGAAAACCGACCTGCAGTTGTACCCAAAAATTATTCGCCTCAACGACCTACAAAACATCCATGAAAAATTCCCAAAAATTCATGGTATTACTAATCATATAGAAGTTACATACTGGAAAGTTTCATAGCCCAACTATTAGATTTTTTGAAAAAAAAAATCGACAAGGTGGATTTATTTCAGACTCCCGAATTTCAGATTCAATACTTAAACACACAAAAATCAAAAACATGACCAAAAAACTCGAAATCACTCCAAACCAATTGATTCAGTTAGTAAACTCTTTAAACTTAGTTTTGGACTCAAGAAACTCAGAAAAACACTTTGGTATCATCGGGATTCACCATGCTCAATCGGACTCTAATATTCTGTAAACACAATTTTGACATATCGTCTCATAAAATTCAAAAATAGGACTAAATCAAACTCAAATCCATCCAAACTAATTGGAATACTTTACTAAGACCCTAAACTGAGTTTCTGAGCAAAAATCCCGAATAGAACATTTATGAAACTCGTTGTGTGATGCATACAAATTCGACTATCAAAACTATCCCAATCAAAACATCCACATAAACCCTAATTCTTTTTACCCTTCTAAATCTGATTGCACACACATCTCATAGGTTTATTTAGCCAATATCACACATGTTTACAGCCTTACATTTCGACAACACAACCCACACACTTATAGTCGATTTTATAGCATTTTTATCTCATTATTCCATGTGGTATCATAAGATTTTCTGCAAGTTTATTCATATGCAAAACCTGATAGCCGATTCTCAATACCATACGACATGATCAAATAAGAAAAGGAAGAGGAATTGAACAAGGTTTGGATTTGTTAACCTTGTAGCGTGACACGAAGGAGAGACAAAACAAGATCGAATACCAGCCTACAAACGAGCCGAACACAAGCAAACTCCAACCGAACCCTAGACCACGATCAAGACACTCCTGCAGCCTTTGGTTTTGAACGAGAAAGAACCAAGAGAAGAGTGGTAGCAGCCGATGTGTTTGTGTATGTATTCTTAGGGTTTTGCTTTGTGTGTGTTATGTGTATTTAACGTGTGATGAGAAGAGAGGAGGGAAACGTGTGAGGAGAAGAGATGAAAAATCAAGGAATGTCGTGACATATGGGATTGTGTTATATCATTCCTTATTTAGTTTCAATAATGGACTTGGGCTTGTTTATCTTTATGATCACTTGAAATCAACTCAATATACTCAGCCCAAAAGGAACATATTAGGCGTGTGATACCTAATACACATGTATATGGTTGTAACTTTTAATTATCATAAGTCTTAATGGTTAGTAAAGTTGTGAAATGTTCAAGCATTAGTATTTATAATGCTTAGGTTAAATATAATTAAATGTTTTAGGTTATTTAATCGTCTTCCAAAAGTTTCAAATTAGAGGGTATTTTAGGTATTTAATAAGTTTAAAATTTTCGGGTATTACAATTCTTCCCCTCTAAAAGAAAATTTTCGTCCTCGAAAATTGAAATGAAAACGGAGTGAAGACATACCAGACTATGACAAGAAATGAGAATAACTGGTTCGTATCGATTCCTCGGTTTCCCAGGTAGCTTCACGCTTAGGGTGATTCTTCCAAAGAATTTTAACAAACGGAATGACTTTGTTTCTCATGACTCGATCTTGTCAATCCAAAATAGCTTCAGGTTCTTCTGGAAGAGACATATCAGGTTGAATCTGATCAAACGGATAAGATGCCACATGCAAAGGATGATAATTGTATCCCCTCAGCAGAGATACATGGAAGACATTATGAACATGTGATAACTGAGGAGGTAGAGCCAAACGATAAGAAACCTCCCCAATACGTTCAAGAATCTCGAACGGTCTAATGAATCGAGGACTAAGCTTCCCTTTGAACCCAAAACGTTTCACACCTCTGAACGGCGATACTTTCAGAAATACACAATCCCCAACTTGAAACTCCAAGTCACGTCGACGCTTATCAGCATAACTCTTCTGTCGAGTGCGAGCCTCTTTCAGCTTCTCCTTGGCTACAACCACTTTCTCATTAGTGATCTCAATAAGTTCCGGCCCCTCGATCACACGTTCACCTACCTCTTCCTAACAAATAGGTGCTCTACATTTCCTCCCATATAAAAGCTCATACGGTGCTGCCTTGATGCTAGCATGCCAACTATTATTATAAGCAAACTCCACCAAGCACAAGTATTCGTCCCAACTTCCCGTCCACTCCAAAGCACATGCCCTCAACATGTCTTCTAAAGTCTGAATGGTCATTTCTGACTGACCATCTGTCTGTGGATGAAAAGCAATGCTAAACTTAAGACGTGTACCCCAAGCTTTATGTAGGCCTTTCCAAAAATGAGAAGTAAACCGCGGATCTCTGTCTGACACGATAGATGTCGGAGTACCATGAAGTCTAACAATCTCCTGTTGAAAAATTTCCGCCAATCTACTAACACGAAAATCCATACGAATAGGTAAGAAATGGGGAGATTTGGTTAGACGATCGACGACTACCCAAATTGCATCATGTCTTTTCCGAGTAAGAGGCAAACTAGTAACAAAGTCCATCTCATCCCACTTCCAAGTAGGGATATCTAACGGTTGCAGCAAACCACTAGCCCTCTAATGTTCGATTTTGACCTGCTGGCAAGTCATACATCTAGCAACATACAGGGCTACATCCTGTTTCATGCCGTTCCACAAAAAGTGTTGCTTAAGATCCCTGTACATCTTGGTAGAACCAGGATGGATAGTGAATGGGGAACTATGGGCCTCTGACAACACAGCCTCACGCAAATCAGGATCATAAGGAACACAAAGTCGATTTTCAAACCATACCACACCAGAGTCATCTACCCTGAACTCCGACTGCTTACCCTCCGGAACATTCTGAACCACAGTCCAAAGCTCACCATCATCCTTTTGAGCTTCCTTAATCCGTAGTATAAGATTGGATTCTATCTTCATACTAGCCCAATATCCGTCATAACCTCGTATATAAAATTCAACATCTAAAAGTTCGAAATCATGAAGAACCCTTGGCTCAATCTCTAAACTCGCAATCATACCAGACTTCCGGCTAAGCGCATCGGCAACAACATTCGCCTTGCCTGGATTGTATTGAATATTCGTATCATAATCCTTAAGGAGTTCCAACCACCTTCTTTGTCTCATGTTAAGTTCCTTCTGGGTGAAGATATACTTGAGACTCTTGTGGTCAGTAAAGATATCACACGATTCACCATACAAGTAGTGTCTCCAAATCTTCAAAGCAAAAACCACCGCAGCCAACTCTAGATCATGAGTAGGATAATTCTCTTCATAAGGTTTTAATTGCCTCGAAGCATAAGCAATCACCTTATCGTGCTGCATAAGGACACAGCTTAAACCCTTCTTCGGCGCGTCACTGTAAATCTGATAGCCCCCAGAACCAGATGGAAGAGTCAAAATAGGAGCCGACACCAATCTCTGTTTCAACTCCTCGAAACTCTGCTCGCGTTCCTCCGTCCAAACAAACTTCTCACCCTTCCTCATCAGTTGTGTCAAAGGTAACGCCAACCATGAGAAACCCTCAACAAAACGTCGATAGTAGCCAGCAAGTCCTAGAAAACTCCTAACCTCAGTCACAGTAGTAGGTCTCGGTCACTTGGTGATAGCCTCAACCTTAGATGGATCCATGGTGATGCCATCTGCGGATACAATATGACCAAGGAATGCAACTTGCTTTAGCCAAAACTCACAACTTGGCATACAACTTCTGCTGCCGGAGAGTCTCCAAAACAATCCGGAGATGTTGCTCATGATCTCCTTCAGTCTTGGAATAAACAAGGATGTCGTCGATGAAAACAATAATGAACTTGTCGAGATACTCGTGGAATACGCAATTCATAAGATCCATAAATACAGCGGGAGCGTTTGTCAAATCGAAGGGCATAACTAAAAACTCGTAGTGACCATATCGGGTACGGAATGCGGTCTTAGGAACATCTTGCTCCTTCACACGTAATTGGTGATAACCGAACCTCAAATCGATTTTCGAAAATAACTTAGCCCCTTGCAATTGATCAAACAAATCATCGATACACGGAAGAGGATAACGATTATGGATAGTGATACGGTTAAGCTCACGATAGTCGGTACATAGTCGCATACTTCAATACTTCTTCTTAACAAACAAAACAGGTGCACCCCAAGGAGAAACACTGGGTCGGATGAAACCATTCTCCAAGAGTTCCTGTAACTGTTCCTTCAACTACTTCAACTCTAAGGGCGCCATACGGTACGGAGCTTTGGAAATAGGTTCAGCACCTGGGATCAACTCAATGCCAAATTCAACTTCCCTAGCAGGAGGTATACCAGGAACTTCGTCGGGGAAAATATGGGGAAACTCTCATACCACAGGAAGACTTTCAATACTAGGACTCTTCAAAGATGTATCTTTAATAGAAGCCAGAAAACCTTGGCAACCATGGGAAATCAAAGTTCGTGCCTTCATAGCAGAAATAATTTTAGCAGATTTAAGAGGTTGAGAACCATGCTAAATAAAATCAGGCTGATGCAAGTCGCCGAAGATCACATTTATGGCATGGCAATCAATGGTAGCTCTATGAGAAGCCAACCAATCTATGCCCAAAATCACATCAAAATCGATCATATCAATAGGGAGCAAATTCGCCAGACGAATGCGGTCATCAAACCGTAAGGGACAATTCACATATTCATGTTCATTGAGTACATGGTTTTTCATTGGTGTTGAGATGGATATACGATTTTAGTGGTGTTGGGGTCATATTAAGTTTCTTGGCAAATGAAACAGATATAATGGAGTGTGTGGCACCGGTATCTAATAATGCAAAAACTGTACGATCACTAATGTAAAGAATGCCGGTAATAGTACCTGATAAGTTTGCTGCCTGATCACGCGTCATTGCATAAACACGACCCATAGTAGGAGCTGGCTTAGCGGAGTTCACTGATGTAATTCGTTTCTCCTGGGGACAATCCCTCACCTTGTGATTAGTGGAACCGCAAGTGAAACATCCTCCAGTAGCTTTGTGACAAACACCTGGGTGAGACTTTCCGCAAGTAGCACAGATAGGTGGAGGAGGTAAGGTCTCAGTAGGCCTCCTCTAACCTAAAGAACCTGAAGAATGACCCTTCTGAGAACCCCGAGTCGACTGATCCCTGTACTAACGCTGGTTGTTGTTGCCATGACCCTGACGGTCATTTCCATTCCTACCAGTAACCCTCTGATCCTGACCCCTGTACTCTTGTCACCTCTGACCAAAACCCCGATCTTGGCGACCCCTGTGCTCAACACCCTGGTCCTGACGACCCTTATAGTTAATACGATCACCATCCATGTCCCTCTTGTTCGAACCCCTATCAGCATGAAGTAACTCAATATTGCGGGCCGCGTCCGCTACTAGTGCAACATCGGTGTAATCAGTATTCACGATCCGGTCTAATATCCACTTCTTCAGCCCCCACTTAAAGTGCCTAGCCTGCCTATGAGCATCACCCGCAATCGGTCCAACAAAACTAGCTAACCTCAGAAACCTCTGCATATACTCTCCAGACGATTCCCGATCCAAATGATGAATAGCCCCATACTCGCGCTCATACCTTTGCTGCTCGGAGAAAGGAAAGTACTGCTTATAGAAGATGTCACAGAAAGTATTCCATGCACAAGTGTCAACAAAATTCTCTCCCTTAGCCAGAACATACGCCTTCCACCAATTCAATGCATCACCTTCCAACTTGAAAGTAGCCAAACGCGTCTTGAATTCATCACCACAACCCAAGACCTTGAACAACTTCTCCATATGTGTGATACAATCTTCTGCCTCTGTGGGGGTGGCAGTCGATCGGAAAGAAAGAGGCTTAAGCTTAGTGAACTTTTCAATCCAACCATGCATCCCGATAGGTGGAGCACCGCCACCCGACGAACCAGCACCATTTCTAATGTCATCGACGATTCTGTTCCTCAATTCAGCATAGAGATTCGGGAGAGCATTAGCCAAAGCAGCGGCTATCATGGCCTCGAAGTCAGGGATATCATCCCCATTAAGATTTCTACGCGTATACACCATCTGAATGATCATCAAAGCGATTTGTAAGGTCAAATAAAGATGAAGTATGAAAGGAAAATACGCAGAAGGAAACCTAATGTCTACCCAAATCCTCACAGGTCATAGCCTAAGCTCTACAGGTCGAACCTAAGGCTCCGATACCATAGTTGTAACACCCCAACCCGACAAGGGTAGAAGCATCACATTATGGTGACATATCAAAGCATAAATAATGAACATAGTGAATAGTGGAAGTCTTAAACATAAATAATCAAAAGGAGTTAAGTCAAAATGACTTAAACCAAAACATAAGTTCAACGAAAAGAAATACTCCAAAGGGATGAATAACAAATCATCCAAGTCTAAACAATGTCATAACAATAGCAAATTAAATCTGAGATGACTAGGGTAAAGTCTCCACAAGCTCAACTCTCAACCCCAAAGCAACCCCAGCTCCTAGCTTAGATACCTGCCGCAGGAAAAAGAAAATGCGGCTGAGCTTAAAAAGCCCAGTGAACAGACATATATAAACGAAACCAAAAGATAAGGAACGAACTTATAAAGTACGGTGCATTGGGAAAGCATGAGGTATAAACAAATGGATATCCGAAGTAAGGAAAGGTCCGTAATCTACCACGAGCCCGAACACAAATCAAATCAATATCATAGTAACCATGGAGTAGCTAACTCCCGAACATGTGAAAGACGTGTATTGCACACAAGCATCAATCACCGAACATATCATATCATAGTCATGTCATATCCAATCAAATACAAATCGAACCTAGGATGCATCCATACGCCCCCGAACAATCGTATTGGCCATAACAAATATAAAGTGCGCATATCATAACAAAATGGGACGGTGTGGAACATCACTCAACCACACTAAAGTCGTGCCATTGGTGCATCAATGACACTGCCATGTTACCTTCATGGCTAGGAAACGAACTTGGCTCGGGTATCAAACTGAAGGGTTCAAATGTCATATCATATCAAAGTTCATATTAAGGTTCATATCAAATGTTCATAATCAAAGGTTTACAAATACAAGGGAGCATAGCAAAGGCATAGATCAACTAAGAAAGCCATAATAAGAAGGATCATATCAAAGGCATCATAATCAAAACTAATATCAAATCGTTGTGAACGAATCATGAGAAACCTTAAGGGATAAGGTCAGAATATCTATACCTTATTCAAAGCAAGCAAAAGGAAAGAAAGGTCACACGAGATGGATCACTCCCGCTTCACGGAACCTATACGAATTAAATACCAAGTATTACTTTAAGCTCAATTTGAATTAGGTTACTCATTTTAGTATACTTCTATAAATTGTAAGTTTCCATATTTAGAAGGTTTCCAGATTTAGAACATTAGTCATTAATATCCAAAGTTATCATTTAATTAATTTAAGGTATCAAACGTGACAATATTAATAGTTTAAGGTTCATAATGATAATTATATAAGTTTAGGGTTTATAGTGCAAATATTGTAAGATTAGGGTATAAAATGTAAGTATCATAAAGTTACATGGTTTCACAAGTTAAGCCCTTTAGTTTAGAAAATTATAAGTTCAACCCGTAAGTTTAATAATACACACATAACCCTTATTTAGCCTTTTAACCTTTTATCAACTTTTAACTATGAACAGGTCACAAATTGACGAATTTTTGAACCATATCGGAACTCAGAATTAAACTTCGAAAAAATTCACACAGGTACGTAAATGTCTTTAGAACCCACATGAATTTTCTCAGCATTTATTGGTTAGTTTAACCCAACACGAAAAATACTCAAACTCAGACTATTCAGAAAACTACCTGCAGTTGTACCCAAATATTATTCGCCTCAACGACCTACCAAAACATCCAGGAAAAATTCCCAAAAATTCATGGTATTACTAATTGTTGGATATCTCTGTGTTACAAACTTGCTGGGAGAAAATTAAATTACAACTGGAAGATAAAATTACAACTCGAGATCCAGAAATTACAAGACCCAACCAAAAGGAAATTACAGAACTCGAAACAAAATTGAAAGTACAGGAAAATAAAAATTACAGATTTTGAAACTGAACCAAAAAATAAACAGATTAAAAGGACAGAAAACCGTAAGGTATAGCCGAGTCGAGGAACTCTCTATCCGCAAGACGAGATACACCCCGGTAGTGCTCTCAGTTTAGGCGTGTCGTCCCCAAAGATAAAACGGCTTCGTCTCGTAGGTAGTAGCACCACAAAACCCATGAGCTCCGGCGAACTAGAACGAGGCGAGGACAAAGCTTCGACACTACAAACTATATGTATGCAAGATGTGAATGCCTAGAGATATTGCAAGTGTTGCCAAGTATATAATGCAAATGCAAGAGTGCACTATTTATAGGCAAGCTCACCTACATGGGGGATTAATCACCATAAAGTGCCATAACAATCCATCAATTGATGGCTACGGTTTTATTCCATAAAACACCATCAGAATACACAAATGCATTGTCGTTACAAGTTGACCAAATTGAAAACTTAATTATCAAATTCAATTGCCATTCAAGGCTATGCACACTTACGTTACAATCAATATTGATTTGATTAATCAAATCAAAAACTTCGGCACACGTTCACGTTATCGCACAATATTATATATATATATATATATAATACTTGTTAATATACAAGTGATTAAACACAACTCGACCCATCGATCCGATGATGCGTCGATAACGTGTGCGAGTGTGTGTACGAGTGGTTTAGCTCACTCCGTTGTCAACTAACTTTAGCACTTCATTTCTCACTCACCAGAAAATTGGTTTTGAGAAATTTGTTAATCCACTTAATAGATTAACTAATTATAATATTTAATTTAATAAATATTATTAACCAATTTCCAACAATCCCCCACATGAGTGAGAAAGCCTTATGCACATGTATGCAGACACAAGCTCAATCCTCAAGAGGCGTTAAAGTATAAGGATAGGTAGTTCGTGACTTTGAACCTTCCATAGTTAACATCATCGGGTACACAGGCGGATTAGTGGCTTGATGCTTTGAACTATTCTCCCACGGCGTGCACCGAGACAATGGTGCTAACACTTGAACACCTCAACCTCATCCGTTCTCACGTTTGTGTCCTTTGCGGGCCTTGGACACCCCTTTGGATTCATAAGTGTATTTCATGAAGCGGCCCCCACTTCTCACTTATATAGGTGATTCTTTACCGAGTATCTTGCCATACTCAATCTCCTCGAGGTCTTTATGAATCATTAAAAGTCATAGACTTAACCTCACCACTAGGCAAGCTTTCAACACTCAATTGCTCTATAGGGAATAAACTTAGATGAGTGTTTCACACGAACTCTCATAGCTTAGTTCTCCCATTGAACCAAGTTCTTGGGATCTCCAGTCATCTTGGTTGGGTTAACACTATGAAAATTCTCAATTTTTGGATTTTAAACCCATTCCCTCTAGCAATTTATTCATTTGATCACGGTTTAACCCTTTGGTTAGCGGATCCACTAGATTATCCAATGACCTCACATAGTCAATAGAGATAACCCCACTTTTTATCAAATGTCTCACGGTATTATGGCGTCGACGAATATGTCGAGACTTTCCATTATACACGTTACTTCTTGCCCTACCAATAGCAGCTTGGCTATCCCAGTGTATCATCACCGCTGGTACTGAATTTGACCAACATGGAATATCTTCTAGAAAGTTTCTGAGCCATTCGGCTTCTTCACTAGCTTTGTCCAAAGCTATGAATTCCAATTCCATGGTAGATCGGGCTATACACGTTTGTTTCGCGGACTTCCACGAGACAGTTCCACCCCCAATGGTAAACACGTAACCACTTGTAGAAAATGAACTTTTCGTATCGGATATCCAGTTCGCATCACAGTACCCTTCAAGTACCGGGGGGTATCTCGAATAGTGTAGCCCAAGGTTTTGAGTATACTTTAAGTACCTCAAAACTCTAACGAGAGCTTTCCAATGTTCTTTGCTTGGATTGCTCGTGTAACGACTTAATTTGTTCACAGCGGAAGCTAAATCGGGTCGAGTGCAATTTGTAAGATACATTAAACATCCAATGACTCGTACATATTCTTCTTGTGCAACGGGCTCCCCTCGATTTTTGCTCAAGTGATCATTTAAATCTATTGGGGTCTTAGCCGGCAAGCTATCAAAAGCATTAAACTTCTTGAGAACTTTCTCGGCATAGTGAGATTGTGTCAAGATGATTCCATCTGATTTTCTTAAAATTTTCATTCCAAGAATCACATCTGCTAGCCCCATGTCTTTCATGTCAAAATTTCTTTTTAACATGTTCTTAGTATCGTTAATCACTTGTATATTGTTACCCATGATTAACATGTCATCTATATAAAGACACACAATAACATAACCATTATTAGTGTTCTTAATATAAACAGATTTATCACACTCGTTTATTTTAAAACCATATGATAACATTACATTATCAAACTTCAAGTGCCACTGTAGTGGAGCTTGTTTCAATCCATATAGAGACTTAACCAGTTTGCATACCTTTTTCTCTTGTCCAGGTACTACAAACCCTTCAGGTTGTTCCATATAGATCTCTTCATCCAGATCACCATTCAGAAAGTAGTCTTAACATCCATTTGATGAATCTCTAGATCGTGTAAAGCAGCAATCGCGAGAAGCACTCGAATAGATGTAATTCTCGTTATAGGTGAATAGGTATCGAAAAAATTGTACCCTTCCTTCTGTTTGAAACTTTTGACTACTAAACGAGCTTTATACTTGTCAATTGACCCATCAGCCTTGTACTTTCTTTTAAGGATCCATTTGCATCCTAAGGGCTTACAACCTTCAGGTAAATCAACCAAAACCCAAGTTTGGTTTTGTAAAATTGAGGCAATTTCACTCTGAACAGCTTCTTTCCAGAGCAACCCGTCTGGTCTGGCATAAGCTACTTTGATCGACGTTGGTTCTTCATCCAACATGAATGCTATGTAGTCCGGTCCAAATGTCTTTGGTGTCCTAACCCTACTACCACGTCTCGGTTCTACAACTTCCTGATTAGATCTCGATCGCTTACGTGACTTTGGATCTACATCCACAGGTTTTGAACTTGTTCCTTCATCTTCAACTCTATTGCTAGAATTGTTCTCAACTTTATCATTATCATTACAAGGATATATGTTTTCAAAGAATACAGCATTCCTTGATTCAATGGTTGTTCCCACAGTCATTTCAGGAACTTCTGACTTGTGGATAACAAACCAGGCACTACTGTTTAGTACATACCTAATAAAGATACAATCGACCGTCTTAGGTCCGATTTTAACTTGTTTAGGTAGAGGTACTTCAACCTTAGCCAAACACCCCCACATTTTGAGATATTTGTATGAAGGTTTTCTACTTTTCCACAACTCATAAGGGGTAATATCCTTACCTTTGCGTGGAATTTTGTTCAATATGTAGTTGGCTGTCAGGACAGCTTCCCCCCACATGTTCTGGGGCAACCCTGAACTAATCAATAACGCATTCATCATATCTTTAAGTGTTCGATTCTTACGTTCAGCAACGCCATTAGATTGTGGTGCATATGGAGCTGTTGTTTGATAAATTATACCGCTTTCGTTGCATAATTCCTCAAACGAGGCTACATATTCGCCACCTCTATCGCTTCGAACCATCTTGATACGGCAGCCTAATTGATTTTCGGCTTCATTCTTGAAGTTCTTAAAAGCTTCAATAGCCTCATCTTTACCTCTCAAAAGATAAAGATAACAATATCTTGTGTAGTCATCGATGAAAGTGATAAAGTACTTTTTACCACCTCTAGTTCAGTCACACACGTCGGTGTGAATTAATTCAAGGGGTTTTGTGTTCCGTTTTACCGAGTGAAACGGAAGTTTCGTCATTTTTGCTTCAACACAAATCTCACATTTGTTTTGAGTATTGACTTCATTTAATTTCAGTAAATCTAAGTTTACTAATCTTTTTATAGCATTTAGATTCACATGACCTAATCTACAATGCCATAAATCAGAACACTCAGTCAAGTAAGAGGAAGCAATATCATTTTCATTAGCATTTCCAGATTTGGTTACATGGCGTATAGCCAAAGCATTGAGTTTAAAGAGTCCCTCCGTGAGGTAACCCTTACTAAGAAACCTATCAAACTTTTTTATGATAATTCTATCTGACTCAAACACTAGTTTAAACCCCTTTTTAACTAGTATAGAGCCCGAGATCAAGTTCTTCATCATATCAAGAACATGAAGCACATTCTTCAAAGTGATAGTCTGTCCCGACGTAAGTTTGAGGTCTACTTCTCCAACTCCGATAATCTCAGATGAAGCTGGATCCCCATGTTGAGCTTCCTTCCCTCAACAGCTTGATAGTTCTTAAACTGACTCCGATCGGCACCAACGTGGGCGGTTGCACCAGTTTCGACGTACCAACCACCTTGGTTCTCAACGTGGTTGACTTCTTCGGTGACCACAGCAGAAAGGTCATCCTATTTCCTTTCGCCGTTAGACTCAGCGATGTTGGCAATGTGTTTCTTCTTCTTGTTGTCTTTCAGCTTCCGGCAGTCCTTCGCCGCGTGCCCATATTTACCACAGTTGAAGCAATCGCCATCAAACTTCTTGACTGGTTGCTTCCCTTTGCTCTTGTTTTGGACACTTGGACGAGCTCTTTTATTGGAGGGACCAACATGCTCCAACATATTGGCCTTAGCATCAATCAGGCCTTTTGGTTTGTGGTCATTTTTGCGCACGTCAGACTTGATGCGCAATTTCGCAATCAAGTCTTCAAGAGTCATCTCCTTTCGCTTGTGCTTAAGGTAGCTCTTGAAGTCTTTCCAACTGGGGGGCAACTTGTCGATCACAGTTGCAACAGTGAAAGCATCCGGTAGGACCATTCCATCGGCATTGACATCATGAACGATGAGTTGGAACTCTTGCACTTGTTCCATGATTGGTTTTGAGTCAACCATCTTGTAGTCCAAATATTTGGCGACTACAAATTTCTTTGTACCTGCATCACCAATACAGTACTTCTTTTAAAATGCTTCCCACATCTCTTTTGATGTGTTTACAACAGAATAAACATTGTATAAACTATCTTCTAAAGAACTCAGAATAAAGTTTTTACAAAGATAGTCTCCATTGTGCCAGTTGTCATAGGCAGCTTGGACTGTAAAACTAGTCTCTTGAGCACTTGGCACTAGTGGTGCATCTTCCTTAAGGAAGTTAGCAAACCCCAATGTTGTTAAATAGAACAACATCTTTTGTTGCCACCTTTTAAAGTCGGCACCACCAAACTTTGGCGGCTTCTCGGCGATAGGCATCATCCTAGGCCCCGAGGTTGTTCTAAAAAAGGAACCACTCGTGTTGAACCCGTAGGCTCCAACACTAGATCCTAACATGGATCCCACGGTACCACTAAAAGTGGAACCAACGGTTCCACTCGAGGTGGACCCACCGGTAGTCATAAATGGGTTGTTAAAAACCCAACCAGTTGTTGTTGACATCGTTGAAGCATTTGTGTTGAACACCATCGAGCCGATAGTTGATGACGTGGTTGAGCCAATGGAGTTCGCCATGATTGAGGCAACGGTCGCGGAGGCAAAGGCAGCATTGGTGACGGAGTCGGTGGCAGCAACGGTCGTCATCTCCAGTAGTAGGAATTAGCAAGTAAGTTATCTCGTCTTGCGCTTGTTGGATATTTCTGTGTTACAAACTTGCTGGGAGAAAATTAAATTACAACTGGAAGATAAAATTACAACTCGAGATCCAGAAATTACAAGACCCAACCAAAAGGAAATTACAGAACTCGAAACAAAATTGAAAGTACAGGAAAATAAAAATTACAGATTTTGAAACTGAACCAAAAAATAAACAGATTAAAAGGACAGAAAACCGTAAGGTATAGCCGAGTCGAGGAACTCTCTATCCGCAAGACGAGATACACCCCGATAGTGCTCTCAGTTTAGGCGTGTCGTCCCCAAAGATAAAACGGCTTCGTCTCGTAGGTAGTAGCACCACAAAACCCACGAGCTCCGGCGAACTAGAACGAGGCGAGGACAAAGCTTCGACACTACAAACTATATGTATGCAAGATGTGAATGCCTAGAGATATTGCAAGTGTTGCCAAGTATATAATGCAAATGCAAGAGTGCACTATTTATAGGCAAGCTCACCTACATGGGGGATTAATCACCATAAAGTGCCATAACAATCCATCAATTGATGGCTACGGTTTTATTCCATAAAACACCATCAGAATACACAAATGCATTGTCGTTACAAGTTGACCAAATTGAAAACTTAATTATCAAATTCAATTGCCATTCAAGGCTATGCACACTTACGTTACAATCAATATTGATTTGATTAATCAAATCAAAAACTTCGGCACACGTTCACGTTATCGCACAATATTATATATATATAATACTTGTTAATATACAAGTGATTAAACACAACTCGACCCATCGATCCGATGATGCGTCGATAACGTGTGCGAGTGTGTGTACGAGTGGTTTAGCTCACTCCGTTGTCAACTAACTTTAGCACTTCATTTCTCACTCACCAGAAAATTGGTTTTGAGAAATTTGTTAATCCACTTAATAGATTAACTAATTATAATATTTAATTTAATAAATATTATTAACCAATTTCCAACACTAATTATATATAAGTCACATACTAGAAAGTTTTATGGCCCAACTTATTATAGTTTCTGAAAAAAAAATCGACAAGGTGGATTGATTTCAGACTCCCAAATTTCAGATTCAATACTTAAACACACAAAAATCAAAAACACGACCAAAACAACTCAAAATCACTCCAAACCAATTGGATCAGTTAGTAAAGTCTTTAAAATTAGTTTTGGACTCAAGAAACTCAGAAAAACACTTTGGTATCATCGGGATTCACCATGCTCAATCCGACTCTAATATTCTGTAAACACAGTTTTGACATATCGTCTCATAAAATTCAAAAATAGGACTAAATCAAACTCAAATCTATCCAAACTAATTGGAATACTTTACTAAGACCCTAAACTGAGTTTTAGAGCAAAAATCCCGAATAGAACATTTATGAAACTCGTTGTGTGATGCATACAAATTCAACTATCAAAACTGTCCCAATCAAAACATCCACATAAACCCTAATTCTTTTTACCCTTCTAAATCCGATTGCACACACATCTCATAGGTTTATTTAGCCAATATCACACATGTTTACAGCCTTACATGTCGACACCACAACCCACACACTTATAGTCGATTTTATAAGGTTTGTATCTCATTATTCCATGTGGTATCATAAGATTTTCTGCAAGTTTATTCATATGCAAAACCTGATAGCCGATTCTCAATACCATACGACATGATCAAATAAGAAAAGGAAGAGGAATTGAACAAGGTTTGGATTTGTTAACCTTATAGTGTGACACGAAGAAGAGACAAAAAAGATCGAACAGCAGCCTACAAACGAGCCAAACACAAGCAAACTCCAACCGGACCCTAGACCACGATCAAGACACTCCTGCAGCCTTTGGTTTTGAACGAGAAAGAACCAAGAGAAGAGTGGTAGCAGCCTATGTGTTTGTGTATGTATTCTTAGGGTTTTGCTTTGTGTGTGTTATGTGTATTTAATGTGTGATGAGAAGAGAGGAGGGAAACATGTAGGGGAGAAGAGAGGAAAAATCAAGGAATGCCGTGACATATAGGATTGTGATATCTCATTCCTTATTTAGTTTCAATAATGGACTTGGGCTTGTTTATCTTTATGATCACTTGAAATCAACTCAATATACTCAGCCCAAAAGGAACATATTAGGCGTGTGATACCTAATACACATGTATATGGTTGTAACTTTTAATTATCATAAGTGTTAATGGTTAGTAAAGTTGTGAAATGTTCAAGCATTAGTATTTATAATGCTTAGGTTAAATATAATTAAATGTTTTAGGTTATTTAATCGTCTTCCAAAAGTTTCAAATTAGAGGGTATTTTAGGTATTTAATAAGTTTAAAATTTTTGGGTATTACACTGTATCTGTGAAAATACAGCGTTCCCCCTTAAAAGGTACATACAGGATTCAATTCTTACAGCAATTTTTGGATTAATACAGTATTCATAGGTCTTATTGTATTCCCTCTTGATTAATGCACACGTCAGCTATAGGAAGGTTTTATACCTTCTTTTTCCTATAGTTAGATCTGACTATTTCTAAGTGCCCAGTTAATTAAAGTGGATACTGTATTCTTGGGTCTTACAGCATTCCCTCTCAATTGATGAGTCAAGTGTAAAAACTTACAGGGAGTCAGGCTGTAGCATTCCCAATTCCTGGCGAAGCCTGCATAATCTGGTTGTGCTTGTAGGTCACAAGTCGTCAGGAATAAGTCTAGAGGGGGTGAATAGACTTATTGAAACTTTTTTCCTGAAGGTCAGGTGAGTTTCTCAGCTGTGATAAGTACATATGACTTAAAGTCGTCTGCAGACAAGATATGCGGAAGACATATGATGACGATAGCAGGTCACTTAATGTTCTCTGCAGATAACTAACTAATGGAATAATAAATATGTATGCAGCAGGTAAGTATGATGTTCAATGCAGTAAAACACGCAGGCACTTATAGTGGTTTCAGAGGTGGGGTAATCCTCTACTAATCCACTTCTCTCCAAACCAATTGGAGATAAATTCACTATAACTGTCAACCAGTGATAAAGGTTACAATGAATTTTTCCTAGTTACAACAGTTTCCAACCAGTGGAAACTCGTGGACGTTACAACTCCCTTGACTGCCTAGCACCTCCTGATTGAAAACCCTTGGATGCCTCAACAATGCTCGAGTTGTCTGTCACCTTCCAATCAAGAACCCATGGATGCGTTTACAGTCTGTTTACTTTCAAGAAGCTCGTTCAAGAAAGTAACCCCATACTTAAGTTTTTAGACAAGAGTGTTGTCTTCTCCAAAAAAGAGCTTATTTGGATATGATCTCTTAAGCTTGCTCTTTAACGATGCTATAGAATGCTTTTGATTGCTTGAAAGCTTTGATCGCTTGAAAGTTTGTTCGCATCGTTCGTTCTGTAATTAACTCAATTCATATCTTCGGATATTTATAGCACGATCCTTGAGCTTCCTTCATAGACATTGCACTAATGTAACAAATCTGTCCATTGGAGAGTGGACTTATTTGTTTATCTTACCAATCTATTGCAAGGCTTGATTCCCTTTCCAAATTCGACCGTTGAAAGACTTTCTTCGATTTAGCGCTATTATTCTTTTATTAGAATAAGTATAAAGTCTTCAGAGCGCGGATCTTGATGAATATTTAATTCCTTGCTTTTCGGGAATCTTTCAAGTTTGTCACTAACGTCCGCATGTGACTTTCTTTGAATGTTGACTTTCAACTATTGCTGACGTGGACTGAGTATCTTGGCTGAACTGAGAACCTGTCTGATCTTATTGGTCAAACCTGCCTGAAATGCAGTCAACATTCTCTGGTGTAAGGTTCTCTGATGTGAAGTCCTCCGAATTTCACTGATCTGAACTTCTCTGAGATAATGTTCTCTTCTCTAAAGTTCTCTACTCTGGACTTCTCTGCGCTGGACTTCTCTGATCTGAACTTCTCTGCTCTAAAGTTCTATGATTTGAACTTCTCTGGGATAAAGTTCTCTGCCCTGAAGTTCTATGACTTGAAGTTCTCTGACTTGGACTTATCTGAGATAAAGTCCTCTGATCTGGAATGAACTTCTTTGATCTTCTCTTATCTGAACTTCTTTGAAATAAAGTTCTCTGTTAGTCGATTTTACAACTGATCAATAATACTAAGCCTAAAAACTTATAAGTCCTATAAAAGATATTCATTTGGTTCTTATTTACATTTTGCCAAGTACTTTAAACATACATTTGAATAATGAATCAATACAGGGATGACATCATCAAAATCTAATAGGTATTCCTAACAGTGCTGAGGGATTTTATAAATATGTCGGCCAACTGAATGGCTGTATGAATCTTCTCGATCCGAACTTCTTTATTCTGACATGATTTCCAATGAAATGATACTTCATATCAATGTGCTTAGTTCGCGAGTGCAATACAGGGTTGTGCGTTATTGAAATTACACTCATGCTATCGCACATGATTATTGTCTCTCTGGCGCTGATTCCATAATCTTGTAATTGTTGTTGCATCCATAGAATCTGCATACAGCAACTTCCAGTAGCATAGTATTCCGACTCAGCTGTAGAAAATGGGTTGGCTAATTGCTTTTTACTAAACCATGACACAAGTCTAGGTCCAAGAAAGTGACAGGTAACGTTTGTACCCTTCCTATCCAACTTACAGGCTCCAAGATCCGAGTCGATGTAGCCTACCAAATCGAATCCTCCTTCCTTAGGATACCACAATTCTACATCGATTGTTCCTTTTACGTACTTAAGGATTCGTTTGGCTGTGGTGAGGTGTGTAATACCCAGTTGTAATTCAGTAATTATCACTCAGTAATTATCATTCAGTATTTATCATTCAGTAATTGATACTCAGTAATTTCATTCATTATTGATCAATTGTCACTCATTTTCAGTCATGGTATTCATCATTCAGAGTAATTGTATCGTGTATCAATCGTCATTCATCACTAATCTGATTGGAGTTTCGTGCCGTGTTTATCATCATTGTCATTTTCGTTGCGAGCTGTGCGTGAGGAGTAGCGCACGCTACATACTCCTTTTAGTGTACGCTAATTGGGTATAGGTAGCGCACGCTACCACTCAGCTTTAGCGCACGCTAAGGTTACCCTGGCTGCAGTCCAGAAGGTACTGAACTGCAGGTGAGTTATATGTAGCGCACGCTACGAATGGTAAGTAGCGCGCGCTAGTGGGTTGAAGTAGCGCATGCTAATATGAGGTGTAGCGCGCGTTAAGGACAGATCAGGTTGAGTCCAGTGGCTACTGGACTGCACTGGATTAATTCATAGCGCACGCTATGTGTTGTTGTTAGCGTACGCAACCGATATATTAGTGCACGCTAAATAATGGTTGTAGCGCACGCTATCGAGGTCAGATCAGAGAACAGGCAGTTTCTGGATTCCAGTACTGGGCATCAAATTATTCGTTAGCGCACGCTAACTATGAGCAATTACGTACGCTAGTAGTATGGTCGTAGCGCACGCTACAAAAGGTATGTAGCGCGCGCTACCGTGTTCGGACAGTGGGCACTGGAATACCCAAATTTCCCGTTAGCGCATGCTACGCACAAGGGCTAGCGCACGCTAACCTGGACTGGCTATAAATTGGACAGTTTAGTCAGAGTTCGTCATTTATTCATCCCATTTCACTCCTTCGGTAATTTTGGGCGATTTCGAGCGATTCAGAGAGGATTCTTGGAGGTGTATTCATCAATCATCATCTTCAAGCTCATCTTTCGGATTAATCATCATTTCATCATCTTCATCACATCGAATCAAAGGTATTAATCTCTTGGATCTAGAATTTCGGATTTTTGGGTTTTTCCTTCCGATTTCTTCGTGTAAGCTTGGATTATCATTGGAATATGTTAGATATGGATTATCTACCTTGGATAAGTATATTCTTACGGATTTAATGGTTATTTTCGGAATTATTTCAAGAACCCTTGGGGTTGACTCCGGTTATTTTGGGGATTTCCGATTGTCGTTATTATAAACTTGAATTGTGGACTTCTATGAGATTATTGATGTGATTGATAATGTTGTGCTGGTTTGAATGAATCATTTTGGAGTTGGTTCGATAATTTGGGTTTGGTTTTAACCAACGGGTATCTCAACGTTTTCGTTAGAGTACATCTACGAGTTCGGATATTGTTGTATCGACGTTTGGGTCGGTTATGATCGTATTTGATTCGTGTATTGATCGGTTGTTGGTAATTATTGTTATTCAAGGTTGTTCGAGCGACCGACATTTCATTTAGGACGTTGTTCGTGGAAGGACATTGTCATCGGTATTGGGTAAGTTGATTCTTACTCGGTTAAGAGGATATTCATTCCTTTTGTTGTTGTTCATTCATAATCGTAACTCATTCATCATTGTATTAACCGTATCAACACTTGTCATTGTCAATTAATCACCTCAGTCATAAGGAACGACGGTTCCAATCATTTCATTGAGCTATCATTCGTTTCACCATCATTTCATCTTGGTGAGTCATTATTCATTTTCGTTGTCACTTTTGTTATATCGTGGCAATCCGGGTCATACTAGCGTGCCGGTTGGTATGTGTAGGATTTTCATGTCGGGCACATTATAGTCGTGTGTTGGTTGGTGGCCTCACATTGGACTGTGCACACGAGTTGATGGCTTCGTGAGACTGATTAGGTACAAGACCACGCGTGTATTCGATCGATACTCGTTGGTGGCTTGTGCACGGACACATTTCCATCCCGGACGTAGTGTGGCGCCATTCCTTTGAGCCGTACTGATAGTTGATTCATATAGCATGTTTGATTGCGTATGTTTCGGCTAATAATTAATAACTTCAGATATAACATGATTGTGTATTTTCAACCCTTGAGAATTGTTGTTACGTATCGACCCGTTGGGGATATCGTTTTTCAGGTCATGGCAAGGCTAAAGCACGGGGAGAGCATGGTGACGGCGAGGAGTCCCAGTGATACTAGTAGGGGGGGCCCCAGTCTATTCAGTCATTTATGTTTTCTTCATTTATTCTGCTGCAGACATTCCGCTTAAATACTCATTTCGCTCAGTGTTGTATATTTTATCTCCATATAAAATATACATGTATTCTGTATTATCCTGGATGCGTTGTATAAAACTCCTCATCGGAGTAATTGATGTTGTAATGTGGTTCGGTACTACATTTACCTGTGTAATTCATTCATTTTCATTCGCCTGGTGGGTCCCAGTCGGGGGTCCACGGCACTGTAATATCCGCCTAGTTTGGGGTGTTACAGAGTTGGTATCGGAGCGTGGTTTTGAATACTACCTTCCGAGTCATGTCTCATTTGAAATCATCGTCGTCGGACTAGTATCATTGGACTTTCGCGTCACGTGTGACCTGTACAAATGCCGAGCCAATCAGACCAAGAACTGTAAGATTTTAATGCCATGGTATAATTTCTGGCAAGAATCATTCATTCATAATTCATCAGTTAACAATCCTCAACCATCATTTTCATTTGACCAGGACGGTCATGTGAACTCATTAATCACTCAATTCATTTCATTACTCAGTTGTTGATCTTGAAGATCATATCATCAATCTTGTTAAATTGTTCAAGATAATCATTTCAATAATTTCATCAGGTAATCATGTCACCTCAGTTAATCATTCATGTAATCGCTGTATTTGAGCGCATATGCTCATTTTCATCATTTCATAATGTAATCATAATGTGATACTCATGCGAGATATATAATCATCATATGACTTTCCACTTCAGTATAGAAAGGGCTGGCAGAGGACGTGGAGGACGAGGCCGTGGAGCGGGCCGAATCCCGAGAACTCGTGTGAATACACGTGCAAACGCGAGGAATAATGCTAATTCATCGAGCAGCGACGCTGCCACTCATTCACCTGGACGCGATCATTCACTATCGGGGAGTCGTACCCGGGACACGGCCCAGTCAGAGGGTGTCCGGGTTGACCCACTCGCTTTTATGCAGGGCATGATGGCCCAAATGACACAGATGGCTCAGTTGATGGAGACGATGCATAACTCCGTCAATCAAAATCAGCAGGCTCCTCCGCCGCCACCTCAGAGGCAAGAGAGGAATGTGAGTAATATCATCGGCGATATCTCTCTCCAGAGGCCACCTACCTTTGAGGGTTCGTCTGAGCCGGCAGATATCATTCATTGGCTCGAGCATTTCGAGAAGTTGTTTGCTATGGTGAGTGTCCCGAAGGACACAAAGTTTCTGTTGCGGCCTACTACCTGGGTAAGAGCGCGCATTTTTGGTGGTTGTCGTTGAAGCCCACCGAAGGATCTTGTACTTGGGATCAGTTCAAGACTCTCATGATGGAGAGGTACTATCCGGCCCCACTCAGGGAGGCCAAGTTGTCGGAATTACTCACTCCCGACCTTTCGGCGGATGATGATGTTCTCGCCATCGCCGAAAAATTTCAGGAACTTCTTCCGTTCGCCTCATCTATCATTCACTCAGAAGCGGACAAGATCAAGTATTTCAGTAAGAGGCTGAAACCTCGTATGCGGCTACAGTTGCTTAATCATAATTGTGCCACTCTGGCCGAGTTCATTGAGAAAGCTCTCACTTACGAGCTTACGGCTAAGGAAATTGGTAAGCAACAACCCTCATCAGCTAGCAAGAAGTCCAAGAACCGTAATCAGTCTGACGGGAGTCAGGCCACTTTCAAGAAACCACGTGCGGGCTCTACTTTTTTTGAGCGACCTCCCACGACGTCTAAACCCGCGGAATCTCAGTCGCGAGCGGCCAGTTCGGCCATCACCTGTTTCAACTGTGAGGAACAGGGTCATTTCAGCACCAAATGTCCGGCGATCATTACGTGCCACAACTGTGGGATTGCTGGGCATAGGGCCCGTTTTTGCCGTAGGGACTCTAAACCCACTCCGGCGTCATCTCAAGCCCCAGGTCATTCAGCGGTGCAGAATCAGGCCACTCAGTCAGCGTCGTTCAAGACGACAGGAGCTAAGGGCGGAGCCAAGAGCTATCAGATGGGAGCGTCCGGTTCGGGGGCCGGCAAGCCCCGAATTTATGAGATGAAGAAGACCGACGATCCGGAGGCCCGGATGATCTCAGGTACACTTGATATTCTATCTCAACCTGTGTGTACCCTTTTTGATACTGGTGCATCTCATTCATTCATTTCCGAGTCATGTTTGAGTAGACTACGTCTGGGTAGTGCTACTAGTTGTGAGCCTTATGTCATTGGTCTACCTGATGGTAGACGAATTGTCGGAAGTCGTGAGATTCAGAATTGTCCGATTCAGCTTCATGGTCGTGTATGGCCAGCGGACCTAATCGTGGTAGATTTGCCGAGGGACGACATCATCTTGGGTATTGATTGGATGGATCGTCATGATGCCATCATTAGTGTCCGTAAGCGTATGGTCACTATCATTTCAGACGATGGGGTTGAATGTGTGTTTCAGGGAGGTAATCCCGGCTGTTCTGGTAAGGTCATTAATTTGATGAAAGCAGTAAGGTTACTCAATCAGGGATGTGTCGGTTATTGGTGCTATATGGCCAAAACCGAGAAGTCATCAGTAATGTTAACGGATATTTCGGTAGTGAGGGAATATGCCGATGTTTTTACAGACGAGTTACCTGGTTTGCCTCCACAGAGAGATGTGGAATTCACGATTGAGTTGGAGCCTGGTACGTCCCCGATATTGAAGGCACCGTACCGGATGGCCCCGACCGAAATGCAGGAATTAAAGAACCAACTCGAGGAGTTATTCGAGAAAGGTTATATCCGACCTAGTGCGTCCCCGTGGGGAGCACCAGTGTTGTTTGTCAAGAAGAAGGATGGTTCATTCCGCTTATGTATTGATTATCGGGAGTTGAACAGGGTGACGATCAAGAACAAGTATCCCTTACCCCATATTGATGATCTCTTAGATCAACTTCAGGGAGCTTCAGTATTTTCCAAGATCGACTTAAGGTCTGGATATCATCAGTTGCGGATCCGAGAGTCGGACATCGCGAGGACGGCGTTTCGAACACGCTATGGTCATTATGAGTTTGTGGTTATGCCGTTCGGATTGACTAATGCACCTGCGGTATTCATGGAGTTAATGAATCGGGTTTTCATCGACTTTTTGGATCAGTTTGTTGTTGTCTTCATCAATGACATTTTGATTTATTCTCGTGACCGGTAGGAACACGAGTTTCACCTTCATCAAGTGCTCGACGTGTTAAGACGAGAACAACTTTATGGGAAGTTCTCCAAATGTGAGTTCTGGATGTCCGAAGTGACTTTTCTCGGACATGTAATTTCATCAGACGGAGTTCGTGTCGACCCCCAGAAGACGGAGGCTATTCGAGATTGGCTACCTC
The DNA here is from genome assembly GCA_033398695.1 of Orobanche coerulescens. Lineage (NCBI taxonomy): Eukaryota > Viridiplantae > Streptophyta > Magnoliopsida > Lamiales > Orobanchaceae > Orobanche > Orobanche coerulescens. The sequence continues at coordinate 96,488,421 of CM065804.1, read as the reverse complement.
CGAAGAACGTTAAGGAAATCCGAAGTTTCCTCGGATTAGCGGGCTATTATCGGCGATTTGTAGAGGGATTTTCTAGAATCGCTCAACCCTTAACGAACCTTTTGCGGAAGGATAAGAAATACACGTGGTCCGACGCATGTCAACGGAGTTTTGAGGAACTCAAGAGCCGGTTAATGTCAGCACCTGTACTCTCCTTGCCGCAGGGAATGGAAGGATTTGTGGTTTATAGTGATGCATCCGGACAGGGTCTCGGATGTGTACTCATGCAGAAAGGGAAGGTTATTGCCTATGCTTCACGGCAATTGAGACCTTACGAGGTTAATTATCCGACCCACGACCTGGAGCTAGCAGCCGTGGTGTTCGCTTTGAAGATTTGGCGTCATTACCTTTATGGCGTCACCTGTCAGATATTCACCGATCATAAGAGTTTAAAGTATATATTTACTCAGAAGGAGTTAAATATGCGTCAGAGACGGTGGTTGGAATTAATCAAAGATTATGATATCGAGATCCTCTACCACCCGGGCAAGGCGAACGTTGTCGTCGACGCCTTGAGTCATAAGTCTGTTCGAGAAATGATGCTTGCCCGTTGCGATTCGGAAGGAGCTTCAGCAGGAATTCCTTAGACCCGAGATCGAGGTCTGGCTTCAGCGAGTTCAGGGGCAGCTTTGTATGTTAGAGATTTCATCGTCACTCGAGGAGGCAATCCGAGAGAACCAGGGTTCGGACCCATCTTTGTTGCGCATCCGAGAGGATGTGGCTCAGGGGAAAGCCCCTGGATTTGTGATCCACGAGGATGGACTTTTGAGGTTTAAGAATCGGTTGTGTGTACCGGCGAATGACGAGTTGAAAAACTCGATTTTGAAAGAAGCTCATGCTACCCCTTATTCTGTTCATCCGGGGTCTAGCAAGATGTACAAGGACTTGAAACAAAATTACTGGTGGAGTAATATGAAGCGAGAAGTCGCAGAATTTGTTTCGAGATGCTTAACTCACAACAAGTTAAGATTGAACATCGCCGACCGTGGGTATGCTGAAACCTCTTCCTATTCCCGAGTGGAAGTGGGAAGACATTTCTATGGATTTCATCACGAGTTTGCCGACGAGTCGTCGTGGCATGAACACGATCTGGGTGATCGTGGACCGCTTAACCAAATCAGCTTATTTCCTTGAGATCAAGGATACGTGGGGTCCCGAGAGACTTGCCCAGCTTTTCATCAATGAGATAGTGATACTTCACGGTACTCCTAAAAGTATCGTTTCCGATCGTGACGGACGGTTTGTGTCTCATTTTTGGAAATCAGTTCATCGTGCTATAGGAACTCAGCTTAATCTCAGTACCGCTTTTCATCCTCAGTCCGACGGGCAATCAGAGAGGACCATTCAGACATTAGAGGACATGTTGAGGGCATGCGTCCTCGATTGGAAAGACGATTGGGAAGCCCAACTCCCATTGATCGAGTTCACGTATAATAACAGTTGGCATGCTTCGATCAAGATGGCACCTTACGAGGCCTTGTATGGTCGTCGTTGTCGGTCTCCGTTGTGTTGGGACGACTTATCAGAATCATTGGGCACCGAGCCCGACATGCTTATAGCCGCCCGTGAGAAGGTAGCTTTGATCAGGAGTCGTTTGTTGACAGCTCAGAGTCGACAGAAATCATATGCAGATAACCGTCGTCGACCTTTAGAGTTCGAGGCTGGTGACCATGTGTTGGTCAAGGTATCCCCGAGTCGTGGTATCTTCCGTTTTGGGAAGAGGGGAAAGTTGAGTCCGAGATTCATTGGACCGTTTGAGATTTTGGATCGAGTAGGCGAGTTAGCTTATCGATTGGCTTTACCTCCGGCGTTGAGCCGAATTCATAATGTGTTTCATGTCTCTCAGCTGCGGAAGTATGTTGCCGACCCGAGCCACATACTTCAGTTCGACGAAATCGAGATCGCCGACGATCATTCATATGAGCAGCGTCCTATGCGAGTTTTGGAACGACGAATCAAACAGTTGAGGAATGAGATGATTCATTTGGTTAAAATTCAGTGGTCTAGACACGGAGTCGAAGAGGCTACTTGGGAAACCGAGGATAGTATGCGGGAGAGTTATCCCGAGTTGTTTGACCCTTAGTTTCGGGGACGAAACTCTTTTAACGGGGGGTGTATGTAATACCCAGTTGTAATTCAGTAATTATCACTCAGTAATTATCATTCAGTATTTATCATTCAGTAATTGATACTCAGTAATTTCATTCATTATTGATCAATTGTCACTCATTTTCAGTCATCGTATTCATCATTCAGAGTAATTGTATCGTGTATCAATCGTCATTCATCACTAATCTAATTGGAGTTTCGTGCCGTGTTTATCATCATTGTCATTTTCGTTGCGAGCTGTGCGTGAGGAGTAGCGCACGCTACATACTCCTTTTAGCGTACGCTAATTGGGTATAGGTAGCGCACGCTACCACTCAGCTTTAGCGCACGCTAAGGTTACTGGCCGCAATCCGGAAGGTACCGAACTGCAGTGAGTTATATGTAGCGCACGCTACGAATGGTAAGTAGCGCGCGCTAGTGGGTTGAAGTAGCGCACGCTAATATGAGGTGTAGCGCGCTGGGACAGATCGGGTTGAGTCCGGTGGCTCTTGGATCGCATCGATTAATTCATAGCGCACGCTATGTGTTGTTGTTAGCGTACGCAACCGATATATTAGCGCACGCTAAATAATGGTTGTAGCGCACGCTATCGAGTCGAATCGAGAGAACAGTGCTTCGGATTCGATCGGGCATCAAATTATTCGTTAGCGCACGCTAACTATGAGCAATTACGTACGCTAGTAGTATGGTCGTAGCGCACGCTACAAAAGGTACGTAGCACGCGCTACCGTGTTCGGACAGTGGGCACTGGAATACCCAAATTTCCCGTTAGCGCACGCTACGCACAAGGGCTAGCGCACGCTAACCTGGACTGGCTATAAATTGGACAGTTTAGTCAGAGTTCGTCATTTATTCATCCCATTTCACTCCTTCGGTAATTTTGGGCGATTTCGAGCGATTCAGAGAGGATACTTCGAGGTGTATTCATCAATCATCATCTTCAAGCTCATCTTTCGGATTAATCATCATTTCATCATCTTCATCACATCGAATCAATGGTATTAATCTCTTGGATCTAGAATTTTGGATTTTTGGGTTTTTCCTTCCGATTTCTTCGTGTAAGCTTGGATTATCATTGGAATATGTTAGATATGGATTATCTACCTTGGATAAGTATATTCTTACGGATTTAATGGTTATTTTCGGAATTATTTCAAGAACCCTTGGGGTTGACTCCGGTTATTTTGGGGATTTCCGATTGTCGTTATTATAAACTTGAATTGTGGACTTCTATGAGATTATTGATGTCATTGATAATGTTGTGCTGGTTTGAATCAATCATTTTGGAGTTGGTTCGATAATTTGGGTTTGGTTTTAACCAACGGGTATCTCAACGTTTTCGTTAGAGTACATCTACGAGTTCGGATATTGTTGTATCGACGTTTGGGTCGGTTATGATCGTATTTGATTCGTGTATTGATCGGTTGTTGGTAATTATTGTTATTCAAGGTTGTTCGAGCGACCGACATTTCATTTAGGACGTTGTTCGTGGAAGGACATTGTCATCGGTATTGGGTAAGTTGATTCTTACTCGGTTAAGAGGATATTCATTCCTTTTGTTGTTGTTCATTCATAATCGTAACTCATTCATCATTGTATTAACCGTATCAACACTTGTCATTGTCAATTAATCACCTCAGTGATAAGGAACGACAGTTCCAATCATTTCATTGAGCTATCATTCGTTTCACCATCATTTCATCTTGGTGAGTCATTATTCATTTTCGTTGTCACTTTTGTTATATCGTGGCAATCCGGGTCATACTAGCGTGCCGGTTGGTATGTGTAGGATTTTCATGTCGAGCACATTATAGTCGTGTGTTGGTTGGTGGCCTCACATTGGACTGTGCACACGAGTTGATGGCTTCGTGAGACTGATTAGGTACAAGACCACGCGTGTATTCGATCGATACTCGTTGGTGGCTTGTGCACGGACACATTTCCATCCCGGACGTAGTGTGGCGCCATTCCTTTGAGCCGTACTGATAGTTGATTCATATAGCATGTTTGATTGCGTATGTTTCGACAGAATAATTCATAACTTCAGATATATCATGATTGTGTATTTTCAACCCTTGAGAATTGTTGTTCTGTGTAACTGACCCCGTTGGGGGATATCGTTTTTCAGGTCATGGCAAGGCTAAAGCACGGGGAGAGCATGGTGACGGCGAGGAGTCCCAGTGATACTAGTAGGGGGGGCCCAGTCTATTCAGTCATTTATGTTTTCTTCATTTATTCCGCTGCAGACATTCCGCTTAAATACTCATTTCGCTCAGTGTTGTATATTTTATCTCCATATAAAATATACATGTATTCTGTATTATCCTGGATGCATTGTATAAAACTCCTCATCGGAGTAATTAATGTTGTAATGTGGTTCGGTACTACATTTACCTGTGTAATTCATTCATTTTCATTCGCCTGGTGGGTCCCAGTCGGGGGTCCACGGCACTGTAATATCCGCCTAGTTTGGGGTGTTACAAGGTGTGACTCCTTAGGTGCTACTTGCTACCGAGCACACACTCCTACATCAAATTGGATATCGGGCCTGCTATCCATTAGGTACAGGCGTGAGCCTATAAGCTTCCTGTAGAGTGATTGATCAACTGGCTTTCCAGCTTTGTCAACACTAATTTACATGGAAGTGCTCATGGGGGTTGACGAGGATTTAGAGTTATTCATCCCAAATTTATTGACCAGCTCCTTGCTGTACTTTTCCTGATTTATGAAGATTGATGTAGGCAATTGCTTAACCTCATAGGCTATTTTGTTATGGTGTTTGTTAATGATACAGCGGTTTTGTGTGTAGCACGCTGTATTTGTTGCTTCTCCCCAGAAACGCCGCGGCAACTTGCTTGCGGCTATCACGGTTCTTGTTGCGTCCTTGAGCATTTCACTCGGCAATGCCATTTTGTTGAGGAGTTCGGTTTGCTGAGTATTTGTGATATATTCCATTGTCCGAACAGTATTGCTCTATAAAACAATTTATGAATTCAGTACCTCTATCAGAACGAATGGACACGATGCTCAACCATTTCTCATTCTGTAGCTTCCTTAGGTGCTCTGGAAACTTCGTGGTGGTTTATTTTTTCTGGCTTAGAAAGATTGTCCAAGTTATACCGGGAAAAATTGTCAACAATAACGAGACAATATTTCTTACCACCCACACTTATAGGGTCTACAGTGCTGTAGAGGTCCATGTGTAGCAAATCCAGAACCATGTGGGTGGACAGCTATGACTTGCTTTTCATGGTGGTTTTGACTTGTTTGCCTTTATGACAGGGTCCACAGATACGGTCTTTATCAAATGACACATCATGCAAACCTCTGACCATATCCTATCAGCGAGTTTGTTGATCGTCTTGAAGTTGATATGAGACATCCTCTTGTGCCATAGCCAGCTTTGATCTGCAGTGACTTTGGAAACAAAACATGGAATTGTGGATCTTGTGGGCTTCCAATCAGCAATATACATATTACCTGATATGCTTCATGTGAGGACGATTTCCTTGGTCTTGATGTCCTTCATCCTACAGTGATCTACATAGAAATTGAACAAGAACTGTTTGACATAAAACTGGCTAATACTAAGTAGATTGTACTATAAGCCTTCAACATTGAACTTTCCTAAAAGCATGTTTCCCTTCCCTGTTGGTCGTATTTGGACTTGTCACTGAAGCACACCTTTGGACCGCGACCTTCTACATAATCTGACAGTTTACTGATATCTCATGTCATGTGCCGAGGACACCCGCTGTCAAAGTACCAGATATCCTTTTCTTTGATATCCTATAAGCAAAGAATTTAAGTAGACTTAGGTCCCCTTTTATTGTTGGGTCCATTTGATCTTAGTGCTTTTTGGTACCCAAATTTGCCTGACAGCAATTGGTTTGCTATAGGTTACTTTTGGTCCAGTCTTGCGATATATACGTGGGGCGGGCACGTAGTCGCCATAACCTTGATTATTATACATGTAAAATCTAGGGTTTTGATTCGAGTACGATTGCCGTCTTGGAGAGGGAACCAGACCTTACAGCTTGCCTTCTCGGTCTCCAGTTGGATTCCCAGAGTTGTTGATACTGCGTTGCGGCCTATTTTCTAGATGGATAATGGGGATCCTGTATCCAATATCTGGGCGCTCTATACTGTTGGTAGTACTGCGGTGCGTACCTTTGATATTTAAATACAGCCTTTTTTCTGAATGGTTGATGGCACTGTTGATATGCTCGGGGAGCATACTGTTGATCACATCTTACAGGTGTAGAAAGCTGAGGTTTCTGTTGTTTATGATATGAACTTGGAGGCGGAATCGCAGCCTTCGCTGTACGAGGAGGGGCAGCTGTAATCTTTGCGGGATTTGGTGTCTATTCAAGTACATGAATGGGTTCCATTCCCCTGACGAAAACCATATTAGATTTTTGCTTATGGGAGAATGAGTCATATCCTAAGCCACGTTTATCGTGGGCATACTGCCCAGTGCTTAGAATTTCTTCCATCTGTCTAGAAGATTTTTGTAATGATTTTCCGGATGGTCTCTAGTTCTCCTTCTCATTTTTCGAGAGTTTTTACTTTAGTTTCGAGTAAAGCATAATCATTTATCTTACACACTATGAGACTTAGCCTAATTTAGATCCTTTGCTAGTTGATGATTGCTTTCCGTGAGTTTTTCATAGGTGACTTTGCTATTTTCGCGATCAAGAGACATGTTTTCATAATTGTTTTTAAGCAAGTCATTTTCATCTTTCAGCTCCAAGTTTGAAATTTCGAGCTGTATTGTTTCCCATTTGAGTGTCTCATGAGCTTTTTGAATGTTTTTAAATTCATTCATCATATTATCAAAAGTATGTGATGCATTTATAAGAATAGTCGAATTCGAACTTACTTCATCATCGCTGTCATCACCATCCTGTATTTCTTTGGCCACAAAGCACATGTATGCTTTATCCTCGATCTCATCATCGTAGGAGTCGCTGTCAGTGATTGCTTGTAGGCACTCCTCGGTCTTGTTCGACGCGGGCGAGGCTTCTCATTCACCAATCAGAGCGTTGAGCTTATTTCTCCAGACTCGTCTTTTCTCGTCCTTTTTCTGTTGCTCAGCTTTTGGCAACTTTTACACTTTCAGATGTGGACACTTGTTTGCATAATATTCAGGTTTCCTACAGTTATAGCATAGGTTAGAATCGCCAGATTAAGGAGATTCAGAGCTTACCTCGTTGAAAGGATTGGGCCTGTATGGAATCTTTCCAGACTGTTTGATGAATTTCTTGAACTTTTGCATAAGCAGGGCCATTTCATCTTACGACAGGATGTCGTCGTTGTTGTCTGCTGCCTTGTATGTCGATTTAGATGTGATGGGTGCTGAACTATACCTCCTGTCAGATACAGTAGTCAGTGTTGTAGTCTTGGCAGGTGACTCTTCATATTTCTCTCTCCTGTCTATGTCATATTCAAATGCTTTTAAGTTAGAGAAGAGATCAAAGGTAGAAATATAATTTAAGTTACAGAACACACGCATAGCTGTAGTTTTTATGTCCTATCGGGCAGGGAGTGAACGAAATATTTTCAATTTTTTCTCCTTTTGGGTATACATTTTACCCAATGATTCAGGTTCACCAATAATGCCGGTAAATCTGAGGTCAAGCTCCTCAAGCATTTATGTTGGTTTCATTTCAAAAGACTCAAACTACTGAGTAAGTTTAGAAATTTTGTTTTCTTTTGAGAGCTCAGTACCCTTGCAAATAAGCTTGAGTTTTTCCTAAATTTATTTTGCTGTCTGATAGATCTTTACCTTGGAGAATGTGCCTTTGTCGATAGTTACAAATAGCACATCCTTGGCAACGTTGTCCAGTTTGGCACGCTTGCGCTCATTAGTCGTCCACTGATCGTGCTCTTTCTCGAGCATCTCAGCATAGGGTTGCCCTTCCTTCCTTAGGGCTGTGTGACCTTCATGATCTTGAGAAGTACTTCCTAGATGACATAAATCATTTCTTCATACATTGCTGCAAGATGAGCTTTCATCCTAATTCTCAAGTCATCAGATTTTTTAATGGAAATCATAGAAACCTTATTTATCATAGAGGAGTCCATCTTATACATAGAATGATGAAAGTATAAAACAAAGTTTTCAAACGCTAGTGGTTTGTGGATCTGATTCAGTTAAAAATCGACTAATTCTTTTTAGAATCAACCGCTCTGATACCACTTGTTGGCCATAGAGTATACAGAAAAAAGCTTATAAGGTAAAAATATAATAAGCTGTGTGATTTTAGAAGTTGATTGCATAGCGGAAGTCTGATAGTGAGTTGCTGTAAATATAACAACTAGGTATTCTCCTGTTTGCTTGATGCGTACAGGGTTTTCTCAATGTATACTTATAATCACAGTTAAATGAAAACAGTAAGGACGGAAATTAAATAACACGGATTTAAGTGGTTCGAGGTAAGCCCCTCTATGTCCACTAGTCCACCACATAGGAGTAAAGTATGTATTAAAATTACTACGTACACAACTACGTGACTTTAACTAAACCTATCTATGTACCATTCATACAGATTGATACAGGGACTGCAGCTTTGGCCCTTCACACATATTATTAGCTTCAGCTCGTTTGACTTACTTCCTCTCACATAGATCGAAGCTTCGTCTTCAATGCTATTCTTCCCACACAGGTCAAAATACAGAAGGAACTTAGTCCACACAGGGCTAATGTTGATCTCAACAGTAAAAGGTGGTAGAATGATTCCAAACAGCAGCTATATCTTTTACAAGTGTTTGCTATATGTTGTGTTGTTTGTATTGAGGACTAATGTCTTAATCGAAGCTATTATATCCAATCCTTGCCACAATAAGAATTAATCAAGAAGTAAAGGCTTAATCGGAGTTGTTATAGCCAATTCCTACTGCAAAAGTCTCGAATCGAACCAATAAACCTGAGTTTTTGCAGAGTTCCGACTCGAATACATGTAACATGGTCTTATCTCCTATTAACCAGACTTGAATCTAATCAATAAATCCGAGTTTTCATAGAGTTTCGACTTGAATTCTCGGATATTACAGAATATGGATCAGATCCCAATAGACCTATAACTCCATCTTTCTCCATCTTATGAATCTTGGTTTGGCCAACATGACCAAGTCTAAGATGCCACTTCAATGCTTAGTTATTTTCATCTCTACCATGCTTTCTATTCAGAGTATTCACAACTGTTTTGTTATGCAAATTTAGATGATAAAGTCCATTCAAAAATGTGGCAGAACATATAGCTAATTCTGAGTACGAAAGGCTCGAATCTAACCAATAAACCCGAGTTTTCATAGAGTTCCGACTCGAATACATGTAACATGGTCTTATTTCCCATTAACCAGACATAATCAAGAAGTAAAGGCTTAAACGGAGCCATTATAGCCAATTCTCCATATAAAATACTCGAATCTAATCAATAAACCCGAGTTTTCGTAAAGCTCCGACTCGGATACAAGTAACTTGGTTTTATCTCTTATTAACAAGACTTGTCAAGAAGTAAAGGCTTAATCGGATCTATTATAGCCAATCCTTGCTACAACAAGACATAATCAAGAAGTAAAAGATTAATCAGAGCTGTTACAGCCAATTTTGAGTACAAAGGGATCGAATCTAACTAATAAGCCCGAGTTTTCATAGAGCTCCAACTCGAATACATGTAACGTTGTTTTATCTCCTATTAACCATACATAATCAAGAAGTAAAGGTTTAATCGGAGCCATTATATCCAATCTCCATATAAAATACTCAAATCTAATTAATAAACCCGAGTTTTCATAGAGTGCCGACTCGAATATATGTAACGTGGTTTTATCTTCTATTAAAATGACTTATCAAGAAGTAAAGACTTAATCAGAGCTATTATAGTGAATCCTTTCTACAACAAGACTTAATCAAGAAGTAAAAGATTAATCGGAGCTGTTATAGCCAATTCTGAGTACAAAAGGCTCGAATCTAATCAGTAAACCCGAGTTTTCATAGAGTTCCGACTCGAATGCATGTAATGTGCTCTTATATTCTATTAACAAGACTTAATCAAGAAGTAAATGACTAATAGGAGCTATTATAGTGAATCCTTGCTACAGGAAGACTTACTCAAGAAAGAAAAGATTAATCGGAGCTGTTATAGCCAATTCTGAGTTCAACAGGCCCTAATCCAATTAATAAACCCGAGTTTTCATAGAGTTCTGACTCAAATGCATGTAATGTGGTCTTATCTCCTATTACAAGACTTAATCAAGAAGTAAAGGCTTAATCGAAGCTATTATATCCAATCTTTGCCACAACAATACCTAATCAAGAATTAAAAGATTAATCGGAGCTATTATAGCTAATTCTGGGTTTTCATAGAGTTCCGACTCGAATGCATGTGATGTGGTCATATCTCCTATTAACAAGACTTAATCAAGAATATTGTTGTATGCTCACGAAATATACTGCTCTTTAATAGCTAGATTGTCAGATCAATCTGTCAGATGTATGCACGAGAATGAATAATACCAGTGAGCAATGTCCTCTTGCTTGGGGCTATTTATAACCATGGAAATAGATCAGTTATAAATGTAGCCGTTGGCTGGTTGGTGAGATATTGACGACTCTGATTGGTGGCTCCTGAATGTTTGAATTAAAGGAAGCTCACATTTAATGCTTCAGATATTCTTCTTGACTTTGCATTAAATGCTCTTCAAAGCATTCGGACTTCTCTCTTTAAGGCCGCATTAAATGTTGTCCTATCAGCAATAAATTCTGCTTTTAACCGTGAATACTTTATGAATAAACAATGTTTATCTCACAATGGTTTAAATCTTTTTCCTTTTCAGTCATGTTGGATGTGTTTTACTTTTCCTAAGTAAAACACCTATAGTCTGACTGTTGTATCCAACGTGGTTTAACTTCTGCTGTATGATGTAAGCTCTATAGGATGGACTCTGTAGAAGATCTCTTGTTGTATGGACGAGCTGTATGGAGTTTCCTAATAGCTTCCATGGCGACATTCTGACTTCTTAAGACTTCTTTGCTGTATGTTGGCGATTATCAAAACCGGAATATTTATCCTAACACTAAGGGATATTACTTTTATAAGCCCGCAAAGAACAAAGTGTTTGTTGCTCGAAATGCTGTCTTCTTTGAAATGGAATTTGTTTCCAAAAGAGACAGTGGGATAAAAGTAATTCTCGAGGAAACTCGAGAACCACAAGAATACATTACTTCGTTGATGGAAACTGAACAGGCTCAATAATTAGTTGAGGAGGCAGTTCAAAGTACACAAGTTCCTCGCAGATCTGATACGGTGCGACATAAACCTGAGAGATATGGATATCTCATGATAGAGGATGATGACGCATCACTCATAAATGATGAGCCTAGTACCTATACAGGAGTTTCTTAAGCTCCAGAGTTCGAGGAATGGCTAGAGGACATGAAGTCAGAGATACAGTCTATGTATGAAAATCAAGTTTGGAACTTGATAGATCCACCTTAGGGTGTTAAAACCAATGGGTGCAAATGGATCTTCAAAAAGGAGAAAGACATGGATGATAATCTGCATGCCTATAAAGATAGACTAGTTGCAAAGGTTATAGACAGACTCATGGTGTTGACTATGATTAGACCTTTTCACCAGTACTCATGCTTAAATCAATTAGAAGTTTATTTGCTATTGTCACATACTATGATTATGAGATATGGCAAATGGATGTCAAAACAGCGTTTCTTAATGGAATCTTTCTCGAGGATGTGTACATGACTCAAACTGAGTGTTTGTTCAGCCAGAAAAGTCTAAAAAGGTTTATAGATCCATTTTATGGGTTGAAGCAGGCTTCTCGGAGCTAGAATCTTCGTTTTGATGAAAATTAAAAGAGTGTGGGTTTATTCAAGATGAAGATGAACCATGTGTGTAAAAGAAGGTTAGTGGGAGCGTAGTTGTCTTTCTAGTCTTATATGTAGATGCCATATTACTCATTGGAAATGACAGACCCACCTTGCAGACACCCAAGACTTGGTTGGAAAGTTGTTTCTCCATGGAAGACTTAGGAGAATATGCTTACATTCTTGGGATAAAAATATGTAGAGATAGATCAAAGAGAATGATTGTTCTGAGTCAGAGTACCTACATTAACAAAATATTGAAGAGATTCAATATGCAGGACTCTAAGAGAGGACTCCTGTCACTATCACATGGCATTCATCTGAGTACGACTCAGAGTCCTTCAACTCCTGATGAGTAATCCCGCATGAGTAAGATTTCATATGCTTCGGACATTGGATCGATCATGTATGCCATTATTTGTACTCGACTAGATGTATCGTTTGCCCTTAGCATGACAAGTCGATACCAATCAAATCCAAGTGAAAGTAACTGGACAACAGTGATAACCCTCCCAGAGTACTTAAGAAGAACTAAGGATGCGTTCCTAATTTATGGAGGTGTGGGAGACGAGCTGGCTGCAAGTGGTTATGTCGATACAAGTTTTGAAACCAATAGAGAGGATTTTAAATCACAAGATGGTTATGTGTTTGCATTGAATGGAGATGCTTTGAGTTGGAAGAGTTCCAAGTAAAGCACGATTACTGATTCTGTAACAGAAGCTGAGTACCTGGCAGCATTGGATGCGGATAAGGAAGCCGTATGGATCAAGAAGTTCGTTACTAAACCAAGAATGGTGCCAACCATCCAGGGTCCCATAAGCCTTTATTGTGACAATAAAGGTGCTATTACACAAGCTAAAGAGTCTAGGTCCCATCATAATTCCAAACATATACTCAGGAAATATCACTTAGTCAGAGAGATCGTTAGACGAGGAGATATTACAATATGAAAAGTAACAACAGAAGAGAATGTTGTTGATCCACTTACCAGACCTCTAAAGTCATGGATGAATGGTCCTAGTGCAAGTGGGAGATTGTTAGGAATAGTGCCCTATGATATTCGATGTGTCTAGATTTGTAACTGTCATATTTAAATAAAGTTATTTGATAACATCTATTTCTCGTTGATTATTATAAGTGTGCATGTTTTAATATTATAATAATCAAATAATAGTTATTCATGAATAATAAGATTATTTATATGTCCCAAGTCCAATAACGTAGAGTGAAGACTCAAGTTATTAATATACTATTATAAGTTTGATTGATAATCATCGACGGATTATGCGCATGGTACAGATTAAACTTATGGGTATTGGTTGGACAATGCTATACTGGACAGATCCGCATTGAGATCACTGCATGAAAATATCATAAGTGATTCTCAATATAACAGTATGTCAATAAATCCATGAACCTGAGATTATCATAGAGTCCAACATGATAACTAATATGCCTTGACGTAATCCAGCGTCATCTGAAACATGGTGATCATAAATGTTAGCGAGCGGGATTAGTGGGAGTCATGTAGAGGGCAATGAATAATCAAGATGGAGATTTGTCCCTCTTTAGAGAGAGAGATATCTGTTGGGCCCCTCGATAAGTAGGAATGAAGGAAATGCATGGCCATGCTCAAATGAAGAGTCATTTGATTCAATCAGTCTACTTAAGATCGAGAAAGCATTTGAACATAATAAGTATGACAGTTTCCATGACTTAGTTCAAATATGATATCGTGTGACAAAGGTATTTGACACGTTAAATGGTTTAATGGACTATAAACTTATATTATTTGGGTAGTCATGATATCTTGCTAGAGACCGCTTATGATTTACTATTTAATAAGATATTAAACAACTGCCAACATAATCTAAGCATTTTGGGTCACACATATGATAACTAAAGACAAGCAAGAATAAATCATAGATATAATATTAGATATTATATTTATTAAGGAATTAAATAATCAGTAATATAATATGGGATATTATATATTTTATTTTTTAATTATATCAATCGAGAATGGGAAATATAATATTGGATATTATATTTACTAAAGGATTAAATATTAAGTAATATATAATATGGGATACTATATATATTTTATTATTTAATAAGTTGAGGTGTATTAAAGCAAATACTAGAGTTTTGACTCTAGGATTTACTTAGTATAAATAAGGAATCTATGAGTAAGCTTAGGAGGTTTACACGCACCGATATTGGGGGTACTGGTGGTTTCCTCTTCTTCGAATTAAGGTAATTCGACGAACCTTTATTAAATCAATTAAATTACAGCATGAAGATCCTCATCTTGGGTTTTTCGTGATTATTCCGCTGTATTTTTTCTCATAATACATGTACTAGATACACATAAAATCCAACAGAATCTATCATGTAAATGACCCACTTCTAACTCCTGACACAATCTATCTAATAACATAATAATATGCATAAGACATGGTTGAATCTTGACATATTTTTCTATAACATAGGACCTATCCCAGAACCTATGACAATAGTAAAAAACATAACATCACCATCACAAAGAGACATCCCGTCTCAACCCGAATCAAACTCATATCATCGACATAGCATTATAACAGCATATCAATAAGATCAAACACTAATAGTTACCCAAGTCCAACCATCTTACATACAGAAATTGCTGGATTTGGTGATAAAAACAAAGTGCACAGTGGAAAAATAAACGGATCAAACCAAATAAAAAATGAACCATTAAGAGGATCGATCAAGCATCATATATACGAATATAAATTGATGAAGATAAACTTAGAGAATTCATACCCTCGTAGTCCTTTGATAATTTCTTATTGATCACGAGCATGAACATGAATCCAATTCGAACGATCTTGTGGAAAATCCAACATCAAAAATGCCAAGTGTCTCTACGTTACCACGTGTAATCAACCCAAAACTGTATGACAATTCATTCTCCAAGAATGCTGCTATGAATTGTTATCAGAAATTTTCTCTCTTCTTTCTTTTTCCTTCTTCTCTAAGAGTTGAACAAAAAAAAATCTCTCCCTCTCTGAAATAGCTCTCGTCCAAAGTAGTGTGGTTGTGTGTGTGTCTTCTTTTTCTTTTAAAAATGTGGAGATTGTAACACCCCCAAGTTATTCAGGGTATATTATAGTGCCGTGAGCCCCGCCATGGGACCCACAGGGCTATACATATGCGGAACCATGAAGTTTGACCGATGAGGTCTAAACATAATCCAATGGAAGACAATAAAATTGACGACCAAACTGATATCCAAATAGACCAAATACATTACATCAGAAATCAATCCCGAGGCAACACAGGCCAAAACATCAAGAAAGCCAGAAACAGTACTCGAGTACTCATAACCATTTCCAGTACAACACTACTGAATGGATGAAATACAAAATATAACCATAGACAAGACACAGCATCATACTTGCCCCTCATCTTCACGCCAACCCGGTACATGCCTATCCGCTCTCCTGGATCCTGAAATACTTGAAAGGTATTTCCCCCAAAAAGGGGTTAGTCGTAGAATAGCTAGTACAAGTATATCGAATATGAAACACAATACTTCTTGACAATAAAGTAAATTTAATCATCATTTCATCAACTCAAGACTAGTATTTCGGAATAACTAACTCTCGTAGCACTTCATTTCAATACATACGTGATTAACCATGGAACTGCACCAAAGGCAAAGGAACCCTCAGAGGCCCCGTCGGACCCTCCCAAAGGGGTTAACCTAAATATTCGCGGAACCTCACCAAAGGCAATGGAACCCTCATAGGACCCGTTGGTCCATCCCAGAGTGAATATATACAGTCTTACAATTCATATACATTACTTTTAAAGTCGAGAACTTACAATCATAAACATATACTTGCCTTTGAGACAACGAGAATCGGAAGGAAAAGAATACAAGTTCGGTAGGTCCAATAATGCACTTCCGGCACCTAAACGATTCGTAAGGAATACAATAATTAATAATCTATACTCAAATCACATGGAGAAAACTCCCAAAACCCGCCTACGATTCACAAAACTCCAAGGATAATCACCTAGAGGTTTGGAAATCCCCCAAACCCTCTCAAGTCTGAACAAAATACATAAACATCCACATCATCATAGGGGAAACGTGGGTACGGGATAGATATATCATAATCTCAAAGATCTCAAGCTTCAAAATGGATAAATCGGACGAATCTAAGAAAATCCCCAACAATTTCCCAAACTAGGGTTCTAAGGAATTTACCTTGATTTGGAAGGTAGAAACGGATTAGATGTTGTATAATCTTTGTTATCCCACCAAAGATGAGGATATATGATGAATAGCCGCCCCCAAATTTCCTCAGAGTCGCCCCTCTCGTGCTCTTGTCGGAAATGAAGAAAATGGAAGAAAAGTGACGAATAACAGGGTTGACCGCCCTTATATACTGCGCCTATGTAGCGTGCGCTAAATCTCAAGGTTAGCATGTGCTAACGGGGCTACCTGGTAGTCCAGTAGCCTCTAACATGCGTCGATAGCATGCGCTACATCCGACATTGCACGCGCTAAGAAAAGCTTATTGCGTGCGCTAGCTTACGCTTAGCGTGCGCTACCTACTAGTCCAGAGAGCAGAAACCCCTTACTGCTACTGCCAAACCCGAGTAGTTAGCGTGCGCTACATCCGATGCTAGTGCACACTACCAAGCACATATAGCGTGCATTATCTCAAGCCTAGCGTGTGCTAACTGCTAGTCCAGTGGGCAGAACTCAGCTACTGCCTCTGCCAAGCCCGGACCATTAGCGTGCGCTATAAGCGAAACTAGTGCGAGATACTCAACATAAATAGCATGCGTTAGCTTAGGCCTTGCATACGCTATCTGCCTCTCAGAAAACATCGCTGAAAGGTCCAGTCAATACGAACATGTCCCGAAAAGTACGAAACTCTAATCAACAACCACAACATCCCAAGAAGTGCTTACAAAAGGGACGAAGTGAAAGAACGTCAAAGCCAACAATTCATACAAAGTACGGATATTACATTCTCCCCCTCTAAAAAGAAGTTTCGTCCTAAAACTTAAGAAATAAAAAGTTCGGGGTATCCCGATCGTATCTTCTCTTCCGTCTCGCAAGTCGCTTCCTCGACTCCATGTCTTGACCATTGCACCTTAACCAACGGAATAGTTTTGTGTCGAATCTGCTTCTCACGATGTTCAAGAGTCTTCATCGGTCTCTCTAGAAAGGTAACATCCTCGGCTACATCAATATCACTATAGTCGATAATATGACTTGGATCCGGCACGTACTTTCTCAACTGAGAAACATGAAAAACGCGATGGACCTTACTTAAAGCTGGAGGCAACGCCAAGCGATAAGCTAAATCCCCAGCCCTGTCCAAAATTTCAAACGGTCCGATATATCTCGGACTAAGTTTCCCCTTTTTCCCAAAGCGGAAAATTCCTTTGGTCGGCGACACCTTGAGTAGGACATGGTCTCCCACTTCAAATTCCAAAGGCCGACGACGAGTATCAGCATAAGATTTCTGACGGCTCTGGGCAGTCAAAAACTGGTCTCGGATAGTAAAAATCTTTTCCTTAGTCTCCATCAATATATCCGATTTCGTTTCGACTAGCTCCAAAGCCTCATCCCAACATAATGGCGATCTACACCGCCTACCATAAAGTGCTTCGAAAGGTGTCATTTTGATCGACGCATGCCAACTATTATTAAAGGCAAACTCGATCAATGGAAAATGAAGTTCCCAATCGTTACTCCAGTCTAGGGCACAAGCCCGCAATATATCCTCCAACGTCTGAGTCGTCTGCTCAGTCTGACCGTCTGACTGAGGATGAAAAGACGTGCTTAATCTCAACTCGGTGCCCAAAGCCTGATGGACGGCTTGCCAAAAATGTGATACGAAGCGACCATCTCGATCGGAAAGAATAGTTTTAGGGGCACCATGCAATCTCACAATCTAAGCTATAAAAGTTCGAGCCAATCTCTCCGGTCCCCAAGTATCCTTAATCCTTAGGAAGTGTGCAGACTTGGTTAACTGATTGACTATTACCCAAATCATATTCATTCTACCTCAAGTTCTCGGCATCCTAGTGATAAAATCCATATAGATATCTTCCCACTTTCACTCGAGAATGGGGAGTGGATCCAACAACTCCGTCGGGCGTTGATGTTCAATCTTGACTTGCTGACACATCAAACATCGCAATACGAATTCTGTGACGTCCTTCTTTATATTATTCCACCAAAAATTTCGCTTCAATTCCTTGTACATCTTACTCATTCCAAGGTGGATTGAGTAAGGCGTAGCATGAGCTTCTCGGAGAATTCTCTGCCTTAACTCTAGATCATTCTGAACACAAAGCATGCCCTGAAATCTCAGAACACTATCCTCATGGACCATAAAACCAGGGGCTTTTCCTTTAGTTACATCTTCCTTCAGTTGAGAGATCATCGGGTTACTCCACTGTTTCCCTTTGATGTCATCAACCAAGGACGAAGTAATTTCGAGGGTACACAACTGTCCCTGCACTCTTTGAAGCCAAACTTCTATTCCTTGCTCGAGTAGATCCTGAAAAATATTCGTTGAGATGTAATAACCTCGAGCATCGTAAGCAATGCCGATTTGTGGCTCAAAGCGTCCGCGACGACATTAGCCTTCCCCGGGTGGTAAAGAATTTCCAAATCATAATCCTTAATCAATTCCAACCAACTTCGATGCCTCATATTCAACTCTTACTGACTGAAAATATACTTCAAACTCTTGTGATCGGTATAAATCCGACACGGAGAGCCATACAAATAATGCCGCCAAATCTTAAGTGCGAAAACAATTGCGGCCAATTCCAAATCGTGAGAAGGATATTTCATCTCATACGGCTTCAATTGTCGTGATGCAAAGGCTGTCGTCTTATCATGCTGCATAAGCACACATCCAAGCCCTTGTCCTGAAGCATCACTATAAACTGCAAATCCTTTACTACCCTATGGTAAAGCTAAAATCGGCGCTAAGATCAAACATCTCTTCAGCTCATCGAAGCTCTGTTGTCTCTCAGTAGTCCAAACAAACTTTTCCATATGTTGAAGTAATTGCATAAGCGGTCGAGCGAGTTTCGAGAACCACTCGACAAACCGACAGTAATACCCAGCAAGACCCAAAAAGCTACGAACTTCCTTAACATTTTTAGACGGTGCCCAATCTAGCACTGCCTCAATTTTATGCGGGTCTACACGAACCCCTTCGGCCGAAACCACATGGCCAAGAAACATAACTTCCTTCAGCCAAAACTCACATTTCGAGAATTTAGCATAGAGGTGTTCGCTCTTAAAACTTTTAGTATCAAATGCAAGTGTCGGGCATGTTCCTCCTTATCCCGAGAATAAATCAAGATGTCATCAATAAAGACGACCACACATCTGTCAAGGTATTCGATGAATATCTTGTTCATTAGTTGCATGAATATTGTCGGTGCATTAGTCAATCCAAAAGGTATGACCACAAATTCATAATGTCTGTATCTTGTCCGAAATGCAGTTTTGGGAACATTGGATATTCACCCGGAGATGGTAGTATCCTGATCTCAAATCAATTTTTGAGAATACTGTGGCTCCATGCAACTGATCAAATAAATCATCTATACGAGGCAATGGATACTTGTTCTTGATGGTCACTTTGTTTAGCTCACGGTACTCAACGCATAAACATAGTGAACCATCCTTGTTCCTCACAAAAAGTACATACACGCCCCAGGGTGAAGCGCTCGGTCTAATGTACCCTTTCTCCAATAGTTCTCCCAATTGATTTTTCAATTCATGCATCTCGGAGGTGCCATTCGATAAGGCGCCTTAGAAACCGGAGCTGCGTCAGGCTCTAAATCCACATAAAATTCTATCTCTTGATCGGTGGAAATCCTGGAAGATCATCAGGAAAAACATCTGGATACTCATTAACAGCTGGAATCGAAGAGAAATCGACGTCATTCCCTTCCGACTTCAAAGCATAACACCAATAGCCCGTGCAGCCTTTATTCAAGAGTATTATGGTCTTCATGGCACTGATAAGCAACTTACGTTGGCCCAATTTATGCCCCATGAATGAGTACTCAGAACTATCTTTAGTCATCATAGTGATAACCTTAGTGCGGTAATAAATTATCGCTTGGTGATTGTCAATCCAGTCTTCACCGAGGATCACATCCTCGCCCTTGATATCAACCACAATCAAATTCGATAACCAATCAATACCGGCTATGCTCACCAGAAAGTCTCTAATCTCCTAATTCCCCACCATTCTATCCCCGCTAGGCAGTTTAACAACGAAAGGATCGCAAGCAGTCATACAATTTATATTCAAAGGGCGTACATAATCCAAGGAGATGAAATAATGTGTAGCACCCGAATCAAAAAGCATAAAAGCTGGATGAGATAGGATATGAATGGTACCTGAGGCCACCACTGCATCAGGTTCACATGCTCGATGCATCTCATAGACTCGTGGGTGTGCCGAACCGATGCTAAAATCTCCCCCTCTAGCATTATGACTCCGTCCCCGGCCTCTGCCGTAACTCTGATGTGACTGATTAACTGATTGTTGATGATTCATACTCTGATTTATAGGCGCTGAGGTAGAAGCCCGAGTGTCCAAAGTCTGATCTTGTTCGGGGCAATAAACTGCCTTGTGTCCCATCCGACCACAAGTGTGACACTTTAAAGGTGGGAAATTGCATTCCAGATTGATGTGGCCTAGACGACCACAATTAAAACAGGTTACCGGGCGAGTTGAGGTACCTGTAGCATAACGAAAACTCTTCTTCCCTTTAAAAGAACGTGACGACTGCACTACAGAACGGTTGGCCGCCTGAGGTCTCTAGAAGTTGCCACTTTTAGATCCAGAAAAAATTACCAGTGGTCTTTTGTTTCTTCGGCTCTTCTGTGGTATCCTTGTTGGAACTTAACATGTCATATGCCAAAGCCCTGTCTTGGGATTCCTTCAGAGTGGTGCAAGCAAACCCAGCTATGTAACGCCGTACATATTCATCCGCATGTCGAAGTGGTGGATCATGTCGCGCTCATCACGCACTTGATTCTTCACATGGATCAGTTGTTGGTTGTATTCTATTATCGCCTGCGAGACTGGAATGTTCTGCGGCTTAGCCTCGAAAAAGGCTCGTATTCTGCCTTTTTGCACTGGCCAAGGACAAAACTCAGTCTCCAGTAGCTCTTTAAATTCGTCCCAAGTAACAACACGATCTCGTGGTTTAGCAGCTTTCTACCAAGTCGCGGCTTCTTTAGTAAGAAAGTACTGAGCAATAGGTACCTTCCTCGTTTCGGGGCAGTCAACAGCCTTGAACACTTTTTCCAACTCGAAGAGCTAATTCTCCCAATCATTCGGGTCAGTAGCACTGCTAAAATGCGAAGGATGCATACGGACCACATTTTGGAGCAGAACGTTCGCCGCCGTATTTAGATTATTCAGCAGAACAGCTTGGGCCAGGATAGTCATCTGATTTGCCAATTACCATGCTTCCTAGTTATATTGTTCACAGTAGTTTTATTCTTTAAATGGTATAGGTAATTTAGTAATGTAGATGTACCAACCAATTTATTTCCAAAATAAATACGACATGATCCATTTCTAATAAATAAATGATAGCCTTTACGGTCTATAACTGGGATTGATATAATATTTTTGTGCCCATTGGGCAAAATAAGTACAACATCCAAAGTAATAATAAAACCAGATTCTAAATCCAACATAAGTGATCCATCAGTAGCCTCGACACTATGCTCGATGCCGACTGTCACACTTCATTCCAAATCCTAATTCATTGTATATATATGAGAACTTGTACCAGAATAAAGTATCCAAGAAGTATAATAAACAGTTACAAAATAATTTGTTTCCAAGCTAGTAGTTCCGTACCTGAAGGCGCATTATGGTCAAGTTTTGGACAGTGCATCTTCCAGTAGCCTAGCTCACCGTGGTTGAGGCAAGCATCTGTAGTTTTTGCCACCTTACTCTTTGGAAATATTGGGGCCTTGTCCTTATCTTTCTGTACCCCCACTTGAGCTTGAACTGCTTCTTGCTCTTCTTCTTATTGTTCTTGGACCTCTATGGCCCGGAAAAAATTACAAGAGCACCCACCTTTAGCCTAGTCTTCATCTGAGACTGTACTGTACTCAGTTTGTTTATCAGCCCAGCCAAGATACAAGCAATCTCATTACAGTTGAAGTTCGTTACAAACTGAGAGAAGGAGTCAGAAAGTGACTGTAGGATAAGGTCGGCGTGGAGAGAAGCGTGCATCCTAAAATCAAGAGCCTTCAATCTCTCGATCATATATATCATTTGAAGGATGTGATCCTAATTTTCTCACCTTTCTTCATTCGAGCACCAAACAACTACTTTGATATCTCATATCGATCGCCTCGACTGTGCTCCGCATACAGTTTAGTAAGATGTTCCAGAATCGCCCTTGAAGAGGGCATGTTCTCATGGGCCCTCTGAAGTTCATTGTTCATTGAGGCTATCATGAAACCTCGGATCCTAACATCATCTTTAACTCATTTCTCATGGGCATAAACATCTTCCTGGCTAGCCCTGGTCCTTGCAGGAGTAGGTAGGATGTACGCCTCCAAGACGTAGCCCAACATCTCCATACTGAGAACTATCTTCAAATTGTGGAGCCAGTCCACAAATTGGGTGCAGTAAGAGTGTTCTTATCAAGTAAAATTGCGAGTGGGTTCATTTTCATTTTAAGAGAGTTATTGTTAACTATAGAGAATAATTTTAGATTCGTTAGTGATTGTTTAATTATGATCTGAGGAAAGAATTTAAGAGCTTTCTTTATTCATAACTCTGCTCCCACTATTTTATCGGCATTACACACTCTCATGTAAAATCCGGAAGCCATGGTTGACTTCATAGTTGTAATCGAGTTCTTTACAAAGTTTAATAGAGGGAAATCTATTCGGTTTCTATTCTATCATTCTCTATAGAGTGGATTTTAATACCAACTCATCTAATGAATTATTCGATCTTTTTTTACCCCTAGTTCACATGCACTCATGCCATACGATATAGAATTATATAAATTTAAATCGTTAACTCCTATCAATATGACAATTGAATCTCACCCGACAACCCATACGGTTTTTCTATGGGTTTGATTTATCACAACCTAAGGCATCTAATGGACTCTAGGAATTTAGCAACCTTCCCCAAAATATTGTCCCGACATACTCGGAAGAATAGTATTTCGGTTTAGATTACATTTTTCTATGAACTTGACGGGGGTAGGAAACCTCGTAATATTTTATAACTTAGTGTTTGTAAGTGGGAATATTACGTGATTATATGTTACACTTTGCACATTAATCCGTTTACAAACACAGTTTGTCGGTATGTTAGTTTGTCCTACAATATAATAACATCTACGACCTAAATCTACCAATATGTTGTTCATGGATCGTTCCTAAGTTCCAAGTCATCATTGAATCGATAAAAATACAACCAAATTACATGTCTTTAATCTTCGTCTTCATGGCGATTCGTCCTCGGGTCTTCGTCATAGCTAATTTATTATATCAATAAAAATTGCATTCTATACAATTTATAATAAAAATAAATTGGCACAAAACTGCCTTTACAACCCCATCGAATAAAGATTAAAAAACTAAGTCCATGAACTACATTACATTCCAATAATAATGCAATAAATTGATTAAAACATGGCATAAATAATTAATCTAAATATTAATCCAATCAATATAAAATTAATCTATCTATTAGAATCAACCCAATTAATTCACACAACCGATAACTTTAATTTGTTCCGAATGAAAATAAATATTTCATTAACTTGTTTCCCTTAAAATAAGAACACCATATTTATATTTTAGTCAAATTAAATCTAATTTAATTTGTGGGAAATTAATTACTAAACATAAAATACCAAAATAGAGTCGGAAAATTGCCCGGGCCAACCCTGCGGCACGGCACAACTGCCGGGATGGGCCGAGAGGACCACTGCCTCTCTGCCATTGCATGCCGAGAGCAGGCAGCTCACTTGTCATTGCACGGTAGTGTCCGGCACTACGAGCGCTGGGTCGGCCATTTTTCGCTCGTCTTTTCTTCCCGAATCTAAAAATAATATTTTTTTTAATTTTTAAATTACACATATAAATCAGTTTTTCAAAAGAAGAATAAGTTTATATTATAACATACAATCATGATTTTTAAACGAATAATGAAACATTAAGGATCAAAATAATTATGATTTTAAATCATAAAAACATAGAATGAAGCATTCCAAATGCAAACATCGTATATACGATGGCATAGACCTCGCTTTGATACTACTGGATTTGGTGATAAAAATAAAGTGCACATTAGAAAAATAAATGGATCAAACCAAATAAAATTCGAACCCTTAAGACGATCGATCAAGTATCATATATACGAATATAAATTGACGAAGATAAAATTGGAGAATTCATACCCTCGTAGTCCTTTGATAATTTTTTCTTGATCACAAACACAAACACGAATCCAATTTGAATGAGCTTGTGTAAAATCCAACAACGAGAATGCTGAGTGTCTCTACTTCACCATGCGTCGGATAATCAACAAAATTTTTTATGGCAATTCGTTCTCCAAGAACGCAACTAAGAGTTATTATATAATTTTTTTCTCTCTTCTTTTCTTTTTTAATTCTTATCTCTAAGAGATGAACACAAAACGAAAATTTTCTCCCTCTCCCAAATAGCTCTCGGCCGAAGTAGTGTGGTTGTCTGTGTGCATGTGTTTTTTTATTTTATAACATGCGGAGATCAGATATCAAGATCATACAAATCTTGATCTCTTTTATCCATATGTATAAAGCATGTCAACCTACAGCCCACACCTAAACAAGACAAAGGAGGAAATGAGGGAGAAAGAGAGAGGGGGCGGCTCACCTAGTGGTTGGTGAGAAAATAAGTTGAGCCACTCGGTTCGTGTGCAGGATGTTCGTATGTCTATTACGTATACTTCGTTCTATTTCAAATGTATTGATGCTGAACTAATTAATCCAATTAATTAATTTTATCAAATATAAATTTATAATTTATTTCCAAAAATAATTATTTATGAATTAAATTAATCACCTAGTAATTAATTTCAATCCACACGAACACAATTATTTATCAAATAAATCAAACTAGGTATCCAATATCCAATATTTATGAAGAGATAATAAATTCACATTTATCCATCAAATAATTCACATTTATCCATCAAATATTCTTGTGCGCGACTTCATAGGTCCGTCTCAGTCGGTAATCGGAGGAATCAAGGAGTGCAGGTAACACTTAGCCAGCCTAGTGGCCTGCACCGTAACCCAACTGATAATGAATGATATGATTATTCCAAAACCAATATGTCGTGAATACCGTATACGTATAAACCCTTCAATCATATGTTCTGGTCAAGTTTTAGGGTCACGGTAATATCAAACCCTATTGTAACTTGACTTTATGCACTTGTTAATACAAACCGAGATCACCGAGCTCTCGTGTATCAAATACAAGTAGCTCTAAATGCTTTGATCAAAGACCTATGATCTTATTTGCCACTAACTGCATGGGACATTTACCTGCTCACTTACAGGAAAAAGAATCATATCTTGGTATTTACTAGAGACTGGTACTCGTCCACTAAGTTGCACTTCGAGGTTGACCCCATCAACCAGTAATTAGATTGAACTACTCTAATGACTAACTTAATGTCACAAGTACATCTCCTACTGAACCTCAAGTCAAAGGTTCACGTATACATATCACAACCTCTTGATTAAGTCATTGACTATCACAACATAAAATCCATGTGACCGAATCCAGGTGAGTCAAGTCCGAGTATACTAATCCTATTAGCATACCTATAACGTGTGCTCCCACTAAACCTTAGTGAAAAAAGGCACTCTCCATGTCAAAGTACACGTTATACAAGTCTTGTCGAAACTTAATATACATCTAAGTCTTATCGACTTTCAAACCGAAAGACCATTCGAGCCCTAAACACTTCCAGTGCCTATCTCCTTATCTTCATAAGGAGTGGAATATTTGCTCTCAAGTGCAAGGGCTATTATGTTATATACCAAATCACGATGCCAATGATATACAATAATATAGCAATAATAAATGCTTATTTAATTTATGTTCATAATTATAATATAATGCTCTTACTCTATCATCCTCCGAGTGGCGTTCGAGAGCTTATTCCTAACATAAATCCCCATTTAAATAAACTATCAAGTTCCCACACCTTATTAACATTACATAAGGTAGCAAACCATGCCATTATTAGCTATATTAAAACATATATGTAAGCTAACTCGATAACATGATACATATCTATAACACGAGGTTCATAAACAGTAGTCAAGACACGATGAGCCCATAGTTTAGCCCAACATGTCGTCATCCATCCCCTCCCAAAACCCACGGTAACTCTAACAATCCAGCCAGCTAGTGTGTAACGCCCCGACTTTCTAGGGTATTTATTGGGGAAAATAAATAGGAAGTAAATTTTGACAAAAATAATTTTTTCTTGAGAATATAAAAATTCTCGCCTACGAAGTCGAGTCGCTACAATGACATAAAAATAAATGCCTTTAAATAAGGCAACATTTCATCATAGATACGAGATAAAAATTTTGCGGCGGAAGAATAAATCATAATTTTATAAATTTCTAGTCAATATTTCCCCAAATAAGTTTCAAAACATTTGACATAAAGAAAACATCATGTAATAAATTCTCTTTCATATGCCCTCTCGGCTCGCTCTTTCATCCATCCGGCTCGGTTCAACCTGCAGGATCAATAAAGGTGGGGGTGAGCTTCCTTCAGCTCGTGGAAATTCACACTGATCGCAGTAATATACAATCTCGTGGAAAATATAACATGAATAAATCAACATATTTTTCCTCAACGTAAATGCATACTCACAATATTACGTATAGCATGAATCGAGCACGCATAACACGAATATTGAGGTTGCGTAGGTCCCCCTCAACAACATCAAACTTAAACACAATACCACACATACTCGGTGGTTAAACTTGCGCTCATACTCGGTGACCGACATTCCACCTTGGGTCAGATCGAGGAACTCCTTTTGCATCTTAATTTTGTACGCCCTCGGGTAGTACTTTTCCATAACTGTCTCCTTGAACTGGTCCCAAGTGAATGTGTCCTTCTGTTCTTGGGTTTTAAGCCTCCACGCCCCAGTCCACCATGTCCTAGCTTCTTCCTTGAGCTGGAACACGGCACATGACACCTTCTGAGCATCGGTGCACGCCATGTAGTCGAAGATGCTATCTAGGTTCAACAACCACTCTTCTATGGCTGCTAGTCCCTCACGACCAAGAAAGACGGGTGGCTTGAAATGATTGAACCGCTTGATAACTTGAGCTTGAGCTTGCTCAGGGTTATTAGGTGGTAAGATGGTTGCGCCTTGAAGTAAGGTGGCCAATCCAGCCAAAAGTTGATCTTGTGTGGGTTGAGCATTGCAGTTTCCTCGGTTAGCCATGAGTCTACCAACGAGTTGTAAAACCCATTAGTCGACACAGTGCGAGAAATAAAGAATGAGGAGATAGGTAGGACGCATATAGTAGTCGCAACACATAGGAAAATATAAATAGAAGAAAAGAACTGATTTTCATTAATATAATATGTTTGGAACATCCACTAGAAATTTCAACAATAATAGATATAATAACATGAGCTAAGCCTACGACTACTCCTCATCGTCACTGCTAATAATCTCTACAACGGGAATAAGGGTCATGGCTCAATCCACGAAGTGACTTCATCTTCAGACTCGAAATCCGCCATCAACACGTGCTTCATATTTTCTGCGAGATCCATCTTTGAGCTCTCATCGGGAACTTCCTCTGGATCTTCTTCTGGATCTTCTTCAGGATCCTCCTCAGGGTCTTCTTCGGGATATTCTTCTGAGTCTTCCTCATTCGTAGAGTCGGCATCCCAATTTGCAGCCGGTATCGCCTCCCGAGCGTACAAATCCAATAAGTGTCCAGCGACGAACTGGAAATCATCCGCGGCCTCTCGCTCTTCTAGCGATCTGTTGATGGCCTTTTTCCAAAGCCGGAAGATGCAGCAACTCCAGTCTTCGGATAACTTCTCCATCAGGTGCTCTAGCTGTCACGTGACGGAACCTTGTTTCCCATATTGCAGCCACTTACTTAGCCTATTAATGACATAGTGTGGTGCATTTTCTGGTAAACTAGGATCGTCCCACCAGTCTTTACGTGCTAGAAGACGCGAGTCAAAAGTAGCCGGGACCTTCTTACGTGGTGTCATCCTAGGTTTGGCCATTCTAATAGTTCGTACTTGCATAAATAATTATGTAAATAAAATGAAATGACAGATGCATGAATAATGACTGAAACTTGGTACCTTTGACGGAGTGACGAAGTGGCGAAGCTGAGAGCATATGATACTTTTAAATAAAAATAAATGCCTTTAAATAAGGCAACATTTCATCATAGATACGCGATAAAAATTTTGCGGCGGAAGAATAAATCATAATTTTATAAATTTCTAGTCAACATTTCCCCAAATAAGTTTCAAAACATTTGACATAAAGAAAACATCATGTAATAAATTCTCTTTCATATGCCCTCTCGGCTTGCTCCTTCGCCATCCGGCTCGGTTCAACATGCGGGATCAATAGAGGTGGGGGTGAGCTTCCTTCAGCTCGTGGAAATTCACACTGACAGTAATATACAATCTTGTGGAAAGCATAACATGAATAATATATCATATTTTTCCTCAACGTAAATGCATACTCACAATATTACATATAGCATGAATCGAGCACGCATAACACGAATATTGAGGTTGCGCAGGTGCCCCCGCAACAACATCAAACATAAACACAATACCACACATAACATGAATCGAGCACGCATGTGAATATTGAGGTTGCGCAGGTGTCCCCGCAACAACATATATCTTAAGATAGCCTCTTACACGAATACAGGTTAGCATGATTTAGAACGTGCATCATAAATTTTAAACATGAATAGAATATCATATATACAGTCCAATTAAAGCAATTAAAGTGATATTGAAAATTTCCACCTGAATAAATGATGATGTCTGACTTGAATATGAAGATGCTCGACTCACAGTCCTAAGCCCGTAAATTCTCGATAAAGTCTACATATAATAATAATAATAATTATAATCCTTACAATTTATTCTTTATATAATAAATGAAAAGATACAATGATCACTATATAATAACTGAAAATAAATTACAATTGCTTATTAATATTAATCGAAGAGTTAATATTATATATGACTGAAATTAAAATATTTATGCAATAATTTTGGATTAGTCATTAATATTAATTGAAAGTAAACATTTTAATGTTTTGGGTCAGGATAGGATTGGAAGTGAAGTTTTAAAGTTGACTGGGTCAATTTGTAAGAATTGAAAAGCTGATTGGGTTAAAAATCGAAACAATTAAAGTGTCTGGGGTTAAATTGAACGTCACTGGAAACTGTGAGGACTAAATTGAATAACCTAAGAAAATCTCGGGTATATAAACCCTTATCTCACCTTTAGCCGACATCCAACCTTCACTTCTCAACTCTTTTCCCGTTTCTCCCTCTCTGCCTTACTTCTCTCTCCCTCTCTTGCTCCCGTCTCTTCTCCCCAGTATCTTCTTCTCGGCTGAAGCTAAATCGCAGCAAAACACACAAAACCTTACACACAAATCAAAACAACCGGGCACACACACACACACTCCACGCGACCGACGAAATCCGGGATAGAAAACAGTGTGCAGCGTGGAGGTACAAGTGCGGTGGTTTATCGACAGGGAGCTCGCGGTAAAGGTTCGTCGACCATGGTTTCGTCAGATGGGGAAATCGGTGCAACTTTGGATTTTCGGGTTTGACCGATTTGGCTCGAGATTCGATTTAGGTTAAGGGTTAGGAATCTGAGAATCGAGTTCATGGTGAGGGTTGTATGAATTTTCTTTTGTATATTAAATTTTCATGTCGGGGCTGGAGATTAGGATTCAAGGTCGGGTTTGTTTCATATTTGAAGGTGTTGGATGTGCTCCAATGACCTTCTTATTATACTTTACATGTTTGGATTAATGATTCTCGAGTAAAAAAGATCGAAGAGTTTTGCAGGCTGGTATGTGACTTGGTTTGATTGCTAGGTATCGAAATTCTGGTCTGGACGAGATGATGGTTTCAGATTTGTGAGGGCCGCTGGTTCGTGGTTTTCTGACTGAGAAGGTATTGAGGTTTGGGATAATAAATTAGTGAATTGGATTTCAGTCTCGGATGAGTTTGATTAATCCACAAATATTGACGAATCAACTAACAGTGGGTAAACAACACAGAGGCGGAGTATGTAAAGGAAGAGGAGAGAAATTGGTTTACCTGAGAAGATGGAGTTGCAGATTCGGTAGAGAAAAGTTGTGTGCAGCAGATGTATTCTTCTTCTTCCGGCGTGAGATTGTGTTTGATGTGTATAGTGTATTTTATTTTGTACTGCATAGTATATTGTATTTATACTGTATAAAATTAGGGTTAGTGCATATTTTTTTCTGGGCTTAATTGTTGATCCGTTCGCCCCCTCCCGCTCGCCGTCTATTCAGGTTTTGGCGGCTGCGCTTCCAGCCGTTTCTGGCCGCTTCCGGCGACGGAAAAGCGGAATCCCCTCCGCTGCGACCTTCTTCAGCCGTCCTCTACCTCTTCGCGGATTCGTCCTCGGAGCACCGCAGCCCGAGCCTCATCCGCTCGCCGTCGATTCAGGTTTTGGCGGCTTCAGGTTTGCCTTTTCGTCAGCCTTTGTCTTGGGCAGTTTTCTCTAGGGCTGCTTCTGTATTGCTTCTGTTTGGACAGCTCTAACGTTTAGTGTTTTCTGTTGGACTGCTGCTTGTGCCTTCAATTGCATGGTTGTCACTTTTGGTATTTTTTGGTTTTCTTTTCTGGTATTTCTTTACACGGGGTTGTGGTTTTGTTGCTTTGTTGCTATGCCGGCTGTAAGATTTCATTGCCCCTTTATTGGTCTAAATGGATGTCGTGATGGTGGCGGGAATGGTCTTACTAGAACCTCTTTGATCACACATCTTCGGGATCGGCATTTTTGTGTTGATGCTCAGGATGTCACTAGGCAATCTCTTTTGTCGGATTTGGCTATTTTCGATAGGGCGGAGGTTACTCTTAAGCGTATGGGGTTGTGGTTATGTGGTTGTTGTTTCAAAACGCATACCTTCCGGACTAAGTGTCGTCATGGTACGGGGTCTGATTTTGTGTCTCCTCCTGATTGTGGTGATGGTATTGTTCGGTTCGTGTTATATGATCTTCCCAAACCACAAGTTACTCACCATGTAGCCATTGTTGAGGATTCGGTTTTGGATGTGCTTGGTGGTTTTGATTTACCTCTTCTTGATACCTTATTCTCTAAGGGATTGCGGACTGTCAAATCTATCCCTCCCAAATGTCGGTAAGAGTTCTCTCGTGCTTTGAAAAGAGCTCTTGATAAGGTGATCTGCACGCCTGATGACATTTCTTGTTGGGTTAGTTTACTTGTCCTGCCGCTTTGTCTACTTAAAACCTTTTGCCCGAGGAGTAGTCAGGAGAGTAGGTCGGTCACTAAGCGTCAACGCCAGGAAGAGTATATTGTTAATGCTATTCATGCTTGGGGTTCTCCTGGTGGTAGTTTGCAGGTTGTGCGTGAGGTTTTAGCCGAACCTCCTCCATCATGGTCTTCCATTGATGATGATAGCTTGGATTTGGGTGATCGTAATGTCAAGCAATGTAAGAGGAAGATTTGTGATGGCCATTATACTGCTGCGGTCAGAGTTCTTTCGTCTTCTGGTGTTGCACCTTATGATGTTTCTACTCTGGAAGACTTAAAAGCTAAGCACCCTTTTCAGTATGCTCCTCTCTTGCCTGATATACCTATTGATCATCATCACCTTACCGCATCCCCTTCTACCGTTCTTGACATGATCAAGAGTTTCCCTCGTGGTACTTCTTGTGGGCGAGATGGGTTGCGTGCCCAACACCTTTTGGATTGTTTAAGTGGTGCAGCTGTGGCTATTTCTGACGAGTTGATTGCTTCTATTACCCAAGTGGTGAACCTCTTTCTTGCTGGTAACTGTCCGAGGGCGTTGGGTGAGTATATTGCTAGTGCTCCTCTCACACCCTTAGTCAAACCAGGAGGGGGTATCCGTCCTATTGCTGTTGGGACTGTGTGGAGGCGTTTAGTTTCCAAGGTTTGTGCTTCTATGATTGGCCACTCTTCAGCCAGGTATTTCGATGATTTACAACTTGGTGTTGGGGTGTCGGGGGGAGGTGAAGCTATTCTTCATGCTGTGAACCGTTTGGTTGAGGACCGTGGTTGTGAGGTTGGTCTGTCCATGTTGTTGGTTGATTTTAGGAACGCTTTCAACATGGTGGACCGAGCTGTTATGTTACGTGAGGTTCGGCTGCATTTCCCGGCTATTTCACAGTGGGTGGAATTCTGTTACTCCAGTCCTGCTAGATTATATTATGGTGAGCATACTCTTTGGTCTCATCAAGGTGTGCAACAAGGTGATCCGCTTGGGCCTCTTCTTTTCGCTTTAGTTTTACATCCTTTGGCATGTAAGATTAGAGATTCTTTTGGCCTTTCTTTTCAAGCTTGGTATTTGGATGATGGCACTATTATTGGTGATACCTTGGTTGTGGGTAAGGTTTTAGAGTTGATTATGGCAGACGGACCTTGTCGTGGTTTACACCTCAATGTTGATAAAACTGAAATTTTTTGGCCACAAGAGGACCCCGAAGCGGGTATGATGGTGTTTTTACACCTCATATTTATAGTCCCTCAGATGGTGTTTAATTAGTGGGTGGTCCTGTTAGTGTGTATTTTGAGTTTGGTAGTAAGTTGGTCCTGAAAAGGGTTACTAAAACTATTGAACTTATGGAGGCAGTTGCCAAACTCAATGACCCTCAATGCGAGTTGTTGTTACTCCGTACATGTGCTGGTATTTCTAAGCTCTATTTTTCTATGCGCACATATTCTCATCGGGTCCTTGAGTGAGCTCAGGTTTCTTTTGATGCGGAACTTCGTTCTTCTTTGGAGCGTATTGTCACCGCTTACGGGCACGGTTTTGGCGGTGGCGGTGGAGACTCGCCACCTTACCTTTTGCTTTTGGGGGACTTGATTTATATTCTGTAGGTGATGTCTTGAACTATGCCTTCCTTGCTTCTAGACTTCAATCAGCTGACCTACAGACTAAGCTTCTTTATGGTTCTGGTATTGTAACTGCTGGTCCCTCTTTTGATGATGCTCTATGTACTTTCAATGCGAATATGGATAGTGACCTTTTGAGTAACCCTACCGAGGTCGCTACCCCAAAACTTATGTAGAAATTGGCAGATATATATTTCGGTCGAGTTTCCCAAACGGTTGAATCTACTTTCCATCTTTCCCCTCGACAGATGGCGTTATGGAGTTCTCTAAAGGAGGATCATACTTTGGATTGGCTTAGGGTGGCTCCGATATCTGGATTGGGACAAACTATGAATGCCAGGGCTTATCGTTGTGTACTGTGCTATAAATGCAGGTGTTCCGCTTTTCCTTTGTTCAGTACCGTGTTACACTTTGCTATAAGGTTTTTCCTGGAGATATCTACGGGGACCACGCTGTTTCGTGTGCGGGTATTGTTGGCATTAAACATCGGCATAACCTTGTGCGTGACGTTCTTGTTGACATATGCTCTCGGTCAGGGATTTCTGCTCGTAAGGAGGTGGATATTGGGCTTTTCGGAGATGGGGACAGATCCTTACGTCCGGCTGACATATTACTCTACTCTTGGGAGGGTGGACGTGACGTATGTGTTGATCTTACGGGTTCGTCGCCTTTGACGCAATCCGGGTTGATTGAGTTTATCCGGGCGTGCGATAAGTGATCTTGCCACAGTGTAAACGTGTCAAGTACGATGCTAAATGTGCGGATATTGGATATGGGTTTCTCCCCTTCTCCTTTTCTTCTTTTGGAGAACTTGAGAAAGATGGGGTTACCTTACTTAAGCGCATTCGACGATTCTCTATGACTCAGGACATTGGTGCGCGTGCGGCGATTCATATTTTTAATAGGATTGGATTTGCCATTGCTAGAGGTGTGGGGGCTCAGTTAGTTTCGAGGCTTCCCACTAATTTTTTTTAATCCTATGAGTTTTTTTTAATAAAAAAAATTATTATTATAAAAAAAAAAAAATAATAATAATAATAATAATAATAATAATAATAATAATAATAATAACGGTAGTAATAATATTAATAATATCGATGCTAATAATAATAATATCGAGAGTAATATTAATGGTGATATCGAAATGATAAAGATAAAAAATATTAATATCGTTAATATTAATATGGTTCCTATTATAAATATTATTATTATTAATAATAATACCTCTAATTATCATATTAATAAAAATGATTAATATTAAATGTTTCTGAAGTTAAATCGGGAAATTGACTCGGGCTAGGACTTGTGATACGTCGAAATAAATGTTCATGAATGTAATTAAATAAAATGAAATGCATTATAATATTATTATAAATAATAATATTACATTATGAAAATTGCGGGTATTACATAGTGAGTAGGTATCAACAAGCTCACCTACAATGCATAAACTATACGAGTTAAAGCTCAAGTAAAAGTCATGCATGCCAAGGAAATAATATAACTACTTCTATACTACTATGCAATCCAACTGCATGTAACACCCCAAACTAGGCGGATATTACAGTGCCGTAGATCCCCAACTGGGACCCACCAGGCAATGAAAATGAATGAATTACACAAGATAAATGTAGTACCGAACTACATTACAACAATAATTACTCCGATGAGGAGTTTAGTTACAACACACCAGGACAATACCGAATACTAGTGTATTTTATATGAAGATAAAATACACAACACTGAATGAAACGGAGTATTCAAATGAAAGTCTGCAGCGGAAAATAAAGGACAATAACATGAATAACTGAAAGATCGGGGGCCCCTACTAGTATCACTAGGACTCCTCGACATCAACATGCTATTCCCGTGCGTTTGCCTTGCCATAACCTGAAAAACAAAATCCCCAAACAGGGTCAGTTACAAAGAACAACAATCCTCAAGGGTTGAAAATACACAATCATGATTATATCTGAAGTTATGAAATATCTTGTCGAAACATACGCAATCAAACATGCTATATGAATCAACTAATAGTACGGCTCAAAGGGTGGCGCCACACTACGCCCGGGATGGAAATGTGTCCGTGCACAAGCCACCAACGAGTATCGATCAAATACACGTGTGGTCTTGTACCTAATCAGTCTCACGAGACAATATGACCCGTGTGCACGGTCGATGTATCACTCCCAATACATGACCATCACGTGCCCGACATGAAAATCCAACACATACCAACTGCACGCCAAGATGACCGGAATGCCACGATATAACAAAAGTGACATCGAAATGAATAATGACTCACCGAGGTGGAATGGTAATGAAAAAAATGACTCAATGAAAAGATTGGAACCGTCGTTCCTTATGGTGAAGTAATTAATTGACAACAACAAGTTTTGATACGGTTAATATAATGATGAATGAGTTATGATTATGAATGAACAACAACAAAAGGTATGAATATCCTTTTAACCGAGTAAGAATTAACTTACAAAATACCGATGACAATTATCCTTCCACGAACAACGTCCTAATTGAGATATCGGTCGCTCGAACAACCTTAATTCAATACAATTACCGACAATCCGATCAATATACGAATTAAACACGAATATAACGAACTCAAAACGTCGATACGATTAAACCAAGTTCATTGGGGCATTATATCGAATACGTTGAGGCCAAACTCCGATTGTTTACAACTAAACCTCAACAATACCAACCTCAAATCCCCAATAAGTGTTTCAAACCAATAAAACATCTCCAATACGATCAATAATCCGATATGAATATCCAAAAACGTGATTATAACAACAATTAGTCGAAAATCCCCAATTCCAACTCGATATTCAAGGTGTTCTTGAATAATTCCTCAATAATCCAATGAATCCTTATACAAACTCATAATCATATACATATCCCTTCATATAACATGATTATAACGTCCAAAACATTATATCTCAACACAAAATCGAAGTCGAAGTGTTGAAGGAATTACCTCTTGAAGATTCAAGTACTTTAATCCAAGAACACGCGTTAGATTGATTATCCGGGCTTCACGATCGAAAGGAGATGAAGAAAATCAAACACCCCAATGATTTGTGAAGGAAAAACCCTCCCTCAAGCTTGCTCTCTCGGTTGAAGGTGAAGAAAAGGGAGAGAAATGGTGAAATCTTTGAAAAAATGAATTTAAGGGTTGACTACCTGCCGGACACGGCCCGTGCCGATCGGCACGGTCGTGTCGCATACCTGGCCGACAGTGGCCGACAGGGACTTCGGCCGTGTCTGCTTGACACGGTCGCGGCGCGGAGGGCCTTCCGATTGTGACCCGTCCGAGCCGACTTCGGCATGACTCGGCCGTGTCTGGGACACGGTCGGGCGTGCCGGGCGATCGCTTATCCGGAAGAGTCCGACTCGGCCGTGTGCAGGCGACACGGTCGGGTCTGAGGCGAGACCGGCATTTTCCGGACGAATACGGCACGGGCCGTGTCGGACGACACGGCCGAGTTCGTTCGGCAGTGATCGGCCAATACTGAAAAATGAGCGGTTGAGCTAAAACGACCATAACTCTCTCGTCCGGACTCCGATTGACTCACCGTTTGAACCATTGGAAAGCTTACTCGATGCTCTATAATATTGCAAAGATTTAGAATTTTTGGAGTTACGAAAAATTAATGGTGATCTAACAAAGTCGAACTCATATGAGGAAAGTTGAAACGATGAACAATAACGATACACAACTCGAAGTTTTTCCGAACGGTGAACACGGTGAATGAACATGATTGATGAATGATTATAATTGAGTGAAAATCCACTGAGTGACAATCACCGAATGAAATTACTGAATGATAATGACTGAATTACAACCGGGTATTACACTGCAATGCTTGACACAAACAAATTTTAATTATCATCGCTTACAATCATTTATCTCTTGGGGTCTTTGACTCAACTGCTATACACCGAATAGGGCTCTAAACATCATCAATGGTCATAACTATTGAAAAACCGGCACCCCATTTGGAATGGTGGATAATATCGCGGAGTAGAGTTTTCGAACTCTTTCGCGTTGCGGAAGCGTAATTAACTTGCGGAAAGTAAATGACACAAGATTTATAGAGGTTCGGCCAAACATGCCTACGTCTTCTCTCTGTATATTTTTCTATAGGCTCAAGATCAACCTTTTCCGCCTTGTCTTCTATCGGTCCGAGGTAAACCGTTACAATCTCATCTTTTATCGGTTCGAGATAAACTGTTACGCTCTTGTCTTTATGTCGGTCCAAGATAAATTGTTTTCCTTTTTTCTATTGGACAAAGAAGCAATCTATCTAGATTTCTATTGGTACTAGATAAACCTCTCTTGGATTTAGATATGATTCTAATAATGCTGGATCAACGATCCTAATAACACCGAATCAATCTACAATCCGCATCTTTCCTCTCGTGTATGTTTTCGTGTATGAACACTCAAACACTTATCAATTAAGCACAAATACAACAACAATAGTGTATACAATGAAATCAAATGTATATATGATTTTCTCAGGGTTGTTGTTATGACTACTACTAGAAGTGGTATTTATAGGCTCCAAAAGCCTCAACTAGCCGTTAGCTTCTGCACCCTGTATTACGTATGTTAGCTGTAGTACATTATGTGTAATGCCCGGATAAATGGTGTATTTACCTTGTATTCGACCTTGTATTATTTTGACTTCATGATGTTATAAATCATAGACTGGTTTCCCGTATTTCGTATCCTTACGTTTTTGGTATCTACAGTATTCTGCATGCATGTTTCTGCACGTGTTAACGTACGTTATCAGACGGCCATAACGTGCGCTAAGACTGCAGTATTACGTACGTTATCTTGAGTGGTTAACGTACGTAAGCTAAGTCAACTTGGGATCGGATAAGGGTCGGCGTGTGGGGGCCGAGGAAGGGGCCGGGGAAGATCCGTGTGATTTCCGAATGAATCTGGACATAGGTGTTACGTACGCTATGGTTCATGTTTAACGTACGCTAAGGGCATGGATATTACGTACGTAAAACCCTTTTCGATTACGTACGTAAGGAAATGGCGAAATCAGGCCAGTGAGTTACAGTGGATGACTACGTACGCTATAGTTAGGGTATAACGTCGTTAAGCTTATTACGTCGTAAGGTTTATTGCATAACGTCGTAATGTCGAGAATTCTATTTATAGACTTGACCCTATTTCATTTCTCACCTTTCTTTTGGCGATTTTTCGTGTTTTGGAGATCTTTCATCACCTCTTATCCTCCCTATCATCTTTTGGGACGATTCTTGGGAAGCATAGGCCTTGTAGATTGGTGTTCAAACTTAGGTGGTTGAGTTTGTTCAAGTTCTTCCTTTTTCATCCATTTGTTGAGGTATGTGGTCTTTCACCAACTAATTTTAGCATGATCTTAGTAATGTTTTGGACCTGTTTTGAGTAGGCCAAACCAGTTTTCTTTTGAGGAGCCTTTCATCTTGGTTTAGAAGATTGAATTCAATTATTTTCGATTCCTCTTGATTGCAGTAATCGTTGAGCAACCTCTATTGATTAGACTATTGATTAGTGTATCTTGAGATTTATAAACCAATCATATCTAGTTTTCGAAGATTATCTTAGTCTAGGAGAATGTTTTGATCGAACATTTTCGGTGAAGGATTAATGGATTGAACTTAAGGATTAATTCGTAGAAGGATATTTGGAACTAGTCCTTATGATAATTCATCGAAGTTCGGATATCTTGCTATTATAAAACATGATTAGAATCCTCCTAGGATGAATTCCATGTTATGTAGCAACAATCAACTGAAGGAATTGTGTTAGGACAGAATAGTCCATCGCCATGATAGATGCACCATGCCTTCCTATGATTCATTTGATGATTTCAACGATTATCCGGAACTATGGGTCATACCGACGTTATTGTTTGATGAAGGTTTGCATTCCGGTGAGCCGACCGAGTGAGAATTCTCCGAACGAATTGAAGACTGTTGATAGTAGAAATTCTTGTCGCCATTGTTGAGGCAAGTATCGTATTTTAAAGTTTGTGAGAAATTGATGAATTTGATCATGCATATGGTTTATTCGTATTGTTGATATGAGATTATCATTACAATTGCTATCGAGTTAACGTACGTTCACATTGATGAATATGTCGATTTTCTTGCATATGTATATGCATAGTTGTGTTTATGTGTAAGTTGTGATGATCCGATGGGATCAAGCGATCTATTCTTTGGGCGCTGGATCGGATGTCCACCTCGTGTTGATCCGACGGGATCATCTGGGGATCTAGTGAGGCGCTGGCTCGTTGGATGGGTTTTCCACCATGTGTTGGTCCGACGGGATCATCTTGGGATCTATGCTGAGGGCGCTGGATCGTTGGAATACCCATGTTGTGTTGATTGAATCTCGTGGATTCGTATTGGTGGATTCCGGTAGCGGAAGTCCATATTGTGTATGATTTTATGCATAGTTGTTGCATATTTGTGTGTTCGATACTTGTACTAGCATTGTTTTGCTAACCCCTCGGGAGTGGACATTTGTTTTGATGTTCGGGTAGCCGAGGAGAGCGGGAAGCGACCACGGTACCATCATGACGATGAAGTTGCTCGGTGATGTTAGTCGTTTGTCGTCTTTGTGATTTGTCTTCTTGGTCTTTTTTCGGTATCGAGTACGCGTGTCTTTTTAAGATCATTTCGATATGGTTGTAATATAACTGTTGGAATCAATTTGCTATTTGGATTTCGGTGATATTATTGGTTTATATTTACATTTCTTTTAATCAGCCTTGTAAATCCTCACTTAAAGGATTTACGGCGCTGTAATTATTCCGATTATTTCGGGGTGTTACAGAACATGGTATCGGAGCTAAGATTCATGGATATCTTGGCAGTCGGGTTAGTTGGGTCTGTTTACGTTATTGGATTTTTGGTCGTTTGTAACATCACTGCTGAGCCAGCATCGTCATGTGGACCGTGGTTGTGAGTTTCCTAATCTCGAATACTACCGTTTTATTTAATTCATGTCTTGTAATCATTGACGGATGTATCTTTAGAAAGTTTGCCCTGGATATTGAGTATTTATGTTTACAGTATGTTGAGAGGAGGTCGTGGACGCGGACGCGGTCGTGGACGCGGACGTGGAAATGCGAGGCAAGAAGAGTCGGTATCTACCCCAGAGATAACCGCTAGTCGAACGGATTCCCATTCCGGAGGACAGCAGGGATCGGCAAATAATGATGCAGACCCTAACATGCCAGGAGTGCTTCAGCAGGTAGTTGCTCAAATAAACCAGTTTGCTCAAGTTGTTGATCGCATGCAGACGGCGATGGGACAGCAGCATAACATGGATAATCGGGGAGATAAATGGCTTATTGAGGTGATCAAATTGCATCCTCCGAAATTTGACGGTTCGGCGGAGACGCTTTCTTGGGATCACTGGCTGAAAGAATTAGAGAAGATTTTTGCGGGGATTAACTGTCCCAACGATAGGAAGGTTCCGATCGCCCAGTATCTTCGGCGAGGGAGGCTTTCGGCGGTGGGAGGCCATTCGACCGGAGGAGCACAATGTTGGTGGACGGAATTCAAATTGATGATGGAAGCGCAGATTGTCCTCGCCCGATTAGAGAGGCCCGAGTCGGGAGTTTTCTCACCAAAAATTGAAGCATACGTGAGACGTGATTAAGACTTTTAATCACCGGTTGACTTATGTGCGTCACTTGGTCGGGACCGAGGCAGAGAGGATTTTTCATTTTGACATGCGGATGAAGCCGGAGATTCAACAATATATGTCCGGATTTGAATGCACCACCCTACGGCGATGCTCAGGACAAGGCGCGGCTTTATGATATGAAAGAGGCGGCGGTTGAGAAGTCAGCGAAGCAAAGAAGCGAGAAAGTGTCAGTAACTTCTCGGAAAACAAGAATGGTGGGCCCGCAAGCGTCTTTATTTTATTCATCTAGGAAACCTCCACATCCTTCTCGAGGTGGCAAGAAGTTCGGACAACATCGTAGTTTCGACGCATCAAAGAAATGCTATAATTGTGGTCGAGCGGGGCATGTTCGACGTGATTGCCCGCATCTTACGTGACTTGTTTCGATTGTGGGCAAGAAGGGCACCGTGCGGCTTCTGGGGCTGCGAATAGATCTTATGGCACCCGCAATACGGCGCCCGGCCAAGGAGGTGAGTGTGAACCAGACACAGAGTGGGTTTCGGCGAGAATGTTGGGAAGAGAGAGACATCCAGTCTTTAGTCTGTTCCTCCGCGCCTATACGAGATGAGGAAATCGTGATCGAGAACAACTGCTTGTTGCATCAGTGCGATTCGAGATCCTTTTGCAACAAGTTAGTGTCTTATTCGATTCAGAGCTACACATTCTTTCATATCATTAAAGCTGTTAATCGTTTGAAAATCTCGTGCTTATTTGATTGTGAACCGTATGTTGTGGGTTTGCCGAGCGGAGAGAGAATTGTGGGAACCCTAGAAACTAGAGATTTTCCGGTGTCTATAGGAGGGAGAAAGCGGCCATCAAATCTTATTGTAGTCGACATCCATGGTGACGATTTAATTCTCGGAGACGATTGGCTCAACCGTTATGGAGCTATTTTGAATTACGAAAGCGAGTCATCTATATCATTGCCGATGACGGATCGAACATTTATTCAAAGGATGGAGACCAGAAGCTCGGGAAAATTGATCAAAGCTATGAAGGCAGTGAAATTACTGAAGCAGGGTTGTCACGGATTATGGTGCTATGCCATGAAGAAAGAAGAAGGAGTAGAGCTCTCATCTATTCCAGTTGTGAACGAATTATCAGATGTATTCCCTGACGAACTACATGGGTTACCTCCACAGAGAGAAGTAGAGTTTAACATCGAATTAGAGCCAGGAGCCACTCCTATTTCCAGCACCAGACCGTATGGCGCCAACCGAGATGTATGAACTAAAGAAGCAACTGGAGGAATTGTTACAGAAGGGTTACATTCAACCTAGCGTTTCTCCTTGGGGAGCACCCGTTCTCTTTGTCCGGAAGAAAGATGGATCCCTCCGATTATGTATTGATTACAGGGAGCTAAACAAGGTGACGATCAAGAACAAGTATCCTATACCTCGGATCGATGACTTATTTGATCAACTACAGGGGGCTAGAGTATTCTCTAAGATTGACTTGCGATCCGGATATCATCAGCTGAGGATTAAGGAATCGGATATACCGAAATCTGCTTTCAGGTCTCGGTACGGGCATTATGAATTTGTAGTGATGCCATTCGGACTTACCAATGCTCCTGCGGTATTTATGCAGTTGATGAATCGGGTATTCTTAGAATACTTAGATAAGTTCGTGGTCGTTTTCATTGATGACATCTTGATCTATTCGAAAGACCCCGAGGAACATGCTGAACATTAGCGTATTGTTCTGAGCACCTTGAGAAATGAACAGTTGTATGCAAAACTTTCTAAATGTGAGTTCTGGCTTAAGGAAGTGACTTTCCTTGGGCATGTGATATCATCTGACGGAGTTCAAGTAGATCCGAAGAAAGTCGAGGCAATCTTGGAGTGGGAATCTCCAAATAATGTGAAAGAAGTGCGGAGTTTCTTAGGACTTGCTGGATATTATCGCCGTTTCGTGGAGGGATTTTCCAAAATTGCTCGTCCGCTCACTCAGCTATTACAGAAAACTCATAAGTTCGAGTGGAATGAGAAATGCCAGGCTAGTTTTGATGATCTCAAGAGGAGGCGGCGACGCCTATACTAGCGTTACCGGATGGAACCGATGGATTCATGGTATACGGCGATGCTTCAAACCAGTGCAGGATGTGTGTTGATGCAAAAGGTAAGGTGATCGCCTATGCTTCTCGGCATTGAAACCGTATGAAGTTAATTACCCGACTCATGATCGGAGCTAGCATGTGGTCTTTGCTTTAAAAATTTGGCGACATTACTTGTACGGCACTCGTTGTCGAGATCTTTACCGATCACAAGAGCCTCAAATATATTTTGATCGAAGGAATTAAATATGAGGCGAGAAGGTGGTGGAATTGATCAAAGATTACGATTTGGAGATCCTTTATCATCCGAGCAAAGCAAACGTGGTAGCCGATGCCTTGAGCCGAAAACTGTTTCTATTCGAGTGTTGGAAGCACTTACATCCCAAACCAACTTGCAACGAGAGCTAATTCGTGAAGGAATTGAAGTGTGGTCGCAAGGAGTCCAGGGACAATTGTGCGTGATGGAACTAACTTCGTCGTTGGTTGAAGAAGTCAAATCTAAGCAGTTGGATGACTCTCTGATTCTTCGATTGCGTGGCGAAGTAAAGAAAGGAAAAGCCCCAGGATTCGTAGTACAAGATGATGGAGTTCTGAGATTTCAGAATCGACTTTGCGTTCCCGATGCTGATAATTTGAGACGGACAATTCTGAAGGAAGCTCATAGCGCGCCTTATTCTATTCACCCGGGGAGCAGTAAGATGTATAAGGATCTAAAACAAAACTTCTGGTGGGGGAATATGAAAAAGGGCGTAGCAGAATATGTTTCAAAATGTTTGACTTGTCAGCAGGTTAAGATTGAACATCAGCGACCTGCCGGAATGTTAAAACCGCTTCCGATTCCTGAGTGGAAGTGGGAGGATATCTCGATGGATTTCATCACCAATATGCCTAGGACCAAGACGGGAATGAACATGATTTGGGTTATAGTTGATCAACTAACCAAATCGGCTCATTTCCTAGGAATTAAAGACACATGGGGACCCGATAGATTGGCGCGAGTATTTATTACGGAGATAGTCAGATTGCATGGGACGCCGAAGACCATTATTTCGGATCGAGATGGCCGTTTCGTGTCGCATTTTTGGAAGGCAGTTCATAGGGCTCTGGGGACTGAGCTGAACTTTAGCACGGCTTATCATCCTCAGACGGACGGGCAGTCCGAAAGGACTATTCATACAGTAGAAGACATGCTTAGAGCTTGTGCCTTGGATTGGTCGACTGACTGGGAAGTTCACTTGTCGTTGATTGAATTCACATATAACAATAGTTGGCATGCTTCTATTAATATGGCACCGTTCGAAGCCTTGTACGGAAGGAGATGTCGATCACCCCTATGCTGGGATGATTCTTCGGACTTGATTGGAACGGAACCGGAATTGATAGTCCAGACTCAAGAGAAGATAGCTTTGATTCGAGAAAGACTGTTGACTGCCCAGAGTCGACAGAAGTCTTATGCAGATATACGTCGTCGCCCTCTAGAGTTCGAGATTGGGGACCACGTACTATTGAAGGTGTCTCCTACACGAGGGATTTTCCGTTTTGGGAGGAAGGGCAAACTAAGTCCGAGATGTATCGGACCATTTGAGATCCTCGAGAGAGTTGGGGATGTAGCATACAGGTTGGCCTTACCACCATCGCTGAGTCACATTCACAGTGTGTTTCACGTATCCCAATTACGGAAGTATGTGCCAGATCCCAATCATGTTATTGATTTCGACGAGATTGAGATAGCTAATGACGGCACCTTCGAAGAGCGACCAATCAAGATACTCGAGAGACGAGTCAAGCAGTTGAGGAATAAACCGATCTCCCTGGTGAAAATTCAGTGGTCTCGACATGGAGTCGAAGAAGCCA
Source organism: Orobanche coerulescens (assembly GCA_033398695.1). Taxonomy (NCBI): domain Eukaryota; kingdom Viridiplantae; phylum Streptophyta; class Magnoliopsida; order Lamiales; family Orobanchaceae; genus Orobanche; species Orobanche coerulescens. The sequence continues at coordinate 96,443,479 of CM065804.1, read as the reverse complement.
CTTGGGAGACAGAGGAGAGTATGAAGTCGAGATACCCGGAATTGTTTTCGTTTTAAGTTTCGGGCCGAAACTTCTTTTTAGAGGGGTAGTATGTAATGCCGGATAAATGGTGTATTTACCTTGTATTCGACCTTTTATTATTTTGAATTATTGATGTTATAAATAATAGACTGGTTTCCGTATTTCGTATCCTTACGTTTTTGGTATCTGATTTACGCATGCATGTTTACGCGTGTTAACGTCGTTATCGACGGCCATAACGTGCGCTAAGGCTCGCAGATACGACGTTATCTTGAGTGGTTAACGTACGTAAGCTAAGTCAACTTGGGATCGGATAAGGGTCGGCGTGTGGGGGCCGAGGAAGGGGCCGGGGAAGATCCGTGTGATTTCCGAATGAATCGGACATAGGTGTTACGACGCTATGGTTCATGTTTAACGACGCTAAGGGCATGGATATTACGTACGTAAAACCCTTTTCGATTAAATGCGTAAGGAAATGGCGAAATCGGGCGGTGAGTTCGGGTCGATGACTACGAACGCTATAGTTAGGGTATAACGTACGTTAAGCTTATTACGTACGTAAGGTTTATTGCATAACGTACGTAATGTCCAGAATTCTATTTATAGACTTCGACCCTATTTCATTTCTCACCTTTCTTTTGGCCGATTTTTCGTGTTCTGGAGATCTTTCATCACCTCTTATCCTCCCTATCATCTTTTGGGACGATTCTTGGGAAGCATAGGCCTTGTAGATTGGTGTTCAAACTTCCGGTGGTTGAGTTTGTTCAAGTTCTTCCTTGTTCATCCATTTGTTGAGGTATGTGGTCTTTCACCAACTAATTTTAGCATGATCTTAGTAATGTTTTGGACCTGTTTTGAGTAGGCCAAACCAGTTTTCTTTTGAGGAGCCTTTCATCTTGGTTTAGAAGATTGAATTCAATTATTTTCGATTCCTCTTGATTGCAGTAATCGTTGAGCAACCTCTATTAATTAGACTATTGATTAGTGTATCTTGAGATTTATAAACCAATCATATCTAGTTTTCGAAGATTATCTTAGTCTAGGAGAATGTTTTGATCGAACATTTTCAGTGAAGGATTAATGGATTGAACTTAAGGATTAATTCGTAGAAGGATATTTGGAACTAGTCTTTATGATAATTCATCGAAGTTCGGATATCTTGTTATTATAAAGCATGATTAGAATCCTCCTAGGATGAATTCCATGTTATGTAGCAACAATCAACCGAAGGAATTGTGTTAGGACAGAATAGTCCATCGCCATGATAGATGCACCATGCCTTCTTATGATTCATTTGATGATTTCAACGATTATCCGGAACTATGGGTCATACCGACGTTATTCTTTGATGAAGGTTTGCATTCCGGTGAGCCGACCGAGTGAGAATTCTCCGAACGAATTGAAGACTGTTGATAGTAGAAATTCTTGTCGCCATTGTTGAGGCAAGTATCGTATTTGAAAGTTTGTGAGAAATTGATGAATTTGATCATGCATATGGTTTATTCGTATTGTTGATATGAGATTATCATTACAATTGCTATCGAGTTAACGTACGTTCACATTGATGAATATGTCGATTTTCTTGCATATGTATATGCATAGTTGTGTTTATGTGTAAGTTGTGATGATCCGATGGGATCAAGCGATCTATGCTGAGGGCGATGGAGCGGATGACCGCCTCGTGTTGATCCGACGGGAGCAGCTTGGGATCTAGGCTGAGGGCGCTGGATCATTGGACGGGTGTTTCCACCTCGTGTTGGTCCGACGGGATCATCTTGGGATCTATGCTGAGGGCGCTGGATCGTTGGAATACCCATGTTGTGTTGATTGAATCTCGTGGATTCGTATTGGTGGATTCCGGTAGCGGAAGTCCATATTGTGTATGATTTTATGCATAGTTGTTGCATATTTGTGTGTTCCGATACTTGTACTAGCATTGTTTTGCTAACCCCCTCGGGGGTGGACATTTGTTTTGATGTTCAGGTAGCCGAGGAGCGGGGAAGCAGCCACAGTACCATCATGACGATGAAGTTGCTCAGTGATGTTAGTCGTTTGTCGTCTTTGTGATTTGTCTTCTTGGTCTTTTTTTTCAGTACTCGAGTACGCGTGTCTTTTTAAGATCATTTCGATATGGTTGTAATATAACTGTTGGAATCAATTTGCTATTTGGATTTCGGTGATATTATTGGTTTATATTTACATTTCTTTTAATCAGCCTTGTAAATCCTCACTTAAAGGATTTACGGCGCTGTAATTATTCCGATTATTTCGGGGTGTTACATTATGTACGTTAGCCGTATTACGTACGTTAACTTTTCTTCGTTACGTACGTTATGCTCCATGTAAATCAGTCTGGTAGCTTCTGTGGTCTTCTTTACGTATGTTATCATTATACATATTACGTACGTTATCATTATCCGTATTGCGTACGTTATCTTCAGTCAAAATATCTGTTGCATGCTGACCTACTCCACGACGTCATCTTCAGTTGTTCCTTGTTTGAATTTGTATTCAAACCATTATTATGTACGTTAAGTGATGTTCACTATGTACGTTATCTTACCACCATTGCGTACGTTATACATCTGCCAAACTCGTCTGCCTTCAGCTGGGTTTTACTTACGTACGTTATATACTGATCATAGCATATGTTAAGCTTTGTTAATCATTACTTGCTAGCTTTTCTGTCCGTTTCGAGCATCTTCGACTTCTTTGTTGTTTTGCTTTGTTCCATTGTTGTTTTCTTTGATCAATAACATCATCAACTCATCATTAGTTCATTATCAACTCATCATCAAAATCAATTTATGATTATATGGAATAGAATATTCCAACAATCTCTCCCTTTTTATGATGACAAAACAACAACCTTTTTATACCTGCAAAATTAAAATAATTACAGATCAAAGTTTTTGGCTTTGTCCGTTTCGTTAGTTTTCATCTCCCCATCTTTTCTTTTTCTTCTTTTCAACTTCTTCTCATTTTTCTTTTCCATCTTTCTTCTTTTAATTTCGACTTTCTTTTCTCCTTCGTCTTTTCTCCCCCTTTCATGATCGGGATATTATTTTTATTTTTCTAGTGATTCCTCCATGACTCGTATTCCCCTTCTCTCATTATTTTTCTCGACTTTCTCTCCCTTTCTCATACTCTCTCCCCCTTTTTGTCATAATCAAAAAAGGCAGTAAAAATATAGAAAATCGATTAAGTATGACAAATTACGGGTAAAAACTCTCCCTGGAAAATAGATTTCCCCATTTTTAAAAAAATTAACTCCCCCTAAGTTAAATATCAATTGTTAAAAATATAAATTATCAAAATACCAATTGATGGAAACATATTAATTTTGATAATTGGGGATCCAACCGAGAGTTGATTTTTCTTTTTAAACATAGACGATATTTGGTATAATGGTTCCTTTAGGAATCCAAATTTTCTTAATTTTTATCGTCCGTCTTGGGGTTTTGCAAATCGAAATATGATGCCCAAGTTTTAAATATTTATCACATCGGGGTATTTTAAAATTTAAGGATTTGGTTTTATTTTTCGGTTTGAATCCTAATCCCTGTTTATTTAATGAAATTTTTTGAACGGAAATCATTTGTTCAAATTTGTTATTTCCGCAAGAAAATTTGTTCGTTAAAACCTTAAGTTCGTTTTGAACTTTCAAAAGATCATCCTTTAATTTATTTTTATTTTCAAGACATTTAGAATGATCGGTTTCAATAAATTTCTCTTTTTCATTTATTTTTTAAATTTCGATTTCCAAAAATTTATTTTTCGCTTTCATGGATTTATTGTCAATTAAAGTATTTTGAAAATCGGTATGTAAAAGTTCGAATGCTTCAAATAATTCATCGTGAGACGAGGTACTAACTTGGCTTTCGACGTCGCTTTCATCGAATGAACTCCTTGCCATGAGTGCGAGGTTATTTTGAGTATATTCATCGTCATCCTCTTCGTCACTCCATGTTGCTACGAGAACTTCCTTCTTGGAAGTTGTGCTTCGGCAATTTTTCGCAAAGTGGCCTGGTTTACCATAGTTTCAACAGTTATTGTCGAATTTCTTTGATTCGCTCGTCTTGATGTCTTTTCTTATCCGGTTCAATAAGTTTTGAAACTTATTTTTATTCTTGGCATAATATGTCGATTCTTCATTGTCTTCATCTACCGGGATTTCATCTTACTTCGACATCTTAGCTTTCAAAGCTATGGTTCTTTCCTTCCGTTTTGATTTGGCATTTCGAGATTTAAGAACTATCTCATAATTTATTAGCGATCCGACGAGGGCGCTAAAATCAAGATTATTGAGATCATTTGATTCCATTATAGCCGTAGCCGTCCCATACCATTCAACAGGTAGTGATCGTAAGATTTTCTTCACCTTTTCACTACTTGTTAATGGTTTCCCAAAACAAGCTAGTCCATTTGTGATGACCGAAAATCGGTCGAGCATGCTTGTTATGGACTCGTCACTTTTCATCATAAATAGCTTGTAGTCATGGAGGAGCATATTTATTTTCATCTCCTTGACTTGTGATGTTCCTTCATGAGTTACCTCAAGCATCTTCCAAATCTCTTTGGCATTATCACATGATGATATCCGATTGTGTTCTTCCGGATTTAAAGCACAGTATAATAATTGCATCACTTTGCAATTATGATGGTCGTTCTTCCAAGCTTCATCATTATAATCTTCGAAGCTTTTTAGAGAGTCATCCGGTTTTATAGGAATTTTCGGACCTAGGCAAATAACTTTCCAAAGCTCGATGTTGTAGGGTCGGATGAAAATAGACATTTTCTTCTTCCATGTCATGAAGTTAGATCCAACGAAAAAAGGAGGTCGATTTAAGGCAAGCCCTTTATCGGGGCAAATTGAAATGCTATAGGATCTTCTTCTCCTTGGATGTTAAGCCGCTTTCAAGAGATACCGCTCCGATACCAATTGTTGAAAAATTGGCACCTCATTTGGAATGGTGGATAATATCGCGGAGTAGAGTTTTCAAACTCTTTGTTGGAGCACTATTGGTCGGTATCGCCGTTTGGATATAGAGTTATAAAACTCTTTGCGGAAGCGATTTAAATAAAAGTTCAGAAGATAAATCGACAAATGATTTATAGAGGTTCGGCCAAATGTGCTTACGTCCTCTCTCGGTATCTTTTTCTATAGGCTAAAGAAAAACCTCTGCACCTCTCTTCTATCGGTCGAAGGATAACCGTTACAAGCTCGCCTTCTATCGGTCCGAGTAAACCGTTCAATCACTTGTCTTTATGTCGATCCAAGTTAAACCGTTTTCCTTTTCTATTAGACAAAGAATCAACCAATCTAGCTTTCTATGGGTACTAGATAAACCTCACTTAGATGTCGATTGCGATTCTAACAATGCCGGATCCTTAATCCTAATAACACCGAATCCAATCGTATCCTTTCTTTTTCCTCTCGTGTATGTGTTGAATGTATAAACACTCAAACTAATAATATAAGCACAATTATAACAACTAGAATAAGTATATGAATCTCTGATCAATGTATTGAATGCTTTGCGTTGTTGTTTGATGAATACCATTAGAAGTGTTATTTATAGGCATTTGTCTTCCAACTAGTCGTTAGCCTCTGAAGCTTCTTTACGTACACAACCAATCTTCTATTACGTACGTTAGCTTTCTTACGTACATTAATATCAATATGTTACGTACGTTATCGTCCTTACAAAACTGTCCAGTAGCCTTCGTCTTCTGTGTTACGTACGTTAGCAAACTGCCATTACGTACATATGATAAGTCTTCATAACTGTTGCATGCTGACCTATGCCGTGACGTCATCTCCAACGTTCTTCTTGTCTGAATTCTGAAACACTTCGTTACGTACGTTAAGCATATCGTGTTATGTACCTTATACTTGATCTGTTGCGTACGTTATGCTTTATTCGTTACGTACATTAAGCATGATCAGGTAACTTCTTTCTTATCTGCAGGTAGGTTGGTCTCGTCTGATCTGTAGGTAGGTTGGTCTCCTCTGATATGATCTTGTACAGATAGCTTTTCCAGTTTGTGCGACTTTTTGTGTCTTCGAATCCTTCGTTGTTTTGTTTTGTTTAGCAACTTTAATCATCAAAACTCTACTAATGAATCTTTGGAATAAAATATTTCAACAATCTCCCCTTTTTTGATGATCACAAAACAACGCCTTGAATGGATAGAACCTGAAAAAATAAAATATACAGCTGTCTGATCAAAGTTTTCGGCTTTGATCGTTTTGTTAGTTCTCCCATCCTTTTCTTTTTATCCTTTTCGACTTCTTCGATTTCATTTTTCGACTTCTTCATTTCTTTTTGATTTTTCGACTTCTTCGATTTTTTCTTTTCTTCCCCTTTTTGAATTTTTCTTTTCTCGTCATTCTTCCATGACGCTTTTTATCTCATTCATATCTTTTACTCTCCCCCTTTTTGTCATCAGCAAAGAGTGTAATAATATAAACGAAAAAAATACCAATTGATGTATAAAATATGCAAACGGGTATAACTCCCCCTGACAAAAATATTTGATTAAAAAAAGTCCCCCTGAGTAAAATACAATTTGATGAAAATCAATTTTTGGGGACCCAACCGAGAGTTGGTTTTTGTTTCGAGACATAGAGGATATTCGGAATAATAGTTCCTTTGGGAATCCAAATCTTTATAGTTTTTATCGTCCGTCGTGGGCTTTATCTTCAAATTTAAGGATTCATTTTTCAAATTTGATTTGAATCCAAACCCCTGTTTATTCAAGGTATATTTTTGAACACAAAACATTTGTTCAAATTTATCATTACCGCATGAAAAAATTTTCATCAAAATTTTAAGTTCATCTTGAAATTTTAAAAGATCATTCTTTAAAATATTTTTATTTTCAATACATTTTGAATGATCGGTCATGACAATTTTTCCTTTTCAAGAATTTTGGAAATTTCAATTTCCAATAGTTTATTTTTAGTTTGAAGGGATTTTATTTTGGATAAAGCATTTTGAAAATCTATATGCAATAATTCGAATGCTTCAAAAAGTTCATCGTTAGAAGATGTACTTACTTGACTTTAGATGTCGCTATCATCAAATGAACTTCGTGCCATAAGAGCGAGGTTATTTTTATTGATAAAATCTTCGTCCTCGTCTTCGTCACTCCACGTGGCAATTAAAACTTTCTTTTTAGGATTTGCTCGGCAATTCTTTGCGAAGTGGCCTGGTTTACCACAGACTCGATAGTTGTTGTCAAATTTCTTCATTCCGCCCGAGATGTCTTTCTTTCTCCGGTTTAATAAGATTTGGAACTTATTAATATTCTTGGCATAATATGCCGATTCTTCGTCGCTTTCATCCACCGGGATTCCTTCTTTATTTCTTGACATCTTAGCCTTCATGGCTAATGTTCTTTCCTTCGGCTTTGGCTTGGCATTCCGAGATTTTAGGACAATCTCTAGTTTATAAGTGAACCAACGAGAGCACTAAATCAAGATTGTTTAAATCTTTTGATTCCATTATTGCTGTCACCGTTCCGTCCCATTCTCGAGGTAGTGATCGTAGGATCTTCTTAACTTTTTCACTAATCGAAAGAGGCTTTCCATAACATGCCAATCCATTCGTAATGACCGAGAATCGATCGGGCATAATTATGATGGATTCTTCTTCTTTCATTTGGAATAGCTCGTAATCATGAAGAAGCATGTTTATCTTCGTCTCCTTGACTTGATACGTTCCTTCATGTGTGACTTCAAGCATTTTCCATATTTCTTTCGCACTATCACACGAAGATATCTGGTTGTGTTCTTCCAGATTTAATGCACAATATAATAATTGCGTGGCTTTAAAATTATAGTGGTCATTTTTCCAATCTGCATCGTCATACTCTTCAAAGGTTTTGAGAGTTCCATTCGAGTTTGTCGGAATTTTGGGACCAAGACAGATTACTTTCCACAGTTCGATATCGTAAGCTCGAATGAATATTGACATCTTCTTCTTCCATGTCATGAAGTTAGATCCATCAAAAAATGGTGGTCGGTTAAGAGCAAGACTTTCGACTCGGGCAAGTTTGAAACGCCATTTGGATCTTCTCCTTGGATGTTAAGCCGCTTCTAAGAGGTACCTCTCTGATACCAATTGTTGGAGCATTATTGGTCGGTATCGCCGTTTGGAGATAGAGTTATAAAACTCTTTGCGGAGATTTAAATAAAAGTGCAGAAGATAAATCGACACAGGATTTATAAAGGTTCGGCCAAACGTGCCTACGTCCTCTCTCGGTATCTTTTTCTATAGGCTAAAGAAAAATCTATGCACCTCTCTTCTATCGGTTGAGGGATAACCGTTACAAGCTCGCCTTCTATCGTTCCGAGAAAACCGTTCAATCACTTGTCTTTATGTCGGTCCAAGTTAAACTATTTTCCTTTTCTATTGGACAAGGAATCAACCAATGTAGCTTTCTATGGGTACTAGATAAACCTCACTTAGATATCGATTGCGATTCTAACAATGTCGGATCCTTGATCCTAATAACTGTAACACCCCAATTCTCTTACGGCTAATTACACGCCGTTGGACCCCCAAAGGCCTACCAGGCTGATGTAACACCCCCGGTTCAGCCCGGGAATATTACACGCCGTGGGCCCCGCGCCGGAACCCACCAGGCTAAAAACCATTTACAAAAATGCCCAAAAAGGCCGATGACGGTAGTATTTTCCAAAACTCACAAAATCATTTGAAAACACCAACTACCGTCAAAAAGATCAAGGCCAAAAACTCGGTTAAGGGAATCAGTTTTCGAAATTAAACTCAGTTGGCAAAAAGCAGAAAGTCATTTGAAAGAACTCACGCAGCGGATAGAAATACAGTCCAAGATACATATACATCAATAATGATATACACAAACAAAATACACGATTCCCCAACAATATGCCATAGCCAGTATCGTCCGGAATCCTCACCTCACGACCGCTACCATCAAAGTCCTCAATACCTAAAAAACAAGTCCCACAACGGGGTCAGCAATAATGCCCGACAAATAACCGCAAGTACATAAACATAAATATTCACATGCCATGCATCATGAGAATAATAACCTCAACCATAACATTACCACTTTCGGTAATCCAACTATTCTCGTCAAAATCCCAATATCACGATAATACCATAAAAATCCCAGTATCACTACCGTATAATACCTCAATACCGAATACTTTCTCGTACATAATAATATATGTACGATTACCATAAAATATACCTCTATCCAGACTTCCTTTCGGAATGCATACCACAGACCAAGAATATCCAAAATGACATCAACAATATCCGAATACTACAATCTTCCCAAGATTGTCCAAGTATCTCAACAATCATCAACTGTGCATTCTAATCCTTTAAGAACATCACTGAACATTCGTCAATATGCAATACAACATAAAATACTTATGAAATGTAAATGGAATTACTCATCAAAACATTACAACCGAACAAGTAAACACTTGCCTGGATACCAACACGACAAAACCAACACCGAACTCATCGCCCTCGTCTACGAGCTCTTCAGCCCGATCGACGGAATCAACGGCTTTTCACGCGGCACATCGGTTATACCTATTGGTTAATCAACCTAGAACAATAATCATATCAATAATCAAACCAACTTGGTAACAAGGATCATAACATACTCAATCTGGAATTCAACTTAGTATCATGATTCATCTCTTCTAAATCAACCACTATCATCACTGTGATTTAGAATACCATCTAAACACGGTATAAACGAATCACCAGTCATCATAAACATCATCTTCCTCAACATCTATATCATATGGCCTCAAGAATTGTAACAACAAGATCAAGGACATCAAGAACTCTATGATTCCACAATCATAATCAACATATAATATCATAACATGATTGTCCAACATGCTCCTCACATGTAATCATCCTTAAAAACGAACCATAAACAAAAGGGATACCAAATTTACCTGGATTAGACGAACCAAAATAAAGAACACTTGAACTCCATTCCAAGAATCATGAATAACTTGAAGAACAAGGCTTGAATTCATGCTCTCAATATAATGTTGTTAAAGATTATCATTATACAGTGTTTGGGAACCTCAAATGCATCCCAACTCTCTCTATCCCGACTGAAGGAAGAAAAATGGATGAAATCCCTCTCAGCACCCGTCTGTCCCCTTTTATAATATTCATTATTAGTGTGCGCTAACATCTCATGTTTAGCGTGCGCTACAGCCTTAGCATGCGCTAACTGACTTTGTTAGCGTGCGCTATCGAAGTCCAGAGGCTACTACCTCGCTTCGTAAACTAGCTTACGTACGTGATGTCCATGCATTAACGTACGTAAAACATCCTGCCTAGCGTACGCCAGTCATTGACCTTAGCGTGCGCTATCCGAAGTTGACTTGCTACAGTGTTCACCTACCACTCGTGCCCCCACATGCCGACAGCATCTGACAAGGACAAGATTCCCTCTGCCCGATCTGGAATTAGCGTGCACTAATCATAGGGTTTAGCGTGCGCTAGCCCTACATGACAAACACCCGCTGACCTTATCTGGACACGCATCGAAAATGACCGGGTCCACCCGCCGAAAGCTAAGATTCCATTATTGGAGGTCTGATGTTAGCGTGCGCTAACCAACATGTGTTAGGGTGCGCTAGCTGCATATAAAAATCAACCTGGGCCTACTTGTCGGCCACCTTCCGGAACTCACCCAGCAAGTCGTTACGTACATTAGGGGTCCTCCTTAGCGTACGTAACCGAACCTCTTAGCGTACGCTACCTACACTTTGTAGCGTGCGCTACGCGTACCCAGTAGCGTGCGCTAAGCATATCTCCTAGCGTGCGCTATCGTGGCTGTGCTTAACCATATTCAGTTATCCTCGACCAACATCTCGACATACCAAACGATCATACGGCACGATGAATACATATACGCATTTCAATAACATTGTCATACGTTCACAACATCCTCAAGCACAATTATCCATCAACGATATCCAACATATAAATGAAAAATATATCCGAAAAATCGGGGTATTACACTCTACCCCCCTTAAAAATAAGTTTCGTCCTCGAAACTTGTAGTCACTCGCACAAACAACAATTCAACAGAAAATCCAAAATCACCAAGATAACCAAGAATTATCGAATAATCCGAACAACATACTTACAGGTCAGTGAAGACGAAGATCTCCCGTGATACTAGCATATGACACCATTTCAAAAATCTCGACACAAAAAGAGTGCAAAACAGAATCAATCACAATTTGAAAACAATTGGTCTCCGCCAAGAACACAATAAGTTTAGAGCACTGTCGAGTTTTGTGGGATCTGTGACGCTGTGTCTCCTCACCTAAAGCCCATGAGCCGCTCCTTGTCACATGCATGTATCACCGGCGTTCCACTCCACATAGAAAGCCGCACATTGCACGTGCCTCGCACCGGCGTTCAATTCCCGATTGGAGCCGCACATTGAACATGACCACGGCACCGGCGTTCACTCCCTGCCTCGTCGGTCTCGGGAACACCAACAATCCCCAAACCCACACATCACCACGACAGTACTCAAAAATCACACAGTTCCAAAACATCACAAACATCACACTACTACCACACCGGTAGAGCCACATAACACACATGCCCGGTTATCACAAAACCTTAGGCTCTGATACCATATTTGTAACACCCCCAGTTCAGCCCGGGAAAATTACACGCCGTGGGCCCCACGCCGGAACCCACCAGGCGAAAAACCATTTACAAAAATGCCCAAAAAAGGCCGATGACGGTAGTATTTTCCAAAACTCACAAAATCATTTGAAAACACCAACTACCGTCAAAAAGATCAAGGCCAAAAACTCGGTTAAGGGAAGCGGTTTTCGAAATGAAACTCAGTTGGCAAAATGCCGAAAGCCATTTGAAAGAACTCACGCAGCGGATAGAAATACAGTCCAAGATACATATACATCAATAATGATATACACAAACAAAATACACGATTCCCCAACAATATGCCATAGCCAGTATCGTCCGAAATCCTCACCTCACGACCACTACCATCAAAGTCCTCAATACCTGAAAAACAAGTCCCACAACGGGGTCAGCAATAATGCCCGACAAATAACCGCAAGTACATAAACATAAATATTCACATGCCATGCATCATGAGAATAATAACCTCAACCATAACATTACCACTTTCGGTAATCCAACTATTCTCGTCAAAATCCCAATATCACGATAATACCATAAAAATCCCAGTATCACTACCGTATAATACCTCAATACCGAATACTTTCTCGTACATAATAATATATGTACGATTATCATAAAATATACCTCTATCCAGACTTCCTTTCGGAATGCATACCACAGACCAAGAATATCCAAAATGACATCAACAATATCCGAATACTACAATCTTCCCAAGATTGTCCAAGTATCTCAACAATCATCAACTGTGCATTCTAATCCTTTAAGAACATCACTGAACATTCGTCAATATGCAATACAACATAAAATACTTATGAAATGTAAATGGAATTACTCATCAAAACATTACAACCGAACAAGTAAACACTTGCCTGGATACCAACACGACAAAACCAACACCGAACTCATCGCCCTCGTCTACGAGCTCTTCAGCCCCGACTGGACGGAATCAACGGCTTTTCACCGCGGCACATCGGTTATACCTATTGGTTAATCAACCTAGAACAATAATCATATCAATAATCAAACCAACTTGGTAACAAGGATCATAACATACTCAATCTGGAATTCAACTTAGTATCATGATTCATCTCTTCTAAATCAACCACTATCATCACTGTGATTTAGAATACCATCTAAACACGGTATAAACGAATCACCAGTCATCATAAACATCATCTTCCTCAACATCTATATCATATGGCCTCAAGAATTGTAACAACAAGATCAAGGACATCAAGAACTCTATGATTCCACAATCATAATCAACATATAATATCATAACATGACTGTCCAACATGCTCCTCACATGTAATCATCCTTAAAAACGAACCATAAACAAAAGGGATACCAAATTTACCTGGATTAGACGAACCAAAAAGAAGAACACTTGAACTCCATTCCAAGAATCATGATTAACTTGAAGAACAAGGCTTGAATTCAAGCTCTCAATATAATGTTGTTAAAGATTATCATTATACAGTGTTTGGGAACCTCAAATGCATCCCAACTCTCTCTATCCCGACTGAAGGAAGAAAAATGGATGAAATCCCTCTCAGCACCCGTCTGTCCCCTTTTATAATATTCATTATTAGCGTGCGCTAACATCTCATGTTTAGCGTGCGCTACAGCCTTAGCATGCGCTAACTGACTTTGTTAGCGTGCGCTATCGAAGTCCAGAGGCTACTACCTCGCTTCGTAAACTAGCTTACGTACGTGATGTCCATACATTAACGTACGTAAAACATCCTGCCTAGCGTACGCAAGTCATTGACCTTAGCGTGCGCTATCCGAAGTTGACTTGCTACAGTGTTCACCTACCACTCGTGCCCCCACATGCCGACAGCATCTGACAAGGAGAAAATTCCCTCTGCTCGATCTGGAATTAGCGTGCACTAATCATAGGGTTTAGCGTGCGCTAGCCCTACATGACAAACACCCGCTGACCTTATCTGGACACGCATCGAAAATGACCGGTTCCACCCGCCGAAAGCTAAGATTCCATTATTGGCGATCTGATGTTAGCGTGTGCTAACCAACATGTGTTAGCGTGCGCTAGCTGCATATAAAAATCAACCTGGGCCTACTTGTCGGCCACCTTCCGGAACTCACCCAGCAAGTCGTTACGTACGTTAGGGGTCCTCCTTAGCGTACGTAACCAAACCTCTTAGCGTACGCTACCTACACTTCGTAACGTGCGCTACGCGTACCCAGTAGCGTGCAATAAGCATATCTCCTAGCGTGCGCTATCGTGGCTGTGCTTAACCATATTCAGTTATTCTCGACCAACATCTCGACATACCAAACGATCATACGGCACAATGAATACATATACGCATTTCAATAACATTTTCATAAGTTCACAACATCCTCAAGCACAATTATCCATCAACGATATCCAACATATAAATGAAAAATATATCCGAAAAATCGGGGTATTACACTCTACCCCCCTTAAAAATAAGTTTCATCCTCGAAACTTGTAGTCACTCGCACAAACAACAATTCAACAGAAAATCCAAAATCACCAAGATAACCAAGAATTATCGAATAATCCGAACAACATACTTACAGGTCAGTGAAGACGAAGATCTCCCGTGATACTAGCATATGACACCATTTCAAAAATCTCGACACAAAAAGAGTGCAAAACAGAATCAATCACAATTTGAAAACAATTGGTCTCCGCCAAGACCACAATAAGTTTAGAGCACTGTCGAGTTTTGTGGGATCTGTGACGCTGTGTCTCCTCACCTAAAGCGCATGAGCCGCTCCTTGTCACATGCACGTATCACCGGCATTCCACTCCACATCGAAAGCCGCACATTGCACATGACCACGGCACCGGCGTTCACTCCCTGCCTCATCGGTCTCGGGAACACCAACAATTCCCAAACCCACACATCACCACGACAGTACTCAAAAATCACACAGTTCCAAAACATCACAAACATCACACTACTACCACACCGGTAGATCCACATAACACACATGCCCGGTAATCACAAAACCTTGGGCTCTGATACCATATTTGTAACACCCCCGGTTCAGCCCGGGAAAATTACACGCCGTGGGCCCCGCGCCGGAACCCACCAGGCTAAAAACCATTTACAAAAACGCCCAAAAAGGGCGATGACGGTAGTATTTTCCAAAACTCACAAAATCATTTGAAAACACCAACTACCGTCAAAAAGATCAAGGCCAAAAACTCGGTTAAGGGAATCGGTTTTCGAAATGAAACTCAGTTGCCAAAAAACCGAAAGCCATTTGAAAGAACTCACGCAGCAGATCGAAATACAGTCCAAGATACATATACATCAATAATGATATACACAAACAAAATACACGATTCCCCAACAATATGCCATAGCCAGTATCGTCCGGAATCCTCACCTCACGACCGCTACCATTAAAGTCCTCAATACCTAAAAAACAAGTCCCACAACGGGGTCAGCAATAATGCCCGACAAATAACCGCGAGTACATAAACATAAATATTCACATGCCATGCATCATGAGAATAATAACCTCAACGATAACCTTACCACTTCCGGTAATCCAACGATTCTCGTCAAAATCCCAATATCACGATAATACCATAAAAATCCCAGTATCACAACAATACCGTATAATACCTCAATACCGAATACTTTCTCGTACATAATCATCTATGTACGATTACCATAAACATACCTCTATCCGGATTTCCTTCCAGAATGCATACCACAGACCAAAAATATCCAAAATGACATCAACAATATCTGAATACTACATTCTTCCCAAGATTGTCCAAGTATCTCAACAATCATCAAATGTGCATTCTAATCCTTTAAGAACATCACAGAACATTCGTCAATATGCAATACAACATAAAATACTTATGAAATGTAAATGGAATTACTCATCAAAACATTACAACCGAACAAGTAAGCACTTGCCTGGATACCAACACGACAAAACCAACACCGAACTCATCGCCCTCGTCTACGAGCTCTTCAGCCCCGACTGGACGGAATCAACGGCTTTTCACTGCGGCACATCGGTTATACCTATTGGTTAATCAACCTAGAACAATAATCATATCAATAATCAAACCAACTTGGTAACAAGGATCATAACATACTCAATCTGGAATTCAACTTTATCATGATTCATCTCTTCTAAATCAACCACTATCATCACTGTGATTTAGAATACCATCTAAACACGGTATAAACGAATCACCAGTCATCATAAATGTAACACCCCAAGATATTCGGAGTATGTTACAGCGCCGTGGACCCCTACATGGGACCCACCAGGCTACAAGAAGCGGGTACCCCTCGACTAACCATCTCGGTTAGCGGGGATGCACAATCAAATAATACATCATGTGAAAAATACACCCGAAGCAACCGACAAAATGAGCAACCATCGACAACGTTGCAATTTAAAATGATACAACACAGGGTTTGAATTGAAAAGCCTAAGTACTCGCGAGTACAGTCTATCAGTTTATAAATATAGAAAACAACCAAATCGAAATGGACAAAAGAAATAAGTAAACCCGAGTGCACATGTCAACGACCACGCCAAGATCCTCGATCTTGTCCCAGGTTTCGCCGTCCGGATGATCATAACCTGAAATCCATAACAAGAATTTCCCCAAAACGGGTCCCCAGAGGGGTTAGCAATTACGCTAGTACAAGTAATCAAGGCAAACCAATCGCTTACACATTTCATAGTACATGCACCAATATCATTTCGAAAACCAAAACAAGACATGTCTTTTCCGGAAATAAACAGTCAAACAATTTGCCGTGGGAACAGGGCTATACCATTGATCCCGCTCCGTGATCCCTAAGGACCCTCCCGAGCTGGCCATATTATAAAACAAATCACGCACACGCATCGCCTTGGGAACAGGGCTATACCATTGATCCCGCTCCGTGATCCCTAAGGACCCTCCCGAGCTGGCTAGCGAAACAAACTCGTGAATCCAGGGCTATACCATTGGATTCCCTCCGTGATCCCGTCGGACCCTCCCGAGGTGAGCAATCACACACAATATACATTACTATTTCGCGTTAAGCATAAAGGTTCCCAAAAATACTTGCCTTGAATATTTGACGACGCAACGAACGGAAAGGAAAGTCACCGACGAACGCTAGGAACCAATGAAACCGAACCTAACGATTCGAAGAATACAATCACAACCATTTCTAAATGAATACGGAATTGGAATACACTCGAAAACCCGCCTACGATTCATGTATATTCGTATATAAACAACAACGAGGGCGGACCACAACCAAACCCTCTCGATTCCGTAAAAATCACGAAATATACCATGAATCCGTAGGGAAACTAAGAATACCAACAAGATTAATCATATTCATCATGAATTAATCAACAAAACGGAACGAATCGGACAAAAACACGAAAACCCCCAATTTTACCAAAAGTAGGGTTCTAAAGATCTAACCTTGATTCGCTGGATCAAGGGATGATATCGGACGGATTATTGATGATATAACCTCAAGAACTCCATGGATATGTTGTTAAACAACATGGCTTCAAGCTTAGAACACGCCCAGCTGCGGAAGAGGAGAAGAAGAAGGTGAAAAATGGCAAGAAAAACGTCTGCAGGGCCTTTTATAGGGGTTGACTGCCCTGCCGGACACGGCCCGTGCCGATCGGCCCGGTCGTGTCGCACAGCTGGCCGACAGGGACTCGACCGTGTCCTGCTTGACACGGTCGCGGCGCGGAGGGCCTCCCGACAGTGACCCGTCCGACAGCGACTCGGCATGACTCGACCGTGTCCTGGGACACGGTCGGGCGTCTGGCGATCGCTCGGCTTATCCGGAAGAGTCCGGCCCGGGCCGTGTCGGACGACCCGGCCGAGTTCGGTTGGCAGACACTTCGGCATTTCCGGACGAGTACGGCACGGGCCGTGTCGGACGACACGGTCGGGTCGGTCGGCGTGATCGCCAAAATCGAAACGACCATAACTCTCTCGTCGGACTCGATTGACTCACCGTTTGAACCATTGGAAAGCTAACTCGATGTTCTATAATATTGCAAAGATTTAGAATTTTTGAGTCACCAAAAATTAATGGTGATCTAACAAAATCGAACTCATATGAGGAAAGTTGAAACAATGAACAATAACGAGAATACGGTTCAACGGTTGAGGAAGGACATCTTGAAAGATACACGAGGGTCACTATGACCGAGAAATATACCAAAAATGAAAAATACAAGGGAAAGAAAAATACCGGATATTACATTCTACCCCTCTAAAAATAAGTTTCGTCCCGAAACTTAAGAAACAAACAACTCAGGGTACCTAGCACGCATGCTATCCTCGGTTTCCCAAGTTGCCTCCTCGACACCGTGTCTCGACCACTGCACTTTGACCAAAGGGATGGTCTTATGCCTCAGTCGTTTCTCACGATGCTCCAAAATCTTCAAAGGACGCTCCTCAAAAGTAATATCTTCAGCAACATCAATCTCGCCATAATCGATGACGTGACTAGGATCCGGAACATATTTCCTCAGCTGGGAAACATGAAAAACGCTATGAACATGACTCAAGGCCGGGGGTAACGCCAAACGGTATGCTAACCCACCGACTCGCTCGAGAATCTCGAAGGGTCCAATAAATCTCGGACTCAACTTCCCCTTCTTCCCGAAACGGAAAACTCCTCTCGTGGAGACACCTTCAGCAAAACGTGGTCTCCCACCTCGAATTCTAAAGGTCGACGACGGACATCGGCATATGACTTCTGTCGACTCTGGGCAGTCAACATCCGTTCTCGAATTAATTCTATCTTCCGTCTCGTCTCTAAAACGACATCTGGCTCGGTCCCGACTAAATCGGACGCCTCATTCCAACAAATCGGCGATCGACATCGTCGCCCATAAAGTGCCTCATACGGTGCCATCCGAATCGGCGCGTGCCAACTATTGTTGTACGTGAATTCGATCAATGGCAAATGCTCCTCCCAGTCGCTACTCCAATCGAGGGCACAAGCACGCAACATGTCCTCGAATGTCTGGATAGTGCGTTCCGACTGTCCATCTGACTGAGGATGGAAAGAGGTACTCAAATACAAACGGGTACCCAACGCCTTATGCACCGCCTGCCAGAAGTGCGATACGAAATGCCATCACGATCCGAAACGATAGACTTCGGAGTACCGTGAAGCCTCACAATCTGTGCGATAAATATACGGGCCAACTTCTCCGGGCCCCAAGTGTCCTTGATGCCCAGAAAATGTGCCGACTTGGTCAGACGATCAACAATCACCCAAACCATATTCATGCCCGATCTTGATCTCGGCAAACTCGTAATGAAATCCATCGATATATCTTCCCATTTCCATTCCGGAACGGGAAGTGACTGCAATAACCCAGCCGGTCGCTGATGCTCGATTTTGACCTGCTGACAAGTCAAACATCTCGCCACAAACTGTGCGACCTCCTCCTTCATATCATTCCACCGAAGTTCCTCCTCGTGTCCTTGTACATCTTACTCGAGCCGGGATGAACAGAATAGGGTGTGGAATGGGCCTCACGCAAAATACCTGTCGCAACCCTGGATCGTTCGGCACACAAAGCCGACTGGAATCTCAAAACACCATCCTCGTGAATCACAAACCTGTGAGACTTTCCTTTAAGAACGTTCTCTCGGATTTGAGTAATCATCGGATCCTCTAATTGCTTGACTTAATTTCATCGATCAAAGACGAAATTTCTAAGGCACAAAATTGCCCGACAGATCCAGCGACAAAACCTCAACATCTAACCCGATCAAAGCCCGCCGAAGCTCGGGGCGAGGCGTAAGGACCTCAAGCGTTCGCAACGCAATCGGTTTCCGACTCAAGGCGTCGGCCACGACATTCGCCTTACCGGATGATAAAGGATTTCGAGGTCATAATCCTTAATCAACTCTAACCACCTCCTCTGCCTCATATTCAACTCCCATTGAGTAAATATGTATTTGGACTTTTATGATCGGTAAAAATCGACATGTAGAGCCGAAAAGATAGTGACGCCAAATCTTGAGTGCAAAGACAACCGCCGCTAACTCCAAATCGTGAGTAGGGTAGTTAAGCTCATACGGCCTCAATCGTCTCGACGCATAGGCAATGGTCTTGCCGTCTTGCATCAATACGCACACAAGACCACGACCAAGCATCGCTATACACGGCGAATCCTCATTGCCACATGGCAACGCTTGAACCGGAGTGAAGTCAAACGCTTCTTCGGTTCCTCAAAACTCGACGCCTCTCATCGGTCAGCATTTAACTTCTCGGATTTGGAGCAATCTGTAAGTGGTCGAGCTAGTTTTGAGAAACCCTCGACGAACCTACGATAGTAGCCACCAAACCCAAGAAACTACGGACCTCCTTCACATTTGTGGGCGATGCCCAATCCAACACTGCCTCAATTTTCTGCGGATCCACTCGAACTCCCTCGGCTGAAATCACGTGACCCAAAAACATCACTTCCTTCAGCCAGAACTCACATTTCGAGAACTTCGCATAGAGTTGCTCGGTCCTCCAAATGTCCAACACTACCCGCAAATGATGGGCATGCTCTTCCTCGTTCCTCGAATAAATAAGAATATCGTCAATGAAGACGACGACACACTTATCCAAATACTCGATAAAGACTTTGTTCATCAACTGCATGAACACCGCTGGCGCGTTAGTTAACCCGAAAGGCATAACTACAAACTCATAATGTCCGTATCTCGTCCGAAAAGCTGTTTTCGGCACGTCGGACTCCCTCACCCGTAGCTGATAGTACCCCGATCTCAAATCAATCTTTGAGAATACCGCCGCTCCCTGTAACTGATCGAACAAGTCGTCAATTCTCGGCAAAGGATACCTGTTCTTGATGGTCACCTTGTTCAGTTCACAATAGTCGATACACAAACGTAGTGAACCATCCTTCTTACGTACAAACAAGACCGGTGCGCCCCAAGGCGAGGCGCTCGGTCGAACATACCCCGACTCAAGAAGTTCACTCAACTGTTTCTTCAACTCTGACATCTCTGAAGGTGCCATGCGATACGGCGACTTCGAAATCGGAGCCGCACCCGGCTCTAACTCTATAGCAAACTCAACCTCACGATCCGGTGGCAATCCCGGCAACTCGTCAAGAAATACATCAGGAAACTCACTAACGACTGGAATCGATGAAAGCTCGACTCCACCATTCTCCGCCTTCAAGGCGTAGCACCAATAACCAGTACACCCTTTTCGCAGGAGTTTCATCGCCTTCAAGGCGTTAATAACAAACTTCTGGTTTCTCTTTCGCCCCGCGAAAGAGTGTTCAGTGCCGTCCTCGGCTAACATGGTAATGATCCTCGTGCGGTAGTTCATGATTGCACCATGCCGTTCGAGCCAATCATTCCCGAGAATTAAATCCTCACCCTCGATACTCACAACAATAAGATTAGAGAGCCAAGCCCTCTCACAAATAATCACAGAACAGTCCCGGACTTCCCGATCACCGACAATTCTATCACCGCTAGGAAGTTTAACGATGAGAGGCTCGCAAGGTGACAAGCAGTCGAGACTCAAACGGCGTACACACTCTAGAGAAATGAATGAATGCGTAGCACCCGAATCAAAAAGCATACCGACAGAATGAGAATGGATATGAACGGTACCTGTCGCCACAGTAGCTGCTGGGTCATCGGCCCTCCTCATCTCGTATATACGCGGCTGGGCGGAGCCGACACTGGAAGCTCCACCCTTAGCGGGCTGACCCCGACCTCTACCTCGGCCGGCACTCGGTGGAGGCGGCAGAGCAAATGAGCCCTGGTTCACACTCGGCTCCATAGGTGCTGGGTGAGAGGAACGGGCACCGCGAAGCTGTCTGAGCTGATCACAAAAAGAAGCCTTGTGGCCCGACTGACCACAAGTATGACAAGTCAAAGGTGGACGAGGACAATCCCGGTTCTTATGACCCGAAAAGCCGCAGTTAAAGCATGTGAGCTCACGAGTGGGGGTTCCGGCGGCACCCCGAAAGCTCCCAGAGAAACGAGCCGAACCGCCCGTAGAAATATTCACAGCTCGAGATTTCTGCTGGCCTCCACTCTTGGGACCAGAAAAGTTTCCGACCGACTTCTGCTTCTTGCTCTCGCGAGCCAAATCGCTAGCGGTCACCGACATATCATAAGCAAGAGCTCGACTCTGATAATCCTTCAAGGTAGTACAGACGAGCCCAGACATATAGTCCCGAATGGACAGTTTCATTCTCCTGGAAAAATAGAAAATCTTGTCGCTCTCTTCGACAACTTGGGTCTTCACATAACCCAACTCCTTGTTAAAATCGGCAATAGCTTGGGATACGGGGATATCCCGTGGTTGAGCATCAAAGAAAGCATGCACTCGAGCCTGTCTGACCGGCCATGGACAATACTCGGTCTCCATCAACTCCTGAAACTCGGCCCACGAAGCAACATGATATTTGGGACCAACGGCCTCCCACCAATCTGTAGCATCTCCCGTGAGAAAGTATTGAGCAATAGGGACCTTACGGTCCTCGGGGCAGTTGGTAGCAGTGAATACTTTGGATATCTCCTTGATCCACCCTTCCCAGCCGATCGGGTCCGAAGCTCCCGAAAACTGGGGAGGATGCATCTTGATGACATCCTGAAGCCAGCGATCCGCTCCGCCCCGATTAGCATGGGCCTGGTTGGGGTTCTGGACCGCCTGAGCTATAGCCGCCATTTGGTTAACCATTTGTTGCATAACAGCCGCAATACCAAGATCGGCGCGCTCCTGAGAAGAAGCATGACTGTGACGGTCGCCAGACGCCGGCTCCTGAAGAGTGCGACGTGGCTGCCCCACCGGCTGCCCCACGTCCTCGGCCGCGTCCACGGCCACGACCACGACCACGGTTTCCTCCGGCATCCATACTGAAGTTGAGAGATAACAGAAGTATATCGATGATGAGTAAGGGAGGAAAAGCAACTACGATTCAAAAGTGGAAATACAATGCAAGAAACAAAAGAGCCGAATGAGAAAACTTACGAACATTGGAAGTACCGGGATGCTGGCAGCGGTGTGACAATGTGGAAAACAAATATGACTAGACCCAAATAACCAACAAGCCTAGGTGTCCATAAACCTAGAGCTCCGATACCATTTTCTGTAACACCCCAAGATATTCGGAGTATGTTACAGCGCCGTGGACCCCTACATGGGACCCACCAGGCTACAACAAGCGGGTACCCCTCGACTAACCATCTCGGTTAGCGGGGATGCACAATCAAATAATACATCATGTGAAAAATACACCCGAAGCAACTGACAAAATGAGCAACCATCGACAACGTAGCAAATTAAAATGATACAACACAGGGTTTGAATTGAAAAGCCTAAGTACTCGCGAGTACAGTCTATCAGTTTATAAATATAGAAAACAACCAAATCGAAATGGACAAAAGAAATAAGTAAACCCGAGTGCACATGTCAACGACCACAGCGGCAAGATCCTCGTCTTGTCCCGAGTGCTCGCCGTCCGGATGATCATAACTCGAAATCCATAACAAGAATTTCCCCAAAACGGGTCCCCAGAGGGGTTAGCAATTACGCTAGTACAAGTAATCAAGGCAAACCAATCGCTTACACATTTCATAGTACATGCACCAATATCATTTCGAAAACCAAAACAAGACATGTCTTTTAGGAAATAAGCATCAAACAATTTGCCGTGGGTAGTTGGATATACCATTTATCCCGCTCCGTGATCCCTAATGACACTCCCGAGCTGGCCATATTATAAAACTAATCACGCTCCCGCATCGCCTTAGGAACAGGGCTATACCATTGATCCCGCTCCGTGATCCCTAAGGACCCTCCCGAAAGCTAGCGAAACAAACTCGTGAATCTGTGGCTATACCATTGGATTCCCTCGTGATCCCGTCGGACCCTCCCGAGGTGAGCAATCACACACAATATACATTACTATTTCGCGTTAAGCATAAAGGTTCCCAAAAATACTTGCCTTGAATATTTGACGACGCAACGAACGGAAAGGAAAGTCACCGACGAACGCTAGGAACCAATGAAACCGAACCTAACGATTCGAAGAATACAATCACAACCATTTATAAATGAATACGGAATTGGAATACACTCGAAAACCCGCCTACGATTCATGTATATTCGTATATAAACAACAACGAGGGCGGACCACAACCAAACCCTCTCGATTCCGTAAAAATCACGAAATATACCATGAATCCGTAGGGAAACTAAGAATACCAACAAGATTAATCATATTCATCATGAATTAATCAACAAAATGGAACGAATCGGACAAAAACACGAAAACCCCCAATTTTACCAAAAGTAGGGTTCTAAAGATCTAACCTTGATTCGCTGGATCAAGGGATGATATCGGACGGATTATTGATGATATAACCTCAAGAACTCCATGGATATGTTGTTAAACAACATGGCTTCAAGCTTAGAACACGCCCAGCTGCGGAAGAGGAGAAGAAGAAGGTGAAAAATGGCAAGAAAAACATCTGCAGGGCCTTTTATAGGGGTTGACTGTCCTGCCGGACACGGCCCATGCCGATCGGCCCGGTCGTGTCGCACAGCTGGCCGACAGGGACTCGACCGTGTCCTGCTTGACACGGTCGCGGCGCGGAGGGCCTCCCGACAGTGACCCGTCCGACAGCGACTCGGCATGACTCGACCCGTTAGACGAACCAAAAAGAAGAACACTTGAACTCCATTCCAAGAATCATGATTAACTTGAAGAACAAGGCTTGAATTCAAGCTCTCAATATAATGTTGTTAAAGATTATCATTATACAGTGTTTGGGAACCTCAAATGCATCCCAACTCTCTCTATCCCGACTGAAGGAAGAAAAATGGATGAAATCCCTCTCAGCACCCGTCTGTCCCCTTTTATAATATTCATTATTAGCGTGCGCTAACATCTCATGTTTAGCGTGCGCTACAGCCTTAGCATGCGCTAACTGACTTTGTTAGCGTGCGCTATCGAAGTCCAGAGGCTACTACCTCGCTTCGTAAACTAGCTTACGTACGTGATGTCCATGCATTAACGTACGTAAAACATCCTGCCTAGCGTACGCAAGTCATTGACCTTAGCGTGCGCTATCCGAAGTTGACTTGCTACAGTGTTCACCTACCACTCGTGCCCCCACATGCCGACAGCATCTGACAAGGACAAGATTCCCTCTGCCCGATCTGGAATTAGCGTGCACTAATCATAGGGTTTAGCGTGCGCTAGCCCTACATGACAAACACCCGCTGACCTTATCTGGACACGCATCGAAAATGACCGGGTCCACCCGCCGAAAGCTAAGATTCCATTATTGGAGGTCTGATGTTAGCGTGCGCTAACCAACAAGTGTTAGCGTGCGCTAGCTGCATATAAAAATCAACCTGGGCCTACTTGTCGGCCACCTTCCGGAACTCACCCAGCAAGTCGTTACGTACATTAGGGGTCCTCCTTAGCGTACGTAACCGAACCTCTTAGCGTACGCTACCTACACTTCGTAGCGTGCGCTACGCGTACCCTGTAGCGTGCGCTAAGCATATCTTCTAGCGTGCGCTATCGTGGCTGTGCTTAACCATATTCAGTTATCCTCGACCAACATCTCGACATACCAAACGATCATACGGCACAATGAATACATATACGCATTTCAATAACATTGTCATACGTTCACAACATCCTCAAGCACAATTATCCATCAACGATATCCAACATATATATCCGAAAAATCGGGGTATTACACTCTACCCCCCTTAAAAATAAGTTTCGTCCTCGAAACTTGTAGTCACTCGTACAAACAACAAATCAACAGAAAATCCAAAATCACCAAGATAACCAAGAATTATCGAATAATCCGAACAACATACTTACAGGTCAGTGAAGACGAAGATCTCCCGTGATACTAGCATATGACACCATTTCAAAAATCTCGACACAAAAAGAGTGCAAAACAGAATCAATCACAATTTGAAAACAATTGGTCTCCGCCAAGAACACAATAAGTTTAGAGAACTGTCGAGTTTTGTGGGATCTGTGACGCTGTGTCTCCTCACCTAAAGCCCATGAGCCGCTCCTTGTCACATGCATGTATCACCGGCGTTCCACTGCACATCGAAAGCCGCTCCTTGTCACATGCACGTATCACCGGCATTCCACTCCACATCGAAAGTCGCACATTGCACATGACCACGGCACCGGCGTTCACTCCCTGCCTCGTTGGTCTCGGGAACACCAACAATCCCCAAACCCACACATCACCACGACAGTACTCAAAAATCACACAGTTCCAAAACATCACAAACATCACACTACTACCACACCGGTAGAGCCACATAACACACATGCCCGGTTATCACAAAACCTTGGGCTCTGATACCATATTTGTAACACCCCCAGTTCAGCCCGGGAATATTACACGCCGTGGGCCCCGCGCCGGGACCCACCAGGCTAAAAACCATTTACAAAAATGCCCAAAAAAGGCCGATGACGGTAGTATTTTCCAAAACTCACAAAATCATTTGAAAACACCAACTGCCGTCAAAAAGATCAAGGCCAAAAACTCGGTTAAGGGAAGCGGTTTTCGAAATGAAACTCAGTTGGCAAAAAGCCGAAAGCCATTTGAAAGAACTCACGCAGCGGATAGAAATACAGTCCAAGATACATATACATCAATAATGATATACACAAACAAAATACACGATTCCCCAACAATATGCCATAGCCAGTATCGTCCGAAATCCTCGCCTCACGACCACTACCATCAAAGTCCTCAATACCTGAAAAACAAGTCCCACAACGGGGTCAGCAATAATGCCCGACAAATAACCGCAAGTACATAAACATAAATATTCACATGCCATGCATCATGAGAATAATAACCTCAACCATAACATTACCACTTTCGGTAATCCAACTATTCTCGTCAAAATCCCAATATCACGATAATACCATAAAAATCCCAGTATCACTACCGTATAATACCTCAATACCGAATACTTTCTCGTACATAATAATATATGTACGATTACCATAAAATATACCTCTATCCAGACTTCCTTCCGGAATGCATACCACAGACCAAGAATATCCAAAATGACATCAACAATATCCGAATACTACAATCTTCCCAAGATTGTCCAAGTATCTCAACAATCATCAAATGTGCATTCTAATCCTTTAAGAACATCACTGAACATTCGTCAATATGCAATACAACATAAAATACTTATGAAATGTAAATGGAATTACTCATCAAAACATTACAACCGAACAAGTAAACACTTGCCTGGATACCAACACGACAAAACCAACACCGAACTCATCGCCCTCGTCTACGAGCTCTTCAGCCCCGACTGGACGGAATCAACGGCTTTTCACCACGGCACATCGGTTATACCTATTGGTTAATCAACCTAGAACAATAATCATATCAATAATCAAACCAACTTGGTAACAAGGATCATAACATACTCAATCTGGAATTCAACTTAGTATCATGATTCATCTCTTCTAAATCAACCACTATCATCACTGTGATTTAGAATACCATCTAAACACGGTATAAACGAATCACCAGTCATCATAAACATCATCTTCCTCAACATCTATATCATATGGCCTCAAGAATTGTAACAACAAGATCAAGGACATCAAGAACTCTATGATTCCACAATCATAATCAACATATAATATCATAACATGACTGTCCAACATGCTCCTCACATGTAATCATCCTTAAAAACGAACCATAAACAAAAGGGATACCAAATTTACCTGGATTAGACGAACCAAAAAGAAGAACACTTGAACTCCATTCCAAGAATCATGATTAACTTGAAGAACAAGGCTTGAATTCATGCTCTCAATATAATGTTGTTAAAGATTATCATTATACAGTGTTTGGGAACCTCAAATGCATCCCAACTCTCTCTATCCCGACTGAAGGAAGAAAAATGGATGAAATCCCTCTCAGCACCCGTCTGTCCCCTTTTATAATATTCATTATTAGCGTGCGCTAACATCTCATGTTTAGCGTGCGCTACAGCCTTAGCATGCGCTAACTGACTTTGTTAGCGTGCGCTATCGAAGTCCAGAGGCTACTACCTCGCTTCGTAAACTAGCTTACGTACGTGATGTCCATGCATTAACGTACGTAAAACATCCTGCCTAGCGTACGCAAGTCATTGACCTTAGCGTGCGCTATCCGAAGTTGACTTGCTACAGTGTTCACCTACCACTCGTGCCCCCACATGCCGACAGCATCTGACAAGGAGAAGATTCCCTCTGCCCGATCTGGAATTAGCGTGCACTAATCATAGGGTTTAGCGTGCGCTATCCCTACATGACAAACACCCGCTGACCTTATCTGGACACGCATCGAAAATGACCGGGTCCACCCGCCGAAAGCTAAGATTCCATTATTGGCGATCTGATGTTAGCGTGCGCTAACCAACATGTGTTAGCGTGCGCTAACCAACATGTGTTAGCGTGCGCTAGCTGCATATAAAAATCAACCTGGGCCTACTTGTCGGCCACCTTCCGGAACTCACCCAGTAAGTCGTTACGTACGTTAGGGGTCCTCCTTAGCGTACGTAGCCAAACCTCTTAGCGTACGCTACCTAAACTTCGTAACGTGCGCTACGCGTACCCAGTAGCGTGCGGTAAGCATATCTCCTAGCGTGCGCTATCGTGGCTGTGCTTAACCATATTCAGTTATCCTCGACCAACATCTCGACATACCAAACGATCATACGGCACAATGAATACATATAAGCATTTCAATAACATTGTCATAAGTTCACAACATCCTCAAGCACAATTATCCATCAACGATATCCAACATATAAATGAAAAATATATCCGAAAAATCGGGGTATTACACTCTACCCCCCTTAAAAATAAGTTTCGTCCTCGAAACTTGTAGTCACTCACACAAACAACAATTCAACAGAAAATCCAAAATCACCAAGATAACCAAGAATTATCGAATAATCCGAACAACATACTTACAGGTCAGTGAAGACGAAGATCTCCCGTGATACTAGCATATGACACCATTTCAAAAATCTCGACACAAAAAGAGTGCAAAACAGAATCAATCACAATTTGAAAACAATTGGTCTCCGCCAAGACCACAATAAGTTTAGAGCACTGTCGAGTTTTGTGGGATCTGTGACGCTGTGTCTCCTCACCTAAAGCGCATGAGCCGCTCCTTGTCACATGCACGTATCACCGGCATTCCACTCCACATCGAAAGTCGCACATTGCACATGACCACGGCACCGGCGTTCACTCCCTCCCTCGTCGGTCTCGGGAACACCAACAATCCCCAAACCCACACATCACCACGACAGTACTCAAAAATCACACAGTTCCAAAACATCACAAACATCACACTACTACCACACCGGTAGAGCCACATAACACACATGCCCGGTAATCACAAAACCTTGGGCTCTGATACCATATTTGTAACACCCCCGGTTCAGCCCGGGAAAATTACACGCCGTGGGCCCCGCGCCGGAACCCACCAGGCTAAAAACCATTTACAAAAACGCCCAAAAAGGCCGATGACGGTAGTATTTTCAAAAACTCACAAAATCATTTGAAAACACCAACTACCGTCAAAAAGATCAAGGCCAAAAACTCGGTTAAGGGAATCGGTTTTCGAAATGAAACTCAGTTGGCAAAAAACCGAAAGCCATTTGAAAGAACTCACGCAGCAGATCGAAATACAGTCCAAGATACATATACATCAATAATGATATACACAAACAAAATACACGATTCCCCAGCAATATGTCATAGCCAGTATCGTCTGGAATCCTCGCCTCACGAACAATACCATCAAAGTCCTCAATACCTGAAAAACAAGTCCCACAACGGGGTCAGCAATAATGCCCGACAAATAACCGCAAGTACATAAACATAAATATTCACATGCCATGCATCATGATAATAATAACCTCAACGATAACCTTACCACTTCCGGTAATCCAACGATTCTCGTCAAAATCCCAATATCACGATAATACCATAAAAATCCCAGTATCACAACAATACCGTATAATACCTCAATACCGAATACTTTCTCGTACATAATCATCTATGTATGATTACCATAAAACATACCTCTATCTGGACTTCCTTCCGGAATGCATACCACAGACCAAGAATATCCAAAATGACATCAACAATATCTGAATACTACAATCTTCCCAAGATTGTCCAAGTATCTCAACAAGCATCAACTGTGCATTCTAATCCTTTAAGAACATCTCTGAACATTCGTCAATATGCAATACAACATAAAATACTTATGAAATGTAAATGGAATTACTCATCAAAACATTACAACCGAACAAGTAAACACTTGCCTGGATACCAACACGACAAAACCAACACCGAACTCATCGCCCTCGTCTACGAGCTCTTCAGCCCCGACTGGACGGAATCAACGGCTTTTCACCACGGCACATCGGTTATACCTATTGGTTAATCAACCTAGAACAATAATCATATCAATAATCAAACCAACTTGGTAACAAGGATCATAACATACTCAATCTGGAATTCAACTTAGTATCATGATTCATCTCTTCTAAATCAACCACTATCATCACTGTGATTTAGAATACCATCTAAACACGGTATAAACGAATCACCATTCATCATAAACATCATCTTCCTCAACATCTATATCATCTGGCCTCAAGAATTGTAACAACAAGATCAAGGACATCAAGAACTCTATGATTCCACAATCATAATCAACAAATAATATCATAACATCATTGTCCAACATGCTCCTCACATGTAATCATCCTTAAAAACGAACCATAAACAAAAGGGATACCAAATTTACCTGGATTAGACGAACCAAAAAGAAGAACACTTGAACTCCATTCCAAGAATCATGAATAACTTGAAGAACAAGGCTTGAATTCATGCTCTCAATAATGTTGTTAAAGATTATTATTATACAGTGTTTGGGAACCTCAAATGCATCCCAACTCTCTCTCTCCCGACTGAAGGAAGAAAAATGGACGAAATGCCTCTCAGCACCCGTCTGTCCCCTTTTATAATATTCATTATTAGCGTGCGCTAACATCTCATGTTTATCGTGCGCTACAGCCTTAGCGTGCGCTAGCTGACTTTGTTAGCGTGCGCTATCGAAGCCCAGAGGCTACCACCTCGCTTCGTAAACTAACTTACGTACGTAATGCCCATGCATTAACGTACGTAAAACATCCTACCTAGCGTACGCAAGTCATTGACCTTAGCGTCGCTATCCAAAGTTGACTTGCTACAGTGTTCACCTACCACTCGTGCCCCCACATGCCGACAGCATCTGACAAGGACAAGATTCCCTCTGCCCGATCTGGAATTAGCGTGCGCTAATCATAGGGTTTAGCGTGTGCTAGCGCTACATGACAAACACCTGCTGACCTTATCTAGACACGCGTCGAAAATGACCGGGTCCACCCGCCGAAAGCTAAGATTCCATTATTGGCGGTCTGATGTTAGCGTGCGCTAACCAACATGTGTTAGCGTGCGCTAGCTGCATATAAAAATCAACCTGGGCCTACTTGTCGGCCACCTTCCGGAACTCACCCAGCAAGTCGTTACGTACGTTAGGGGTCCTCCTTAGCGTACGTAACCGAACCTCTTAGCGTACGCTACCTACACTTCGTAGCGTGCGCTATGCATACCCAGTAGCGTGCGCTAAACATATCTCCTAGCGTGCGCTATCGTGGCTGTGCTTAACCATATTCAGTTATCCTCGACCAACATCTCGACATACCAAACGATCATACGGCACAATGAATACATATACGCATTTCAATAACATTGTCATTCGTTCACAACATCCTCAAGCACAATTATCCATCAACGATATCCAACATATAAACGAAAAATATATCTGAAAAATCGGGGTATTACAGCTAACATCACAAACACACACAATAACTCAAAAATACGAAAACGTACACAAAAGTAAGTGGGGCCGTGGCCTCGTCCAAAATGTGTTAGTTCAATACAATTCAAAATAAAATCTAAAGAAATCACTCGATCAACAACATAGTAATCCAGTAAATATTAAAGATGAAACAAAAACAGACACGTTCCAAAACACTGACTCGAGCTCTTTAACATCTCGGCTACCCGTCAACTCCGTGTGGACCACATGTAGGCTCCTGATTCTCTATACCACTTGAAATGTATAAACATTCCACCCCAACGAGGGGTTAGCAACAACAGCTAGTGCAAGTACAATATTACAGTATTTTAATACACATGCATTTCCAAAAATTATTTATAAAACATTTCATAGCTATGATATTCTGGAATATCCAACATCATTCATCAATCAAAAATATCACTCAAGGTAATTCTCGTGCAAGACCACTCGGCCAAGTCCCTGTGGGCCCCGTCGAGCCAATCCCCAGGTGAGAATACTTACCCTCGAAGGTAACCCCCGCGCAAGACCACACGGCCAAGTCCCTGTGTGCCCCGTTGATAAGTGTCAGTTTTATACACTTATCTATGGTTTGTATCGATAAATTTCACCCATAATTGAGCTAGTCTACTTGTTTTTTGCTTTTAATTAATTAGTTTTTAATAATTTTATTTTTATCGGATGATGATGTAAATCTAGTCTTAATTAGATTGAATTACTGATTTACTCAAGAAATAACATGTTTATAAAATATTATCTTTGTTGAGTTTTTATGTATTCATGTTGTAGGGCTTTCCGAGATGAGTTCGGTAGTATTTCCGGATTCAAAATCAAAGTTATATATCAAAAGTTATCATCCGAAGAAGATTTGGGGCAAAAACGCAAAGTCTGAGAAATTCTGGGCTGAAAACGTAACTCACAAAGCAACCAGTGTGGATATTTATGAAGCCATGTTATGGCCGTAACTACTGAATGTTACGGCCGTAAGCCACCCTAGTTACGGTCGTAACTCCTTAATGTTACGGCCGTAACTCTTGACATATTGTGATCATTTGTCTAATTTTTTATACTTTTGGTGTATTAATGAGGGGATGGCTGGCATTGATCCGATCTATTATAATAATGCTGGAGTTTTGGAGCTATTAGATGACTTTAGGTGTATAAATAGACCCCTTAGATCCATCATCATTCATTCATCTTATAATTTTTCCATTTTTTGTAATATTTTCTTTTTGTGTGAAGAACACACTTGTGTTCTTGAGTGATTTGTGTAATAGTGGTATAGCATATATTGTTCAGAGAGTTTATTGCTTCTTTCTCCTTTATCTACTAAGGGAGTTTGGATCAATTCTTTCTCTTTTTCAACTAATAATGACCACTCAAGCTTGTATTATGTATATTAAACCCTTCATGGGCTAAGTTACTTTAGTTGGGATTATAAACAAGGTTAGTCATGTTATTTAAGTTTGTATAAAGATCTATTATGAATTACTTATTATTGTGTGTGATTTTCATTGTTTTTAACAATCTTTATTTATTTGGCCAATAAATGACGATATTTATGGTCTTCATATGTTTTGAAAGAAAATATGTTTGATTAGATCAAATGATCTTCACTCTAAGTTGTTCTAGGGGATAGAAATATACCTCTAGACCTTAGATGATTCTTTGAGTTATTTTCATAAATCTTAATGCTATGTATTGAAGCCAATCAACATAGAAATATAGTGGATTGATTCAATATATAAGGGGCGTTTTATAGTTCGAAAGAGAAACCGTGTTTTTAAGGAAAATCGAATCTACACAACATAATAAGTAAATTCATCTTATGATCTCCTATACATCTTCTATAACTAATGATGAACTAAGTTTGTAATGCCAACTATTTCATTTTATCTTCTATTAATCTATTATTAGTGCAATCTTATATTTCCTTGAATATTAGAACTATCATTGCATTTTCTTTGCAATTGTCAAACCAAAACTCTTTAATTGTGTGTTTCACTCATCTTAGTATCTATAAAAATAGACTAATAAGTGTATAATTCAAATTATAACCAAACTTCCTCGTGGGATCGATAAACCAGACTCAAAAAGTCCACTTACTACTTGATACGATATCGTGCACTTGCGATAGTTACACTAAAGAACGTGTTAAGTTTTTGGCGCCGTTGCCGGGGAAGTATAAGTGTTATATTTGAAATATTACATTATTAACTATTGTTATAAATACAACTTTTTCTTTGTTGTAGATTCTCTTGTCTATGCGAAGGACGTACAATCGCGATTTAGTTTCACTAGATCCCGAGATCGAAGCCACATTCAGAAGAAAAGAAAAGCATTATTTCTTCACCATCAATGGCGGACGAACTAAACCCACGTCTCTCCCAAGGAAACGATAACGAAAGAATTCCTCCTCCGGTAGGGGGAATACCTAATGTTCAAAACATTCAACATCAACAATATCCTATTGTGCCGGAAATAGATGAAGACAACATGCTCTTTGGGGAATTCATGAACCCCCCATCTTTGAGCGTGCAATCAAGTGTGATCTATCCACCATTTGGAGTGGACAATTTCCAAATTCGCCCTGATGTCATCAATCTCTTCTCCAACAACAACTCATTCTATGGAAGAACCGATGAGAATCCATATCTCCATATTAACCGTTTTGTGGAGATTTGTGGAAATTTCAAATATCCAAATGTAAATGACGAGGCGATCAAAATGAGACTTTTCGTGCACACTTTGAAGGACAGAGCAAGAGAGTGTCTAGATACTTTGCCACCACGAAGCATAACAAATTGGCCCGAGTTTGTCCAAAAATTCACCACTAAATACTTTCCACCAATAAAAGTGGCGAAACTCAAATACGAAATCTCTACATTTCGTCAACAAGATTCAGAGTCATTCCACGAAGCATGGGAGAGATACAAAGATATGCTACGAAAATGTCCTAACCATGGTTTCAATTTGGGAGCACAAGTCAATTACTTCTATTCTGGAATTTTACCTACATGCCGAGCCAATGTCGATTCATCATCAAATGGCTCACTTGGCAACAAAACTACAAAAGAGGCTTATAATCTTTTTGAGGTTATAAGTGAACAAAGTGCAAGATGGCCAGACAGAAATATCCAAAAGAAACCAAATGGTGCTTTTGAAGTGGATTCTTATTCACTTATGTTGGCAAAAATTGAAGCTCTATCAAAGAAAGTCGAGGACATATCTTTTTCAACTCCTCAATCTGTGAAGACGGTGCAAACTCCACAAGTTTCAGCTTTTTCATGTGAAATTTGTGGAGCAACTCACAACAGCACTATCTGTCCTTTAGTGCAACAGGAGCAGTCACCACCACCACCAGAACAAGTGGCGTATGCTCAGAATTTCCAAAGGCAAGCATACAATCCTTACGGGCCAACATACAATCCAGGGTACAAAAATCATCCAAATTTTTCTTATGCAAACAACAACAATGTGTTGAATCCAACGCATCAAGAAAAGAAGCCCGGGTGGGAAGAAGCAATCACGAAGCTAGCTGAACAACAATTGAAGTATCAACAACGCAGTGATGCTTCAATTAAAAATCTGGAGACACAAGTTGGCCAAATGGCCAAAATACTTTCAGAAAGATCTCATGGCATGTTACCCAGCAATACTGAGGTAAATCCAAGGGAAAATATCCAAGCTATCACAACAAGAAGTGGAGTGCAGTTGCCAGAAATTTCTATGGAAAATCATCTGGAAAAACAAAAAAATAAATAAAATCAAGAATCAGAAAAAGAATCTGAATCAGGACCTTCATCTCAAAAAGGTCCAGTTGCTACAAAATCTTATGTTCCACCTATCCCATTTCCTCAACCGTTGAAGAATCACAAGCTCGATGCTCAATTCGGGAAATTCTTGGAAATTTTAAAAAAGCTACACATCAACATTCCTTTTGCCGATGCTCTAGCACAAATGCCAAGCTATGCCAAATTTATGAAAGATATTCTTTCCAACAAACGAAGGCTTGAAGAATATGAAACTGTCATGCTAACAGAGAAATGTAGCGCACTACTACAAAAGAAGTTGCCACCCAAGCTAAAAGATCCGGGAAGTTTCACAATCCCGTGTACAATTGGTGAAGTGAATTTTGGCAAAGCTCTTTGTGATTTATGGGCAAGTATCAACTTGATGCCCCTGTCAATTTTCAACAAACTGAACTTGGGAGAAGCAAAAGCAACAACAGTGTCACTACAATTAGCTGATCGGTTAATCAAATATCCACGTGGGATAATAGAAGATGTGCTCGTCAAGGTTGATAAATTCATATTTCCAGCAGATTTTATCATCCTTGACATGGAAGAAGATCAGGATATTCCCATTATTTTGGGACGACCATTTCTCGCAACCGGACGTGCTCTTATTAACGTCTATGAAGGAAATCTAATTCTCAGAGTGGAAGACGAACATGTCATCTTCGATGTCCTAAAAACTTTGAATCATCCCTCCACAGATGAGTATTATCTAAGAATAGACGGAATTGAAGCCATGGTAAACAAGTCTTTGAAGAAAATTCTATCTAAAGATCCTCTTGAGACATGTATAGCAAATTCTCTAACCAGCATGGAAGAAGAATATCACTTGGCCGAAACAGTTAACTATCTAGAAGCACTACCACCCTTAAGAAGGCATTCACATTTTGAAGAATTGGGGACAAGCTCCGCTAAACCCCTCCCTTCTTTACAAGAAGCTCCAATACTTGATCTCAAACCTCTACCCACGCATTTGAGATACGCTTACTTGGGCATTTCCTCTACACTTCCGGTCATCATATCTAACATATTGACCGAACTTGAAGAAGGGAAATTACTAAGGGTATTGAGGAATCACAAAAGAGCAATTTGATGGACTATTGTAGACATTAGAGGAATAAGCCCCTCTATATGCACACACAAAATTTTGATGGAAGATGACTACAAACCTTCAATTGAGCATCAACGACGTTTGAATCCAAACATGAAGGAAATTGTGAAAGCAGAGATTCTTAAATTACTTGACGCAGGAATCATTTATCCAATCTCAGATAGTCCATGGGTGAGCCCTGTACATATGGTGTCCAAAAAGACTGGGATCACGATCATAGAGAATGAGCACAATGAACTTATACCGACACGACCCATAACAGGATGGAGAATGTGCATTGATTACAGGAAGCTTAACAAGACGACCAGAAAAGATCATTTTCCACTCCCGTTTATTGATCAAATGCTCGATAGATTGGCAGGACATTCTTACTACTGTTTTCTCGACGGCTAATCAGGGTATAACCAAATCGTCATAGCCCCAGAAGACCAAGAGAAAACAACATTCACATGCCCTTACGAAACATTTGCCTATAGAAGAATCCCATTCGGATTATGTAATGCTCCAGCCACATTTCAGAGATGCATGATGTGAATATTCTCAGACATGGTAGAAAAATTCATTGAAGTTTTCATGGACGATTTCTCGGTTTTCGGAGATACATTTGATAAATGCCTAAATCACTTAGGCATGCTCTTGGAAAGAAATGAAGACACAAATCTAGTTCTCAATTGGGAGAAATGTCACTTCATGGTCCATGAAGGAATCGTACTTGGCCATAGAATCTCACAACATGGAATTGAAGTCGATAAGGCAAAGATCCAAGTGATTGCAAAACTTCCTCCACCAATTTCGGTGAAAGGAGTAAGGAGTTTTCTAGGGCATGCAGGATTCTATCGGAGGTTCATAAAAGATTTCTCAAAAATAGCAAAACCTCTCTGTTCTTTGCTTGAGAAAGATACACCATTCCTTTTCACAAATGAATGCCACGTGGCTTTTGCAACTTTGAAGGATAAGCTTACATCAGCTCCAATCATCATTTCTCCAGATTGGACTATTCCATTCATTCTGATGTGCGATGCAAGTGATTAGGCTGTGGGGGCCGTGCTGGGCCAGAAGAAGGACAAAATGATGCAAGTGATCCATTATGCTAGCAGCACTATAAATGATGCACAGCTGAACTACACAATAACTGAAAAAGAAATGCTTGCAGTGGTTTATGCCTTTGATAAATTTCGATCCTACTTATTGGGATCGAAGGTCATTGTCTACACTGATCATTCAGCTTTGAAATATTTAATGACAAAGCAAGATGCAAAGTCAAGGCTAATCCGATGGGTCCTACTTATGCAAGAATTCAACATAGAAATCCGAGACAAAAAGGGAACAGAAAACCAAGTGGCGGATCATCTCTCTAGACTAGACCAAAACAATGCTCAAGAGAAGGATATAAATGAAGTATTTCCGGATGAGCAACTGTTCCAAATCTCTAATATGCAGGAAAAACAAAATGCACCATGGTATGCAGACATCGTTAATTTCCTTGTAAGTGGAATAATTCACCTAAATTTTTCCCATCATCAAAAGAAAAAATTCTTCTCCGAGTTGAAATACTATTACTGGGAAGATCCTCTATTATTCAGACGAGGACCTGATCAAATCATCCGGAGATGCATACCAGAAGAAGAAATGGAGAAGGTATTAGAAAGATGTCATTCCTCTCAATATGGAGGACATTTTGGCGCTTCAAAACAGCAGCAAAAATTCTTGAAGCAGGATTCTATTTACCCACTCTATTCAAAGATGCACATACACTTGTCTCTAAGTGTGACCGGTGCCAAAGACATGGAAACATGTCAAAAAGAAATGAAATGCCAATGAATTTCATCCTTGAAGTTGAAATCTTCGACGTTTGGGGAATTGATTTCATGGGACCCTGTCCATCATCGTTCTCTAATGAATACATTCTTGTTGCTGTGGACTACGTATCTAAATGGGTGGAGTCTATTGCATTACCAACAAACGAAGCTAGAGTCGTGGTAAATTTTCTAAAGAAAAATATATTCACTCGCTTCGGAACTCCGAGAGTTATTATCAGTGATGGCGGATCTCATTTCTGCAATCACCAGATTAAGACTCTACTGACCAAATTCGGAGTAAAACACCGTGTCGCTACCTCTTATCACCCACAAACCAGTGGACAAGTCGAGGTCTCCAATCGAGAACTGAAATGTATACTTGAGATGACAGTCGACTCATCTCGGAAAGATTGGTCAAAAAAGCTATATGATGCGCTTTGGGCTTACAAAACAGCTTATAAGACACCGATAGGCATGTCTCCATTTCGTTTGATTTTTGGAAAAGCCTGTCACCTGCCAATCGAACTTGAACATTGAGCCTTTTTGGCTATAAAAAAATTAAACTTTGACGAACAGTTGGCTGAAAAGAAAAGGTTGCTGCAGTTAAATGAGTTGGATGAAATCCGACTCGACTCATATGAAAATGCCAAATTCTACAATGAAAAAACAAAAAGATGGCATGACAACAGAATTCTAAGAAGAGATTTTAAAGCAGGAGACCAAGTTCTCCTTTTTAATGCACGACAACGTCTGTTTCCGGGTAAGCTGCAGTCACGATGGACGGGCCCATACACAATCAAAGAGGTGTTTTCTCATGGAGCTGTGAAGATTTATAATACAACCGACGGGAGTTTCAAAGTAAACGGCCAACGGTTAAAGCCATATCTGGAAGGAGAAGTCTCGACAGCAAATTCAATCATAATGCTGGAAATACCTAATTGATCAGACGAGAAGTCAAGCTAAGGACGTTAAACAAAGCGCTTATTGGGAGGCAACCCAATCTCTATTATTTCGCAAAATAAGTTTGGGGGGGACACAGAAAGATTCAACAACAAGAGCAAGGATCATATCGTTCATAAAATCCAGGGAGTCTTTCTTTCATTATTCTCACACATATAATAAATATAATTTCTAAAAAACAAAAAAAAACAAAAAAAAAATACGGCCATAAGTTATAAGTCTTACG
Source organism: Orobanche coerulescens (assembly GCA_033398695.1). NCBI lineage: Eukaryota > Viridiplantae > Streptophyta > Magnoliopsida > Lamiales > Orobanchaceae > Orobanche > Orobanche coerulescens. Next base: position 96,403,843 of record CM065804.1, on the reverse strand, counting down.
GCCGTATGTTGTTCCAATATGATTTTTCAGAAAGCACCTTACGGCCGTAACTCTTGTACGTTACGGCCGTATCTTAAAAAACTGTCTAAAAAACGAACACTACATACGGCCATAACTCTTGTATGTTACGGCCGTAACTCAAATTTTTTCCAAAAAAAACAAATGCTCCATACGGCCGTAACTTGGGAATGTTACGGCCGTAACTATACAGCTTTATAAAAAAAGACACGGTTTTGAGAAACAGATTCACAAACCCGGCGGGAGAAAGAGAAGCAGTTCGGAAATTTTTTCCCTTCTAAATCCCTACTTTCAAAAACACAATTTTTTTAATACAATTCATTCTCCTATCAACATTAACACATAAATCATCAGGTTTTCTTTCAATTCTTGTTTCAATTTATATATTTTTGATTTTTATAGTTTTAGTTTATCGCTTCATATTTGTTTTTCGATTCCTATTTTCGTAAGATTTGTTGTTTGAAACATGTTTAGTTGTTAGTATTGTTGATATTTGTGTGGTTATTTGATTCATTGATTTGTGGTGACTTTGTGTATTTGAGTTTTGTTGCTACCCAAAATATTATCCGGAGATAGATATTGCTGGAATGGATGGATAGCAAACAAATGCGAGAACACTTTCGTGGGAAAAATTAATAACACAAGATTTGTTGGGGATGTTAGTCCCGGGCTTGAATGCTCTCGCGAGATATTATTAATACAAATATTCGGGGATACAAGAATTAATGTAAGAGTACAATTACAATGAGTGTAAAGACCCTTGTTATCTTAGCTAATGAGCGTGTAGATTGCCGGAAGAACCAGATATGATGCTCTGTGAGTTCTTGTAACAACGTTGATGAGCTGTGATGACTGTGAGAAATCGACAATGTCTCACGGTGTGTAGCTGCTGAATGTTTGAGCTCCTGGGCTTCTGAGTCTCTTTGAATCTGCACTGTGGAGACTTCTTGACTCTACTGACCGTCTTCTGGTTGAGAGGTGATGAGAGAGAAATCCTGAGGTAGATTCGGGAAAGGAAGCCAAGAGCCTGAAAGTATGTATGTATGTTTGTATGTTTTCTCTGAACTTAATGGAGAATGCGTGAACCCTTTTCCAGTTGTTGGGGGTTCTTTATTTATAGGACTGGGAGACGATGGGTGATCGCCTTTGCTGTATTATAATAAGCGGGCGATCGTCTTTTAGCACATCAGCTGGTTCCCTTAAAGTCCGTAGGAGTTGCTGGCATCCAGTTGTGCGGTCCAATGAGAAGCCTGCACGCGTCTGAGTCGCTGTCATGGGCGGTCCCACCTTGTAGCTTTCGGCGGGTTTGTCGGTAGGTGAAGCCGTCCTTGTCAGAGACAGTTGTTGGTGGTCAATGATCCATGAAACGCGGCGCCTGTCGCGGATCCGCACATGGGCGCTGCTCTGAGACCCAGTCTTCGTGGACTTTGACGGATGATGGTCTCTGTTCGAAGCATAGGATGGTCGTCCTTAGCCGGGAACCAGAGTCGATCGCTAGGTGCCAAAGGGCGATCGCCTTGGGAGTCGATCGCTAGATACCCAAAGGTGGTCCGGTATCTTCGTTTAAGCGAGTTCATAGCTTGATTGGTTGTGGACTCGGTCGCTCGGCCTTGCAGTCGATCGCCTGTCGAGGTGAATAAATCTCGACACAACAATTGCCCCCCAGCTCGCTCCTATGTTGGAAACGTGGGGTGAGGTGGTTCCGCTGGCGATCGCTGAGTTATGACGAGTGACTATGTATTTTACTGAATTGGCAATTGTCTTTAAGCTGATTGATTTTGAATTTGGACGACCTGGTCGGTCGCTGAAATGAGCGGGAAATAGCAGCGGATGCGGAAAAGTCTCCGGGACATGTGTCGGGTTCCTGTTGGGGAAGACCGACGGTCATTTATGACTCCTCGTCTAACGCGTCTTTGAAAATACGCGTACACGGGTTTCAAGGGAGCATTAATTGCGACGATTGCGCTCCGACTCCTGAGATTCTCCTTAATTGCACACGAGTCCCTGCCACCTCCTATAAAAAGGCGCTGGGTTGCAGTGTTCACTCTTACGCGCTTTTATCGGAGAAAGAAGGATAATACCGCTGAAGAATTTTCTGAAGATCCGACTGCCGATCGTCGATCGATTCCATCCTTGGTAAGAAAACACTCCTCTTCTCCTCATCTTGAATTCGAGAATGTCTGGAACATCTTCTTCGTCGGGAATGGGCACCTCCTCCGCCGCTGGGACTTCTAACGTCCGGGGAGGATCCTCCGCAGATTTCCATCTAGAGACGGCCGCCGAGGCTATTCGGGCCGGAATTGACCCTGTGGAAGTCGAGGCGTTGTTTAATGAAGCCGACGTCGCCAAGGAGGCGGCGGTCGAGCGGAGACGCTCGCAGATGGAGAGAGATCTGGCGGTTAGGGCCTACTGGGAGCAGCACAATGCTTTCGGCCAGACCTATCTAGCCTTTGCTGAAATTATGGAGCGGTTGGCCGGCCCGTCTCCTAAGTTCAATTATCGGGAGTACTTGATCGCTAATCCTTATCAACCTCCTAAGCGATTGCTATTTTGGGCTGCGCAGCGATCTCTATGGTCTCTTGGCTAAATCAGGAGATCGGTGACCAGGAAGGATCTGGCCATCTGGAGGACGAAGTTTCATGTCCCTTCAGATGTGGATCTGTTTGTGCCGGCCGAGAACGAGCGAGCCGATCAGCCTCCGGAGGGCATGGTTGCCGTGAATGAAGCGATCATGGAGGCAGGGTTGCGATTTCCTTTGTCATTCTCTGTCTCCCATCTGCTGGCTGCTTGAAACGTGGCGCCACTCCAGTTGATGCCAAATGCTTGGCTCCAGATAATTTGCACTCTCACCTTGTTCGGCGGTCACCGACTGTACCGCCTTCCTTCGCCGTCGGAGATGAACCACCTGTTCAAGCTGACGGCTCAGAAAGGGTCCGTCGAAGGCTATCATATCCAAGGCAGATCCGGTCGGGTGATCCTTGGAGTCCCGAACAAGGTGCGGGGCGACCCGGCAAAGTGGTTCTAGGTCGCCGGGGCGTGGAAAGCTTCTGCGAGCAACAATCCTACGGGCGAGCTGGAGATCCCCACTAGCTTTCGGGAGAGGAATCCCATTAAGGGTTCAGACTCTCCCTTTGTTCGGATATGTTCTGAACTGATCTAATTTGGTCTTCCTTTTGCAGGTTTCCACATTCCGTTGATCAACGAGCTACCTTTCGATTTTCTAGTCGTCTGGGAGCAGATACGGAGTTTGCTGGATGACGACTTAGACGCTCAATGGATCAACAGGGAGAGTCTTTGGATGTCCGCTCGGCTATTCCGTTTCCCGAGACATCTCTCGGTCTCAGGTACGAAATTCTACGATCTCCATCATTGGGCGATCGTCCTTTTGGAGGAATATGTCTAACTGCGGTTTTGATTGTTCTTTATTGCAGAAGTCCGCTTTCCTCGCTTTTTGGAGCCCCCACTGGAGATAGCTCTGTCGAACCCTGGATTTTTGGGCCGTATCCGCCAGAAGAAGTCATCTCGAGCTCCTCCCGTAGCGTTACCTATCATTCTGGAGGTGGAGCCTCGCGTAGAGCCGATCGTGGCTGAGGAGGAGGTTCGGGAGGAGGGGCTTCAGATGAATCGCAAACGGCAGAGGTCGGGAGAAACTCCAGTTTCTGCCCCTGCCAGCGAAGTGCCGATCGCCGCGCCTCCGATCACCGTTGTTCCTCCGGAGAATGAGCTACGCCCTCCGCGGCTTTCTTACGGGAGATGGCGATCGCCGATGCTAAGACCCCTCATGGGAAACCATACTTTGGTCGCGATCCCGAGAGAGCCGAGAGGTAAACTTTGCTTGCTGAGTTGAAACTGGTCATTCGCGTAGGAGATGTGCTAACTTTTTTGTTTTGATGGAGGATCCGTAACACAGATCCATCCTGTCCGCCGATGGTGCGGGATTTTCTGGTGAGCCGATCTCCTCGCCAGGCCTGCGATGTCCTGCTATACGTCAACTGGTCCGTTTCTGCTTTACCGAAGGCCTGGACGACTGATCTAGATGCGATCGCTCGTCAGCGATCTGGGAGTACAATGCAGGCTGCTTTCGCCCTTTCTCTCCAGGCGGCGACCATGGCTGCCCAGGCTGTGCAGGAGTTTGAGGGGCGTCCTTCCACTACTCGCCTACAGGCGGATCTCGAGGTGGCTCGAAAAGAGAGCGCCGAGTTCGCCGACAAGATTGTGGCAATGGAGAAGGACTCCCTGGATGCGGCTAAGCGGGCGAGTCATGAACTTGAGCTGGCGAGGAAGGATGCCGAGGAAGCCCGGGCGACGGTTGACCGATTTCGGGACCGGATGACAGATGTCGTACGCTCGCAGACGGCCGCTGAGAAGGAGGCCGATCGACTGAAGGTGACTATCGCTCGGCTGACTAGCGAGCTGGCGGAGTCGAGGGAAAAGACGGCTGTAAGGGAGGCCGAGCTCCAAGGTGCGCAACAGGCGATGGAGGAGCTGAAAGGGGAGGTAGAGGCGACCAAGACCAATCCCTTTCTCAACTTGGAGTTTGTCAGCGAGTTTGCCTATTATATGGCGTTCGCTGACTCGATCCGAGCTGCTAAGAAGGGAGGGTTGGAGGTCGGCCCTCTTGCTGAGAACTTCAAGGCGTATGCGTTCGAGCATCCTCTCCATCCTGCTTTCTCCTTGCCAATCTTGGATCTCGCGGATATCGGTGTGGACTTGAGCTGGTATTCCACTCCGGCGAACCTTGTTTATCCGGACGCTCTGGATGACGGGGAGGCCACTCCGGAGGCTGAAGGCGAAGGCCAGGCAGGGGCCTGAGGCACTTCGTTTTTGTTTGTTTTAGCTTTTCTTGCCTTGTAATTTTGTAGCTTTCCTTGTAGTACTTAGGCCTTCGGGCGACCGTGTATGTACCTTTGAGACTTCAAGTAATGTAATGAACGTTTGGTTCTTCGATTTATCACTTGAATGATTGCTATTTTTGAGTCTTTTGCTTAACTTTGTACAAATGTGTGAGGAGAGATTGTTGCGTGAGTAGGTCTAAGTGAATTGATAAACTCATATAGATAACTTTTACAACAAATTCGATCGCTACACGAACATATGAATAATGCCGATCTCCGTATGTAATTGAATATGGACGATCGTCGTATAGGTAGTCCGCACTCTTCCCCCTTGTTTTTGTTCACTTAGTGAAAGTAAGGGGATGAAAATAAATCGTTGAGTGAGCGGTCTTTAATTTTGTCGAATCCTCGAGGAAGTCCGTCCATCTCGGTCTTGAGGAACCGTGCACGATCGCGGAGTTCGATGGACCGATCTCCACGACCATGTCTTGTGCGCGAGCGACATTCCGTCTGATGGCTAAGCTCTCGCGACTCACTTTATTGATAGGGTTCTCCATAGGCTGCGCCTCGCCTCGTATTTAAACGAAGGGCGTGCGGTCTTGGTCTGGAGAATTCCTTGCGCGGGGCGTCGTCGGATTAATCGACTCTATGTCCGCGGCTTGTCAGCTCTTTTTCTACCTTGGGCCGCCATTAAGATGGCGACCCTCGACGGTATACGTTGAGACGGGGGGAGATCGCCTGCCTAGGTTCTTCATGTAGATGACTAACTTTAGAGGGCGAGCGAGTAATCCTCTGATTTGTTTGGATAGACCTTCAGCTACGTCCACCTCGTATTTAAACGAAGGGCAAGCGATCGGAGCCCAAAAGAACCTTGCATGGACGGATCGTCGGTTTAAATGATTTTCGAGACCATGGCGGCACTCTTCTACCTCGGACCATCATGTCAGATGACGATCCTTGATGGTATACGTTGTGCTAAGGGAGGTGATCGCTGCCTAGGTTCATCATGTTGATGACGAACTTTAGAGGGCAAGCGAGTCATCCTCTTTTTTGAAGCGTTATCTCAGGCAGTAGCCTTTTGTTCAATGAGGTGGGAAATCGGAGAGAGACTTCCGAAGTTCCCTTCTCTTGATTGGAGCATGTAGATACGGTCTCCGGGCTATGCGCGTTCGACTTGGGCGACTGTGTTGGGTTGGTGGGGATCCGGCTATACCAATAAACTGTCCAACTTGCCCTCCTCGAACAATCTCCAGAGCTATTTGAGGAGGTCGCGACATTGGTTAGTGTTGTGGCCGGGACTCTTGTGGTAAGCACAATATTGACCGCGGTCCAGATGACCGTGGTCCCTTATCGCCTTTGGCTTGTTCAGCGGTTCGCGCCCCTTGATGGCGTGGAAAATATGGGCCGGAGTTCGATTGAACTTGTGGAGGAGATGGGCTTCCATCCTCGATGGCTTTGTGGCCGCCGGATGGTTTGGCAACCGTCTTCTTGACTTTGGCGATCGCCGTCTTTCGGGCAGGAGGAGGCGTTTCCTCGCCTAGGCGGAGGGTGAGTAGCCTTTTCCTGGCCAGAAAGTCGGCAGCCTTAGCGCGGAAGATCGCGTAGGTTGGGGGGATATCCTTGGTGAGATGTCTATGTTGTGTCAAGAATTAACACCTTCCGACCGGCGATCGCCTCGGAGGTCGGGCGACCGAGTCATCCGCGATCGCCCAAGGCAGTCCGCGATCGACTGTGCGACCAAGCCTTGACCAATGGACAAGCTAGATCAAGCAATCAAGGTCCCAGGACGAATCCCGGTGCCGAGCGATCGACATCAAGACGATCGCCTCTCGGTACTCGGCGACCGACTCCTAGTGACCGATAAGCGGACGACCATCTCTCGGCGACCGACAATCGGGCGACCCTCTATCGGCATCTGCCGATCGACCCTTGGTGACCGACCAATGCCGACCCTCAGCAACTGGCCAATGGCGACCTCCGATGACCATCCAGGGACGACCGCCTCATGTCGATCACCACCGATGGCCATCCAGTCGGCGAAGGCCGAGCCTCAAGACTGGCACCACGTGCAAGGGCCAAGACGAGATCCGCGAATCTCGGGCCATTGACCACAGCCTGGCAGAATCTCTCCACCAGCCGACAAGCCGCCGAAAGCTATCAGTAGGGCCGCATGTTGACTGGCTCCGGACACGTTCTGGCCCCTTATTGGTCCGCCAGTGCTACCCACTGGAGCTTTGACTTTAGCCCGACAACAAGATCTTCCTTGACTTTAGCCCGATGTACTCGGAGATCGGCACATTATTATATTGGCCGGCGGGCGATCGGCACATTTTTATAATGGCCGAAAGGCGATCGCCCGCCTAAGGACAAGACCCGGCTGTCCCTATATAAACGAGGCTCCCAGCACTTGGACATTTCTTCGACTCCCCTCGGATTTCATACAATACAGAAGCAAAATACACACACTTGGCTAATCTCCAACTCTTGGCAACAGCTATCATTCGGTCTTACTTCTCCCGGCCTATCTCATCCAGCAGATTATCGGCGGGGACGAAGAACACCAAGCTTCGCTCAAGAGCCGGATTAACAGAGTCTTTTTACACTCATTGTATTTAGATTTCTCTTATTAATACTTGTATCCACGAATATTTGTATTAATAACATCTCGCGAGAGCATTCAAGCCCGGGCCTAACAAACCCGGCAAACCTTGTATTATTTATCTACTCTCGGAAGTGCTCCCGCAATTGTTGTTTGTTGCCCGTCATCCAGCAGTATTAATCTTCGGATAAATATTTTGGGCAACAACAATTGGCGCTAGAGGAAGGGGCCTCCTACCCTCGATTTTTTATACATACCGTCCCGAAGAACACTCACTGTTCTCGGGGCAGATACTTGAAGTGACACTCACTGCACTTCAAAGAAATCCTTCAGAAATCATGTCTTCCGCCTCCGCGTCGAAGAAAGCCAGCGACCACCGGCTGCACTGTTCCGCCAGCCCGAGCCGCAGCTGACGGTGGAAGGTAGCCGCCATGGTCGAGACGCCGATCTCGTCCCGGACGGCGGCCCAAGCCTCGCTCGATCGGGCCCGACCAATGAACAGATCGAAGAGGCCATAGCCGCCTTCAGAACGACGGAGTGCTCTCAACGCGCCTCCCGCTATCACTCCTCGGCCGCCCGCCGAAGTCTAAGCGGAAGCACAAGGCATATCGCCGAGCGACGCTGTGAGGCTCTCGCCCGTAAGAAGAGGCGCTGGCAATGGGCACGTCTGTCTTCGATCGCTCGGCGGTGACCCGACACGCGGCCGGGCGCCCGGCCCGCCTACGAGACGACGGAATTTGAGTCCCTCACCAGAGCTCGGCCTACCCGGTTCCCACAAGGCGATCCAGCCGCTCGCTCCCGCCACAAATTCCCGAGGTCGGCGGCAGTGAGTCCGAGATCGGTACACGATCGCCTCGCCCCGCTCACAAAGCCGATCCGCAAGCCGAGCCGCGGCGATTGCCGCATTGCAACGTCGATCGACGACGTGAAGGCGCTCTCGCAATCCGGGCAGCGCCGGAAGACGATCGCCGCGCCAAGCGAGCCGCTCACGATCGACATCGAGCTCGCCCGGGCAAAGACAAGATCGTTCCTCCTCGACACCCATGTACTGTGGGCGATCGGACCCCCAAACACACCTGCACAAGTTCAACATCTACATGACCGGGTGTGGGGCATCGGACGCGACCCGGTGCCGAATGTTCCCTCTGACGCTAGACGACCTCGCCCACCGGTGGTACACCTCATTGCCACCTCGGTCCATTGGCTCCTTTAACGAGCTGGCGCACGTCTTCACGGAACACTTCGCCACCAGGGTCGCCCGGCCAGAAGGTCGCCATCGCATGATGCAAATCAGGCAGGGAGAAGAAGAGTCCGACTCGGACTACATCGACCGGGTAGATGTGATCATCCTCAACGGCGAGCCCGTAAGCGATGAGACCGCACTCTACGCGGTTCTAGGAGGTTTTCAGGGCTTCTCGCCTATGTTCAGGCATCTCACGAAGACCCTACCGACGACCTACGCAGCCTTCCGGGCTAGAGCCGCAGATTTCTGTCTGTGCAAAGGCTTCTTCTTGGCATAGGAGTAGAGGGATCGGCGCCCGTACGACGACCTCCAGTCTCCCAGCCCGATCGCTACTACCCAGCAGAGCCGGAGGACTCGATCCCCGCCTACAGTCCATTTTAAATGAGGGACTAGCTGCCGCCCGATCGCCAATATCGACCTACGAATAAAGCGATCGGCTGCCGAGCGACGATCGCCAGTCTTCCGGCAGATCGCTACATCATCGGCAACCCGGTGGACACGATCGCCATTTACAGTCCGGATATAACATGACGGACTAAGGCATAAGATCGCCTCCACCGCACATCATAAAGCCATGGTCCTCGCTACCGATGGAACCGGCCGTTTCGCCATGCAAGGTCCTTTCGCCGAGATCGCCCGCCCTTCGTTTAAATACGAGGCCGGCGTAGTCTAAGGGCTCTCCAACATTAATCAGTGGACACATGCCACAACCCCGTCTCAACGTACACCGTCGAGGTCGGCCATCTCCATGGATGGCCGAGGTGGAAGCAGAGCTAACAAGCCGCGGGCGTGGAGTTGATTCATCCGACGCTGCCCCGCGCAAGGACTCCTCTAGACCGAGACCGCACGCCCTTCGTTTAAATACGAGGCGAGGCGCAGCCTAACAGAGGACCCTCATAATAAAGTGAGTCACGAGACACTCAATGTCTTCGCGCACCAAGACACGGTCATGGAGTCGGTCCATCGATCTCCGCGACTGTGCACGATTCCTCAAACAAAGCGAAACCACCCAAGTTTCCATGGGGGATCGGCCAATGTTGTTTTTGCAGGTACAAGACCGAAAGATAGCTAGCCAATCGACCATGATAGCCCAAGTCCGAATCCTAAGTCAGCTCAGATCGCCCGTCCTCATCCATACACGATCACCAGCAAGAACCACCTCGCCCCATGTCTTCAACATAGGAGCAAGCTGGGGGGCAATTGTTGTGTCAAGAATTAACACCTTCCGACCGGCGATCGCCTCGGAGGTCGGGCGACCGAGTCACTGCCGATCGTCCAAGGCAGGTCTGCCGATCAGCGACCAGGCGACCAAGCCTTGACCCAGCGGACAAGCTAGACTGGCCAACCGAAGGTCCCAGGACGAATCCCGGTGCCGAGCGATCGACATCAAGACGATCGCCTCTCGGTACTCGGCGACCGACTCCTGGCGACCGATAAGCGGACGACCATCTCTCGGCGACCGACAATCGGGCGACCCTCTATCGGCATCTGCCGATCGACCCTTGGTGACCGACCAATGCCGACCCTCAGCAACTGGCCAATGGCGACCTCCGATGACCATCCAGGGACGACCGCCTCATGTCGATCACCACCGATGGCCATCCAGTCGGCGAAGGCCGAGCCTCAAGACTGGCACCACGTGCAAGGGCCAAGACGAGATCCGCGAATCTCGGGCCATTGACCACAGCCTGGCAGAATCTCTCCACCAGCCGACAAGCCGCCGAAAGCTGTCAGTAGGGCCGCATGTTGACTGGATCCGGACACGTTCTCGCCCCTTATTGGTCCGCCCAGCTGGCTACCTGCTGGAGCTTTGGACTTTAGCCCGACATCCAGCATCTTCCTTGGACTTTAGCCCGACAGCCCAGGAGATCGGCACATTATTATATTGGCCGGCGGGCGATCGGCACATTTTTATAATGGCCGAAAGGCGATCGCCCGCCTAAGGACAAGACCCGGCTGTCCCTATATAAACGAGGCTCCCAGCACTTGGACACTTCTTCGACTCCCCTCGGATTTCATACAATACAGAAGCAAAATACACACACTTGGCTAATCTCCAACTCTTGGCAACAGCTATCATTCGGTTTTACTTCTCCCGGCCTATCTCATCTAGCAGATTATCGGCGGGGACGAAGAACACCAAGCTTCGCTCAAGAGCCGGATTAACAGAGTCTTTTTACACTCATTGTATTTAGATTTCTCTCATTAATACTTTTATCCACGAATATTTGTATTAATAATATCTCGCGAGAGCATTCAAGCCCGGGCCTAACAAACCCGGCAAATCTTGTATTATTTATCTACTCTCGGAAGTGCTCCCGCAATTGTTGTTTGTTGCCCGTCATCCAGCAGTATTAATCTTCGGATAAATATTTTGGGCAACAACAGTCTAAACATGGGTGAATGACTGTAGAATCTCCCCAGGACCGAATAGAGAGCGAGCTCATCACTAATGGGCTCGCCGGTGAGGATGATTTCATCCACCCGGTCGATGTAATCTGCGTTGGTTTCGTCTTCCCCCTGCCTGATTTTCATCATGCGGTGGGGGCCTTCGAGTCTGTTGACCTTGGCGGCGAAGTATGACATAAAGTCATTCGCAAGTTTCTCAAAGGAGATGATCGATCGTGATGCTAGTGAGACGTACCACCTATGGGCCAGCTCGCCCAATGTTAATGGGAAGATTCGGCACTTGGTTGCATCTATTGCCCCACACCCGGTCATGTGAATCCGGAATTTACTTAGGTGGGTTTCGGGGTCCGATCTCCCTTCATATAGAGGTGTTTTGGAAGGAGAGATCCTTGGTTGCACGGGGGCGAGCTCGACCGCGAGTGGCTCGGTCGACCCGATGATCTTTATGCTGGTGCTTTCCCTAGTGTCTAAGAGTGCTTTCATCTCGTCGAGCTGGCGTTGCATAGCGGCCATCGCCGTGGCCTGGCTACTCGCGGCTAGGCGCTCGGAGCGGGATCCGAGGCGATCAAGTACTGATCCCCTGGCGTTCGGAATGGGAGCCAAACGGTTGTCTTGTGTTCGGCTGGGAGTTGGGTAGGCTGAACTCCTGGTGACGGACTCGGATTCCGTCGTCTTGTAGTTGGGGCCAGAATGCCCCGGTCGCCATGATGGATCGCGTCCCAAGCGACCGAATACGGACCCGTCCGGTCGTGCGAGAGCCTTTTCTCGCGAATCGGGGCTTTCTGACGATCGCTCGCCCAGTAGCCCATTGAATTTCCGTTTGCCCATGCAGCGGATGGTCGAGGGAGTTATTACGGGCGACGCGCATGCTCTCCGTCGCTCCTTTAGGATGGCTATAGCCTCCTCGATCTGTTCCTCGGTTTGGAACTGGTCGAGTGAGAGGTTGGGGCCACCCCTCAGGTGCGGGATCGAGAGTTTCGCGTTGCCGTAGCTTCCCCCGGCCGTCGGCTGGGGTTCGGATTGAGCCGGGATATGGTGTCCGGCGGTTCGGAGAGCGGCTCTCTTCGATGTAGTAGCGGACGTCATGATTCTGAAGGCTTTCTTTGAAGCGCAGTGAGTGTCACCTCAAGTATATGCCCCGAGAACAGTGAGTGTTCTTCGGGACGGTAGGAATAAAAATGAAGGTATATATACCCTTCCTCTAGCGCCAATTGTTGCTACCCAAAATATTATCCGGAGATAGATATTGCTGGAATGGATGGATAGCAAACAAATGCGAGAACATTTCCGTGGGAAAAATTAATAACACAAGATTTGCCGGGGTTGTTAGTCCCGGGCTTGAATGCTCTCACGAAATATTATTAATACAAATATTCGAGGATACAAGTATTAATGTAAGAGTACAATTACAATGAGTGTAAAGACCCTTGTTATCTTAGCTAATGAGCGTGTAGATTGCCGGAAGAACCAGATATGATGTTCTGTGAGTTCTTGTAACAACGTTGATGAGCTGTGACGACTGTGAGAAATCGACAGTGTCTCACGGTGTGTATCTGCTGAATGTTTGAGCTCCCGGGCTTGTGAGTCTCTTTGAATCTGCACTGTGGAGACTTCTTGCCTCTACTGATCGTCTTCTGGTTGAGAGGTGCTGAGAGAGAAATCCTGAGGTAGATTCGGGAAAGGAAGCCAAGAGCCTGAAAGTATGTATGTATGTTTGTATGTTTTCTCTGAACTTAATGGAGAATGTGTGAACCCTTTTCCAGTTGTTGGGGGTTCATTATTTATAGGACTGGGAGACGCTGGGCGATCGCCTCTGCTGTATTATAATAAGCGGGCGATCGTCTTTTAGCACATGGGCTGGTTCCCTTAAGTCCGCAGGAGTTGCTGGCAGCCAGCTGTGCGGTCCAATGAGAAGCCTGCACGCGTCTGAGTCGCTGTCACGGGCGGTCCTACCTTGTACCTTTCGGCGGGTTTGTCGGTAGGTGAAGACGTCCTTGTCAGAGACAGCTGTTGGTGGTCAATGATCCATGAAACGCGGCGCCTGTCGCGGATCCGCACATGGGCGCTGCACTGAGACCCAGTCTTCGTGGACTTTGACGGACGATGGTCTCTGTTCGAGGCATAGGACGGTCGTCCTTAGCCGGGCACCAGAGTCGATCGCTAGGTGCCAAAGGGCGATCACCTTGGGAGTCGATCGCTAGATACCCGAAGGTGGTCCGGTATCTTCGTTTAAGCGAGTTCGCCATAGCTTGATTGGTTGTGGACTCGGTCGCTCGGCCTTGCAGTCGATCGCCTGTCGAGGTGAATAAATCTCGACACAACAAGTTTGAATGAAAAACTTGTTAAAAAACTATGAACTCAAGGTGTCCGACGAAATGCCACAACGAAAATCTTTGAATTTTTTTAATATTTTTGTTGGTTTTGCTTGATGATTATAGTCGTGTGATGAAAAGGAAGTTGATTTTGTTTAATTTCAGAGATGGCACTGAAGAAATCGTCAAAAGGAAAAGAAAAGGTCGGTTCATCGTCTCAAGAACCGGCACCACCGCAAAGAAATCAAAACACAAAGTGCATTAAGTAGAGATTGTTCAAACTTGATGATTTCATTGGCGATTTGGATAGAGACACTATCACTAGCCCGTTCATCCAAAAGTTCATAGACAACAGGTGGGAAAAATTCGTGTCCGAACTCCCAAATGGTAACCCCACCTTGACCCTAAACTTTTACAATACTTTCAACAAATCCATTGGGTAGGTAGGGTCGCCTACTTATCATCAAACGACTGTGAATGGGAAATCGATTAATTTTTCACCGGATGTCATTAACAAATATTTGGGGGTTGATTCTACTAACGCGGTAGACATTTCCATCTTACCTAATGAGGATGTGCCGGATGATAGGGTTTTACGATGGGCATTAGTGAGCGAGCTCAATGACAGTATTGGGATGATCAAACCCCGATACAACCAGGCGGACCTCATTAATGATGCTTAATACTTATGGATGTGGGCAGCCGGGAGTATTTACCTGACTTCGACTCTGACGACAGTTTCCATTGGCCACCTGCGAGGTTTATTTGCTATCGGCCGAGGGGTTAAAATGGATATGGGTACTCACATTTATACTACTATTTGTCACTATGCCGGCATGGTCCCTACTAGCCAAAAGATGCCATACCCCCTGCCTTATCACCGGTATTTGCAGGATCCAGAGAGTAAAAATTTCGGCGGGGGGTGATATATTGATGCATGGGGATCGACTAAACGGCCGGAGTAGTATTTTTCGAAGTACTCAATTAAGGAGCAAACGGGTACGTTTGGAACCGGAAGAGGAAAGTAGCCACGAGGAGGAATATGAGCCCGAGGAGGATGCCAGAGAAGACTTGACGCCTTTTGAGGCAAATTTGCTTGAAAGAGTTCGGGGATTAGAAACATCCCAGGCAGAAATTTTGAGAAATCAGAATGAAATAATCGACCAACAATTAGAAACGGAGAAGTGCTTTAAAAAGATTTTTCATTTTCTAAACATCCCTGACGACACACCTGGAGGATCAAAAAGCTAAAATTTCAGGGAGTTTTCTGTCTCACTTGCTTTAAATTCTAAAAAAAAACTCGGGACAATTTTAGTTTCAAGTTTGGAGGTATTTTGGAACTTGTGTGTTTATTTTGTTTGTTTTTGAACTATGATGTTTATTTTGCTTTGAATCTTATGATTGTGGTATGTTTTGATTATTGTAGTGCGTGGTGTGTTTTTATTATTTGGCATTAATTTTTTTTTTAGTATATATACTATATATATATATATAGTATTTTGATTTATGAAATTTCTAGATCTGGCCATAACACCAATAAGTTAGCTATATACAAGCTTCTAAAATCGTTTTAAACCGGTTAAAAAAATTGTATATTCCAAAAAAAAAAATTGAGCCTTAATCTCTCTTTCCAGGCCTTGTAGTTATCATATAAAATTGAGTCATTCGTTACCTTGAGAAAAGAAGAATCAGTCGGTTGATGAAAAATAGAACTGAAATTTACTTAATTTGTGGAGTTTTTGATTTTTCATGCTTAACTAATAAATGATTTTTTGTAAAAATTCTATTCCTTAAAAAATAAGGTGTCATTGGTAAAAAGAGCTACACGTTAGCAAATAACGGTGTGAAAGCTATCACCTAAAAAAATGACAAAAAGGAGAAGTGTTGAGCAGCAACAGCTGCCTAATTTTGGGGATCCTAAAATTTTGCGAAAAATAAAGGACTAACCGTTGTTGGTGCGTAGCTGCCGTCTCACAAAAAAGTTTGTGAAAAGAGCTACACATTAGCAAATAACGGTGTGAAAGCTATCACCTTAAAAAAAAGAGATAGAAATTGTGTTGGTGAAAAGAGCTACACGTTAGCAAATAACGGTGTGAAAGCTATCACTAAGGGATGTAGTTTATGAGCAGATCTGAATTAATTAGCGGCTGAATTTCAATACACTCAATTTCGTGAAAAATCACAATATTTGATGACACCAATGAAATTCTTCTTCATATTGAGTCAAAAAATAAACGAGTGATCGAGAGCAACCATTAAAGGGAGTCGTGTGAGTCACGAGTGGGAAAGAAATAATCAACCTTTTTGGGGGGAAAACCTTACATTTTGGAATTACAAAAATAAAACCGTGTTTTAACTTCAAAATTATTAGTAGATTTATTTTGAATCTCAACTCATTTATATCTACTGTATAAAGCTGGTTGTTGTGTATTAATGGCATTTTGATCTCCTTTTCTCTTTTTATATGATTATTTTTCTTAATTTGTGTATATTATTTTTTTTTATTTTGTGTCTTATTTTTATTTTTATTTTGAGCGTGAATAATAAAGAGTCTTGCTCGGGACTAGCAAGAATTCAAGTTTGGGGGTGTGATAAGTGTCAGTTTTATATACTTATCCATAGTTTGTATCGATAAATTTCACCCATAATTGAGCTAGTCTACTTGTTTTTTGCTTCTAATTAATTAGTTTTTAATAATTTTATTTTTATCGGATGATGATGTAAATCTAGTCTTAATCGGATTGAATTACTGATTTACTCAAGAAATAACATGTTTATAAAATATTCTCTTTGTTGAGTTTTTATGTATTCTGTAGGGCTTTTCGAGACGAGTTCGGTAGTATTTCTGGATTCAAAATCAGAGTTATATATCAAAAATTATCATCCGAAGAAGATTTGGGGCAAAAACGCAAAGTCTGAGAAATTCTGGGCTGAAAACGTAACTCACAAAGCAACCAGTGTGCAAATTTACGAAGCCATGTTACGGCCGTAACTACTGAATGTTACGGCCGTAAGCCACCCTAGTTACGGCCGTAACTCCTTAATGTTACGGCCGTAACTCTTGACAGATTGTGATCATTTGTCTAATTTTTTATACTTTTGGTGTATTATTGAGGGGATGGCTGGCATTGATCCGATCTATTGTAATAATGATGGAGTTTTGGAGCTATTAGATGACTTTAGGTGTATAAATAGACCCCTTAGATCCATCATCATTCATTCATCTTATAATTTTTCCATTTTTTGTAATATTTTCTTTTTGTGTGAAGAACACACTTGTGTTCTTGAGTGATTTGTGTAATAGTGGTATATCATATGTTGTTCAGAGAGTTTATTGCTTCTTTCTCCTTTATCTACTAAGGGAGTTAGGATCAATTTTTTCTCTTTTTCAACTAATAATGACCACTCAAGCTTGTATTATGTATATTAAACCTTTCATGGGCTAAGTTACCTTAGTTGGGATTATAAACAAGGTTAGTCATGTTATTTAAGTTTGTATAAAGATCTATTATGAATTACTTATTATTGTGTGTGATTTTCATTGTTTTAACAATCTTTATTTATTTGGCCAATAAATGACGATATTTATGGTCTTCATATGTTGCGAAAGAAAATATGTTTGATTAGATCAAATGATCTTCACTCTAAGTTGTTCTAGGGGATAGAAATATACCTCTAGACCTTAGATGATTCTTTGAGTTATTTTCATAAATTTTAATGCTATGTATTGAAGCCAATCAACATAGAAATATAGTGGATTGATTCAATATATAAGGGGCGTTTTATAGTTCGAAAGAGAAACCGTGTTTTTAAATAAAATCGAATCTACACAACATAATAAGTAAATTCATCTTATGATCTCCTATACATCTTCTATAACTAATGATGAACTAAGTTTGTAATCCCAACTATTTCATTTTATCTTCTATTAATCTATTATTAGTGCAATCTTATATTTCCTTGAATATTAGAACTATCATTGCATTTTCTTTGCAATTGTCAAACCAAAAATCTTTAATTGTGTGTTTCACTCATCTTAGTATCTATAAAAATAGACTAATAAGTGTATAATTCAAATTATAACCAAACTTCCTCGTGGGATCGATAAATCGGACTCAAAAAGTCCACTTACTACTTGATAGGATATCGTGCACTTGGGATAGTTACACTAAAGAACGTGTCACCCGTCGAGCAACCCCAGGTGAGAGTAACCCGAGACCATCCACACAACACTTCAACATCACAATTTCATTACCGAAATGCATGCCATAATATAAAGCAATAAAGTACTTTCCTTGGTTCCTAAAATACGAAGTGGACGACGAACGAAAAAGGCTTCGGTCCGAATTATCTCCAATTCCCGATCCTAACAACAATAGAGACCCAATCAACTACAATCCCACTGAAAAATCATGAATCATACGACGTTCTACCCTTTGGGACAATACACCGAACACTATGAAGGCATAAGGGTTAAACTTGATTAACGAAGGCAAAACTCGGAATTAATCCACAAAACTTCTAGAAAAAACTAAAACCATGATCACATAACTATAATCCACCATCAATCGAATAAAAAATGGAAAGGAAAAATGAATTAAAGTCAAGAACCCTAACATTATGTAAAATGCCAAATACCTCAATTCCACGATGAAATGGTGGAAAGAAGATGGTTTATTCGTGCTAGAATATCCAATTCCGAGTTATAAGATGATGGAATGTAATATCTGAGTGAGATCGCCCGAAATCGCCAAGGAGGAGTGAAAAACCGAGAGGAAAATGAGGAAATGGGGTTAAAACACCCGTCTGTCCTATATATACTGGACAGAACATGGCACAACAAATGGCCCAACTAGCGCCGTGTTCATTGCCGTATTGCAAGTCAGCGAGCGACCCCTGTGCGACACGGCGCACAGACACGGCGCAGAATGCCGCAAGTCTTGCGCTGTTTCGAGAGATAGCGAGCAACCCCTGTGCGACACGGCGCACAGACACGGCGCATAATGCCGCGGGTCTTGCGCCGTTTTGCACAGGTCAGTCCAGACAGCCTCTTGTCACATGACGACGCTACCAAACCGAAAAAGACGATAAAACCACAACACGACATGCCGACCCAACGGTCCGAGAAAATACAAACAACGAAAAATAATATCCAATAAACCGCGATCCGAGGTACACAACCAAAATCAAACAATAACAAGTAAACCGGAAAATAAAAGGTACGAATATTACAATAACACCAAATCCAATCGTACCCTTTCTTTTTCCTCTCGTGTATGTGTTGAATGTATAAACACTCAAACTAACAATATAAGCACAATTACAACAACTAGAATGAGTATATGAATCTCTGATCAATATATTGAATGCTATGCGTTGTTGTGTAATGAATGCCATTAGAAGTGGTATTTATAGGCATTTCTCTTCCAACTAGCCATTATCTTCTGAAGCTTCATTACGTACGCTACCAATCTTCTCTTATGTGTTAGGAGTATGCCCTCGAATGCCACTCAGAGGATGTTGAGCGAGCGCATTGTACTTGTTATTATGTAAACCATTTATATAAGGCAAATGAATGTTTCTTTATTTACTGGTAGTTACTGGCATTCCTAACTCGTAAATAAACATATAGAAACTAGTCCGTGTATTTGAGAGCAAAACGTTCCACTCCTTATTGGATAAGGGGGTCGGCACTGGAAAGGTTATAGCTCAAATACTTAATTGTTCGCAAGTCGATGAAACTTGACTGGGCGTTAAGTTTATGTGAAGACTTGTATGACGTGTTCTTTGACATGGAGAGTGCCTGTCGAACACTAATGGTTAGTGGGAGCACACGTTATAGGTATGCTAATTGGATTAGTATACTCGAACCGACTCACCCTTGATTCGTCACACGGATTTCACTCCGGACGATCAATGACGGAATCGAAAGGTTGTGATAGGTATTCGTGAACCTTCGACTTGAGGATTTAGTAGGGATGTGCTTGTGACATCAAGATTTTCATTAGAGTAGTTCGACCCTGTAAACCGGAAGGCGGGGGTCAACCTCGACGTGCATCTTAACGGGCAAGTAGCAGGTCCTATTGAATACCAAGATAGAATTCTTTCTCCCGTTAGTGAGCGGGTTATATGTCCTATGCGGTTATTGGCAGATGAGATCAGAAGTCTTTGGCCAAAGCATTGGAGCTAGTTGTATTTGTAACACCCCAAACTAGGCGGATATTACAGTGCCGTGAATCCCCGACTGGGACCCACCAGGCAAATGAAAATGATGAATTAAATAATATAATTGTAGTACCGAACCACATTATATTACCAAGTACTCCGATGAGGAGTTTAAGTACATTACACCAGGACAAAACAGAATACTAGTATATTTTATATGGAGATAAAATACACCACCCTGAACAAATAAGCATCTCAAACGGAATTTGCAGCGGAAAATACAAATGACGGAAATGACTGAAATGACTGGAATAAACGGAATGACTGGGGCCCCCTACTAGTATCACTGGGACTCGTCGCCGTCAACATGCTCTTCCCGTGCCTTTGCCTTGCCGTGACCTGAAAACAAAATCCCCCAACGGGGTCAGTTACACAGAACAACAATCCTCAAGGGTTGAATATACACAAACATGATTTAACTTATGTTATGAAATATCATTAATTATGAATTACGTGAAGAGGAGTATCATAGTACGCCCGTAGTGTTCTGTGCAAGTGTACAAGACGGATGACCGGACACACCCGTCCTTGTACCTAATTAGTCTCACGGAGGTAATCGTTACCGTGTGCACAGTCCAATGTATCACTCCCAATACATGGCCATCACGTGCCCGACTAAAAATTCCACACATCCGCACCCGGCCACGCAATATGAACCCAGAAGGTCATATGAACAAGAATGACCATAATGAATATCAATGAATAATAATAATCCGACAAAATCAAGAATGACTCACCGATACGAAAGTGAAAATGAAGTGATTGATAGTTTTCAATGAAATGATTGGAACCGCCGTTCCTCGCTAATGAAATGATTATCCGACAATTACAAGTCTCAAAATGATTAATACAATGATGAATGAATTATGATTATGAATGATCAACAACAAAAGGAATGAATGTCCTTTTAACCGAGTAAGAATCAACTTACACAACAACAATGAAGAATGTCCGTCCACGAACAACGTCCTAACCAAGATACCGGTCGCTCGAACAACCTTAATTCATTACAATTACCAACAATCCGATTAATAACGAATTAAACACGAATAAAACGAACTCAAGACGTCGATACGATTAAACCAAGTTCATCGGGGCATTATATCGAACACTTTGAGGCCAACTTTGATTGTATACAACTAAACCTCAATAATATCAACTTCAAATCCCCAAGAAGTGTTTCAAATCAACAAAACATCTCCAATACGATCAATAATCCGTTATGATTATCCGAAAACGTGATCATAACAACAATTAGTCGAAAATCCCCAATTCCAATTCGATTTACAAGGTGTTCTTGAATAATCCCTCAATAATCCAATGAATCCTCATACAAACTCATAATCATATACATATCCCTTCATATATCATGATTATAACGTCCAAAACATCCTATTTCAACACAAAATCGAAGTCCAAGGTGTTGAAGGAATTACCTCTTGATGATCCACGTGCTTTAATCCGAAGAATACGCGTTAGATTGATTATCCGGGCTTCACGATCGAAAGGAGATGAAGAAAATCAAACACCCAAATGATTTGTGAAGGAAAAACCCTCCCCTCAAGCCTTATCTCTCGGTTGAAGGTGAAGAAAATGCGAGAAAATGGTGAAATGATGAAAAAATGAATTTATAGGGGTTGGCTGCAGGACACGGCCGTGCCGATCGGCACGGTCGTGTCGCAACGGCCGACAGTGGCGGATGACTTCGACCGTGTCCGGATTGACACGGTCGCGGCTGGGCCTTCCGAAGCGACCCGCCCGACGGCGACTTCGGCATGACTCGGCCGTGTCACGGGACACGGTCGGGCGTGTCGGCAGTCGTTCCAGGCTTATCCGGAAGAGTACGGCACGGGCCGTGTCGGACGACACGGACGAGCCAGGTCGGCAGAAACTTCTGCATTTTCCGGACGAGTACGGCACGGGCCGTGTCGGACGACACGGCCGAGTTCGGTCGGCAGTGATCGGCCAAAAACTGAAACGACCATAACTCTCTCGTCCGGACTCCGATTGACTCACCGTTTGAACCATTGGAAAGCTAACTCGATGCTCTATAATATTGCAAAGATTTAGAATTTTTGGAGTTACCAAAAATTAATGGTGATCTAACAAAGTCGAACTCATATGAGGAAAGTTGAAACGATGAACAATAACGATACTCAACTCGAAGTTTATACGAACGGTGAACACGGTGAATGAACATGATTGATGAATGATTATAATTGAGTGAAAATACACTGAGTGACAATTACAGACTGATAATTACTGAATGAAAATGAATGAATTACAACCGGGTATTACATACTCCCCCCCTTAAAAAGAGTTTCGTCCCCGAAACTAAGGGTCAAACAACTCGGGATAACACTCCCGCATATTCTCCTCGGTTTCCCAAGTGGCCTCTTCGACTCCGTGTCTAGACCACTGAATCTTGACCAAAGGGATCGTCTTATTCCTCAACTGTTTGATTCGCCGCTCTAAAACTCGCACAGGACGCTCCTCATATGAATGATCGTCGGCGATCTCGATCTCATCGAACTGAAGTATGTGACTCGGGTCTGCAACATACTTCCGCAACTGAGAGACATGAAACACATTATGAATTCGGCTCAACGCCGGAGGTAAAGCCAAACGATAAGCTAACTCGCCCACTCGATCCAAAATCTCAAACGGTCGATGAATCTCGGACTTAACTTCCCCTCTTCCGAAACGGAAGATACCACGACTCGGGGATACCTTGACCAACACGTGGTCACTGTCTCGAACTCTAATGGTCGACGACGGTTATACGCATATGATTTCGCCGACTCTGAGCGGTCAACAAATGATTCCTGATCAAAGTTACCTTTTCACGGGCGGCTATAAGTATATCGGGCTCGGTGCCGATTGATTCTGATAAGTCGTCCCAACACAACGGAGATCGACAACGACGACCATACAAGGCCTCGTAAGGTGCCATCTTGATCGAAGCATGCCAACTATTATTATACGTGAACTCGATCAATGGTAGTTGGGCTTCCCAATCGTCTTTCCAATCGAGGACGCATGCCCTCAACATGTCCTCTAATGTCTGAATAGTCCTCTCTGATTGTCCGTCGGACTGAGGATGAAAGGCAGTACTGAGATTAAGCTGAGTTCCCATAGCACGATGAACTGATTTCCAAAAATGTGACACAAACCGTCCGTCACGATCGGAAACGATACTCTTAGGAGTACCGTGCAGTCTCACTATCTCTTTGATGAAAAGTTGGGCAAGTCTCTCGGGACCCCACGTATCCTTGATCTCAAGGAAATGAGCTGATTTAGTTAAGCGGTCCACGATCACCCAGATCGTATTCATGCCACGACGACTCGTCGGCAAACTCGTGATGAAATCCATAGAAATGTCTTCCCACTTCCATTCGGGAATAGGAAGAGGTTTCAGCATACCCGCCGGTCGCTGATGTTCAATCTTAACTTGTTGACAGGTTAAGCATCTCGAAACAAATTCTGCGACTTCTCGCTTCATATTACTCCACCAGTAATTTTGTTTCAAGTCCTTGTACATCTTGCTAGACCCCGGATCCCCAGAATAAGGGGAAGCATGAGCTACTTTCAAAATCGAGTTTTTCAACTCGTCATTCGCCGGTACACACAACCGATTCTTAAACCTCAAAAGTCCATCCTCGTGGACCACAAATCCAGGGGCTTTCCCCTGAGCCACATCCTCACGGATGCGTAACAATGATGGGTCCGAACCCTGATTCTCTCGAATTGTCTCCTCTAGTGACGATGAAATCTCTAACATACAAAGCTGCCCCTGAACTCGCTGAAGCCAAACCTCGATCTCGGGTCTAAGGAATTCCTGCTGAAGCTCCTTCTGAACTGTTAAACGGGCAAGCATCTGTTCTGAACGGACTTACGACTCAAGGCGTCGCGGCAGCGTTCGCCTTGCCGGGTGATAGAGGATCTCGATATCATAATCTTTGATTAATTCCAACCACCGTCTTCGACGCATATTTAACTCCTTCGAGTAAATATATACTTTAAACTCTTATGATCGGTGAATATCGC